>CM057227.1:89293768-90686268 GCA_029891385.1 Erythroxylum novogranatense | reverse complement strand
TGCTATGCCAATAAGTAACATAAAGATCATAGGACATGTTAAGAAGAGAAAAAGAGTGCGAGCTGAATCATTTAGCTCTACACTAAGAATGAAACAAAGATACATAATAATAAGAAATAGACAAAAAAAATGAAATAGCGGACAACATTTGAAATTTGGTTTTCGTCAAGAATCACTTGTGAGGTAAGAGATGAAGTAAATGATGGAGGAGTGGTATCTATTTATAGAGCATTTTTGTAAACTAGCCGTTTTTGTATCGTTAACTAGCCGTTATTACCTAACCGTTATACCTAGCCGTTATACCTAGCCGTTAGACATTTTGGGTGGAAAATACGTATGACTACTGTTCACAAATACATACGGTTACTGTTCACAAATACATACAGTTACTGTTCACAAATACATACAGTTACTGTAGCAAGATACTGTTCACCGACACTGACACTGTTCACAATTCCCTATTCTGCACTATTCACCGTCTTCAACCTTCAACTTCCGACTCTGAAACTTCTTTTTTTTTCTTTTTTTTCACCTTCCTTTAATTTCTTCACTTTACAACTAACCTATTTAGTAATTCTAACCTATCAGAATTATCCTAATCTTCAAACATGATAAATCTAAACAAAAAAAAACAAAGATATAACTCGCGTATGATAAACTAATCGTCAATTTCTACTTACCAGCTTTCCAAAGAAAACGCCAATAGCAGGTGGTGGTGAGTGAATGACTTCGCTATCTCTACTGATGGATGGGTAAAGGAGGCATTCGGTGAGGAATAAACGACAATGTTCGATTTATATCGTTGCGTTTAGGTTTGGATGCAATACAATTAATAAACAGCTAATAGGTTACCCAACAATTCCAGAAAACTTCCGAAAATTTACCAAAATTCTGTCAGAAAATAATGACTCTCAAAATAAATTGGCAACTCAAAACTAATCCTCCATTAATTTCTAAAAATATTTGAAGTATACAAAAATTACGAAAATTATAATAATACTGTCCAAATCACTCCGAAGTTTCATTAAACCAATTAACCCGGAAAATGCCATGAATGCATGCCAAAATACTTATGCACAATTTAAGCCAATAGTTAATAAGTTAATAAGAAAATAACACTCATAATTCGTACTAAATTCTTTTAATATTCTAACCCCTAATTTGGAGCGTTACAACTCTTCCCTCCTTAAGAAATTTCGTCCTCGAAATTCATACCTGATCCAAATAATTGCGGATACTGGGCCTTCATGATTTCCTCTGGTTTCCAGGTTGCTTCCTTAATTCCATGATGTTGCTAGAGGACTTTTACCAATGGTACTGTCTTGTTCCGCAATTGTTTTACTTCTCTGGCTAATATGAAAATTGGCCCTTCTTCATATGACAAATCCTGTTGTACCTGAATCTCTTGCACCGGAATCTTATGTGAGGCGTCAGATCGGTATCTCCTCAACATAGAAACATGAAACACATCATGCAATCTGGCCAATTCTCCAGGAAGAGCTAACTGATAAGCTACAGGTCCAACCCTCTTCAGAATTTCATAAGGACCAATGAATCGCGGACTAAGCTTACCCTTCTTTCCAAACCGAAGTATATGCTTCCATGGTGACACTTTCAGAAACACCTTATCACCCACTTGAAACTCAATATCCTTCCTTTTTAGATCAGCATAAGATTTCTGCCGATCACTAGCAGCTTTTAATCTTTGTTGAATTATCTGAATCTTTTCTTCTGTATCTTTTACAATGTCTGGCCCGATCATCTTGTTTTCACTTAACTCCGTCCAACATACCGGAGTTCTACACTTCCTACCATACAACGCTTCATAAGGTGCCATACCGATGCTCGTCTGATAACTATTGTTATAAGCAAACTCTATCAAAGTCAGATAATTATCCTAACTCCCGGGAAACTCTAACACACAACCCCTCAACATATCTTCCAAAATCAGATAACTCGCTCGATCGCCCATCCATGCGGGATGAAAAGCGATTAAACTTAAGTTGAGTACCCAATGCTTCCTGTAAACTTTTCCAAAATCTCAAAGTAAATCGAGGATCACGATCAGAAATAATCGATAATGGTACTCCATGCAGTCTTACAATCTCATTCACATACAAATCTGCAAGCCTATCCAATGAATAGTCGGAGACGAGCAGTAGAAAATGAGCGATTTGGTGAACTTATCCACAATAACCCATACCGCATCATGTTTCCTTTGAGTAAGAGGAAGTCCAGTGACAAAGTCCATGGTAATGTTATCTCATTTCCATTGAGGAATAGGAATAGGATTTAACAAACCCGATGGAACCTGGTGTTCATCCTTAACCTGCTGGCATGTCAGATATTTTGCTACACAATCCACAACATCCCGTTTCATACCTGACCACCAGTAATACTGCTTCAAATCTTGATACATCTTGTTTCCACCCGAATGCATAGTAAAGACTGTATTATGAGCCTCAAACAATATCTTCTTCTTCAGTTCATCATTAGCTGGCACACACAACCGGTCCTTATAATACAATTCACCATCACCCTGCACAGAAAAATCAGTCTGTTTACCTTCCTGAGTAGCCAAGATAACTTGTTGTAACTTATCATCAGCTCTTTGAACATGACAAATCTCCTGTCTCAACGTGGGCCTTGCTATCAATTGAGCCATCAAGGCTCCATCAGATCCCAACTGCCATCCAATCTGCTTCAGTGATAAAGCCGAGATAGTCTTTCGACTTAAGGCATCTGCTACAACATTAGCCTTACCCGGATGGTAGTCTACAATACAATCATAGTCTTTAGATAATTCCAACCAACGCCGTTGTCTCAAATTAAGTTCCTTCTGAGTAAGCAGATACTTCAGACTCTTATGATCTGTAAAAATTCTTCACCTTTCACCATATAGATAGTGTCACCAAATTTTTAAGGCAAACACTACTGCTGCAAGCTCCAGATCATGAGTAGGGTAAGTATATTCATGAGTCTTTAGTTGCCGAGAAACATAAGCAACTACCTTCCCTTCCTGCATCAAAACACAACCTAACCTAATCCCAGATGCATCAGTATACAGAACATACTCCTTACCAGAAGTAGGTTGAACTAATACAGGAGCTTCAGTAAGCATACATTTCAACCGATCAAAGCTACTCTGACATCTATCAGACCATTCATACTTCACTCCTTTCCGTAACAGTTTAGTTAAAGGGGATGCTATCACTGAAAACCCCTTAACAAACCGACGGTAATAACCAGCCAGACCCATAAAACTTCTCACCTCTGTCACGTTCCTTGGTGGCTTCCAATTAACAACCGCCTCTATCTTACTAGGATCAACTCTAATTCCTTCAGATGAGACAACATGCCCTAAGAATGATACCTCCTGAAGCCAGAAATCACATTTACTCAACTTCGCATACAACTGCCTTTCCCGCAGGGTCTGTAATACAATTCGAAGATGGTCAATATGCTCATGTTCATTCTTGGAATAGACCAGGATATCATCAATAAACACCACAACAAACTGGTCCAGATAAGGCCTGAATACTCTATTCATCAAATCCATAAATGCTGCTGGAGCATTAGTTAACCCGAACGGCATTACTAGGAATTCGTAATGTCCATAACGGGTCCTAAATGCAGTCTTCAGTATATCCACATCCTTTACCGAAGCTGATAATACCCCGATCGCAGATCTATCTTCGAAAACACTCCTGCATCTCTCAACTGATCAAATAGATCGTCAATCCTTGGCAGTGGATACCTATTCTTCACTGTGACCCTATTTAACTGCCGATAATCGATGCACATGCGCAGTGTACCATCCTTCTTCTTTACGAGCAACACCGCGCACTTTTACGGTGATACACTGGGTCTAATAAACCCCTTATCCGAAGTTCTTGTAATCGCAACTTTAACTCCTTCAACTCAAGAGAGCCATTCTATACTGGTGCTCTAGATATCGAGCAAGACTGCATAACCGATAGATAACTCCACTTCTCTCTCTGGAGGGACTCCAGGCAATTCGTCAGGAAAAACATCTGGAAACTCATTCACTACAGGAATATCAAGCTGTTTATCCTTACCACCTTCCTTCTGGGAATCAAGTACAAACACTAGATAAGCTTCACACCCCTTTCTTAGAAGCTTTTGAGCTTGCATAGCAGATACTACATTAATCAGAGCACGTGTGCAACCACCATGAAATACAATCTCAGACTGGTCGGGCCTCCTAAAAAAACTATCTTAGCCTTACAGTCAATTACTGCCTGATGCTTAGACAGCCAATCCATACCCAGAATCAAATCGAATTCATGAAACGGTAATCTAATCAGATCTGCTGCATACTCACTGCCTTGAATCATAACTGGACAATTCCTAACCACCTGATTCACCAACACACTACTGCCCAGAGGACTAGTTATATGCATGTCATATTCTAACTGATCTATAAGTATCTCCTTATCAAACATTTCTCCAGCACAGATATATGAATGTGAAGATCCAGGATCAATTAATGCATACAATTCAGAACCAAAGAGAGAAACCATACCAGCAATGACATCTGGTGCATCCTGATCCTCACGAGCTTTCAGTGCATAAGCTCGAGCTGAAACTGAAGGCACAGCTGGTCGATTCACAGTTTCTGAGTGCGAGCTCGGATTAGCCTGCTCGATTATATCCGCCGACCTCTTCCTCGACCTCTGTTCCCAATCAAGCATGCGAAACCTCTCCACTAGCTTGTGCCATCCCAGACTGTCTCAGAGGGCAATTTGCAATCATATGCTCCGTACTGCCACAACGAAAACATGCACCTGTAGCTCTCCAGCAGACACCCCAATGGTGAATAGAGCAGTGTGGGCACTCTGGAGCACTAGAACCTCGACCCCCAGAGGAACCCCTACTAGAGGCAGTCGGTGTAGGAAAGTTTTGTTGCTTTCTCCTCATCACAGATCTCTGAGCAACTCTCGGTGCAGATGAACTACTTTTCCGACTTCGTTTCCCCGAAGACTGACCTCCTCTATTAAAGCCTCTTCTCTGACTTCTTTCTTTCCTGATCGTCTCTTGTCTTTCTACTTTTATTGCATCCTGTACCAACTGATGGTAAGTAACGTGTTGTAACATAGAAAGCGCTGCCAGATGCTCCTTGATCGAATCATGCAATCCCTCCTCAAATTGATGACATCGAAACTCTTCAGTCAGTTCAGATTCAGGGGCATATTTATTGAGCCGATTAAACTCCCGATCATACTCAGCAACAGACAAACTCCTCTGCTTAAGATTCAGGAATTGCTTCCGTCGATCCTTTCTGTAAGCTTCCGTCACATACTTAGTTCTAAATTCTTGAGCAAAGAATTCCCAAGTCAGAGGCACCGGTAACTGAGGACTCCGTAAAACAAATTTCCACCATTCATAAGCAGCTCCCTGAAGAAGGGAAACAGCACAGTGAACCACCTGCTCTGCTGGACAACTAATCTCATCCAGTACCCTCTTCACCTTCTCAATCCAGAACTCGGCCCCTTCAGATTCCTCCAGAGATGTCCCCGAAAATTCTTCAGCCCCATACTTCCTCAGTTGATCAATCGGAGCCTTAGGTGTTGTCATTCGATGCAACAAGGTCATCATATCCTGGGATAGCTTAATCAAAGCTTCTCCTTGAGCTAGAGGAGGAGGTGGAACCTCAGCTTCTCCTTGATTCACCCTTGATGGTCCTGGTGTTTCCGAACGTGTTTGCTCCGGCTGATTACTCTCAGCAACTTCGTCAACAATCTCGTGAGATCCTTCCATCGTGCTTACTATAGACAAAACATGGGACACCGCATTAGGCCATAACACAACGTAAACACTCAACAGCAAACAATAGGCAAGTATTTGTTAAACCAGAATCGCCTAAACCAGGCGCTCTGATACCAAAAATGATGTAACACCCAAATACCCCCTGGGAGGATACATGGATGCCACCCAAGACAGGACAAACAACTCAAAACATTTCACACATGCATTTTTAAAAACTAAACGTAACACACATATAATACATCTCATAATTTCAGAAACAAATCCAAAGAATATTTACAGGCTCAAACAAATCAAACAAAATACATTTTCGCACAACATAAAACTCAAACGCTTTTGGCCACTGCGGTTGACTTGTCCCAGTCCTTAATCTCTTAGCTCCGAACCTACATGGGGAAAATCCACCGTGCTAAGCATATAGCTTAGTGAGTAATAACTAATCTATATTAACCGATTTCAGAAATGAAAGAATGCATTTGAGCATTTTTATACTAAATGTAAGCTAGCAGAACACGGAGATCCTTCGAATCGAATATATTTCGGTTTATGTCGAATCAAGCAGATATCGAATCGTAACAAATCAACCTATAAATCCATGAGCGAAGTGGGTAACGGACTTATACAGAGATACCATAATTAGTATCGCAGGAGAGACATATGTCTCGATATCGAGACACCAAAGTGTCAAATAACGAGAGCATTGCAGACCCTTCTAGGCATGCCTATTTACCTACAACTAGGACTTAACAGTTTTAAAACAGAACAAGGTCATTTCAGACATTTCATGTGCAGGCAAATAGCACTTCCAATAAATCAGTCCTAGACATCAACTAAGTTGACTCACAAAAAATATTACTTACCTAAAGTACTTACTGAAATTTTCTACCTATATTACGTAGTGAAATTACTGACCTGTATTACTTACCTAAATCGCCCTTAATGTTTATTGTCCCGACAATATCTGGCAGTGGTCTTTCCTCTATAATAGGTAACACGGACACAAATTATTATTGTGCTTAATTACTGTATGATAACTGAGTATGATGCATGTTCATGACAAATTTTCGGGATTAATCAATTTCAGGAAATTAGCGATACTGCAAGTATTCAAATGAAAGCAAGTCTTTACCAATTAAATGTACAAATTACATTAATTCTCAAATGCTATGCCAATAAGTAACATAAAGATCATAAGACATGCTAAGAAGAGAAAAAGAGTGCGAGCTGAATCATTTAGCTCTACACTAAGAATGAAACAAAGATACATAATAATAAGAAATAGACAAAAAAATGAAATGGCGGACAACATTTGAAATTTGGTTTTCGTCAAAAATCACTTGTGAGGTAAGAGATGAAGTAAATGATGGAGGAGTGATATCTATTTATAGAGCATTTTTTTAAACTAGCCGTTTTTGTACCGTTAACTAGCCGTTAGACATTTTTGGGTGAAAAAATACGTATGACTACTGTTTACAATACATACGGTTACTGTTCACAAATACGTACGGTTATTGCTCACAAATACATACTGTTACTGTTCACAAATACATACGATTACTGTAGCAAGACACTGTTCACAATTCACTATTCTGCACTATTCACCGTCTTCAACCTTCGACTTCCGACTCTAAAACTTCTTCTTTTCTTTTTTTTCACCTTCCTTTAATTTCTTCACTTTACAACTAACCTATTTAGTAATTCTAACCTATCAGAATTATCCTAATCTTCAAACATGATAAATCTAGACAAAAACAAAAACAAAGATATAACTCGCGTATGATAAACTAACCGTCAATTTCTACTTACCAGCTTTCCAAAGAAAACGCCAATAGCAGGTGGTGGTGAGTGAATGACTTCGCTATCTCTACTGATGGATGGGTAAAGGAGGCATTCGGTGAGGAATAAACGATAATGTTCGATTTATATCGTTGCGTTTAGGTTTGGATGCGATACAACTAATAAACAACTAATAGGTCCAAATAGTACTAAATAACCAAAAACATTGTTATGAATTCTTAGTTGTAATAATTACCCAACAATTCCAGAAAACTTTCAAAAATTTACCAAAATTCCGTCAGAAAATAATGACTCTCAAAATAAATTGGCAACTCAAAACTAATCTTTCATTAATTTTTAAAAATATTTGAAGTATACAAAAATTACGAAAATTATAATAATACTGTCCAAATCACTTCGAAGTTTCATTAAACCAATTAACCCAGAAAATGCCATGAATGCATGCCAAAATACTTATGCACAATTTAAGCCAATAGTTAATAAGTTAATAAGCAAATAACACTCATAATTCGTACTAAATTCCTTTAATATTCTAACCCCTAATTTGGGACATTACATATACTAATACACAACTATCACACTGAAGGCTTAAATATATAAGCAATGAAATAACAAACTTAGTTAGTATCTCGATAAAGATTAAGCAAAAAAATAAAAAATTTAAAAGTTTAAATCCTAACAGATGATAACTTTATTTTAATAGATAAAATTTTATCTTCTAACAAATAACAGAGTAGGTGTCTTATTCAATGTTGCTCAGTCTTATTATTACTAACCAATAGTGGATTATATTACCTTTTAAGACCTAATAAAGCTCTTTCAACTAATGACTATAGAGATAATTTTCTAAGCAGCTCTGTTTGTAAAATAAAAAGTTATTTAGATAAAAGAAGAATGAATTAAGCAATTTATTGGTGTTTAATCATGTGCGAAAGTTGGTCAAATAGAATATATGAGTCTGTTACCATTTTTTGGTTTAATATGCTAAAGGAATGATGTTTTTGAATTCCATTAATGCATCTGGCCTTGTAAGAAATGCTAATACTTTATTGAGATATTTGATGAAGTTTTGAATGAAGTTGGACCTTAAATCATTATCCAATTCATCACTAACAATGATTTTGCTTATTAAGTAGCTAAATAAAAGTTGCAAAGCAAGTATAATAGTTTTTATTAGACTTCTTGTGCTGTTCATTATATTGACCTAATGTTGAGATATGAGATGTTAGATATTTTCTTATCTTTAATGAACTGTGCAAAATGTGAAAAAATGGCCAAGCTCATCTATAATCATGTATGAGTTTTGAATTTGATAAGAAAAAGTTTCACAAATGGTAGTAATTTGTGTTGTCATACCATTACAAGATTTGTAATTGATTTCTTATCACTTTAGTGTTTTTGGTTAATAAAGAAGGAGATGGGACAAAATTTTATAAGTGATAAATAAGTTTTGAGCCTTAATAAGAGTACTTTATTTGGCTGATATTGATGATAAGGAAATAATAAGTTATTTTTAGGATGCTAGAGAGAGGATGAAGGAATCAGTCAAGATCAATCTAAAAAATAGATATTTCTTATATACAACTTATCTCGTAGTCATAATAAAGGATGGAAAAGGCAACTTTGCTTTCCGTCATTTGTTGTTAGGGAATTTTTTAATCATCGTGTTGATTTTAGACAAGGTTTTATAAAGAAAGTTAATTAAGTTAATAGGAGAATGCCATTAACTAGTAAAATAATGATGTATGTAGTGAATTTGAGATGTCTATTGCAATATGTCAAAGAGACAAACTTAATCCAAGAATGTAGTTCTTCATTTTTGTTACTTGTTTGAAATTAATCATCACTTTTTTTGTTTATAAGGCTACTTTTGTTGTCTTATAGGTGCTTAGTATGACCAATTTAGAAGTATTCCATAATTGCAAAGATTTGCAATTTGGATTCTTAACCAATGTGTAAATGCAACTAGATGTTAAAGGAATTGAAACACATCTAAATTCATTCATTTTAAGAAAATAAATAGATTAGAACACAGTTGGTCTTTGTTCGGTGCAACTTAAAGTTTTAGAAAAGGTACGTTATTATTATTATTAAGTTGAATATATTTTCATAATTTCTTAATAATCTAATTTTATTTGTTTACTATAACTTTTAATAGAATAAGTAGTTTTACATCTAATTTTCCTTGTCCATATTAAACTTTTAGAGGATTAAGTTTCTAAAGAACCAAATAGATAAGAATGACTTAAAAGATAATTTTGGATGAGAAAATATTGTTATGTCATTTGATACAATGAATTAACATAATGGTGATGATTATACTCTTCTAAATGATAAAGATTTTATACTAGAATAAAATTAAGGTTAGTGCAATTTGAGCCAATATGCATTTGAATGAAGTTTTAGTTTTTTTTAAATATTTTTTAAATTTTATTTATATTTGACGTATATATTAAATTATATATATGTAATATAAGTATAAAACTTTTAACTGTAAGTGTTTTTATTTTAAGTTTCTCTTTTACTTTGCTGCATTCTTTGGTACAAATTCTTATTATAATGCTTATGGAGTCATAAACTTGCACTATTTTTATTATATGACGTTTTTATGTAAATGTTCTTTATTATATAATGTAAATTGTAATTTTAAATATTTTATATCTATATTTATATGATATTTAAATGATCTTTTTTTATATCAATTGTGATTATTCAGTATGTGAAATATGTGGAAATTATTATTTATAGAAATAAAATAATAATCATTTCAAATTTATATTGAAATGATTGATGTAAAATAAAAAAAGTTATACAACACAATATATTAACGAATTATCCGATATCGATCCATATTAATATATTTATAATGTAGAGTGGACAACAAAATTGAAAATAAAAACAAGAATATATGGTGAAATGAAAATTGTAAAAGACATGAACCAAATCGCTAGAAGAAGGGGTCGAACCTTCGACCTTATGGTTAACAGCCATACGCTCTAACCGACTGAGCTACTCCAACTTCTCTGTGTCAATTGTTTAATTTAATTTAAAAACAATATAAATTCTATCTGAATAAACAAACAACCGTACGTACTATGTACCACACACCCACCAAGAACGCAGAAATCAGAAACCTCTCACATATGCTTCAGAAGAGTACACGCACTCGTGAGAGCCAATTTTCCTTGCAAATTAGCGGGAATTGTTGTCTTGTTGACAATAAATAGTACATAAACTACTTAAAATTTAAGGCAAAACTTCAAAAATTTTGGGAAAAAGAACTTCGAAAGCAAAAAGCACTCTAAAATGTGAAGACAATTAACTTTGGTACCAAAGTAGTGGCCTGAGAAATGAAAACTCTTGTCCGGATTTGTGTTTTTGCCCATGAATGCTTACAATGTTTGAGTGTCGTGCAACGCCAGGCCAAGCGCCCGCAACTTTTCATCTCCCAATTCATCATATAATTAGGATAACATGCCTTGCCAAGAAATTACGTAAAGCTTCCTGTCCAGCTCTTGCGTTCACGACTAAGAAAATCTCTTGTGATCGTGATTCCTTCTTTTCTTTGAACGAAAGCAACCAGATATTCTAGAAATGGGAAAACTAACAAACTATCTCAACTCTCCAACATATTGCAAACCGTTACAAAATTCTATTATCTGTCAAGAATTTGAATTATATTTCAGTATTTCCTCCTCCATGAATACCACTTCAGTTTCAACTGATACAACAGATGGGGAATCCCCAAAACTCCCCGTGCTAACCTTGGATCAAACACATCAAACTGTACCCGACTCAAGGTATCCAGGAGAACTTGGGCTGGCACAGCTGGTAGAAGCACCGGACGAGCCTCGGCAGGAACAGTTCCAGCCAGCTCTCGAGCCTTCCGCAAATGGCTGTTAGCCACTGATGCCATCTCAAAGACAGCATCAGATAGGCCTTCACGTGAATCCAAGCAGATTTCTGTCCTACCACCTTCCTTAACCAGCAAACTGTGTTTTTCTGCTACTGCTTTTGGTATATAAGAAAAGTGACGGTTGCGAGTTGCATGATATGGCAGTGACCTTAGAAGCAAGAGAAGGCCACTTGCCTTCCCAACATGAGATGCTGCATGATCAGCCGCAGTGGATTTAATACCACCAGCTTGAAGTGTCAAATAAAGAAGGGTTGATGCAGTGTCCTCGGCATACATTTCCAGCTCTTCAATAGTTTCTGGAATGTCAGTGCCCTCTCTCCTTGCATCTTTTATTCGAGCTTCAATAGACCTCTTTAGCCATCCCTTGCTAATTCGATACTCAGATACCACTGATGACAGGGCCTGAGCTGTTGGATGCTCAATTAACTTGTTGGCATAGATCTTATCTATAGCTTCTTGCCACCACAAAAGTCGCATTAGACCAATTCTAGGATCAGAAGCAACGTCCATAGCTCTGGAAGTTTCAACATTCAGCGCACGAAGTGCAAATGCAGCCTTGCGCATGCTAGGGGGGAGGTCAAGAAGGCAAAGATAGTGATGGTAATCATAACTTCGCACTTGATGAACGCAGTATGAGAAAGCTGCTCGCAAGCCACCAGAAGCACCTTGCATTAAGAACTTCAATGTGATTCCTCCTACAAATACATTAGAATCATCTAAATGGTTAATTGCACAAATTATAAGTAAAAGGCAGTAAGAACTCTAACGCAGTACAAGAAATGCGAGAATATATGACTGCAATAATCTTATCCTTTCATTTTCCTTTATTTTGAAACAACTCGGGTTGAATCCCAGCCTAAGGACAAAATCTCAATAGACCCAAAAAATAAAAAGATAATTGAAAATTTTCCAACAAGTGACGCAACTCTATGGGTAAGTACCTCCTTAATTTGCCCACTCAAATCAGTAATTGCTTTCTGAGTAAGGAAATGACCTTTGTGAGAGAGATCAACAAGGGACATCAAACTTTGTTAATCCCACTAATTCAAACGCAAGCTCAGTGTATTATAACAGTAAAAGCTAAAAGCAGTTTCATAAATGCAATAAGGGTGGAGGCTGCCTATAGGCATCATGAGTCAAGGTGAACTTACGACCCTTAGAACATTAGTTAATAAAAAGAGAATACATCAAATCGCGATGGAATTTTGTTACTATGAGAAGTTCAATGATATCGAGTGCGTCCTTTTTCATGCATGAATCAATGAGAGAACAGATCAGCCTTTGTCCCCAAACATAGAACAACATTCCAAAGCGGATGAGAAATGCTCAACGGTTCTATTACTTTGGTCAGAAAGAATCCCTCGAGAATAACACCTTTTATAGTGAGGCAATGGAAACAAGAACAAACTATAAATATAAATAGCAGAATATATTTTCATGTTGTCTTCTCGGAGGCATTTCATCGAACAGCATCAGTACCTTCTCGTTTAAACTAATACCAGCATATAAAAGAGAAGCAACAAAACTAATAAATATAACGAATGATTACTAAAATAAGCTATATTTACCCGAGGGAGACAGAGAGGTCACAGATACGTCTAGTACTTATGTAGAGAACAACTGATATCTCCAAGACACTGCTTAACTCAGATGAAGATTGAAGACGGAGAAACAGAAACCGACAGGCGTTAGGCCTGGGTGGGCTTAACAATGGGTACATGTTATTTGGGTTTCCACAGCACTAAAACCTATAATCAGTTTACTGGGCTTTGGCTAAGCATTTCGGTCTAGTCCTCTTTGCATTTCTTACAAAACGAACCCATTTCTCTATCGAACGTCGAAGTAAAGAACATTCCAGAATCACCAGAACTCTCTCGTCTCACATTCACCTTTCCGATAATACCCTTACCTCGCTTCATTATCTCCGTTCTGCTGCTCCGAAAGGACCGAAACTCCTAAAAACCTCCGCTCATCCCACATACGACACCAGACAATCCATGGCCGACGAAGCTAAGGCCAGAGGTAACGCCGCTTTCTCCTCCGGCGATTACTCCGCCGCCATCAAACACTTCTCTGAAGCTATTTCGCTTTCCCCTCAGAATCATGTTCTTTATTCCAATCGATCCGCCGCTCACGCCTCGCTCCAAAACTACGCCGACGCCCTCACCGACGCCAAGAAGACGGTAGAGCTCAAGCCCGACTGGTCCAAAGGCTACTCTCGACTCGGCGCTGCTCACCTTGGTCTCCACCAAGTGCAAGACGCCATAGCCGCCTACAAGAAGGGGCTCGAGCTTGATCCTAACAACGAGGCTCTCAAGTCTGGCTTGGCTGACGCTCAAGCCGCCGCTTCCAGGTCCAGGGCGGCTCCTCCGCCCAGTCCGTTCGGCGACGCATTCTCCGGACCGGAGATGTGGACGAAACTTACTGCCGATCCGTCGACGAGGGCTTTTCTACAACAACCTGATTTCGTGAAGATGATGCAAGAGATTCAAAAGAATCCTAGCAATTTGAATCTGTATCTGAAGGATCAGCGAGTGATGCAAGCGTTGGGAGTATTACTGAATGTGAAGTTCAGAGCGCCGAGTGCGGCGGAGGATATGGAGGTGCCGGAGGCTGAGTCGACGCCGCCTCCTCCTCCTGCCACGGAGAAGAAAGTGGAGCCGGAGCCTGAGCCGGAGCCAATGGAGGTGACGGAGGAAGAGAAAGAAGCAAAAGAGAGAAAAGCGAAAGCAGTGAAAGAAAAAGAGTTGGGCAATGCAGCTTATAAAAAGAAAGATTTTGGGACTGCGATTGAGCATTATACAAAGGCGTTGGAGCTTGATGATGAGGACATTTCTTACTTGACTAATCGTGCTGCTGTTTACTTGGAGATGGGCAAGGTAAGTGCTGCTCTTATTGATTGAAACTTTTAAAACTTCAACCAAGTACTGAAACTAAACCTAATTATATAATTTCATTATGTTCTGGAGTAGTTGTTTTGATGCCTATGCGTTGGTTTTGGCTATTTGTCTAATTGACCGCATTTGAAGGGCATTCTTAAATTCTTTTGTTCTTTCCTTTCTTCTTTCATTAATAGATAGTTACAGACAAAATTTAACAAGGCAATTCTCTGTGCTTGTGACCTTTGCGCTTGAGATACTATTGTACTAAATTGTTGATCATCTATGATATAATCAGAAAATTGGGAATGCATATGTTCTTTGCCATTCACAATGGTGATGGTGATGATGATGGGGTAGGTGTTATACAAGTGTTTAACGAATTAATTTATGTTTTTGTTAATAGTTCTCTGATGCTTGTATCCCATGGAAGAATGAAATATGAGAGGTTTTGGAGTGTTGAATGAATATGGAGAGATTTTGTTTTCTTTCCCCCTGGTTTCCTAAATCTATTGCTCTTAAGCCACTTAGACCATTCAAATTGCCGAGTCTAGCTATGTTTACCATTTTATGAAAACACATATTGTGTGTTCCATGCAAATCATAAGCATAAACGCAGTATTTTTTACTTTGATTGGGATAGGATCAGTCAGGTATATAGACTTTGAATGAGAACCAATTTGACTTTAATGCTGCTAATGGAGAGGGATTACATGGCTAGTAGAGCAAGTATTGAACTTCATAATCTTGATTTTTACTTTGTTATTTTGGTTTTTGTTTTGTTCCACCAGTTTGTTCTGTTATCATTTTTCGGTAACCATCACAGCAATAGTGGGTTGTCTGCTTTTGCAATTAAGCTCTTTTCGTGGTGATCATCCCATTATATTTAAATTTCTAAAATTATTTCATTTTCAGTACGAAGAATGCATCAAGGATTGTGACAGAGCAGTGGAAAGGGGAAGAGAGCTCAGGTCAGACTTCAAAATGATAGCAAGAGCTTTGACAAGGAAGGGAACTGCCTTGGTAAAATTGGCAAAATGCTCAAAGGATTATGAACCTGCTATTGAGACTTTTCAGAAAGCTCTCACAGAACACCGGAACCCAGACACTTTGAAGAAACTGAATGATGCAGAAAAGGAGAAGAAGGATCTTGAACAACAAGAATATTTCGATCCAAAGTTGGCTGATGAAGAGCGAGAGAAAGGTAATTTTTCCATTCTGCTTTTTCTACAGATCATTGAATATTTTGAACATTGTACAAGTTTTTCTCTTTCTATGTTAAAAGGAAACTGGTTTATTAGAGAACACCTGATAAGTGTCCAATTGGCTAGTTCCTTTATGTAAACTATAAACTTCATGCATATCGCATACAACTTGCTTTGCAGGTAATGAATTCTTCAAGCAGCAGAAGTATCCAGAGGCTATCAAGCATTATACAGAATCGTTGAGAAGAAACCCAAAAGATCCAAAAGTAAAAATTAAAAACCATCTAAATCTTTGTTTATATTACTTAATTGGCAAGATCCTGATGTAAAGGTGGTTGTTACCCTCAGGCGTACAGTAATAGGGCTGCCTGCTATACCAAGCTTGGGGCTCTGCCTGAAGGATTGAAGGATGCAGAAAAATGTATTGAGCTTGATCCATCATTTTCAAAAGGCTATACAAGAAAAGGTGCTGTCCAATTTTTGATGAAAGAGTATGACAAAGCTCTGGAGACCTACCAGCAGGGCTTGAAGCATGACCCTCAGAACCAGGAATTGCTGGATGGCGTGAGAAGGTAAGATCGATTATAGGATGTAATGGTAATCTGGTGGTTGCTGAGAGATATTAAATCATGAAGTTGATTATACCGCAGATGTGTGGAGCAACTTAACAAGGCAAGTCGTGGTGATCTAACCCCCGAGGAGCTGAAAGAGAGACAGGTTATACATGTTTAATTCCAGTTTTCAGTTTTTAATTTAGCAAAGCGATTGTCTGGTACATGTGCTTATAAGCTCATTCCAATTGCAGGCCAAGGGAATGCAAGACCCAGAGGTTCAAAATATTCTTTCAGATCCTGTCATGAGACAGGTGAGTAACATTGTCTGCGCTGAAATTTTGGCCACTAACGGCTTACTTGAATGTACGAACCTTATTTTCTTTCATGTCTTACATAATTTATGGATGAGTTTGCAGGTTCTGGTTGACTTGCAAGAAAATCCAAAGGCAGCTCAGCAACACATGAAGAATCCCATGGTGATGAACAAGATCCAGAAACTTATAAATGCTGGAATCGTGCAGATCAGATAGATAAAGAAGACCAATAATCAGCTACATTACTGAGATATAATCTTCAGTGTGAGTTTGGGTGTCTTAGTTAACTGAAAACTTATTTATTTTGAGTTGGAAAACTTTTAAGATACTTGTTTTATGTGAACTTTCACACAATCATCGTCTCGCCCCTATGAGCTTTTCTAAATACACAACCAACTAGACCTTTGTTGGGGTTAAAAAAGAAAACCTCGATGGTAAGTACAGGGTTCTCATCGCCCAACTGTCTTGCAAAGGGCAGAATCTCTCTTTGATAGTGTTGAGATTGTAGAAAAAGTTTTCCTGCCAAGTTCCAGTAAAGTGTTAACTAGTAATTTTGGTAGCTAATTTGTAGCATCGAACTTGTTCGTTTCTTGATATTCTAGTTTGACATTTCTATAACTTGTCCTTAACTGATCGCCTTCGTTCAATCAAGTGGCATGATTTGTCCGTTTTTCAATTGTCCTCTGACATAGGTGTTTTCACCAGCTAATTTCTAGGCTATGGATGACCCTTATTTTTTTTCTTTGCTTTCTTTTCGGGATGCCACCTTTAACAGGACTTACCGCTTTGAAATTATAAGCAATTTAACCACAAAATTACTAATCGAATGTCACATTCTGAAACTTAAGAAAACCAAAACTGCTAAAGAAACTTTACCAAATGTTGCCAATTCCCCATTAAATTTGATGTTGGTTTTGGTTATGCGCTGTTATAGCAAGTTGAATATAAGCGTTTTACGTGTCTTAATTCCCAATAAAACGTAGTTTTGTATCTCTCTTAAAATTTTTGCTTGAAAGTCATCTTGTCTAGCTCATCTGGGAATACAATGAGACGTCAAGAGGTGAAAGATGATATGATTGAATTTCTTAGAAATCCTTAATTGATTTCTTTATGTTCTTTTAATACTCTCTCCCACTGATCATTTTTGTTTTTTAACTTTTCCAGTTTTGTTTGCTTATTCATCTTTTAGTTGTTGCGTCTACCAATAAACTTCCTCGCTCGTTGTCGCTCTTCCCTCATTTCTTTATTATGACTTTGGTTAGCAATTTGTTGATTATATTAGTTATTAGTTATTAGTTGATGCTATTATCAGGTAGTTAACACCAGATTAATATATTTAATTAAATATTTATTTAAAATATTTAATTAAATTAATTATTTAATATTAGTTGTTTATGACGTAAAAATTTTATAAGGACAAAAGTATTAGTTATTTATATCTTATTCTTTGAATATTTCTACAAAAGTATTAGTTATTTATATCTTATTCTTTGAATATTTCTATAAGAATTTAAATAGAGCAAAAAAGGTTAACATCATTTTCTTATATATCTTTAATCAAGCCTTAAAAATACCGAAAGTCCTTTCAATATATTTTCTCAATGATAAATGAACTTAATTAAAAATTTTCAAGATTATCCCAGATTTGTAAAGGCCAATTGAAGAACTTGAGAGATCACTAAAAATGTCCTTAAAATAAGCTTAAGAATGTGTTCGATCGGATATGTAATTAGGTATGTAAAATGATATTAATTTAATTTCTAATTTAAGGAAATATAGACTTTTAATTATTTTAATTTTAATTTTAAATTTGAAAAAGATTTGTTAATATATTAAATTAAAATAAAATTATTTTGAAAAATTGTTTATGTTAATCTCTAAAATTTAAACTTAGATAAAATAATTAACTTAAATCTGATATTTAATTTTAGATTAAATTGAATTAAATTAAATATAATTTACAAGTGATAATAATATTATATACTAAATATTGATATAAAATATACAAAAGCAATTAACGTAATATAATTAAAGATAATAAATTTAAAATATTTAAATTTTTAAAATTTTAATTTAATATTAAAATTTTAAAATTTTAATTTAATAATTAAAATTTTAAATTTATATAAATTAAGTCAAATTTATATCTCTATTTCTATCTCCATCTCTTTGAGTAATTTACAATAACTTTTGGATATAATTGACTTTTAGCTCCTTAAATTTGATAAGTAGGGCAACCTAGACCCAGTTAGACTTGAGGATCGACAAGCAACAATAAGCAAAACGATATTGTTTTAAAAAAATTTTTGACAAAAAAATTAGGCCGGGCTAGATTGGCTAGCCTAGGATCCAATTGGACCTCTGATTGACACTGAGTTCGAGCGAATAGAGGTCGGGTACCCAAACTCAGCCTAATCTATTGCCATTATGATCTTTTTCTCTCTTCTTGCTCATTCTTTTTTGTTCTTTTTCCCTCTCTTACTGGCTTATCTCGTCTCCTTAATCCATGCTGCTCTTCCAAGTTCTTTATATTGTTGGATGATTAATGACCTGCAGTTGAAGATGATACCCCATATGATGCATATTTTAAATATTACATTTTAAATAAACTATGAAGCATAAATTGGCATGAACTTCACTAGATCAATAGAAACGAAAGTACCTCTAATAAACATTGCATATGAGTCAGTCTTGTATTTCTTCGCGCCCTTTTCAAGTGAATTATACACACTTTCACTACTAAGCACCTTTTTTTTGCCCTCAAATCTTATTTTACATAGAGAGAGTGATGCTCTGCTCTCTCTCTAGATTTCACCCCGACACTTTTCAGCCCCCTTCCTTATTTTGCATCTCCTTCTACTTGATTTTACCTTCCCATACTGCCCTTTTTCTCCTCCTTTTCTGGTTTGCTCTCTAAGGGCCCTCTTGTCTTTTCCTGCCTTTTCAACTTTCCCGCCTACCACCATGCTTGTACCTTCCGCTCCCCCATCTGAGGATTTTCCCCCTCTTTCTATTGCTCCCTCATTACCCACTCAAAACCCTCGGCCACCAAATTACATCCTGTTTCTACCTCAAAACACTCGAAACAGTCATCAAGCACACCATCAAGGCCCATCCTTTCTTACAAACCTCCGAAAGACGTTGATGGTAAGCTTATTGTGTGCCCAGATTTGGAAACTTTGCAAGATGGGGCAAATTTTTGGAAATCTACTCTTGTTGGTTTCTTCTTGGATCATCGACCAGCTTTTCCCTTGATCCTTTGTTGGGCTAATAAAATGTGGAAAAGCATAGGACTTGTGGATGTGCTATTGTCGGAAGAAAATTTAATCCTCTTCTCCTTCACCTCCCTTTCCATAGCTACCAAAATCTTAGAGGAAGGTCCTTGGCACCTTGGGAGTCAGCCAAATTTTCTGCAGCTTTGGCAACCTAGTCTGAAGCTGGAAACTATTAAAATTCAAAGCCTCCCTGTTTGGACAAATTTTCACAATGTCCCCCTTGAATATTGGACCACCCAAGGCCTAAACCAAATAGCTAGTTTCATCGGCAAACCGCTGTGCATGGACGAAAACACTGCTACCAAAAAGAGAATTGGCTATGCCCATATATGTGTTAGTATTGAACTCTCTCAACTTCTCCCAAATGAAATTCCTATAATGCGATTAGGTGAAGGAAATCACTTATGGGAGGATAGTATTGCTGTGTCCTACCATTGGAGGCCCCCGGTGAAGGATCAGTCTGCTTTATGGAGACCCACAGGCAAGCTTTTCAAGTCTAGTACTGTAGCACCCCTTACCCTAGGATATGTATCGGGACGCCCGTAGGTCATTTCGACACACACCCTACGATAAGGGTGCGCTACGAACAATCGCTAACACTCCACATGGCATCAAAAATCATAAAGCATTAATATGAAATCCACTAATTTTTGAAACCATAAATTCTCATTTCATAACCTCAAAGCAGTAAATTTACACAACTGGTATGTTATGTACAAATCTCCCTCTCTGTCTAAAACCCGACTGTCTGGATCCTCCTGAAGATCTGAAGGTCCTGCTCTGGCGCCTGCTAAAACTCTTACCAGAGCTGCCCTGACTGTCACTAACTCTCTTTCCTCTAGACCCTTGACCCATCTCTGCTGTCTCGCCCACAATCGCTTCTACCTCACAAAGAAGCAGCTCTCAACTCTATAAAGGAGCCCATATCAGATCAGGCCAATCCTGCACGGATCTCCAGATTTAGCCCTATCTCAAACCTCCGGCACCTATCTGCCTCAGTGGAAATCACAGTAGCAGCATATCTCATCAACTCATTAAACCTAACCTCGTACTCTGCTACTGTCATCCTACCTTGTCTCAGCTCCAAAAACTCCTGCATCTTCATTTCCAGATTAATCATACCATATATGCAATGCACATGAGACCCTTTCCATTTTCATTTCGTTGTTGTGACCGTGCGCCTGAGCTCAGTAACGGTGAGCCAGTGGCTCTGAAATCATTGGGCTTGCAGCTCTGATACCACAAATATAGCATCCCACTCCCACAAGACTCGAACCCGACATCAACGGTGATGTCCGAGTCCGCGACCCGCGAGGGTGGTATGCTGTAAGCGATAATCTGATTTAAAACTCCGTAATATATTTTATTTTTATTATTTTCTTTGAAAACCAATCGAGTGCGCAGATATCAATAAATGATTTAGCCTTGCTTTAATTCGAAAACATATAATTTCACTCATAAAAGACACTCCACAACATTGAAATATTACAAATACGAATTCAAAACCAAATTGGGCCCAATGTCGTCCCCTGAACACTTTCAAGAATCACATTAAAATACAACATTTATCAATTGGGGACCTCGAAATAACGGTATCATTTTGCGGAAAATACAAATTTTCACAGAACAAAATGACACTAATGCGAGCGTGATGATCGACCTCGAACCACGACTTAAGTGCAGTAGGCATACTCCCGTGTGTCTAACGGGGTACTCTTCAATTCCTGAAAAATAATTACAATGTTGGGTGAGTTTGCGAACTCAATGAGAAACCATCATCGATGGTTCACCCAATTCATGCATATACACACAATTTACCAATTATCACATACGATCACAATTCATAAATGCAAGGCGACGCTTTCATACAATCCACATTTAATCATACCATATATGCAATGCACATGAGACCCTTTCTATTTTCATTTCGTTGTTGTGACCGCATGCTTTGAGCTCAAGAAGCGGTGAGCCGTGGCTCTGAAATCATTGGGCTTGCGTACACGATACATCGAGCTCGAGGCTCAATACATGGACCGAGGTCTCGTGCGTTGAGTGAAAGCTCTCATATACGTTGGACGTGATATGCCCCGACGGTGGTGGTGCTCCGGCCACAACCGCTTTTATCTCGATCATGCCATCATGCATGGATGCATATGCTCTAATTCCCTTTACGATCGATTATAGTTCATTGACCAATTTTGTTTCTTGGACCTTGGTCCGTGTTTCAATCATATACATTTACAATTTATTGCATCCTACCATATCATATTAAAAGTCACATCCAATGTATCAAGCAGCATAATTAACACTTCAATATTAATTTTCCATTCCTCGGACCTTTGGTCCGAGATCTCCAATGTAATTATTCACAAACAGTCACACACAAATAGCACTTCGATAACAAGTTTTCAATACTTCAGACACCTATGGTCCGAAATCAATCAAAAGTAAACACACATAATCCCTCCATTATCTCCACATGGCATCAATGCGTCATATTAAACACACATAGATTGAGAAACCAACTAGGTTACTCACATATTACTTCCGAGCTAATGCCAGGAAGTTTTCGCCACATCAGTTATCGAACGACGCTCCACTGGGGCCTCTATAAGAAGCAAAGAAGGTACGAGTCACTAACTATTCAATCCGAATGAATTACGGATGCACAGTAGATAAAATATGCATGTTCATGAATTGGGTGAACCATCGATGATGGTTTCTCACTGAGTTCGCAAACTCACCCAACATTGCAATTATTTTTCAGGAATTGAAGAGTACCCCGTTAGACACACGGGAGTATGCCTACTGCACTTAAGTCAGGGTTCGAGGTCGGGATCAGTTCACGTCTACATTAGTGTCATTCTGTTCCTGTGAAAATTTGTATTTTTCCGCAAAATGATACCGTTATTTATGAGGGTCCCCAATTGATAAATGTTGTATTTTAATGTGATTACTGAAAGTGTTCAGGGACAGCATTGGGCCCAATTTGGTTTTGAATTCTCGTATTTGTAATATTTAAATGTTGTGGAGTGTCTTTTATGAGTGAAATTATATGTTTTCGAATTAAAGCAGGGCTAAATCATTTACTGATATCTGCGCACTCGATTGGTTCTTCTTTAATAATCAATTATAATCTAAATTCCACTAATTTAACACTTGTCCCATAATCCCTATAGCCATATGTCCAATATTCAATGCCCTATGCATTCAATTCTATGATCACGACCAATCGGTTCGCACTTGCGGTATTTTTTCTAGTCCGGGTTTTAACCTCGAAAAATTCTAAAAAAAGCTCCTAAAATCTTCCAATTTTAGAAAATCAATAATGACACTCTCCAAATAATTTTTCAAACCCATTAACCTCATTAATCACAATAAAATTGCCTTAGGCCCAATTACCGGGAATTATCATGAATGCATGACCAGTAATTTCATGTGCACAGATTTCACTGGTTACTAGTACCAGTGTGCATGGACAGTCCTGAGTCATTCCGATCCATCTCATCCTCTGCCAAATGTACTATTTTACCCTTCCTGTCGGGGTGGGATGTTACAAGTACCTATCAGGAATTAATGAATCAAGAGCCTGTTGACCCATCTGAGAATGATCCCATCTCTAGTCGCCCGAAGGATATGGAACTTGTTAATGATGAGGAGGCAACTCTTGCTCCTGTGGTGGTCAATATAATTTTTTCTAACACAGAATCTGCATCACCGCTAACCAAAGAGAAGACTTTGACAGAGGCGCTTGTTGCAGGTGTTAGAGTAGTGCCCTAAAGGCAATCGTCTTTAGCGCATTTTGTACAAAGTTGTGTACTGACTTTATGAATAAATAAAGAAAGACATATTTCATTAATTTGATGTTCATTATTTATGAATTGATATTGATCTATAAGCAAATTAATGAAGTCCATGATATATGATATAGCATGAAGGAAATTATGATGTGATCATACTACTGAGATTCCTATCATGTGCAATTATATCAGTATCTAAATTATCCCTAGTCGTAGGATTACTGAAACTGGACATCGGTAATCTGGAGAGACTAGCACATTTTAAGCTTCTTGATTTGATCAAGTAGTGGATCTCAGAAACTGTAAATATGAGATATTTAAGGTTAAGATGTGAATGCTTACTAGAGATAGTAAGTACATTAGATGACTTACTATGAGATCATCACATGGACGTCCTATTCTAATGTCAGTGATAATCTCATCATAGCAATAGTGCAAATATCCTTAGACTTAAGATACTCAAGGATATCTTGGATACTGATTCTGTGCTTTGACTCCATTCCTTGTTGCCTTACAGAGGTCGCTCGTAGGGTGGTGCTTGGGTACAGCTTGAGGTATCCGAAGGTAATTAAGTAGCCAATAGAGGATTCACCACTTCTGTGATAGCAGAAGATGATACCCATGGCCTCTTTTCAGGATCATTACTTGGAAATCTCTGGCCGGAGTACATATGTCATGAAGAGTGTCTTCATTGACATATAAAGTAATGAGTCCCAGGACGAGAACTGATATCACTTGGACTAGATTTGACGTAGTCAGTCTAGTAAAAGTTGACACTTTGCCCATACTCATAACCAAGTGGGGTATAGTATGGTGAAAGGACGAATTGCACAGTAATTGTCTATGGAAAGGTTCGTGATATGGTTCGTGATGAACATAGGTTTATTCGTCAAACCAATTACTTTCTGGTCAATTGGGGGTCACGATGTGTTGCTAGATACCGCTCATGACTTGCTTGGATTAAGTGTTAATCTAAGTGGCCAACATAACCGGGAACCTAATGGGTCACACGTATAAGAGTGATTCGGAGAATTCGTAAAATAGTTTTAGACAGAGATCCAATATGTAGAGAGCAATAGGATTAATTGGATCCCGATGAGATCGAGATATGTCTCGATGAGATCGCGACATCGATATTGCTGAGACAGGTCTTCGGTGTTTTTTCCATACCAGGACCCGGTAGGATCGACCCCAGTGTGACTGAACCACTTCAGCATTTATATACATATATATATCTTATTAATCAATTAAAGAATATATATATATGTGTGTGTGTGTGTGTGTGTGTGTGTGTGTGTGTGTGTTCAACGTGGAAGAAGGGTTAAAGACAAATGGCAAATGATAGTGAAAGATGAAGATGGTCGTTGGTTTTTGAAAGGGTTTTTAAAAACCAAAAGCTTTCCTATCTTCTTAATTCTTCATCAAGCTTCTCTCCTCTCCAAGCTTCTTTACCATCGTTCTTCCCATAGCTCTCCAAGAATAAGGTAAGATCTAGCAGTCTTCACTTTATTCTAGCTATTTCCGGGTCAAAGGGTTTGCCCCGGTTAGATTTTCCGATCTCTGCGTGGATACCGTTAGAGACGATCTCTTTTGGTCATTATGGTTTGACTTTGTTATATAGACACATGGATCCTGGCTTTCGGGAAGGTCCCGGAACAAAAATTTTTGTTTTCCGCACCGTGTGCATGTGATGCACACACCGGGATTTTTCGACAGTGGTATCAGAGCCACTTGTGTCGTATATAACGAAGAAATCATAACAAGGTTGGAGCTGCCTATTGGTTGTGACGATGACGCATGTTGACTGTGTTAAATTCAAAATCAGTATAGAAAACTTGTTTTCAAAATTTTCTTGCCCAGATGTGCTCATAAGATGTTGTTGAATATGTCTGTGGAAGAACAGAATTTATCAATGTGATTTGATATGGTTTTGCTAATTTATTCCCTAATGTTCTGGTTGCTGTGTTTGTGCACATTTCTTGAACAGGCATGCTTATAAATTCGAGAATAAATTGTAGAAAAATTGTTTTTCGGATTTTCTTTCACCGAAATGTCTCTAAGATGTTTATGAATGTCTATGAGGATGGAAAAATATTTTTAGGTGATTTACTATTTATTTGAGAATTTATTGTGTGTTGCTGGGAATATCTATGTTGAGGAACACATATTCAACATTGGCTTTGTTGCTGAGGTTGGTTGAGTTTTTGTTGGAAATAAATCCTGAAAAAATTCATGGAGAATTTTGTGAACATGTTGTAAACTCTCTAATTTTCTCAGAATTTATTGAAATTGTTTCAATGAGTTTTTCAAGCAAAAGACAGAGCTTGGCAGTTTTGAGAAAGTTGCTGGAACTGTTTTGTTTGGAATGATTGCTTGTGTATTTTTCGGTTCCAATGCCTTGGATCATTTTTAATGTGATTAAAAATATGTTACATTGATGTTGTATGCTTTCCAAAATGATTTTCTTGAAATTGGGTTTCCAAAAATTTTTGGATGTCAAATGTGTCTCATTAGCGTCTCGTTAGTATATTTCCTTGTCTTGATTGTTTTGGCCGTCACCAATTTTGTGACTAGTGCCAAAGTAGTCTTGATAAAGTGTAGACTACCTAGAGATACTTAGGAAGATTATTTGGTATTCGCAAAATTATTTGGAAATCGAAGTGAATAATAGTGTATTCATCGATTTCAAGTATTTCATGTATAGTATGACTATATATGATAAGCATGATACAATGAAAGTGTTTCATTGGTACATCAAACTAAAGTATATTACACTTGGTATTGTGAATTTGAACTGCACGGATTGAGAAATTAGCCGATTAGAAGAGCATTCCTAAACATAAGTCGACTTACACATGCATAAGTCGACTTGCATAGTCAGATAAGTCGACTTATACATGCACAAGTTGACTTGCATAGTCAGATAAGTCGACTTGCATGTGTACAGTAGCATAAGTCGACTTACACATGCACAAGTCGACTTACATATGCATAAGTCGACTTGCATGTTCAGGTAAGTCGACTTACAACATGCTTAGGTGGGATGATGGATGATTATAGGTATAGATTCAATGTGATTGATGAAATGCCCTAAATCATTCCATATAGTCATGGTGACTATAATCCTACAGCTTGGATGAGACCAGAGTTTAAAATCCCTCACACATAATATGAAAACTAACCCCTTCCATTAATATGGGGAGAACCAGAGTTCTTATAGAGTTCGGGTTGTTAGGTAAACCCAAGCTCACTTTATACGGATATGTTCGAACCATGGAAATAAGATTTTCGGATTAATGGGTCGGTTTTCACTAGAAGCGTTGATTTGTTGAGTACACTCAAGGTTAACGTAGACAGAGGAGAAATTGGGTAGTGTACATCAGATGTACGCGCATCAAGAGTTGATAACCCAATGTGTGTGCAAACATCACGAGTTGATAGCACTAGTCGATAATTGCACCTATGATGTAACTGGTATGACCGATACTTGCCGATTGATCTAATGTGGCTTGTTGGGTAAACCCAAGGTCATTTTTAGTAATGTCGGATATCTATGATGCAATTGGTATGACCGATACCTACCGATTGACCAAAGGTGGCTTGTTGGGTAAACCCAAGGTCATCCTTAGTAATGTCGGATATCGACCCACTAGGACACTTTGTCATAATGTTTCTTGGATTTGTAGTGAGGGTTATGGATTCTTTGAAACTAGTGGGAGCCATATGCATGTCATGCAAGTCCTTATGATCATACATGTAATTCTATTCTAACATTCTTTCTCTCTTTCTCTTTAGGTTGATTGAAGATGTCTTCCAGTGTGAATTTGCGCTCACTTATGGACTCTAATAAATTAACTAGACCCAATTTTCTCGATTGGTTGAGAAATCTGAGAATTGTTCTCAGATCTGAGGAACTGGGCTTTGTCCTAGATGTTCCACTTCCTGATCCACTTGCTGTTGATGCTTCTGATGAGGATCAGAAAGCTTATCGTAAGCATCTCACGCATACGATGGCATGGCTACTCAGATTATGCTCGCATCTATGTCACCAGAGCTGCGAAGCAAAGATGAGTCTATAGATGCTAATACCATAGTGTTTCATCTTAGAGAGCTTTTTGATGAGCAAGCTCGGTGCGAAAGGTTCGAGACCTCGAGGCTACTCTTCACTACTAAGATGACTCAGAGTTCATCTGCGATGCGGTATGCAATCAAGATGAATGGGTATATTGAGAGGTTGGCCGCCTTAGGTTTTGTTATGGATTATGAATTAAGTGTTGACTTAATTTTGGTTGGATTGTCGATAGTTATTCACGGTTTGTGTTGAACTATCGGATGAACCAAATATCCACGACAATCCTCGAGTTGATCAACTGCTCAAGACAAGCAGAGCAATCTATCAAGAAGGATAGCAAGCCGCTGCTCGTGGTGGACTCGCTTCTTCCGGTTTAAAGAAAAGAAATCAAGAAGAAAAGGTCTAAGAAACCAAAAGGAAGTGCAGCCAAAAAGAAAACCAAAGAAATCGCACTAAAGGAACTTGCTTCCATCAGGCAAGATCGCCACTAGGTTTAAATCGTAAAGTCTATCTCGAAGAATTGAAGCGAAGAAGGCATCGATGCCTCGGCTTCTTCGGTATGTTTGTCATCGAGGTTAATACTATTTCGACCATAACATATGGGTATTAGATACGGTTGTGGCTCACACGTATGCAATGATATGCAGGGCCTTAGGGATGAGATCTGCGCTTGAAGGAGAACTAGACTGCGTGTAGGAAATGGAGCAAGAGTTGCTTTGCATTAGCAAGTAGGCGATTATTTTTGTCACTCCCAAGTGGGCTTGTAATTAAACCGATGAATGTTATTTTGTACTGTTTTAACAAAGAACATATTATCATTTCTTGTTTAAATAGATTTGGTTTCCATTTGACTTTTAGTAGCAATGGTTGTTATATTAGTTTGAATGGAATCTTCTATGGTACTGGTACATTATGCAATGGAATTTACATATTAGATATGTCACATCCAATTATGAATGCCAATGACACGAAAAGACATAAACGAGATAATTTAAAATCAACTTACTTATGGCATTGTCGCCTTGGCCATATAAATGAGAGACGCATAGCTAAGCTCCATAAGAGTGGTAGTTTAGGGTCATTTGATTATGAATCATATGACACATGTGAATCTTGTTTATTAGGCAAGATGACTAAGTTACCCTTTAAGGGAAAGGGTGAACGAGCGACTGGAGTATTAGACCTAATACATTCAGATGTATGTGGTCCGATGTCCATCCATGCTAGAAGTGGTTGTCTTTACTTCATTACCTTTATCGATGATTATTCTCGATATGGGTACCAGATTCGATGAGATACAAATCAAGCATTTGAAAAGTTCAAACAATTCAGAAATGAAGTAGAAAACTAACTTGGGAAAAGTATCAAGACATTACGATCCGATCGTGGTGGGGAATACTTAGACCAACAATTTTTAAATTATCTCAGAGATAATGAGATTTTATCGCAATGGACTCCACCTTACACACCACAGCATAATGGTGTGGCAGAAAGGAGAAATCGAACCTTGTTAGACATGGTACGATCGATGATGGGCTTTGCAAAGTTATCGAAATCCTTTTGAGGATATGCACTCGAGACAGCTGTTTATTTGTTAAACAGAGTTCCATCAAAGACAGTTGATGTTACTCCATATGAGATATGGACTAACAAAAGACCCTATTTTACTCATTTGAAAGTTTGGGGTTGTCCTGCTTATGTGAAGCGGATACAGTCAGATAAACTTGATGCAAAGTCTGAAAAATGTTTGTTCGTAGGATATCCTAAAGAAACAATGAGATATCAATTCTACCTTGCTGAGGAACAAAAGGTGTTTGTTTCAAAGCATGCTGTCTTTTTAGAGAAAGAGTTTCTTTTACAAGAAGACAATGGGAGCAAAATTGAACTTGAAGAAGTTCAAGATGCTCGAACAGACGCAGATCAACTGCCTGAACCTGAAACTGTGACTCATACAGATGAAGTAATAGTTCAACCTTCTACAACACACGAAGTTCATAGGTCACGTAGGATACGCTCTGTTCCCGAGAGATATGGATTTCTCGTGAATGAACAGAATGACGTATTGCTCATAGAAGATAATGAGCCTACCACCTATAAAGAGGTTCTGAAGAGTTCAGAGTCTGAAAAATGGCTTCATGCCATGAAGTCTGAAATGGATTCCATGTATGAAAACCAAGTATGGACTTTGGTAGAGGCACCCGAAGGAATAAAACCCATAGGGTGTAAATGGGTTTTCAAAAAGAAAAACCTGTAGAAAAATCCCGGTGTGAGCATCACATGCCCACGGTGCAGAAAACAAAATTTTTTTGTTCCGGGACCTTCCCGAAAGCCAGGATCCAAGTGTATATATAACAAACTCAAACCGAACGACCAAAGGAGACCGTCTCTAACGGTATCCACGCAGAGATCGAAGAACCTAACCGGGACAAACCCTTTGACCCGGGAATAGCTAGAACAAATTAAAGACTGCTAGATCTTACCTTTGTTCTATGAAGAGCTTGGAAACAATGAAGAAAAGGAGATGAAGAAGCTTGAAGAAGAGAGGAAGATGATACTCGTATGCTTCCAAAGCAAGCATTGAAAAACTTTCTTTTTCATCTTCATCTTTTAAACCAACAAACATCACCACTTCTCTTCTTCAATTGCCACATGTCTTTAACCTTTAAAGACTATAATATGTTAAAGGTGGAGGTCCAGCCACGTATGGACTTTATATATATATATATATATATATATATAAAGTTAAACTTTTAAGACTCCATCATCTCCTTCCACGTGCATATATATATATATATCAATTAATTAATTCTTTAATTAATTAATTAATTATATATATATAAATAAATGCTGAAGTGATCCAGTCACACTGGGGTCGGTCCAACCGCCTACTGTCCCGTATGGGAAAACCCCTAAACGTTTTTCAGCAATATCAATGTCGCGATCTCATCGGGACATATCTCGATCTCATCGGGATCCATTTAATCCGATTGCTCTCCATATATTGGAACTCTGTCCAAAACTATTTTACGAGTTCTTCGAGACACTCTTATGCGTGTGACCCATTAGGTTCCCGGTTATGTTGGCCACTTAGATTAACAATTAATCTAAGCAAGTCATGAGCGGTATCTAGCAACACATCATGACCCCCAATTGACCGAAAAGTAATTGGTTTGACGAATGAATATATATTCATCATGGACCATATCACGAACCCTTCCATAGACAATTACCGTGCAATTCGTCCTTTCACCATGCTATACCCCACTTGGTTATGAGTATGGGCAATGTGTCAACTCTTACTAGACCGACTATGTCAAATCTAGTCCAGTGATATCATTCTTGTCCTGGGACTCATTACTTAATATGCCATCAAGACACTCTTCATGACATATGTGTTCGACCGAGACTTTCAAGTAATGACCGACGACAAGAGGTCATGGGTATCATCTTCGCTATCACGAAGTGGTGAATCCTCTATTGGCTACTCAATTACCTTGAATACCTCAAGCTGTACTCCAATCACCACCCTATGAGCGACCTCTCAGAAGGCAACAAGGAATGGAGTCAAAGCACGTAATCAAGATATCAAGATACCCTCGAGCACCTCAAGTCTAATACTTGCACCATTGCTATGATGAGATTATCACCGACATTAGAATAGGACATCCATGTGATGATCTCATGGCAGTCATCCAATGTACTTACTACCTCTAGTAAGCATCCACATCTCAACCCTAAATATCTCATATTTACGGCTTCGAGATCCTTTGCTGATCAATTCAAGGAGCTTGAGATGTGCTAGTCTTTCCGGACACCGATGTCCAGCCTCAAGTAATCCTATGACTAGGGATGATTTAGATCTTGACATAATTGCACATGATAGGAATCACAGTAGTATGATCACATCATAATTTCCTTCATGCTATGTCATATATCATGGACTTCATTAATTTGATTACAAATCTATATCAGTTCATAAATAATGAACAACAAATTAATGAAATATGCCTTTCTTTATTTATTCATAAAGACTGTACACAAATTTGTACAAAATGCGCTAAAGGTGATTGCCTTTAGGGCACTACTCTAACAATCTCCTACTTGACCTAAAGCCAATCGCCTTGATATCTAATACCATAGGCGAGTACATGAGAATCAAAACTCTTTTGTGACAATGGCTTCGTCAACGGATCAGCAATATTCTGCTGGGTGGGAACTCTCTCAATCTGGACATCACCACGTCCTATGATCTCCCTTATCAAATGATATCTGCTGAGTACGTGTTTGGATCGTTGATGAGACCTTGGTTCCTTCGCCTGCGCAATAGCCCCATTGTTGTCACAATACAACTGTATGGGCCCATCACTGCTAGGAACCACACCAAGTTCAGTAATGAACTTCTTGATCCAAACTGCTTCCTTTGTTGCTTCTAAAGCGGCAATGTACTCTGCCTCGGTTGTTGAATCGACAATCGTCTCTTGTTTGGAACTCTTCCAACTGATTGCCCCACCGTTCAGTGTGAATACATAACCTGATTGGGATTTGGAATCATCCTTATCAGATTGAAAACTGGCATCTGTATACCCGCTCACTTGGAGATCTCCATCCTCATATATCAAGAAAACATTCTTAGTCCTTCGTAAGTACTTAAGGATATTCTTGACAGCCACCCAGTGACCCTCACCAGGAACCGATTGGTATCTGCTCGTAACACTTAGAGCATATGATACATCGGGTCTCGTACATAGCATAGCATACATGATAGATCCTACCGCTGATGCATACGGGATCATATCCATGCGCATCCTCTCATCTTGTGTCTTAGGACACATAGATTTCGAGAGTATTATCCCATGAGTCACGGGAAGGTACCCTCTCTTGGATTGCTCCATGCTAAACCTCTTTAGCATCTTGTCTATGTACGTTGATTGTGAAAGACCAAGCAACCTTTTTGATCTATCTCTATAGATCCTTATCCCAAGGATATAAGTTGCTTCACCAAGGTCTTTCATGGCAAATTGTTTAGACAACCAAATCTTGACTGATTGCAGCATAGAGACATCGTTTCCTAGCAATAATATGTCATCTACATATAGCACAAGGAATACGATTGCAGTCCCATTGACCTTCTTATACACACAGTATTCATCCGGATTTTGTGAGAAACCAAACTCTTTGATTACCTCATCAAAACGGATATTCCAACTCCTGGATGCTTGCTTCAATCAATAGATAGATTTCTGAAGCTTGCATACCTTTTCGCCATCATAGGAGGTGAAGCCCTCAGGTTGTGTCATATACACATCCTCAGCTAGATTTCCATTTAGGAAAGCTGTCTTCACATCCATTTGCCATATCTCATAATCATAATGAGTGGCAATGGCTAGGAGTATTCTAATGGATTTAAGCATTGCTACTGGGCTGAAGGTCTCGTCGTAGTCAACTCCTTATCTTTGACGAAAACCTTTAGCCACAAGCCTTGCTTTATAGGTAATTACATTACCATCCATGTCGGTTTTCTTTTTGAAAACCCATTTGCACCTTATGGGTTTGATTCCTTCGGGTGCCTCAACCAAAGTCCATACTTGGTTTTCATACATGGAATCCATTTCAACTTGCATGGCATGAAGCCATTTCTCAGACTCTGAACTCTTCATAACCTCTTCATAGGTGGTAGGCTCATCATCTTCTATGAGCAATACGTCATCCTGTTCATTCACGAGAAATCCACATCTCTCAGGAACAGATCGTATCCTACGTGACCTACGAACTTCATGTGTTATAGAAGGTTGAACTGTTACTTCATCTGTATGAGTTACGATTTGAGTTCGAGCGATTGATTTGCGTCTGTTCGCGCTTCTTGAACTTCTTCAAGTTCAATTTTGCTCCCACTGTCTTCTTGCAAAAGAAACTCTTTCTCTAAAAAGACAGCATGCTTTGAAACAAATACCTTTTGTTCCTCAGCAAGGTAGAACTGATATCCCCTTGATTCCTTAGGATATCCTACGAACAAACACTTGTCAGACTTTGCATCCAGTTTATCTAACTGTGTCCGCTTCACATAAGCAGGACAGCCCCAAACTTTCAAATGAGTAAGATAGGGTCTTTTGTTAGTCCACATCTCATATGGAGTAACATCAACTGTCTTTGATGAAACTATGTTTAGCAAGTAAACAGCTGTCTCGATTGCATACCCCAAAAAGGATTTAGGTAACTTTGCAAAACCCATCATAGATCGTACCATGTCTAACAAGGTTCGATTTCTCCTTTCTGCCACACCATTATGCTGTGGTGTATAAGGAGGAGTCCATTGAGATAAAATCCCATTATCTCTGAGATAATCCAAAAACTCTTGGTCTAAGTATTCCCCACCACGATCAGATCGTAATGTCTTGATACCTTTCCCAAGTTGGTTTTCTACTTCATTTCTGAATTGTTTGAACTTTTCAAATGCTTCAGATTTGTATCTCATCAGATACAAGTACCCATATCGAGAATAGTCATCGATAAAGGTAATGAAGTAAAGATAACCACTTCTAGCATGGATGGACATCGGACCACATACATCTGAATGTATTAGGTCTAATACTCCAGTCGCTCGTTCACCCTTTCCCTTGAAGAGTAACTTAGTCATCTTTCCTAATAAACAAGATTCACATGTGTCATATGATTCATAATCAAATGACCCTAAACTACCACTCTTATGGAGTTTAGCTATGCGTCTCTCATTTATATGGCCAAGGCGACAATGCCATAAGTAAGTTGATTTTAAATTATCTCGTTTATGTCTTTTCGTGTCATTGACATTCATAATTGGATGTGACATATCTAATATGTTAATTTCATTGCATAATGTACCAATACCATAAAGCATTCCATTCAAACTAATAGAACAACCATTGTTACTAAAAGTCAAATAGAAACCAGCTCTATTTAAACAAGAAACAGACAATATGTTCTTTGTTAATATAGGTACAAAATAACAATCATCCAATTTAATTACAAGCCCAGTGGGGAGTGATAAAAAGTAAGTGCCTACGGCTAATGCAGAACTCTTGCTCCATTTCCCACACGCAGTTCACCTCTCCCTTCACGAGTCGCTCATCGTCCCCGAGGCCCCGTGATATCATTGCATATGTGTGAGCCACAATGGTATCTAATACCCATATGTTACGATCGAAAGCAGATAACCTCAATGACAAACATACGAAGAAGTCGAGGCATCGATGCCTTCTTCGCTTCAATTCATCCAGATAGACTTTACAGTTCCGCTTCCAGTGGCCAGTCTTGCCACAATGGAAGCAAGTTCCTTTTGGTGCAGTCTCTTTGGTTTTCTTCTTGGCTGCACTTCCTTTCGGTTTCTTAGACCTTTTCTTCTTTAGATTCTTTTCTTTGAACCAGAAGAAGAGGATGCCACCATATTCACTAGCCTATGATAAACTTTCTGATTCTCATCAGAAGCATCAACAGCAAGTGAATCAGGAAGTGGAACATGTAGGACATAGCCCAGTTCCTCAGATCTGAGAACAATTCTCAGATTTCTCAGCCAATCAAGAAAATTAGGTCTAGTTAATTAGTTCGAGTGCATTAGTGAGCGCTAGTTCACACTGGAGGTCATCTTCAAACAACCTAAAGGGATATAAGGATAGAGAGAAAGAATGTTAGAATAGAAATCAATGCATAATCATAAGGACTTGCATGATATGCATATGGCTCCCACTAGTTTCAAAGAATCCATTACCCTCATAACGAATCCAAGAAAAATTATGACATAATGTCCTAGTGGGTCGATATCTGACATTCCTAAAAATGACCTTGGGTTTGCCCAACAAGCCACCTTAGTTCAATCAGTAGGTATCGGTCATACCAATTGCATCATAGATGGATATCCGACATTCCTAAAATGACCTTAGGTTTGCCCAACAAGCCACCTTAGTTCAATCGGCAGGTATCAATCATACCATTTCTATCTTAGGTGCAACTATCGACTAGTGCTATCAACTTTTGATGTATGCACACACATTGGGTTATCAACTCTTGATGCGTGTACATCTGATGTACACTACCCAATTTCACCTCTGTCCACGTTGACCTTGAGTTTGCTCAACAAATCAACGCTTCTAGTGAAAACCGACCCATTAATCCGAAAATCTCATTTTCCATTGTTCGAACATATCCGTATAGAGTGAGCTTGGGTTTGCCCAACAATCCAACTCTATAAGAACTCTGGTTCTCCCCATATTAATGGAAGGCGTTAGTTTTCATATGATTTGAGGGTTTTCAGGTCTCATCTTCTTCTTCTCCAAGCCGTAGGATTATAGTCACTATGACTATATGGAATGATTTAGGGCATATGATCAATCACATTGAGTTTATACCTAAAATCATCCATCATCCCTCCTTTGCATGTTATAAGTCGACTTGTGTATGTATAAGTCGACTTATGCCTCTGTGTAAGTCGACTTATGCATGTGTAAGTCGACTTATGCAACTGTACATGAACAAGTCGACTTGTACCATTGTGCAAGTCGACTTATGCATCTACAGTGCAACAAAACAAGTCGAGTTATGAACGTATAAGTCGACTTGTGCAGTTGGAATTGCTATCTTAATCAGCTAATTTCTCAATTCGTGTAGTTCAATTTCACAATACCAAGTCTAATACACTTTATTATGATGTACCAATGAAACACTTTCATTGTTGCTTACCATATATAGTCAAAACTATACATGAAGAATTTGAAATCGGTGAATACACTGTTATTCACTTGGATTTTCAAATAATTCGAGAATATCAAATTATCACCCTAAGTATCTCTAGGTAGTCTACACTTTATCAAGACTACTTCGGCACTGGTCACAAAATTTGTGACGGCCAAAACAATCAAGATAAGGGAATATACTATCGAGACGCTAATGAGACACATTTGACATCCGAAAATTATTTGGAAACCTAATTTCAAAAAATTCATTTAGGCAAGCATACAAAATCAATGTAACACATTTTTAATCACATTAAAAATGATCCAAGGCATTGGAACTGAAATCTACACAATTTCTTAGTTCAAACAAAACAACTCCAGCAATTTTCTCAAATCTGCCATGTTCTATGTTTTGCTTGAAAAACCCATTGAAAAAATTTCAATAAATTCTGAGAAAATTACAGAGGTCACTACATGTTCCCAACATACTCCATGAATTTTTTCAGGATTTATTTCCATCAAAAACTCATTCAACCTCAGCAACAAAGCCAATGCAAAATCTGTGTTCCTTAACACAGCTATTCCCAGCAGCACACAATAAATTCTCAAATAAATAGTAAATCACCTAGAAAACATTTTTCCATCCACATAGACATTCATAAACATCTTAGGGACATTTATGTGAAAGAAAATACGAAAATTTTTTTTCTACAATTTATTCTCGAATTTATAAGCATGCCTGTTCAGTGAATGTGTACAAAGACAGCACCCAGCACATTAGGGAATAAATTAGCAAAACCATATCAAATCACATTGATAAATTCCGGGCTTCCACAGACATATGCAACAACATCTTGTAAACATATCTGGGCAATAAAATTTCGAAAACTATATCTCATACTGAATTCGAAATTCAACACATACAACATGCATCATCATCACAAGCTGTAGCAACTCCGACCTAGTCATGGTTTTGTTGTTATATACTACACAAGTGGCTTTGATACCACTGTAGGAAAATCCCGGTGTGAGCATTACATGCCTACGGTGCCGAAAACAAAAATTTTTTATTCCGGGACCTTCCCAAAAGTCAAGATCCAAGTGTATATATAACAAACTCAAACCGAACGACCAAAGGAGACCGTCTCTAACGGTATCCACGCAGAGATCGGAGAACCTAACCGGGACAAACCCTTTGACCCGGGAATAGCTAGAACAAATTAAAGACTGCTAGATCTTAGTTTTGTTCTATGAAGAGCTTGGAAACAATGAAGAAAAGGAGATGAAGAAGCTTGAAGAAGAGAGGAAGATGATACTCGTATGCTTCCAAAGCAAGCATTGAAAAACTTTCTTTTTCATCTTCATCTTTTAAACCAACGAACATCACCACTTCTCTTCTTCAATTGCCACATGTCTTTAACCTTTAAAGACTATAATATGTTAAAGGTGGAGGTCCATCCACGTATGGCCTTTTTATATATATATATATATATATATAAAGTTAAACTTTTAAGACTCCATCATCTCCTTCCACGTGCATATATATATATATATATATTAATTAATTCTTTAATTAATTAATTAATTAATTATATATAAATAAATGCTGAAGTGATCCAGTCACACTGGGGTCGGTCCTACCGGCCTACCGGGTCCCGGTATGGGAAAAACCCCCGGAAACGTTTTTCAGCAATATCAATATCGCGATCTCATCGGGACATATCTCGATCTCATCGGGATCCATTTAATCCGATTGCTCTCCATATATTGAAACTCTGTCTAAAACTATTTTACGAGTTCTTCGAGACACTCTTATGCGTGTGACCCATTAGGTTCCCGGTTATGTTGGCCACTTAGATTAACAATTAATCTAAGCAAGTCATGAGCGGTATCTAGCAACATATCATGACCCCCAATTGACCGAAAAGTAATTGGTTTGACGAATGAATATATATTTATCATGGACCATATCACGAACCCTTCCATAGACAATTACCGTGCAATTCGTCCTTTCACCATGCTATACCCCACTTGGTTATGAGTATGGGCAATGTGTCAACTCTTACTAGACTGACTATGTCAAATCTAGTCCAAGTGATATCAGTTCTTGTCCTGGGACTCATTACTTAATATGTCACTGAAGACACTCTTCATGACATATGTACTCCGGCCAGAGACTTTCAAGTAATGACCCTGACAAGAGGCCATGGGTATCATCTTCTGCTATCACAGAAGTGGTGAATCCTCTATTGGCTACTCAATTACCTTCAATACCTCAAGTGCACCCAATCACCACCCTATGAGCGACCTCTCAGAAGGCAACAAGGAATGGAGTCAGCACGTAATCAAGATTCAAGATATCCTCGAGCACCTCAAGTCTAAGGATACTGCACCATTGCTATGATGAGATTATCACTGACATTAGAATAGGACATCCATGTGATGATCTCATGGCAGGTCATCCAATGTACTTACTACCTCTAGTAAGCATCCACATCTCAACCCTAAATATCTCATATTTACAGTTTCTGAGATCCACTTCTTGATCAATTCAAGGAGCTTGAGATGTGCTAGTCTTTCCGGATTACCGATGTCCAGTCTCTGTAATCCTATGACTAGGGATGATTTAGATACTGACATAATTGCACATGATAGGAATCACAGTAGTATGATCACATCATAATTTTCTTCATGCTATGTCATATATCATGGACTTCATTAATTTGATTACAAATCTATATCAGTTCATAAATAATGAACAACAAATTAATGAAATATGCCTTTCTTTATTTATTCATAAAGACTGTACACAAATTTGTACAAAATGCGCTAAAGGCGATTGCCTTTAGGGCACTACTCTAACAATCTCCCACTTGACCTAAAGCCAATCGCCTTGATATCTAATACCATAGGCGAGTACATGAGAATCAAAACTCTTTTGTGACAATGGCTTCGTCAACGGATCGCAATATTCTGCTGGGTGGGAACTCTCTCAATCTGGACATCACCACGTCCTATGATCTCCCTTATCAAATGATATCTGCGGAGTACGTGTTTGAATCGTTGATGAGACCTTGGTTCCTTCGCCTGCGCAATAGCCCCATTGTTGTCACAATACTGTTGATGGGCCCATCATCGCTAGGAACCACACCAAGTTCAAGAATGAACTTCGATCCAAACCGCTTCCTTTCACGCTTCAAGCGGCAATGTACTCTGCCTCGGTTGTTGAATCGGCAATCGTCTCTTGTTTGGAACTCTTCCAACTGACTGCCCCACCGTTCAGTGTGAATACATAACCTGATTGGGATTTGGAATCATCCTTATCAGATTGAAAATCGCATCAGATACCCGCCACTGGAGATCTCCATCCCATATACAAAATCCTCATTCAATATCCAATTACAAACATAAAGCATAATCATACTCAATTATGATCATAAAATCAATATCCAAGGCTCAATTCATATACATCCCGTAATAAGCGCTTTATATACACAAAAGGCAATTCAAGCCAAAACAATATAAATTCTCAATTTACGTAAATACAAATCGACAAAATCAAACTTGACGCTCTTTCATCCGATCTCCGCTCAATACCGGAGATTGGGATGAAGGGGTGAGCTCTCAAGCTTCTAAGCTCGTGGATAATATATTTATAAATTGAAACATAAGCGAAAATTATCTTTTCAAAATTTTCAAACATTTCCCATTCGGAAATTTATCCAAAAACCCATTTTCAAACTTTCCAAAACATTCTTAAACAGTTTCCGAAATTCATGATTGAAAATTCACTTTCTCATTTCTCAAATTCTCAAACTTTTTACCAATCATGCACAGCTTTAAACATGAATGCATCACATAGCACATAAACAAAATAAAAAACCACATAATATAACAGAATGGTTTGATGTTAGACCCCACACCCCACCCGTAGGTGTTTGCAGGTTATACTGTGGCGTGTGTTTGCGGGTTATACCGCGGCATCCAACCCAAATCACAATAACACATTAAATAGTTTGGTTTGGTCCATAACAGGACGTACTGCACATTTCCGCATAGCGGTCATGTGCAGCCGTGAAGGGAGTCCGTGATCGAAACTCCATTGCCTCTTGCGGGCAGCCGAGCGAAGGCTTAAACAAGTAGAGACAGTACACTGACTCACAAAAGGACCTAACCAAACCCACATAGCACATAAGCAAAACGGAATTTCAGATTGCCCGAAAGCACTTTTCAAAATCTTAATTTTTCACATTTTTCAAATCATAACGTCAAATTGTGTCAAAAAGCTTGATACATGCATATTCCACATATACAATCATATTCAATAAATCAATTAATCACATATAAATCAAACGCATAAACATGAATGCAATTATTTCTTTCACACATAAATCAAAACATATCTAGATTAATAAAACACATTGCTCAAATTGTCTACAAACATGATTTTCATAAATCTTGTATTTTCTAAAAATCATTTCTAACATAAGGAAATTAATCCTTCAAAATCATAATATCCAAACATTTTATAAATATTCATTTCTCAAAATTTTGCTTCTTGAATTTTCAAATTCACATTTTAGCTTAAAATTCAATAAATAAATATACTACCCACCTTATTTCCATGCTAGCATCTTGTCCAATGCTTCAATTTGACTTTTGCTTCTCTCTCTCTTTCAATTTAACAAAACCTAAACCATAATCATCCAAATTCACATCATAAATAACATAATCTTCAAAATTAACTTAGGAATTCACCAATTTACCATAATTCCAAGCTATCTAACTCACCAATTTACAAAACCCTAATTCACCAATTTGGCCTAAACCAACTTATACAAATTCCATATCATAAATCACAATTTCTTCACAATTGATTTCATATTTCACCAATTCATACTAGTATTGATGATTCTACACCATTAATTCACAAAATCTCCAAATTTTAAATTAAGCCTAAACCCCCAATTTATAATTTTTCAAATTAAACTTCACCTAAAGCATAAACATCAAAATTAACTTAGGATATCTCAAATTCATCACTAATTCAAGTAATCTAAAGCAACAATTTCAAAAACCCCCAAATTTCAAATTTGACATAAACTCCAATTTTCAATTAATCCAAAATTAAACATAATCATAGTCTAATCTCTTCAAATAATCATAGATAAACTAAATCCATAACCATTCTAAGCTTAATCAACCATCAAACAAATCAAAACTCAAAAACTCAAGCTTTCTCTCTCTAATTTCGAATTTCACCATGTTGCAAGCTTCCATGTTCTTCTTCCTTCTTTTCTATCTAGAAATCATGAAAATATCATGGTAGAAACTCAAACTCCAAGCTTTTTCTCTCCTCTCTTCCTCCTTCTCATGGCCGAAACTTCACCCTTTCTTTCTTCTCCAACGTTTCTTCTTCTTTTCTCTTTATTCTTCTTCATTTTCTTCTGATTTTTCAGACACTTTCGTGTCTTTGTTTGCCTTAAAACGACAGCTCCAAGTGAGTTTTGCCATGTCACTTAAAATGGTGCCAAAATGACCAAGTTACCCTCACTTATTTGCCTATTTCCCAAAATTTCCCCTGCAAGAACTTGAAAAACTGACTACTTGCGTCCTATTTTCAAGCATCTAAACGAAATAATTTGGACAAACTTTCTTCTTGAAAATTGTTCCTCTAGATCATACGAATCCAACGCAACTGACGACGCTCAATTTAGATCAGAAACGAAGAAGTTATAGCCAAAATACTATCGGACCTTCACAAAATCCGAGACTGAACATTAACATAACTTCAGTCTAGAAATAAACAATCTTAGGGATGAAATTAAATTTCTATCCCTTCACAAGAGTTGTAGCCCTATATCTTAATTTTATTTGGCCTCAATAATCAACTCAATCGGAGTTGTACAGCTCCCGAAATTCGCAAAATACTGGACTATGTTCAGAAAATTATCCAACTTATAACCTATAACCAAACCTCCTACTTTGGTTCAATCAATCTCTTTCCATTTAATTTCCTAAAAATCATAATTCTTCAAGAAAATGGAATTAATTGTCTTAGGAATCCAACTCTTTGAGAATCAAATCAATCGGATGTCGGACGAAGGAATTATAAGCAAAAGATTACAAAAGGGATCGGATTAAAAACAAACTATCGGAACTTCAAAACCGAACTTTTCAAAAATCATATCTCTGGATCCCAAACTCGGAATTTGACAAATTTGGTGTCAATAGAAAGATCAAAGGAAGCTCTACAACTTCCTTGAAGGACTCAAAATCAAATTAGGTCTCGAAAGAGGTCAAAACCTCAATCAAAGATTCTGTCCAAAACAGCTTTTCCTAAACAACTTCCAATTTTTTTAAACGCTCATAACTCCTAGCCCCGATATCGAAAAATTGCAAACTTTATATCAATGGAAAGATAAAAACATCATATAAAACTTTTATGAAGACTACTTACTCCAATTCAGACGAAATCTATACGACGAGTGGCCTCGAAGTATAGAACACACAAATCTATACTTAATAGCATTTTCAAAACCAAGCATATCTTCAGAAATTCATATCTCTCAATCCCGACATCGAAAAATAACAAACTTTATGTCCACAAAAAGCTCTCAACAGAGGCTACAATTTTTATGTTGATCATTTCCTCGAATTTTGCCTAAATGAAAAAGTCAACTTTTTCCTCAAAAAGTCAAACTTCCAAGCTAACTTTGACTGATCATATCTCTCACTTCCGATATCGAAAAATATCAAACTTTATGGCTACAGAAAGCTCTTGATATAAACTACAAGTTTCCAGAAGATTATTTTCTCAAATTCTCCCAAAATCAAAAAGTCAACTCTCAAGTCAAAGATTTTATCACTATTCATCCCCAAAGTCAAACTTTCTAAATTCTTCAAACTTTCACACTTTTTCTTTTTAATTCTTGCTATTTAAATTCATTTCAATCAACTCATCCACTTGAACTTTTATAAACCATACCAATCTCCACAATTATCAAATACATCAACATCCAATAATGCTTTTCTCATAAGTTTCCTTAAAGCATGCATACAACATATATATATAACACTCATTTTATATCATTTCTTATTTTTAAATTCTACTTAAAAATCGGGGTCCAACATCCTTAGACTTGAGGTACTCAAGGATATCTTGGATATCTTGATTACGTGCTTTGACTCCATTCCTTGTCAGCTTTACAGAGGTCGCTCGTAGGTGGTACTTGGTGCAACTTGAGGTATTCAAGGTAATTGAGTAGCCAATAGAGGATTCATCACTTCTGTGATAGCAGAAGATGATACCCATGGCCTCTTGTCAGGGTCATTACTTGGAAATCTCGTCGAGTATATATGTCATGAAGAGTGTCTTCATTGACATATAAAGTAATGAGTCCGTGACGAGAATCGATATCACTTGACTAGATTTGACGTAGTCAGTCTAGTAAGAGTTGACACTTTGCCCATACTCATAACCAAGTGGGGTATAGCATGGTGAAAGGACGAATTGCACAGTAATTGTCTATGGAAAGGTTCGTGATATGGTTCGTGATAAACATAGGTTTATTCGTCAAACCAATTACTTTCCGGTCAATTGGGGGTCATGATGTGTTGCTAGATACCGCTCATGACTTGCTTGAATTAAGTGTTAATCTAAGTGGTCAACATAACCGGGAACCTAATGGGTCACGCGCATAAGAGTGATTCGGAGAATTCGTAAAATAGTTTTGGACAGAGATCCAATATATGGAGAGCAATAGGATTAATTGGATCCCGATGAGATCGAGATATGTCCCGATGAGATCGCAACATCGATATTACTGAGACAGGTCTTCGGTGTTTTTTCTATACCGAGACTCAGTAGGACCGACCCCAGTGTGACTGAACCACTTCAGCATTTATATACATATATATATTTTATTAATTAATTAATATATATATATATATATATATATATATATATATATATATATATATATATATATATATATATATATATATATGTGTGTGTGTGTGTGTGTGTGTGTGTGTGTGTGTGTGTTCAACGAGAAGAAGGAGGAGAGGACTTATCTTTATTATATATATATATAATGCCTAACGTGGAAAGCAAGTCCACTTTGCATTTAATGTGTCTTTAATAGTTAAAGACAAATGGCAAATAATAGTGAAAGATGAAGATGGTCGTTGGTTTTTGAAAGGGTTTTTAAAAATCAAAAGCTTTCCTATCTTCTTCATTCTTCATCAAGCTTCTCTCCTCTCCAAGCTTCTTCACCATCGTTCTTCCCATAGCTCTCCAAGAATAAGGTAAGATCTAGCAGTCTTCACTTTATTCTAGCTTTTTTCGGGTCAAAGGGTTTGCCCTGGTTAGGTTCTCCGATCTCTGCGTGGATACCGTTAGAGACGATCTCTTTTGGTCGTTATGGTTTGACTTTGTTATATAGATACATGGATCCTGGCTTTCGGGAAGGTCCCGGAATAAAAATTTTTGTTTTCCGCACCGTGTGCATGTGATGCACACACCGGGATTTTCCGACAGCAGGAAACTCTGTTACTGCGCAAGCTAGTCTGAATCCCATCGTTACTCCTACTGATGAACTTTTAATTATTCTTGCGGCTCCCATCGTTACTCCTATTGATGAACTTTTAATTATTCCTACAGCTCCCCTTCTTGAAGAGACAGCTGGTTTACTTGAGTTTTCTCAGGTGAGTGAACCTTTGCCCGAGGATAATTCAGCATCCTCTCAGCCCCCTTCACAAGATAAACACAGTGGCACCTCGCAGTCCATTTCTAAGAGGAAATCCCAACGAGGCAAAGGTAAAGGCCTCAAAACCTCATCTTCTTTACTATGACTGTAGTCGCTTGGAATGTGAGGGGAATCAATAGTCCCTCAAAATTACTTGCTCTACAAGATTTTATTACTCGAGAAAAACCTCTTGGGTTGTTGGAAACCAAACTTCGGTTGGGCAATCTGAATAAACTTCATTTTTTGGGTCCTCACTGGCGTATGTTATCCAACCATAGTATGCATGCTTGTGGTCGGATAATCATCTGTTTTAATTCGGATGAAGTTAAGGTGGAGCTATTAGATATGACTGATCAACTAATGCATCTACACATTTTGCTGTTGCAAGGAAATCTTGAGTTGAATGTTTCTTTTGTATATGCAAGTAACTTTGAATTTCAGCGAAGAGACCTTTGGAATAACATTCGTCAGCTGGGCGCTTCTATAACCAAACCTTGGCTTGTTAGTGGGGACTTCAACTCCATTCTTTTTGCTGCTGACGCTCAAGGTAATGTTAGTTTGAGAACTCCTTTGATAGATTTATGGGACTGCATTGAACATGTTAGACTGACTGATATTAAGTTCCTTGGGCACCTTTTTACCTAGTCTAACAAGCAACGGGCTGGATAGTTCATCAGGAAAAAACTCGATAGAGCTCTTGTCAATGACCTTTGGCTTCAGCATTTTCCCAACAGCTTGGCACACTTTCTGGATCCTCTGTTCTCCGACCATACGCCTATCTTGATATCCAACTTGTCCACTCTGATTACTCAACATCATCCCTTCCGCTTCAACAATTTCTTGGTTAAGGATTTGGGTTTTATTGATGCTTGCAGGGCGGGAGTTACACTCCATGTTAGAGGGACCAAACAGTTTTGCTGCATTCAAAAACTAAAGCTCATTAAGCAACGACTTAAACTTCTGAACTCTTCAAAAGGTCCTACAGCTGAAGCTATCAACACTACTAGAATGGAATTGACAAGAACGCAGATTCTCTTATCCACCAATCCGGGGCTTCACTCTCTAATTGAGCAAGAGAAACATGCTCTTTCTAATTATCTTCAGGCTATCCACAATCACTCCTCTCTTTTGCAGTAGCATGCTCGAGTGAATTGACTACAGGATGGAGACGGAAGCACCCAATTTTTCTTTCACTCTATTCTTGCCAGGAAGAACTGCAACAAAATCTTTACTCTCTCTTCCTCTTTTGGCAACCTCATCACGGATCCTAAGGAAATACATTGTGAAGCCTTGAGATTTTTTAGCAATTCCCTTGGTACAGCAACGCCAACAACTTCTTCCCTTGGTGAGCTACATCGTTTAAACCTGCCACAACTCTCTCCTTCATCTTGTACTATTTTAACCAAGCCAGTTGATGATGCTGAAATTGACAAATGTGTTTTTGCTGTGAATGGTAAGAAAGCTCCAAGTCCCGATGGCTTTAATGGTTTCTTCTACCAACACTCGTGGCATATCATAGGTGGTTTTGTCAAGGAGGCTATCCATGAATTCTTCAGGAATGGTGTTCTTCTGAAGGAACTCAATAAAACCTTTCTATGCTTGATTCCCAAGGGAGCAACTCCAACGAGCTTCGCCAACTTCCGTCCCATTTCTTGTACCAATTTTCTATACAAGGTTATATCGAAAATATTGGCTTCTCTTTTAAAGGAAGCTATTAATCCTCTCATAAGTGAGAATCAGAGTGCCTTCTTGTCAAATAGATACATCGGTGATAATGTGCTTATTGTCTAAGAATTGTTCAAAGGATAGTCCACCTCTAATAGTCCCCGGATTGCACGATGAAAATTGACTTCCATAAAGCATTTGATAGCATCAGCTAGACTTTCATACAACATATGCTTGAAGCTTTCGGTTTTCCACTTATGTTCATCCAAAGGATTATGGAATGTATCTCCTCGGCTTCTTTTTCGGTTCTTATCAATGTATCCCCTTCCCCATATTTCAAAGCTGCACGAGGCGTACGACAGGGAGATCTCATCTCCCCATATATCTTCATTCTTGCCATGGAAGTGTTGAATGCCTACATTCATAAGGAGACAATCTAAAATCCCAATTTCAAATATCATTCTAAGTGTAAGAAGATTAATCTCACTAACCTTTGTTTTGCGGACGACCTTCTCCTATTTTGTAGGGCTGATCGGGAGTTCGTTCACTCTTATTTGTGTGCTCTCTCGTCTTTCAAGATCGTATCTGGTCTTCACATGAATCTAAACAAAAGCCACTTCCTTCTTTCAAAAGGTGCAGCTCACATGAAGAATCCTTTTTTGGCGGCAACTGGGATGAGATCACAGCAGCCTCCTCTCTTATACCTTGTCCTTCCAATTTCCACTAAGCGTTTAACCTTTGCTGAGTGCCGTCCTTTGTTAGACAAGATTCAGAAGCGCATTAAGTCTTGGGTGAATAAATCCCTTTCTTATGTAGGCAAGCTTCAGCTTATAAAATCCATCCTCAATTCCTTACATATTTATTGAAGCTCCCATATTTTCTTATCTGAAAGCATTATAAAAGACATTGAAAGGATCTTTCGATCTTTCCTATGGAGTCACTCTAATGGGAATCCTGGAGCCGCTAAGGTGAAATGGGAAGATATTAACTTTCCGAAAAAAGAAGGGGGCTTGAACATCATCTCCATTAAAACAACTAATCACTCTTTAATACTCAAGCGATTCTGGTGGATATTGGAGGACAAGAAAAACTTATGGATTAAATGGCTACATGCCTACTTCCTCAGGGGGAATAGTATATGGGCGATTAAGCCAAAAGGTACTCACTCCTTCTTCCTCACTCAATTGCTTAAGTTGCGCGATGTTGTCAAATAGGATTGCTCTTGCGAAATTCAAAATGGTCACTTGATCTCCTTATGGTTTGATAACTGGTCTCGAAGGGGTCCTTTAATCCACTTGATCCCTAGAGCTACTTACTCCTTTTCTCTGCTCACCCTGATGCATGTCTTCATCGATGGCTCTACATGGAATTTTTCTCGTAGCTTGTTGACATTTCAGCCGAGTTATCCCCCTAATCCGCAGGCTTCTGATATTTTCTTCTGGAAGGGTATCCCTACTGGTAAGCTATCCAACAGATTTCTTTGCGATCTTTTATGCAAACATCGCTCCTCAGTTTCTTGGGCTTCAAAGGTTTGGAACAAGCATCTCCCTCCTAAGATATCTTTTATCTATTGGTTGGCCATACAGAACAAACTCTCTACAACTGATCGCCTTCCATATATTCAAACCGACCGAAATTGCCCGATGTGCTCCTCGCATCTTGAATCATGTGATCATTTCTTCTTTGCATGTGATTTTAACAACTCAATTTGGAACCATATTACTGCCTTATGCAATTGGAGAGCTCCAGGTACCATTATCTCAGAGATAACAGATGGTCTTTCAACACAACAACCATTACGCCTTATTGTATTGGGAGTATGTATCTATAGGCTATGGCGGGAGAGGAACCTTCGACGCTTCAAGACTCAAGCTTCCACTAAAGATGCTCTGATATCCATCTTAATGGAAGAAATTTGTGAGATTATGTTGACTATGAATTTATCTCACCATTGCTGCCCCAGTATTCGCGAAACATTAAGGGTCTAGGATTTCTTCTCGGGTCTTTTGCCTAGCTTCGGTTGTGATTCCTAAGGAGCACTTCTCGCTAGAACTCTCTTCTCTCAATCTTTGGTGTTCGGTTGTTGTAAGGTTCTCATTTCCTTGCTTTATTGTGTTAGTTATTTCCTTTGATCTCCTTGGACTATACCGTGTATTATTCTTTTCTTATTAATCCATTTTTCTTTTTTTTTAAAAGCACCTATTTGATTGAACTTTTAGAGGGTAAATAAATACTTTTTACCATAAAACTTTTTAAAGAAAAATGAATGTTTGACTATAAAATCAAAAATACTTTTGGTAGATATAGCTTTTTGGTAGCTAAAATATAACTTTTAAAAGCTCAAATTTGGAACTTCTAAAAAGTATATTTTTAGATAGATTTTCAAATCAATTAATGAGCCTATTTTTAAGTCCTTTTGCTCTTATATTTTACACATAATTCTCACAATACCCACAAATACATCTTCATGTTTATTTTGAAATTTATATAATATTTAACTTTTATATGTTTTAATATTTATTTTGATATTAGTTTTACTTATGTTATAATCCATATAAAATATTTGGTTAGATATATTTTCATTTATGCTTCATATGGTTTAAAATTATATAATAATTAATATATTGTGTTTTACATATTATTTAATATATTTTAAATAATATTTATAGTTTAAATAATTTTATTACAAAATAAAATATAGTTAAAATTAAAAGTATTTTTTATTTTTATGTTGTCAAACAGTCTATTATATAAAGCTCTTTAAGAAAAACTCTTTTTTAAATAATGGTCAAACAGTCAATTGACTTCGTAAAAAAACTCTACTGATAAAAGCTCTACTAATATAAGCCCATCCAAACAAATAATAAGTCCCCACCAGAAGTAATAATTAGGCCATGTTTGGGGAAACTTCCTCCTCTTATAAAGATTTTCACGTCAGCTACTCAACTTCTTTTTCTAGCAAAGAGGCTTTTCCTCACCATCCAAAGCTAATGGACAACAAAACTTCAAATTTTAGAGCAATTTCTCTTCTAGCACTTACTCATTACTATCCATTACATTACTATCATAAGACTATCTATGATCAAAAGAACCTCAAATTTTTTAGGAAAAGCTTGACAAGTAGTAATTATGGGTTTCACATCCTTACTTATTTTATCTAATAAGTCAAATTCTTATGTGGATAAATTGGGGTAAAGGTTTTTTAGGTTGTGAAATAGTGAAATTTTATTTAAGTAGATTGTAATTAAACTATTAGTTAATAAAGTTAATGACAATTAAAATATTTTATTATAATTTTAAATTATAAATTCTCTAGGATAATTAATCCTAAAATGCTCGATCTTTTGAATTTTTTGACCAAGTGTTTAAGTCTTTAAATTTTTAATTGAGTGACTAATCTTTTAAAACTTTAATGCTTTAGTTCAAAATATTAGTTTTATTAGTAATTTGTTGATTTGACTAATAAAATCTTTTTATTTATGATATGTAGGTGTTCACTTGAAAAATTCCTTTATATTCCGGTTTAACTATGGCCATTACTTTTTCAAGTAGTTATCAACATGTTATGAACAATAAATATTCCACTAGCCAAATCAATAAGTTACTAATGGAACCAACATTTCAAATTAAACTGTTAAGTTTTTAAATGTTGGTCATTAATTTAATTGAAAAATTAAACATATGGTTATTTAATTGAAAAATTAAAAGTTTAGAATCGCTTGAAATTTTTAAAAAAGTTATGGTATTTTAAAATTTGTTATTCCGTTATAAAATATAAATTTAATTGGACCTGTTCTTTATGGTATAATGGGCCTATGTTAGATTAATACTAGCGTGACATATATTGAACAAAGACTTAACTTTATCTATTTTTTTGTCTATTTAGAGTTTATTTTGAACATTTTGTAAATGTTATGTTTCATTTTGAATGCTTCAAATTTTGGTAAAAGTATTAAGATCTAATTTATACTTTTTCCTATTGATAAATATTATACATATTTAGTATTTAACAACAAACACAATTATTATAAAAGATCATTGAATTCACAAACAATTGTAAAACTAAGAATAATATAAAATATTTAAACTATCTCAATTGATTGTAATAAAACATAATATAATAAGAATAATATAGGTCTAAAAACAAGAGTTTGTGAGGAACATAGTAAAGTAGAAGTAAAATTTGAAACATAAACATTTATACTTATAAATTTTATATTTATATTACATCTATAGAATTGACATATACATTAAGTACAAGTGAAACTAAAAGTAAAAAAGTATAGTTGAAGAACCTTAAACTTCATTCCACATCATTTATACTTGAATCATTTTGTCCCTAATTTTTATTTGGTACAAATTTATTATCATTAAGGGTGTTTTACCATTACTATTATTCAAGCTCAATAAACCAAAGGACATTGCAATGTTTTCTCATCCATGATCATCATTTAATTGATTTTATCTATAAATTTGGTTTCTTAAAATTCAGTCTATTAAGAGATCGATATGCTCAGGGCAAATTAGATTAATAGAATTACTTATTCTATTAAGAGTATTAGTAAACAAATAAAATTAAATTGTTAAGAAGTTATAAAATTTATATTCAACTTCGTAATGACAATAACATATTGTTTTGAAACTTTGAGTTGTATTGAATAAATACAAGATCTTGTATTCTAATCTATTTCTTTTTTTTTTTGAATGAAAGAACTCCAATATGTTCCAATTTCTTTTACTCGCAATTGCACTCGTACATTAGAAAAGAATTTGAATTGTAATTCTTTATAATTATGGAACACTGCTTCCAAATTGCTACTGCCATGCAATTGTATAACAATAAAAGAAACCTCATAAATAAAATAAAATGATAATTATTTTTAAACAACTAACAAATGAAGAAATATATATAGATTCAGTTCGTTTTTTTGATGCATTGTTGTAAGCATTTCAAAATCACCACATACTCCTATATGCATTCATTTATGAGCTAAATTTTTTTTGCATCATACCATCTTAAACAAGTGTTGTGATGATTAAAAACATTCTCTTATTAAATTTAGCTTTATTTATGAAATATAGTATAAAATAGACACTCGGATTTAAGAATCCCAAAGAGCAAATAACTAAGAGTAAAGTTATTATCCTATTCCTTATTAATAACTTTTAAGATAAGGTATGTATAAGAAGATCTATCTTTTCAAATTAAACTTATTTGTTTCGTTTACCTATCTATAACATTGTAAAAGTAACTCATTGTTAACTTCTCATTACTATTAGTTAGAGACAAATTACTTTCACCAAGGATTCACAAACTGGATCTTAAATTGATATTAAGACTAAAATTTATGATCTTCAAATATAATAATGGAAACCTCTATTCCAACATTAAATCGACATACTAAGATGTAATTTACTAATAACTTGTAAACATTTTCTTGACTCCTTTATTTAAATAAAACACTAAAGTGATAAGATATTACTTGCAACTTTCGTGAAATTCTTTCTCATCAAATTTAGAATCTGTTCATGATTATAAATGAACTTAATTACACTTTTTTATCCTTCTTCATAGTTTCATCAATGACAGGAATGTATTTATATCTCCTACAATAGAATATATAATACAAGGAGTCCAATAAAAGAGTTATACCTACTTTGCAACCTCTTCTTATCTGTTTTATAAGCATTACCATTATCAGATGAACTTTACAATAGTTTCATACCCAACTTTATTTACAACTTCATAAAATATTTCCAAAAAGTATCAATATTCCTTACAGGGTCAAATACATCAATTGACTTTAAAAATATCACATCTTAGTAGAATAGATTGAAAAAAATTATAATGGGCTCATGCCTTTATTTTTCTAACCATCGTACAGACCTAAACATCCTTAAGTCATCTGATTCTTTCTTTTTCGCTCAAATTATTTTATTTCGATAACAAATTTGCTCAAAAGATGACCTCTATGGTCATCAATTAAAAGAACTTTAAATCCTAGATCATAAAAGGTAATAGCATCCACTATAAGTTGATAATAGTAAGATTGAGCAATATTAAATAAGACATCTAATCATACCACCATCTAGTCATTGATATTTTCATATCATGAGATACTTTTCTTTGATTGTAATATGCTATATGAAGGTTAAAATCTAGGAGTTGGTCATGAAACAAAAAAGTCTTTTTTACTTATAACAATTGGAGCAATCCCTTATTCTTGGGTAGGAATATCAACTTCAGTATTGCCAATTTCATCCTCACTAACGCAAAATGAACTTTCACTTCCAATTTCATATTTCAATCTTTGCCTTCTTTCTTTTTCCTTATAATAATCTTTAACCAAAGTTTCTATATGTCATTTTATGTCATGATTAGCTTTTTTTTTTTGTAAAGTTTCACATCACCTTTGATCTCAGTTAAATCCCACCTCTCAAATATTTGTCATATATATGGTTCTTCATATTAGGAACCAATCTTGCATAAGTCCAAGCTAGTTCATCAAATCTTTTTGAAGAGATTAAACTGATAAGAGTACATAAGCTTACCTCCATTTATTTGTAAAACATATTCATATTAAGACTAAACTTCTTTATACATAACCTTGCAATAAACTTAATGAACAAGTTATATATAAACCGCTTCCAAATAAGATAAATTTGCATAACATATGATATATTTAAGTCTATTTATCTCTACAAAATTTTGATCATAAGTGACAAATATTAAATTCCACGAAAACTTAGAATTAACTTGTTGAAAAGACAAATAAAGCAGCAAAAAGTTATTTTAAAAGTTTGGAGCATCTAATCCTGCTAATGATTAAGCATGGAAAAGTAAACAAATTTTTTTTCTATGTTCTTATTTTTATAGTGAATCTTAATTGAAAGGAAGTATATGAAATTTTAAGCCAACTAAGCATGAAAGCCACAACAACTCAACCAAGCAAAGATGAGTATTGCTACTATTTTAAACTTATAATTCGTATTATTTCTCTTGAATTTTGAATCAAATCAAGGTCAACACTAGTTTGATATAAACAAATTTAGTGAAGCTTGTCCATTACTTAGCTTGAAAAATGATGAATCAGGATGATAAAAACAATTATTTCTTATTGGATGTTTCTAACTCCTTTAAACATCATTAATAAGAGATCAAGTACAAAGAAGAAACTATCAATGATCTCTAAAAAAAGGAAATTATTAGATTCAAACAAAAACATTATCAAGTACAAACAAGAAATTATCAACAGCAACCTCTAAAATAAGAAATTACCGGATTCAAACAAAAACATAACAAAGTACAAACAAAATAAATCAATTCATAATGCTCCTTGGCCAAAGCTTAAGTATTTACAGAACAACACTTTGACTCAAATTCGACAACGACATCACTAGAAAGCCCAATTATACAAAACCTATAAGTTAATTGCATGTAAATGCAACTCAAATTAGGGTCATCTTTAAAACACAACTATCCACTTGCACTGTCTACAATGGAACTTGGACACAATCCCTTCTTATATGGGATCTTGTTACATAAAGCTATAACCTAAATCGTATTAGGAAAATCAATTCATTTGTGAACTGAAATGTAAGATTAGACTCTTATCACCTTTAATCAGTAAGAATGCACCGTAGAAAAATTAACTAAAAGATGTATAAGTGAAACTATGGTTTCAAAGCCATACAAATTAGAGTCTCTAACCTTATGATCAACATATCAACTTTATGAACAACCTGGCAATGAGTAGACAAATAATGACGTGAGCAAACAATGACATGGGCAAAGGCGACCGTGAGGATGAGATATTGAGAGAGGAAGAAGAAAGATCAAGAGGGAACTTGCCGTCTGTTCCATTAACAGATGATCTCATTTGGATCAATAAAAATAAGATTATATATATTTTTTAATTTTAGCCCTTAAACTTTTGAAAATTTATATTTTGATCCCAATACTATCAGGTACCTATCGTACCAATCAATGCTAACCGAAGAAGTTGGTAATAATACATTCCATAACTCGATACAGTAACTAAAATTGAAGTACTATTTTTTGAATAGCTCTTTCCCAAACCTTTATCGTTGGAGTTTAATTCTATACGTAATTCACAATAAAAAAAATCCAAAATTGCCTGAAAAAAGTATAATATGAAAATTACGCAGCGACTTCTTCCTCTTTTGATGCAAGCTTGTTTTGGATACGTTGAGGCACAACGTCAAACTTGGCTAATTGCAAGGTGTAAGATGCTCTGCCTTTTGTCATTCCACGGAGTGTATTTACGTACTGGAACATCTCTGCCAGTGGAACAAGTGAATCCACCACCTTTAACAATTAGCTTAATGGTTAATTTAGATCGCCTTCTTTGGTATCAAGAACAACATGGAACAGGAAGGTGGCTAGAAGAAAAAGAAACAGTACAATCGGTTCAACATAAACATACCTTGAGACCACCGGTCTTGTCACCAATACTGTTAATTTGACCTCTCCTTGAGTTGAGATCACCAATAACATCTCCCAAATGATATTCGGGAGTGACAACTTCAACTTTCATAATAGGTTCTAGCATTCTCTGTGTTAGTACGTAGAGGAGACTTTATTACGTACCCCAGGATCACGTGAAAGGATCAAAAACGAAGGGAATGCGGAATACCTGGATTCAGTTCCATCTCGAATTCCGATGGTAATTTCGGGCTCGAAACGTCTCCGAATCTCTCGGGTCCTTTACGGAAAGCGCTCACTGACGCTTGGGCTAGGCCTTTCTACAGTTTCCTCATCATTCTGAGCTTCCTTAACAGGTCAGGAACCTTATGCTCGTGAACGTTCTTCTGAGCAACTGCAGGAGACCTAACATATATATAGCTTCCATATCGGGCTTCCTCATCACAAGGCCGATATGGATCCGGTCCACACTGATCGGGACCCATTTTCCATCCGAACTTCGACCCATTAATTTATATCATTTATTGGTCCACTTTATTATCTTTATCCGGATCAAATGGCGTAACTTAACCGGTAATTTATTTAAAAATCAAAATTGCAATTAATGTTAGTCCAACTTCAGAGACATTGACAAAATTGCCCTTTGGGGCCAAAATGTCTAACAATCTCCCCTTTAGACTATCATTAATTGCGGTAGATTGTAGTTTAAAAACAATTTAAAAAATCCGGTAAGCCATGCAACTATATAGTCGACTAAGTTTTGAAAAACAAACATTTGATCCAAAGATAACGAAAGTCCATCATTCTGTCCCGCAGGGCTTTCGGTACCGAAAAATATCAAATACATGTATCATATGTGACACAGATCCAATACAATCACGCATACCTAATACCCCACTAACATGAATGGGAAAATGAAGTGTGGCAAACTACGATGATACCTTTATGATCTAAATTGTATCATCTTCATTCGTCGGTCTCAATTTCTCTGGCTTTATGCTAAACAGTATTAGAGAAATACTTTATGTTCTCCAACTAAATGCTAAACTGCATTAGAGAACTCTTTATGGGATTAAAAACTTATATCCTCCTATGTCATGTCAATCTTTATAGCTAGCTATGTTAAACTGCATGTGTCTAAATGACATAGGCACAGGTCAATCTGTATATATGTCCAATGACCTGCAAATGCTTAAGACTGAAATAAATCTTAAGGCTTTTATACGTACTATGACAATGTATGATGAAACGTAATACTGAGGATAAATGATGATCATCTCTATCATAACCATCATACTATCATAATACTATAATTTGTACAAATGTACATGAAGCAAACCTAACGATCCTCTAACCGGCAGTGTCTTACGACATCTAAACACCCATACTGTATACTTGTGTTACAAACACAAGTGGGTGAAGTCCTTTTAGTTAAATGATCGACTCACAATTCCTCAGTCCTTATATGCTCCAAAACCTTAATGTAACTTTTCATGTCAACACTTTATGATCAACTAATTGATCTTTAACTACTATGACCCTGTGATATTCTTCGTTGTCGTGAAACAACACTATAAGGAGAATGTCATAGTAACACCAGATGGGTCTAGCCACTGAATGGACCACAGACCACTCAAATTAAATTTCTGAGTTAAACCGTGTGCGAAGTAGCCCCTTGGCATACACTTTGCGTACCTAGACGAGGAAGTTACACGTGTCTCTATGACACACTTCTACGATATTATACCATCTGCAAACTTGAACTGTAACCTTAAGTGAACTTTCCATCATCCGAACACATAGCAAACTTCAAACCTGAATTCCCTACAAGGTTCAGTCTATTGACTTTACTATATGTCAACATATAATCCTTAATTCCTTCAACTATCTCAATACTCATTAGACTGTATTCTGAAAGTCTATAACTGGATTAACCAGATATTGACCAAACAGTGAAACAATAAATGCAATGTCTTATCCAGTACATAACTGAGCATACATCAGTTATCCACCGTACTAGAATGCGGAACATTCCTCATAATCTCTCTTTACTTCATTCTTTGGGTACTGTACCAAAGATTGTCTCTCACTGTGAGAGACAGGTGTTACTACAGGTTTACTATCAACCGTATGAAACCTTTGTAACACATACTTAATGTATACATTCTTTGAGAGATCTGTTGAGTGTTGAGATATGTCCTAGTAAATCTTCATACCTAGGACAGAAGATGCTATACTAAGGTCCCTATGTTAAGGTTCTTGACCAAAGTTGCTTAACTTCATACAACATGATCAAGTGACTTGATGTGAGCAATATACCATCCTTGTACTGTGATAGGAAGATAACTTGCTCCCTTTAACTCCCCTCAACTTCAGAGTACAGGCATCTTGTAACTTTATTTTCCAAGAAGCTGGAAGAGGTCATAACCTCACCAAGTGTAAGGTGTCACCATCAGGAGATTTACTGTAAACCATATATTGATCTGCATAACTCATAAACCATGTCAGTACTGTTTGGATCCTTGGACCCTACATATTGTACTTCATAGACCACTTTATAAAGGTTTTTACACAGGAAGATGCTTATGACAACCTTTTGATGGAATTCTTTATCATCATAAGTTACAATTACCTTTATCACTCAAAATGTATCCTACGAGGATACGAGAGAAAAGGTAACACAAAGTCAGCCTTTTCCTCCTGAGTGAATCCTCATGCAATTAAGCAAGTCGTTAAACCATTGAACCTTATCCTGAAATCCTTTAAGTCTCAATCTTTATAACTGACAAGCTTGCAGTTGCTGATGCAAATCAACTAGCTCCCCTGACCTTACTATGCTTCATGGCTTGCATCTCGTCATTCATCGCATCCCACCACACATCCATAATGGGTCCAGAAATAGCTTCTGTAACAGTAACTGGATCTGTAATATGTCTAATAACATAGCCCAGTACACCTGACAGACTATGTTGTCAGATGGGATAGCAGGTCGTCTCACTCCAGTGGATTTACTTAACCTTATTAGATCTTGTATCCCCAGGAATCCCTCTGTGTGCAGGTATGAGTTCCTGTTCCTGTACAGGTACGGTACAAAAATCTAGATCCACTAGATCTAACTGCATGAGTTGTAACATTCCATCACCGATGGGAAGGGTATTTTGGTAATTTGGGACGGGTTAGAAGTATTAAATTATATCTCGGCATGCTCATACAACATATAGCCTCTATGATTGATGGTTTATTGCACTTGCACATGGTATACATGCATTCATGACATTTTCCGGCTTAGGTTTCAAATTGAGATCTTTTGTAAAATTTATGAGATAATTGTATTTAGAAAATTATATGGAGTGCGCCATTGAGTGTTTTACATTTTTAGGAATTTATGAGAACTTTTCTGAAATTATCCGGAGAAAATTTTCGGACCGGCAAAATCGCCGGTAAATGGCCTAAATGCGTTTTTGTAGTGAAAAGTGTGGTTTTTTTGTTTAAAAAATTATTGGGAGTGGACTGTTATATGTTTTACAGTTTTGGGCAATTTTGGTAATTTTCAAAAAAATGATTCGGGGAAATTCCTGGAAATTTTCGAACCGGAAAAAAATCGCCAAGTGATTTAACCTACGATTTTCTAGTTAAAATTGCAACCAAATGGTCTTGTCATTTTGGATATATTATTTTGAGAATTGTTAGAGAGCCATTAGCATTAGTGGGATGAAAGATTAATTGGGATTAGTACTTAATTAATTAGGATTATGTTTTTTTTATTATTTAAATGGTTTAATTACTTAATTTTGTCTTTTTCTTCATTAAATGGAAGAGTCAAGTGTCCTATTTAATGACTTTGTCTTATTCTTTCATGATTCTCGAAATTTCTCCTAGGAAATTCTTAAAAAACTCATTTTGGAAAGCCATTCTCTTCTCATCCGAAACTTGCATTCCCTTCATTGTGTTCTCTTCCTTTGACGATTTCCTTCTCCTCCCAAATAAGTTCTACTTGTTATTTGCTTGCTTCTTCTCTAGTTCCAACCAAGACTCTACTTAAACCTTGAATTAATGATAATATTAATGATGCTTATGATAACCTTGGGTGAGGATTGAAGTAGAAGTGGAGGGTTTGAAGACTTGAGGAAATTCAAGTTTGTAACTTGTTAGGTGAGAATTTATGTTTGTTTTTATGCTTTTGGTAGTTAGAAGCCATTATGGGAAGAACTTATGCATTTATTTCATGATGATAAGGGTAGGTTTGAATGAGTGTAAATGTATGTTTGTATATGGATGAATGAATGACTATAGTTCCATTGATTTTGGCTTGGTTTGGATTGAGTTTTGCAAGGTTAGATGAATGGAAATCTTAGGAAGATAATATGTGTAGGTGCTGCCACTTATGCTCTCTTATATAAGTATATGTTGTGATGAATTTGTGGTTGAATTAGAGGTATAAATGGGTGCTTAGTGATGTGTTATTGATGTTAGAAGTGATAGGAGTTAGGTTGTAGTTGAAAAGCTGGAAAATGCAATTTGACCTATTGCAATGTTTTGATCATAACTAATTGTGTAGGTGAGCAAATGAGGTGAGGTTTGTGCCCAAGTAAACTTTGGGATGTTGGCTTCAATTTAGTGTGAAATAGGTGTTGTTAAATTGTAATCCTAGAGGGTCGAATTTTTACATGAAAAGTTTCTGTTTTTAGGGTCTGTGAACAGTACCCGCATATATGACCTGATTACTTTGGTGATTTTTCTAAATTAATTGATATGGAATTAGGGAAAATGGTCTTCATGAAAGTTGAAGCATATTGAGTTAGCTTTCCATTTCCACTGATCTTGTTATTTTTTTGAGTTGTATACTGAGAGATATGAACTGTTTTCTATTGACTGGTTTTGAGCATTGTGATGAAATCTAGCTGTTGTGTCTGATTTGTGCGCATTTGGCTTGGAAGCAATTTTAGTAATTTTTGTGAATTGAATTGGAGTTTGAAATGTACTAAAGAGTTCTAGATGACACATTGATCTTGAAAATGATATATGGCTTATACTTTTTGTCAATCAGATGTGGGAGATATGAAATTTCAAAATCTGAACCTACATTGTGACGTTAAGTGTTGATTAGGTCAGAAACTTGCATAACAGATTTGAAACTGTTAGAGGCTGAATTGGAGTTTGGTTATTTCAGGAAGAATTGAAGTTTGAGGATTTATCTTTTCAGGAATATAAAGTTCTGATTTTTCTGACTTGTGTACTGGGAGTTATGCTTGTCATAAGTTTACTGCTCAAATTGAATGATTTCAGGGACAGTAATATTGAATGAATTCATTGACCTAGTTAGCAAGGGAATTGCAATTTGGGTTGTTTCATGAAATTTGTAGATAACATTGTGATCTTGATGAGCATATTTATTGCATAATTTTTGACTACCTCGAATGAAAGATAGTGAATTTCCAATGACTGTTCTGTTTTGGGAAGTGATTGTGTAGGCAGTAGCTTGTACTGGGATTTTGACACCCTTAGGGGTGAAATTGATTTTTCTGGACTAAAGAAAACTTGTAGAGGGTTTCATTACCTTTCCAATGAGATATGGTTTGCATTTTTCTGAATTGTGTAGAATATGTTATAAATTTTGAATTTTGGTTAAAGAAAAGGGAAAAGAGTAGGAAATAATATATATATATATATATATATATATATATATATATATATATATATATATATATATATATATATATATATATATATATATATATATATATATATATATATATATATATATTAATTGTTGAATTTTGTTTTCTTTCGTGAATAACTTTTTCGTCCGACGTCCGATTGACCTGATTCTTAAGGCATCGGATTCAGTGAATATTGAATTTCATTTTTTGAGAAATTGGAAATTTTTAGACTGGAAATTGACGTGGCCCCGGGTAATGGAGCCTTTAATCACTGTTTTGTTTAATTGGGGACCTATAGAGGTCCGATTTGCGCACCGTCGTCCGCTTAATAGGTTTCTAATTTTAGATAGATTTTCCTAATGGAAAAAATAGAATAGGGCCGGAATATCATGAACATGCATTGTGCACCTTTTCATTATTATATATGCTCGAACTATTTTAAATAACCAATTGATAATGTTTATATCGTCACCGTATAGAGGTCCTATTAGAGCGCCAATCCTCCAATGTCACTTTGAGAGAAGGTAGTAGCTCGAAATCCGGTGAGTGATCGAGATGACTCTCACCAATTATTATATGTTTAATGTGGAGAATAATGGAGGGATTGGATTGTGATTGTTTATGACCGGATTCCGCATTTAGTGGTCCGATGAATTGGGAGAACCGACATAGAAGTGTATCTGGGTGTGGTTCTATGAATCAATTGTTTTACTTGTGTAAAAGTGTACTACAATAATGGCTTGTATCATATCGCCATCGTTTGGTGTGATATACCGTGATGTTGTAATATACCGTAATATCGTGATCTCGTTGGTTATACCGTGATCAATGGCATTGCTTGCTACATCAGCATCGCATTTTCGCCTCTCATCAAGCGCATCGTTTTATCTCGACCGTGAATTGGGCATATGCATTGCATACATCAATGCATAAACTGATAATAACAATAGTTGTGACCAGAGTCGCTACTGTTACTCACTGTTACTGAACCGAGCCTCGAGCCTCGAGCTCGAGGGGAGTTAGTGCATACCCAGAGGGCTCTCCTACTCCCTAGACGCGTCTCATCGAACATCGATCATCATTAAGCACTCACCACAACACCGAAATAAAATGGGAAAAGAGTCGCATGTGCATTGCATACATACCGCATCAATACTGAATGACCGTATGATTTCGTGGTGATTTCATCGTATTATCGTGATCTTGAGGATATGATACTGTGACATTATTATTATTACTGTAATTTGTTATGTGATGCATGAATTGGGTGAACTATCGATGATGGTTCCTCACTGAGTTCGCAAAACTCACCCAAAATTTGCATCTATTTTTCAGGTCTTGAAGAATACGCCGTTTGACACAGAGTACTCTATACAAGTAAAAGAAAGAGGTCGGGATCGGTTTAAATGCTCGCATTAGTGTATTTCTATTCTCGATTTTCAGATATTGCTTAAGTCGGTTTGTAAAATCGATGCATCAAGTTAATTGTATTTATGAAAAGGAGCCCGAGTCCATTGAATGGTGTATGTAAATTGTTTCAGATATGTTAATGTGTATGTGTGTGAAGGAAAGAAAAAAGTTAATATCTTGAGTTCGATCGACCGAGTGATGTAAGACGCCACCCCGTGGGACACGGACTTGGATATCACCATCGATGTCAGGTTTGGGTCATACGGGAGTGGGGTGTTACATTTAGGTGGTATCAGAGCCCAGAAGTACAATCTTACATGGGCTTTCTGAACAAAAAAAATGTGTCAAGTTACGTGCATTTAAGTCATGTCACGGCAGACAGTGACAACTGATCCCCAATGTAGTATATGGGTCGACGATAAGTATGACTCGATCGTTTAAGCGGTTCAAAAAAATGAAAAATGAGAAAAGGATAATGTGTTAGAATGTGATAAAAGGAAGAAATGGATATCAAAATAAGAAAAAGTGTATGGTTCGATCGAGATGATGAATAGTTAGTGTCTTGGTATTGACGGATATCTTGTGAAATATACTATTAGAGTGATACGGGTATATCCTTGATCGTGAGTTTGAAATAAAGATTATAGTTGTGAATTAATAGAGGAAAATAGAGATGTGATAATGGTAAGATTTCCAAAGGTATAAGGTGAATGAAAATAAAGTGTTCTATGATATAGAGAAGTTACAATTGGGATTGATTACCGTGATAAGAGTTATAAATAAGGATTGGTGATTTGGAGTCAAAAGATATTAAGTGCAAAATCAAGAATGATTTCATATCTGTGACATTGATTTGAGTGCGGAAATATATGGGTATAATGCAATAATGAAAAGATTGAAATGTAAGACAATGAAATTGGTAGATGAAAAAGTTGTTCGGGTTTAATTGATCTGTCTAAGTAAATGCACACCTGATTATGGGAGCCCTATGGTAAGTGAAAATATTAAGCTGCAATTGATGAGTAAATGGATAATTGCTAGCCAGAATTCTTGTCGGAAAAAAAACCTTTATGCGTTAGAATAAGAAACGAAAGTGCTTATACTGATCAGTTGTATATGAATAGAGATTGTATATGATCCTCACGAGCGAGGACGGGTGTAAACAGGAAGGTTGCTGAGTTCAGAATATATTGTCACTGTAAGTGTATATCTGATAGTGGGATTACTATCACGGGTGAAATGATTAAGCATAAATGAATAATTTGCGTGAATATGATATAGGACGTAATCGGTGGCCTATTACATAAGCTCTGATTATAATACCGGTAGCTCAAGTGCAAAATGAGTTAGAGTAAGGCATGAGAATGGTTATCGAGAATTAAATGCAATGAAGGTGTTCTTAGCAGTATGAGCTATTAACGGGCAAATTGATGGGAATATAGAGATATATTGTCAGATAAGATGTGATGATTATGGTGATGTATGGCAAGATAGTAGAGGAAAAGAAATTGTTTAAGTGCTCTTCAGAGATTGATCTTCGTGAAGTATAAAGAGTAACTGATATGTATATCTATATAGTGATGAAAAATAATTGATTGATAAAGTTTTATGAACTGTATTAAATCTAGCAGAGACTCAATCGTAAGAGATAAAATATGCTACTGAAAAAGTGTACATTACGTTAATGAGATGACTCTGATTATGTAAGAGAAGTACTGAATATTAAGGAAATATTAATTGCGAATTTGAGGGGATTAAAAGTTCGTGTATACTTTGGGTAATTATGTTCTGAAAGTAAGAGATCGATATAACGATTGTTTATTCAAGTCAGTGAGTGATCTATCACGAATAAATTGAGTTATGTGGAGAAATTAAGGTAAGGAACATATGGCAGAATATGTTATGCTGAGAAAATTATAAGAAAATTGTTCCTCATTGGAGACGTTCGATAATTAAAGAGTTATATGAGTCAACTATGGGTATAAGAAGTTTATTGTATTACTGAAAAGGAACATGTCTCAATTGTGTTTGGAGTGGATAATGGAGATAAGTAAAAGAAATAGATGAATTAGTATAGTTGAGGAAATTGGTCATTATACAAGTCTCATAAGAGTGAATTTTAACCTGATTGAATGAATAAGGGATGAATTAGTATGCGAACATGGGATAGTGAGAGAAGTAACAAAGATATAAGTACTGATAAAATGCAGAAGATTCCAGAAATATGTGTATGTGGAATTTGGAATCAATTTGAACTAACGGAATGCTGGATGCGTTCAGAAATTGTCAAAGATTTTCTGGTTTTCGTAAATTGACAAGAATATTTGAGGAAAACGTGTGAATGTTATGACTGATGATCACAAAGGAGACATTTGGAGAATTTACTATATATATTGAAGTGTTCCAGTAAAGGTTATGATGTGATCTATTTTATGCACCTTGAGACAAATATAATTCCATGGGCGGTATTATGATTGATGATTTGAAATTTGTTATACTGAGTGTGGCCTAAAATCTTGGAGACATTAATGTTAAGTCAAACCAGACTTTACGTATTAAATAATTTTGATGACAAACAAAGAGAAATATACAAATGAAAAGTAGATGGACGCATGCAAAGTAAAAAACAGCTGAAGGAGAAAATTCAGCCGAAGTAAAAATCAGATGATACAAGAAAAAAGGATTTAAGCTTTACAAGAAAAGGCGGAAGCTTTACAAGAAAAGTAGACTAAGCTTTACGAGAAAGGGCGGAAGCTTTACAAGAGAAAAGCGATTTGAAGCTTTACAAAAGAAAAGGCGGAAGCTTTACAAAAATGATTTAAGCTTTACAAGAAAATGACTGAAGCTTTCCAAGAGAAAAGCAAATGATACAAAAGCGCATTTAAGCTTTACAAGAGAAAAGCAGCCGATACAAAATGTCAGACGGAAGAAAGAAACATCAGTTTGAGTTAGTTACGAAGTCAATCTGAATAACCGTTTCTTTCAAGAATCAAGAAGCAGATAATCAAGAAACAGTTGAAGACCCGACTATAAATAAGAGTTAAGATTGAAGAAGAAACAACTTTATGCAACTTTATGAAACTTCATGAAACTCTGAGTATTCAACGTTTGATTTTCAGATTATCTGAGAGAAAAATTGTGAACGATATTTCGAGTGAACAGTGTTAAGAGCATTTCTATTGTAACAAGCTCTTTACTATTCTTTCAATTAGAAAGTGTTACAGATAGCCTGAAGAGGCTAAGAGTAAAATAATACTTGCTGTAAAGAGACCTGGAGAGGCTCAGTCGAAAGAATACTTGTAAACAATTTAGAGATAGTGAAATCTCAGAAGGATATCTGAGGACTGGACGTAGCCCACGGTTTGGGGTGAACCAGATAAACTAACGTGTTTTCTCTACTCTCATATTACTTATATCGTATTCTTCAAAGTTAACAAAGTTTTTCAAACTAGTTACGAATTGATTTACGATAAGTTTTCGAAAGAACAAGTTTTTTTTTAAGGGGATTATGAAAAAGTTTATCACAATTTAACCCCCCTTTCTTGTGTATCTTGATCATATTATTGTTCAATATATTAACGTGTGATTCACTTCAATTGGTATCAGAGCCTGGTGTTCAAGAATCACTCTAAAAAAGTGTGAATTAAAGAAAATGGTGGAATCACACACGTATATTGCCGAAGGAGCTTCAGTCACAAGACCTCCAGCATTCAATGGTGAAGACTACCACTATTGGAAGGACCGGATGAGATTGTTTATCGAATCTACTCATATTGACCTTTCAGACATCATCGAGAACGGACCATACACACCTGAAGATGATGATAAAAATCCAATTCCACGAGAAAGATGGACAGCCGAGCAGAAAGCAAGATTTCAACTAAACTCCAAGGCAAAATTTTTCTTGAGTTGTGCATTGAGAAGAAGCGAGTATGACAAAGTTCATGGATGCGACACTGCCAAAGAAATGTGGGATACATCATCAATTGCACATGAAGGAACAAATCAAGTCAAGGAGTCCAAGATAAGCATTCAGGTGCATCAGTACGAGTTGTTCAAAATGAAAGAAGAAGAGACCATTGATCAAATGTTTGGAAGATTTCAAACAATTGTTAATGGGCTAAAAGCTCTTAAGAACGCATACAACGACCAAGACCATGTTCGAAAGATTTTGAGGAGTCCGCCAAAAGATGGAGACCCAAAGTAAGCGCTGACAAGAAGCCAAAGACTTAAGCGCATCTTGAAGCTTGATGAATTGCTTGGATCGTTGAAGATACAGAAGTAGAGCTTGATGCGTAAGATAAGCCCAAGAAAGAGAAGTCCATAGCGCAAAGCAAGTCAAATGAATCACAAGATCCGAAGAAGAAGACAAAGAGGAATACATCAAAGGCATTAAAGATTGAAGAATCAAAGGATGATGATTCCGAAAGTCGAATCTGAATCAAGTGATGAAGACGATGAGCTATCTTTCATTTCAAGAAAGATAAGAAGAATGTGGAAAAGAAGTCCAAAGGAAATTCAACATTCGAAGGAACAATGGCAAAGACGATGGACAAATCGAGAAAGCATCTATTACATGTTATGAATGCAATAAGTCGACATTACAAGTCCGAAAGTGTCCAATGTTGAAAAGACAACCCAAAAGAGTAGGGATAACAAGAAAAGCATGATGGCAACGTGGGAGGATCTGGATTCATCAGAATCAGATACAAGCTCAGAAGCGTCAGAACATGCTAATATATGTTTGGTAGCTAAAGAAGAAAGTGATGAAGAGGTAACTTCTAGCCATGATAATATACAAGATGCATACTCAGAATTGTTAGAGGATTCACATGCTATTCGAAACAAAGACAAGTCGTGAAGAAGAAATATGTAGAAAACCTCAAACATACTCATGAGATAGAGAGTGAGAATATAAATCTGAGAAAGCAAGTTGAGGAAATGAATAACAACAAATTTATAGATAGATCCGAAGAGATTAAACAGTTGAAACTGAGAATCAATAATCTCTCGATTGATCTAGCTAAATTTACAGATAGTACAAAAAAGATGAATGAAATGCTAGGAAAATGCAGACATTCTAGTGATAAAATTGGATTAGGTTTTGCTAAAAATAAGTCTCAGCATTACGTGAAATCAATTGTTCAAAAAGATAAGAAAAGATATCAATCAGGTTTTCAAAAAGGTCATCAACGTTTTCATTTTACGTCTTATTATCATTCATTACACATAACTAACCCTAAAGGACCCAAGAGAATCTGGGTACCTAAAAATAAGATAATATCTCCTACAGAAATCCTTCTTTGGAAGAACCAGCAAGCACCATTGGTATTTGGACAGTGGATGCTCGCGTCACATGACGGGAAAAAGGTCTATGTTCCTAGATCTTCAGTAAAAGAAAGGAGGTTCGGTAACTTTTGGAGACAACAAGGAGGCAAAATAATCGGATTGGTAAGATTGGTAAGAATTCCATGCATGCATTAACAACGATCGCTAGTTGATGGTCTAAAGCATAACTTGATAAGTATTAGTCAATTATGTGATTCTGGTTTTGAAGTTACATTCAACCAAAACTTTTGTGAAGTCAGAAACAAAGATGGTTCTGTTTTCTTTTCGGCCAAAAGACGAAACAATCTTTACAAAATTGATTTAGACGATTTTCAGTCTCAAAATATTTCATATTTTTTATCTACTGAAGAAGAAAGACTGATATAGCATAAAAAACTAGGTCATGTTAGTTTTAAACATATTTCAAAACTTTTGAAACATGATTTGGTAAAAGGTTTGCCACAAATTTTTTTTAACAAAGATTTCTTTTGTGAAAGTTGTCAGAAAGGGAAACAAGTTAAAACCTCTTTCTCTTCAAAACATTTCGTAACTTCATCTAGACCACTAGAGTTGTTACACATAGATTTATTTGGTCCAACAAGGAAAATAAGTCTTGGAGGAAAGAAGTATGGACTTGTTATTATTGATGATTTTACAAGGTTTTGTTGGATACTTTTTCTGGCACATAAAGATGAATCTTTCAAGTGCTTTAGAAACCTTTCCATGAGGTTACAGAATGAAATAGGAGTGTCTATAACCAGCATAAGGAGTGATCATGGTGGAGAATTCGAAAATGAGAAGTTTAGAGTATTCTCGAAGAAAATGGAATTTTCCATAACTTCTCCGCCCCAAGGACTCCATGACGAGAATGGAGTTGTTGAAAGAAAGAATAGGACGATTCAAGAGATGGCAAGAACAATGTCATGCGAGATGAATCTTCCTAAATATTTCTGGATGAAGTCGTCAATACAAAGATGCTATATTCGAATAGAGTGTTATCTGCGACCAATATCAAGAAAACTCCCTATGAGTTGTGGAATGGAAGGAGACCAAACATTTCTTATTTCCATCCTTTCGGTTGCAAGTGCACTATTCTGAACACAAAGGAAGTTCTGGACAAGTTTGATGCAAAGACTCTTGCAGGAATATTTCTAGGTTATTCTCTCACCTCAAAGGCATTTAGAGTCTACAACCTCACCTCAAAGACTGTTGAAGAAACTATTCATGTCAAGTTCGATGATAGCTCTCAACCTAATAAGGAAGAGGAATCAGATAATGATGTTGTTACAGTGCCTTTGACGGAGTACAAAGAAGTATCTTCATCAGAAACACTATATGACGAAAAGAAAGACATTTCGAAGAATTTGGAGTTAAAGAAAGATTGAAGATACAAAAGTTCTCATCCTAAAGAGTCAATCATTGGAGAAACCTCAGAAGGTGTACAAACAAGGTCCAAGTTCAGAAGAGAAGCCAACGTAGCATTTATATCTGAAGTAGAACCTAAGAAGATTGATGAAGCTCTAAAAGATGAAGCATGGATACTAGCTATGCAAGAGGAGTTGAATCAATTCTATAGAAATAAAGTCTGGACCTTAGTTCCTAAACCTGAAAAGAAATCCATTATTGGTACGAGATGGGTATTTAAGAATAAACTAGACGAATCAGGAAAAGTAAGTCGCAACAAGGCAAGATTAGTAGCACAAGGCTATAATCAGCAAGAAGGAATAGACTACAATGAGACATATGCTCCAGTAGCAAGACTTGAAGCAATAAGGATACTGCTTGCATATGCGGTTTTCCATGACATAAAGCTTTTTCAGATGGATGTAAAAAGTGCATTTCTGAATGGTTTTATAGATGAAGAAGTCTATGTTAAGCAACCTCCCGGATTTGAGGACATAAAGTATCCAGATCATGTCTACAGACTTCATAAAGCCTTATATGGACTGAAACAGGCCCCTAGAGCATGGTATGATCGTCTGAGTTCATTTTTTATAGAAAATGGATTTACTAGAGGTAAAGTAGACAAAACTATTTTTAGAAAGAACTTGAGTAATGATTTCATTATTGTGTAAATTTATGTTGATGATATTATTTTTGGTGCAACTTCAAGAAGATTATGCATGAGTTTTGAAAATCTGATGAAAAATGAATTTGAAATGAGCATGATGGGTGAGTTAAAATTCTTTCTTGGATTACAAGTAAAGCAAACTAAGGATAAGTTTTTTATCCATCAACAAAAATATCTTAAAGAATTGTTGTCTAAGTTTGATATGTGCAGTGTTAAACATATGTCTACCCCGATGCATCCTTCAAACTTGTTGTCAAAAGATGAAAGTGGTAAGAAGGTGGATCAAACCCTATTTAGAGGGATGATTGGTTCCTTGCTTTATCTTACAGCAAGTAGACCTGACATTCTATTCAGTGTATGCTTGTGTGCAAGATTTCAGGTCGATCCTAGAGAATCTCATTATATTGCTGTAAAACGAATTTTGAGATATCTCGCAGGTACTACTGATCTTTGCTTAATGTATGAGAAAGGTAAAAATTTCAGGTTAAATGGATATTGCAATGCGGACTATGCCAGTGATAGGATCGAAAGGAAGAGCACGAGTGGTGGCTGTCACTTTCTTGGACCAAACCTGGTGTCATGGTCAAGCAAGAGACAAAGCTCGATTGCATTATCAAGCTCGAAAGCTGAATATATGTTCGCCATGAAGTTGTTGTTCACAAGTATTGTGGATCAAGTATCAATTGGAGGACTATTCAATACAAGAAGAAGAGATTCCAATATACTGCGACAACACCAGCGCCATCAGCTTGTCAAAGAATCCAATTCAACATTCAAGGGTGAAGCACATAGAAGTCAGACATCATTTCTTGAGAGATTACGCTCAGAAGAAAGTCGTCAGTCTACAATTCGTAGAAACAAAATATCAGTGGGCGGATATCTTCACAAAACCACTAAGTGAAGATTGCTTTAAAGAAATCAGACGCAACCTCAATATGGTGATGTTAACGGACCATTCATCTGGTTTTTAATAAAGACAAGGCATGACGAGACGGAGGAGTTAACGGACCATTCATCTGATTTTCATAAAGACAAGACAGATGAGCGGAGGAGTTAACGGACCATTCATCTGGTTTTCAAAAGACAAGCAGATAGAGCGGTGGAGTTAACGATTCGATCATCCGATTTTTCAAAAGAAAAGACAAGAGAACGGTGGAATTAACGGCGTTAGGCGGTTTGGATATAAAACTTCCTTCACAAGAAAAAGTTTTAGAGGGAAAAAGCTGTCAGATCATCGAGAAGTACAATCGTTCTAGAATTCGCTATAATATCCCTAAAAACTGACTTTTGGATTTCTACCGAATTGAAATTGCTAGTTCTCTTAAAATCTCTGAAATTTCTTCAAGCAAGTTCCTACTCAATCGTAATCAACAAGATGAATGTCAAGCCTATTTTGCGAGTTGATCCGAGGATCGGGTGGGAAAGATTGGTAAACTTCAAGAACTAAGAAAAGAACGAGATGGATATAGAGTAGGAGATAATGGCGGCGGGATGGAGAAACTTCTTTCAAATACGAGATGAAGTCTATTTACAAGAAGTTTATGAGTTCGGAAGAATACTAAGTCGATGAGCGATACAATCGTGTCGTATGTAGACACACACTCTGTTATAATGTGAAGGAGTTCTTGGAGAAAGTCCTTGAATGTCCGATGGATGGAGTTCAACCCATTAATATGGTGAAATGGATGACTAAGCTTAAGATGAGCGAAGATGAAGTTAGTTGTCAACTTTATGGAGAAAATAACCCAACTGAAAGGAGAGCCTCTTGGTGGTACCAAAAGCAAGGGTATTGTTCGCGATTCTACGTGGTGTTTTTCCGAGAATAGGTTCACGACATCGGTCACTACCCTTGATGAACAATGTATCTTTCATCTTGAATCATCACCCAATAGATTTACCATTTTGATTTATCAAGACATGGTAAAATCAATAAAGGATACAAACACTTGTCCTTATGGGATGTTGTTGACAAGAGTGTTCGAGAATCGGCATCGATTGGAAAGGGAATCGATGAAGATATCATTAAAAGCTATATAGATTCAACATCTATTGCTAAAATGGGTTTGAGATTTTCAGACGTAAAAGGAGCAGATTTGGCAAGAAAAGCAACAATTGAGGGGGGCGTTCTGCAGAAATCTTCTATGAAGGAAACAAGATCACATTCTCAGGAATCAAAATCAAGAAGTGTTCGATTTTTTGAATCACGTGATTTGAAGCGTAAAGGGGAACCACTACTGAGTGACATTCCAAAGCAAGCAAGAAGGTCACCCAGAGCGAAAAAGCGGCAATGAAGAAGCCGATCAATCAGGAGGATCAAGAGCTACAAAGTCGTTGACATCAATCCTTGAAAGAGATTGAAACTTCGATCTCAAGGAAGTGGAGGAAAAGGAAAGAAGAACTGAAAAGCAAAAACACAACCTAAAAAGTCACCAAGGGGAAAGAAAATGAGTGCAACAAAAGAAAGAAGTCCAACAACAGAAACAAAGTCTAAGAAGGTACGGCAAGAAAAGACTGTTGCTAATACTACAGAAAAGTTTGTTGCTGATACGGTTGAAATTGCTGAAGTTAATGTGGAAGCTGTTACTGGTAATCTTAAGGATACTCACAATGTCCTTGATAATCCAATTTTTGAAGAAGTAGTTTCTACTACCTTTCAGTCTTCACTTGTTCGCAAAAAGATTGCTACACATGTTATGGGACAAAAGGTTAGTCAAAAAGTCTTGAGTGTGATGACTAATGTTCCATCCCAATATTTAACTTTTCAAAGAGAAAGTTGGGAACACAGATTGGTTGTCACAGAGGAGAAGAAGACCAAATCTGTCATCATCCGAGACAAACCAAAGAGATTTGTGAAAGGCTTCTTCAAATCAGTGAAATTTGATAACAGCATTCTACATCGATGGATAGGGGTTATAAAAATTTCTATGATCAATCAAGAGAGCCGAAGAGAACCATATCCACCGAGCCATTTGAGAGCGTCTTACTTCTTATCTAATCTTGGGCGACAAAGAATCAAGGTGGTACGATTTACAACCACCAAATTTTGTTGAGCGCAGTGAAGAGAAAGCGTTTCGAAAGTTCAACCAGAACCAGTTTTGAATGACATGACTTCTGATCAGATTGCAGAAGCAGTGCAATTGATTGATGAAGCATGTGAAAAGAAAAGAAGTGGAAGTTCTATCTGCATTTATCAAGATCCAGGAATAAGCCAAACTAAGGCTACAACAGATGATCCACAGGGAGACACTATCAGAAAGGGTCAGTATCGTTCTTTTCTGATTGGGAACTTAAATTGTTCTTATAGTATTTTACAGAACATTCTACAAAATCGTCCTCTGTGGGAGATCAGCTCAATTGCAGAAGCTATGCCTTGGCTTGGAAGCACATATCAACGTATACTTGATTCCTATGATCTTGATATTCCTGAACAAGTCAGATATGTCCTCCGCCTCTCCTCCAAATTATTGAACCACATGTCTCAAGCGTGGACGCCTATACAACAACGATTGCTATTGTTGAAAAACAAGTTGTTGAGGCAGAATCTTCGATTGCTGAATCATTAACCTTAAAGAAACAAGTTGAAACTTGATAAGGAAATGAAGAAGATTAAGAAGATCTTGAAAAAGTTGGTGAAGCAGTCTGGGAAATAATTTTTTGATTAACAACAAATAGGGGGAGAAGGAAGAATGAGAAGGGAGAAGGAAGAATGAGAAGGAAGAATCAGCTGAAAGGAAAAGATAGAAGAAATTTTGAAAGCAGAAGGCAGAAGTTATTTTTGATCTATTAATACTTCTGTATATGTGATACCTTTCATATTTCTCTATTTCATAATATTTGTTATCATCAAAAAGGGGGAGAATGTTAAGTCAAACCAGACTTTATGTATTAAATAATTTTGATGACAAACAAAGAGAAATATACAAATGAAAAGTAGATGGATGCATGCAAAGTAAAAAACAGCTGAAGGAGAAAATTCAGCCGAAGTAAAAATCAGCTGATACAAGAAAAGCAGACGGAAGCTTTACAAGAAAAGCAGACGGAAGCTTTACGAGAAAAGCAGACGGAAGCTTTACAAGAGAAAAGCGGGCGGAAGCTTTACAAAAGAAAAGCATTTAAAGCTTTACAAAAAATGACGGAAGCTTTATAAGAAAAAAAATGACTAAGCTTTACAAGAGAAAAGCAATGATACAAAAGCGCATTTTAAGCTTTACAAGAGAAAAGCAGCGATACAAAATGTCGACGGAAGAAAGAAACATCGGTTTGAGTTAATTCTGAGTCAAACTGAATAACCGTTTCTTTCAAGAATCAAGATAATCAAGAAAGCAGTTGAAGACCCACTATAAATAAGAGTTGAGATTGAAGAAGAAACAACTTTATGCAACTTTATGAAACTTCATGAAACTACGAGTATTCAACGTTTGATTTTCAGATTATCGAGAGAAAAATTGTGAACGATATTTCGAGTGAGCATGTTAAGAACATTTCTATTGTAACAAGCTCTTTACTATTCTTTCAATTAGAAAGTGTTACGAGATAGCCCAAGAGGCTAAGAGTAAAATAATACTTACTGTAAAGAGAGACGAGAGGCTCAATCGAAAGAATACTTGTAAACAATTTAGAGATAGTGAAATCTCGAAGGATATCGAGAATGGGCGTAGCCCACGGTTTGGGGTGAACCAGGATAAAGCCGCTGTTTCTCTCTCTCTCATATTACTTATATCGTATTCTTCAAAGTTAACAAAGTTTTCAAACTAGTTACGAATTGATTTCGATAAGTTTTCGAAAGAACAAGTTTTTTAATGGGATTAAGAAAAAGTTTATCACAATTCAACCCCCCCTTCTTGTGTATCTTGATCATATTATTGTTCAATATATTAACGTGTGATTCACTTCAATTAATAGTACAGAAATAGTTTGGAGATGTCTATGAATATGCAAATCGATAACGATTGAGTTATTTCGTGCATTTGAATGATTTAAAAAGGATTAAGCAGCTAATTTCTTCAAACTAAGCTAATGGTGCAATTCAATGGATTGAACGGAACAAAATCTCAATTACAGAAGATCGAAATTTGGGCAATTAGGTTATCAAATATAGTGCATTATGTTCATAGTCGAACTGACAAAAAAAAAGGGGGCAAAAGAAAGTATTATTAGCTATGGGAATTTCAAGTTGGCGTGCATTAAAACGGATTGGCAAAACTCAAAGTGGGGAATTAGAAATTGTAAACCGTATTGAGAAAATGAAAATAACTCCAATTGCTGAGGTAAGTGATAGGTATAATTCAAATTAAGAAATATAGGTAATATCCATTACGGGAACTGTTAGTGAAAACGTAAGGAATGATCGAAGCTTTATGTTCTAGCAAGAGTGTATTGTTGAAGAGTTAGAATGGGAAATCGAATAATTATAAGTGAGATTAACCAACAGGCTTGACTGCTGGAGACAAATGTGAAATTGATAATTTTGGAGTTCATGGGGATATGAGATTGATGTATAGTGCAAAGTGATTGTGGCATGACAATCAGTATATTGGTGACACCATTTAACTAGTGTATAAGGGGTTTTACTGCTAAAAAGGAGTCGTATCCCTATATTATGTGATCAGGGCAATAAAGTGATAGGATAAGTAATTTAAGATGGTGACAATGAATCGAATTGATTCACACTCAGGTTACAAATGTCATGAGATTTGTGGTTTGATAATAACGAAATCTGATAAGTAATAAATGAAATATTTTGAAATGTGTCACCCCGGCCACAATGTACTTAGGTGAAAATAAAGGTGTAATTACGGGAAATTGAATTCGTGATAAGTGGCTTCTATGCGACTGTGTGTGAATAGCATTATAGATTGGTAAGTTAGGCTAAAACCTAAAAGGTGATTCAGGTTCACAACGTGTTTCATAGCTAGAATTAGGAAATATTATTAGGATCCGATCTATATGTTATTGATATTGGAAGTGACGAATTGCGCGTAATCAGAAGAAAGCAATAAAATCATGGAAAGTTTGAGAAAAGGAAAAAAAGAGTAATTGATTGTTTTGATCTCTGTTCTTTGACCGAATTTGATCGTGTAGTGAAAACAGTGGGAAATAGAGGGTATTAATCAAACAGACTCCCCTGCCTTCCTGATCAATCGTATATGAAATTTCGAGGACGAAATTTTTATTAGGAGGGGAGAATTGTAACATCCCATCACCGATGGGAAGGGTATTTTGGTAATTTAGGACGGGTTAGAAGTATTAAATTATATCTCGGCATGCACATACAACATATAGCCTCTATGATTGATGGTTTATTGCACTTGCACATAGTATACATGCATTCATGACATTTTCTGGCTTAGGTTTCAAATTGAGATCTTTTGTGAAATTTATGGGATAATTGTATTTGGAATATTATATGGAGTGCGCCATTGAGTGTTTTACATTTTTAGAGATTTATGAGAATTTTTCTGGAATTATCCGGAGAAAATTCCCGGACCGGCAAAATCGTCAGTAAATGGCCTAAATGTGTTTTTGTAGTGGAAAGTGTGGTTTTTGTGTTTAAAAAATTATTGGGAGTGGACTATTATATGTTTTACAGTTTTGCGCAATTTTGGTAATTTTCAAAAAAATGATTCGGGGAAATTCCCGAAAATTTTCGGACTGGAAAAAAATCGCCAAGTGATGAACCGGTCGATTTTCGGTAGCGAAAATTGCGACCAAATGGTACTGTCATTTTGGATATATTATTTTGAGAATTGTTAGAGAGCCATTAGCATTAGTGGGATGAAAGATTATTTGGGATTAGTACTTAATTAATTAGGATTATGTTTTTTTTATTTAAATGGTTTAATTACTTAATTTTGTATTTTTCTTCATTAAATGGAAGAGCCAAGTGTCCTATTTAATGACTTTGTCTTATTCTTCCATGATTCTCGAAATTCTCTCTAGGAAATTCTTAAAAACTCATTTTGGAAAGCCATTCTCTTCTCATCCGAAACTTGCATTCCCTTCATTGTGTTCTCTTCCTTTGACGATTTCCTTCTCCTCCCAAATAAGTTCTACTTGTTATTTGCTTTCTTCTTCTCTAGTTCCAACCAAGACTCTACTTAAACCTTGAATTAATGATAATATTAATGATGCTTATGATAACCTTGGGTGAGGATTGAAGTAGAAGTGGAGGGTTTGAAGACTTGAGGAAATTCAAGTTTGCAACTTGTTAGGTGAGAATTTATGTTTGTTTTTATGCTTTTGGTAGTTAGAAGCCATTATGGGAAGAACTTATGCATTTATTTCATGATGATAAGGGTAGGTTTGAATGGGTGTAAATGTATGTTTGTGTATGGATGAATGAATGACTATAGTTCCATTGATTTTGGCTTGGTTTGGATTGAGTTTTGCAAGGTTAGATGGATGGAAATCTTAGGAAGATAATATGTGTAGGTGCTGCCACTTATGCTCTCTTATATAAGTATATGTTGTGATGAATTTGTGGTTGAATTAGAGGTATAAATGGGTGCTTAGTGATGTGTTATTGATGTTAGAAGTGATAGGAGTTAGGTTGTAGTTGAAAAGCTGGAAAATGCAATTTGACCTATTGCAATGTTTTAATCATAACTAATTGTGTAGGTGAGCAAATGAGGTGAGGTTTGTGCCCAAGTAAACTTTGGGATGTTGGCTTCAATTTAGTGTGAAATAGGTGTTGTTAAATTGTAATCCTAGAGGGTCCAATTTTTACATGGAAAGTTTCTGTTTTTAGGGTCTGTGAACAGTACCCGCATATATGACCTGATTACTTTGGTGATTTTTCTAAATTAATTGATATGGAATTAGGGAAAATGGTCTTCATGAAAGTTTAAGCATATTGAGTTAGCTTTCCATTGCCACTGATCTTGTTATTTTTTTGAGTTTTATATTGAGAGATATGAACTGTTTTCTATTGACTGGTTTTGAGCATTGTGATGAAATCTAGCTGTTGTGTCAGATTTGTGCGCATTTGGATTGGAAGCAATTTTAGTAATTTTTATGAATTGAATTGGAGTTTGAAATGTACTGAAGAGTTCTAGATGACACATTGATCTTGAAAATGATATATGGCTTATACTTTTTGGCAATCAGATGTGGGACATATGGAATTTCAAAATCTGAACCTACATTGTGATGTTAAGTGTTGATTAGGTCAGAAACTTGCATAACAGATTTGAAACTGTTAGAGGCTAAATTGGAGTTTGGTTATTTCAGGAAGAATTGAATTTTGAGGATTTATCTTTTCAGGGATATAAAGTTCTGATTTTTCTTACTTGTGTACTGGGAGTTATGCTTGTTATAAATTTACTGCTCAAATTGAATGATTTCAGGGACAGTAATATTGAATGAATTCATTGACCTAGTTAGCAAGGGAATTGCAATTTGGGTTGTTTCATGAAATTTGTAGATAACATTGTGATCTTGATGAGCATATTTATTGCATAATTTTTGACTATCTCGAATGAAAGATAGTGAATTTCCAATGACTATTCTGTTTTGGGAAGTGATTGTGTAGGCAGTAGCTTGTACTGGGATTTTGACACCCTTAGGGGTGAAATTGATTTTTCTGGACTAAAGGAAACTTGTAGAGGGTTTCATTACCTTTCCAATGAGATATGGTTTGCATTTTTCTGAATTTTGTAGAATATGTTATGAATTTTTAAATTTTGGTTAAAGAAAAGGGAAAAAGAGTAGGAAATAAGGACAATATATATATATATATATATATATATATATATATTAATTGTTGAATATATATATATATATATTAATTGTTGAATTTTGTTTTCTTTCGTGAATAACTTTTCCGTCCGACGTCCGATTGACCTTTGATTCTTAAGGCATCGGATTGATGAATATTAATTTCATTTTTGAGAAATTGGAAATTTTAGGCTGAAATTGAGCGTGGCCCCAATAATCAGAGCCTTTAATCCTTATTTTATTTAATTGGGGACCTATAGAGGTCCGATTTGCGCACCGTCGGTGCCAATAGGTTTCTAATTTTAGATAGATTTTTCCTAATGGAAAAAAAATAGAATAGGGCCGGAATATCATGAACATGCATGTGCACCTTTTCATTATTATACGTGCGTTACAATCGCTTTTAAATAACCAATTGATAATGTTTATATCACGTCATTCGTATAGAGGTCCTATTAGGCGCCAATCCTCAATGTCCTTGAGAGAAGGTAGTAGCTCGAAATCCGGTGAGTGGTGAGATGGCTCTCACTCAATTATTATATGTTTAATGTGGAGAATAATGGAGGATTTGGATTGTGATTGTTTATGGTGGATTAGGACAGTGATCCGATGGCTGGGAGAACCGACATAGAAGTGTATCTGGGTGTGGTTCTATAAACTGAATTGTTTCTACTGTGTAAAAGTGTACTACATCAATGGCTTGTACTTTTTCTACTTACTGTTTTAGTGTGATATACTGTGATGTTGTAATATACCGTAATACTGTGATCTGTTGGTTATACTGTGATCAATGGCATTGCTTGCTACATCAGTATTGCATTTAAATGCGCCTCTATTAGCGCATCGTTTATCCGATTGTGAAATTGGGCATATGCATTGCATACATCAATGCATAAACTGATAATAACAATAGTTGTGACCAGAGTCGCTACTGTTACTCACTGTTACTGAACCGAGCCTCGAGCTCGAGGGGAGTTAGTGCATACCCAAAGGGCTCTCCTACTCCCTAGACGCGTCTACTGAATACTGATCACTGTTAAGCACTCAATCACAACACTGAAATAAAATGGGAAAAGAGTCGCATGTGCATTGCATACATACCGGACTGAATACCTGAATGACTGTATGATTTCTGTGACTAATTTCTTACTGTGTATTACCGTGACTGCTGAGGATATGATACTGTGACATTATTATTATTACTGTAATTTGTTATGTGATGCATGAATTGGGTGAACCATCGATGATGGTTCCTCATTGAGTTCGCAAAACACACCCAAAATTTGCATATATTTTTCAGGTCTTGAAGAATACCCCGTTTGACACGGGAGTACTGTATACAAGTAAAAGAAAGAGGTCGGGATCAGTTTGCGTCTGCATTAGTGTATTTCTATTCTCTGATTTTCTGTATTATTGCTTAAGTCAGTTTGTAAAATCGACAGACTGAAGTTAATTGTATTTATGAAAAGGGGCCCGAGTCCATTGAATGGTGTATGTAAATTGTTTCCGTATATGTTAATGTGTATGTGTGTGTGAAGGAAAGAAAAAAAAAGTTAATACTGAGTTCTGACTGAGTGAGTGATGTAGCACGCCACCCTCGTGGGACACGGACTCGGATATCACCATCGATGTCGGGTTCGGGTCATACGGGAGTGGGGTGTTACATGAGTACTGGATATTTAACAACTGTAGTATCCATCCTACTATCGTCCGAAAGGTCAAAAGACCCTCCATCATAGACATGGTGTTCTAGAAACTTGGATGTTCATGATTTCACTATTCTGGTCCCTCCTTATTTACAGTAAAATCTGTAGCCCTAAAGTGATTGAGATATTTACTAAATAGCAATGAAATGAACGAGTATGCAAATTTTCTTTATAAGGATTATCCGACTGATCCTACTGAGGTAAGGCAGTCTTTTACACGAGTGTGTGCAAGACTGAGTTTCTAATTAGGTAGATTAGTCCTACTCTGCATTGACTTCTTTAAGTCCTTTAGGGTAGAGCTATGCCTTTCGGCAACACACCATTTTGCTCAAAACTACTTGGCATAGTGAACCAAGTCACTATTCCATCTGGCTTTATATATCTGGCAAACGGACTTTTAAAGTCCAGAATCATCATGTTTGCCATGATATTCTCCTCCACGGTCAAATCTGACTATTTTGATGAATTTTTCTCAACTGGTTCTCAACCTTCAAACTTTAAGCAAGAACACATGACTTTGATGTGAAAAATCACCAAGACATGTCGGAATACTTTATAATTGCACTATGCAATTGTACGAGGTCTTCCGAAATCTTTATGTATCAGACTCAACAAGTTAAAAGTATGATTTGACTCAATGTCCTTATTAGCCAACTTACCCCTGTGACCGTCAGTACATGTTCCAGATGATCTTAATCTAGAATTGGAAAATGCTTTCTTTAATCACTCTCTCAATTCTAGATCTGGAAATGTGACTTAACCTTTATGTCACACCATGTATGACTTCTCATTCATCAGGTCCTTCATACCTTGTTTAGCATGATACGAAGTAGTATATATCTAATCCAGGATAAGACACATTCTATACAAACTGTATGACAAGAAAGTTGCACCTTTATGTTTTGCATTAAACCACAACTGTATAACAGAAGTACTAAATGCAAAACGTCAACTTTCAGTGTCCTTAATTGATCAAAAGATCACATATAAAATGTGTCGTGTATATCCTAATGAACCTTACTATAAAGTTCAATATATACACCCATATAGATATCACTTCCCCATCATTATTGCTGCGCACCATCAGTTCCTCCTTCCCTTATTTGGTTTCATCCTGGATATGAATTACTGCATTGTGGAACCATCTTGATCAGATGTTCCACTGAATAGTCACTGATACTTAATGCAACTATCGCAAATTAAATTCATAATTGATAAACCAAAGAGTAACCTGATGGTCTTAGTCTTCCCCTTAAACTTCATACTACCGGTTTCTTCATGTCTTCATGTCCAAGGACATGTACTGGAATTGGTTTTGACCAACTTCAGCAAGTGGTGAAGATTTGAGCTTTCTACCTTTAAACTTGATGAGCTTCATCTTTGTCTTCCCTTTAGCTGCTTTGAGGACTGTAGGAGTAACTACTATAGTTTCTCCACCTTAGCAACACAATGGGATATCAAAGCATTGAAGTCTCATCATTTTCACCTATTGTGAAAATGAATTATTCTTGATAAATACTCCATTACTCCCCTTTTCCTCTGTATACTTTATGAAGAATATGCTTTCATTAAGGCACATGTCTCAATACCGGATAAGACAATGTACCTCAGGGAGACATTATCAAGAAACTCCTTCACTATGTCTGTGTTCGAAAGTTCACTTTGCAGATGGTTAGGTACGGATTCTTAATGGTCGTCAGATGTAATCTTTTAGACCAATCCTAGGCTTCATAGGCTACTTAAGGAGCTTCACAGCTCATGGATGTAATTGGAGATGGCTTACTCTTCCATATGGCCATTTCAACTACAACTATCTCCATAACCTTCAAAACATCCTCTGTCCAATACTCCATCTAATTCTTTATATTGAAACCAGCAAAGGCTTCAATGTTGACACTAATTTAGCTGACTGAAAAGGTGACTTCATGATGATGATCTTTAAATCAGCACAAATGTAGGACAACAACGATACTAAAGCCATTGATAGTATCTTTCCTGAAAATCCGATCACACATATTATGAAACACCTTTGGGCTGAATACATAATATATGCGATTAGACTTTCACACATAAAAGCGATCGGAGTATATACTATCAACTCCCCTGACACTACCACCTTTGGGTGAATAGATCAGTTGAGCAATAGCCTTCCTCCATCTAATGCCTTTATGTACATCTCAAAATTCTATGCAAGGTCAACACCTTTGGGCAGAATAGCCAAACATAAAATCAGAGATATCCCCTAACATGTAAGCAAAACAATTCAGAATACTGACTCGAAAGGCCACTTTGGTGACTACATTCTTACCAGCATCCAAAAAGTCTGCAAACACAAGGGATACAACTTTATGTCATCCTCACATTCTTTATGGGCATATTGTATGTGACAATGCAACCTCAATAAATGCAAAACTCCGAATGCACAATCTCATTGTCACACACACGTGCTGAAGACATTCTTTGAAAACTTGATTTGAGACTTTCGTAAACGAAAAATCTCAATAGAGTGACTCTCGTGCGTCACCGGATACTGAACCGATCTCCTAAGATATGACAATGTCATGTACCTCCCTTATGGTAAGTTCATTGCACAAAAATTCACTCAAAAATGGCTTCAGAATGTCTCAATTCCTATTTCCGATTGATTCTCATGCAAGCCCGAACGATGAAAATGAGACTCGAGACACGACACCTCATGTATCTCACTCATACGAAGTCCGAAGCATGAAAATTCAATCGAAATCGGATTCAGAATACCTTAATTCATTTTTCTGGAGTTAAACTTTAACTTATTACAAATGTAATAAATCCAGAAAAATCGAAAAAGGTTACTTTATAAATTTCCTGAACCCAGAAACCGACCCAAAACACTTCGGGGAAGCTTTACGGGAAATTTGGAATTTTGAGGATTTTTAAGTCTTATGGAAGTCCGTCAGACGGCTAACGCCGCATGGCGTTAGGCTGCCGACGTCGATCGCGTCTTGAAGCGGCGATTTCGTGCCAGGTACAACACGCGACGTCACCGACGCGCTAGCTTGCGTAGCGGCGTGCCATGCACGCGTGACACGTGGTGCACATCGGGCCCGGCCACGTGCGCCCCGGCGTGGGCGGTCCGGATGGGCGCGATGCCGCGACGCGCGCCCGCCGTCCCACGGGGGTCGGTGCGTGGGCGCGAGTCGCGCGTGCAACACACGCGCGACACCCGTCCGTCGTCTCGTGGGGCGACGTGTCGCGCCTTGTTGGCTCGCTGATCGACGCATCATCGAGACGCGGCACTCTCACGCATCGTTCACCGTCGGTAGCGTGTATCACACGCTACTGGCTATTCGCTTCTTCGATGCGGGGCGATTTGCCGCCCCAGAGGTCGTTTTTTCGCTCCGTTCGGCCTGTTTTCAACCCGTTTTTCATAGCTAACCTGATGTATACTACTTTTACGCAATCAATCACGCAAAAAAGCTGAAAAACAAATAAAAAACAATGGAAAACCAAAAAGAGATAAAAATCGAAAAACCTTCGTTTCTGGCAATCCGATCACGTAACCGCTCTGATACCACGTGTTAGTACGTAGAGGAGATTTTATTACGTACCCCAGGATCACGTGAAAGGATCAAAAATGAAGGGAATGCGGAATACCTGGATTCGGTTCCATCTCGGATTTCGATGGCGATTTCGGGCTCAAAACGTCTCTGAATCTCCCGGGTCCTTTACGGAAAGCGCTCACCGACGCTTGGGCTAGGCCTTTCTACAGTTTTCTCATCGTTCCGAGCTTCCTTAACGGGTCAGGAACCTTATGCTCGTGAACGTTCTTCTGAGCAACTGCAGGAGACCTAACCTATATATAGCTTCCATATCGGGGTTCCCCATCACAAGGCCGATATGGACCCAGTCTACACTGATCGGGACCCATTTTCCATCCGAACTTCGACTCATTAATTTAGATCATTTATTGGGTCACTTTATTATCTTTATCCGGATCAAATGGCGTAACTTAACTGGTAATTTATTTAAAAACCAAAATTGCAATTAATGTTAGTCCAACTTCAGAGACATTGACAAAATTGCCCTTTGGGGCCAAAATGTCTAACATTCTCAGGCCAGCTTTCCTCATCCCCTCCCGGAAAGCTCCTCTGGCTGCCAAATGGAAAGCCAATACACTTGAATCAACTTCATGGTAAGAACCATCAACAAGTACAGCGCGCACGTCAACAACAGGAAAGCCTACCAGCACCCCATTACTTATGCATTCCTCCAATCCTTTAATCACACCAGGAATATATTCTTTTGGCACAGCACCTCCCTTGATTTCACTTTTGAACTCGTATCCACTGCCTGGCTCTATGGGCTCAAATCTTACTGTGATATCAGCAAACTGTCCTTGTCCACCAGACTGTTTCTTGTGCACATACTTCACTTCTGATAGTTTGGAGATGCTTTCACGGTAGTTTACTTGAGGTGCACCAACATTAGCTTCAACCTGTTAGAAAGAAGAAAGTAAACTTTGATGAAAAATAAACTGACATTTCACAGCTTATTCATTTTTGTTTGAAAACCTTAGAAAAATAAAAACCAAATCTTTTATGAAAAAGGTTAGAAGTGTGAGTTCACTTTGCATTAAACTCCTGACGGATAAAAAGTTATCGATAGACGTCTAAGGCCAATTAAGATCAGTTATCTTGTCAATCATAATAAAATATGGATCTACAAAAGTTAAGATTGAAACATTTGGATGCTTGAGTTTGGCACAAGCGGTAGTGCATGGAATAGGTTGCTGGCTTGTTTGGAAAGTAATTGCTAGCAAATGACGAAATTGTAGGCTTTCAGTATCATAAACCGATCCACCAAGGGACAGTAAGTAAATGATAAAACAAGATGCATGAGGGTCAGATATAAACCTTAAATTCTCTTTTGAGGCGATCAACAATGATCTCAAGATGCAATTCTCCCATTCCTTCAATTATAGTCTGGTTAATTTCTTCATCTCTTGAGAAGTGGAAAGAAGGGTCCTCCTGAGCAAGCTTAATCAATCCGGTAGCCATTTTGTCAACATCAGCTTTAGTCTTGGGTTCTATTGCAACCTTAATAACGGGATCAGGGAAATCCATCCGTTCAAGAACAATAGGATTTTCAGCATCGCAGAGTGTCTCACCTGTTATAGTATCTTTTAGGCCTGCAATGGAAATAATATCACCTGCCAAAGCTGCCTTAACATTCTCCCTACTCTTAGCATGCATTTCTAGAAGTCTTCCTATTCTCTCCTTTTTCCCTTTGTTTGCATTCATCACATAAGATCCTGCAGTTAGCTTGCCTCCGTACACTCTAATAAATGTAAATGATCCAACGAATGGATCAGTCATAATCTTGAAAACCAGTCCAGCAAATGGTTCATCATCGCTTGCAGCCCTTTCAATTGTCTCCTTAGGATTTTCAGGATCAGTCCCCGAAATTGATGGTAAGTCAAGAGGTGAAGGGAGGTAATCGACAACAACATCAAGCAATGGCTGAACACCCTTGTTTTTAAAAGCAGAGCCACACAGAACTGGAACAAAGCTGCTGGAAATGGTTCCTTTCCTAATTAGGTTCTTAACGGTCTCTTCATCGGGCTCAACTCCTTCAAGATACTGCTCCATGGCATCATCATCCAATTCAACTATGGTCTTTATCAGCTGAGACCAGTACTCCTGAGATAACTCCTTGAGATCAGCTGGAATGTCATCAAATACAAACTTTGCACCCAACTCTTCTCCTAACCAAATTATAGCTTTCATCTTCACAAGATCAATAACACCTTGAAAATTATCTTCAGCACCAACTGGAATCTGAATAACAAGTGGTTTAGCACCCAAGTTGGTCACTATCATGTCTCGTGTATTGGGTTTGGGTCCACTCATAAGTGGAGCCCAAAGCCTAAATATAAAAGGGTTTTTTAAAACCCTAAAGAGTAGAGTAGAAGAGAGCAGCCGGAAGAGAAGAGAGAGAGGAAGAGAGAGGGAGAGAGAGAGAAGAGAGAGAGAGAAGAAAAAAAAAGAATTTTCGTTTTTTTTTTCAGCTTTGCGCAATAATCTTCTAACCTTTGATCGGATGGTGATTTCTTGTTGGATCGACCTGAAATTTTAACCAGAGGTTCCTCTCTCGTTGTTCTTCATTCTGAACGGTGGAGATTGGATTTGGAGGTCTCCAAGGTACCCTGATCTTCAGTCAAAGTTACTAAAATTTTAAGGGTGATATTGTTCTCAACTCTTTGATTTTTCATCTTGTTGATGATTATTGTTGTATTTTGAGTTGAGTGGTGACTCTAGTTGTATATAGAGGTGAAAAACTCTGTAACGTGATTGATTATAGTGGAGTTTTTCTTTACTAGACCAGGTCCCGTGGTTTTTCCTTTCTCACATTGAGGGAGGTTTTTCACGTAAAAATTGCTTGTGTTATTTATTTCTTGCTGCTCAATTTTGTGCATTGGTGAGTTGTTGGCTGCTGTTTTTCTTTTGGATTGGTTGTGGTTGTTCACACAGGGAAAGGTTTATTGATTCTGGTTTGTTGCCGCTGCTTGACCGACACCTCCTTTCCCAACAAGTGGTATCAAAGCTTTTGGTTCGGGATATTTGTAGTTGTGATTTTGGTGAACAATGGAAGTTGTCAACACTAGTAGGATGGTTACTTTGAATGGCGCCAATTATGCTCTTTGGAAGGGCAAGATGGAGGATATGCTTTATGTGAAGAATTTTCACTTACCAGTATTTGCCACTGAAAAGCCTAATGATAAATCCGGTGAAGAATGGACTCTGATGCATAGACAGGTATGTGGTTTAATAAGACAGTGGGTTGACGACAATGTGTTGAATCATATTTCTGGTGAGATACATGCTCGAAATTTGTGGGAGCAGCTTGAGAAGCTGTATGCTCGAAAGACTGGCAACAACAAGATGTTCTTAATAAAGCAGATGTTAGCTTTAAAGTATAGTGATGGGACTCCTATGACAGATCACTTGAATAACTTCCAGGGAATTATGAATCAGTTATCAGCAATGGGGATTAGATTCGATGAAGAAATACAGGGTTTGTTTCTCCTTGGCTCCTTACTAGACTCTTAGGAAACTTTTAGATCTTCATTGTCAAATTCTGCTCCGGATGGTGTTATCTCTATGGATCTTACCAAGAGCAGTGTATTAAATGAAGAAATGAGAAGAAAGTCTCAGGGTTCCTCTTTGACAAATGTCCTGGTGACTACCTCTAGGGGGAGAAATAACAACCGAGGTTCTCAAAACAGAGAGCAGAGTCGAAGTAAATCCAAAGGCAGATACAAAGATGTTAAGTGCTTTTATTGCGATAAAAAATGGCACTTGTAGAAAAATTGCTAGAAGTTGAAGAAAGAGAAGAAAGGCAACAAAGGCAAGGAAGAAAAGAAAGAGAATGACAACGAGAATTGTGTTGCTATTGCCACTGAAGAAGATCTTGTACCAGTCCTTGATGAGAGCCTAGTTGGGGTTGTTTATGATGAATGGAGCTGGGTTGTAGATACTAGTGCTTGTTCTCATGTTACATCAAGGAAGGATTTTTTCTCATCTTATATTCCAGGTGACTACGGGATATTGAATATGGGAAATGAAACTATCTCTAAAGTGGTTGGCATTGAGACAATTGTGTTGGAAACAGGTACAATAACTAAACTTGTTTTGAATAATGTTAAACATGCACCTGATGTTCGTTTTCACTTGATATCTGTTGGCAATCTTGATGATGAGAGTTATGTGAGTACCAATGGTGGTGGTATGTGGAAGCTCACTAAAGGTTCCTTGGTGGTGGCTCGTGGTAGAAAGCGTTCTGGCTTATACTGGACAATAGCTTCAATATGTACTGACAGTGTAAATGCAGTTGAGAATGACTCTTCAGTATTATGACACAGGAGATTTAGCCACATTAGTGAGAAATGATTAAATGTGTTGGCCAAGAAAAATCTCTTATCAAATTTGAAGGGTTCTAAACTGGAAAAGTGTGAGCACTGCTTGGTTGGAAAACAACACAGAGTTTCTTTTAAGACTAATCTTCCTTCAAGAAAGACTGAGTTGCTTGAGTTGGTGCATTCAGATTTGTGCGATCCTATGAAGACAAAGACTTTGAGAGGTGCATTGTATTTTGTTTCTTTTATTGATGACTGTTCCAAGAAATTATGGGTCTATGTCTTGAAGACCAAAGACCAAGTGTTGTGGGTTTTTAAACAGTTTCAGGCTTCCATTGAGCGAGAGACTGGAAAGAAGCTGAAGTGTATTCGTACTGACAACGGTAGTGAATATTGTGGGCTGTTTGATGAATACTGCAGACAGATGGGCATTAGACACCAAAAGACTCCTCCAAAGACTCCTCAGCTTAACGGTATGGCAGAGAGGATGAACAGGACCTTGATGGAGAGAGTCATATCCATGCTTTCTGAAGCTAAGTTGCCTTATTCATTTTGGGGTGAGGCTGTATTAACAACTTCACATGTTATTAATTTATCTCTCACTATTGTTTTGTAGGGTGATGTTCCAAACAGGGTGTGGTATGGCAAGGATGTTTCCTATGACCACTTGAGAGTGTTTGGATGCAAAGTTTTATACATGTGCCTAAAGATGAGAGGTCCAAGTTGGATGCCAAGACGAGGCAGTGCATTTTCATTGGTTATGGCCTTGATGAGTTTAGTTATAGGCTGTATGATCCCGTTGAGAAGAAACTTGTGAGAAGCCATGATGTTATCTTCATGGAGGATCAAACCATTGAAGATATTGACAAGGAAGAGAAGCCAGGGCATTCTAGTTCTGGTAACCTGATTGATCTTGATCATATTTCTCAGATTGGTGCTCATAATGATATCCAGAATCATGTTCCTGACCAGCATGTTAATGTTGAAAATGTTGATGGTGATGCTGTTGTTGATGAGGTAGATGTTCATGTTCCTGAAGTTGTGGATGAGACAACTGTTTCACTCTACTAGACAGCATGTTCCTTCTTCCCGTTACTCACCTGAGGATTGGGTGTTACTCACTGATGGGGGAGAACCTGAATGTTATGAGGAAGCCATTGAAGATGAGCATAAGGATCATTGGATTGAAGCTATGCAAGATGAGATGAAATCTTTGCATGAAAATCACACCTATGAGTTGGTGAAGTTGCCTAAGGGCATGAGAGCCTTGAAGAACAAATGGGTATTTAGAATCAAAGTTGAAGAGCACAGTTTGAAGCCACGATATAAAGCCAGATTGATTGTTAAGGGATTTGGTCAAAGGAAAGGTATTGACTTTGATGGCATTTTTTCTCCTGTTGTAAAAATGTCTTCTATTCGAACTGTTCTTGGTTTTGCTGCTAGTCTTGATATGGAGATTGAGCAGATGGATGTCAAGACATCCTTCCTTCATGGTAATTTGGAGGAGGAGATTTACATGGAACAACCTGAGGGCTTCAAGGTGAAAGGAAAAGAAGACTTTGTGTGCAAACTGAAGAAGAGCTTGTATGGGTTGAAGGAGGCTCCTAGGCAGTGGTATAAGGAGTTTGAATTAGTTATAGGGGAACAAGGTTATAAGAAGACTTCTAGAGATCACTGTGTGTTTGTTCACAAATTTTCTGATGATGATTTTATCATATTGTTACTTTATGTGGATGACATGTTGATTGTGGGCAGGAATGCTTCTAGGATTGCTGAGTTGAAGAAGAAACTAAGTAAGTCTTTTGCCATGAAAGACTTGGGTCATGCCAAGCAAATTTTAGGTATGAGAATTACTCGTTGCAGGGATGCCAGAAAGCTGTACTTGTCGCAAGAGAAGTACATAAAGAAGGTACTTCAAAGGTTTAGTATGACTGGGGCTAAACCTGTTGCTAGCCCACTTGCTCCTCATTTTAGGTTGAGTGTTAACCAATGTCCTTCTACAGATGAAGAGAAGGAAGAGATGAAGAAAGTTTCATATGCCTCAGCAGTTGGCAGTTTGATGTATGCTATGGTATGTACCAGGCCAGACATTGTTCATGCAGTTGGTACAGTAAGTCGTTTTCTCTCTAATCCAGGTAAAGAGCATTAGAATGCGATGAAGTGAATTATGAGGTATCTCAGAGGTACAACTGACTTGAGTCTTAGTTTTGGCGATGATAAACCTTTGTTAGTTGGTTTTACTGATGCAGACATGGCAGGAGATGTTGATTCTCGAAAGTCTACATCAGGTTTCATAATCAAGTTTACGGGGGGAGCTATAGCATGGCAATCAAGGTTGCAGAAGTGTGTTGCTTTGTCAACCACAGAAGCTGAGTTTATTGCAGCTACAGAGGCTTGCAAGGAGTTGTTGTGGATGAAAAATTTTCTTCTTGAGCTTGGTTTCAAGCAGGACCGGTATGTGTTATTTTGTGATAACCAGAGTGCCATTCATCTTAGAAAGAATGCTAGTTTCCATGCAAGATCGAAACACAATGATGTTAGGTATCATTGGATACGAGATGTGGTGAATTCCAAGTTGCTAGAGCTAGAGAAGGTTCATCTGGGCGATAACTTGGTTTGACATGATGACTAAAGCATTCAAGGAGAAGCTTGAGATTTGTTGTTGATAGCAGATGGCTAGATTCTCCACTTAGTCGTGAGGGGGAGATTTATTGGGTTTGGGTCCACTCCTAAGTGGAGCCCAAAGCCTAAATATAAAAGGGTTTTTTAAAACCCTAAAGAGTAGAGTAGAAGAGAGCAGCCGGAAGAGAAGAGAGAGAGGGAGAGAGAGAGAAGAAAAAAAAAGAATTTTTGTTTTTTTCCAGCTTTGCGCAGTAATCTTCTAACCTTCGATCGGATCGTGATTTCTTGTCGGATCGACCTGAAATTTTAACCAGAGGTTCCTCTCTCGTTGTTCTTCATTCTGAACGGTGGAGATTGGATTTGGAGGTCTCCAAGGTGCCCTGATCTTCAGTCAAAGTTACTGAAATTTTAAGGGTGATATTGTTCTCAACTCTTTGATTTTTCATCTTGTTGATGATTATTGCTGTATTTTGAGTTGAGTGGTGACTCTAGTTGTATCTAGAGGTGAAAAAATCTGTAACGTGATTGATTATAGTGGAGTTTTTCTTTACTGGACTAGGTCCCGTGATTTTTCCTTTCTCACATTGAGGGAGGTTTTTCACGTAAAAATTACTTGCGTTATTTATTTCTTGCTGCTCAATTTTGTGCATTGGTGAGATGTTGGCTGCTGTTTTTCTTTTGGATTGGTTGTGGTTGTTCACACAGGGAAAGGTTTATTGATTCTGGTTTGTTGCCGCTGCTTGACCGACACCTCCTTTCCCAACATCGTGTTCGGAAAAAGTTTGCACCCAGGCGATCCATCTTGTTAACAAAGCAAATTTTGGGTATCTCATATTTATCAGCTTGGCTCCACACAGTTTCAGACTGGGGTTCCACCCCAGCAACACTGTCAAACAAACAGATAGCACCATCCAGCACCCTGAGAGCCCGCTTCACTTCAATCGTGAAATCAACATGTCCAGGAGTGTCAATGATGTTAATGCGGTGATTGTTCCAAAATGTAGTAGTCGCAGCAGATGTGATGGTGATCCCTCTTTCCTGCTCCTGTTCCATCCAGTCCATTGTTGCTGTTCCCTCATGCACCTCTCCTATTTTATAATTTCTTCCTGTATAATACAGAAGTCGTTCAGTTGTAGTAGTCTTTCCTGCATCTATGTGTGCCATAATCCCAATGTTGCGGTAGTTCTTCAATGGCACAGCACGCTTTACCTCTGGTAAAAAATGAAAGTAAACATGTTAAATGAAAAACCATGAACTAGAACAAGTAACGTGACATGCTTATGAAGGAACAAACATCAAACAATAAATTGGCACTTATCAAAGTTTCCCGTAAGTAAGTATGCAAATATGTAGTAAAGTGTCTCGGTTTACGGCCAACAGCAGGGTTTTGCTCCAATTATATAAAATATCTTTCGGAATGGATTGAAATGCCTTCCTTATAGAACATGAAGAGTAGTGTAAAGACATGGAGGAGAAACATGTTTACTGCGTCATTAATTCCGATCATAGAAGAATTACCGTCATGTTGGAATACCAGAAAATGTCGTCAAAGCTGCTTAGTGACTGAGTTTACACCTTCAATTACTGTACAACGTATAAAAGGACTCTAAACTATTTTCACCAAAAAATAAAATATTGAAATTCCTAGTGTTTAAGTAAACCAAAAACCACAAGGATGATCAATAATAGCCTCACAGACATACGGGAAAAAAAGTCAGGGAATGAGAAGGAACAGTCAGGGTTGCATTATACACAGATAACAAACTAGTATCCACGATTGGGTTCTTTGCTAAACATCCAACATACAAATACCAATACAATTTGGCAGACCAAAATCATGTTGGACCAATGGTGGTTGACAAATTAAATCCCACTTATGTTTTGATAATAATAAAATGTATAGAATTGGTTAAGAAATTGTTTAAGGTATTTTGGGATTAATATTCAATAAAAGAATGGTGCAAATCAAGATGGGCAAGAGATTAATCATTTAAAAATCAAGATGGAACTTTCCTTATAAGTGCAAGAGACATTAATAAAGAAGATTATAGAAGATTTGATTGGATGTTACCGTTGAAGGCAACATAAGTCGACTTGCACAACATAAGTCGACTTATACATCAAGATCCGAACAGCATAAGTCGACTAGTGCATCATAAGTCGACTAATATATGAAGATCTGTCAGGTTGAGACAACACAAGTCGACTAATCATACATAAGTCGACTTATCGAGGACCACAAGTCGACTTACACATCATAAGTCGACTTATAGAAGAGCGGAGATGCAATTTTACGTAAAATGTTGTCACAAGTCGACTTATACAACTCGACAAGTCGACTTATGGTCACAAGTCGACTTATACAACTCGACAAGTTGACTTATGGTCACAAGTCGACTTATACAACTCGACAAGTCGACTTATGGGTACAACAAATTAATTCCAACGGTCCAATTAGCCACAAATGAAAAGGAGGATGTTAAGGAACGGTCATAACAATTAGACAACGGTTATATGGGTTCCCAACAACTATTTTTCTTCATATATAAGAATGGATGATCAGAGAAAAAGATGAGAGAAGTTCTAAGAGAAAAAGACTCCACTATTGCTTCATAGTTTGCTCATTATTGCTCTTATCTTATTACATCATTGTATTGAGCTTTGTTCTTCAATCTTTATCTTATTTCTCTTAAAATTTGAGTGACTAGTGAAAGGTCACGTGTGAGATAGCTTGAGCCGGAAATCAAGTGGTGTTGGTAGGATTTGTGTCGGAAGACAAATCATTTGTAAAGGTAGCTTGAGCCGGAAATCAAGTGGTATTGGTAGGATTTGTGCCGAAAAACAAATCAAGTGTAAAGGTAGCTTGAGCCGGAAATCAAGCGATACTGTAAGAGTTCACACTGAACTACAAAGTGTGTAATAAAGTGGTTTGCAAAATCCTAAGTGGGAGCTTAGGTAGAGGATGTAGGTCTTAGCACCGAACCTCTATAAAAACAGTGTTTGATCTTCTTCCCTAATCTTTTCATTTAAATTTGTTTAAATTGTTTTTGCGTGAATTAACTTCTGATTTTATTGTAGAAAATTACAAAAAGCTTAAAGATCTATTCAACCCCCCCTTCTAGATCGCTTACAATTGGTATCAGAGCAGAAGTATCCAGGGATGACACACAATAACCTAGCGGAAGAAGGTAACACAAACAATCGCCCTCCTTTATTTAATAGTACTAATTATTCTTCTTGGAAAAATCCTATGAAGTATCACATTATAAGCGAGGGAGTGGAATACTGGAAGATTATCATCTTCGGTCCACAAGCACCTTTGAAAGAAAATGGTGAGTTAAAAACGGAGCTGGAATACGACGACAATGACTGGAGGCAAGCCTACATCAACGCAAAAGCTATGAAGTTGATATATTGTGCTCTCACGGTTGAAGAAAGAAATCGAGTTAATTCTTGTACCAGTGCCAAGGAAATGTGGGAAAGACTTCGCATCACCCATGAAGGAACCAACCAAGTTCTGGAGAAAAAAATCAACAAGCTTCTCCATGACTATGAAATGTTTGTCATGAAGGAAGGTGAGTCTATTTTCATTATGCTTGATCGTCTTGCAGAAATCATAAATGAATTAGGCAAACTTGAAAAGCATATGACGGATAGCGAGAAGGTGAAGAAAATTCTTCGCTCACTACCGAAGGAATGAGACTCACAAGTCACTGCCATTATGGAATCCAAGGATCTCAATCATTTAGAATTCAACGTCTTGGTGGGATCACTTATCAACTATAAGATCATTCTCAAATCCAGAGGAGGAAGAGGTAAGTCACAAAAGTCAATTGCTTTAAAGGCTAATATTTCTTCTCTTGTTGAAAGTGATGAAGAAATAGATGAAGAAGAGGATGATGAAGAAATAGCAATCTACGCCAGAAATTTGAGAAAATTCAAAGGACTTCTCAAAAATCGTAGGAAAGAATTAAATGGTGGAAGAAATGAAGAAAGAAAGAAGTACACCATGGAAAGAAGGACCAAAAGCACATCTTCCACATCAAATTTCCAGAAAAGTGACAAATATGACAAATGGAAAAAGAAAGCTAGCCTAGTAGCCACCTGGAGTGATGATGAGGAAGCATACCAAAGCAATGATGAAAACAACTTAGCTCTCATGGATAATAAATCCTCAACAAGTGATGACGAAGATGAGGTAACTTTCATTGATCAAGATCTTATAGATTCTTTTAATGCTTTGCAAATCGATTTTAAAGAAGCTATTGAAATCAACAAGAAATTGAGAAAGAAAATAAGAGAGCTAGTTGCTAAAAATAGTGTCTTGCATGAGACTATTGATGATTTAGATTGCACTAAGGAAGATCACTCTACATGCCTTGCTGAAAAAGAAAATCTTACTTGTGACCTTGATAGACTTAGAAAAGAATTTTCTTATGTGATTGAAAAATTTGCTGGTAGTAATGAAAAGTTTGAAAAGATGTTATCTTTACAAAGATATTCAATTTCTAAACATGGTTTAGGATATGATCCATTTGATAGAGATTGTTCTTTGATTTCTAAATTTACTAAAGATAGCAAAGTTGCTAAATGTGCTAGATGCTTAAAAGATGGTCATATAGAAATTGCAAGCAAAAGTATTAGAAGATGTATTAATGTGAAGAAAAACTGGGTAGTAAAAGGTACAACTCCTCCTAATGTGATTTATATGACTAACCAAAATGGACCCAAAATGGCCTGGGTACCAATGAGTAGAAAGAATGTTTCAACAGAAGTACAAGCAAGGAATGAAAATCCACCAAGCACATGGTACATTGATAGTGGATGTCGACTAATTGGTGACAAGTCTGCTAACAAGTCAACTTGCCTATGATGTACACAACACTATGGAAATGAAAAAATTTCAGGTTAAGTCGACTTATAAAAATCGACAAGTCGACTTATGAGGGTCGATAAGTCGACTTATGTTTACACGGGTTCCATTGTTGAATTGTTATGTTATGTAATGACTTTTCATTTTCATTGTGTTTGCTTATGAACTGCCAGTCGAATATAAGTCATCTGGGTCTTCTTTAAAAATTCTCTTTTTTCCAAAATCTCTGAAAAACATATTCTCTTCTACTTTTGAGATTTATTCATGATGATGTTTCTCCACCATGATGGTTTTTGAATCTAGCCAAGACCAAAATTTCATATTATTTTTATTGACTGTTACTTGAGAATATTCGTGTTTGATGTCTTGTTTCTCTATTTAATGTGATTGCGATATTTCATCTATTGTTGGTTTGTATTAGTTGTTTTGATTATGACAAAAAGGGGGAGAAAAATGAGAAATTGGATATTCTTTAGTTACTTGATTAAGGGGGAGTATCTGTCTTTAATTTAAGTCTATCATGATTTCAAATTACTTTTATGAATTTGATCTTACAAGGTTATTAAATTCAATGATTTATATGATTGAGGGGGAGACTTCTAACCAAAATGATAAGGTATAAAAACCTTGATCAATGTTTCTTTGTTTTCATTTCTTAAACAATTTCTAAGTGTTTTGTGATTATCAAAAAGGGGGAGATTATTGGACCAATGGTAGTTGACAAATTAAATTCCACTTATGTTTTGATAATAATAAAATGTATAGAATTGGTTAAGAAATTGTTTAAGGTATTTTGGGATTAATATTCAATAAAAGAATGGTGCAAATCAAGATGGGCAAGAGATTAATCATTGAAGAATCAAGATGGAACTTTCCTTATAAGTGCAAGAGACATTAATAAAGAAGATTATAGAAGATTTGATTGGATGTTACCGTTGAAGGCAACATAAGTCGACTTACACAAAGATAAGTTAAACTTATACATCAAGATCCGAACAACATAAGTCGACTAGTACATCATAAGTCGACTAATATATGAATATCTGTCAGGTTGAGACAACACAAGTCGACTAATCATACATAAGTCGACTTATCGACGACCACAAGTCGACTTACACATCACAAGTAGATTTATAAAAGAGCGGAGATGCAATTTTACGTAAAATGTTGTCACAAGTCGACTTATACAACTCGACAAGTCGACTTATGGTCACAAGTCGACTTATACAACTCGACAAGTCGACTTATGAGTACAACAAATTAATTCCAACGGTCCAATTAGCCACAAATGGAAAGGAGGATGTTAAGGAACGGTCATAACAATTAGACAACGACTATATGGGTTCCCAACAGCTATTTTTCTTCATATATAAGAGTGGATGATTAGAGAAAAAGATGAGAGAAGTTCTACAAGAAAAATACTCCACTATTGCTTCTTAGTTTGCTCACTATTGCTCTTATCTTGTTACATCATTGTATTGAGCTTTGTTCTTCAATCTTTATCTTATTTCTCTTACAATTTGAGTGACTAGTGAAAGGTCATGTGTGAGGTAGCTTGAGCCGAAAATCAAGTGGTGTTGGTAGGATTTTTGCTGGAAGACAAATCATTTGTAAAGGTAGCTTGAGCCGGAAATCAAGTGGTGTTGGTAGGATTTGTTCCGGAAGATAAATCAAGTGTAAAGGTAGCTTGAGTCGGAAATCAAGCGATACTGTAAGAGTTCACACTGAACTACAAAGTTTGTAATAAAGTGGTTTGCAAAATCCTAAGTGGGAGCTTAGATAGAGGACGTATGTTTTAGCACTGAACCTCTATAAAAACAGTGTTTGATCTTCTTCCCTAATCTTTTCATTTAAATTTGTTTAAATTATTTTTGTGTGAATTAACTTATGATTTTATTGTAGAAAATTACAAAAAGCTTAAAGATCTATTCAACCCCCCTTTTAGATTGCTTACAAATCACTCCTTTTCAAACAAAGATGAAACTAAACAGAGTTCAAGGTTGAGCTTGTGTGTGCATGTAAGAGTGAAAGAGAGGGAGAAACCATCGGCCGCCATGGAAAAGACAGAGAGGTTTCTCCTGCTTTGCTGTCTTTGGCGTGAAACGGGCAACTTGAAAAAGTGTTGTGAACCAACAGGACGGCTCCCAAAGGCATGAGAAATTGGAGAAGCACGAGGAGGGAGACTGAGAAAGCGAATTCGGTTAGAGGCAAAGTTAGTTCCCTTTTGAGAGCCATTGAAGCTGCAGAGTGGAGACGACGCAGACTGTGTCAATCTCAGAATCTCTGCTGCCATTTTGTATGAGAAGTTTTAAGGTTTCATGCACGGTTGTCCCGCTGCGTTCCTCCCTAGAGTTATAGTTTCGTTGGAGTAAGCTTTGCTCGGCTTATAGCCATCCACTTGGGTAGTTCAAGAATTGAGACGTCTAAAGTCTAAACACATATAGATCTCTGGAAACATCCCCACCATAACCTTGATTATATAATACACGATGAGTTTTTGCCTTTTTGGCATTATTTTCCTTGCCAAAACAGATATCATCTTCAAGGCCTTCATTCTCTTGGGCGTATCTTTAATGTGACTCAGGATTCATAATAAATGGAAACAATACTATAAATACTGTATTGGAATTAGTACTAAATTTAAATATAAGGACGGTTTAGTTCCACTTATGTTTTCCTGTTGTTATTTTAATTTTTGTTTTCTATTTTAGTTTCTGTTTTTTATTTATTTAAACAAATGAAAACCTGTTTGATTAAGATTTGTAATATAAAATTGAAAATAAAATCTTGTTTGGTTGGGATTTCTAATAAACTTATTATTATTATTATTATTATTATTATTATTATTATTATTATTATTATTATTATTATTATTATTATTTTTGTTAATAATAATAATATTAATAATTATTATTATAAAATTTCTACTTACTATTATTATTATTATTATTATTATTATTTATTGTTAATAATAATATTATTAATAATTATTGTTATAAAATTTCTACTTACTATTATTATTATTATTATTATTATTATTATTATTTATTGTTAATAATAATAATAATATTAATTATTGTTATAAATTTTCTACTTACTTTTATTATTATTAAACTTATTATTATTATTATTATTGCTATTATTATTAAGTTATTCTTATTCTTATTAATTTTATTATGATTAATTTATTATTATTATTATTATTTATTGTTAATAATAATATTATTATTATTATTGTTAATAATAATAATAATATTATTAATTATTTTATAAATTTTCTACTTACTATTTTCAATACTATCAATATTATGATTTTTATTATTAATTTGATTATAAAAATTAATTATCTTATTATTATTAATTATTAGTATTATAAAATTTATTATTATTATTATTATTATTATTATTATTTGAGATAGAAACCAAGGTTATGTTGGTTTTTGTCGAAGAAAATATGTTGTCAAATTCAAAGAAACGATATTTTTTGATTTTTGTAAAACTGTTGTAATTTTTTTATTTTCAGAAACAAAAAATCGCAACAGAGTAAGCCAAACACGTTTTACTTACCTGTTTTTCTTTTTACAAAAATGACAACAAAAAACAGAAAAAAAACAACCCCTTAGTTATGATACAATACAGTATCGATTAATACCAAATATACTTATTTATCAAAATTTGGGACTAATTTTTGTATGAACTGGCAAATATGGTTTTTTTTGTTTTTGTTGCAACATTTTCTTAAAAAAGTTTCCAATGACCTAAGGGAAAAAGGAGGAAGGAAGAAAACGACTAGACATACTAATTTCTCATTCTCAAATCATCTTTCCCTTTCAGTAAAATTTTAAATTTATAAAATATTTCTTAAAATTTTAAAATTATAAATGGTCATTCAATATGTTATACTATATACTTTATAATTTTACATCAATTCTATCTCCAAAAATTATACTAATAAAATTTAAAATAACAACAATTTATTTATTTTATTAACATTATTTTCACATATTTCACTTATAAATAATAACCATAATTAATATAAAATTATTTAATCATCATACAAATATAAAATTGAGAACAATACAATGTAATTAACATATTACAATTTTATCATATAATAAATAATAAGTACATAAAACATCAAATAAAAGAATAATAAATATCCATTACTCTTTAACAATTACAATTTACAACAAGAGTTTGTCCCAAGAATCAACTAGAAGTGAAATATGAAACAAAAATATTTACAATTATATTGCATATATAGAATTTAAGATATACTTTAAATATAAGTGAAATTAAAAGAAAAAAAGAAAACTGTAATTTCTTTAAATCGAAACCATTTATAATTGTATTGACCCTAATTTTCATTTAATACAAAATCTTCATTATTAAGAAGAGTCTCATCATTACTATCATTCAAATTCAATGCATCGAATGACATGTCAATGCTTTTCCATTCAAAATTATCTTCTAAGTTACTCTCATTTATCAAACTTGGTTCCACAAAAATTCAAATCGCCAAAAGATAGATACTATCAATGTAAATTGGATTTATTGAACTACTTATTCTGTTAAGAGTCGTAGTAAACAATAAAATTAAATTATTAAAAATTATATATACCTTAATAATGATAAAAACATACTTTTCCTAAAATTTTAAATTATATCTAACAAAGATTAAGTTATTCAATCTTTTGTGTTCCAATTTATTTGTTTTTGAATGAATGAATTCAAATGTGCTCAAATTCTTTTTATAACTTGTCGCATTCACACATTGACTTAAAATTCAAATTGCAAATCTTTGCAATTCTGAAGCACGACTTGCACATCCTTCTCAACTCTTTCTTCATCGTAATAAAGCAATAGAATGCATATATGATTTCTTATTTCTCAAGATAAAAAAAAAATCAAGGAGTTTAACAAATTAGTTCAAACTCAACTAAGAAGGCCCATTAAAGCTTTACATATTAGGTGGTAAATATGGATTAGAGGAGTTTACTAACTTTTGTAAAGAGTACATAAGACGTTTGAATACAATGCTATATACGTCTAAACAAATAGAATCACTAAAAGAAGCAATAGAATGTCTATGGCACGATTAAAGATGACATATGCAAAATTGCCCTTAAGTTTTCAGGGAGAAATAACTGAGGCTATTTCCTATATTTTGAATATAATTAATACAAATGCCAAATTGACTATAATATTAGTTTAGAATAAATCCAAACTTGTCCCATTTAAATTTATGGGGTTATGAAGCTCATTTATCAATTATTAAACCTTTAAGAGATAATGAGATATATAAAAACTGGCTTTGGATAGATTTTACCATAAATTAAAGAGGCATCATTAATAGTAAAGATGTCCATATTTAGAAGATATTCAACAAGTTACAAATTTTGAGGAATTAAAATTATTAGAAGATGAAAATATTAATAAATATAATTCTAATAAAAACATTGACAAATTGAATAAGGGTCTTTCAAGCTTAGATGATGATTATCCTGCAAAAACAAAAATACGAAATGCATAAGAAAAAGTTTCAGCTAGTAAGATGAAGAGAGCTATATTGTCGTCTCCATTGTTCAAAGATTATCATGCCTTTAATGCATCATAAAACATACTTAAAAATAAGCCTAAGAATTATAAGGAAGTAGTGACATCAAACGAATCCAAAATTTAGTAGAAAGTTATAATAACAAAGTTGGATTCAATTAATAAAATAAAGCTTATGAATTGATGGAATTACCCAAAGGTAGATTTCCATTAGATGTAAATGGGTTTATAAGAAAAAAATTGATATGATGAAATCTTTAATAAACATAAAACAAAGTTAGTTGGAAAAAGGTATATATAAAACTGGAATAAATAATGAAGATACATATTCTTTAATTGTGAAGTATCGTCTATTTAAAGTCCATTGGTGTCTTTAGATCTTGAATTATATCATTTAGATATAAAAAGTGCATTTCTACTTGATGAATTAGAAAATTATATTTATATGTAACAACCTGATAAATTTGAGGTCAAAAGAAAGGATGAAAAATTGTACGAGTTATATAAGTTTTATATTAACTTAAACAATCCTTTAGATAATGGTACTTGATATTTTATAATTCCAATATGAAAATTGGTTACAAAATGAACTAATTAGTTGATTATGTTCATGCATGAAAAATTCAAGAAGTTTTTGTAAGATTGTCACTTTATGAAAATGACATGTTACTAGCAAGCAACAATTTAGAAATGAACATGAAGTTATTTAGGAAATCTAAACAGTACAATAAATACGCCTGGATGGAGTTTTATCTTAATTTTAGAATGAAGATTTTGACAAGTGCTTATCAATAACTCATCTCTACTTGATTTAGGATACTAATTAGAAGATAGACAGTGCCTTACATAGGTTATCTGAATATGTGGTGATGCTGTCGCCTGTAACCAAATATAAAAGATTTTCACTCCCGTTAAAACAAATTAATATAGTAGCGGTAAGCGAATATCGTTCCCACAAGGAATCTTTAATGGTAAAGGTTAGGTAGTTTAAACGGGACAAATAACGAAAGTAAAGGGGGTTTGTCACTCACGGCAATAATAAAAAATAAAAGGGAAAATCAGAAATTGAAACGATAATTAAATCTGAAAAATCAATGAGAAAATACCTTGGTTTCAGGTCACCGATGTTATCATGCTATTATGGATCCTCGACATAAAATTGCAATCATTAATAAACATTCATTGGGGGAAGTTTCTCTTAAGTGTAATGACTAGAAACATGTATTCTAGCAATCTTATTAAACAATAACCTAGATACGATCATAGGTAAATTGAATAATAGCATTAAGAATCAAGAACCAATGACAAGTGATAAGCGTGTACGACATGCAACCAATCAAGCGAATATCTTTTTATAATTTTCCGACTCTAACGTAGAGAAGTTAATCCTAATTGTTACTTATGATTACCGAAACTGAACGTCATATTTCGTTAATCTAGCGGTTGAATCAATTAATCTCTAGTAGCGCTCCTAGAAACCAACAAATCCAATTAGAAAGAATAGATCTGAAGATATTCAATGCTTATTAACAACATAAAAAGTATCCAGAAAATCTCACCATAATAATATATAACATGGATCCCTAACCCAAGATAAGAAAATTAACTACTCATACTTGAATTGAAATCAAAGAAAACAACAAAAGAAATAGTTTCCATCCCTGGTCTTTAGAAGAAAACTACGAAAATCCTCTCTAAACGGTGCAGAAAACATAAAAGAACAAAACCAGAAGGTGTAGAAATCTAAAACCTAACCTAACCTACGATAGCCTCCCAAGAAAGAAAATACATGATTTTATTCCTAACCCTAACACCCATATATGTACGACAACCACCAAAAGCCTCCTATTTGATGTGAATCTCTCCATTATCTTGTCTTGATTTTGACCAGATTAAGTGGTCTTCTAATTTCGGTGGGAGACTTCTTGTAAAGAGGGCAAGAGGATCTTGGGCGATTTTGTTTTAATTGGAAACGAATTCTGGAAAATCTGCAGATTTCAGATTCCATTCTTAGGCGTGCCCACGCCTAATCTCTGAATTTCAGCCAATATGGAAATTTCGGATTTCTTGCCATCTTTTTCCTCTTTTTGATCTTTTTCCGTCTTTATGGTATTGGAGACCATCTGTGAACATTTATAAAACAATTCCATCAATTTTTGGATACCAATTTCACACATCAATCAAAATTAAGTCCAAAATATATGCATTTTAATTGACTTAACAAATTCCCCCACACCGAACCTTTGCTCACCCTCGAGCAACATATCAAACCATTAGACTCAGTCAATTCATCCTTCAGAAATCAAGTGCACACAATCCATCAACTTGGACTAGTAAGATTCAATTTGCAACACATATCATAATTGCTTTTCACCAATGCAAATAAGTAAAGTCAAAATAATGCATCTTTGTTCAAAAGCAAACATGAAATCAAAGTGAATTCTTCTCACAGATTTCGCTCTCACACTCAAGTGTTTGCAGGTAAGGTGTTTCGTTTACATATCACTCTATCATGTTGCACTACCATAGGCTTACAATTTCACCAATTCTCATTCATTCAGATCACATAGGCTAATAGATCATGAGGACTTTATGCAAGGTTGTAATGGGGCTAGGTTCATAGATAAGGTAAAAGCATGATAAAAAGGTTCGTCACAAGTTTTCACAAAGCATCAAGTAAAAGGAACACATAATTTCAGATTCTGAGCTAAACATATGACATAAAAGACAACTACTCATACTCTTTTTCTTTTCCGGATTTTTTTCTTTCTTTCTTTCTTTTTTTTCTTTTTTTTTTCTGATTTTTTTCTTTCCTTTTTTTCCTTTTCTCTTTTTTTTTTTCCGAATCCACTAAGAATACGGGAAAACAATGCAAATAAAAGAAAATAACAACAATTGAGTAGAAGTACCTATAAAAATATCTCAGAATACAATGTATAACAAAAGTCCCGATTTACTTAATACTTCATTCAACTTGTGATGGGGTGAGGCTAATGGGGTTTTTGGGTTTTAAAAATAAGGAAATTGATTGAAAAACAAGGATAAAGGCTCAAACGTGTTTGCAAAAGGAAAATAACTAGGTGGATCAATTTTAAGCTAAGGGTATAAAAACAAAGAATGCCTTAATCACTTCTATAGCCCATGTGATTAAACAAACTCAAACCGGTTCCATGCAAGTTCTGAAGGCAACATGAATAGAGGAGCATCACACAATTCAAACAAATAAGATGACATAAAGAGAATGTCATTTAGGCTCAAGTTTGCTCATAGGTTGATGTTAAGAATTCACCTTAATTTCACACTTTACTTTATTACTCCAATGTCAAAATTTTGACCAAGCCTATAAGATCAACTATTACAATTAATCAACATGTTCTATCTTAAAACTTACTTAGCCCAAATTAATTTCATACATGTCCTCAATCTCATCCAAACTAATATGACCAAGCTTCATGGGTCAATATGCAACTCCATACACAAAAGTCAACAAAAACAACCACAACAACCAACAATATTCACCAAAAATCGAAAAAATTTGCCAAATCAAAATTCTCAATTCCTCCCCCACACCTAAACCAACATTGTCCCCAATGTGAAAGAAGCATAAAAAATAAAGGAAAAGAGTTAAAGAAAGCTTCTCTATTAGTAGGTGTCGAGATTAAGGTGTTGGCGGGTGTGGTGGTTTCAACATCGGCAACCCTTCGTGCTTGGCTCTTGGTCCTGGGCATTGTCCTAATCTATGAAGAATGACCTGCAAAATCAAGGGGGAACACACACAGAAATCACAGAAGAATTAGGGATTTGCATGAGTAGAGGTGAAATCGGCAATTGATGGCAGTAATGGAGGGGAAAAATTAGGGGTTGGTCGTGAATGGAGGCTGGAGGTCGATGGTGGCTGAAATCGATAGAGGATAGTGAATGAATTGGTGAAATCGACAGTGAAATTGGATTGGATGAGAAGCAAGGGGAAAAATCTGGGTTAGGAGATGAACAAAAGGTTTTGTGTGGGTTTGAGAGATGAACAGACTTGAGGTAATGTGGGTGCTAATTTGATGGTGGAGAATGGAAGGAAGTCAGGAAGGTCAGGAATTTGGTGGGAACAAGATGGGATGGAGTCGGTTGTAATGGTAGAAAAGAATGAAGGGGAGGTCGGTCAATCAGCAGAGAAGGGGGAAAAGAAAGACTTGTGAAAAATTTTGGGGGGGAACTAAACGGGGCGAACGGTAACTAATTTTTTTTTGTTTTTTGTTTTTTTTAAAGAAAAGATGAAAATTAAAATGACAGAAATAAAAATGATAATTTAAATTCCTAACAGAATTAAATTAAATAAAAAATGAAGATAAAAGAAAATTGCTAACAAAACACATAAAAGAAAAGGATACGAATGGGGTGCCTCCCATTAAGTGCTTATCAAAGGTCATAAGCTGGACCCTTGGCATATGTACATCATCCATTATCGAATGGATGCTTGAGTCCAATAGGAAACATGTTCAAACTCTGTGAGGGGACTGGAACAACTTCCTTTGAATGCGGTTCCTTGTCAGCACGATGCTCTATGACTTCTGAAGAGTGGAACTTTATCGCTTCACCATCATACTCTAATGTCCACTCATCTTTTCGGGCATCGCCCTTTTCACACCAGGATGGTCTTTGTAAAAGTAACGCCAATTGTTGTGGGGACTCAACATCCTGCTTGTCACCTTCAGTCTTCAGCTTGCTCGCCTACGGCTCTCCTAAAAACTATACTCCTTGCGGCTCTTCTTATTCTTCTTCTTCTTGTACCTGTAAATAACTAGGAAAAGGAAATGAAATTTGGTTAGCGATAACATGAATTGCATCACTTACCTTAGGAGGATGCACTTCCTCCATCTTTTCTCGAACTGTAATCTCTTCCTCTTCTAACTCTGCTTGTTCTTCCGTCTTTTCCTTGAAAAATCAACTTGGAAAATTTTTGGGATTGAATTCCGGTTGTGCTGGAAAATTTTCAAAACTTTGTGCCTCCATTTGATTAACGGCAGCTGTAACTTGACTTAGCTGGTTTTCCAAATTCTTTTGTTGATTTTCCAAATTTTGGATACTTACTTCAGTGTTTCGCTGGAACATCAAAGTGTTAGCGGTCAAAGTTTGCAACATAATTTCCAAAGAAGACTTACCTTCGGCATTTGATGTCATATTCGAATTTTTTCGAGGTACGTATGGTTGTCTAAACTGCTGGGATTGAAGAGTCATCGTTTCCAAAATCATTATGATATCCTCCAAAGACATATCATTAGCTTGTGGTGGTGATGGTGGAGGTGAAGGTGGAGGTTTAAAGTAAGATAGCTCTTCATAGTAACTCGGTGGAGAAGTGAATCCATACTTTGTATTCTGCAAACAGGAACGCGTACAAGAAGAACAACCAAAAAATGAACAAACATCACATACCTTAGCTTGTTGGTCATCTCTCGGTACTTGCACGGCTAAGGGTGTGAAATTCGCCACTTGATGGTCAAACCTGGAAGTCGCAACAGACGGAAACTCATTATCATAATAAGGATAATATGAATAATCAGAATTAAAAGCATACTGATAGTGAGCCATGTCGCTAAAAGATCGAAAAATCAGAAAGAGATGCGAAACTGAAACAAACAAAAGATAAGGTAACTAAGAGCAACAAAATCAAAAACGAAAAAAAAAACAAAAACATCACTAACAAAAACCGTTAAGAAATTCCCCGGCAACGGTGCCAAAATTTGGTGATGTTGTCGCCTGCAACCAAATATAAAAGATTTTCACTCCCGTTAAAACAAATTAATGTAGTAGCAGTAAGCGGATATTGTTCCCACGAGGAATCTTTAATGGTAAAGGTTAGCTAGTTTAAACGGGACAAATAACGAAAGTAAAGGGGGTTTTTCACTCACGGAAATAATAAAAAATAAAAGGAAAAATCACAAATTGAAACAATAATTAAATATGAAAAATCAATGAGAAAATACCTTGGTTTCAGGTCACCGATGTTATCATGCTATTATGGATCCTCGACATAAAATTGCAATCATTAATAAACATTCATTGGGGGAAGTTTCTCTTAAGTGTAATGACTAGAAACATGTATTCTAGCAATCTTATTAAACAATAACCTAGATACGATCATAGGTAAATTGAATAATAGCATTAAGAATCAATAACCAATGACAAGTGATAAACATGTACGACATGCAACCAATCAAGCGAATATCTTCTTAGAATTTTCCGACTCTAACGTAGAGAAGTTAATCCTGATTGCTACTTATGATTACCGAAACTGAACGTCATATTTCGTTAATCTAGCGGTTGAATCAATTAATCTCTAGTAGCGCTCCTAGAAACCAACAAATCCAATTGGAAAGAATAGATCTAAAGATATTCAATGTTTATTAACAACATAAAAAGTATCCAGAAAATCTCTCCATAATAATATATAATATGGATCCCTAACCCAAGATAAGAAAATTAACTACTCATACTTGAATTGAAATCAAAGAAAACAACAAAAGAAATAGTTTCCATCCCTGGTCTTTAGAAGACAGCTACGAAAATCCTCTCTAAAAGGTGCAGAAAACATAAAAGAACAGAACCAGAAGGTGCAGAAATCTAAAACCTAACCTAACCTACGATAGCTTCCCAAGAAAGAAAATACATGATTTTATTCCTAACCCTAACACCCATATATGTACGGCAACCACCAAAAGCCTCCTATTTGATGTGAATCTCTCCATTATCTTATCTTGATTTTGTCCATATTAAGTGTGTAAACGATCTAGAAGGGGGGGTTGAATAGATCTTTAAGCTTTTTGTAATTTTCTACAATAAAATCAGAAGTTAATTCACACAAAAACAATTAAACAAATTTAAATGAAAAGATTAGGGAAGAAGATCAAATACTGTTTTTATAGAGGTTCGGTGCTAAGATCTACGTCCTCTACCTAAGCTCCCACTTAGGATTTTGCAAACCACTTTATTACAAACTTTGTAGTTCAGTGTGAACTCTTACAGTATCGCTTGATTTCCGGCCCAAGCTACCTTTACACTTGATTTGTCTTCCGACACAAATCCTACCAACACCACTTGATTTCCGACTCAAGCTACCTTTACAAATGATTTGTCTTCCGGCACAAATCCTACCAACACCACTTGATTTCCGGCTCAAGCTACCTCACACGTGGCCTTTCACTAGTCACTCAAATTGTAAGAGAAATAAGATAAAGATTGAAGAAAAAGCTCAATACAATGATGTAACAAGATAAGAGAAATAGTGAGCAAACTATGAAGCAATAGTGGAGTATTTTTCTTGTAGAACTTCTCTCATCTTTTTCTCTGATCATCCACTCTTATATATGAAGAAAGAATAGCTATTGGGAACCCATATAGTCGTTGTCTAATTGTTATGATTGTTCCTTGATAATCTCCTTTCCATTTGTGGCTAATTGGACCGTTGGAATTAATTTGTTGTACCCATAAGTCGACTTGTGACAACATTTTACATAAAATTGCATCTCTGCTCTTCTATAAGTCGACTTGTGATGTGTAAGTCGACTTGTGGTCCTCAATAAGTTGACTTATGTATGATTAGTCGACTTGTGTTGTCTCAACCTGACAGATCTTCATATATTAGTCGACTTATGCTGTTCGGATCTTGATGTATAAGTCGACTTATGCTGTGCAAGTCGACTTATGTTGCCTTCAACGGTAACATCCAACCAAATCTTCTATAATTTTCATGATTTATGCCATTTTCACTTATAAGGAAACTCCCATCTTGATTCTTCAATGATTAAACACTTGCTCATCTTGATTTGCACAATTCTTTCATTGAATATCAATCCCAAAATACCTGAAACAATTTCTTAACCAATTCTATACATTTTATTATTATCAAAACATAAGTGAGATTTAATTTGTCAACCACCATTGGTCCAACAATCTCCCCCTTTTTGATAATAAAAAAATACTTAGAAATTGTTTAAGAAATGAAAACAAAGAAACATTGATCAAGGTTTTATACCTTGTCATTTTGGTTAAGTCTCCCCTCAATCATATAAATCATTGAATTTAATAACCTTGTAAGATCAAATTCATAAAATTAATTTGAAATCATGATAGACTTAAATTAAAGACAATTATCACATACTCCCCCTTAATCAAGTAACTAAAGAGTATCCAATTTCTCATTTTTCTCCCCCTTTTTGTCATAATCAAAACAACTAATACAAACCAACAATAGATGAAATATCGCAATCTCATTAAATAGAGAAGCAAGTCATCAAACACAAATAGTCTCAAGTAGCAAGCAAATACAAATAATATGAAATGTTGGTCTTGGTTAGATACAAAAACCATCATGGTGGAAAAACATCATCATGAATAAATCTTAAAAGTAGAAGAGAATATGTTTTCGGAGATTTTGGGAAAAAGAGAATTTTTAAAGAAGACCCAGATGACTTATATTTGACTGAAAGTTCATAAGTAAACACAAAGAAAATGTAAAGTCATTACATAACATAACAATCTAACAATGGAACCCGTGTAAACATAAGTCGACTTGTTTTACCTCCATAAGTCGACTTATCGACCCTCATAAGTCGATTTGTCGATTTTTATAAGTCGACTTATCCTGAAATTTCTTCATTTCCATAGTGCTGTGTACATCCACTATCAATGTACCATGTGCTTGGTGGATTTTCATTCCTTGCTTGTACATACAACTGAAACATTCTTTCTACTCATTAGTACCTAGGCCATTTTGGGTCCATTTTGGTTAGTCATATAAACCACATTAGGAGGAGCTGTACCTTTTACTACCCAGATTTTCTTCACATTAATACATCTTCTAATACTTTTGCATGCCATTTCTATATGACCATCTTTTAAGCATCTAGCACATTTAGCAACTTTTCCATCTTTAGTAAATTTAGAAATCAAAGAACAATCTCTATCAAATGGATCATATCCTAAACTATGTTTAGAAATTGAATATCTTTGTAAAGATAACATCTTTTCAAATTTTTCATTCCCACCAACAAATTTTTTAACCACATAAGAAAATTCCTTTCTAAGTCTCTCAAGCTCACAAGTAAGATTTTCTTTTTCAGCAAGGCATGTAGAGTGATCTTCCTTAGTGCAATCTAAATCATCAGTAGTCTCATTCAAGACACCATTTTCAGCAACTAGCTCTCTTATTTTCTTTCTCAATTTCTTGTTGATTTCAATAGCTTCTTCAAAATCGATTTGCAAAGCATTAAAAGAATCTATAAGATCTTGATCAATGAAAGTTACCTCATCTTCGTCATCACTTGTTGAGGAGCTATTAGCCATAAGAGCTAGGTTGTTTTCTTCATTGATTTGGTATGCTTCCTGATCATCACTCCAAGTGGCTACTAGGCTAGCTTTCTTTTTCCCTTTTTCATATTTGTCACTTTTCTAGAAATTTGATGTGGAAGATGTGCTTTTGGTCCTTTTTTCCATGGTGTACTTCTTTCTTTCTTCATTTCTTCCACCATTTAATTCTTTCCTACGATTTTTGAGAAGTCCTTTGAATTTTCTCAAATTTTTGGCGTACATTGCTATTTCTTCATCATCCTCTTCTTAATCTATTTCTTCATCACTTTCATCAAAAGAATAAATATTAGCCTTTAAAGCAATTGACTTTTGCGACTTACCTCTACCTCCTCTGGATTTGAGAATGATCTCATAGTTGATAAGTGATCCCACCAAGGCATTGAATTCTAAATGATTGAGATCCTTGGATTCCATAATGGCAGTGACTTGTGAGTCCCATTCCTTCGGTAGTGAGAGAAGAATTTTCTTCACCTTCTCGCTATCCATCATATGCTTTCCAAGGTTGCCTAATTCATTTATGATTTCTACAAAACGATCAAGCATAATGGAAATAGACTCACCTTCTTTCATGACAAACATTTCATAGTCATGGAGAAGCATGTTGATTTTTGTCTCTCGAACTTGATTGGTTCCTTCATGAGTGATGTGTAGTCTTTCCCACATTTCTTTAGCACTCGTACATGAGTTCACCCGATTTCTTTCCTTAATCGTGAGAGCGCAATAAATCAGTTTCATAGCCTTTGCGTTTATGTATGCTTGCTTTCAATCATTGTCGTCGTACTCCATCTCTGTTTTTAACTCACCATTTTCTTTCAAAGGTGCTTGTGGACCGAAGATGATAATCTTCCAGTATTCCACTCCCTCGCTTATAATGTGATACTTCATAGGATTTTTCCAAGAAGAATAATTAGTACCATTAAATAAAGGAGGGCAATTGTTTGTGTTACCTTCTTCCGCTAGGTTATTGTGTGCCATCCCTGGATACTTCTGCTCTGATACCAATTGTAAGCCATCTAGAAGGGGGGTTGAATAGATCTTTAAGCTTTTTGTAATTTTCTACAATAAAATCAGAAGTTAATTCATACAAAAACAATTTAAACAAATTTAAATGAAAAGATTAGGGAAGAAGATCAAACACTATTTTTATAGAGGTTTGGTGCTAAGACCTACGTCCTCTACCTAAGCTCCCACTTAGGATTTTGCAAACCACTTTATTACACACTTTGTAGTTCAGTGTGAACTCTTACAGTATCGCTTGATTTCCGGTTTAAGCTACCTTTACACTTGATTTGTCTTCCGGCACAAATCCTACCAACACCACTTGATTTCCGGCTCAAGCTACTTTTACAAATGATTTATCTTCCGGCACAAATCCTACCAACACCACTTGATTTCCGGCTCAAGCTACCTCACACGTGACCTTTCATTAGTCACTCAAATTGTAAGAGAAATTAGATAAAGATTGAAGAACAAAGCTCAATACAATGATGTAACAAGATAAGAGCAATAGTGAGCAAACTATGAAGCAATAGTGGGGTATTTTTCTTGTAGAACTTCTCTCATCTTTTTCTCTGATCATCCATTTTTATATATGAAGAAAAATAGCTGTTGGGAACCCATATAGCCGTTGTCTAATTGTTATGACCGTTCCTTGATAATCTCCTTTCCATTTGTGGCTAATTGGACCGTTGGAATTAATTTGTTGTACCCATAAGTCGACTTGTCGAGTTGTATAAGTCAACTTGTGACCATAAGTCAACTTGTCGAGTTGTATAAGTCGACTTGTGACAACATTTTACGTAAAATTGCATCTCCGCACTTCTATAAGTCGACTTGTGATGTGTAAGTCGACTTGTGGTCCTCGATAAGTCGACTTATGTATGATTAGTCGACTTGTGTTGTCTCAACCTGACAGATCTTCATATATTAGTCGACTTATGATGTACTAGTCGACTTATATTGTTCGGATCTTGATGTATAAGTCGACTTATGCTGTGCAAGTCGACTTATGTTGCCTTCAACGGTAACATGCAACCAAATCTTCTATAATCTTTATGATTTATGTCATTTTCACTTATAAGGAAACTCCCATCTTGATTCTTCAATGATTAAACACTTGCTCATCTTGATTTGCACAATTCTTTCATTGAATATCAATCCCAAAATACCTGAAACAATTTCTTAACCAATTCTATACATTTTATTATTATCAAAACATAAGTGGGATTTAATTTGTCAACCACCATTGGTCCAACAAAGTGGTCTTCTAATTTCAGTGGGAGACTTCTTGGAAAGAGGGCAAGAGGATCTTGGGCGATTGTGTTTTAATTGGAAACGAATTTTGGAAAATCTGAAGATTTCAGATTCCATCCTTAGGCGTGCCCACACCTAATCTCTGAATTTCGGCCAATCTGAAAATTTCAGATTTCTTGCATCTTTTTCCTCTTTTTGATCTTTTTCCGTCTTTATGGTATTGAAGACCATCTGTGAACATTTATAAAACAATTCCATCAATTTTTGGATACCAATTTCACACATCAATCAAAATTAAGTCCAAAATATATGCATTTTAATTGACTTAACAATATGTAGTTTGTTGTTATGTTTAGGCTCCAATTTTTCGAGATGAATTTCATTTTTCATTGTAATTTTCACCTTTTTGAATGAATGTATTACTTAGTTTCTAAAAAAAACAATTTAGAAAAGAGTGCCAAAACAAAGTTATGTTTAAATAAAATTCTTAACATGAAGGATATGTGAGAGGCATAATATGTGTTGAGAATCCAAATAATGAGTCATGAAAAGAGGTCCTTAGATCAAGAAAAATATTTTAATTAGATACTAAAAAACTATTGTATGTAAAAGAGCATATTTGAGTAAATCCTCAGCTCTTAAAAGCTATATCGAGGCAAATAAGATAGTAACGTTCCTTATACTTAAACAACATAATCCTTGATATACACCATAGCAATTATAACATATAAATTATGTCATATCATAGGATTATTGAGTAAATATCAGGTAAATATTAGAAGGAACATTGGTAAGCTATAAAGAGATTTTTTAAATATGTAAAAGAAACTAAACATATGAAATTATATTTTGGTTCAATTTTATTAGTTATTAGGATGTTAATTTTATTAGGGACCATAATGATAAAAATAAACTATGGTAATATATGTATGTGTGGAGGAGGAGCAAATTCACATTCTTGTAAAAATAAAGGGTACATAGTAGACATACTATGGAAGATGAATATGATGCCTATTGTATGATAACCATGTAAGCCATTTAGATAAAATATTGTTGGAAAATTAGAATAGAATCCGATCCTGACGGAAAACAAGAAACTTTTTAGTATGGAATAAAATAATATATGTAAAAAATAGATATGTATAAATGTATAAGTAAAGAAAACTATCCATTCAATCGTTATTAGATTGATTGAATTCTTAAATACTCGTGAATTTTGCAAGTTTGTATAATTTTTTTGATTTCTCAAAACTAAGATTACTTTAATTCTATAAAATGATTAATACATAAAGCATAATAAAGAATTAATCTTAATTCGTACCTTATTCTGAAGTTTGATCCTTTTCTTGTCGTATCATAAGAATTCTTCCGAAGTTCTTCCGTTCTTTGATATTGACTTTAAAACACTAGCAAACACATTAAAGTACCTTAAAAATATAATATTTAAGCTCAAAAGCTTGTACTAACCCATAATAAAACACAAATAATTAACAAACTAACACAAATTTAACCTAAACATATACTAAATGATCGAATTAACATCTAAACATATATCAAAGTATACCCTAAAACACGATGCAATTTACACTTACTAAGAATCATTTTCGAAACTATTCCTTCTTTAAGGATGGCAATGGGTCGGGCTGGCTTGATTTTATTATTTTTTAAAATAAAAAATGACATCGTTTTGTACTTTCCCATCTTAGCTCGGCCTAGTCCACAGCTTAGTAGTGTCAAACAATCTCTGCCTATGGGTTGGGCCGAGCTATATTTACTATCCCTATCCATTTCAATCATTGTAGCCGTACAAACGTTTGACCTCTAATGATATCTACATAATAGGTTGAGAGAACACTACAATTCTTACAAAGAGGGTTAAGCAAAAAGTGCTAGTTCCATTAGAGCTTAAGCCTATTTATAATAGTTTTGGACATTTTACATATTTAATTGAAATTAAATTCTAATTTTAATTACAATTACAAATAATTTTTATTAAATACCAAATATGCCCAAATTAAGATCCAATCATATTGATCCTTATTTATTAAATATCCCATAGTTAATCATAAAGTTTTCAATCTTTATAATCAAGTCCAATTTGATTAAAATATCTTTGCTTTTCAACTCATTTTTATTTGAGACCTATTAGGCTTCCAAATATGTTAGCAATGAATATAAATTATAATTATAATTATAATTCATAATTAGAATTAGATAAATTAAAATTCTTTTAATTTATATTTAATTCTCCAATTTATAATCATAAATCAAGATTTGCATCTAGCAACAATCATGACCACCTAAATATTTATGAATGTCAAAGTAGTTTTGACTAACATTTCTATGTATATTTTTTTGTATAATTTAATCATTTCATCGCATAATGTTCTTATTAGAAATAGAGCATGAAATTAATTTCTATTTTATTTTGAGTCTTATCATATTAGTTCTCCTCCATTAGCTATTGATTCAATTAATAACATTTGAAAAATATTTACAAAAAGTCATTCTACCTTTGACAGCGTGTGTTGAGTGCACTGCAAAATTTACTTAACTTTGTACACTAAAAATTTGTAGATATATGGAGTCGAGATTGTATCCATAAGGAATGTTTGGTTAATTCTCGCAATGAAAATAATTTGTGTAAAAGAAATAAAATAGTGGTTTTTAGGTTGATGCAATTGAGAAAACAAAATAAAATTAATCTAACGCAAACAATTTATCAAAAACAGTTAAGAATGACAGAGTGATAAATGTGTGCAAAACTCAGTTCTTTGGTTTAATCTCGTCCTAGACACATTTTAACATACACTATTGCATTATTTGCCTCACACCTCTTTCTGAACTATTGATCATGCATTAATAATAAGCTCAGTTAATTCCAATTTTGCCTCAGGTCGTAGTTAATTAAAATAAGCTCTTTAATTAACCCTAACTATCGGATAACCTATAACAAGCTCTCTAAGTTTAATCGGACAACCATATTACAAAGGAGAAAAATAGACCAATCTATGCAATAATCATACAAGCTCAGATTATTTAACATAAGTTACATTATCCCTACCGATTCAATACTATTAGTTACCACATACGACTTCAAACACGACTATTACATATCGTATTCAAGTTCTAGCAATTGATTTTCATTAAAAAATATAATAGAGCATCAAAATCATTCTTAAACAATACCTAATCAATAAACACAAGATAATGTAAACAATCCGAAAAGAGGGAAAGAAAATGATACACAACGACAATATGCTCCAGTGTGCTTCTCGGCTTAGATTTCACCTTCGTATCGGCATCAGGAAGGTTAGCCCTCCATCTTCTTCATTAAACTCCAAGAAAGAGTCATGAATCCTCTGGAGATGTCAAAACTCGAAGAAAGAACGACAAAAATCGTTTCTATTTTCCAAAAGATGTGTTCGCTGTTGCATAACATAACTTTTATAGTAACAATTAGGTTATAGAGGGACAATGATAAGAGTCATGGGCATGACATGTTCACGACCACCATTAATTTGTCATGCACATGAAAATTTTCATGGCCGTGAGTTAATGCTCATGACCATGGCAAATTAATGGTGGTTGTGAACTTTATGCTCCATGTTCTTCATTTTTATGTTTTTATTCTCTTTTCTTTTTCTTGTCTCCTTTTCTTTTAATCTTCTTCTTCTTTTTGCTCCATGAAGACAACAGAGTACGAATGTCGAGAAGATGGCTCAATGAGAATGCTTTCGGCTCACTTGATCTATTACGCTTCCAAATTATACCTAAAATCAAACATGAAGTAAAGTGAGTGTCTTAAGCATTTTAAGACATTAACCACTAAGTGTAATGAATTAAATGTATCAATAATTAAGCACATATCAAGTTCCCCCACACTTAGCTTTTGATTGTTCTCGAGAAAATCATAAAAATCAAAGTCACAACCGAAACACTTACTCCTTTTACTTATTTCTCAAGAATAAATAGTCATAAGAAAAGATGAATAACTTTAAAAAATCATAGCAAGAATTTAACATTTAACACTTCTACTCATGATCAATCAACATTCATTACCCTTTGAAACTGAGTAATCTAGAGGTATACTTGGATAAAGTGTGTTTAAATTAGATAGATCCCTAGGTACACTCAAACACCACTTTTGATCATAACATTCGACAACTTTGCATATCATTTACTTTCTCTACCACTAAAAGTCATATACATAACCATGAATCAAAGGACTTTTCTAAGGTTGTAATATGGGAAAGGGTAAAGTGAGATGTATTTGGATAAATTAACATGAAAGTTATCAAAGCTAGTGAAACAAAAGCAACACTTAATGAAACATCAAGTGCACAAGTTAACATTCATTCAAAATTAGGTATCATAAGCTATGATGGATGCAACAATTATATTTTACAGCTTAAATTTAAGCTCTCACATACAAACCACATGAAGTATAAATAATCAAAAGGGATCACTCATAAAGATTGATGATAATAATACATTGAAACTACCAAGAGTGAACCTTCCAAGACAACATCTACCTCATATTTAACAAATTCAAATCACCCATTCAATGCAACTTTAATAGGAAAGACCAATCATAAATAACTTTTCAAAACATATGCACTTCCTCCTAGATACTTTTATTTAAACCTTTTTTTTCTCATATAAACTGTAACAGCCCAGTCCACCCACTTATAGATATTGTCGGCTTTGGGCCTCAGCCTACACGGTTTTACTTTTCCACTTCTGACTCGGAGGGAAGTGATGAAAACACGTCCACAAGGGAAAGGTTTTCACACCCTTATAAAGAGTGCTTCGTTATCCTTTCCAGTCGATATGGGATGGCAATGATCCTTCATCCCCTCCCCTTAGGGGGCCAGACGTCCTCCCTGGTATATCGCTTGGGTACTAGCTCTGATACTAAATGTAACAACCAAGTCCACCCACTTGCAGATATTGTCCGCTTTGGGCCTCAGCCCGTACGATTTTGCTTTTCCCCTTCTGACGCGGAGGGAAGGAATGAAAACGTGTCCACAAGAGAAAGGTTTCCATACCCTTATAAAGAGTTCTTCGTTCTCCTTTCCAGTCGATATGGGATGGCAATGATCCTTCATCCTCCCCCCTTAGGGGGCCAGACATCCTCGTTGGCATATCGCTTGGGTACTGGCTCTGATACCAAATGTAACAGCCCAGTCCACCCACTTGCAGATATTGTCCGCTTTGGGCCCTAGCCCGCACAGTTTTGCTTTTTCCCTTCTGACCCGGAGGGAAGGGATGAAAATGCGTCCACAAGGGAAAAGTTTCCACACCCTTATAAAGAGTGCTTCGTTCTCCTTTCCAGTCGATTCGGGTCAGACGGGGAAAAGTAAAACCGTGCGGGTTGAGGCCCAAAGCGAACAATATCTGTAAGTGGGTGGACTGGCTGTTACATTTAGTGTCAGAGTCAGTATCCAAGCGATATGCCAGCGAGGATGCCTGGGCCCCTAAAAGGGGAGGATGAAGGATCATTGTCATCCCATATCGACTGGAAAGGAGAACAAAGCACTCTTTATAAGGGTATGGAAACCTTTCCCTTGTGGACGCATTTTCATCCCTTCCCTCCGAGTCAGAAGGGGAAAAGCAAAATCGTGCAGGCTGAGGCCCAAAGCGGACAATATCTGTAAGTGGGTGGACTGGGCTATTATATAAACATTGAAAGAAGCTACATCAATGTGAGAATTTCATAAAATGACATTCTAACAAATATGGCCCACCCACTTATATGTACACCCCCACATTTATACTTTTGTACATTCACAAACTCAAAATTTGATCCACTAGATTTTATAGCTTGGGTAAGACATTTGGTTGTAAGTTTAAAAGCATGTAATTTGGGTAATACAAAAAGAAAGACTAATAAAGTTCAAAGGGGTTTAATAAAGGAACAACCATATTAATGGGGAGGCTATTTGGCTAATGTAGCATGCAAAAAAAAAAGAATGCCTATATCATTTTCATGTTCATGTATGTGATAAAAATATGGTCTTAAATAGAAAATCAAAGCAAAGCCAGGATGTACAGGTCATGAAGGTCACACATAAGCAAAAGACAATGAGACTCATATGGATGTGACAATCTAATAAGACTCATATGGATGTGACAGTCTAATAAGACTCAAAATCTCACTGGTTTTTATCTACCACTAGTTACTATTGTTTTAAAGATAATGCATATTGACTAATCATAAAAGCAAAAGTACATGCTAGAGTTGCCATAGATTTTTCTAGTCAATTTGCACTCTAATTATAACTATATAGTTTTGAAAGAAATAGAAAAAAAGAAAATGTCAATTTACTAGTTTGATTTTGAAAATCTCTAAGAAATCATATACAACAATTGAGCTTAAAACTGTGTGTAAAAACTAAGATCCCCATCCCAATACTTAAAACTTACATTGTCCCCAATGTAACATCAAGTACAAAAAATGAAGCATTTAACAAAAACAATAACTACAAATATATATATATATAGAAATCAACTTCCTTTGAGTTGCCTCCTAAGCAGTGCCTTTGTTTATCATCGTTGGCTCGACTCCATGTTGCCCACATGAAGTGATGTCATTTGCGTCTTCCAGTATTAACACTTCCATATCCTCCGTTTGGAAGCCTTCATAATACGACTTCAAGCAATGACCATTCACTTTTAATAGCTTGTTAGTTTTTAAACTTCATATCTTTACTACACCTAAAGAAAAGACATGAGTAATAACAAATGGACTAACCCAATGAGAATGCAACTTTCCTGGGAATAATTTGAGTCTCGAATGATATAGAAGCACTTTCTGACCCACAACGAAGTTTTTTCTTGAAATCATCTTATCATTAAAAGCCTTCATCTTCTCTTTATATATCATCGCATTCTGATAAGAGTCATTTTGCATCTCCTCCAACTCTTGCAATCGTAGCTTCCTATGCACACTTGCATTATACAAATTCATGTTGCATCTTTTTATAGCCGAATATGCCTTGTGTTGCAACTCCACTGGAATGTGACATGGCTTACCAAACACCAATCTATACGGAGACATCCCGATTGGTGTTTTATAAGCCATCTTATAGGCCCATAATGCATTTTCTAGCCTTGTGCTCCAATCTTTCCTAATGGGTTGCACTGTTTTCTCGAAGATTGACTTGCTTTCTTGATTCGACACTTTGGCTTGCCCATTGGTTTGGGGATGGTAAGATGTGGAAACCTTGTGTATGATGTGATATTTCTTTAATGGTGTTTCCATCACCTTGTTGCAAAAATGGGTTCCCTTATTATTGATGATTGCTTTTGGCATCCTTAACCTAGAAAGGATGTTATCTTTAACAAAACCTGCAATAACTTTTGCATCATTAGTTTTGGTGGCTTTAGATTCTACCCATTTAGAAATGTAATCGACTATAAGCAATATATAGTTAAAACCAAAAGAAGGAAATACACCAAACGTAAAAAATTTCACAAAAGAATAGGAATTTGTGACAATTGATCCTTACGAGACAAGTTACCTGACCGTTGGTACTTGTCATATGACTTATAGAAGATGTATGCATCCTTAAATAATAAGGGCCAGTAGAAACTGCTCTCCAAAACTTTATGGGTTGTCCTCTTTACTCTAAAGTTTCCTCCACAAACATACTAATGGTAGAAGGCTAAGATCAAAGGTGTTTCACTGCCAGGTTCACCCCAGATGACTTGATCTGATGCCTTCATAGATATGGGTTGTTGGACCCCGAACCTTGAAGCATGAAAATGAAATTAAATGAGTGTTTTGTATGTGATTTGTGTTATAGATGAGGAAATGTGATTTATGTATGATGATGGGCTGAGAAGCCTTAAGCATGAATCATGATTAGCTATGTGAAATATTATGCAAAATCAAGAGAGGATCTTGGTGAATGACAAAATGCTTTTAAAATGTAAGAAATTATATGAGTTGAGGCTGAGATTTGGATGAATTCCGAACGATAGTTGAATTGTTATAAAGGATGTGTATTTAAGAAAGTGAAGTTAGGATGAATGTTAAGTGTATAAGCTGTTTCAAGGGAATTAGGGAACAATTGAAATAGAATTGGCCAAAGTTGCCTTCTTTGAAGTTGTAGCTTGCTCTTTTATCTTTCCAACGAGATCAAGTATGTAAGATTTCGAGATCGGAATTAAGAGTTATAGTTGATATAAGTTATGATATTATATAAGATTTATATGAGTGATAGCTTTGATGAATGATTGAGAATTTGTGGTTTTGATGAACCAATTTAGTTGAGATTTGAGAAGTTCCTGAGAAGTAAACCTTCACTGTTTTCGATCAACGGAAAGTAAGGTTTGAAAATACTTTTGTTTATTATTTGTTTAATAAACATGTTATCTACGAGCTTCCGAGCTCACCCCCCCTTTCATCCCCATCTCCAGGTATTCGAGCAGGAGATTGGATGAAAGACATCAAGACATCAGCATTTGTATATGTTTTGTACTTTATGTATTTGGTTTAAGATTATTGGAAATGAAATATGGCTTAAAATGTCATTAGAGTATTGTAAGCAGTTAGTTCATAATGTATTTTGGGATTATGTAATTGTATAAGAACGTGAATCATGGAATTGGAAATGTGTATGGTTTTGAATTGTGCTATTTGGGTTTTGTATATTAATTGGATTGAGTTTATGAATGCAATTGGGACATATGTATGTATATTTAGATATGGATAAATGTATTGGATGATGGGATATTAGGTGAATGTGATGAATATGATTTGGATATGAAAAATGACTTGAAGTGGTTTAGAATTTAGGTTTGCGTTTCTGCTGAGATCCCGGATGGAGGGTCCGGTGGATTTGATGTATGTGAAATTATTTGGATTTTTGATAGTGCAGCCGTTATGCTGCCGGATTTTCCTTATAGTAGTATATGGATAAGGGAATTTATGTATGAATTTAGGAATTTTATTTGACATGAGTATGAGATAGTTATGATAACGAATGCGAATACGATGAATAAGAAGAATAAAGCAACTCGCGATTAGTATGAGTTTAAGGCTAAGTCCTTATATGATAGATGAAAAGCATGCTTAAGAAAACAAGAAAGAAAGAAAGAAAGAAAAAAAATGTACATCGACTTTCGGATAGGTCAAGTCATAAGGGTTTCCAACGCGACAAGTTTTCTATTTTCACGCTTCGGATGTCGGGATTTGAACTTTCAGTTTCAATTGATCTATTCGATTCCCATTGGTATTTGGTTCGACTCATTTGTTTCTTTTTCATTTGTTTCAAACCAGTTTTCGACCCACATGTCACACGTGTTTCGATTTTCTGTTATCCGCCTTTCATTTCAGATTCATGTGTTTGCTTCGCTATATGATCCGATTCATTGATTTTCATTCCGCTTCAAGAGTGATCATGTTCAGTTTAAGCAGTGTGTTAAGTGTAAAAAGTTGGGTCTCGGAAACGGGATCCAACATGGGTCATCCCAAACATAGTACTTCACTTCATTCCCCAGCTTATCCCTTTGAGTAATTGACAAACCAATAAGTAATTTGTTAGTAACTAAGAAATTCACAATATCTGTATACCATGGCGGTGTCAAATTAGCAGAAAGCAATTGTTCATCTAGCAATGTTTCTCACAAATCGATGGCATCTTTTTCTTTAATCAACCGATTGAGGTAATCGGGAATCACATTTTCTATCCCCTTTTTATCTCTTATCTCTACATCAAATTCTTATAAGAGGAGAATCCATCAGATCATTCTTAGTTTTGCTTCTTTCTTCATAAGTAAGTATCGTAAAGTTGCATGATCAAAATACACAATTACTTTAGCACCAAGAAAATACGATTGAATTTTTTCTAAAGCAAAAACCATAGAAAAAATTTTTTTTTTCGGCTATAGAGTAATTCAATTGAGCTAAATTAAGAGTTTTAGAGGCATAATAGATGGCATACAAAGCCTTGCCCACTTTTTGTCCTAAAACCACCCCATTGTATAATTGCTTTCATCACACATGATCTCGAAAGGGAGGCTCCAATCTAGCGGTTGAATAACTGGTGGAGATGTTAAAAGCCCCTTAAGTTTGTTAAAGGCTTCTTTACACTTATAATCAAACTCAAAGGAGACATCTTATTATAACAGCTTGTATAGCGGTGTAACTATCTTCAAAAGTCCTTAATGAATCTACGATAAAAACTTACATGCATAAAAAAAGAACTCACTTCCTGCACAATGGAATGGTAAGGTAAAGAAGAAAAAAGATTAATTTTAAGTTTATCTACCTCTATACCCCTAGCAAATATAACATGCCCTAAAACTATACCTTGATCTACCATAAAATGACATTTTTCCCAATTTAGCACAATGTTAGTTTCAATGCATCGTTTTAATGTAATAGCAAGAATCTCAAGACATTCATCAAAGGAAGAACCATAAAAACTAAAATCATCCATGAATGCCTTAATGATTTTCTCAACATACTAAAAACATTGCTCACCCTACATCTTTGGAACATGGCGGGTGGATTGTATAATCCAAATGGCATCCTTCGGTAAACAAATTTACCGAATAGGTATGTGAAGGTGGTCTTTTCTTAATCTTCTGGTGCAATCGAGATCTGAAGATAACCTGAAAAGCTATATAAAAAACAATAATATTTATAGCCAGCTAATCTCTTAAGCATCTGATCAAAAAAGGGAAAGGGAAAATTATCTTTATGAGTCGTTAAGTTCAATTTCCTATAGTCAACACAAACTCGCCACTCAGTTTGCACTCGAGTGGGAACTAACTCACCTTCTTAATTGGTCACAACTGTGATTCCAGACTTCTTAGGAAATACCTAAACATGACTTATCTACTTACTGTCAAAGATTGGGTAAATAATCCCAACATTGAGAAGTTTAAGCACTTCCTTCTTTAGAATTTCCATCATCGTAGGATTCAGCCTAACAGAATATGATACATGCATATAGAAGGGATTATTCCTTAGATATCTGCGTTCATCCATTTAATGGCCTTTTTATGCTCCCTCAACATTCAAACCAACCTTTCTTCTTGATCCGAAGTTAACTCTGCTGAAGTGATAACTGGGAGAGTCTACTTATCACCCAAATAGGCATAATTAAGGTGTGTGGGGAGTGGCTTTAGTTCCATTTCAAGTGCCTAAACATCATAAGGTAATAAATTTTGGTAAGATTCGTATAACTGCATGGAAGCCAAATCATAACTTTTTGGAGAGTGTTTTAACGAATCCAATGTAGCTGCCATTTCCATCAACTCTTCTCCCACTTCAAATAATTACTGGTTTTTGCTTCCATATGCTCAGTTAAGGCTATTTCTAGATGATCCTTGTAACTTAACCTAAACATTTCTTGCCCCAAAGGATCAATCACATCAATAGAGAACACAAAATGATCATTAAGAGGATGTTTTATGGCATCAAAATATTAAAATGAATCACTTCCCCATCAAATTCCATCGTGAAGGTGCCCTCACGAATATCTATCTTAGTCTGATCCAAAATGAGAACGGTCTCCCTAATAAGATAGGTATTGGATTACACGAAGTGTCGTCATTTGTATCAATAACATAAAAATCCATAGGAAATACTAACTTATTCACCTGCATCAAAACATCCTCAATCTCACCATCAAGATAATTGTTAGTGTGGTAAGCTAATTGTATGATAACACTTGTTTCTTTCAAAGGGCTTAAATTCAAGGAAACATAAATTAAACGAGACATAACATTAATTGAAGCTCCCAAATAGAACATAGTTTATTAATCACAATGTTACCAATTTTCCAAGGAAAAGTGAACATACCTAGATCTCAACATTTTGAAGGCATCTTCTTCTTAAAAATTATAGACACATTCTCTCCCATCATTATCTTTTCATCATCTCATAGCTTTCTCTTTTGCGTAAATAGTTCCTTAAGGAATTTTGCGAACCTTAGTACTTACATGATTGCATCTAATAAAGGAATATTCACTTCCACCTTCTGAAAAGTCTCTAATATCTCCTTGTCTTTCTCCTCCTTGTTCTGTTTTGCCAATTTGTTAGGAAAAGGTAGAGGGTTAGTCTTAATGATATTAAGGCTTTTAAAGTTTACCTTTGTGCTAGATGAAGGGTTTTCTTCCTTTTTTGACTCCTTCTCAATTTCTTCTTCATTGGCAATCCTCGGTGGAGTTCTTTTGGGAATCTCAATCTCTTTTTTCCTCCTTAGAGTTATAACACTAACATTCTTTGGGTTAACCTCGAGTTGAGATGGCAGTTTTCCTCTACTTTGAGATTCTAGATGGTTAAGCCTCACTACCATCTGACCCATTTGGTTCTCTACATTTTGTATGCTCGCTTTTGTCCCTGCTAAATCTGTTGTATACCCTATTGAAGTTGTTTTTGTATACTCTATTGAAATTGAAGATTGTTAGTAGTAAAAGTCTTGATAAAGTCATCTAGAGATGTACTTAAACTGGAAGAAGTGACTTGTGGCCTTGGTTGAAATTGTTGTGATATGTTCCTTTCATAACCCAAGTTAGGATGATACTTGTAGCCTAGGTTATACGTTTGTGAGTATGGGTTATATTGATTAGGAAAGTTCCCTTTTACAATATTCACATACTCTATACTTTCCTCTTGCAGTTTTGGACACTCATTAGTCGGATGGCTCATGTTTGAAGATATTCTGCATGTTTTTACTTGCACCTTTCTAACTGCAATATGTCTAAAAATAGATGTTAGCTCAACTAAATGATGTTCGATAGATAATTACTTACCTCATTTACACATCAAACATTGTTACGAGTGCAAAATTGTTGAGTGTTAGCAGTCATTCGCTCAAGTAAAATCCTAACTTCAATGGGAGTCTTCTCACATAGTGCCCCACTACTTGTCGCATCAACCAAACTCCTCTCCATTTATAGTAATCCTTGTAGAAATACTGGATGAGAAGTTGCTTTGGAATATTATGATGAGGATGGCTGGCACAAACCTTCTTAAAGCGCTCCCAGTACTAATAAAGGGACTCTCTATTATGCTGCTAGATGTTGCAGATTTTCTTTCAAATAGTCGTCGTCTTTGGTGTTAGAAAGTATTTTGCCAAGAATAATCTCTTCATCTTTAGCAAAGTGTTTCATGCTCAGATAAAACACATTGAGCTCCTTAAGATGCTTACGTGCATCCTTACCTACAAGACCATAAAAATTAGGTAACAAATGTATTAACCCAGATTTAAGCTAAAAAATAACATGGTCAGTAAAATTTGGAAATGTAATGCATAAAGGTCTTTGGGTTAGGTCTAGTGCAGCCACCTCCCTTAGCGTTCTCGAATTTGCCATTGTATATTTAGATTCAGGTTCTAGTTTTACTTCAGAAGCTGTTCTCGCTTTATTTTTTAATGTCCACAGTGTTCTCTCCATCTCCGAATCAAATTGCTCAAATTCTCTACGAGGAGATTTAGTAACTACCATACACCAACACTAACAAACATTTAAAAATTAACAAATAACTAACAGAAATGATTATAAACAAATATATACATAAAACACCAACTAAAATAAAAAAACACAAATTAAATCACCACACTCCTCAACAACAACGCTAAAATTTGACATCACGTGTCGAGTGCATTGTAAAATTTACCTAAATCTACATACTAAAAATTTGTAGATGTGGTAAGTCAAGATCCTATCCATAGGGAATATTCGGTTAATTCTCGCAATGAAGATAATTGATGTAAAAGAAATAAAACAGGGGGTTTTGGGTTGATGCAATTGAGATAACAAATAAAATTAAACTAACGCAAGCAATTTATGAAAAATAGTTAAAAATGATATGAGTGATAAATGTGTGTAAAATTCGGTTCTTTGGTCTAATCTTGGGCTATACACATTTTAACTTACATCATTGCATTATCATCCTTACACCTCTTTTTGAACTATTGATCGTTACTTAACAACAAGCTCTGTTAATCCCTGTTTTTCTTTAGGTTATAATTAATTAAAACAAGCTCTTTAATTAACCATAACTACTAGATAACCTAGAATAAGCTCTCTAAGTTTAATCCAACAGTTGCGTTATGAATTAGAAAAACAGATAGATCGAGGCAATAATCATATAAGCTCAGATTATTTAATATAGATTACGTTATCCCTAATGATTCAATACCGTTAGTTGCCATATACAACTTCAAACATGACTATTACATATCATACTCAAGTTTTACTAATAGGTTTTCATGAAAAAATATGATATAGCATCAAAATCATTCTTACACAATACCAATCAATAAACACAAAATAACATAAATAATCCAAAATGAGGGAAAGAAAATGATAGACAACAATGATATGCTCCAATGTGCTTCTCAATTTCACCTCCGAACTAGCTTTGGGAAGGTTAGCCCTCCATCTTCTCTATTAAACTCTAAGAAAGAGTCATGAATCCTTTGGAGATGTCAAAACTTGAAGAAAGAATGATGAAAATCGCTCTGTTTTCCAAAAAGATGTGTCCGTCATAAAACATAGCTTTTATTGTAAAAATTAGGTTATAGAGGGACAGGTGGCAAGTGTCATGGGCATGACATGGGTTGTCATACCCATGACACAATTTTCAATAGCGTAGAGGTGTCTCATGCCCACGAAAATTGTCATGGACGTGAGTTAAGGCCATGACAAATTAATGGTGGTTGTGAGCATCAATGCTCAATGTTCTTCATTTTTATGCTTTTCTTTTTTTTTTTCTTGTCTCCTTTTCTTTTAATCTTCTTCTTCTTGCTCCATGAAGACAATAGAGTATGAATCTCGAGAAGATGACTCAACGAAAATGCTTTCAACTCACTTTAGCTATTATGCTTCCAAATTGTACTTAAAATCAAACATGAGCTAAAGTGAGTGTATAAAACATTTTGAGGCAATAACTACTAAATGTCATGGATTAAATGTATCAATAATTAAGTACATATCAACCTTGGCTAAGGATTTTCTGGATCAATACTAATCGAGAATAATAGAACATTCTCCCTAGTTACTTTAGGTGATAATTTATATTTTGATCACTCAACTAACTCCATGTACTTAATATCCAATGACTACTGAATGCGTTATCCATGATTAGAATAGGTCATAAGTAGTATCAAAACATAAAAATCCTTATACAAGATAACTTTGGAGACCTTAAGTCAAAGGATCACTTATACAATCATCACAATGAGAATTTTCATAGACATACAAGTAATGTTCCAAATGGATTTCTCATATCAAGTTAGTTCAGTTAGCTTATTCTCTAACAAACACCCACATGTTTGTTTAGGTATCTCCATACTTTAGTCTATGAGATCGATATTAAAATGATTCTTTATGCATGGATCGTTTCTTCAATATAAAAAATCTTCCTTTACTCAATCATCACCACTATCTATTTTGTTTGTTATAATCCAAGAATATCGTAACTTATTTCAATTTGTAAACTTCAATATATATCTTGCTCATTTTGTAAATCAATCATCATTTCAATTAAAAAATTATTATTACTTTTTTAATCTTATACACTTTACATGGTATCAAAGCCCCTCTTTCCATAAGAGCATTGGCTCTTAAACACTCTTATTATTATTTTTCTCTACTCTCTTTCTATTCCTCATGGCATTAGAATCCTCTGCACATGGAACTCCAATCATGATCTCCTCTACCAACAATAATCATTTTTATAACAATCCACTAATCTCCATCAACGCATACACTCAAATTCCATTCAAGCTGTAACTATGCTTCATAGAGGTCTCAATTCTTGAATCTTCTATTTGGTTATGATTTAATAGTCTACATAGATGGCTTGCTTCTTTATCCTCTTGAAATTGACTCATAGGAAGGAGATACAACTTCAAAAACTAGTTAACACAAAAAATATGGTTGTGCCAAGATGATCTTATACTCCAAGCCATTCAAGCATCCTTAGCTAGAAATATTGCTCCACTTATCTCATCCTCAAAGAATTCATCTGAAGCATGGCAGAAACTTAAGATCACATTTACAAATTGCTTAAACACTAGAATGCTCACCCTATTGTAACTAATGTAAACCTCTTAAGAAGGTGTCTCCATTTCATAATTCTATCATCGATGGCTTGGTATTGATTGGTCATCAATTAAGTGACGCAAAATTTGTTGCACATACATTGAATGGGCTAATCAATGATTACAGAGAACTTAACGCAGCAATACAAGCAAGAGAAACACCAATGAAATTTGAAGAACTTTATGACAAACTTCTTGATTATGAAATCTTTCTCAAATGAGAAGAAGGAAAGAAAATCACATCACCCATCACTGCCCAATTCACACAGCGCCCAACTCAATCCATATCACAAGTATGGAATAACACTACAAAAAGAGGAATCTAACCTCAACATCAAACACCTTTATATACCTCAACTACCAACTATCCTCCATCAAACACTAGACCCAATCTCATACAACATACACTTAACATCCTCTTCCTGGTACTCAGATAATCACTCTTGCCCTTGCCCCATTTTTCAACTCTATAACAAAATTATCCATAAAGTAAACAATTGTAATTCTCGTTCCAAGCCATCACCTAACTCAAATTGTCCCCAAGCTAACATCACTAGTAATGATGTCAACAAAAAACAAAAGTCATGGTTGGTGGATTCAGGATCCTCTCATCCTATAACTTCGGATCTAAACAATCTCTTTATTCATTCTAAATATGATGGAAATAATGACATACTCATTGGAGATGGTAATGCCATACCAATCACTCATTCAGGCTCTACACAACTCTTTTCCTCTTGCAATTCCTTTCAATAAAATAATGTTCTATGCTCACCATATAAGCAACACCTCTATTGATTCTTTTCCTCATTTTTTTCTTATCAAGGATCTAAATATGAGGCCATCCTTGATCTGCGACCATAATAAGCTGGTGATTATGAACGACCATTTGTTCCCTTAACTCAACAATAACCTACTTCTCTTCACATATCCACAATTGGCAATAAAGACTTATGGCAGTACAGACTTAGTCACCCATCAAACAAAATTCTTTGCAATTTTTCCATTATTTTTTTATTTTCTGTATTTGAAGTAATTCATTTTGACTTTTGTTTAAGTAATAAAAATCATCGAATTCCAATTGGAATAAACACCATTCCTTGTTCCTCTCCTTTGGAAGTTATTTACACAGATGTTTAGGGTCTAGCCCCGTCTCTCTCTCTTGATAATTTAAGATATTATGTTATCTTTGTTGATTATTACACCAAATATTCATGGATGTATCCATTGAAAACCAAGTCCCAAGTTATGATGTGTTTATTAAATTCAAAAATCTAGTGGAACATTTTTTCGATATGCCAATCAAAACCATTTATTTTGATGGTTGTGGTGAGTACAAAGGCCCAACTCATACACTTTCCTGATTTGGAATTCAATATCTATAGTCCCCACCCTACACTCCTCAGCTTATTAGTACAATCTAGTGAAACTTGCTCTTCTTCACCATGCTTCCTTGCCTATCAAATATTGGACTGTTGCCTTTTAAATAAGAGTATACCTTATTAACTACATGCCCACCTCTATTCTTCAGTTCAAATCTCCCTATGAACAATTATTTTATCAACTACCCAACTATGAAAAACTCAGGGCCTTTGGTTGCTTGTGTTGCCCATACTTGCGTCTTTATGATCCTACAAAACTTCACACACAATCCAATTCGTGTATCTTTCTTGGTTACTCCATACCACATTATTTATATATCTTTCATGACAAATCAACAAATTCCACCCACATATCAAGGCATATAATATTTTGTGAACAAATGTTTCCCTTTAAATCCTCATAAACAAGTACTACACAACCACTTTACCAACAATTGTCCACTTGGTATTCTATATTGACACCTACATCTAAGGACCCACTTCCACCCCTTAACCCCAAATTTCTTTCTAATTCTCACTCACCTGACACGTTACCAACATTACCTATCATTTAAACAACCACTAACTCTGTTGGGTCCGTGTTTTGCGTACCTGGGCGAACTGGCCCAGCGTACCCCAAGTTGGCACGCCTCTTACCATTGAGGGCCTTTTAATGTTGGGTCCGTGTTTTGCGTATCGGGGCGAACTAGGCCCAGCGTATCCCAAGTTGGCACGCGACCACAACCTTCAAAGGTATTGTCCTCTTTGGTACTCGAACTCGAGACCTCAAGGTTTTGTTGCATTTAAATGCACGCTTCTTACCATTGAGCTCCTTTTGCCTACAACTCCTTCTAGTTGATCTCGTCAATTTATCTTATTCTTTTATAACCCCTTAAATATGCCTTGTTGTGCTGAAAAATCCTTCACTTTTATTGTCATAGTCCAAAATTTCTAGGTCCATTAAACTTTTTCACTTTAAACCTTACAATTAAGGTTATTTGTTCCTAAACTATACTTTAATATCACTTATTAAGAAATAATGTACAGTAAGAATAAAATAGAAATAAAGAAATAATAAGAACACAAGAAGATTTTTAATGAAGTACCATAGATATCTTCATTACAAATATTATTACTTTTGACTCAAGCTTGTTACTAACTAGACCTATTAGTGCTGAGGAGATCAAGGAAATTCTTTTTAATCTTAACCTTAATAAGTCCCTTAGTCCAAATGGTTTATTTGCTTATTTGTTCTAGGTCATAACAGGTAACTTAGTAGTGGAGGTATTTAAGGAGTTTTTCATATCTTCTAAAAATCTTAGAGAATTGAACAAAACGTTCCTATGCTTGGTTCCTAAAGGTCTCAATCCATCTAGTTTGAATGACTATCACCCTGTAGCTTGCTAAATATTGTATATAAAGTGATAACTAAGATTCTTGCTAAAAAGATTTAAGGTTTCATTGAAGGAAATTATCTCTCATTGTTGGGTCCTATTTCCGAAACCCAACCTGCTTAAACTTAACGCTATCACTCTTGAAACGGAACGAAAAATCGAAATCCAAAACGAATGAAACGAAACAAATGCGAAGCTAAAAGGATCAAATCCAACCAAAAACGAATATCAAATAGGTCGAATCGAATACAAATGGAAATCGAATACGAATGCGAAACAAACGGATCTACATCAGATACCAAATGAATTCAAATGCAGATAGAAAGTGAACTTGAAATCAACGCATACAAACGGTGATTTCGAACTGAATTTCAGATTCCGACATCCGAAGCGTGAACATAGAAAACTTATCGCGTTGGAGACCTTGGACTAGCCAATCCGAAATCGGTAAATAAAATTTTTTTTTGCTCTTTACTTTTTCTTTTATTCTTTTCTTTGATCATTTGATCCATCTTATTTAAAATCAAACAAATAATTTCCCTCTTTGGGAACTTATCCTTCAACTCATACTAAACCCATATTACTGAAATCTTCTTATTCATCAAATTCTTATTCTTTACCATAACAATCTCATACTCATGCCAATAAGCCCTTAAATATGTACACTAATACACGTATCCATAAGCTACCCTATAAAAATCGAGCAGCATAACGGCTACACAAGAACAAAACCCAAACCTGCAAGGTATGAAACTCACTTTTATAAATTCCAGACAATTTCACATACATCAAATCCACCAGACCCTCCGTCCGGGATCTCAGCAGAAACGCAATCCTAAATTCTAAACCATTTCAAGTCATTTTTCATATCCAATTCATATTCATCACATTCAAACTCATATGCAATTCCCATTAACTCATATACAAATTAATACTTCCATCAAACTCAAAACCAAAAGTATTTATAAATCATCACAATTTATATCCCATCATTAAGCATATTCATCCATATCTATACATATATATCCCAATTATATTCATAACTCTATTCACTTTCTGTACAAAACCCATTTACACAATCCATAGCCATACACATTCTCCAATTCCATAACTCAAGTTCTTATACCATAACATAATCCAAAATACATTATGAACCAAAAACTTACAATACTCTAATGGCATTCCAAGCCATAGACCATTACCAATAATTATAAACCAAAATACACATAGCACAAAAGCATGCACAAATACTAAAGTCTTGACGTCTTTCATCCGATCTCCTGCTCCAATACCTGGAGATGGAGATGAAAGGGGGGGTGAGCTCGGAAGCTCGTGGATAACATGTTTATCAATCAAATGATAAGCGAAACATTTTCAAACCATTCTTTCAGTTGATCGAACCATCACAGTAAGAAAACATTGAAGGTTTATTTCTTAGAAACTTCTCAATTTCAAAAACTTTCATAAACATTTTCAAACAGTTTCCAAAGCTATCATCATTGAAAATCCCAAATTTCTCATTTATCGAAAATCCAAACCTTTTTACAATTTATGAATATAAACGCAACACATGGAATACATCACATATAAATACACCACATTTTACACAAAGCAAAACATATAACACATCAATCGGTTTGGGTCGGTCCAAAAATAGGACGTATTGTACATTCCCACAAAGCGGTCCTGTGCAGCCGTGAAACATATGGGGAGTCCGAAATCAGAGCTCCTATGCCACTAACGGGCAGCCGGGCGAAGGCTTTTAAAAATGAGACCAGTGCACTGACTCCACATAAGGGACCTAACCAAACCCATATAACACGTATTCATGCTTGAAAAATCCTATCGCCCAAAGGCACATTTTCGAAAATTCCACTTTTTATATTATGTCGTATTCAACACATTCATAGTCACAAACTTGCATACATGCATATAACAATTAAAACACATTCTCAAACTATCAATCAATCTCATAATTAATCAAAATTCACATATTGAAAACTCAAACAATCAAACATAAAGAATTCAACAATTATGCTCATTTCATCAAATCCTTCAAATACTTTGAAAGTAGTTAATTGAATCATTTCAAAAGCAATTGATTCAATCATTTGTCAAACAATAGTTTATAAGACCAACGCTTATAATTAGCTTATAATTTGAAAGATAAACACGTTGCCCACCTTTTATCCATGCTTGGAGCTTATTCCAATCCTTAAGTCTCCTAAACCTCTCCTCAAATTTTCTCATTCAAGACAAAAGCCCTAAAATCATAAGCATCCACAATTAAATCAATTCAACCGTGAAAACTCTAAAATTGGCTTGAGAATCCACAAGCCCACACTAAACTTAAGTCAAAGAAACCAAAATCTCACTAAAACTCAAAGATCAAGACTTATCTCTTACCTTAACCTTCTCCATTTTCGTGCTTTTCTTGGCTCATCTTGGAGCTCTCACTTCCTTCCATGTTTTTCCCCCATAAACCAACGAAAAACCTTGCTTGGAACCTCCAAAATCTGAAACCCCAGCTTCATCTTCCTCTTTCTCCTTCTTCTCCACGAAATCTCTTCTTTCTCTCTTCTTTCTTTCCCTCTTTTCTTTCATTTTCGTGCCTTGCTTCTCTTCCCACGACAATCCCCTCTTATTTATATGCCATGTCATTAAAATGGGTGGTAATTGACCAAATTACTCTTACTCTTTAGCCAAATTTCCGAATTTGCCCCTACACTTTACTTTAAGTCATGCTCACTTGCGGACATGTTTCGCACTATCAATTTGAAGGAATTTGTCAAAACTTCCTTCTAGAGAATTGTTCCTCCTTGTCTTAATTTCATTATGCCATAAGAATCATCCAATTTGGAGCACTACACCAAGAGTTATAGTCCAAACATGTCGGACATATCATTTTACTAACACATTTTATAGTACTTCACTTCCTTCCACAATTTGACATTCTTAAGGGCTAAATTGAAATTTCATTTCTTCATATGACTTGTAGCCCCATGTCTTAAATTTATTTCGCCTAAAGACGCTCTTCAATCGGACCTCTACAGATCTCGAATTTTACAAAATACTGAACTATATTCAGAAAATTGTCTAACTCACTTTGATTCAAATAATCTTGCTCAATTAAGGCTCTAAATTTCACAAATTTCACATAAAATGAAATTCATTGTCTTAGGAATCCAAAGCTTCAAGAACCAAGTCATTCGGATGTCGGATGGAAAAGATATAAGCAAATGATTTGACAAGGTCGGATGAGGAAGGAAAATAGCAAGATCAGAATGAAACAAATCATTCCGATGTCATAAGATTCAATCAAACTCGTTCAATTCAACTCAAAATGATACAAATTTTTATGGAGAGAAGGATACATGTCTTAGTAATTCATTGCTTCAATAATCCCCTCAATCCGAGGTCGAATGAGTAAGTTATGATCAAAATAATTCAACATGTTCAAACCCTAAATCGATTTGAAACTCTTTTGGCGTAAATGCCATAAATTTCAATATAGAGATCGCATTTCTTTTGTTCTTAGACCATGTAAAAGTATACTTCTAGATCTACAACTCTTATGAAGACTACAAAATCAGATTCGGCCTCTAAAATGATCAAAATCGCGTTTTTCACAAGTTGACCCGTGGCTGTCCGTTAAACGGACATACATGTCCGTTTAACGGACACATATGGCCCAAAATGTACCAATCCATCCGAGAATGTCTGTTTAATGGACATAGGTAGGGCAAAGGGTCCTTTTGACCCGTAAAGGTCCGTTTAACGGACTTCCATGTCCGTTTAAGGGACATGGGTTTTTCAAAACCTCTTGAACCCTTTCCAAAGCTTCTCACATCCCAACTAACATCATATACACTTATAATCTTCACATATTTACTTATTCACAAGCCTAAACACTTTATAACAATCCAAGCTACAAAATCAATTCACAATTTTCTCAAAAACTCAACTAAATTGGTTCTTCAAAACCACAAATCTCAAACATGTCATCAAAGCTGTCACTAACATCAATCTTATATAACATCATAACTTGCAACAACTATAACTCTTAATCCCGATCTCGAAAACTTGCATATGTAGTCTCGTTGGAAAGATAAAAGAACAAGCTACAACTTCAAAGAAGGCAGCTTTGGCCAATTCTATGTCAATTATTCCCGAATTCCTCACGAATCAGCATATACATTTTTATTCTACATTCAACCTCAATGCATATGATTTCTCACATTTTATTCTACATGCCATTTACCAAATACCTCTCTTGATTTTTGCATAATATCTCACATATATAACCATAGTTCTTACCTAAGGTTCCTCAACTCACCATCCATACATAATTCACATTTCAATATCATAATCATCTATAACAAAAGTATATACAAAAATCACTCATTTACTTTCATTTTCATATTTCTAATTTTCGCTTCAAGGTTCGGGGTCCAACATTTCTCCCCCTCTTAAAAGAATTTCGTCCTCGAAATTCATACTTAAGTAAACACCAAGTAATACGTTCTCTTAACTTATATCTTCCAAATGATCCTAGTCATTCACATATTCAAATCCTCACCACACATATTCGTAATGTTTTTCACCTCCTATATCATATACCATCCATATCATATTCACACTCCAATAATTCTTATCATATTTTCACAAGTACATAATTTAACTCATCTTTCAAATCTTCCTTAGTTCCCTCACAATTGCATATATTTCTCTCACAAATGCATATTCAAAATCAAACAACCCAATTCATCATCAAATTCTAATCTCATTTTCATTATCACAACCTAAAATCACTCCAATTTCTTATCACACATATTCTTATCTTACTCGCAATTTTTTTTCACTTCTTTATGAGATTAAATCATCACTATCATATCAAGCAACTATTTCTTCACATATGCTAATGATCTAATTTTTTTTGAAAACCTTAATATGGACCAAAACCATTCAATCTCAATCTTTTAATGGTAAATGTGCTTAATAATCCTAAGATTAATTATAATTTTATAAATGATTTTCATTTTTTCATTTTCCTTCTTTATAAATTTGTTTAAATATATAGTTAATGCATTAAAATTCTATAAATTATCTTTTTCGATATAAAAGATCAACATACCTAAAAATTTAATATTAATAAGATAAACATAATAAATTTAAGTTGATACTATTGTTAATCATTAATATTTATTGACCATAAAATAATAATACATAAAAGTATTGAAAATGCTAAGCAATATAATATAATGGTGTACGAAGGTGAGTAGTACAAGGTTTTAATTAGAAGTTTAATAATTTTTGCGAACATATAATAACAACAACAACTCCCAGTATGAATCTCGCTGATACGTGGGGTCTGGGGAGGTTTAATAGTACGCAACCTTACCCCTAACTAGCAGAGAGGTTGTTTACAAAATTTTTACAGACATAACAATAAATAAAGTTTCACGTTAATTCCATCAAAAAGGAAATGAAATAATTAATTTTTTGGATTGCAAGTGACATGAGAGTCGGTAAAGGTGAATGAGTTCCCTATGTCTAGATTTCCAAGAAGGGTCATTGCATGTTTGAAGGCATCAATTGAAAAAGTCACAGATCTTCCTTAGGTGATGTGTTATTGACACCCTCTTACAATAACTTCTTAGCTATAGCTAAATTAGTAGGAGATATAGTGAACGGATCCTCAGATGTAGTATAGATCATTGAATTAGATGAATTGCCAGTATAGATCATTGAATTATATACAATTAGTATATAACTTACATAGCTAGTTAACTCAAATCATATAAAGAAACCAATATAGAACATATGCATACCTGATTAAACAAACATAGTAATTAGAATCGATGATTGTTCAAAAACAATGGATTTCCTTAATCCTTTACAGACCATCGGGACATTGCCACTGTCTCCATTTCGATCTATTTTCACTTGAAGATTCAAGGAAGCTTAACATAACTTATAGTATCCACAATCAGATGTTCATAAATATAATAGCTTCATAACAGGAATTGAGGTACAGATAATAAAGGAAGAGAGGTAGTTTGAATGATAATAAAAACTTTGAAGAAGAAGATCAGTCATGGAAGGCAAAGGGTGATTAGTGTTTGATGAGGATATTTGTTCTGCATTGATTTATTCTTTATTATGGGGAATTTGGCCACATTCCTCCCAGCTGAGTTCTCACCCCAAAAACTAGTCATCATGTCGAAATTCCTCTATGAATTAATGTTAAAAGTTGTATTATGAAAAGTCAATTTAGCATAAAATTTATTTTGTTCAATTAAATTCTCGATGATAAGTCAAAGTACTACAATCACTAGTTATACATCTTCTATCTACCTATTGAGATGTCTAAAAAACACTAAAAAGTAGTAGATTGGGAGTGATTACAAAAGTTGAAACAAGTTGAAATTTGTAAGAAAAATAAAAGTTTTTTTATAGAAGATTGTTTAATATTATTAAAGCAATTATTACCCTTATTAAAATGAAAGTAGCATTGGTTAAAATGAAAGTAGAATTCTTGTATTATTTTCTTTTAACAGTTTCATAAAAATGTGATAATTCATGTTCTCCAGCTTTTGGTAATCCTATTAGTGAGCATTATTATATACAATCTGGAATGACCTTTGGTAGAAGGCTTATTTAAGAAATAGTTGAAGCTGACTCTATTATGAAGTGATAGCCTTATGAAAATTAAGGTGCTTTGGTCACTACCTAAACTTTTCATTCACAAGAATGCTTTGCTTTACTATGCTACAACTAATAGATATGTAAATGACTTCCATTACAATATTCTTTTGTTGGACAGTGTGTTAATCAATAAAATAATTATTACATAAATTGAAATTATTGAATGCAATTATAGATTTAAATGTTTCTTGAAATTAGATATATTATATACATTTAAACGCTTGTTGGATTATTTTAATGCAAAAGAGAGATCTAAATTAAGAAAATTATTATGCTTTATTCCTACTATATGTTAGTCTTGGGGAAAATTATCAAGGTGATCATTAAAGTAGTGTAAAAAAACAACAAAGGCTTCACACGATTTTATTGATAAGGTCCACATTACTTGCTTAGCTATAAGATGGGAACAACTTTATAAGTGTCTCTAACAAAACTTTCATCTAACAATTGATAGTAAGAAAAAAATCATCCCTAACTAATAACAAAAATGCAAATAATGATCCCATTCCGGATCAACATCAACCCATTTTGTCACAATGAAGTATAGCAATGACAATTTATGCAGACGACTGAGACCACATCACAAAAAATAGAGGGATAAAGAAGAACAGAAAAGCACAACACAATAACCTAGAGAATGAAAGGAGAATTATAAAACAATACATAAAGTGGACGACTTACTTGGACAGACAGGCAATCGAAGACGACCATAACAGAAGACAAAGATTCACCATGCTCGAGGCTTCTTCAACAATTGCCAAAACTAAAGGGAGAATAGATGAAAACGACAAATAGTCAAAGACGAAGATGTCTTCATCTTTGGTTTCATTTTTTTTCTAATCACCTAGTAAGGAGCAGCATCGTTTATTTTACAATAAACAACGTCGTTTGTTGTACAAAAAACAATGTCGTTTGTTGGATGGTAAACGAAGAGGAATGTTGATGGCTAACACAAAAATGACATCAATTGTAGTTAACATAAATGACGTCATTTTTTATAAAGTCGAAAGAAATATACCATTTAGTGAGGATTCAAAAACTCGTCGCTAAATGGTTTGCCATTACCATTTGTTTTTATATTTGGTTAATATAATAATATAAGATATGTAAATTATATGTTACAATACGAAATTTTGATATATATACATATATTATATTATTATGAGGAATGTTGACTGCTAACACAAAAATGATGTCGTTTGTAGTTAACATAAACGACGTCATTTTCGATAAAGTTGAAAGAAATATACCATTTAATGAGGATTCAAAAACTTGTCACCAAATGGTTTGCCATTACCATTTGGTTTCATATTTAGGTAACATAATAATATAATATATGTAAATTATATGTTACAATCTGAAATTTTGATATAATAAATAGATAATAGTTATTAAATAGAGTAATTATATATATATATATATATATCAAAATTTTGTATTGTAACATATAATACATATACTATATTATTATGTTACCCAAATATGAAAACAAATGGCAATGGCAAACCATTTGGCAACGACTATATATATATATAACAAACCTGTTCGAACGGAGAAATCGACACTGGCATTGGCGCACAGGAATCCATTGGGCTTGGCCTTCAGGGAGAAGGTGTGTCAGCTTCAGGAAGAACGGATTCAACGGATGTTGTTTGTCCCTCTTCAATAGGAGAAAAGGTGCATTCGGGCTCGAAAAATTGGAAAAAATTACATAAGTAAGATATGTATAACTATATATATATATATATTACCTAAGTAAAATATGAGAATATTTATATATATTGTAAATTTTCATAAATCATTACACTAGATGCATTACCTATTTGATATTAAATTGCTATTAAAAACTTTATTAATTCTAACAAAACTGTAATTTAGTATATATAATTTGTATAGTAATTTTTGTTTATGATATATTAAAAAATAGCAAAATTTAAAATGTATAAGAAAAGTGTAGTATTAGTGACATATTTGAAACTTGGTCATCAAAACTGCACATTTTTATGACGATTTGTGATATCATCACCAAATAGATGGGCATATAATCAAATTAAGTGAAACGTCATAGCTTTCATACAAAAGGCGATAATTTTTTATAACAGTTAATAAAATATTATTTAATGTGTTTCAATTTTAGTTTTCATAAAATAGAGTCAAAAGGAACTACATAGATAAGAGTGTTATAGGATCACACTCTACAAATTGACACATTACAAGGAAAGTGAAGGTTGGACGTTTGAAGAAGTGCAGGATAATTGTGTAAGTCTAAAATTTTGTTTAATTTTTAAGTTTATTAATTTTTGAATTAAATATTGATTTTTTTAAATTTTAGAATAAGATGTAGGAGTTGTTGTAGAGCTCTTTATCTAACAGAAATGAGTCAAATGTAGATGTCATTTGTAACAATGTCCTTGGTTAAGGCTTGTTCAAGTACAAAGAGGTATTTATAGGTACAAAAATAACTCTTTATATCTAAATACATGAACTCAAACCATATATGAACTCAAAATCATACATAGACCAATATTTAATTATGTAACTAATACATGAACATAATTAAACTCCCAACATTAAACTTAAACATCCATGTATCTAGACTTTAAACATTCATGTATCTAGATCAACTTTCAAATTACTCTTCAACACTCCCTCTTAATTTGAAATTTCTTTCGTACTTTAAGTCTTGTCCTCAAATGTTGAAAAACTTCAAATTTGAGTGATTTTGTAAAAATATCTACAACTTGATCATTAGTCCTCACATTTCATTCTTTACAGTACATTCTCTAATAAAATTATACCTCGTATCTATATTTTTGCTTCGATTATGAAAAACTGAGTTCTTGGCTATTGCTTGTGTAGATTTGTCATCAATACATATTTCAGTTGCTTCCTTTTGTGGCAAGTGAAGTTCATTCAATAGCCTTCTAAGCCAAATAGCATGACAAGTGCATGAAGTTACAACCATATATTCAGATTCACCACTTGACAAAGTCACAATAGGTTGCTTCTTTAAACTCCATGTAATAGCACAATCACCCATAAAAAACATAAAACTAGTTGTGCTTTTTCTATCGTCAATATCTCCCACAAAATCACTATCACAAACCCTAACAAGCTTGAAATCAACAGATGATATATGGAGTAATCCATAGTCAATTATACTTTTGATATATCAGAGAATCCTCTTAGCTGCCTTCATATGGTGCTTCCATGAAACGACTTATCAATCTAACAACAAAGAGAATATCTGGTCTTGTACATGTCAAGTATCTCAAGCATCCAACAAGGCTTTTGAATACAAAAGAATCATTTTTAGATCCATCATCAAACTTTGTCAATTTAATTTCACATTACTGGGTGTAGTCACCGAATTGCAATCAAGCATTTGGAAATTCTTCAATATTTCTTTTGCATATCCATCTTGCGAAATAAAAATTTCATCTTTCATTTGCTTCACCTCCAAGCCCAAATAGTATGACATCAATCCAATATTTGTCATCTTAAACTCTAAAGACATAGCTTTCTTGAACTCTTGAAACAATCTTGGGTTATTACTGGTAAAAACAAGATCATCCACATAAAGACAAATGAGGAGAATATCTCCATTTTCATATGATTTAATGTAAAGAGCATATTCATGAGAATAATGAACAAACCCATTATCTTGGAAGTACTTGTCGATGCGAGTATTCCATGTGCTTGGTGCTTGCTTTAACCCATACAATGCCTTTTTCAATCTCAAGACCTTATCTTCGTGACTTTTGATTGTAAAGCTAATTGGTTGTTTAATAAATACTCCTTCTTAAAGATCGCCATTTAGAAAAGCTGACTTTACATCAAGTTGATAGATCTTCCACTTCATTTAAGCTAGAAAAGAGATCAAAAAATGAATAATCTCTATATAAGGAATAGGTGCAAATAGTTCATCATAATCCACTACATTCTTTTGCTTATAACCTTTAGCAACGAGCATTGCTTTATATTTTTCCACATCTCCATTGGCATTCTTTTTTAACTTGTAGAGCCATTTGACTCTAGTAGCTTCATAACCTTTAGGAAGAGTTGATAATTCCCAAGTATTGTTTTTTTTCTATTGCTTTGATTTCCTCCTCCATGCTTGTCTCCATCTTTTTTCTTTCACAGCCTCGCTAAAATTTAAAGGTTCACTATCTACAAGAAGACAAAATAAATTACTTATATCAACATCATTGATTTCTTCTGTTTGTTCATAAATATCATAAATACTCCTTATTTTTCATGCTCCGTCACTTGAACTTGCTCTATGCATGGATGAAGAAGATGAGGCATATTTGGAGAAGTAGGTAAAGTTGTCTCTTAAATATTTGTTGTGGTTTCTTGCTCTTCATCTTCAAAGTATGGGAAAAATCATAAGTGCTTTCTTATTACGTCTCCCAATCCTATATGGCTTCTCCATCAAATTCAACATCTCTACTCACAACAATTCTTCCATTGCTTGAATTGTACAATTGGTAGCCTTCGGAATTTTGGTCATAAACAATGAATACATGCTTAACATTTCGATCATCGAGTTTGGATCTTTCTTTTTATGGCACATGAGCATATGCTATGCTTCCGAAAACTCTTAGATGAGCAACACTAAGCTTCATTCCATTCTACGCTTATTGCGGAGTTTGATCTTTAACATTTCCCGTTGGAGACCAATTGAACAAATGAACTGCACAAGAAACAGCTGCGACCTAAAATTCTTTAGGCATGTTTTTGGCCTTCAACTTACATCAAGCCATGTTAAGAATTGTTCTATTCTTCCTTTCAACTACTCCATTTTGTTGGGGCAAACTTGAGACTGTTAACGGGGGACGGATTTCATGTATTTCATAGAAATCAAGAAAATCCTTAGTGTAAGTACAAGTCGACTTGTACTACTGATAAGTCGACTTGTTCTTGAAAAGTACCGATAAGTCGACTTGTACATTGCATAAGTCAACTTATTCAAGGACGGTACTGTTTATTTGTGCCCTAAAGGCAATCCCCTTTAGCGCGTTTTATTCACAAATGATGCGATTGAATGAATAAATAAAGAAAAGGCATAATTCATTAATTTGATGTTCATGAACATTGTTTATGAATTGATTGGATCTTTAATCAAATTAATGAAGTCCATGATATATGACATAGCATGAAGGAAATTATGATGTGATCATACTCGAGATTCCTATCATGTGCAATTATGTCAAGATATCTAAATTCTCCTAGTCATAGGATTAATGAGGTGGACATCATTAATCCGGATAGACTAACACATGTCATATTCCTTGATTGGATCAAGCGGTGGATCTTAGAAAGCTGTAAATATGAGATATTTAGAATTGACATGTGGATGCTTACTAGCGGTAGTAGGTTCATTGGATGACACGCCATGAGATCATCACATGGATATCTTATCTAGTGTCGGTGATGATCTCATCATAGAATGGTGCAAGTATCCTTAGACTTGAGGTACTCGAGGATATCTTGAATCTTGATTACGTACTGACTCCATTCCTTGTTGCCTTCGGAGGTAACTCATAGGTTGGTGCTTGGGTACGACTTGAGGTATTGAAGATAATTGAGTAGCCAATAAAGGATTCACCACTTACGGATTAGCGTAAGAGATACCCGTAGCCTCTTGTCGGGATCATTACTTGTAAATCTCGGCGAGTGAATATGTCATGAAGAGTGTCTTCATGGACATATAGAGTAATGAGTCCTAGGGCGAGATCTGTTATCACTGGGCTAGACTCGGTCTAGTAAGAGTTGACACTTTGACCATACTCATAACCAAGTGGGGTATAGGATGGTGAAAGGACGAATTGCACAGTAATTGTACATGGAAGGGTTTGTGATCCGGTTCGTGATGAATACATCAAACCGATTACTTTTCGGTCAATTGGGGTCATGATGTGTTGCTAGATACCGCTCATGACTTGCTCAGATTAATTGTTAATCTAAGTGGCCAACATGTAGGAAGCTAAAGGGTCACACGCTTAAGAGTGTTTCAGAGAATCAGTAAAATAGTAATTGGACGAGTTCCAATTATAGAAACATTAGGATTAAATGGATCCCGATGGGATTGGGATATGTCCCGATGAGATCGCGACATCAATATTGCTAAGAAAGGTTTCCGGAGCTGTTTCAGCACCGGGGCCCGGTAGGCCGGTAGGACCGACCCCAGTTGGACTGGATCTTAGCAAATATATTCTAATTAATTAATTAAGTAATTAATTAATTAATTATTATATATATATATGCAAGCATCTTCGTTGGAAAATAAAAGAAGAAGAGATGATAGCTTTTGACTTTTCAAAAGCTTAGTTTATTTATTAAATAATGAATGGTTAAGAACCATTCACGTGGATGGCCTTCTCTCCAAGCATAAAGTCTTCTTTTAAGAGTTAAAAGAAAAACTTAAGAAGGCTTGGTGATGGTGGTCGACGGTTGCTAATGGGAGAGGAAGTTTTGGAAGCTTAAGAGTTAAGCTTTCCTTTGAAAATGGGTTTTCATGCCTTCCTCCTTCAAGCATCATCATTTCTCTTCTTCCTCCAAGCACAAGGTTCCAACGTGGATCTCAAGCTCTCCAGGACAGAGGTAGGCTCTAGCAGGCTTTAATCTGTTCTAGCTATTCCCGGGTCAAAGGGGTTTGATCCGGTTAGGTTTTCTGATCTCTGCGTGGATCACCTTTAGAGATAGTCTCTTTTGGCTATTTAGGTTTATGTCTTCATACGGATACCTGGATCCTGGGTTCGGGAAGGTCCCAGGAATAAAAATTTTTGTTTTCCGCTGCCGGTACATGTGATGTACCTCCCGGGATTTTCCTACAGTGGTATCAGAGCGTCTGGTATCCCGTATGAAGCTAAAACCTAAGCTAGATCAGAAACCCTAAGTGCTGTTGATGTTGATGCATGTGTACTGCCCAGATTTCGAATTGCTATAGAGATAGGGTTTTCGAAATTTTTCTGCCCAGAAATGTTCATAACATGTTAGAGAATATGTTTATGAATTTTCAGAATTTATCGATTTGATTTGATATAGTTTTGCTAATTAATTCCCTAAGGTTACAGATGCTGTTTTGTGAAACGATTCTGGAACAGGCAGTAGTATAAAATCGAGAATAAATTCTAGAAAAATCTTTTTCTGGATTTTCCTTCACCTACATGTCTCTAAGATGTTTTTGAATGTCAGTGAGCATGGAAATTGGATTTCAAGGTGATTGGATATTTATTCACGAATTTATTCTATGCTGTTTGGAATTGCTGTGCTGATGAACACAGATTTTGAATCGGTTTTGTTATTTAGGTTGACTGAGTTTTTGATGGCCTAAAATCCTGAAAAAATTCATGTAGCATGTTATGAACATTTAGTAACCTATATAAGTTTATCATGATTTATTGAAATTGTTTCATTGATCATTTCGAGCAATCCACAGAACTGGACAGTTTTTGTGAAAATTGTTGGGACTGTTTTGCTTGGGTTGATTGAGTTTGCTTTTTCAATTCCAATGCCTTGCAGCATTTTTAATGTGATTAAAAATGTGTTATCTTGATTTGGTATGATTGCCAAAGTTAATTTCTTGAATTTGCTTTTCCAAGAATTTTTGAATGCCGAATTGGTCACATTTGTGTCTCGTTAGTATATTGCATTATCTTGTTTGTTTTGACCGTCATATTTTTTATGGCATGTGCTGAAGTAAATTTGATAATGTATATGCTAGCTAGAGATGCTTAGGATGATAATTTGGGTGTTCCTAAATTGTTTGGAAATTAATGAGTTTTGACTCATTTCAAGTTTTTCATATAGTTTGACTATTTAAGGCTTTCATGGTTCAATGAATTGTTCATTGATACATCAAATTTATCAGATATTACCTTAGGAATGTAGGTGTTGTGAATTGGAATTGCATTAATTGAGAAATTATCCGATTAGAGATTTTAGCAAATTTACCTGGATAAGTCGACTTGTCTATAAAATAAGTCGACTTGTTCAAGGTTTCTGGGATAAGTCGACTTGTCTATATAATAAGTCGACTTGTTCAGGATCTCAGTATAATTTGACTTGTAGTACCTTATAAGTCGACTTGTTCATGGGCAGGAGAAATAAGTCGACTTGTGTCATACAAGTCGACTTGTGTGTGGGCAGAAGCATAAGTCGACTTGCATTTGATGAAAGTCGACTTGTGGCATGCTCAGGTTGGATGATGGATGATTATAAGGATTGATTCAATACGATTGATGAAACCTAAATCATTCCATATAGTCTTCGTGACTATAATCCTTAAGCTTGGAGTCTAGAGACTCGAAATCCCTCCTCGGTATATGAAAACTAACGCCTTCCATTAATATGGTAAGAACCAGAGTTCTTATAGGGTTGGGTTGTTGAGCAAACTCAAGCTCACTCTATACGGATATGTTCGAACCATGAAAATATGATTTTCGGATTAATGGGTCGGTTTTCACCGGAGGCGTTAGTTTGTTGAGCAAACTCAAGGTCAGCGTGGATGAGGCGAAATTGGGTAGCATACATCGGATGTATGCGCATCAAAGAGTTGATACCCGATGAAGTGCACATCAACAAGTTGATAGCGATTGATAGTTGTGTCTAAGATGTAATTGGTATATCGATACCTCCGAGACATAAGGTGGCTTGTTGAGCTAACCTCAAGGTCATTCTTAATGTCGGTTATCGATGATGCAATTGGTATGACCGATACCTACCGATTGACCTAAGTTGTGGCTTGTTGGGCAAACTCAAGGTCACTCTTAGCAATGTCGGATATCGACCCACTAGGACATTATGTCACTTTGTTTCTCTGGATTCGTAAAGAGGGTTATGGATTCTAGGAAACTAGTGGGAGCCATATGCATGTCATGCAAGTCCTTATGATCATGCAGGCATTTTTATTCTATCATTCCTTCTCTCTATCACGTTTAGGTTGATTGAAGAAGTCCTTCAGTGTGAATTTTCGCTCTCTATTCTGGACCGAATTTTCTTGATTGGCTAAGGAATCTGAGAATTGTTCTCAGATCTGAGGAACTGGGATACGTCCTAGATGTTCCACTTCCAGATACACCTGCTGTCAATGCTTCTGATAAGGATCAGAAAGCATATCGTAAGCATCTAAAGGACAGTGATATGGATACTTGCATTGTGCTTGTCTGGATGTCACCAGAGCTGCAACAGCAGCACGAGTCCATGGATGCTCACTCTATAGTATTTCATCTTAGGGAGCTGTTTGATGAGTAAGCTCGGTCTGAAAGGTTCAAGACCTCAAGGCTTCTCTTCATTACAAAGATGGCTCCAGGGACAATCTAGCATGCGGTATACCACAAGATGAATGGCTATATTGAGAGATTGGCCGTCTTAGGATTTGTAATGGATTATGAGTTAAGTAGAGACTTAATTACGGTTGGATTGTCGATGGTTATTCACGGTTTGTGTTAAACTATCGGATAAACTAAATATCCACAACAATTCTGGTGATCAATCTGCTTCATGACAATTGAAAGGAGCTATCAAGATAGATAGCAAGTCTTAATGGTGGATGCTTCTTCTTCTAGTTCAAAGAAGAAAAAGGCCAAGAAACCAAAGGGAAGTGCCATCAAGGAAAAACCAAAGAAACTGCCCCAAAAGGATTTTGCTTTCATTGTGGCAAGTCTAGCCACTAGAGACGAAACTGTAAAATCTATCTGGAGTCCTTGAAGCAGAAGAAGGCATCAGATGCCTCTACTTCTTCAAATATGTTAGTCATTGAGGTTAATACTATTCCTAATCCAAACATATCGGTATTTGATACCGGATGTGGCTCATACATATGAAATGATATGCAGGGCCTCAGGGACAGTAGAAAGCTCATAAAAGGAGAACTAGACCTTCGTGCAGGTAATGAAGCAAGAGTTGCTACATTAACCGTAGGCACTTATGTCTTGTCACTCCCTGGTGAGCTTATATTCAAATTGGATGATTGCCATTTTGTACCCGTTTTAAACAAAGAACATATTGTATGTTTCATGTTTAATTAGAGCTGATTTCCATTTGACTTTTAGTAGCAATGGTTGCTATATTAGTTGCAATGGAATGCTCTATGGTACCGGTACATTATGCAATGGAATTGACATATTAGATATGTCATATCCAATTATGAATGTCAATGACGCGAAAAGACATAATTGAGATAATTTAAAATCAACGTACTTATGGCATTGTCGCCTTGGCCATATAAATGAGATACGCATTGCTAAGTTCCATAAGAGTGGTAGTTTAGGGTCATTTGATTATGAATCATATGACACATGCGAATCTTGTTTATTAGGCAAGATGACTAAGTTATCGTTTAAAGGAAAGGGTGAACGAGTGAATGGAATATTAGACCTAATACATTCGGATGTATGTGGTCCGATGTTCATCCATGCCAGAAGTGGTTGTTTTTACTTCATTACTTTTATCGGTGATTATTCACGATATAAGTGTCTGTATCTAATGAGATACAAATCTGAAGCATTTGAATAGTTCAAATAATTCAGAAATGAAGTAGAAAACTAACTTGGTAAAAGTATGAAGACATTACGATCTGATCGTGGTGGAAAATACTTAGACCAACAGTTTTGGATTATCTCAGAGATCATGAGATTTTATCTCAATGCACTCCTCCTTGCACGCCACAGCACAATGGTGTGGCTGAAAGGAGAAATCGAACCTTGTTAGACATGGTGCGATTGATGATAGGTTTTGCACAGTTTTGGGAATATACGCTTGAGACAATTTGTTTACTTGCTAAGCGAGTTCCATTAAAACGATTGTGGTTACTCCATATGGAGATATGGACTAGCGAAAACCCTATCTTTCTTAGCTGAAAGTTTGGGATTGTCACGCTTCGTGAAGCGGACACAGTCAGATACATTTGATGTAAAAGCTGATAAGTGTTTGTTCGTGGAATATCAATTCTACCTTGCTGAGGAACAAAAGTTGTTTGTTTCAACGCTTGCTGTTTTCTTAAAGAAATAGTTTCTTTTACAATAAGGCGGTGGGAGCAAAGTTGAACTTTAGAAGTTCAAGATGCTCGAACAAACAGATCAATTGCTGAACTTGAAGCGTAACTCATGTAGATGAGGTAATGATTCAACCTTCTATTACACACCAATTTCGTAGGTAAAGTAGGATATGCTTTGTTCTAGAGATATGAATTTCGTAAGGAGCGAATGACGTATTACTCATACGAGATGATGAGCCTACTACCTATGAAGAGGTTACGAAAAGTTGAGTCGAGAAATGGCTTTAAGCCGAAATCAAATGGATTCCATGTACATAAACCAAGTATAGACTTTGGTTGTTACACGAAGGATAAAACCCACGAGGTGCAAAGGGTTTTCAAGAAGAAAACCAACATGGATGGTAATCGATTACCTATGAAGCGAGGCTAATGGCCAAAGGATATCGTCAAAGACAAGGAGTTGACTATGGCGAAACCTTGACCCGTAGCAATGCTTAAATCCATTAGGATACTCCCAGCCATTGCGCTCATTATGATTATGAGATATGGCAAATGGATGTGAAGACAGCTTTCCTGAGAGGAAATCTACCCGAGGATGTGTATGACACAACCTGAGGGCTTCACTTCCATCGATGGCGAAAACGTATGCAAGCTTCAGAAATCCATGTTTGGATTGAAGCAAGCTTCCAGGAGTTGGATTATCCGTTTAATTGAGTCAATCAAAGAGTTTGATTTCTCACAAAATTCGGATGATCATTGTGTGTACAAGAAGGTTAGTGGGACTGCAATCGTATTCCTTGTGTTGTATGTAGATGACATACTGTTACTCGGAAACGATGTCTCTATGCTGCAATCAGTTAAAATTTGGTTGTCCTAACAATTTGCCTTGAAAGACCTTGGTAAAGCAACTTATATCCTTGGGATATAGATTTATAGAGATAAATCAAAAAGGTTGCTTGGTCTTTCACAAGCATCGTACATAGATGAGATGCTAAAGAGGTTTAGTATGAAACGATGCTATGTACGTAGCCCGATGTATCGAATGCTCTAAGTATTACGGCGGATACCAATCGGATCTGGTGAGGGTCCTTTGGGTGGTGTCGAGAATATCCTCAAGTACTTGCGAAGCACTAAGGATGTTTTCTTGATGTTTGGAGATGGAAATCTCCATGTGGCGGGCATTGGATGCGATATCTAATCGATAAGGATGATTCGAATCACAATCAAGTTATATACATTCACACTTGAATAGCGTGGCGGTCAGTTGGAAAAATTCCAAACAAGAGAGGACTGCTGATTCAACAACCGAGGCGAGTACATCGCATGAGATGTGCAAAGGCGGTTTAGATCAAGAAGTTCATTACTGAACTTGATCTGGTCCCTAGTTGTGGTGGGCCCATAGGATTGTATTGTGATACAATGGGGCTAATGTGACAAAGGAACCAAGGTCTCATCGACGATCCGAACTCGTGATTACCGATTCGGAGATCATTAGTCGAGATGATATCGATAGAGAGAATTCCACGAGCAAAGTGTTGTTGTTACATTGACAAAGCCATTGTCACAGGAGAATTGTGTTTCTCATGGACTCGCTTATGGTATTAGATACTAAGGCGATTGGCTTTAGGTCAGTGGGAGATTTGTAAGTACAAGTCGACTTGTACTCTTGATAAGTCGACTTGTTCTTGAAAAGTACCGATAAATCGACTTGTACATTGCATAAGTCGACTTATTCAAGGGAGTCTTGTTTATTTGTGCCCTAAAAGGCAATCCCTTTAGCGTGTTTTATTCACGATCGTATGCGGTGAATGAATAAATAAAGAAAAGGCATAATTCATTAATTTGATGTTCATGAACATTGTTTATGAATTGATTGGATCTTTAATCAAATTAATGAAGTCCATGATATATGACATAGCATGAAGGAAATTATGATGTGATCATACTCCGAGATTCCTATCATGTGCAATTATGTCAAGATATCTAAATTCTCCTAGTCATAGGATTAATGAGGCTGGACATCATTAATCCGGATAGACTAACACATGTCATATTCATGATTGGATCAGCGGTGGATCTTAGAAGCTGTAAATATGAGATATTTAGAATTGACATGTGGATGCTTACTAATGTAGTAGGTTCATTGGATGACTGTCATGAGATCATCACATGGATATCTTATCTAGTGTCGTTGATGATCTCATCATAGTAATGGTGCAAGTATCCTTAGACTTGAGGTACTCGAGGATATCTTGAATCTTGATTACGTACTGACTCCATTCCTTGTTGCCTTCGGAGGTAACTCATAGGGTGGTGCTTGGGTATAGCTTGAGGTATTCGAAGATAATTGAGTAGCCAATAAAGGATTCACCACTTACGGATTAGCGAAGAGATACCCATAGCCTCTTGTCGGGATCATTACTTGTAAATCTCGGCGAGTGAATATGTCATGAAGAGTGTCTTCATGGACATATAGAGTAATGAGTCCTAGGGCGAGATCTGTTATCACTAGGCTAGACTCGGTCTAGTAAGAGTTGACACTATGACCATACTCATAACCAAGTGGGGTATAGGATGGTGAAAGGACGAATTGCACGGTAATTTATCATGGAAGGGTTTGTGATCCGGTTCGTGATGAATACATCAAACCGATTACTTTCCGGTCAATTGGGGTCATGATGTGTTGCTAGATACGCTCATGACTTGCTCAGATTAATTGTTAATCTAAGTGGCCAACATAATCGGAAGCTTAAAGGGTCACACGCTTAAGAGTGTTTGAGAGAATCGTAAAATAGTAATTGGACGAGTTCCAATTATGGAAACATTAGGATTAAATGGATCCCGATGGGATTGGGATATGTCGATGAGATCGCGACATCAATATTGCTAAGAAAGATTTAGGAGCTGTTTCAAAGATCGGGGCCCGATAAGGCGTAAGTAGGACCAAACCCAGTTGGATGGACCTTAGCAAATATATTCTAATTAATTAATTAAGTAATTAATTAATTAATTATTATATATATATATGTAAGCATCTTCGTTGGAAAATAAAAGAAGAAGAGATGATAGCTTTTGACTTTTCAAAAGCTTAGTTTATTATTAAATAATGAATGGTTAAGAACCATTCACGTGGATAACCTTCTCTCGAGCATAAAGTCTTCTTTTAAGAGTTAAAAGAAAAACTTAAGAGGGCTTGGTGATGGTGGTCGACGGTTGCTAATGGGAGAGGAAGTTTTGGAAGCTTAAGAGTTAAGCTTTCCTTTGAAAATGGGTTTCATGCCTTCCTCCTTCAAGCATCATCATTTCTCTTCTTCCTCCAAGCACTGAGGTTCCAACGTGGATCTCAAGCTCTCCGGGACGAGAGGTAGGCTCTAGCAGAGCTTTAATCTGTTCTAGCTATTCCGGGTTAAAGGGTTTGATCCGGTTAGGTTTTCTGATCTCTGCGTGGATCACCTTTAGAGATAGTCTCTTTTGGCTATTTAGGTTTATGTCTTCATACGGATACCTGGATCCTGGGTTCGGGAAGTTCCCGGGAACAAAAATTTTTGTTTTCCGCTGCCGGTACATGTGATGTACCTCCCGGGATTTTCCTACACTTAGATGTGAACTCGCCTCCTCTACTTCTCTATCGGACCTTAAGGCTTTAATTGTATAGCCACTTTCATTCTCTACAAGTGCCTTGAACTTCTGAAATGCTTCTGATTTCCACTTAAAAAAACCCATGTGTTTTTACTATAGTCATCAATGAAAAGTAAGAAGTATCTACTTTTACCATTGATAATGGTTTGATTGGTCCACACACATCAGTATGAATAAGTTGAAGTGGTGTAGTTGCTCTTGTCACTGCTTCTTTTAAAAATCTCCTTCTTGAATGCTTGCCATGTTGGGCCCCGATTCCTCTTTCTTATTAAATAGCATGTTTAAATTTATTTTGAGGTTTAGTTTACCTAATTTCTTTTGGTTAGAGTAATTTGAGGTTTTTAGTGCTTAAGTTAATGAAATTAAATGGAGGGTTTAAGTTTAAATTAGAGTTGGTATGGAGTTAGAAATTTAAGGAATAAGATGATATGAGGGTAATTTAGGAAGTCCACAAATGTTTTTAAAGGTTAAGGCTTATAAGGAAGGGTATTTTAGTCGTTTAAGATTTAGTAAAAGAAGAAAGGATGAAGCAAAGGGACTTGTGGTCGTATGAGAGAATGAAGGGGACAAAAATTGCATGTATAAAGAGAGGATAAGTGAAACTACGTAGTTTTGGGGCTTAGGTTTTAAAGTAAGAAACAAACTTTGCTAAGTCTTTTGAAAGAGACTTACGTAGGTTGCAAAGAAAAGAGGAAAGGGAGAGTTTCGGTTGAGTGGAGAAAAGAAGAAGAAGAAGAAGAAGAAGAGATTAGGGCTTTGTCAATTCTTGCTTTAGAAAAGAGAATTTGAGAGTTCTTTAAGAGGGAAAAAGGAAGAGGAAGGGTTTAAGCTTCCATTAGAAGCAAGATGCAATTTTGTGGGTGGCTTTTAAGGTGAGTTAGTTTCGAAATTCTTTGGAAATCCTTTGGAAATTCTAATGGGTTTTGCTTCTAATAGCTTAGGAAAAGCATGGGTAAGGTTTTATAGGTTCAATTTCATGCTTTCATTTCCTAAGATTTGCCAATTTTGACATCTCATGTTTAGGTTGGAATTTTGTGTTTTGATGAAGGGCAAGAGAGCCAAGTGGAGTTAGAGGATAAGCAAATTGATCAAGCCTAGAGCTAAAGGAATTAAGGTGGGTGATATTTTAATAATTGAGTTAATAAGCATATTAATTTTTTTGTCATAAATGTTATTTATTGCTTTCTAATGACTTACCAATGTTGTATTTATTACTCTTTGGGATGGTTTAAACTTGTGTTATGTGTCTTTTGTATGTAAATACATTGTGAAAATATTTGTAAAATTGTTTGTCAAGTGAAAAATATTAGAATATATTATTTCGAAAAAATGTCATTTTGGGCAATTATGTGTGAATTATGTGAAATGTATGCTTATATGGGTTTGTGGTGATCCCTTAAGAGTCAAGTGTACTTGTCTATTCATAGGCTTCTCCCGCCTGCCTACTAGTGGCATTGGAGCTCCTCACGGATTCCCATAAGTTCACGGCTACACATGACCGCTTTGCGGGAATGTGTAGTACATTCCGTTTGGATCCACCCAAACCATCTTCTATGTGTTTATGTGACATAGCTTTGTATTTGTTGATTTTGTAAACGTTTTGATTAATTGAAAAATGATTAGGATTTCTTTATGGCAAAAATGATTTTGGTAAAATTCCTTTGAAAAGAATTATTAAAGAATTTTTACATGCTTATTCTTAGTTATTAAAATTGTTACCCACTGAGCCGTCGAGCTCACACCCCATTTTTCCCTCTATAGGCGACAAGCGAGAAAACGAGTAAGCGCATCGGAATTGAGGCATTACTCCTATGTCTTTTAACTTTGAAGTCATCTTTTGGAAAACAAGGCTTTAGATAGCATTTTGGACAAATGACCCTTCTTTGTATTTTGTTTTTTGATACTTTTGATGTATTAGGGCTAAAATGTCCTCTAAAGCTTTGTAATAACTTATACCTTCCATGTAAATGCAAGAGAATTGAGTTTTAAAGTATCTTGTGTATGTTTCATAAAAATGTATTGTTGTATGGTTTGAAATTGTCAAAAAGAGTAAGATTGTGTTTGCTGCCCTTTTGAGTCAATTTCTGGGTTTATATGGATTGATTTGTGATTTGAAAAATTGAAGAATGTGGCGGTTGAAGTTTTGTACAGGTGCTGAAAAATTGGTTGTGTGTTTGAAGATTTTGGCTAGTGAAATTTTAGGGGAGATGCTGTCAAATTTTTCTTCATGAGCAGAAACTTTGACAGAGTTTTTGACCCTCTTAGAGTTTGATTTGGATTGGGGGGGTCTTCTTGAAGGTTGTAGTTTATATTTAGAGCTTTCCATTGGTATATAGTATGTCACTTTTGGACTTAGGATTAAGAAGTTATAAGGTTTGAAAAAAATGCAGTTACTGTTGGAAAGGGTTTTGTCCAGGTAGTAATTTCGAAAAGGTTTTTCACTTCCTTAGAGCCTTCATTGATTTTTGCATCCTTCAGGAAAGATGTAGATTGTCTTTTTTTTCTATCCATTGATGTATAATATGTTATTTTTGGGATTAGGAGTAAAAAGTTATGAGGTTTAGAAAGATTCAGTTACTGTTTGAATGGTCATTTCATAGGCAGTAGCTTTAAAAGAGTTTTTTTACCTCCTTTAGAGACTAATTTGATTTTTGTTTCCTTCATGAAAGTTGTAAATCGTCTTGTTATCTTTCCATTGTTATAAAATGTGACATTTTTGGGTTTCTGTGTTAAAAGATATGATTTTGTTTCGAATTTCTGTCATTATGTGGAATAATTTTAATTTGGGCAGTAGCTTTTGACTCTTTTAAAGGACAAATTAGTTTTTGGATCCTTCATGGAAGTTGTAGAGCTTCCTTTTATCTTTGTATTGATACCAAGTTTTTGAATTTTTGAATTCGGTGTGAAGAGTTACAAATTTTCAAAGTTTCAGATGTTTTAATTCGACTAAAAAAATTTTTTTCGGATCTCATTTGGCTAAGCGCGCTTGCGGCGTCCTCATGACGGCGAAAAGCGCCCATATCTGAACGACTTCGCGATCACGCGCTTCGCGATCGTGAACGCTTGTGCGCGAGGCGACGCGTTTGCCAGTTCTTGATTTATTTTTATTTTCTGATTTTTCCTGTTCCAAATTTAACCTCCTCTCACTCTTTTACTTGTAACTTTTTCGTTTAACCTCCGATTTAATTGATTTTCAAAGCATTGGTTTTCTAAAAAAATTTCTACCCTCTCATGGAAAATTTAGAATTTTTTGGGTTTGATTTGAATTTTATAGATTAAATCGAAGAGAGGCTATTGAATAGAGATATTGAATATGATTTCGTATTTGGGCGATTTCTTGATTTATAGATATCCGATTGAGGTGATTTTTAGTTCTTATTATTATAAAGACATGAAGTTTTCATTTTAGCTTAAGAATCGAATTTAATTTTTGGCCCTAAGCAGATCAATTTTTCAGGAGGGAAATTAGGATGAATCTTTCGAGATCCGTTCGGAAGTAATTGAAATGGTTTCGGGTTATGGTTTAACGTGGTGGAGAATTCCTCCCTCGTGGGATGCGCATCCAGATGTCACGTAGGACGTCAGACACGTGACTCTCCAGGGTGGGGTTCCATCATGCCAAGTAAACATGCTTCACATAAATGGTGGTTGACGGAGGGCATTCCTTTCACCATGTATTTATCTCCCAACACATTGAGTGCACCAAAATTCAAGTGTCCAAATCTCATATGCCAATGCCATGCTTCATCTTTCACATCCACCTTTTAAAATGTTTCTTCGATTGTCTTGGTATTCAACATAAACATTCTATTCTTCGACATAAACACCTTAGCAATCAATTGAGCATGTTGATCTCTAAGCCAAAGACAACAATCTTTTATATGGATTTCATATCCTTTTTTAAGAAGTTGCCGCAAACTTAAAATATTACTTTTCAATTTAGGCAGATAATAAACATCATTAATAAGTCTATGACTTCCATCTCTTGAAGAAATTACAATGGTACATTTTCCACAAATTTGAATCTTTAACGAATCTTCAAAAGAAATGTTGCCTTCTACCTTTTCATCAAGTTCCACAAATTTACCTTTATCTCCATACATGTGATTGCGTGCTCCATTATCTAAGAACCATATACTTTCATCCTTACTTGTATTATCTTTGAGTACTAGCAATAAAGTGGGCTTTTCATCTCCTTGCTTGTTATCAACTGCAACATCCCGTCCCCATATTAAGGTTTAGAATTTAGATTTCAATAATGGAGAAAATAGCAATGTGAGAGTTAGAGAAAAATTTGCATCTCATGCTCACGCATAATGTTAGCATACATGCTTGTGAATTTGAATTGTTGCACACATGAAAATAATTATACATGTACTCAGTGACATTCCGAGTATAATTGAATTGTAATGGGATACGTGAAAAATTATGGTTACTGTGATGAAATACATTTAGATGGTGGATTTGAGAATTGAAAATTGTTTCCAACAGTATTAAGTGGATTTTGGATGGTGATTTATTAAAATTTATGTAAGTTGAATGAAGAAGAGAAGCTAGAAAAGTTAATATTGATCTGAAACTTCCATGAATAAACTGTATTGATCTAGATAGATTTTGACAAAATTGTCTTCATGAAACTTGTAGAATTTTCTTTTAGCTTTTCATTGATATAAAGTTTGCAAATTTTGGATTTCTGGATCAAAAGAAATGGAAGTTGGAAGTTGGGTATGTGCATATGCACGATAGCAACTTTGGTTGTTTAAAGAGCAGAAGTCACTATCGTGCAAATGCACAATAGCGACGTTGGGTGTTTTTAAGTGAATGTCGCGATCATGCCCATGCACAATAGCAACTTTGGAGGCTTAAGAATGAAAATCGCGATCATGCAAAGATTGATAACCGATGTATATCCGACGAGTTTTCTTGAATTGATTTTTGGTTTTTATACCCGAGAGGAGTTGTAAAATGTTTGTGGATGGATATATATATGTAGATAATCAATTCTGGTTTGAATACGTGGAAGTTACGTAAGTTGATGAAGAAATGTAACATCCCACCCCCGATAGGAAGGGTAAAATAGTAAATTTGGCATAGGATGAGATGTATTGGATTGACTTAGGACTGTTCATGCATAATAGGATTGGCACACAGTATCATTTGTGCACATGAAATCACTGTACATGTATACATGACATTCCCGGTAAATGGGCCTAATGCAATTTTATTGTGATTAACGTAGTTATTGTGTTTAAAAAATTTATACTGAGTTTTTGGACTGAGTGATGTAGCACGTTACCCTTGCGGGGCACGGACTCGGATATCACCATCGATGTCGAGTTCGGGTCTTGCGGGAGTGGGGTGTTACATTTAGGTGGTATCGAGCCCAATGAATCTGAATGTATCTGGGCGCGATTTGAAACATAGGTCAAGTTGCATGCATTTGAATCGTGTAGATTCTGCATCGTGGTAATAGCGATCCCTAATCGAGTTGCGAGAATAAATCCTACGTGTGCATATGTGTTAAGTGATTAAGAGAGAGAAAAATGAGACTGTATTAGAATGTGAAACCAGGAAAGTATATGGGTAATTAGGAAGGGGAAAAAGGAAAAATTAATAATGAGATGTATGTTATACTGTGATTATAAACCCTCGAATTTGGTATCAGTATAACTATGTTGGCATGGGTTAATTGAGGAAAGAAAAGATATCAAAAGGAATCAGGGGATTTAAAGTGGCAATATTACAGCGAAAGAAAACGAACATTTCTACAGCATGGAGAGATCCACTGTGAATATGAGAAACACATTGGTTAAAGTATGCCTATGTTCGAGTAAAAGTTCGAGATGATTAGGGAATTAGAGTTGTGACTCGTATATTCAACGAAATGGGGATAATTGGAACTGAGTAAAAAGTATATGGTCCGATCAGGTAAATAGGTATTCACTACATTTGTGTTAGTGGGTATCATAGATGAGGATGATAGCGAGATTGGAATAAGGTCAATATTGTACCGTAACGATCTACTTAGAACTGAAAGAACTGAAAGAGCAAAGTGCCTAGTAGGGTAAGCAAAAGTAGAAATGGTGAGATAAAAGTGTACAGATAAACTGAAATGAACTCGTGAAACGGGAATGATCTTGAATGCATAAGCGTGGGATTGAAATGGTTATGCGAATATTGTGCTAAGAGTTTGGAAATCAGTATAATAAAATCGTAAGAGAAAAAGACAGACTGACAAGTTTTACTTATTGTGTATCGGAAAATTCTGGATTGGTTGAAAAGATGTATATGGACACAGAAATGGTAAATGGATGGGTAAATAGATAGAGATATAGTGGAGTTGTATCACCGATTTTGTCGTGTTTTGGGGACTGTGAATACCCTATCATAGATTGTTTGAGGATAATAAAGAGAGACGTAGCAATAATGTGATGACATTGTATAAGCCAAGTGGATATGACCTTAAAAGGTCAAGCTGATACATGAATCATATGGGAATGAAACTAGGGAAAAAAATGAAACAATGATAGTGATATATGAAAAAAAGTTGTCGCATTTAAGTCGAGATACCGTTGGGGATATCTATTGGACAGTAAAGTTGATCATGATTAATGAAACGTATGTGAAAGATACATGGAAATCATAGAGGAGATGATCGGTGAATGATTAGAGTGGCTATAAGTGTAAAGTTCATAATGGGTTAAAGTAAGACATAAGAGGACTGAATGTACCTTTATGAGAGGAAATGAAAAATATATATATATATATTATGGCATCAGTCCTCTATTTGAGGATTAGCATAAACGAAAAGGAGTTTTATGGAAGTCTGAATTGTATAGGTTACTAATTGGCCTCCGGATAAGATGAAATAAGTTCTGGTGAGGTGTAGATTATGGAATAAGAGTTAAAGAAAGTGTTTATGTGACTGTCACGTGGAACCTTAGCGCAAAGACTGTTCTGATCTTTAAATTATGGCATAAAATTGTTCTGATTGAGATAGTGCGTATAGTTGAGAATGATTAAAAAGTAATTAGGGACACTAATTGGCTGATGAGACTTTCATGAACAGTATAATGACGGTAGCAAGACTAATAGTCAAATGAAAAGAAGTACGGACGAAATCAAAAGTGAAATTGAGTCATATCTCAAGAGGAGATTTAGACATAACAAGTGAAATATACGATTGAGGTTATCTGTATTGTGTGTACGGAAATGTAAAGTATCCAACTACGTAAGTGGAATTTTAATTTGAGGTGATTCTATTGCAATGTGAAGTGAATAGATCTCCATATGTGATGCAAACTGTTAAGAAATCTTGATTTGAAAATAAGAAGAAAATAGTCTCGAACTGCGAAGTGAAATACTCAAATAAAGTGGAATTTATGGAAGTCCAAGTACGGATAACTAGGTATTGACATATGTCGATGTGGATGAAAGGAAATCAATTGAAAAGAGAAAATGAATAGAGACACAAAGTCCTAAAGGGAAACTGACAATGACGTGATGTAGTGTTACCTTCATAAAGGGATTGCAAATACACTACTTGTGGACTCAATGAAAAAGTTAAATGATGTATGGTAAAGTCAACAAGACCCTAATAGGGAATTATGTGAGGTAAGCAAATAGTAGTGACTATGTTTATAGACGAAATGTGTTTGAAAGTGTTGAACAGTGAAAAGTAAAAAGAACTATATGAATAATCGAGGAATTTGATACTGGGGTGAGCATACCCTTAGAGAGTGGGCAGTGTGTGATGAACTGAAACATTATGTTAAAATGGTATAATATAAATTGAACTGACTTTGATATATGGTATTGGAGACTTTAGATTCCTATAAGGATACATTGTGTTAATTCGAGGAAAATGATGGCCATAAATGACTACTATACCGACAATTCTGAAATGAACAGACAATTCTGCCGACTAAGCTCAAATAGTGAACAGATAATGCTGCAATGAACAGATCAATTACAGATATTGGGATTTCCAAAGAATGTTAAGTAGATTATGGGTAATTGTGAAGTGTTACTGAAAAATTGAAGTTGTAGATCTAGTGATACTGGATAAAGGTAAGAAAGGTTAAGAGTGCAGGAGTTAAAGTAGTGAGTCCTATGATGAGTCTGAATATGCGAGTGAAATCGGAAAAACAATATTGCATGCTTCAAAGAAAAAGTATGTATAATCGACAAAAAGGTGATAGAACAAGAAAGTGAAAAGTCGAAGCTAGACATTCTAGTAAGTATATGCGAAAAGTGAAATTGAATAACTAAGGGTATAGAACGAAGTTGTTAGATTCAAGTGCGTAGAGGTTTGAATGTTCAATAGGAAAAGTGCTTGCCTAACAAGAGGCAAAGACCAATAGTGAGTCGAGATGCTTGTGATGAGTGAAACAAAGGAAAAGGGCTTAGGAAAACTGCATGGGTTAGCTGAAGTGGATCAGGATCGGACAAATGAAAAAAAATTAAATACATATAGAACAGTGACGTGTCAAAAGAACACTGAATCTGGACTAAGAGTCAATGTAATATGAGGGGTAAATGCGTTAAATAGATTACCACCGGTTATAGTGAAAAATAGAGATAAGTGCCACTGTGTCGATACTAAAGGATAGGGAAGTGTCGCAGACGAGAGAAACTATTTTATTGGAAGTATCATAGTGACAAAGTATACCCAGAATTGGCAAAAAGGAGTATTAATGAAATTAGTGGAATAAGTCTATATATTGAGAAAAAGGTATTGGATAGTATAGTGAGAAAAAGGTATTGGATGGTATAATGAGAAAAAGGTATTGGGTGGTATAGTGAGAAAAAAGTATTGGATGGATAAAACGTGATGAGTGAGCAGGTTTGGAAATAAGGAACTGAGTCATAGCATCGGAACCAAAGGTAGTGGCTGCTCTGGAAATGGCAAGAGAGATAGTTAAGAGAGTGAGATCGTCAACTGACAGCCTAGTTGAATCCGTCTACTGTGATGAGTGATAATGAGTTAACAAAATAAGTGACTGAACAACTGATTGAGTGTGGTTACTGTGACCTTTCCAAAAATAAATCATTGAGTGGAAAAGTGTATGGGACATGTAGGGTCATTTGATAACTGTCATAGTGAACCGTTGACTGAGAATGTCGAGGACGAAATTTATATAAGGAGGGGGGAATTGTAACATCCCACCCCCGATAGGAAGGGTAAAATAGTAAATTTGGCATAGGATGAGATGTATTGGATTGACTTAGGACTGTTCATGCATAATAGGATTGGTACACAGTATCATTTGTGTACATGAAATCACTGTACATGCATACATGACATTCCCGGTAAATGGGCCTAATGCAATTTTATTGTGATTAACGTAGTTATTGTGTTTAAAAAATTATTCTGAGTAAGCTAGTGAGTGTTTTATATTTTAAGGGATTTTCAGGAATTTTTCTAAAATTTTTCGGAGAAAATTCCCGGACCGGAAAAAAAATCGTCAAGTGGTTAACCGGTCGATTTTCGGTAGCAAAAATTGCTACCCAATGGCACTGTCATATTGGGTATATTATTTTGGAATTGAAATTAGGGTCATTAGACTAGAATGGGTCAAATTGTAGTAGGATTTCTAAATCCTATCCATCATTTCGTTTTATTTCTATTTTGTCTTTTTCCTCCAATTGCCAAGTGTCCTTCTCCATTAATTGCCTTTGTCTTGTTTCTCTTCACTCTTCCACGACTTTCAAGTTGGAAAGTTTAAAGAAATTCTATTTTTATTGCTCTTTCTCCACTTCACCCGAAATTTGCTCCTTCCTCTTCCATTTGTGGGTTTTGTTTCTCCTAAGGATTGTTGCCTTCTTACTTGCTCCTTCTTTTATACACACACAAACCAAACTTAGCCTTTTGATGAAGATGATTGGTGTGTGTTGGGAGTGTGGCCGTAGGTGTGGAGGTATAGGAGAGATTGGTGTTTTGTTTGAAGATTTGAAAAGTTAAAGCTTGAGGCTTGGAGGTTGATAGAGGCTCAATTGGAGCGTCGTTCGACCGACGTGGCAGAGACTTCCCGGCATTAATTCGGAAGTGATAGGTGAGTAACCTAGTTGGTTACTCAATCTATATGTGAAAAAAAATTATGTGATTATGCCATGTGGAGATAATGGAGGGCTTATGTGTGTTTGATTTTGATTGATTTCGGACCATAGGTGTTCAAAGTATTGGGAACTTGTTATTGCAGTGCTATTTGTGTGTAACTGTTTGTGAATGATTACGTTTGAGATCTCGGACCAAAGGTCCGAGTGTTAATTGACTGTGATTGAGAAGCTTTTATGCTTTCAATGTGATAGTCCGTGATTGTGAATTATTGTGAATAATTGAGAGCAATTATACATTTCGATAAATTGGACTTGACTTCCAATGTGATATTGTAGAATTGTGATAAATGAATTCTATACCGGTTAATTGATATGATGGATTGGAGCTACCACCGAGAGCTATATGCTCAACGTTTAATGGGCCCGAAAGGGACAGTTCAGAGCTTTATGCTCAATTTTTAATAAGCCCGAAAGGGACAGTTCAGAGCTTTATGCTCAACGATTAATGAGCCCACTGATTAATGCGTCGGGATTGGGACGATCTGGCGCTCGATACAACACGGAATCGAAATGGGAAATAATAGAAAAATGTTATGCATGTATTTGATTGTACTGTGAATTGGGAAAAGTATTGAATCACTGAAATGAAATGGAAAATGCCATGTATTTAAGTAAGTATGCATTGAATTGACTTTTGGATTGGAAAAGTGACAACATGCCTTGCATCTATGTGATACTGCTTTGAAATCTTTCTAATTATGCTTTTGTGAAAATCGATAAATTGCCATATGATATTCTGAATGTGCAATTGTGATAATCTGTACGTTATTCGCGTAATGCATGAATTGGGTGAACCATCGATGATGGTTCCTCACTGAGTTCGCAAAACTCACCCAAAATTTGCATCTATTTTTTAGGTCTTGAAGAATACCCCATTTGACACGGGAGTACTGTATGCAAGTGAAAGATAGAGGTCGGGATCAGTTTGCATCTGCATTAGTGTATTTTTATTTTCTGATATTCTGTATTATTGATTAAGTCAGTTTGTAATGAAAAGGGCCCCAAGGCCATTGAATTGGTTATAATTGTTTTCCGCATATGTTATAATGTGTATGTGTGTGTGTATGCGTAAAAAAAAATTATACTGAGTTTTTGGACTGAGTGATGTAGCACGTCACCCTCGCGGGGCACGGATTCGGATATCACCATCGATGTCGGGTTCGGGTCTTGCAGGAGTGGGGTGTTACAAGAAATGCATGTACTCTGTTATGGGTAAAAGTAGGCATACTATTCATGCATGTAATTGTGAAGTACTTTTAGAGATGGTTTTATATGGTCAAAAATGAGTTTAATGATTTTATATGAAGAAGTTGATGAGGTCGTGAAATAGAGTTAATGAAATGGTAAGTTTTGATGAAATGAAATGGTTTGAAAAATGAAAACAGAGTAGTGGGAGAAAGATGAAAACACAGTAGTGAGAGAAAGCTTATGGGAAGTTTTCAGTTTTGATCAATTATTATATAAGTTTGCTTTTGATATGTTTAGAGGTTTTCATGGGTATAGAAAGATTGAATATATGAATCAGGAATGAAAAGATTAGTAAGAGGATACAGAAAATGAAGTGCAGAAGCTAAGATTAACATTCGAATATGAATGTTCTGTTTTTAATGTTTATGAGTAATAATGGGTTTTGATTTGTTTGTGAATGATAATGAGCTGAGAATGATGAGGAAATAAGCTAGAAGTGATAGAGTAAGAGAGATGTTTTAAGATGTAGAGATGAATTAGAGTCAGAGATGAACCTTGTTGAAGTGTGCTGGACCTTTACACATGCAGTGTTTCCACTGAACATGAATCTGTATTTTTGCCATATCTTGGTATGTAGACGTCCAAATGAGATGATTTTAAGTTCTTATTAAACTAAAGACATATGGCTATATTTTTCATGCAGGAATAGAAATTGAATTCTGTCTCTAAAAGTTTCAAATTTTAGCTCGAAGTTGAGTTTGTGGATTTTATCGTGGTTTGGAGCAGTCTGTAGTGTTTTTAGTATAATTTGCATAATATCGAACCAAATTGCATGCAAATAATTCCATTTGAAACTTAAGACATAAAGGAACAATTCTTTAGAATATTGTTTTGCCTAAATCCTTCATATTCCTTATCAAAATGACCATGAAAGATGAACATGAAGGTTTATTTTGAGAAGAAGAGAGAGAGACTGCAGTGCATAAAGTGAAGAAAAAAAAAGAGGGATTGCACGATCGTGCTTGAAAAACCTAAGGGAGTTAATTATTTTGAAAACTTTTCGCAAATTTTTTTGGCACCAGTAAAATAGAAAAACAAACAAAACCAAAATAATAAAAACACTAAAAATTTGGTAACATAGTTCGACATACCTTGCCTACGTCTGCAGGGCCCTCACCCAGCTTAATCACTTTCACTGAAGTACAATAGTTTTACCCAAGGCTTTACTGAGTTGACACCACTCAACCCTTGATGTTGGACCCCGAACTTTTCTTGGACTTTAGAAATATGAAATGAGAAATGTTGGCGATTATTCATGTGTAAAGAATAGAAGAATTCTTGATTTGAAATGAAGTAGAAAAGATAGTTATGTGCAAGATGGTTTATATGTGAAATATTGGAAGTTATAAGTTGAAACATGATCATTGAGTATGTTTCGGTGTTTTAGCCATAACGTTTTCTCTAGTTATCCGAATCAGATGATTCTTAATTTGGATTAAACTAGAGAGATAAGGCTACAAATTGTCTGATGAAATTGAGTTCTAATTCAGTCTCTAAGAAAGTCAATTTTTAGGTGGAATTTGAGCATAGCATATTGTTTCAGCATAAGAACAGTTTGGAAATGTTTGGGTATAACTTTCAAATTACTGAACCAAATTGAATGATTTTCATGTCATTAGAAAATTAAGACAATGAGGAATATTTCTTTAGAAGGAAGTACAAGCAAATTCCTTCAATTACATGATTAAAAAGGTGTTGATTTTAAAAAGGAGTTAACCATGATTTAAATGAATTTTGAGGTCTTAATAGAGTATTTTGTGGAATTAATTATCATGTTAATGGGAGTTTATTAGCATGTTAATGTGAGTAAGACCTTATGAAATGGATTTAAATTGAATTAAGGTGGTAACTTATGCATGAGGGCAAAAGTGGAAGACCACTTAAGCATTTAAGTTCTTAGGCTTTTAAGTAAGGGCAATATGGACTTTTTAGCATCATTAGTGGTATAAAAAGGCAAGAGAAAGGAGTGGTCTTCTAATTAGAAGAGAGGGAAACAAAATTGAAAGGAGAGAGGAGGGAGAGAGTCGTAGAAAGAGGGAAAGAAGGAGAAAAAGAAGAGCAAGCCAAGGTTCAACTTTTCTAAGCCTTCAAGAGTGATTTTCAAGTTGTTCAAGAAGGGAAAAACATGGAAGAAGATGAGAGCTTCCATATGAGCCAACAAACTCTTCATTTGGAGAAGATTCAAGGTAAGAATGGATTTTGATCTTTGGATTTTTGAGATGGTTTTGGTTTTTATAGCTTAAGAAATGTATGGGTCTAAGGATTCTATGATCAATTTTAGTGAATATGTCTTATGGGTTTGTCAATTGGAATGCCTATTGATTTGGGAATTATGGTTTATGTTAAAGGAGATTAAGAGAGGCAAGAGGAATCAAGATCAAGGGGAGGCTTTTTGAGCAAGGTTTTCAAGCAAGGAATTAAGGTGGGTATATGTTTATAATAGAGTAAATAAGCCACTTTTTTTTCTTTAAATCAAGGAAATTTAATGACTTAAATTGCATCAAAATTGTTGCATAAATGGTGCCTTGAATGAATTGAGAAATTGCTACATGTTGATATGTGAATTGTATTATGTTTAATGAAAGTGCTTTTCGTTTGAAAAGAACGCACGTTTATACAATCATGTTTTCAAGAATGATTTTTATATGAAAAGAAAGTTTTCAAGAAAATGTGCCATTTTGGGCAAAAAGTTTGCAAGTTCATGAAACATGTGTTATGTGGGGTTCACTTTTATAAGTGAGTTAATGAGCTTTAAATGTTTTTCAAATAAATGGAATTAAATGGTTTTCCAACTACCCTATAAATGTGTATTTATTGTTTCTCTAAATGCTTGAGAATATGTCATATGTTGTTGGTGGTGAATTTTGGGAATAACTTCTAAGTGCTTCATAATTGTTGAAATGGTTGTTTTCGAATGAGTTGAAATGTTGATGGCTTATGCTTGAGATATGAATGTGGTTGTTGATGAATTGTGAAATGATGATGTAAAATTGCATATGGAATGTTTCATGCTCATGGAAGACAAGTTTTCAAAATGTGCCATTTGGGTAATTGGTTTTCAAGTTCATAAATTACATGTTATATGGGTTTGGTAGTCCATCCAAGAACCGTCACGTGCACGTTGACCCAAGAATAGGCTTCTCCCGCCTACCCGCTAGTAGCACGGAGCTTCTTCAAGGACTCCATCAAGTTTACGATTACACAGGACTAGTATATGGGAATGTGTAGTGCGTCATGAATATGGATCTACCTAAACCATTTCTGTGCTTATGTGTTCATGATTTGTGAACAAGTTGATGCATTCATGTTTTGTGACTTATGAATTTGAATACATGATGAGAATTTGAGAAACGAATGTTTTATGGATTTTCAACAAGAATTTTCTATGACAGTAAACTTTTGAATGGTTTTGCTTATTTTTTCGTTATAAGATGTTACCCACGGGCTTTTTAAGCTCACCCCCTCTCCGTCCCATCTCCAGGTATTGAGCAAGAGATCAAGTGAAAGTGAATCAAGGCATAAATCCGAATAGCATGTTTTGAGAAATTTTGGGTTTTGCATGTATATTGGATTTTGATATTGATGATGTATTGTGGCATGAGTTGCCATTGAAGTTGGTAAACTCTTATTTTATGATGTAAATGAAATATGGATATGTGTATGGATTTTGAAATGTGAAATTGTATATGGACGATGATGATGAATGTTGAGAAAAAAGGGTTTTTATATATATATATATATATATACATAAGTGAGACATTATGGAAATGAAAGATAGGATTTTGGGGATGGTGAGAATTGGATGCAAGTGATGAATTAAATATTTACTCATTATGGTGGTTTATGGCATTTCATGTTGTTGCATTGCAAATTATAAGTTTTCATTAGGGTAGGATTTTGTGTTCTGCTTTGAGGGAAATTATGCATTGATTTAGGGTGAATTTGGCCAAGTTTTCTTCATAGAAGTTGTAGCTTGTCCTTTTAGCTTTCCAACGATACCAAGTTTGCAATTTTTTGATATCGTAGTTGAGAGTTATGCTCATTCAAAGTTAAGATGTTGTAGTGGACGAAATTCCCGAACCATTAGCGTATATGAAGTGAATCTCAGACCCGAAAGAGTGGATTTTGGAAAGATTATGAGTATATGAGAGGTTAGAATGGATTTAGGACCCTTTGGAGGGGTCTTGGAGGGTGAAAATTTGTTACACCCGAAGGTTACATGACCTGCCCGTGTGAATTTACACGGGTCGTGTTTTTCTGGGCGCATGGACGCTATTTCACCCGAAGGTTACACGGTTTTACCGTGTGATTTTACACTGTCTGTGTATTTTGACCCTCATAACAACTGAATTTCAAATTCTGGTCTTAATTAAAGTTGTATCCTTAGAAGTATACTTTCTAATGGTATAAGAACGAAGTCAATAGGATACCCATAGTGAGAGTTATGGCATTTGCTCCAATGGATGTCCAATTTGAGTAAGGACATGAACATGTTGAAATCGTTTCACCATAACTTCTACGTCCGACCTCCGATTGAGGTGATTCTTAAGGCGATTGATTCCTAAGATAGGTATCTATCTCTAAATAAAAATTAATATCTTTTGGAGTTGATTTGACAAATTTTGGAGGAAAGAAATTGAAGGGCCGGTTGGGAGACCATGATTGAGGTATGAACACACTTTGGATTTTCAAGCATATCTTCATCTATAGAACTCCGATTGAGTTGGTTCTTTCTCCAAAATGAACTAGAGACATAGAGCTAATATTTTTTAGAAGAAAATCAATTGTGGTTATTATCATTTCGTTGTGTGGGCTCGTCCTTGTGGCTTGAGATGTTATGAGAATGATGATGAACCGATAATGGCTAAAAAGATTCCATAGAATAACCCTACAAGTTATTATGCTCACATTTTATGAATGGTTTCTGGATGTTGGGTTCTGAAAACGGATCCAACATGTGTGGTATTAGAGCAAGAGGAAAAAAATCAATGATAGTTAAGGAGAATTCATTGGAGTACGTTCACGTCATATGGTTTCAAGGCAAGAGTTGGGTTGTTCCGAAAATGGCGCCCAACACTTGACACGATCTCTCAATCTCACTTCTCGTGAAAGAATTTCATACCCAATAGTACGACCACCTCGTACTAACCTCAATAGAGGATTTTTCTAACTGCTTTCACTCAAAAACAATATTAAATAAAATAACTCAATTATTTAGTCAACTGAAAATTAAATAACAAAAATACTTAAGCCAAAGAAAACTTCCTTATGAATTTTTCTTCTCAAAATAACTCAACTGGAAACTTTCGTCATAGTTAATTCTTTCATGGCACAAATCAAACTGTTGCCCATACTGTCCAAAGTTTACGCAGTCCACTGCCCACAGGTAATTGCCGCACATTGCAAAAATTCAGCATCAAAAGAACGATTGTGTAGCCCAACAAAGTTTATTTTGGAGACATATGAAACCTCCACTAAATCAATGATTCACGCACACACCCAAGCTACTCAAATCAATTATCAAATAACATAGTACTTGGTTTCTCAAAACCACATCTGTTCAGCTCAAAATCCCATGAACAGTTCACCACAAAAAACTCCCTTAAATCAATTATATATTGACCTAAAACTTGACTTCACCAAAAGAACTTACACAGCTGGAAAAAAATCCTTATCCTTTTTCACGTGACCCCCACTTTGAACAAAGCCACTCTCTTTTTAATTTTTTTGCCGCAACCCTTTAGGTTTTTCTTGACTTGCGTAAAAAACTTGGATGTTTACCAAAACCAGGAGATCTACTCACATGTATTGGATAGACTTGAATATTACATTGAAAATAGGATGCATATATTGGATAGAATTGTAGCAGCATATATCTTCTCAATTTCCATCATAAATTCAATCTTCAATCAATATAATAATTCCAATTACACATATCTTCTCAATTTCCATCATAGATGCAATCTTCAATCCATATAATAATTCCAATCATCTTATATGTCCAATTCTAAACGCCAAAATAAAATAAGATATATATAAAATATATCCTAACAATCTCCCCTTTTTTGGCATTTTTGTCACAACTCTAAAACTCCAAATAAATAATCATAATTGGACATATAAATATGAAATTCACAATGCTCCCCCTTAATCAAACATCAAGTTCTAAAGAACATAACAATTATCCAATCATCTAAATTTCTCCCCCTTGGGACAAAAAGATGCTAAAAAACAAGACAAACAGTCACACATATACCTTGAAATCTCTCCCTGAATGAAACATTCACCATAAACAACCTGATATCTCCCCCTTGAGACAAAATAGTATCAAAATACATAATCATAATAATCAATCATAGGTGCAGCGGAAGAGTCATAAGCATGCTAAGATGACAATTTACCACCATTCAAAACTCATGCCAACATATCATTACTTTCACCAAACTATTCAAATTCATAAACCCAAGCAATGAACTATAAGTGTTGTTGGTGTAGTGAAAGAGAAAGATACCCGAGAGAGATCCATATCGATGAGAGAGCTGAGGAGTCTTCGGTGGAGCTAAATAAAAATACAATGCAAACTCCTAAAAATATGAGATGAAAATAGCAGTATAAAAATAAACAAAAAAAACAAATCTTTTTTTTTCTTTTCTTTTCTTTTTCGTTTCTTTTTTTGTTTTTAACAACACAAAAAATACTTCAAAAAATGTAAAACACATTGTGCCTGTGTCCCTCGAAGAATCTCAAACCTGGTGTTTTTTTTTGGCTCGAATGAAGATGTGTAACAAAAGTAGCCTGCAAGTTCTTGATAATCAACCATTTTTCTGTTTCTTGTTTTTATTCTTTCGCTCACATCTCCAATAACATTTTCTACTGAATGATTTTTTCGAATTCGAGATGAAGAACCTCGGTTCAAATAAGCTTTCATTGTTTTAGTTGGTTCATCATCAAAATGGCGAAAGTTCTTGATTTACGCAATTACTTCCTCGTGATAACTCAATGTAAACCACTTTCTGTAGCTGCTCCATCGGCAATAACAAGCTATAAGTCACTTTCTGCAGTTACTTCATCTGTAATAACTAACTGTAAATCTGGGCATTTTCTTATTTTTCCTTCACTACGTTTTTGTGCTTGTGCTTGACCGTTTCTAATCCAAGCTTGCTTCGATACCATGGGATGTTGCTAAAAATTTAATGAAGAGCGTCTAGATTTTCGATTTTGACCCCTTTGAAACATCATTTCTAGTAATTGATAACATCTTGGCCTTATATGCCCAATGACTCCACAAAAGTGACATGTGGGTAGAAATCTTTGATTCTTTCTCGATGTTTCTTCTTCTCGGACAGATTTGGATATGTCATCTTTCTTCTCATTCACTTTAGAGCACTCACCCTTATAGCCAATGCCTTGAAGATCCCCTTTAACTTTACCAATTTCTAAGAAATTTTCTAGCTTTTCTGTACCACCATTTAACATTCTCAATCCCTTTTCGGTACTTACCAATTTCATTCTAGTTTCACCAAGCTCATCCGAAGTCAACATCATCTTCTTTTCAAATTCTTGGATGGTGTTTTTCATGCAAAGATTCTCTACCTTCAATCTTTCATTCTTTTTATGCATTTTCACCCATTTTTCATACAAAGCCTTGTAATCCTCATAAATATCCCCATTTTTGTCATCAAAACCACTTTTGTCACTGTATAGTCTGATATTGAATCTCGAGTTGAACTTATTTCGAGATTTTCAAATTTTCTCCCTGTTCTGCCTTCAGTTACTTCCTTCTTAGTTATTATTAGACAAGTAACTAGACTTTTATTATGTAATGCAACCAATGCAACATTGTTTACTATTTCTTCTTCATTGCCAAAATCACTTTCAGAGTTATTTTCACTCCAGGTGGTTATGAAGGACTTTCCTCTTTGTTTCTTCAACATGTTAGCACATTCGGATTGAATATGTGCGAATCCCTGACATTCATGACACTGAATTCTTCTTGCCTTCCGTTCTCCTTTTTGTGTCTTGACTGTTGTCTTAGGTTGTTACTTTAAGAACTTCCACCATATTGTCTCAAGTCGGGTTTGTCCTTTTTAATTCTTTTCAGCCATTTACCGAAATTTCGAGTGAGTAAAATCATGTCTTCATTTTCATCTGATTCATCTTCTGCATTGTTCACATTTTTTCCGTCTTCCACCTGCAGTGCCAATCCTTTGCTTCTTTCTTTCTTACCTCTTAAGAGATTCATCTCAAAATTTGTGAGAATGTGGATAACTTTTTCCAATGACAAATTATCAATGTCGTGAGCCTCCTCTATTGCTGCAATTTTTGGAATGAATCTTGGTGGCAGTGACCTCAGCATTTTCTTGACCAATTTCATATTTGAGTACTTCTTTCCCAATTGATGAGCTTGATTTTTAATATCTCTCAATTTTTCATGAAAGTCTCCAATAGTCTCATGCTCATCCATCTTCAGCTCTTCAAACCGCACAGCTAACATTTGTAGTTTCGATGTTATCACAGATTTTGATCCTTCATGAATGGTTTGCAATACATCCCAGGCTTCTTTCACCGTTTCACATGCTGATATTATTGAGAAGCATCCCTCATCAACAGCACTGAATATCGCATTCATTGCTTGTGAATTTCTAAGTGCACTTTCTTCATCATCTCTTGTCCATTCAGATGGATCTTTTTGAATTGTCTCTCCTTTATTGTCAGTAATTGTCGGATGCGTCCACCCATACACTACCGAATGCCAAGCTTTGTTATCCTGAGCTTGGATGAAGACTCTTATCCGTGATTTCCATGTAGGATAGTTAAAGCTGTCCAACAGTGGTGGCCTGATAATCGATGCTCCTTCTCTTATAGCCATGTTTGTGAAACTAGGATCTGCACCAACTTGCTACAAAGCTCTGAATCGGTGACCTTGCTTTGATACCAATTGAAAAACCGAAGGAAGTTAATTATTTCGCAAACTTTCCAAAAATTTCTTTGACACCAATAAAATAAAAAAACAAGTAAAACCGAAATAATAAAAAAAACCAAAAATTTGGTAACGTAGTTCGGCATACCTTACCTACATCTGCGGGGCCCTCACCCAGCTTAATCACCTTCATCCAAGTACAATAGTTTTACTCAAGGCTTTACTGAGCCGACATCACTCAACACTTGACACGATCCCTCAATCTTACTTCTCGTGAAAGAGTTTCACACCCAATAGTACGACCGTCTTGTACTAACCTCAATAGAGGATTTGTCTAATTGCTTTCACTCAAAAACAATATTAAATAAAATAACTCAAGTATTTAATCAACTGAAAATTAAATAACAAAAATACCTAAGCCAAAGAAAACTTCCTTATGAATTTTTCTTCTCAAAATAACTCAACTGGAAACTTTCGTCATAGTTAATTCTTCCATGGCACAAATCACACTGCTACCCATACTGTCCAAAGTTTCCAAGAAAAATTACACAGTCCACTGCCCACAGGTAATTGCCGCACATTGCAAAAATTCAGTACCAAAAGAACGATTGCATAGCCCAACAAAGTTTATTTTGGAGACATTTGAAACCTCCACTAAATCAATGATTCACGCACACACCCAAGCTACTCAAATCAATTATCAAATAACATAGTACTTGGCTTCTCAAAACCACATCTGTGCAGCTCAAAATCCCATGAACAGTACACCACAAAAACTCCCTTAAATCAATTATATATTGACCTAAAACTTGACTCCACCAAAAGAACTTACACAGCTGGAAAAAAATCCTTATCCTTTTTCACGTGACCCCCACTTTGAACAAAGCCACTCTCTTTTTAATTTTTTTGCCACAACCCTTTAGGTTTTTCTTGACTTGCATAAAACACTTGGATGTTTACCAAAACCAGGAGATCTACTCACATGTATTGGATAGACTTGAATATTACATTGAAAATAGGATGCATATATTGGATAGAATTGTAGCAGCACATATCTTCTCAATTTCCATCATAGATGCGACCTTCAATCCATATAATAATTCCAATTATCTTATATATCCAATTTTAAATGCCAAAATAAAATAAGATATATATAAATTATATCCTAATAGTGCTTATGCATGATCGTGAATTTTTGGAAGAGTATGGAAAAGCACGATCATGCACAAGCACGATTGTGACTTTTTTAAGCCAACTCAAAGCACGATCGTGACATTGAATGCTTGTTGTAGTGGACTAATGTAAACATCCTTCACTCTTTTGGTCATAACTTCTTCTCTAGACATTCAAATGACTTGATTCTTGAACCATTGGATTCGTAAGACATTGTTATACCTCTCCAAAAAAAAATTTAGCTTTTCAAATTGATTTTAAAAATATTGATTGAACGAAAGTGATGGAATGAGTCAGAATAGTGAACTGATGTTGTTTTACTGAACATACCTCAATGTTTTGATTATATCTGGACCTATAGGATTCCAAATGAGATGATTTTTTATTTGAAGTAAACTAGAGAAATAGGGATATAAATAATCTGAAGAAGTATAATTTTTAATTAGTCTCTAAGATGTTTAAATTCTAGATGGAAGTTGTGTATAGTACACTGTTTTGGACGAGCAGTCCGAAAATGGTTGAAGTATATCTTTCAAACCACTGAACCAAAAGGAATGATTTTTGTGTCAATGAGAACATAAAACATAGGGGAACATGTTTTTAGAAGAAAGTGTTGCAAAATGAATTCAGTATCAAGGTCAGAAAGAACATGCAAAGTTGACCCAAAATGATGTTTTCATGGAAAAATCTAGAAATGATTTAATGGGTTATAACTTGTGACTTTGGTGGTGTTTATGGAATTTTAAACTTAATTATAAATTATAATTAAGTAAGTTTCTAATGAAGGGAAGTGGATAAGTGGTTAAAAAATGGACAGGTGTCCAAGCTATAAATTTAAGATTTTTATTACCCTTGAAAGACAAGCTACTGTACTTGTCTTTATCTTTCTCGAAACTTCTTTCTCTAGAGTTCCTCCAACACTGAGTTTTTCATAAAATATTCTCCAAAGTTAAATCTAGTTTTTCTCTGCTTGTCATCACTTCCTTTTTTATATTTCTTTCTTCTATCCCAAGAAAAATCAAACCTTCCTATCAACTTTCAAGTTGATGTATGTGGGTGCACGAGGAATTAGGTTTACGTAATTTTGCAGATATTATAGCTTCAATCAAGTAAGCTTGTTATGATTATGTATTTTTGTATGAAATGAAGCATGCATCGTTAGTTCACTGCTAAATGGTTAAGAACAGTGATATTCTTATTTTCTGGAAAAATGAGTGAGGAGATTTTAGTGTGTCGTACATGGTGATTTTTTTTTGATTTGATGACTGAAATGTTATGGGAAAGTGTTAAACTAGTTTTTGGAGTTGAAAGATCAATGAAAATGTGTATGTGATGTAACACCCGTAAGACCCGGACCCGACATCGATGGTGATGTCTAAGTCTGTGCCCTATGAAGGTAGCGCGATACAAAACTCAGTCAAATCATAGTATAAAAATTTTCCTTTAACACACATATACACTTACGTTACATGTACGTTGCGGAAAACAAAACGTACAAAACGTGACCAGTGAATAAAGTGATGACCACGAGGGTCCTCATATACAAACATCATAATATAAATCAAAATCCTCACACTAATGCAGATGCAACTGATCCCGTCCTCTTATGTCACTCTGCGATCACTATACACCCATTTCCTAACGGGGTATTCTTCTAAGTCCTGAAAAACAATTGCAAATTTTGAATGAGTTTTTGCAAACTCAATGAGTGACCATCGTCAATGGTCCGCTCACTCATGTACAAAAACAATTTATAACATATATTCACATCTCTGTCTATTTGGTCTCATTTTACAGTTCACATAGATCTAACTTTATCTCATAATCCACTTTCTCAAAATTGCCCATCTACACATTTACAGAAATCCACATTCCAACATCCCATTTTTGATACAAACATATTTCACTCGCTTACCATTTATTATCATTTGGCAGTGACTGAGTGCCTAAGTTGTCCCATCGAAGGCTCAATGATATCTGACCCTTATCTAATGCTGGATAAGGGGCTCACTATACGTTGAACCCAAGGCTCTTAATCATTCATGAGCTCGAAGCTCATTTTCGCACATTGAGCTAAAAGCTCTAAGCGGTGGTAACTCTAGTCAACTGCTCTAATATTTCATACAACGTTAATCATATCACAATTTGTCATACATTCTCTAATTAGATGTACCCAATAACTATTTTCACACCAGTGTATGGCATTTTTTCTATCATTCAATTAAATATATCAAAATGAATGCAGCATGTAACACATTTTCAGTTTATTTCAGTGTTGTGACCAAGCGTCTGAACTGTCCCTACAAGGGCACATTAATCGTTGAGCCAGAGGCTCTAAAACTGTCCCACTAAGGGCTCATAAATCGTTGAGCCAAAGGCTCTGAAATTGTCATATTAAGGGCTCATTAATCATCGAGCCAGAGGCTCGAAAACTGTCCCATTAAGGGCTCATTAATCGTTGAGCCAGAGGCTCTGAAACTGTCCCATTAAGGGCTCATTAATCATCGAGCCAAAGGCTCGAAAACTGTCCCATTAAGGACTCATTAATCGTTGAGCCAGAGGCTCTGAAACTGTGGGGGCTCGAGGCCCAATTATAACATTGAGCTAAAAAGCTCTGATTAGTGACTGCTTTGGTCACAGCTATCATTAACTGATTTTGCGTTCATGAATGAACGGTATGTGCCACAATTCAATCACTTTATTCATGTATTCCTATATCACGATCAGATAATCGATTCAAAAATTGTCACACCAAAAACACATTCACAATTTCACATACCCATGACATTTCTATATCAAAACACTTCAATACTCCAGACCTTCTGTCCGGAGTTCACAATCAACACTGTCCCACCATTAAACTTCAGAGAATTAAAATCGCTGAATTATAACACTGAATAATTTGAGAACCGTCTAGGTCACTCACTGCTTCCGTCTTAACGCTTTGGAAGTCTCAAAGAATGTCGGTGGTGACTTTCCAACTGCCTCTATCACAATTCAAACACTCTATTTTACACATTGCCCAATCAGAAATAAAACTCATGTAGCAATTTACAACAAATACGTATCATGCACTTCCGTGACATTCCCGACACTATCCTAAAAATTTCCCCGTCAATAACATCCCTAAATATCAGAACTCAATTGAAACTCAAATCAGTCAATTCGTTTCAGAATTCTAAAAGTTAATTTCCAACATATAACCATATTTTACACTCAACTTCTATCCCAAATTTAAAACCTTTAAAGACGGATTCAACACTTCCCTCTTTCATAACGAGGAGACCAATGTCTCCAGTTCAAAACAACTCAAAAATTATCTTCTTTGACAATCTGTACAAAAAGTTATGGTTTAAAAACCAAAGCATGATTATTTAGAAAAAGGGGTCCTCGCCGCGACGAAGGTTTGAACTCGCCGCGTCGAGGGCATAAATGCGTGTCGCGACGTGCTCCCTTATTTGCGTTGCGGCGTGCGCCCTTGCTCTCACAGCAGCGTGCGTGCGCAAATTCACGCGCCGGCGACGTGTGAGCCCGTCTCCTCCCCCGAATCCTAATTTTCAACCCTTTCAATCCAATTCTTCCGATATATTCAACACATAAGTCATCTAAACATTACAACATCACTCACACTCCAATTTCCAACTCATTTCCAAACCAAACACACTCACAAACATCAAAGATTAACCATAATCGTAAACCCTATACACCCAACATCTCAATAACCCATTCCTTAGCTATAATCAATCAAAACATAAATCAATCAACTAGTCAAGAGGAAAGAAACTTAAACTTACTTGAATTTGGCTTCAAAAACCTTCAAACTCTTCATGATTTCATCAAAACTCAAGCCTTTCTCTTCTTTTCTTCTCTCCCACGACATCACTCCCATTCCTTTCTTTCACAAACCCTAATTCCCCCTTTTTAAACCCTCTTTAATAATGAAAAGTCCATTTTGCCTCTTCCTTTAACCTTAAACTTTATAATCTTAAGTATCTTGCCCAAAATGCCCTCATACCAATTCTTATAACTTTACTATTTCAATTTAGAAATTTCGACCCTTAGGGACTAAATCTCACTCACTTTCATGCCTATCAATTTCCAATTCAATCAATTCATTTTTTTTACTTTCATAAATCTTTCCAAAATTTCCATAGCTCATGCTAACAAAAATTCCTAAATCATGTCTTTAGTGAAGTGTCAATTGGACAGTCATTTTCAGTACCAGAAATCTCATCGGTACCCACTTTGAAATTTTATCCAGAATACACATAAATCACTCCAATTCTATTTTTCAAACAAACAATTTCACACTTTTCACAAAGACACAAAAAGCCGAGAATTGTCACAAGTGCATGTACAATCTTATGCATTTGCAATGATTACTTTTCATATCTGTATAGAGGCCATTTTTTGCATGTACACCGAATTACACATACAAAAATTACAACCCAATCCAAAATTTACTATTTTTTCTTTCCCCTTGGTGATGGGATGTTACATGTGATGAGAGCAAAAAAAATTGGAAACATAAATAGGTAATGCTCTATTATGTTGATGTTTTAACTGTTCATGTATATTTATATACGTGAGTTTTGGAGTATTATTAAAGATGATTAAAAATGAATGTAGAGTTTAGAGATAAGTGTATGATGATGTTTAGAACTGAGAAAGAAAAATTAAAGTGATAGCTAGAGGAAGAAAGTGAAATGAATGCAAAAGTTGAAAATGCAGAAAAATGTAAGTGCAATAATTAGGTGTGAGCATTCGGGTAATTCGGGCCAAATTTTCACTGTTCGAGCTCGGCCTGAATTATCCGAAATTTTTTTCATCTTACCCGGCCCGAACCCAAAATTTCATTACTCGAACTGAATTACCCGAAATTTTGTTCGAGTAAAGCCCGAATTACCCGAAATTTTGTTTGGTTCTCTTTCAAAAATTACACAAAATAACTAAATACTTGAATTACATTTTCATATCTGAACAAATAGTTGAATTCACTAATAATATAACCAAATATTTCAATTAACTAGCATAATTAATCTGTTAATTCTACAAGAAAAATAAAAAAAATGTATTTTCATAATTTTTTAAAACCTAATTCGGGTAATCGGGCCAGCTCGAATTTTTTTGAAGTTACCCGTCCCGACCTGAATTACCCGAAATTTAATATTTTCTTACCCGAATTAATTTAGGCCAGGCCAGGTAATCAGGTCGACCCGAATAATGCTAACCTTTAGCAATAATGCAGAAAATGTGATGAATATACGTAGTGAGCATTTCTGTTTTTTTATGATTATGAAAAATGATAGATTTTTAATTTGGTTGTGATATGTTGAGCTGAAATAAAATAGGAATGAAGAGGAAATATTGAGTTTTAAGCAGAAAGTTGATAGTGATATATAGGTATATAAAGACTCTGTTGTTCCTCTTCACTAGTCACATACGGGTAATTATGGGAAAATTGTGGATGAGTTATTGATATCAAAGTACCAAAGGATTTATATTGTGATTCAAATAATTGATGAGTGATTAAGTTATGAAATTGGTGAAACCTTGAGATTGTCATTGAGCATGCATTATACATAGTCCATTTATACACAGTTGTGCATGAATAAATACTTATAATTGTGTCGTTATTAATGAGTGTGCAATGTGTGTCTTGCATAAATGGGTTATGTAGGTTAAGTGTTTGCATTCAGGCATTTCAAGAATTTGGAAGCAAATGCTAATCTGGAGCGTACTGTGAGTAGGCCTAGATGGTCTCATTCATTGTTTGTTCTGTTTTGAATTTAGTATTGATTGACTACTGAATGCTCATATGAATGCGTCTTGATTGTTGATTCCAGACAGAAGGTCCGATGATTGACAAGATATTGAAGGGCTGCTTGTATGTGAATGAGAAGAACTAAGTGTACTTAACATGATTCTTAAATGTATTCTGAATGTGCATTTACATGTAAGTGAAAGTGTGATTCTGAACTTAATTCTGAATGTCGGACTAAGGTCCAATGATATGGCAATGAGATTGAATGGGAGCATGCAATTGTGATTGATGCATTTCATTGCATGAATGCATGAAATATAATGGCAGTTGTGACTAGAGTAGCCAACGATCAGAGTTTAAAGCTCAACGAGTGATTCAGAGCCTCAAGCTCAAAAGTGATTCAGAGCCTCAGGCTCAACGTTTAATGAGCCCTATATCCCCCAAGAGGATAAGGGACAGTTATCAATGAGCCCTATATGGGACAGTTTAGGCACTCGATCTCAACAAAGTAACAAATAGAAAGTGAGTCTCATGTGCACTGCACATGCATAATGTTAGGCTTGGGCCCCGAAACCCTGATCCCGAGGTGGCCCCTCAGGTTGCGCCCGCGATGGGCTACCCGAAACATCGGACCCGATCTCAACATCCATACAAAAGTCGATTCGCACATGCAAAAATTTTACACACGAATATTATACACCCAATCATTCGAACTATGCAATGAATACCCATAAGCCAAGGACTTCATGCCATTACAATCCAAAAGAAGTTCAACAAGTTTTACCAACCATACATAATACAAATAAGTCTAAATCCAAAATACATGAAATATGCTCCATGATGACATGCTCGGAGGGCCAGCTAAAATACTAACTTAATACAAGGATCTCTAATTATTGCGGAGTTCTTCGATGCCTGGCAAGGATCAACTGACGTCTTGAGTTGCACCTGAGGAGGGAAAGTAATGGGTTGAGTTACACAGCTCAGTGGCTAATATAATCATAGCCATCGGTAACTAGCACAAATTCAAACAAATGAATGTATATATATTATATATGTGCTTACATCCATCCTCGCACGTCGCGGCGTGTTTATAGTCGCACGTCGCGACGTGCGGGTCTGGAGAACGACTCCGAAACCTGACTTTCCACCATTTTCCTAACTTTAATCCTTCCCATTTGCAAAAACAACACCTCTAAACAATAGATCATGACTTATACTACATTTCTAACCCGACAGCAACTCAAAATCAGTCATAAACGCATCAACCCAAAAAATCTAGCCATTTAATCAAATTAAGCCATAAACACATAATTAACACAATTCATACCTAATGACATCATTAAAAAAAATTCGGGGTCCAATATTTCTCCCCCTCTTAAAAGAAATTTCGTCCTCGAAATTTACCTGAAAGATTGAAGAGATACGGATACTTCTCCTTCATAGCTTCCAGTGGCTCCCATGTAGCCTCCTCTACCGAATGATTCCTCCACAGGACTTTGACTAGCTGAACTATCTTGTTCCTGAGGACTTTTTCCTTAGTATCAAAAATTTCCACTGGAACTTCTTCATAACTCAGATCATCCCGCAACTGAACCTCACTAGCCTGAATGATATGAAAAGGATTCGATCTATACCTCCTCAGCATGGAAACATGGAAAACATCGTGGATCTGCGACAGATCCGGAAGTAACGCCAACCTGTAGGCGAGTGGTCCAATCCTCTCAAGGATTTCATAAGGACCCACATACCTCGGACTCAACTTACCCTTCTTGCCAAACCTCAACACTCCTTTCCAAGGAGATGTCTTAAGGAACACCTTTTCACCGACTTCATACTCCATCTCCTTTCGGTGAGCATCAACATAACTCTTCGTCCTATCCTGTGCTGCCTTAAGTCGCTGTTTAACCAGATTGACTTTCTCAACCGTCATCTGAATCAATTCTAGTCCTACCAGTTTCCTCTCTCCTTCTTCATCCCAACAAATCGGAGTCCTACACCTCCTGCCATACAATGCCTCATATGGAGCCATCTGAATGCTCAAATGGTACGAATTATTATAAGTGAATTGGACCAATGGAAAATGTTCATCCCAAGCTCCCTTAAAATCCATCACACATGCCATGAGCATCCCCTCAAGAGTCTGAATGGTCCTCTCAGATTGACCATCCGTCTGAGGATGAAAAGCCGTACTAAAATGCAACTTAGTCCCCAAAGCTTCCTGCAAACTCCCCCAAAACCTCGAAGTAAACCGAGGGTCTCTATCAGAAACTATGGAATCTGGAATCCCATGCAACCTCACTATCTCATCAATATACTTCTTTGCTAGCACATGCAAAGAATCAGTCTGTTTAATCGCCAAGAAGTGAGCTGAATTCGTCAATCGATCCACAATAACTCATATGGCATCATGCCTCCTACTGGTCTTAGGCAAACCCATCAGAAAATCCATGGTCACTCTTTGCCACTTCCATTCTGGGATGGACAATGGCCTCAACATGCCTGAAGGTGCCTGGTGTTCAGCCTTGACTTGCTGACACACTAGACACTTGCTCACAAACTCTGCTACATCCCTCTTCATGCCCTTCCACCAAAAATGCTCTCTTAAATCCCTGTACATCCTGGTACTACCTGGATGCATGGCATAAGGCGTATTGTGTGCCTCATCCATAATATCAGCCTTAACCTCCTGCACATCTGGGATGCAAAGCCTGTTGCCCACTATCATCAGCCCATCACCCCTCACCTCTATCTCAGAAATCTTGCCATTTCGAATTTCCTTTCTGAGCTTACTCAAATCAGCATCTTGTGCCTGCAATTCCCTAACCTTTTTCCTGAGCAACGGTCTTACTCAAAAATTAGCCAGAAGATAATCCGGCTCTTCCTGCTTCAAGCTTATCTTAAGCTTAGCCATCTCTTCCAATAAAGGAAGATAAACTGTCCGAACATGAGCAATCGAAGATTTCCTACTCAAAGCATCCGCCACTACATTGGCCTTGCCCAGATGATACTCAATCAGCAAATCATAATCCTTAAGCAATTCAATCCACCTTCTCTGCCTCAAATTCAGTTCCTTCTGGATCAACAAATACTTGAGACTCTTATGATCAGTAAAGATCCTCGTCTAAACTCCATACAGATAATGCCTCCAAATCTTCAAGGCAAAGATCACAGTTGCTAACTCCAAATCATGCGTCGGATAATTCAACTCATACGGCTTCAACTGCCTCGAAGCATAAGCAATCACCCGATCTCCCTGCATCAAAACACAACCAAGACCCTTCCTCGAAACATCACTATACACAGTATAGCCCTCATCTCCAGAAGGCAAAACCAGAATCGGAGCACTCGTCAATCTGTGCTTGAGCTCCTCGAAGCTCCTCTGACACTCATCACTCCAAACAAACTTCTAATTTTTCCTCAACAACTTCTTCATCGGAGCAGATATCACAGAGAATCCCTCCACAAACCTCCTGTAGTAACCTGCCAAACTCAGAAAACTCCTCACTTCTGCTACATTCTTCGAGGCTTCCCAATTCACTACAGCTTCAATCTTTTCTGGATCCACATGCACTCCCTGTTCTGAAATCACTTGTCCAAGAAATGCAACTTCCCTCAGCCAAAATTCGCATTTATCAAATTTGGCATACAGGTCATTCCTCCTCAAAGTCTCCAAAGAAATCCTCAAATGCTCTTCATGCTCCCGATCACTCTTGGAATAAACCAATATATCATCAATAAAGACAATGATAAATTGGTCTAAGAATGGCTTAAAAACCTGATTCATCAAATCCATAAAAGTTGCAGGGCATTCGTCAATCCGAAAGGCATAATCAGAAACTCAAAATGCCCATACCGAGTCCTGAAAGCAGTCTTTGGCATATCTGACTCCTTAATCCTTAACTGATGGTAACTCGATCTCAAGTCTATCTTAGAGAAGACTTTCGCCCCTTGCAATTGATCAAACAGATCATCAATGCGAGGAAGCGGATACTTATTCTTCACAATGACCTGATTCAGCTTCCTGTAGTCCACACACATCCTCAACGATCCATCCTTCTTCTTTACAAAAAGGACCGGAGCTCCCCAAGGTGAAGAACTCAGTCTAACGTACCCTTTCTCCAACATCTCCTCTAGCTGCTTCTAAAGCTCTTTCAATTCCGCCGGAGCCATCCGGTGGGGCAGAATTAAAATCGGTGCAGTACCTGAAAGAAGCTCAATGGGAAACTCAATTTTCCTAGCTAGCGGTAACCCTGACAATTCCTCGGGAAAGACATCCGAAATTTTCCTGACCACTGGAATATCCTCCAGCTCCCCTCTATCTGCCCTGGTGTCCACCACATAGGCCAAAAACGCCTCACAACCCTTCCTCATCATCTTTTCTGCTACCAATGCTGAAACAATTCTGGGCGGACCTGCTTTTCTGTCCCCAGTAAACACTACTCTTTTGCCATCATCCAATTCAAAGTCCACTGTCTTCTGCTTACAATCCAGACGGGCATTGTACTTCTCTAAAGTGTCCATACCCAAAATCACATCTAATCCTCCCATTTTCAGTGGCATCAAATCTACCACCAGCAGTGCTCCACCAATACAAAGCTCACAGCCTCTATACGCTTGACTAATCACAATGTACTGGCCGATCGGAGTACTCACCATCAGCGGAGTATCCAATGGGCTCACAATCCTATCACACACAGGTCTACTTGACGAAACAAACGAGTGAGTAGAACCTGGATCAATCAAAATAAACACATCATCAGCAAATAATCTAGCCATACCAGTGACAACATCTGGAGTGGCCTCTGCATCCTCCCGAGTCATTGCAAACACCCTAGCCGGTGCCTACCCCCTGGGTCTACCTGGAAGACTCACTCTCTTGGTTGCATCAGAACTACCCACTTCTGTTGCAGTCCTTTGAACCACAGTCTCTGTCCTCCTAGAAGCTTGCATCTGAGATCCCTCTCTCCTAGACGGCTGAGGACACTCTCTGGCCCTGTTTCCTTTCTGTCCACAATTGAAACATGCTTCCGTCAATTAGTAACACTCTCCACCATGGAAATTGCCACAGTGCTCACACTTAGGGGCGGATGATTTGTCCCTATCTCCCCTTCTACTGTCGCCCACCGTCGAGGCTTGGTGAGAAACAGTAGAAGTCCTCATCGGTCTCGGTCGACTGGCACCACTGCTCCTCTCCTCAGACTGAACAGGGAAGCTCCTAGCACTCCTGTCTGGCATAGGAGTACTAGTGCTACCTCCCCTCCTGAACTGCTCTCTTCCCTTTCTCTTCTTATTCACTACACTCTTGATATTCTCAATATTTTCCACCCTCAAAGCTGCCTCAACTAACTGCTGGAAGTCACAAAAATTCTGCACTATCACCTTCTCTCTGATAGCCAAGTACAGACCCGACTCAAACCGGCGACATCTAGCAGCCTCACTCAGCATCAAATCTGAAGCATACCTCGCCAACTGAGTGAACCGACGCTCATACTCATACGACTTGTTGTCATCTCCCTCTGGGTGAGACTGAGGAACTCCCTCTGCTTCTGCTGAATGTAAACCTTTGATAGATACTTCTTCTTAAAAGCAGCCAAGAAGTTCTGTCATGACAACCCTACGGGTCTCATCTGACTGCCTAGCACGGTCTCCCACCAATGCAAAGCATCTCCCTGAAGCAGACTTGCAGCATAAATAACTCTCTCATCATCCTCACAGTCCATCTGATCCAGCAATCTCTCAGTCTTTCTCAACCAAGTCTCGGCTTCTTCTGGATCTGTTGTCCCATAGAAGTCGACTGCTCCATACTTCCTCAACCTATCAAACCGTCTCCCCTTCCGAGCTGGGGCTGAAGCAGAAGGTTGTGGCATCTGACCCATAGCCTGAACAAATGCCTGAGTGAAGGCCTGGAACAACCTCGGATCAAGTGGAGGCACTGGCTCCTGCGGAACCGGCGACTCCTGAGACTGCGATAGCATAAGCTCACTGCTTAACCCTACAGAAGCCTCAGCATCCCCTGGGGCTACTGACTCATCAATCCTCTCCTATCTAGTCGGAGATTCAGGTGCAACAGATCCTTGCAGAATGCCTCGTGTCCTTCTACGAGGTGGCATCGTACTCCTTCCAAGGTAAACACTAAGAATTAGCTATATGGCAATCGTACGTTCTACATATATGTATGATATGCAAGCAATCAAATGCAGCAAATAATCATATATCACACAATTCATCCTACTATGCATTCTAAGCCGAGGACACACAAACCTAAAGCTCTGATACCAAACATGTTGGGCCCGGGCCCCGGAACCCTGATCCCGAGGTGGCCCCTCGAGCTGTGCCTGCGACGGACTACCCGAAACATCGGACCCGATCCCAACATCTATACAAAAGTCGATTCGTACATGCAAAAATTTTACACACGAATATTATACACCCAATCATTCGAACTATGCAATGAATACCACAAGCCAAGGACTTCATGTCATTACAATCCAAAAGAAGTTCAACAAGTGTTATCAACCATACATAATACAAATAAGTCTAAATCCAAAATACATGAAATATGCTCCATGATGACATGCTCGGAGGGCCAGCTAAAATACTAACTTAATACAAGGATCTCTAACTATTGCGGAGTTCTTCGATGCCTGGCAAGGATCAACTGACGTCTTGAGTTGCACCTGAGGAGGGAAAGTAATGGGTTGAGCTACACAGCTCAGTGGCTAATATAATCATAGTCATCGGTAACTAGCACAAATTCAAGCAAATGAATGTATATATATTATATATGTGCTTACATCCATTCTAGCTCTTACATGCTAAGCCAATAATACATGCATTCAGCATAGTTAATTCAACTCACAACTATGTCACAAAGTATGCTTCACAATGAATAATTCGAATATGCAATGCACATCACAATGGCTCGAGGGTTCCATGGAAACAAAAGGGAGAAACCGAAGTTTATACCCTGAACGAAATGAGTCCATTCGGAGCTCATAGGCCACAAGCGGGCAGCCAGGAGAAGGCTCTTGTCGACGTGCACGTGACGAACGAAATGGTTCCACTCTTGCCCAAACAAAAACACATAATCATTTTATCATATGGTATGCTTTCAAGTTTCCATTTATTCAAAATGTCATGACCGAAGTCGAGGCATAACATGCTCAGAATCAAGATTCATTTCTATCAATTCTCATGCTTCTTCAAATCTTATAACAAATCATGTTTAAACAATGAACTACATATTCGATCAAAATGTCATGCATCTCATTATACGTAACACATAACATATATTCACATATAGGCAAGAATTTGTCTAATCACACAATAACTATAATTACATTACCCACCTAATATCACTGAGTATCCGACTCACTGTTGTCCTTCCTCTTGCGATGGAATCAGGTCGGCTTGGTTTCCTATAGCAAACCAATTCCCAAATCAATAACAGTCAAAAGAAATATTCAATCAGCTTCGCAATACAAAAACGCTAACACTAACAATCTACGCTCGACTTCCATCTAATTCCCCGAATCCTAAGAGGCAAATACCGAACTTCCCTTCTTCATAAAACTTGTAGTCCTTTATCTCTAGATCATAACGAATCTAAAATCACCTCATTTGGACATCTACAGCCCAAGATATGCCTAAAAGACTAAAACTCATCACTACTGAAAAACAGGGGCTCGCCGTGACAAAGGCACACTCATCGCGGCGAACTTCGTCGCGACGAACGGCCTGCTGCTCGCCTTGACGTGCATAAAATTCGTACGTCGCGACGAACACCAGTTCCTTGCACGTCACGACGTGCGGGTCTGGAGAACGACTCCGAAACCTGACTTTCCACCATTTTCCCAACTTTAATCCTTCTCATTTGCAAAAACAATACCTCTAAACAATAGATCATGACTTATACTACATTTCTAACCCGGCAGCAACTCAAAATCAGTCATAAACGCATTAACCCAATAAATCTAGCCATTTAATCAAATTAAGCCATAAACACATAATTAACACAATTCATACCTAATGACATCATAAAAAAAAATTCGGGGTCCAACACATAAAATGAATGATTAAGTGTATTGAATGTGAAATGTGAAATAATGTGAAATGTGAATTATGTGTTATATGACTGGGTGAGTCATCGATGATGGTCACTCATTGAGTTCGCAAAACTCACCCAAAATTTGCAAATATTTTTTAGGACTCAAAAGAATACCCGTTAGGCAAACAGGAGTATAATTACTGCATGCAAGGGAAAGACAGACGTCGGGATCAGTTCGTATCTACATTAGTGTTTTCCCATTTTTGTATAAATTTATATTCAGCGATTTCGGTAAAATAATGTATTCCGAAATTTTTGTATAATGTGTATACAAAGGTTTTTTATGGTGGAATGTAAAGACATTTTTACTAAAGTGTTTTGTATTTGTAATGGGCCCCAATTGGCTATTGAAATTCTATTGATTGTTGTGTTGATTGAAAATATTTATGAATAAAAGTGAGCCCGAATTCATTATTATTTTTGCATATTTTTGTTATTGTTCCAAAAAAAAATTTATACCAATTTTTGAATGATTGGGTGCTCTAGCATGTCACATCCACGAGGCACGGACTCGGATATCACCCATAGATGTCGAGTTTGGGTCTTGCGAGAGTGGGGTGCTACATCAACAATATTGACTTGCTCCTCAACTTGATTAGACGTAGCATAACATTCCCAAGAAAAATGTCTAAATTTATGATGATTGTAGCATTCAACATTAGACTTATCATAGCCCCTCTCATTTTGTCTAAAATTTTAACCTCTTCCTCTTCATTTTCCTTGGCCTTTATATGATTAATTGTTTCCATCATTGTTGGCGTTGTTATAATCTCCTTTACTTCTTCCTCTATAACTTCATCTTCGACCTTGACCATAACCATATCCTCGACCACGTCCTTGTCCTCTTCCTCTTTGATTGGTTTCTCCATCATCATCTTTTAACACAACCCTTGCTTTAAGTTCTTACTCTAAAAGTTCTTCTTGCCTCTTCTTGATCGTGTCTTCAGGAGCTTGTAAAGAGTGCTCTAGTTGTTCAATTGTCAAAGAGTCTAAATCTTTAGACTCCTTAATGACGCAAACCACATAATCAAACTTTGGGTTCAAGGAATGAAGAATCTTCTCTACTACTTCAACTTGATCTCCATATCTCTTCATTTGATTCACAATGGCCTTCACTCGTGAACAATACTCTAAGATTGATTCGCATTTGTTTATGCGTAAAGATTCAAAATCATCTCGTAATGATTGTAGTCGAATCTTTTTTTTACCTTATAAATTCCTTGAAAGGAACTTTGTAAAATCTCCCATGCTTCCTTTAAAGTGGTTGTATTGACCACCTTCTCAAACATCGAATCATCTAGACATTGATGGATGAGGGTGAGGGCTTGTTGATGCTTCTTCTTGATCTTTGCCAAGGCATCCTTCTCATTTTGAGACAAATCGACTTCACTTTAAGGTTGAATAAAACCTTTCTCTACAATCTCCCAAACATCTTGTGAGCTAAGCACGACTTTCATGCGAAGATGTCATGTTTCATAATTTTCTTTTGTGAGGCGAGGCAATTGAAATGAGTATACTCCACCATTGTTTGCCATTTCTCAAAAAACTTGGTTCTGATACCACTTTATTAAAAAGTGAGGAGGCTTGGAGAGGAGAGAATTGTTTAGAAGAGGAGGTTGTATTTCACTTGATTAAATTTAGTTCAAGTACAAAGAGGTATTTATAGATACAAAAATGACTCTTCATATCTAAGTACATGAACCCATTAATGAACCCAAATAAATAAACCATACATGAACTCAAAACCATACATGGACCAATATTTAATTATGTAACTAATACATGAATATACTTAAACTCCTAACAATGAACTTAAATATCCATATATCTAAAATATAAACATTTATGTATCTAGATCAACTTTCAAATTACTCCTCAATGATGTCATTTTAATGTACTATTCTAAACTTCAAAGTTCGTTTGATAAATTAAATTCCTATTATATGTTACCTATATACAGTAGAACCTCTTTAAATTGATACTCGATAAATTAATAAACTCTAAGATAATATTTTCTCCGGTCTTGACTTGAGTTAGTTAAAAATTTAACAAATTTTGATAAGATAATATATTTTCAAAATACCCTTCTGTAAATATAGGGTCCCATTAATATAATAAATTAATAATTATATAAACTTACACAAATATAACTAAGACAATTTAGTGAAATATGATTCTAGTGTTGTTTGTTTTTTCTTAAAATTTAAGTCTAGTTGGAGCTCATCTCTAACTTTTCTTATTGCATCCAAAATTTCTAGTGTTGTGTTTTCAAACTGCATCAAAAAATTGTGAAGAGTTCTAGATGCGATAAGTGCTTCCTTACGCGTAACTAGTTCCAAAGGTATTGTATCGTCTTCAACTTCATCATCAACATTATTTTCAAGGATAGTAGCCACAATTTCTTCTAAGTTCTGGGCCTCTAAACATGTATCATTTTCACCCGGGTAATCTAATAGGCTATTGACATCCATTTTATTGCAATAGCTGAGATCATTAATCATGAGCTCAAGTTCATAAATGTCATTTTCACAAGTGGGTTCATCTAAATTCCTTGAGACTTCATCCCCTGAACGAATTTTGCAGTGTTGAAAATAATTTGCTACTGTTTCTTGTTGAACATTAACTGTCCAAGCTGAGACTACAAGATTGATAGCATCCAAAACATTAATCTTACCTGGATCAGATTGTCCCAACTCATAGCCTTCTAAAATCCTACGATAGTGCATCTTGAAAGCTCTTATTATTCCAACATCACAAGGTTGAATTTTTGATGTCATATTGGGTGGCAAGAAGAACAACTCAACATTATGTAACCCTTCAATATTTCTTGGATGTGCTGGACAATTATCTACCACAAACAAAATTCTTCTACCATGCATTTGTTTATCAAACCAATGGATATATTCATCAAAGAGCACACTTGTCATCCAAGCTCTTTTGTTGACACGGTAGTGACAATTCAAGCTATTTATGTTGGCATTCTTGAAGCAATGTGGCTTTGCATATTTTCCAATAATCCATAAAGGGATTTTTTCATAGTCATCCTCATTGCAACAAATAACCATTGTTAGCCTTTCTTTGTCATGTTTTCTTCCTTCAAGTTTCTTCGTAACAAGAGGATGATCAGCTTGTAACCTGTAAAACAAACCAGTTTCATCCATATTAAAAACATCTTTCATAGAGAACTTATCTATTTTTCCCTTATAGACTCTAATTGCTTCTCCATATCTTGTATATCAACCGAACCACTCTCTCCGAAATGACAAAATGACTTGATACCATGTCATAGCTTGAATTTCTCAAGCCAACCTTAAGAAAAATTGTGCTCAGAATCTTGTTGAGGGTATAGAAGTTTCATTGTATCTCTTTCCTTCTCCAAAATTAGCTCTCCCGTCATATTCATACGTTCTTGATACTGGACAAACCACTCATAAACAACCTTCTCCATATTTGGAAATTTTGCTGGTTTGTGCCACTTGATATCCCTTCCTTTTTCTAGGTTGGCTGAAAGATACTCAGTCGATCATTTGAGTGTGTTTGAGATTATACCTTGACTAACTTTCAAATTAAACTTTTCTTCAAGCCACAACTGCAAATCTTTTTGAGTGCATGTCGAATGATCTCTTTTGTACTCACATAATTCTTTGCGTATTTGATCCGTCATTGTTAATTTCGTGACACCTTTTAGATGAAGAGCCATTGTTGGGTGTAGTTTCAAGAAATTTTCTATCTTGTTTATAAAGTATTTTTTATCTCCATCATATGTACATATGTACATTGAATGTTTTTAGGAAAAATACAATGAATAATACTTAATTATTAAGAAACAATGAACATTATTTATTAGTTTTCATTAATATTATGTACAATGAATATTTGTTTTAGATTCATTCAATTAATATGAAACATGAATTTTCTAAGGTACAATACAATGCTTTTGATGTAATCAAAATTTAACTTCAATCAATTACAAAATCTCTTTAAATTAATAAATATTAATTTTGTAACATCCCACCCCTCCGGATGGGTAAAATAGTAAACTTGGCATAGGATGGGACTAATAGGAATATTTAGAACTGTTCATGATAATAGGATTGATACACGATGATCAATTGTGTACATGGAATTACGATAAATGTATTCATGACATTCCCGGTAATTGGGCCTAACGGTATTTTATTGTGATTAACGTGGTTATGGGATTTGAAAAATTGTTCTGAGTGCGCTATTAAGCGTTTTACATTTTTTTGAGATTTATAGGAATTTTCTGGAATTTTCCGGAGAAAATTCCCGGACCGGCAAAATCGCCGGTAACTGGCCTAAACTTGTTTTGGAGTAGAAAAGGTGATTTTCGTGATTGAAAAATTATTTGGAGTGCACTGTTACCTGTTTTATAATTTTAGGGAATTTCATTAGTTCTCAGAAAAATAATTCGGGGAAATTCTCGGACCGGATAAATCGCCAATTGGCGAACCGGTCGATTCTCGGTAGCAAAAATTGCTACCCACTGATACTGTAATATTGGGTATTTTTATTTTGGGACTGAAAGTAGGGCCATTGGAGTGAAATGGAGTAAAATTTTGGACTGGATTAAACAAATATAATTTTGACTTTTCTACTAAAACCAACAAATCAATTTGTGCCATTTAAAAGTTTCATTAATTGCTCCTTCATTAATGCTCTCGGGAATGTTTAAAAGAAAGGAAAGGAGAGTTTGTAAGGCTTTGTTAAAACCCATCCGAAACTCAAACATACAAACCCTTCAGTGAAACCATCGAAAGTTGGCTCTCCTCTTCTCATCTTTCTCCATAACTCCAAGCTATTCTCTTTGATCTCATCAAAATTAGAAGATGAGTTGGTACATGTTTGAGAAGGAAAAGAGGTTAGTACTTTGGTGTAAAAGTTAGAAAGTGATTGTTGAAGGTTTGAAGGAGGTTTTGATTTGGTAAGTTTTCATTAAGTTTTGATCTTTAAATGTGTTTTTACATGGAAATAAATGTCATGATAGTATGGGGGTAGTTAATATAAGGATTTAAAGCATGTATAAGGTTCATGTAGACATTAAAGTGTTGATTATTATGATTTAAAGTAAGGGACATAAAGCTAAGTGATGACTGAATTGAAAGTAATGTTATGGTTTGATTTTGAATTGCATAGGGATAATTATTTGAGTCTTTGAATGGAGGAATTTAATGCTGTAAATTTTCAGTATTAACCCTAGTATATGTATGACTGGAGTAATATTTAATTTGTATTTATTTTGATGTCTAGTGATGTGAAAAAGGCATTGAAGTGGTTGAACTAAGGTTAACCTTAAATCTGGAAAGTTGGAATTATAATTGATGTTACTGTTTTATTCATAATTTAATGTGTAGAAATGCAAATGAGGTAAGGTTAGTGGTCACTGAAACTTTGGACTGTTGGCTCCAATTTAGTGTGAAATAGGTGTTGTTGAATTTCAATGATAGAAGGGTGAATTTTTGAATGGGAAAGTTCCTGTTCCATTACCTATGAACAGTAACCGCAACCATGACATCTGAGTTTTGTTGATTTTTATGAATTAATTGAAATGGAATTAGGGAGAATGGTCTTCATGGAAGTTGTAGCATATTTGATTATCTTTCCATTGCTACTGATCTTGCTATTTTTTGAATTGTATATTGGGAGATATGAATTGATTACTAATGACTGGTTTTGAGCATTTTGGATGAAACCTAGCTTAAGTGTGATTTTGTGAGTTTACTGATTAGAGGCAATTTTAACATTTTAAGTGGACTGAATTGGTGTGAGTGAGCTTCTGAAAAGTTGTAGAGGAAGAGATTATCTTGAAATTGATATTTGGTATGTAATTTTAGAAGTCAGAATTGGGAGATATGATTTTCAAAAACTGATCCTACATTAGGTTATGAATGGCTGATGATAACAGAAACTTCCATAACAATTTTGAAATTGTTAGAGATCGAATTGGGTGTTGAGTGCTTCATGAAAATGAATTTTATGATGTTATCTTTACAAGGATATAAAGTTCTGATTTTATTGACTTATATACTGGAAGTTATGCTTCTTGTAAGATTTCTGCCCAAAGTGAAGGATTTCAGGGACAGTGACATTGAATGAATTAATTGACTGGCTTAGCAATAGAATTTGATTTTGGGTTGTTCATGAAAGTTGTAGAGGACATTGTGAACTTATTGACCATATTTTGTGGTAATTTATTTCTGAAGAATAAGTGAGTTATGAAATTGTAAATGTACTGCTCTGTGTTGATGGAAATTGAGTAGGCAGAAGGTTTGATGGATTATTTGATACCCTTAGGGTTGGAATTGATTTTTATGGTCTTCTTGAGAATTGTAGAGCTTTTCATAAGCTTTCCAATGAGGTATAGTGGGTATTTTTCTGATTTGTGTGCTAAAAGTTAGAGTAGTTGGAAATTAGGAATTGAAATCTGGAAAAAAAAAAAAAGAAAAGGGGGGAACTCGCCGTCTCGCGAGGCGACTTCTCGCTCTCGCGAGGCGAGATAATTGGCCTGGTCGCGAGGCGACGGCTTGCCCTCATGACGAGGCAGGATGATTCAGCCTCGCGAGGCGACGTTACGCCGCGAGGCGAGATTTAAAGAGGTCGGTCATGAGGCGACGCCGCCTCGCGACGCGAGAGGTGAAATCGCCTCGAGGGCGGCGTCTCGCCCCATGAGGCAGGCTTCTGAATATATATATATATATTATTGTTTTGATTTTATTTGGTATAAATTGATCCGATTGTTCTTTTGTCAATTTCTTTCCGTCCGACGTCCGATTGACTGATTCCAGAGGCATCGGATTCGTTGAATATTTAATTTCATATTATGAGAAACGGGAATTTTAGACGGAATTTGACGTAGCCCTATCGATTGTGAACTTGTAAACACTGTTTTATTTAATTGAGGACCTATAGAGGTCCGAATCATGCACCGTCGGCCTTTATGGATTTCTAATTTTCATAGAATTTTATTATGGGAAAATATTGAGTTAGGACCGAATTCATGAACATGCATATTTCATCATCATGAGCACAAATTTCATATTTAGTGACTCGTACTTTTTCTGATTCATATAGAGGCCCAATTGAAGCGTCGATTGACCGACGTCACAGAGGCTTTCCGGCATTAGCTCGAAAGTAATAGGTGAGTAACCTAGTTGGTTTCTCAAATTTCTGGTTGTTTACATGCTCAACGTGAATTACGTGCAAAGGTGAATTGTATGATTTCTGGCATGTATAAAAGTGGATGATTGTATTGTATGATTTTACCGCATCTTGAATGATACCGATATTGATAGATCGGGCTTTATAGCCACCATATGAACATCGCTATATCGGGCTTTATAGCCATATTGTGGATTTATCGATACATCGGGCTTTATAGCCAAATATCGCATATTTACTAAACATCGCATCGCATGCATAATTGCATGATCGATAATGGACGTGCCCCAGTTGCTATTTTTACCGATAAGAGCTTGAGCTCATATCTTGATCGACCGCCACGAGCCCGAGGGGAGAAAATCACGCGTCCCCACCGAACACCGATCGAGCACTTGGGCACAATATCTTGAATAATCGGAAAGAGTCTCATATGCATCTCATTTGCATAAACGATCGCTCGTGACATGTACCGCTTTTGTAATGGCATGAATTATCGTGAATGTTTTATCATTCTTGGATATGATTATTGATCGCTTATCGGTGTCGATGATTAATGTATTATATCAGACGCCATGGGCGTAATGCATGATTTGAGTGAACCATCGATGATGGTTTCTCACCGAGTTCGCAAAACTCACCCAAAATTTGCATTTATTTTTCGTGTTCGAAGAATACCCGGTTGACACGGAGTATATTTACTGTAGACGAGTAAAAGGTTAGAGGTTGGGATCGGTTAGGTATCGCATTAGTGTTTTAGTAAATTGTATTCGCAATCACCGTATAACAAGGCTTTATATTTTCTTGAGCCATTGTGGTATTAATGTTTATCGCATTGACTTATTGTAATTATTCTTTGGATGACCGTAATAATCGAAACGGTTTATATTGAACACGGATTTTATTTACTTCTTGTGTTTGCCGTGTGAACGTGGAGTTGATGGCTCCAAAGAAAAAAAAATGTATCTGAATTTTAAATCGACTGATGTAGTACGCCACTCTCGTGGGACACGGACTCGGATATCACCAACGATATCGGGTTCGGGTCTTACGGGTGTGGGGTGTTACAAATTTATCGGTTAATTAATATCTCTATAAATAATAAATATCATGATCCCAACAATATTAATTTATAGAGGTTTTACTGTATTGTTCTACTAATTGCAAAATTTTGAAAACCATTATGGACCATAGAGATGAGGATTAGGTTCACTGTTTTTTATAGGATTAAGTGACGCCTTTAGTGTTGTGAGGTCTCAAACTCTTTCCATCGAGTTATTGCCTAATCTTAGTTGTGCCTATTGGATCGTCCTCTAAAATGAGCGCTCTTAAGTCGATGCTCATACACGCTTCCAAACCACTGCTCAATTAGCAGCTGCTACCTTCATGGCTAAAACAAATTTAGATTCTAAACCCGGTGCTCACAACAACAACAATGCTTCCAAACCCAGGTGTGATCGTTGCAAGAAGTTGGAACATACAAAAGACAGGTGTTTTGACTTCATTGGTTATCCAACTTGGAGTGAGAACCAAGAAAATAAAACTAAGGGAAGATCATTGGCTCAAGCCATTTTGTTGCTACCGCACCTGCTATTGCACCACCTCCTATCACTTATAAACAGTATGCTAAGCTTATTAATCTTCTTTATCAAGAAAATAGTTAACTGAGACAAACTTTGTTGGTAAAGTGTCTACTTATTCATTTAATTTTATTAAATGGATTTTAGATACAGGAGCATCAAAACATTTTACTAGTGATAAGAATTTACTTGCAAGTTGTGAACTTATGGAGCATAGTTTACTTATCGAATTAGCCAATGGTAGCAAGGTCAAAGCATCAAAGACTAGGAAAACTTGTTTAAATGGTTAAGTGTCTCTCTTTAATATCTTTTTTATCCAATTTTAATAGCAATCTATTGTCCATAAGCAAATTAACTAAAGACCTTAAATGTTCTGCCCAATTTTTCCTTCATATTGTGTTTTGCAGGACTTAGCCACGAAACAGATGATTAGATAGGGTAGGGAAGAGCATGGCTTGTATGTGATGGAGGTTGCTTCAACCATTCCAAAGCTGGCTGCACACAACATCCATGCCAATTCCCTTCTTTGACACCATAAACTTGGGCACACTTTATTCAAAAATCTTTCCCATCTTTCTCGCTTAAGCAAATTTTCTTTTGGTAAGAATTTTTGTTATGATGTTTGCCATAGAGCTAAGCAGACACGAAATTCATTTTCTTTAAGTCCAAATAAATCTTTGGTTGTTTTTGATCTTGTCTATATTGATATTTGGGGGCCTTATAATTCATTGTCTTTGTTTGGGCTCGTTTTTTTTTCTACCATTGTTGATGATTTTTCACAAGCTATTTGGGGTTTTTTTTCTTGAAACAAAAATTAGATTCAACTTTTACATTCATAGATTTCTACAACATGATTCTCATCCAGTTTCAACTCCCCATTAAAAAGGTGCAATCTGATAATGCCCTAGAATTTACTCATGGAAACTTAGCACAATTGTTTTTCTATAAAAAGGTATAGTTCATCAAAAGATGACACCTTATACCCCACAACAAAATGGGGTTGTTGAACGTAAATACCGTCATCTTTTAAATATCGTATGTGCCCTTTATTTCCACACAAACCTACCTATATATTTTTTGGGAGAATGTGTTTTATCCATTGCATATTTGATTAACATTACCCCATCATTCGTTCTTGATAATATATCTCTATTTGAAATTTTATTTAAAAATGCCCTCTTATAATCGCCTTTACGTCATTGGATGTCTTTGTTGCATTCATCATAGTGAACCCCATTTAGATAAATTTCACCCTCGTGCTTCAGCTTGTGTTTTTTTAGGATACTCCATGGGTCAATAAGCTTATCGGGTGTATAATCTTAGTACAAAAAATTCAGATTTTTAGGGATATACAATTTTATGAAGACCAATTTCCTTTTGTCTCCAATCCCATTATACCAGTTGACCCGTCTCCTTCCTTAGCCCAATCTATTTTTACCGATCCAACACTTGCTACACCTAATTTTTATTTGACCGTTCTCCCTCTACCTGAACTGGATCCCTTGCCCGTACTGCTTCCTGCTCCCAACACTGTTGAAAACTTAACTCGCTTACTCCAGTTGCTGTTGTGCTGAATTTGGCCTAGCCCAATTCAGAGGCTACAACCGACCCTTAAATTCTCGAGTCTTGGCTATTCAGAGGCTACAACTGAATTTGGCCTAGCCCAATTCAGACCTTTCTTCATGGATTTCTTGATGAAGAAGTTCATATGCAACCTCCACTTGGCTATCTTTCTCATGGTGATTCTCGAGTCTAAAGACTATATAAGTCCATCTATAGTCTCAAACAAGCTTCTCGGCAATGGTTTGCTCGATTGTCCTCTATTATTGTTTCTTTTGGCTTCACAAAATCCAAATGTGACTCTCTTTTTTTTTTCCCACATGATGGGCTCTACTACTGTCATTTTGGTTTATGCGGATGACCTCCTCATTGTAGGCAATTGTCCAGATGCTTGTTCTATTGTTAAATCTTCTTTGCAGGCTCATTTCAAATTAAAAGATCTTGAAAAAGTTAAGTACTTTCCTGTTATAGAGGTAGCTCACTCTCATATAGACATTTTCTTGAATTTAACTTAAATATAAGTTGGATCTTTTGGAAGAAGTAGGTTTATTGGGTTGCAAGCCTTCCTCTCTTCCCACGGCTCCTCAGATAAATTTGTCCCTTGTTAAGGATGTTCCTTCTCATGACCCTAATCAGTATTGTCATCTTATTGGTTGAGTGCTTTATCTTTAGCTCACCCGACCACATATTACATTTTATGTTCAGTCCCTCAGTGAACTCATGCAAGAATTTCTCAAAGCTCATTATGAGGCTGCTTTCAAAATCCTACACTACATCCAGGGCTCTCCTAGTCAGGGCTTGTTCTTTCCTCGCAATAACTCTCTTCATCTTCATGCCTATTGTGATTTTGTTTGGGCTAGTTGCAAAAGCAAACATCGTTCGACCGTTGGTTGGCTTGTACAACTTGGTGATTCACCCATATCATGGTAAACTAAGAAGCAGCCCATTGTCTCTTATTCATCTGTCGAGGCCAAATATCGTGCTATAGCCTCACCACCAGTGAGATCCTATGGCTCAAAGCTTTACTTCGAGATTTGTTTGTTCTTCATTCTACTCCCATAGACCATTACTGTGATAATCGAGTAAATTTTCATAATTCGGGTTTTCATAAACACACAAAACACCTTAAGATAGATTGTCACTTTATCCGGGATAATTCTTCTGGTCAACTTGCTACTGCTTAAGTTCCTTCCAATCTTCATAAGCCTGATATCTTCAGTAAAGCCTTGGGTCATCAATAGTTTCATATCTTTAAAGGCCAATCGGGCGTTCTTGATCCCCACGCTCCAACTTAAAAGAAAGTGTTACGATTTGGATATTTATTCTTTGTAAGATTCTACGTTTATTGTATTTGACCTTGTATATCTCTTCATTTATTTTATACGATTATGTACCTCTTAGCTTAGCCACCAAGCCATACTTGGACTACATATACCAAACTATTATTCAATGAGAACCAAACAAAAATTGCATACCTTTTAAAAAACTTCTGATGTATATTATATGAAGAGACGATGACTTCGAATTCGAAACAAACTATTATGTTTTCTAATCCTATACTATTCATATATTTTAGTGACTGTATATAGACTCGAATATTTGGGTAAAAATTTTCAATTAAAGGCCCAATCAAACACTCGGAAAAAGCAACTATCAAAGTCAAGACAGGCATGATAAGTGTCACTGGTTCTGTATACTCATTTATCATTTATGTCGATTCGGTAATTGCCAGAATTATTTTCTCTCGTTTACAAAACTTTTCAATATCAGATCTGTACCTAACGCCTTGTTCCAAATCTGTTTTGTGTCAAAACCACGTCAATTTGGATATTAACATACATAAAACGAGCAGAACAATAACTTTTCGGACTTTTGGCACAGCAAACATTTAATTCTGTTGCTGTTGGCTCATTTCAAACTTCAAAGGCAAGTCTTATCGACTTAAAAGCCTGTTTTTTTTTAATGATCACTTTAGCACTGTTGTTTGTCTAACCCTTTGCAATTATTGTATTTCATGATTGTACAGTTATTTTCTTCCTCCGAAGATCAATATCCCAAAAGAAATAAATGTTATGAACCAATAATTTTGATAAATTTGACTTAGTAATTAAATGAGCATATTCTTCGTAACAATTTTATGAAAGCGAAAGTTGTAATAAACGAAAGTTTTGTCAATTTATATAGACTTAAGATAAGATCCTTGTCTTAAATGGCCTAGAAGCGGTGGATACTGGCTTTGATTAACAGCTAAACCATAAATATGTTACTCCTTTTCTGAAGCAGCAATAACGATATAGATGAACCAAAATGGTAGCAGGAGTAACTAAAACTTAATATAAACAAAGCTGCAAAAGTTTAATGGAAACACATGTTTAATGTACATCTTTGCTTAAATAATATTTCTGTTGTAAGTAATTTCCTCATTTAATAGTCCATACAAACATAGTACACACGGGATAAGCTGAACTGAAATTAAATTTCCAATCACCTGCCCTGAAGAACACCATGGTTTCACTCCTGCAAATTTGCAGCTTTTACAATTCCCAGCTACTCCTTTGAAAATTAAGAACTTGGTATGACCTTAAGGCAGATACTACAAACCATCTGCTATACACAGACTTTAATCTGTCATACCTAAATTACCGGAAAGAAGATTCTCAGAAACGCAAAGCAAACACGAACTAGTGGAGATTAACAAAGGACGAGGCATATGTACAGATGATAGCCAAGGCATTACTGGTCAAATGAGCAATTCTTACAATATGCTTCCTAACTATGATCTTCACATATCCATTCACGACCAGCTCGTTAAGTCCATCCATGCAGGTGTCATCATCAGTTAACGCAGCACTCACCCATGTTTTGATATCACTTATTATTCGCTCAAAGTCCGTTCCATTCACATGGCCCATGTCTCCCATAGACCTCTGTAATTCGTACACAGAGTCTCCGACCACCTCCACACAATCTTGCATAGCTGCAGCTTCTCTGGGACTCAATCCATGGAGTCTAGACATCTTCCTCGTCAACCTAAAAGTCGATTTTGTGGCCATTACACTGACGTTCAGTGCTGTGTTGGCTAGTAGTACGGGGTCGGTTTTGATCTTGCTTGCATAATATGAGAGGGTACGGTAACATAGTTTAGGGTAGAGGGTAACGTTGCATGAAGTTTTAATATAATCTGCGTTTGTGTTGATTGGTGAGGCTTTGGTGGCTGAGTCTGATTTTACATAGGTGGACAATTGGAAGATGAGAAGGGCTATTACAATATGCCTCAAGGATGAAACTTCCATTTCTCTTATCTCTCTGTTCTCTTTCTGTTTCTGTTCTCTGTGAAGAAAGAGCAATCTTATAGACAAGGTCCAGAGTGTAGGCTGACCGATCCTTGGATGGTGTTGTCAAGGTGACTTGAGTTGAGTGCAGATTAGAATGAGATTTTGATTGTCCTTTTACCTCTTGTGGTTTAACTATCGTTTTAAACGTTATATAATTAATAATATAAACTCAGTTTAACAATATAATACTGATTGTAAGTTCTTTTATAAATAACCACTTCTGCTTAAATTTTATATGAAAAATTAATTACCAAGAAATAGTTTTTAAGAAACAGATCCAAGTTCAATTACCAGAAACAATCTAGTAAACAAAAAAAAAAAAAAAGACAATGAGAGTGAAGATGTTGTCCTATGCATTTGCTAGCGTGTCAATCTAATAAGATAACTACTGTTTTTTTTTTTCCAATTTTTCTAAGTTCTTGATTAAATGTACTAACTATCAGGCTCTGTCATATTCTACACGAGACTTAAAGATCATATGTTACAATTTCTTTCTTTTCTCCTCTCTTTTATTTTTTCATTTTAGGCTGTTTATATTTAATGATTAGGACAACTAATGATGGTGGTGTTGCTACATGATTTGACTCTTTGGGACCCTGGGATAGAGGGTCAAGAGTTTATACGGGCAAAGTAATATTTGCAGAAGTGGAGAACATGTTACGGCATCATAAGGCTTGTCTACCGTTCCAACAATTAATAATTTGATAGTTTTGTTCCAAGTTGTGTTAATTTGATGGAATGAATTCTTTCTTCTGTGAAGTCTACGTGCAGTTATGACTATTTAAATTTTAGAAGAAAAAAAACTCCAGTGTCCATTTTTTCATGATAAATAAGAACCAACTCATCTTAAAATAGTATCTTGTCGCAACCAATCATGAGTTATAGGACATGGGAGGCAAATAGTTACTAGGTGATATATGACAAATTTCCTGTCAACTTCTGATAATCAATTACACCGACGGCTTCTCTCATGTATCATTTTCAGCGTCAGATACTGACAGTTGATTAACAATCAAAGAGAACACTGGGGTTGTATGATCCATGCTCGAGAGATCAATGATTTTCCTGATAAAACTTCCTCAGATAACAGATGCATTGGTTGTTATGTAAAACTACATGACTAGGACCACAAGTCCTGTTCCATGATTGCTTTGAAACTGTAGAGGAACGCATGCATTTGAGAGAAGATCGGTCCTAACTAATACAAAATAAAGATTTACGTGGAGTCGTCCAAACCAACTAGTATGGGTTCAGGCAACGGATTAGTCATAAATGGAGTACCCAAAAACAAAACAGTTATGGTTTACTTGTAACCAAAGTTTTGGTAATGGATACTGCTACTGCGTAAAAGCCTGTTTGAAACCAAAAATAGGAATAGACAAAGTTATGGTAAGAAAACATTTGGTCAGAAAACCAATCTTTTCATGTGGGTTAAAGTGCCATGATATTGCAGGATTCTTCGAGCTAAAGATAAGAGTTTTAAACTTAAAAAATAAGCGATAGCTGGTAAGGCCTCGTGGTGGTTGCATTCATACCGTCGGTCTTTCAGTTATCTTTCAGGAGCAGGTGGCCTTTGATAAAAGACGTCGCCACAAGTACAGAACACAAGGGTCCACTAGCCACTCTTTAAGTTATCTTTCCAGATTTTCCTGCAACTCGGTCCTTGATTCCATGTACGCTTCTAAGGTTGTGGTTTCATTTATTTGCTTTCCTTGCCATTCAACCTGCCATGGTCACATTCGCTCGAATGCCTAGTGGGAACTGCGGAACTCTTCTCTCACTCACTCAACGTGACAGCGCCCGTATCGAGTATAAATCATATGCACACCATTCAATTAATTTATTTACAGGTTAATTAAGAAATAATTTAAGATGTACAAAATAATTTAATTTAATTAATTTTAATAATTGTAAATGCCACAAAATAATGACTTTAGTTTTTAATAAATAAATTAAAGTTATTATATAATTAAAGTAGAGTGACTGTCCCAACTTTATGAAAGTGACATATATGTAACTATAGCTATATTATGATAAATGTATAATTTAATAATATTTTATTTATACAAGTTATTATATTCATAGTGGTTACCTTTAATTATAATCATCAATAATTATTGTTGGTTACAATGAATATAATTTTTTCTAGATATTTTTTATTATAATTTTAAGTATCAGTCCTTAATTATTCTATAATATTTTATACTATGTTTAAAATCTTTTCAAATTTTAATAATTAAATATTAGATTTATAAATTGTAATAATATATTAAGTTTTAAATATCACACACAATTATTTTTAATAAGTGAAAATAATTTTATTAAATTAAATCAAATTGAATTAAATTGTAATAATTTTTTTCAGTCTTGCTATATGATCCGTTTTTGTTGGCTAGCATCAACATTAATTTCTCTTGTCCAGTTGAAAGCAATGATATAAAAATCGGAATAGATCGGCCGATTTGACTGGATTAGGGATGAATTGAACTGCTTTCTAGTTCGGTTTTCAGTTTTAACTTCAGAAAGTAAAAACTGACTGGTTAAAACCATGAACCGTAAAACCTAAAAACTGACTGGTTAAAACCATGAACCTTAAAACCGTGAATCTAACCAAGTTTTGCCTTTCTTCCTCTCTCTCCTAGTTTTTTGGTTTTCTACCTCTCTCTCGTCAATTTTCGTTTTTAACTGCATCTTCTCTTTGATAACTTCATCTTCTCCTCAATCCTCCTCCCCACTTTTCTCTCTCTCGTTTCCTTTTTGCTTTAGATTTTTACGTTCCCCCCTCTCGTTCCTTTTCAAATGATTCATTACTTGGCCCCCAACAACTCAACGAAGCAACTTCGATGTTTCACCATAATCGCCTACAACTCCTTTTATACCCAAATGGGAATTCTGTTATTGTGTTCTTTCTAACTAGAAACTGTTGGATAATTATGCCCTTTCTTATAAAATTAGACAATTATTAATTGCATTTATCAGTTTTTTAATAAATTATTAGTTAAGTTACGTAATTTGATCTAGATAAAGATAATAAAGTGGTCCAATAAATGATCTAAATTATTGAATCAAATTCTAGGTAGAAAATGGATCCCAATTAGCATGGACAGGACTCATATTGGCTTTGTGATGAGGAAGTCTGATATAGAAGCTATATATAAAGGTTAAGGTCTCCTGCAGTTGCTCATATCAATTGTAAGCATAAGGATTCTCTAACCCGTTAAGAGAGTCTACGCTTTGAGAAAATTGTAGAAAGACCTTGCCCGTGTCCTAGAGAGGAGTTCTCATAAAGACGGCGGTGGATTCACACTCATTTCAGCTTCGAAAAGCTAGTTTGAAGTTATGGAGATTGAAATCAGGTATTTTCGCATTTCTTTATTTCTTGCCCTTTCACATTCTATCTGAAATACATAACTAAGGTATTGTTACGTATTACATGTGGTATTAGAGCAATGACGTGACCAGGTGGTTAAAAATGAAGATTTTTTGGTTCTCTCTCCATAAGGTTTTCAGATATTTAACTTTTGTTTCCCAATTTTTTCTTGCTTTTTATTACATAAAAGTAGCATACATGTGTATAGCCTTGAGAAACGGGGTGAAAACAAACCCGAGAGTGCAAAAAAGTCCCAAAACTCACCAAAAATAGTTAATTTCTAGCAGTTCGACGAAGACCGTTAGGTGCATGTGGCACACGCACCTGACGGCACATAGTACCGCCCTCATGCAACGCTCACATTAGTCATGGATTGACATGTGGATGGCCCGTGTTGCATCACATGTCGACGCGTGCAACGTACAATCCATTAGATAAGAGCATGTGGGAGCGTCGCACACGCACCGCAAACGCTACAGTACGCTGACATCAACCGTACGAATTTCTACAATATTATTCAAAAAAACACAAACACAAAATTTAGATTTCCCGTAAGGGTGCCCTGGGGTATTTTGAGTCATTTTTTGGGTCTGATTATAAAGTAAGTTTTTTCATTTTTCTAGATTTATTACATTGGTAATAAATTAAAGTTTTACTCCAGAAAAGGAATTAAGGTATTATGAATTCGATTTCGAGTGAATTTTCATGTTTTAGACATCACATGAGGGAGATACTTCAAGTTTTTGTGTCTTGGGCCTCATGTTCAGTGTTCGGGATTGCATGATAGTCGATCAGAAAAGGAATTAAGACATTCTAAAGCTATTTTGAGTGAATTTTCGTGCAACAAACTTGCCATAAGGGAGATACATGAGGTTCTTATGTCTCGAGTGGTCAGTTCAGTGTCTGGCGATGCACGATAGTCACTCTACTGAGATTTTTCTTTTACGAAAGTCTCAAATGAAGTTTTCAGAGAATGTCTTCAGCACGAGCATGTTACAATGAGACTGTGCATTCGGTTTTTTTTACATTTTTTGATGTTGCATTGTCACATACGATATGCCCATAAAGGATGTGAGGATAATATAAGGATATACCCCTTGTGTTTGTGCATTTTTTTAGTGCTGATGTGAATGTAGTCACCGCAGTGGCCTTTCAAGTTAGTATTTTGAATTGTTCTACTTACACATTAATGGATGTCTTTGGTATTATGTTTGGTTATTCTACCCACAGGTGTTAGCCTTACATCAAATTTTAAGATGTTCATAAAGGCATTGGATAAAGGAAAGTCATTGCTTGAATGATCTATTTGCTCACAGGTGGTAGTGTCATCAGAGTTGATGATTTGTATTCTTATCGCTTTTATGTAGAGATCTAGTTGCATATATTATGTATTCATCCCACAGGTGTTTCATAATATGTGTGACCAGATTTTCAGTAAAGATACTATTCAATGACTTTGAGTATCGCTGTTATCCTATATTTGTGTTGATTTAAAAATAAGCATCTTGAAGTCACCTTTTTAGTCAACAAAATTAGTGTCGCCATTAAAACTGTTGGGCCCCGAAAATTTTTTTATTTTATTTGAATTAATTATTTATTGATTTATGAATTTATTCGTTAATTATTTTTTATTTTGCCTTAATTGATTTAATTATGTGTTTATATAGATATTTTTATGTTGGGCTTGGGATTAGAAGTTAAAAATTTATTGAAGGCTTGGATTTAATGTTGGAAAGAATGGGCTTTATGGAATAAGTGGAATAAGGAGGAGGATTAGAAATGAGTGGATTATATGTAGTGGGCTTGTGAGGAGGAGAGCCCAAAGCCTTGTAAGTTATAAGGAGCTCAAAACTATGTAGTTTTGAGGTAGGCTTTTAAGTGAGACTTAAATAAATCAAAGGAAGAGGAGAAGAACAGAGGCAAGTGTCGTAAGTCACCAAAGGGAAGGAAAAGAGAAAGAAACCGTGAGCCAAAGGAGAAGGAGACTTTCGGACAAAAAGGGAGAGAGTCGTAGGGAAGAAGAAAGGAAAAGAAAAAGAAGAGAATCTACTTGCTAGAGGTAATTTCCATCTTTGTTTATGATAGGTTCGAAAATGGGAGGAAATGGAAGTTAGGGTTTGTGTAGGGTTTGTAGAAAGAAAGAAGAGAAGGTGAGATCTATGGATTTCTGGGATTTCTAAGCTAAGGTCTTGGGTATTCTAGCTTAAATGGCTTATGGGTAGGTTAGGTTTAAAGTAGACTTTTATTTTGCTTGATTTTTATGAATGTTATGCTTTCCTTTAAAATATATTTATTGAATAGAGTGTGATTTAATTGAAGGAAATCAAGAGACCCCCACTCAAGACAAGGAGGAAGGGCAATCTTGAATTCGGATACCGACGATAGGTGGGTAACATTTTTATAGTTGTTGTGTAATGGGCAAATGTCCTATGTGTGCTATCTTTGTTAATTGTGAGTATATTGAAAGTGTATTTTCCTTGATTTGAATGAAAAGAACGAAACTATGATGATTTGATACAATGGAAGAAGCATAAAATGCTATTTTTGTGTTTGAATATGTGAGCATAAATTGGTTGTGATTGGGCAAGAGAGAACCTAAATCGTTAGTCACCTGCACGTTGACCCCCTAGCCTTCTCCCGGCAGCCCGCTTGTGGCCCACGAGATCCGAAAATGGACTCGTTGTGTTTACGATAAACTTCGGTTTATTCGTTGTGTTAAAGAAACTCTCGAGCCAATTGTGTGCATTCCATCCTTTAATTGTGTATATGATGCATAATATGTGTTTGATTGATATAAAGTCTCATGTATTGCCTTATGTGATGATTTTGGGTTATTTGAGCTTTATATGATAAATTGCTATTATTTCGGATTGTTAATGACGTGTTGTGTGGCTCATTACCCGATGGCTATAAATATGTTAGCCACTGAGCCGTGTTAGTTCACCCCATTCTCCCTCCTCAGGTGCAAATTCAAGTTGAGGGTTGAACTTTGCAAGGCATCGGGCATCACTCCAAGAAATTTAGATACTTTTGTATTAAGTTAGTAACTAGGTTTTGGAATAGCTTTGTAAGCATATTGGTCATTAAGCATCTCATCTTTTGTATTTTGTACTTGATCTTGATGAATATGCCTATATGTAACCAAAGTTATGCATGAATCTTTGTTATGATTTGGAATGTGAATGAGAGCTCTAGTACTCTCCATCTTGTGAAATTGTTGATTTCCGATCTGTGTAAGGCCTTGAAATAGCATGTGTATGAGTATTTTCATTTTTGAGTTGCTGCTGGGATTTTGACCTTGGGAGAGCTGCTGGAAAAATTTGCTATGATTCTTGTTGTTGAGGTGAGCTGTAGAAGTTCTGAAATTTCTGGATTGCTATAGGTCGTATGGGATCTTTTTGAATCCTTGATGGTGTTAGGTGAGCTGTAGAGCCCTCCCAGGAGGTTTTAAGAGCTATTTATGATGTGTTAAATTGGTAGGCGTGAGTTGTTAGAATTAATTGTGGGTGTTGTCTAAATGACAGATTGTCAAGCAGAGCTTTGAGTCCACTTTTTACCCTCATAGAGTTGGAATATAGGTAGGTGGTCTTCATAAAAGTTGTAGGGTATTTTCTTAGCTTTCCATAGGCACCAAGTTTGCTAAATTCGGAGTCCTGGGTCAAAAGTTATGGTAGTTGTAAGTTTTAGTACTGTTGGTGGAGAGCTAGTTGATCTGTCTTAGTGAGAACTTTTGATTTCTTTAGAGTCCGAACTTGTTGGTGAGTCCTTCTTGAAAAATATAGGTTTTTCTTCTAGCTTTCCAACGCTTCTGACCGTGTCTAATTTGGAGCTCGGAGTCAAAAGTTATGAGGATTAGAAGTCAGATAGGTCGGGCTGTAGGGCAGGTCGCCCAGGCGCTCGGGGGCCAGCGAGCGTTTGGGGTCGGTTTCTGGCCGACCGACCCCTCTTCCTTCTTTTGGCCATAACTTGTTGTGTAGACCTCCGATTGACCCCATTTTTGAAGCGATGTATTCCTAAGGGATTTTTCTATCTTTCCAAACTTTATTTATCAGATTTTATTTTAAATTGAAAAAGGTGGTTTGAAATCAAGTGTGGAGGTCGGCTGATCAAGTCTGAATATACTTTACAAATATTAAAATATCTGGAGCTAGAGAGCTCGGATCGAAGCGATTCTTGTTTTAAATTAAACTAGAGACATAAAACTACAAGTTTTATGAAGGAGCCGACTGACAATTAAGCCTTTAAGATTTTCAAATTCTGACCTGAAGTCGGTAGTGCTCAGTTTTGACTATTTTCTTTGAAATAATAATTTAACTATAACTTCTTCATTTCTAATCCGAATTGAGCGTTTTCAGTGGCGTTGGTATCGTGAGAGCATAAGGAACATATTTTCTTAAAAAGCCTATCCAAATTTTCTATTGCAAGTTTCCCCTATTGTGGTGAGTTATGGGTCTTCTATGCTTATGTGTGCTTGTGTGGTCCGAATGTTGGGCCTCGGCGACGGGGTCCAACATTGTTTGGTATCAGAGCTTAGGTTTCACTCCTAGGCTTTTTTTTTGATATATGATTCAATGTTTGCATTATGAATTGATGGTTTGCATTAAGTGACATGCATCTCATGCATACATATAGGAACTAAGATTAAAAAGAAATGTAGCTAATCAGTAAATGTTTTCATTGAAGGAGTAAGATGCCACCTCGTAGAAGGACACGAGGAGTTCTGCAAGGTTCTATTGCACCTGACTCTCCACTGAGAGAGAAGAGCATGGATGAGTCCGTAGCCCCGGGAGTGGCCCCAGCTGAGGCTTCTCTAGGGCAGAGTAGTGAGCCCCTTCGATCTCAGACTCAGTCGTCGCCTAGTCAGTTTGAGCAAGTGCCTGCTCTAAACCCGAGACTCTTTCAGGCATTTACCCAAGCCTTTGTTCAAGCTATGGGTCAAATGCCACAGGCTTCTGGTTCGGCCCCAGCTAAGAGGGGAAGACAGTTTGACAAGATGAGGAAGTATGGAGCGGTGGATTTCTACAGTACCACGGATCCTGAGGAAGCTGAGACTTGGTTGAGGAAGACCGAAAGGGTCTTGGATCAGATGGAGTGCGAGGATGCTGAGAGAGTGGTTTATGCTGCCAGTATGCTTCAGGGTGATGCCTTGCATTGGTGGGAGACGGTGTCAGGGAGTCAGATGAGACCAGTAGGATTGACATGGGGAGACTTTCTGACTGTGTACAGGAAGAAGTATCTGTCTGAGGTGTACATTCAGCATAAGCAAAGGGAGTTGCTGAATATGAGCGCCGGTTTACGCAGTTGTCGAGGTATGCTTTAGAGTTGATGTTCAGTGAGGCTGCTAAGTGTCGCCGATTTGAGTCAGGTTTGTATTTAGCTATCAGAGAGAAGGTGGTAGTACAGAACTTTGGCGATTTTCAGCAGCTGGTTGAAGCGACTCTGAGAATTGAGATCATCGAGAACATCAAGAGTGCAGTTAGCAGAAAGAAGAAGTGAAGAGAGCAGTTCAGGAGGGGAGGTGGTACTTCTATGCCTGAGAGAAGTGCCAGAGCATTTCCTGTGCAGTATGAGGAGAGAAGCAGCGGTGGAAGCCGGCCTAGACCTATGAGGACTCCTACTGTTTCTCACCAAGCCTCAACGGTGGGCAGCAGTAGGAGAGGAGATGAGGAGAGGCCACCTCTTCCCAAGTGTGAGCACTGTGGGAGGTATCATAGAGGAGAATGTTTCAGAGCATCAGGAGCATGCTTCAATTGTGGGCAGAGAGGACACATAGCCAGACAGTGTCCTAAGCCAGATAAAAGAGAGGGCTCACAGATGCAAGCTTCCAGGAGGACAGAGGCAGTGGGACAGAAGACTGTGACTGAAGTGGGTAGCTCTGGGGTACCTAGGAGAGCTCATCCTCCAGACAGATCCAGGGGGCAAGCCCCAGCTAGAGTTTTTGCAATGACTCAAGAGGAGGTAGAGACAGCTCCAGAAGTGGTGACGGGTATGATAAAATTGTTTGATGATTGTGTGCTTGCTTTGATTGATCCGGTTTCTACCCACTCTTTTGTATCGTCGGGTAAAACTGTATGTGATAGAGTCTTGAGCCCATTGGATACTCTGTTGATGGTGAGTACTTCGATAGGCCAGTATATTATTATTAGTCAAGTGAATAGAGACTGTGAGATAGAGATTAGTGGAGGGAAGTTTGTGGTAGATTTGATGCCTTTGAAGATGGGAGGATTGGATGTGATCATAGGTATGGATACTTTAGAGAAGTATCATGCCAACTTAGACTGCAAACAAAAGACAGTGGAATTCGAGTCAGAGAATGGCAGAAAAGTGGTATTTGTGGGAGATAGGAAAGCCAGTCTGCCTCGAATTGTTTCAGCTATGTCAGCAGAGAGATTGATGAGTAAGGGGTGTGAAGCATTCCTAGCCTATGTGTTAGACACGGAGGCAGATAGAGGGAGGTTGGAGGATATTTCAGTAGTCAGGGAATTCCCAGACGTCTTTCCCGAGGAATTGCCAGGACTACCTCCTCCGAGGGAAATTGAGTTTCCCGTTGAGCTTCTTCCAGGTACTACGCTGATCTCAATTTCGCCTTACCGGATGGCCCCGACGGAATTGAGAGAGCTTAAGGTGCAATTAGAGGATCTATTAGAGAAGGGTTATATTAGGCCGAGTTCTTCACCTTGGGGAGCTCCGGTTCTCTTTGTGAAGAAAAAAGATTGATCGTTGCGGATGTGTGTGGATTACAGGAAGTTGAATCATGCCACCATTAAGAACAGATATCCGCTCCCACGCATAGATGATTTGTTTGATCAGTTGCAAAGGGCGAGAGTCTTTTCCAAAATAAATTTGATATCGGGTTATCATCAGTTGAGGATTAAGGAGACCGATGTGTCAAAGACTGCTTTTAAGACACGGTATGGCCACTTCGAGTTTTTGGTTATGCCTTTCGGGTTAACAAATGCTCCTGCAGTCTTTATGGATTTGATGAATAGAGTCTTCAAGTCTTTCCTAGACCGATTTGTCATTTTCTTTATTGATGACATATTGGTCTATTCTAAGAGTGATGAGGAGCACAAGGATCATTTGAGGGTTGCTTTGGAGACTTTGAGAAAGAATGAATTGTATGCCAAATTTGACAAGTGCGAATTTTGGTTAAGGGAAGTAGTATTTCTCGGGCATGTGATTTCAGAGCGTGGAGTGCATGTAGATCCACAAAAGATAGAGGCTGTGGTTAAATGGGAAGCACCTAAGAATGTGGCTGAGGTGAGGAGTTTCTTGGGATTAGCTGGATACTACAGGAGGTTTGTGGAGGGCTTTTCTTTGATAGCTACTCCACTTTCCAAATTGACGAGAAAGAATCAGAAGTTTGAGTGGACTGAGGAGTGCCAGAGTAGTTTTGAGGAATTGAATAATAGGCTTACTACTGCACCGATTTTGACATTACCCTATGGTGATGATGGATACATTGTGTATAGTGACGCTTCCAGGAAGGATTTAGGATATGTATTGATGCAAGGAGAGAAAGTGATTGCCTATGCTTCTAGGCAATTAAAGCCTTATGAGATGAACTATCCTATACATGACTTGGAATTGGCTGCTATTATTTTCGCATTGAAGATTTGGAGACACTACTTGTATGGAGTTACTACTAGAGTATTTACGGACCATAAGAGCCTTAAGTACTTGTTGACTCAGAAAGAGCTGAATTTGAGGCAGAGGCGATGGTTGGAGTTATTAAAAGATTATGATTTGGTGATAGACTACCATCCGGGGAAAGCTAATGTGGTAGCTGATGCTTTGAGTAGGAAGTCCACTATGTCACATGTGGAGAAAGTGTACCTTCCCTTGCTGAAGGAATTAGCCAGACTTGATGTGACATTGAGGCAAGTTGAGCCTGACTGTATTTTGGCAAATTTTAGAGTGAGACCAGTGTTGAGGGGAAAGATCAAAGAATTGCAGGAACGGAATGAGTACTTGAGTAAGCTTAGAGCAGAGATAAAAGATGGCAAGCCCTCTGATGTAGAGGTAAAGGAAGATGGATTGATGGTTATGGGTGACAGATTGTGTGTTCCAGATGTGTTAGAGCTGAAGGATGAGATCCTTGATGAAGCGCATGCGCTCCTTATGCAATGCACCTAGGGAGTTCTAAGATGTATCGGGATTTGAAAGAGCATTTTTGGTGGAAGGGAATGAGGAAAGATGTGGCAGAGTATGCTAAAATATGTTTAGTGTGTCAGCAAGTTAAAGCTGCACACCAAGCACCTTCAGGCAAGCTTAATCCTTTGCCGATTCCGGAATGAAAATGGGAGAAGATTACCATGGATTTTCTGATGGGATTGCCGAGGACTAGCAAGAAGCATGACGCTATTTGGGTGATTGTGGATAGGCTGACTAAGTCAGCCCACTTCTTGCCAATTAGACAGACAGATTCTTTGAATGTTTTGGCTAAGAAGTATGTGGATGAGGTAATCAGACTTCATGGGATTTCGAGTTCGATAGTGTATGATAGGGATCCTAGGTTTACCTCCAGATTTTGGGAAAGTTTGCAGGAGGCTCTGGAGCCTAGATTGCATTTTAGTACAGCTTTCCATCCGCAGACTGATGGACAATCGGAGAGGACGATATGGACTTTGGAAGCAATGTTGAGAGCTTGTGCTTTGGATTTCAAAGGTTCGTGGGATGATCACCTACCTTTGATTGAGTTTGCTTACAATAATTCCTATCACTCGGGAATTCAAATGGCACCTTATGAGGCTTTGTATGGTAGGAGATGCAAAACTCCTATATGTTGGGATGAGAAAGGTGAAAGGAAGCTAGTAGGGCCTGAGTTGGTACAGGCTACAGTGGATAAAGTCAAATTGGTAAAACAGAGGCTTAAAGCAGCTCAAGATAGGATGAAGAGCTACACAAATGCCCATAGGAAAGAGATGGAGTTTGAAGTGGGTGAGAAGGTGTTTCTTAGAGCTTCTCCATGGAAAGATGTTTTGAGGTTTGGCAAGAAGGGCAAGATTAGCCCGAGGTATATAAGCCCATATGAGATCATTGAGAGGATCGGGCCTTTGGCTTATAAGTTAGTTTTGCCATTGGAGTTGACTAAGATTCACAATGTGTTCCATGTGTCGATGCTAAGGAAGTACAGATCAGATCCTTCGCATATAGTTCGACCTTCAGAGGTTCAGTTGAGAGAGGATTTGACTTATGAGGAACAACCAGTGGAGATCTTGGATTCCAAGGAAAAAGTATTAAGGAACAAGAGTGTGAAGCTGGTTAAGGTCTTATGGAGGAACCATTCGACTGAGGAGGCTACTTGGGAGCCTTTGGAAGCCAAGAGGGAGAAGTACCCCTACCTCTTCATGGATTCAGGTAAGGATTTCGAGGACGAAATTCTTTTAGGAGGGGAGAATTGTTGGGCCCCGAAAATTTTTTTATTTTATTTGAATTAATTATTTATTAATTTATGGATTTATTCGTTAATTATTTTTTATTTTGCCTTAATTGATTTAATTATGTGTTTATATAGATATTTTTATGTTGTGTTTGGGATTAGAAGTTAGAAATTTATTGAAGGCTTGGATTTAATGTTGGAAAGAATGGGCTTTATGGAATAAGTGGAAAATTTATTGAAGGCTTGGATTTAATGTTGGAAAGAATGGGCTTTATGGAATAAGTGGAATAAGGAGGAGGATTAGAAATGAGTGGATTATGTGTAGTGGGCTTGTGAGGAGGAGAACCCAAAGCCTTGTAAGTTATAAGGAGCTCAAAACTATGTAGTTTTGAGGTAGGCTTTTAAGTGAGACTTAAATAAATCAAAGGAAGAGGAGAAGAAGAGAGGCAAATTGTAACATCCCGTTACCGAAGTGACGGGTATATTTGTAAATTGGATCGGGTCAGGTTAAAGTACAGGCAAATGTGAATTCTTCATGCATTATAGTTTCTATAGTCATCGGTAAATGATTATTGATGGCATAAGTATATGAATATGCGTACATGTATGACATTTCCCGATTGAATTGTGGAAATTGGAAATTTGTGCGAAAAGTGTATAAATGAGTTTTGTATATGAATTGGAATGAGAAAAATTGAATTTAGAGAATTGGATTATGAGATTAGAGTGTAGGAATATGCAATTCCTAATTTTGTGAATTTATGGAAATTTTTCTAGAATTTTTAGAGAATCGAGTCCGGACCGGAAAAATGGTATAGTGACTGATAAACCAGATTTCGAGTCCGTAATTGATTGGCAATTGATATGAAACAATTTGAATTATGATTTTGGGAATTTTTATTTATGGTTGTTGCGAAATTAGGAGAAAAATATAATAAGAATCGGATTTGTTAGACCCTAAGAATTGGACATGTGGTAGATGATTATATATATATATATATATAAGCTTAAGATAAGCTTAAATGTTCATTGTCATCATCGATGGTCGTGGGTGTGCTTGAACGTGGAGTTGAAATTCTTGGAAGATTTTCGAAGGTTTCTAGCTTGAATCAAGTAAGTTTATACTTGTTTATGTTATTTGATCATAGATTTGAGTAAGAAATTGTTTAGAAATTGGAAAATGTCGATGATAGGGTTTCGTTGATTTTGATTTGGGTTTCTGAAGAAAAGTGAGTTAAATGATGATTTGAGGTTAGAAATAAGTTGGGTTTAAGGTTTAAAACTGATTGAGAGTGTTTAGAATGGATTTGGATGGAGTTGAATTTGAGAAATCTGGAAATTTCTGGGTTTTCTGGGTGTGATCGTTGTTGCCTTGTTGCTCATGAAGAACCTTGCGCGTGAAGCATTTCAGAATGCCATGACGCCGCGACGATGTTCGGAAGAAGCGCCTTGTGGAGGAAAAAAGAACGCGTCATGATACTACAGTCGCGTGACATGACGACAAGCCTTGTGATTCGCCATGTAACGTGGCGAGAATGGAGCTTCCGCATGAGGAATGCTTTTTGGGGAAAATTGGAATTTTAGGTTTTCGAAATTGGGATTTAGGAAATTGATGATTTTATTAGTTATGGATTAAATTCAATATGGAGATTATGAATTTGGAGGATTAGTTTCTAATGGATTGGCTATGGATCAATTGAATTTCTAAGACTAGGAATTTTAATATGGGAGAATGAAATGAAGTGATTTTTAAGATGATTGTTACAAGTAATGAATTTGAGATTTGATTTCAATTGAATTATTTTCTAAGTGATTAATTGGAATTTAGAGATTAAGAATTTGAATTGATAAGATGGAATTTCGGATTTTAATTCGATGATTATGGGAATCTAGTGACAATAAATAGTGATTGTGATTTTAATTGGAAGGTGACTGCAGAGAATTGGATATTAGTCTATTGACTTATGGTAATTGGATTTTGCTATGAATTAGAGTGAAAGTGATCGAATTGGGAAAATTTAGGGAATGCCATAACATGTACAATACTCAGTGTATTTACTATATTTGGATTTTTGAATATTGAAAATTGTGCAATGAGTGATATTCGATTTTTCTGATTGTTTTAAAGGCACCGATGGAGCAATTCCACGGGCAGTGCTGAGACTTCCAGGCTGTAGCTCGGAAGTGCAGGTGAGTAACCTAGTTGGTTTTTCAACCTTTATGTGGTTAATTTTATGCAAATATGCCATGTGGAGTTAAGGACGGGTTATATGTGTTTGATTTGATTGATTCCGGACCACGGGTGTTCGGGATATTTGGACTATGATATAGAAGTGTTAATTGTGCATAAATTGTTCATAATTGATTTCAAATGGTGAGAATTAGGTATATGGAATTTTAATATGATGCATGTATTGTAAAGTGGACATGTGCATACATGCATAACAGTATGATCAGATAAAAAGCGATTATGACCGGTGCGACATCAGATATATAGAGCTTTAAGCTCAACTTACGTGGCTTCGTGCCCAACGATTGTTAGAGCTATATGCTCAACGTATTAGGGCTTTTGAGCCCAATGTTTCAGAGCCTATGGCTCAACGTATATGAGCTCAAAGCGGTCACAACAACGAAAGAAAATGAAAGAGTCACATGTACATTGCATATATGAATATTTATATGCGATTGTGTGAAAGGCGTCGCCTTATATGTGTGAATTTGGTAATGCATGGATTAATTTGGAATGTGATATTATGTGATACAATGTGAATTGATTGTGAATGCATGAGTTGGGTGAACCATCGATGATGGTTTCTCATTGAGTTCCCAACATTGCATCTATTTTGAGGCGAAGAATACCCGTTAGACTAACAGAGTATGATCGTTGCTAGCAAGCGCGAGTAACGGTCGGGATCGATGTCGTCACATCTGCATGAGTCTGATGTTTTGTTTGGTGGGCCATAGCTTAATAAATGTAATAGTGTGTTGAGATTTTGATTTCGAATTGTGTTGAAATGGTATTGAACAATTGGGTCATGCCTTTACCTTATGTCTTGATTGAGCCATTGTTGAGTGCTAATTAATAACTGAAAGTGTTTTGTATCTGAAAATGTTTTTGTGATATGTCAGAGCCCAAAGTGAGTTTTGATTTCAGCAGCGTTAAAATGTTTTTGGAAGAAAAATTTTATAACGAGTTTTAAATTGTGATTGATCGCTTCTAGCATGCCACCCTCATGGTCACGGGCTCGGATGTCCTTTGTAGATGTCGGGTTCGAGTCTCATGGGAGTCAGTGCTACATTTGTGGTATCGAGCCCGAAGTACAATCTTACATGGGCTTTTCGAAAAGTGTGTCAAATTGCATACATTTAAGTCATGTCATTGGCGAGATAGTGACAATCGATCCCGATCTAGCATATGAGTCTCATACATGAGCCTGTACTAGTGATTTAAGTGGTTAGAAATAGTGAGGAAAAGATGATATGGAAAATGTGATAAATGAAAGTTGTGGGTAGAAATCAAGGAATAAGAACGAGTATATGGTATGATATAATAATTGGAGAATTAGTGTATTGGTACTGATGGGCGTATTATGAAATACGACATTAGAATAATATGGGAACAATCTGTGGATGTGAAATAGATGTGAACATGTATAGGAAAAGTATGGAGATATGTGAAAGATGGCAAGATTGAAAGTGTATAAGGAAAGTGAATGGAAATAAAATGTTTTATGATCGAGTCATGCAATAAAGCGTGATGGGAGTTTTGATTGTTGTGATATGGATTTAAGTGTGATTGCGTAAAACGAAATAATGAAAAGATTGAAAGGTAAGAAAATGATATTGATAGATGAAAAAGTGAGCAGTTGTTAAGGTCGATTGGATTTGCCTATCGAATGCACACCTGATAATGGAAATGATATCAGAAATCAATTGGTGAGTTATTAGATAACCGCCAATTTTTATAGTTAAAATTGAGATGGAGTAAGAAATGAAAGCACGTATAGTGATTATTTGGGAATGAATTGAGATTTTAATCAGGATATAGGTATGGTAAAATCCTCATGATCGAGGATAGGTGAAAAAAAAAGTTATGCAAATAGATCATAGGTGTAAGGAGTTCATTATTTTACTGAAGAATAAAATATCTAAATTGTGTTTAAAGTGGATGATGACTATGATCATCGATGATCGACTGAATACAATTGAAAAGTGAAGAAGATAAATTGGCACAGTTGAGGAAATCGTATAGTATGCAAGTTTTATAAGAGACAATTAGATCTTGATTGAAAATTTAATGGATGAATTATTATTCGAACACGGTATCGGGAGATTAAATGCAAATAGAGGTGTTGTTAAATGTGAAATTGTAAAGGGAAGGTACACAAGGAATTTGGAGTTATTTTAGGATTAATTGTATCTCGGATCGTCCAAAATTGGTAAAGGTCTTGACCTTAAGCGATAAGGAAAGTGTTGGAGGAGAGATATGTGAAATATATGACTAATGATCGTAAGAGGAGACATTTGAAGAAATGTTCAATTCGAGTATTGATCGTATCATTTTGAATTGGAGATGTTACTATATGTAATGAATTGCAAAGATTAAAAAGTGATTGATTGAAATAGTGTAAAGAGATTCTATATGTATGGAGACCAGTATAAGCTTATGGGCTGTATTGGTATTTGATGATTTGAAAATTTATTGTATTAGACATTGTATTGGAAAGTGTTGTGAAAGCTTGGAAATTCTGTTCGTACAGAAATTGTTTTGGATGTATATACGTTTGTAAAACAATAATGATTAAGTTATATGAGTGAATTGGGAAAAATGACTATGCATTTGAGTGTTTTAGAAATTTCGTTAATGGAGCAAATAATGAGGCAATAAGGTTATGATACCCAACGTAAGAATGAGTGTAAACTGTCGAGTTTGGTAAAGCGCAAAAAGAATGTATTAGCGATTGGAATTCCAACCCAAGTGTGCAGATGTGTATTAAAAGCATGGCAAAAATCCGAATTGAGAATGTTGAAATAGTGGACCTTCTCGAGAAAATTTGTGAATAGCTTAGCTATAAAGAAAATGAGTAATGTGATTGACTAGACTAAGAAATATGAGTAAAACTCATTAAAGGCTATTAGTGAAAACTCAAGGAATAATCGAAGTTATCGAGTGTATTAGAAGAGTAATAGAAAGTAAAATATGACATTGAGAAATGATGAGTATGTTGGACCTCCATAGTTGATCGTGTGTTATCAATCCAAACTAATATATGTTTGGAGTCCATAGGATTATGAGATTGATGTATAGGTAAGATTGATTGTGTTACATTGGAGATATCATTTGAAAAGTGTATAAAAAGGTCTTATAGCTAAAAAGGGGTTGTTCATCCCGATAGTAAAATGAACAGGACCTAATACAGTCAAAGGCCCTCAATGATTTGAGTTAAGATTGATAGGTGTTTTGAATCGGTAATAGGGGTTAAGAAATTCAAATTGAAGAGAATGAGTCAAATTGATGATTATCGAGATTGTTGAAAGCTTATGAGATTAGTAAATTGATATAGGAGAGATGCAATATGATAAGCGATACATGCAATGTTTCTAAATGTTCACCTCGGCCAAACTAGGCATTGATTGAAAAAAAAAAGAGGTAAATGGGAAATTAAGTTCGTTATTAGTGACCTTGATGTGACCGTGGTGTGACTAGATAATAACCTAAAAGATGAATTGGATTTGGAAAGTGTCATATGGACAGAAATAGGAAATATCGATATGATCTGATGTGTATGTCATTGGTATTGGATATAAAGAATTACGAGTAATCGAAAAGAAATCGTTAAAACAGTATAAAGTTTGAGAAAGGAAAAAGAGGTAAGTAAGTGATTGCAGTGTGATTAAGATGGCAAGTTAGTCTAAAATCCTAAAAGATGATTTGGATCCAAAATGTTACATAGACTGGATTAGAAAATATTGTTAGGATCCGATGTATGTGTTATCGATATTGGAAGTGATAAATTGTGATTAATAAGGCAATGTAGAGTTAAGAAAGATTTGGCAGAAATTATGCTTATAGCGAAATAAGTGGAAATCAGAGGATCAGTGATTGAAAAGACTCCCCTATCTTGTTGACAAATCGTATATAAAATTTTGAGGACGAAATTTTTATTAGGAGGGGAGAATTATAACATCCCGTTACCGAAGTGACGGGTATATTTGTAAATTGGATCGGGTCAGGTTAAAGTACAGGCAAATGTGAATTCTTCATGCATTATAGTTTCTATAGTCATCGGTAAATGATTATTGATGGCATAAGTATATGAATATGCGTACATGTATGACATTTCCCGATTGAATTGTGGAAATTGGAAATTTGTGCGAAAAGTGTATAAATGAGTTTTGTATATGAATTGGAATGAGAAAAATTGAATTTAGAGAATTGGATTATGAGATTAGAGTGTAGGAATATGCAATTCCTAATTTTGTGAATTTATGGAAATTTTTCTGGAATTTTTAGAGAATCGAGTCCGGACCGGAAAAATGGTATAGTGACTGATAAACCGGATTTCGGGTCCGTGATTGATTGGCAATTGATATGAAACAATTTGAATTATGATTTTGGGAATTTTTATTTATGGTTGTTGCGAAATTGGGAGAAAAATATAATAAGAATCGGATTTGTTAGACCCTAAGAATTGGACATGTGGTAGATGATTATATATATATATATATAAGCTTAAGATAAGCTTAAATGTTCATTGTCATCATCGATGGTCGTGGGTGTGCTTGAACGTGGAGTTGAAATTCTTGGAGGATTTTCGAAGGTTTCTAGCTTGAATCAAGTAAGTTTATACTTGTTTATGTTATTTGATCATAGATTTGAGTAAGAAATTGGAAAATGTCGATGATAGGGTTTCGTTGATTTTGATTTGGGTTTCTGAAGAAAAGTGAGTTAAATGATGATTTGAGGTTAGAAATAAGTTGGGTTTAAGGTTTAAAACTGATTGAGAGTGTTTAGAATGGATTTGGATGGAGTTGAATCTGAGAAATCTGGAAATTTCTGGGTTTTCTGGGCGTAATCATTGTTGCACGCCGCGGCGCATGAAGAACACGCCACGGCGAGCATTTCAGAAATGCCAGATGCGTCATGACGTCTTGTGGAAGGCGGCCTTGGCGATTTGAAGAAGAGGAGACGTCAGCGTCTGTGATGCGTCGACGTGTGACAGCCTTGTGATTCATGCCTTGGATGGCGAAAGTTACGCCGCTTAACGTGGCGAAATGGGAGCTCGCCATGACGAAGGATCGATCTTGGCGAGGAATGCTTTTTTTAGGGAAAATTGGAATGTTAGGTTTTCGAAATTGGGATTTAGGAAATTGATGATTTTATTAGTTGTGGATTAAATTCAATATGGAGATTATGAATTTGGAGGATTAGTTTCTAATGGATTGGCTATGGATCAATTGAATTTACGAGACTAGGAATTTTAATGCAGGAGAATGAAATGAAGTGATTTTTAAGATGATTATTACAAGTAATGAATTTGAGATTTGATTTCAATTGAATTGTTTTCAAAGTGATTAATTGGAATTTAGATATTAAGAATTTGAATTGATAAGATGGAATTTGGATTTTAATTGATGATTATGGGAATCTAGTGACAATAAATAGTGATTGTGATTTTAATTGGAAGGTGATTTGCAGAGAATTGGATATTAGTCTATTGACTTATGGTAATTGGATTTTGCTATGAATTAGAGTGAAAGTGATCGAATTGGGAAAATTTAGGAATGTCATAACATGTACGAAGACTCGGTGTATTTGCTATATTTGCATTTTTAATATTGAAAATTGTGCGATGAGTGATATTCGATTTTCCGATTGTTTTAAAGGCACCGATGGAGCAATTCCACAGGCGATCTTTGAGACTTCAGTGCTGTAGCTTTCGGAAGTGCGGTGAGTAACCTAGTTGGTTTTCAACCTTTATGTGGTTAATTTTATGCAAATATGCCATGTGGAGTTAAGGGACGGGTTATATGTGTTTGATTTGATTGATTAGGACCACGGGTGTTGAATATTTGGACCGTGATATAGAAGTGTTAATTGTGCATAAATTGTTCATAATTGATTTCAAATGGTGAGAATTAGGTATATGGAATTTTAATATGATGCATGTATTGTAAAGTGGACATGTGCATACATGCATATAAAGATGATCGATAAAAAGCGGTTATGACCGATCGTACATTGTATATGAGAGCTTTAAGCTCAGCGCACGTGGCTTCGTGCTCAACGATTATCGAGCTATATGCTCAACGTATTAGGGCTTTTGAGCCCAATGTTTGAGCCTATGGCTCAACGTATATGAGCTCGGTATACGGTCACAACAACGAAAGAAAATGAAAGAGTCATATGTACATTGCATATATGAATATTTATATGCGATTGTGTGAAAAGCGTCGCCTTATATGTGTGAATTTGGTAATGCATGGATTAATTTGGAATGTGATATTATGTGAATTGATTGTGAATGCATGAGTTGGGTGAACCATCGATGATGGTTTCTCATTGAGTTCCCAACATTGCATCTATTTTTCAGGAACTGAAGAATACCCCGTTAGACTAACGGGAGTATGATCGTTGCTAGCAAGGCAGAGTAACAGGTCGGGATCAGTGTCATCACATCTGCATGAGTACAGTGTTTTGTTTGGTGGGCCCTAGCTTAATAAATGTAATAGTGTGTTGAGATTTTGATTTCTGAATTGTGTTCAGAAATGGTATTGAGCCCAGTTGGGTCATACCTTTCTGCTTATATACTGATTGAGCACTGTTGAGTGCTAATTAATAACTGAAAGTGTTTTATATCTGAAAATGTTTTTGTGATATGTCGGGCCCAAAGTGAGTTTTGATTTCCGCGCGTTAAAATGTTTTTGGAAGAAAAATTTTATAACGAGTTTTAAATTGTGATTGACTGCTCTAGCATGCCACCTGCTCGGATGTCACTGTAGATGTCGGGTTCGGGTCTCGCGGGAGTTGGGGTGCTACACAAGTGTCGTAAGTCACCAAAGGGAAGGAAAAGAGAAAGAAATCGTGAGCTAAAGGAGAAGGAGACTTTCGGCCAAAAAGGGAGAGAGTCGTAGGGAAGAAGAAAGGAGAAGAAAAAGAAGAGAATCTACTTGCTAGAGGTAAGTTCCATCTTTGTTTATGATAGGTTCGAAAATGGGAGGAAATGGAAGTTAGGGTTTGTAGAAAGAAAGAAGAGAAGGTGAGATCTATGGATTTCTGGGATTTCTAAGCTAAGGTCTTGGGTATTCTAGCTTAAATGGCTTATGGGTAGCTTAGGTTTAAAGTAGACTTTTATTTTGCTTGATTTTTATGAATGTTATGCTTTCCTTTAAAATGTATTTATTGAATAGAGTGTGATTTAATTGAAGGAAATCAAGAGACCCCCACTCAAGACAAGGAGGAAGGGCAATCTTGAATTCGGATACCGACGATAGGTAGGTAACATTTTTATAGTTGTTGTGTAATGGACAAATGCCCTATGTGTGCTATCTTTGTTAATTGTGAGTATATTGAAAGTGTATTTTCCTTGATTTGAATGAAAAGAACGAAACTATGATGATTTGATACAATGGAAGAAGCATAAAATGCTATTTTTGTGTTTGAATATGTGAGCATAAATTGGTTGTGATTGGGCAAGAGAGAACCTAAATCGTTAGTCACCTGCACGTTGACCCCCCTAGCCTTCTCCCGGCAGCCCGCTTGTAGCCCACGAGATCCAAAAATGGATTCGTTGTGTTTACGATAAACTTCAGTTTATTCGTTGTGTTAAATGACCTCTCGAGCCAATTGTGTGCATTCTATCCTTTAATTGTGTATATGATGCATAATATGTGTTTGATTGATATAAAGTCTCATGTATTGCCTTATGTGATGATTTTGGGTTATTTGAGCTTTATATGATAAATTGCTATTATTTCGGATTGTTAATGACGTGTTGTGTGGCTCATTACCCGATGGCTATAAACATGTTAGCCACTGAGCCGTGTTAGCTCACCCCATTCTCCCTCCTCATGTGCAAATTCAAGTTGAGGGCTGAACCTTGCAAGGCATCGGGCATCACTCCAAGAAATTTAGCTACTTTTGTATTAAGTTAGTAACTAGCTTTTGGAATAGCTTTGTAAGCATATTGATCATTAAGCATCTCATCTTTTGTATTTTGTACTTGATCTTGATGAATATGCCAATATGTAACTAAAGCTATGCATGAATCTTTGTTATGATTTGGAATGTGAATGAGAGCTCTAGTACTCTCCATCTTGTGAAATTGTTGATTTTCGATCTGTGTAAGGCCTTGAAATAGCATGTGTATGAGTATTTTCATTTTTGAGTTGCTGCTGGGTTTTTGACCTTGGGAGAGCTCGCTGGAAAAATGTGCTATGTTTCGTGTTGTTGAGGTGAACTATAGAAGTTCTGAAATTTCTGGGTTGCTATAGGTCGTATGGGATCTTTTTAACTCCTTGATGGTGTTAGGTGAGCTGTAGAGCCCTCCCAGGAGGTTTTAAGAGCTATTTATGATGTGTTAAATTGATAGGCGTGAGTTGTTAGAATTAATTGTGGGTGCTGTCTAAATGACAGATTGTCAGGCAGAGATTTGAGTCCACTTTTGACCCTCATAGAGTTAGAATATACTTCAGTGGTCTTCATGAAAGTTGTAGGAAAGTTTCTTAGCTTTCCATAGGCACCAAGTTTGCTAAATTCGGAGTCCTGGGTCAAAAGTTATGGTAGTTGTAAGTTTTAGTACTGTTGGTGGAGAGCTAGTTGATCTGTCTTAGTGAGAACTTTTGATTTCTTTAGAGTCCGAGCTTACTGGTGAGTCCTTCTTGAAAAATATAGGTTTTTCTTCTAGCTTTCCAACGCTTCCAACCGTGTCTAATTTGAAGCTCGGAGTCAAAAGTTATAAGGGTTAGAAGTCAGATAGGTCGGGCTGTAGGGCAGGTCGTCCAGGCGCTCGCGGGCGAGCGAGCGCCCGGGCTCTTGTTAGCGTTTGGGGTCGGTTTTTGGCCGACCGACCCCTCTTCCTTCTTTTGGCCATAACTTGTTGTGTAGACCTCCGATTGACCCCATTTTCGAAGTGATGGATTCCTAAGGGATTTTTCTATCTTTCCAAACTTTATTTATCAGTTTTTATTTTAAATTGAAAAAGGTGGTTTGAAACCAAGTGTGGAGGTCGGCTAATCAAGTCTGAATATACTTTACAAATTTTAAAATATCTGGAGCTAGAGAGCTCGGATCGAAGCGATTCTTGTTTTAAATTAAACTAGAGACATAAACCTACAAGTTTTATAAAAGATCTAACTGACAATTAAGCCTTTAAGATTTTCAAATTTTGACCTGAAGTCGGTAGTGCTCAGTTTTGACTATTGTCTTTAAAATAGTAATTTAACCATAACTTCTTCATTTCTAATCCGAATTGAGCGTTTTCAGTGGCGTTGGTATCGTGAGAGCATAAGGAACATATTTTCTTAAAAATTCTATGCAACTTTTCTATTGCAAGTTTCCCCTATTGTGGTGAGTTATGGGTCTTCTATGCTTATGTGTGCTTGTGTGGTCCGAATGTTGGGCCTCGGCGACGGGGTCCAACAAAAACCCTGATCGATTTTAATACAAAAAAGTGGACAAGATGTATTGAATGCTATTGAGATAGCTGTGGTTGGTATGACAATACGGACGGATAGACTATCTCTACCTACATCCATAAGCTCGAGAGCTCATAAAGCATCCTATGAAGCCTAGGATCGATCTAACAGATTATATCTGATGACCATTAAGAGATCCATACTTAACCATTAGCTAAGTGGACTTTCAGACATAGACATAATGAAGGAGTTTCTTATTGATGTCTCCCAGAGGTACATAGTTTCACCTAATGTTGAGACAAGTGCCTTGATGAAAGAATTATTCTCCATGAGGTATATATGAGAAAAAGGGGAGTAATGGAGTGGAGAATGATTCATCTTCACAGTAGATTAAAGATGTTGGGACTTCAATGCTTAATGTCCCATTGCGTTGTTGAGGAGGAGAAACTCAAATTTGTTACTTCTACAGCCCTCGAAGCAACTTAAGGGAAGACAAAGATGAAACCCGCTAAGTTCAAATCTTCTCCACATGCTGATGTTGGTCAAACTAGTGCTGGTAAAGGTCCTAGGGACATAAAGAAACCAATAGTATAAGGTTAAAAGGAAAAGAATGAGACCATCAGGTTACTCTTTGGCTTGTCAATTTATGAATCTAGTTTGCGATAGTAGCATTAAGTACATGGTGGCTATTTAGTGGAGCATTTGATCAAGATGCTTCCATAATGCAAGGGTTCATATCCAAGATAAAGCCGAAAAAAGAGAAGGAGAAACTGATGGTTCACAGCAATAAAAAAAAGTGGAATTAATATCTATAAGGGATGTATGTATTGAACTTTGTTGTAAGGTTCATTTTGGTTTTTACATGACACATTTTATATATGATCTTTTGATCAATTTTGGACAAAGAGGGTTAATGTTTTGTATTTAATGCTTCTGTTTTATAGTTGTTATTTAATGCAAAAAATAATGGTACAACTTTCTTGTCATATGGTTTGTATAGAATGTGTCTTACCCCGAATTAGATATATGCTTCTTCGTATCTTGCTAAACAAGTTTTGAAATGAAGGACCCCGATGAATGTGGAGTCATACATAGGATGACATAAAAGTTTAAGCCACATTTCCATAGCTAGGGTTGAGAGACTGATCAAGGAAAGGATTTCTCAATTCTAGATTATGATGATCTGGGAACATATGCTAACTGTTGCAGGGGTAAGATGACTAATAAAGTTATTGAGATTAACTCATGCTTCTGACTTGTTGAGTTTGATACATAAAGATATCGGTAGATCTTATACAGTTGCATTGTGCAATTCTAAATGTATTTAATTGTTGATGATTATTCCTATTACAGTTATATATTTTTTATTAAAGACTGAAGGTTAAGAACTAATTGGAAAATTCATCAAGATAGTCAGATTTGATCATAGAGGAGAATATCATGACAAACATGGTGTTTCAGGACCTTAAAAGGTCTGTTTGTCAGATATTTAGAATCAGTTAGAATAGTGACTTAATTCACAATGTCAAATAGTTCTGAGCAAAATGATGTATTGTCGAAAGGCATAACTACATCCTAAAGGACTTGTAGAAGTCAATGCATAACAGGAATAATCTACCTGATTATCTAAAAGTTGAAAAACCAAGCCTTGCACACATTCGTGTATTGGGTTGCCTTACTGAGGTAGTATAATCCTTATAAAGATAAATTGCATGCTCGTTTTGCTCATTGCTATTTAGTAAGATATCTCAACTATTTTAAGGTTACAAATTTTACTGTAAAGAAGAAGGGACCAGAATAGTGGAATCACAAACAGCTAAGTTTTTGGAATATGATGTCTATGAAGATGTTGAACTCTTTGATCCTTCAAATGATAACAGGGCAGATACTACAATTATCATGTACCTGCTACTCATATAGTTAGATTCGGTAGATCTAGGTCTTTGTACCGTGCCTATATAGGAACAGGAACACATACCTGTAGATACAAAGGTTCCTAGTACAAAATCTAATATAGCTGGTGATGCTGTCGCCTGCAACCAAATATAAAAGATTTTCATTCCCGTTAAAACAAATTAATATAGTAGCGGTAAGCAGATATCGTTCCCATGAGGAATTTTACGATTACGAAAATTACGAATTCAAACAGCACAAATAAAAGGGGAGTTTTTGTTACTTACTGAAATAAAAATGAAAATCAAAAAGAAAGAAATCGCAAATTAATAATTAAGTTTAAAAAACCGATAGGAAAAACACCTTGGTTTCGGTCACCAATGTTACCATGCTATTATGGATCCTTGAAAAAAATTGTAATTATTAACGAACATTCATTGAGGGAATTTTCTATTAATTGTATTGACTAGAAACATGTATCCTAGCAACCTTATTAAACAATTAATCTAGATACGATCATAGATTAAATTGAATAATAGCATTAAGAACCAATGACAAGTGATAAACATGTACGACATGAAACCAATCAAGTGGATAATTTCTTAGAATTCTCCGACTCTAACGTAGAGGGGTTAATCCTAATTGCTACTTGTGGTTACCAAAATTAAACGTCAGATTTTTTTACCTAGCAGTTGAATTAATTAATTCCTAGTTGCGCACCTAGAAGCTAACAAATCCAATTAAAAAGACAGATTTGTAATTATCCAATGAACGTTAACAATCATGAAAAATATTCCGGCATCTCACCATAATAACATGGAACATGGATCCCTCAACCAAGACAAGAAATTTATTTAATCATACTTGAATTGAAATCAAAAGAAATAGTCTCCATAACTGGTTTTTAATGAAAATAATGAAAAATCCTTAATTGAAACTATGAAGAAAACGCGAACAGCAAGAAGAAAGTGAAATACGCTAGTCCTAAATTCTTCAATCTACGAAATTGTAACTTGAGGAGTGCAGGAAAAATAAACCATAAGAACTACAAAATTGTAGCAGACCCAAGGAGAAAATACTAAGACTCGATGATTTCCCACTAACCCCCATACATGTATTTATATCCATGGCAATTTCTCCAATTCCCTCTTGGACTTGAATCTCCCCATATCTAGATTGGATTGTGTCTCAAATAGATAATCTTCTAGTTTAGGTGGAAAACTTCTTGAAAAAGAACCCCATAAGATCTTCGGCGATTTGGTTCTAATTGGATTCCAATTCTGGAAAATCTGCAGACTTGGGATTATGACTTTAGGCGTGCCCACGCCTAATCTTTGAATTTCGACCAATCTGGAATTTTCACACTTCTTGCCATATTTTTCCTCTTTTTGATCCTTTTCCGTCTTTTTGGCATTGAAAGCCATCTGCAAACATTTAAGTACCAATTTCAAAAATCAATCAAAATTAAGTCCAAAACATATGCATTTAAATGACTTATCAATAGCTAAGTAAATCCACTAGAGTGAGACGATCTGCTATCCCATCTAATTGTATAATCTATCAGGTGTACATGACTATGTTATTAGATATGTTACAGATCCAGTTACTTTTATAGAAGCTGTTTGCTAGACCCAATGTGGATGTGTGGTTGGATGCAATGAATGACAAGATACAAGCCATGAAGCATAGTAAGGTCTAGGAGTAGTTAATTTACACAAGAACTGTAAACCTGTCAGTTGCCAAACGGTTCACTCAAAGAGAAAGGTTGATTTTAATGTTACCTTTTCTCTCGTATCCTCGTAGGATACATTTTGAGTAATTAAGGCAATTATAGCTCATAATGATATAGAGTTACATCATATGGATGTCAAAACTGTTTTCCTGACTAAAGACCTTTATAAAGAGATCTATATGGTACAACCTAAAGGATTTCAGGATCCAAATAGAACCAACATGGTTTGCACGTTATGCAGATCAATATGTAGTTTATATCAAACCTCCTAAAAGTGATACCTTACATTTGATGAGATTATGACCTCTTTCGGCTTTATGCAAAATAAAATTAAAAGATGCTTATACTATGAGGTCAAAGGGAGCAAAGTTATCTTTTTATTACTACATGTGGATGACATATTGCTCACGTCAAATTACTTGATTATGTTGTATGAGGTTAGCAACTTTTGGTCAATAACTTTGGCATGAAGGGCCTTGGTATAGCATCTTCTGTCCTAAGTATTCAGATTCATTGGGATAGATCTCAACACTCATCAGACTTCTCATAGAATGCAGTCTAGTGAGTGTTGAGATACTAAAATGAGTTAAGGATTATATGTTGACATATAGCACAATCAACAGACTAAACCTCGTAGGAAATTCAAATTTAGATTTTAATTATATGTCTGGATAAATGAAAGTCCAATTAAGGTTACAGTTTTAAGTTTGCAAATGGTACAATATCATAGAAGTGTGTCAAGTAGACACAGGTAACTTCTCGACTATGCATGCAAAGTGCATATTATAAGGTTGCTTCACATATAGTTTAGCTCAAAAACTTGATTTCTAAGTTTTCTCTAATCGATTTAGTGGCTAAACCCATTTGGTTATACTATGGTAATCTTCTAGCTGTGTTGTTTAATAACAAAAAAGAATATCACAGGGTCTTAGCATTTAAAGGTCAATTATTTGGTTATAAAGGTGTTGATACAAAAAGATGACATTAAGGTTTGGAGCATTTAAGGACTGAGGAACTGTAAGTCGTTCCTTTAACTAAAGGACTACGCCCACTTGTATTTGTAACACAAGTATATTGATAATTTGCATTTTTGTCATGTTAATTCTTTGTGTTTTATGTTCTTTTGTTAGAATTTTGTGATGTTCTGCTTGTGTTTCCATAGTAATTTATGTTTTTGTTTGTTTTAGGTGACGAAACACAAAGTGATGCAATTTGAAGTGGAAGCTAGAGACATTTTAATTATCCAAGCAATTGGCTACAGCAAAAGAGAAAATTAAAAATCAAGACGCAAATTAGAAGAGCAGCAGAATCAAATGAGGAGAAGCAATCAATCAGCTAAAGCCAAATAGATCAGCACAATTAATTAGAGAAGGCGAACGTGAGAACGATGAGGCAACAAAGCTAGAAGTGGACGGTAGGAAGCTAGCAGCACGTGGGATTTTCAATAAATCAAGGCAACAAAGCAACAAATGAATTAAATGGGCCAGCATTTCTTAACGCAACATACAAGTGTATTAAGAGAATGAGTGGGCTGGAGAATGAATTGAAGAGGGGCCCACGTCATTTAAGGAGAAGGGACAAAACCTAGGGATGGGTGAATGAGAGGGAGGCGTGAACGGCAACTTAGTGGAAAAGAAGAAACCAGAGGAGGGGCGTCGGCAATTTGGAGAGGAATCCAAAAGTCGAGATTGCGGCACTGTGAGGAGAGTGGAGAGCTTGAGATAGGTGACTGACAGCGACAACACTTGGAGAGTAAAAGGAAGAGCGTCCGACGGTGGGCAAAGACTTTAGGGAAGATTTAATTCCGTTTTTAATTTGTTAATTTCAGTTTTATTAGATAGAGACTAGTATTATTTGTGGTTAGATTTTAATCTAATCAGGGTACTTTACGTTTGATGCATGTAATTCGTGAGACTCCTTGGGTTTAATTGTTTTCGTGAATTTCTTATGTTTGTTTAATCTCTGTGCTTGAGCGATTAATTATTGTTGAGTTTGTTGATTAATGTGGCCAATTAATTAATTGACTTGATAATAAATTGCCGAATAGATTAGTTAATCTGTGATTGTTGTCTATCAAAGTGGCGAATTAATTTCAATTAAGAGGTTAATGGGATTAAATAATTTAGTCTAAATAGATTGCGGGTGTCCGATTCTGTTGGCTAAGACGAGGGTCCATTAGAATTTATTGCTGCCATAGATTATATTCTGCGGAGCTTTACTCGGGAATAGTCTAATTGGTTAGGGAAATAATCTGCGGAGCTTTACTCGGGATTATCAAATAATTACGAATGGATTGGTAGATTTGTGTTGTTCACTGTCTGCTATAACTTTGTTCATAGAAATGAACGAAATTTATATTTTTGAGTCTATGATCGAATTACAGTATCAAATGAGAGAGTACCTTGGCTAGGTTTTTATTCATATTATTTTCAATCTTATTTTTAATTTCTTCTTGCGTGATTTCGTGTTTCTAAAACCAATCATTCCTAAATCAATTATTTTCATTGTTTTTATTTTCATCCGTTTATTTTTATTTTTGATTTCACACAAATAAATAATTACTTCACTGGTCTCTGTGGTTCGACCCTATTCACCACTTTACTCGTTTAAGTGTTCTAGAGTAGGAATTTATTTTTGTTGGTTTGACAAGCCATCAAATTTTGGCGCGGTTGCCGGGGACCAGTGTTCAAGTTTTTGTTTATTTGTGTTGCTAATCATTTTTTTTCTAGTTATTTGCATGCAACATTGTGTTTCTGCAGATAATTTATTATTTGATTCGGAGATAGAAGACCATAAACGACTCAAGAAAAGCGAAACTTAATTGCAAAGAATGGCCACAAATCTTCAGATTCGGGTATCATTCGGACACACACTCGAGGTGTCCATGAGGACCGCAAGTCCCTATTGTCACATTGTGGATTTCGGGGTCATTTCTTGATGCTTGTCCGATTATGCAAGATGATCTTGTGGAAGATGAAGTTATGGCGATTAATGATGATTATCGGTCTCAAAGACAATATGATCCCTATTTGAACACTTACAACCTAGGATGGAGGATCATCCCAATCGATATATAGGAATGGGCAACAAGGTCGAGTAGTCAAAAATGCAAAGAATATCCGATGCCTAACTATGGTGACCAAATTTCCACTTTGGAAGATCTTATGTCACAGTTGATTCTTGCTCGATTGAGGACCAATAAACAAGCTGCGAGTTTGGTTCAATTTGGTGATTGACCTGATTCAGTGAGACTAGTAAAATTTTCAAGAACTAAGGAGCAAATTAGTCAATTGGCATTGCAGAATCAAAGGACATTGCCTTCTCACTCTTGTCAATCCTAGGCGGAATATTAGTGTCATTACCTTGCAAAGTGGAAAAGAAATTGAAAGTGCTAGAGGATCGCAGAAACTTCAACATGACCATGTTGAAGCTGTTGAGCTAGAAAAGAAGCTAAAATCGAGGAAATTGTGACAGCCAAGGCGGAAGGGCCACCATTCCTACAGGTTGGCTAAGAATAAGAAATTGCAAAGTGATGAGGAGCTTGGGAATTTTGAGGTCAATTATCAACGAATCGTTTGTGTCGGTGAAGTGGAGAAGGAGCTTGAAGCCGAAAAGAACACATCTTTTAGCTCGGAGGTAAGTACTGAATCCATAATTATTTTTGAAACTAATTTTTTACCTTTACATTACAGATTAGAGGAGTTAATTGAAGATGAAAAAGGTGAAGAGACGTTTGAAATATTTTCGGAATGTATGGACTCAGTCAAAATTGAGAAGCTGAAGATAGGGAAGATACTGGAGGAAGAGGATGATCGACTAAGGCCCTATACGGAACTACCTCACGTGGAGGAGTCACATGTGATACCCGAAGATCACAATTTTGTCACGTGAGAAGAAGGAGTCGAGCCAGCAACTCTAAACAAAGGCGCTTCTTGGGAGGCAACCCAAGGTTTGCTTTCATTTTGTTCTTCGAAATTTAATTTCTAGTTGTTTATAATTCTGTCAGGTTCCTGTTTTTCGGCATTCTCTTTTTGAACTATCTTCCAATATTTTGTGCTGTTGTTGGATGTCACTTGGTCGGAAGGTTTTTATTGTCTTGCAGGATGGTATCATCTGATCAGTTATTGGCAATTGAAGGAAATTGGATGAAAATTAAGCCATAAAGAAGCGAGTTTGAGCGGAAAGCTTTTATGTGGGAGGAATCAAGACTTTGTGTTATGCCCTTGAGCCCATTAATTTTTGAATTCCATCTTTCTATCCCACCCTTTACCCATCAAATTCCAAATACCTACCCTTTAAGCCTACCTCCCACTAAAGCCCAACAGCCCATTCTCCTCAAAATCCCCAAATTCATCTAAATCCCTAATCCTCTCATCATCTGCCTACACCATCCACCAGCAGACCAGCTTCCCACGCACGTCCACAGCAACATCAGCGCTCCAGCAGCCCGCACGCACGCCTAGCCTTAGCAGCAAACTAGTCACGCAAGACTCCAAGCACCAGACCTGCGTAGACCACGTCTCATTTCCTACCCAGCGTCCACCTTCCACACCGCCCACAGCAGCAACGCACCAACGTCCAACCAGCAGCCACGCACAACGTCCATCAGCAGCCACGCACGAAGCAACATTCCCCCCCCCCCAGCCATTTAATTTTAATGCCATTTGTCTCTTTGCTGATTTAATTTCATAGCTGATTTAATTTTCTTTGCTGAATTTTTCTGATTGTCTTGTGTCCTTCGTGCATTTTGCGTGATTGCCTATATACTTGTGTCTTTCTATATCTCGCTCTCTTGAATTTTACGCCATACGGATAACGCCTAATCTTGATTTGATTTAATTTGTTGTTTAGCTCCTTGTCTTGTGCATTGTCGTTATTGCATTTTCCGCATTTTCTCCATCGTTTGGGTTCTTCCATAGCTAATTTTTCGGCACTTGTTGAGTTGTGTAATTCTTGGATTTTGCGGGAACCATGCCTAGAAATCCCAAGATAACTTTACTAGACCGGCAGATTGTGCTCCCATTCGACGGTCCAATCGCAAACGTCCGGCAGCAATCCACCACATCCACCATCACCTCCGAGCGTCACTTAGAGAAGCTCTTTCTTACCCTTTACTTTTTACTATTTTTTTCTTTAATTTGCAAACATTGAGGACAATGTTTAGTCTTAAGTGTGGGGAGGGAAAGTTTCCAATTGTTTAGATTTGTTTGTTTTATTTGCATAATTGTTCGTTTGCGTTTCTGTTTTATCTGTTTTATCTTTAATGTCATGTTTATCACTGTTTTAGGTTAATTTGTCCATTCTTGCATCATGTGAAATGTTTTGGTAATATTCATTAAAAAAAAAGTTTGAATTCAAGCTATTTATTAAACATGTTTTTGTCGACAATCTTGCCTTCTTTGTTTGAGAAACTTGAATTATTGGACACTTGGGCCCAATTGATCTTTTCTTGATTCTGTCTTGTCATAACTTGATTTAGTGTGTGTCTTTGGAATTAAGCAATTTGCTTGATTGCTTGCGTCTCAGAGAGTAATAGGCTTGCATTCACACTAAACACCTTGTGAGATTTTTGAGACATAGGATAGAGAGTGCAACCTTACACGCACTCTAGTTTTCTTTCGAGAGCGCACACATTTGTCCCTGCTAGAAACCGACATAAATTCGCTTAAAACCACATTTAGTACATTGGAATGAAGCTAAGGCATTGTTTGTGCAAACCTTTTGTTTTACCCATGTTCTTTCAAATCCAAACCAAAATTTTATACCTAGTTCAACCCCTTGAGCCTAAACCTTTTCTTTGTTTTAACACACCCGTTTTAACCTGCAACTTTTTCTTTCAAAACCCAACTTTTGCACCTAGTTGAGAAGAATTACCAAGTAGCATATGTAATTACATATCTTGTATACCGATGCTTAGTCACTTAGAGATATATCTGACTTGTTCGCTTAATTGTGCTTTGTTGATAAAAATGAGAGAAAATCATAGCTGGCTAAATTACATTTGTGGTTTTAGTTTCAAAAAAAAAAGAGAAAGAAAAAAAAAAGGAAATGCACGGGAATTAGTTTCAGCAGCTTTGGTTCGATTTCATTATTATAGTTGAAGTTAAGTGAATACTGGATTTGCGATTTGGTATACTTGAATGAGCTTAATGGTTTAATCTTTTCATTTTTGTTGAAAGAAAATTTTGGATGTTAGCATGTGTCTACTTGGTACAGCTATTTGCTTTTATCAACTCAATTTTTTTGGTAGCCAACAAGCCCCATTACAACCCAATAAAACACCTAGCTGACTAGTGTGGGTTTTAAACCCGAGCTAGTGGTAGAGATGTGAACTTGTGTCATCTATGGAAAGAACGGATCTGCTAGATTTTGAGGAAACACCAACACCTAAATTTCACATGGCGAATGAGTAAAACAACTTTGCGAGGGTATGGATGTTTTACTTTTTTACTTAGGCATTCCTGAAGCAGTTAACATTCCTAATTAATTAGGAGATCAACCTTTATGGGTTTGTTTGTTTAATTCCAGATTGCTTACATGAACTTGAGAAGTGATGAGTGCAGTTGAAAGAATTGTGATAAGATGTTGAAGTGTCTTGATAATTTGAGTTGATTGAATACTTGAGGGCAAGTATTGTTCAAGTGTGGGGAGTTTTGATAATTTGCATTTTTATCATGTTAATTCTTTGTGTTTTATGTTCTTTTGTTAGAATTTTGTGATGTTCTGCTTGTGTTTCCATAGTAATTTATGTTTTTGTTTGTTTTAGGTGATGAAACACAAAGTGATGCAATTTGAAGTGGAAGCTAGAGACATTTTAATTATCCAAGCAATTGGCTACAGCAAAAGAGCAAATTAAAAATCAAGACGCAAATTAGAAGAGCAGCAGAATCAAATGAGGAGAAGCAATCAATCAGCTAAAGCCAAATAGATCAGCACAATTAATTAGAGAAGACGCAACGTGGAGAACGCATGAGGCAACAGGCTAGAAGTGGACGGTAGGAAGCTAGCAGCACGTGGGATTTTCAATAAATCAAGGCAACAAAGCAACAAATGAATTAAATGGGCCAGCATTTCTTAACGCAACATACAAGTGTATTAAGAGAATGAGTGGGCTGGAGAATGAATTGAAGAGGGGCCCACGTCATTTAAGGAGAAGGGACAAAACCTAGGGATGGGTGAATGAGAGGGAGGCGTGAACGGCAACTTAGTGGAAAAGAAGAAACCAGAGGAGGGGCGTCGGCGGCGGTGGAGAGGAATCCAAAAGTCGAGATTGCGGCACTGTGAGGAGAAGTGGAGAGCTTGAGATAGGTGGACGACAATGCGAAAGACTTAGAGAGTAAAAAGGAAGAACGTCAAACGGTGGGCAGCAACACTTTAGGGAAGATTTAATTCCGTTTTTAATTTGTTAATTTCAGTTTTATTAGATAGAGACTAGTATTATTTGTGGTTAGATTTTAATCTAATCAAGGTACTTTACGTTTGATGCATGTAATTCGTGAGACTCCTTGGGTTTAATTGTTTTCGTGAATTTCTTATGTTTGTTTAATCTACGTGTGAGCGATTAATTATTGCTGAGTTTGTTGATTAATGTGGCGATTAATTAATTGACTTGATAATAAATTGTCGAATAGATTAGTTAATCCGTGATTCTTTGTCTATCAAAGTGGCGAATTAATTTCAATTAAGAGGTTAATGGGATTAAATAATTTAGTCTAAATAGATTGCGGGTGTCCGATTACATTGGCTAAGGCGAGGTCCATTAGAATTTATTGCTGCCATAGATTATATTTCGGAGCTTTACTGGGAATAGTCTAATTGGTTAGGAAATAATCTGAGCTTTACTCGGGATTATCGAATAATTACGAATGGATTGGTAGATTTGTGTTGTTCACTGTCTGCTATAACTTTGTCCATAGGAATGAACGAAATTTATATTTTTGAGTCTATGATCGAATTACAGTATCAAATGAGAGAGTACCTTGGCTAGGTTTTTATTCATATTATTTTCAATCTTATTTTTAATTTCTTCTTGCGTGATTTCGTGTTTCTAAAACCAATCATTCCCAAATCAATTATTTTCATTGTTTTTATTTTCATCCGTTTATTTTTATTTTTGATTTCACACAAATAAATAATTACTTCACTGGTCTCTGTGGTTCGACCCTATTCACCACTTTACTCGTTTAAGTGTTCTAGAGTAGGAATTTATTTTTGTTGGTTTGACAAGCCATCAAATTTTGGCGCGGTTGCCGGGGACCAGTGTTCAAGTTTTTGTTTATTTGTGTTGCTAATCATTTTTTTTCTAGTTATTTGCATGCAACATTGTGTTTCTGCAGATAATTTATTGTTTGATTCGGAGATAGAGAAGACCGCAAAACGACTCAAGAAAGCCAGAAACTTAATTGCCGCAATGGCCACAAATCTTCAACAGTTCGGGTATCATTCGGACACACACACTCGAGGTGTCCATGAGGGACCGCAAGTCCCTATTGTCACATTGTGGATTTGAGGTCATTTCTTGATGCTTGTCCGATTATGCAAGATGATACTGTGGAAGATGAAGTTATGGCGATTAATGATGATTATCAGTCTCAAAGACAATATGATCCCTATTCGAACACTTACAACCTAGGATGGAGGGATCATCCCAATCTGATATATAGGAATGGGCAACAAGGTCAGAGTAGTCAGCAACAGCAGCAATATCCGATGCCTAACTATGGTGACCAAATTTCCACTTTGGAAGATCTTATGTCACAGTTGATTACTGCTCAATTGAGGACCAATAAACAACTGCAGAGTTTGGTTCAATTTCAGGCAGATTCAACACAATTCCAGGCTGAGACTAGTAAAAATTTTCAAGAACTAAGGGAGCAAATTAGTCAATTGGCCGCTGCACAGAATCAAAGGACATTGCCTTCTCAGCCTACTGTCAATCCTAGGCAGAATATTAGTGTCATTACCTTGCAAAGTGGAAAAGAAATTGAAAGTGCTAGAGGATCGCAGAAACTTCAACATGACCATGTTGAAACTGTTGAGCTAGAAAAAGAAGCTAAAATCGAGGAAATTGTGACAGCCAAGACAAAGGGCCACCATTCCTACACAGGTTGGCTAAGAATAAGAAATTGCAAAGTGATGAGGAGCTTGGGAATTTTGAGGTCAACTATCAACGAATCGTTTGTGTCGGTGAAGTGGAGAAGGAGCTTGAAGCCGAAAAGAACACATCTTTTAGCTCGGAGGTAAGTACTGAGTCCATAATTATTTTTGAAACTAATTTTTTACCTTTACATTACAGATTGGAGGAGTTAATTGAAGATGAAAAAGGTGAAGAGACGTTTGAAATATTTTCGGAATGTATGGACTCAGTCAAAATTGAGAAGCTGAAGATAGGGAAGATACTGGAGGAAGAGGATGATCGACTAAGGCCCTATACGGAACTACCTCACGTGGAGGAGTCACATGTGATACCCGAAGATCACAATTTTGTCACGTGAGAAGAAGAAGGAGTCGAGCCAGCGACTCTAAACAAAGGCGCTTCTTGGGAGGCAACCCAAGGTTTGCTTTCATTTTGTTCTTCGAAATTTAATTTCTAGTTGTTTATAATTCTGTCAGGTTCCTGTTTTTCGGCATTCTCTTTTTGAACTATCTTCCAATATTTTGTGCTGTTGTTGGATGTCACTTTTTTATTGTCTTGCAGGATGGTATCATCTGATCAGTTATTGGCAATTGAAGGAAATTGGATGAAAATTACGCCATAAAGAAGCGGGTTTGAGCGGAAAGCTTTTATGTGGGAGGAATCAAGACTTTGTGTTATGCCCTTGAGCCCATTAATTTTTGAATCCCATCTTTCTATCCCACCCTTTACCCATCAAATTCCAAATACCTACCCTTTAAGCCTACCTCCCACTAAAGCCCAACAGCCCATTCTCCTCAAAATCCCCAAATTCATCTAAATCCCTAATCCTCTCATCATCTGCCTACACCATCCACCAGCAGACCAGCTTCCCACGCACGTCCATAGCAACATCATCAGCCCAAGAGCCCCAGACGACGCCCAAACCTTAGCGACAAACTAGTCACGCACGAATCCAAGCACCAGACCTGCGTGGACCACGTCTCATTTCCTACCGGCATTCACCTTCCACACTGTCAGCACCCCCCACATTTCGACGAGACCGAACCCGACATCAAGCGGTGATATCCGAGCCCGTGACCCGCGAGGGTGACGTCTAGAACAATCACTACCTTTTTAAAACTCGTTATAACATTTATCTTTTCTTTCAAAAACAGTTGAGTGTGCAAAACAATAATGATTTGGCCCAATTATAACAAAACATTTGCAATTACAAAATAATTTCACTTATAAACCAATTTCAGTTATACCATACAAGTACACATAAATCAAAAGGGGTCCACTGAAACAATTCACTACTCTAATGCAGATGTGACGACACTGATCCCGACCCGATACTACGCGCTTGCTAGCGATAGACATACTCCGTGTGTCTAACGGGTACTCTTCACTTCTGAAAATAGATGCAATGTTGGGTGAGTTTGCGAACTCAGTGAGAAACCATCATCGATGGTTCACCCAACTCATGCATTCACAATTCATATACACACTAAATCACATATTCACACTTTCATATATTCACATGCATTCAGTTTCACTTTCACACAGTTCACTTTAGATAATTTACATATGCAGTATGCATGCGACACCTTCAGTTTCATTTCATTGTTGTGACCGAGCGCAATCAGAAATCAGTAATCACATTTTTTTTGGCAAGTAGGAGGGTCCTCTGGGTATGCACTACTGCCCACTCGCATTAGGGATAGGAGAGCCCGCTGGGTATGCACTAATCCCTTTCACATAATAGGACCCCACACCCCACCCGTAGGTGTTTGCAGGTTTTACTGCGGCGTGTGTTTGCGGGTTTTACCGTGGCGTCCTCAAATATACAGTGGCGTCTCGGGTCAACAACTATCATTATCTGATCATTTAATTATGCATGAGTGCATATGTCATTCACATTTCATAGTCATATCTCATTTCTTTCACTAACACTTTTACAATTCGATTCACTATTGCATTTATGCACATTTATTCACATTTTGCACTTCCATATCTCAATCCAATATTTGAACACCCATGGTTGAAATCAATCAAAACAGATCACACATATCCATCCGTATCTCCACATGGCATATGTACAAATGTAACACATATAGGTTGAGAAACCAACTAGGTTACTCACCGCACTTCGAAACTCTGACTGGAAGTCCCGATATCGTCCGTGGAGTGTCGATCCATCGAACCTCTATGTCAATCAAATAATTCACATAACCATTTTGGCCAATATCAATTCAATAATACATATTTAACAAATCGATAAATACTATACATGTTATGACATTCCCAATCCAATTCGAATTCCTCAATTTGATCACTCTCTTACTAATCCATAACACTTTCAATTATAATAAACCAATTTACCAATTTCCATAGTCTATAATCACATTTCAATTAAAATCATATTCACTAATCATTTGTCATTCGATCCAGATAATAATCGATTCAAATCGGTCTTAAACTCATTACTTGTAACAATCATCTTATAATCACTTAATTTCATTTCTTCTAGATTGAAATTCCTATTTTCTCAAATACCACTTTGATCCATAACCAATCCAATTTAAATCCCAAATGTTTAAAACCTCAATTCCATTTTCGGAAAAATCTGCATTCCTCTTCGCGGCGAACCGGGCATCCCACGTCGCGACGTACGCACGCGTTCGTCGCGTCGTGTGCCTTGTCCTCCTCGCCGCGGTGCACCAATTAAATTATTTCCTTATCGTCGCGACGTGCACGCTGGGTTGGCTCGCTGGCGTGTTCATCTGCGTCATGACGTGCGAACCCGAAAATCGTCGAAACCTAGAAATTTCTCGGATCTTACGGTTTAAATCGTCAAAACACTCCAGATCACTCCCGATCAACTACATATACTACACTCGACTCATTTCTAACCTTAAATCCATCAAATAACCATTATTCATTAAAACCCAAATCAAAATCAACGTTTTCTCAAAACCTAACTTCCGAAACTTTCAAATCCTCATAACGATTTCGTTACTCACTCAATGATCAAATTAAGCGATTGAATCATAAAGAAGAAGAAGCTTACTTGATTCTAGCTTTCAACCCTTTGAAAATCCTCAAGCAACTCCAAATCCCGGTTTTCTCACCCACGAACGTCGATGAGCTTAATGAACAATTAAGCTTCTCTCTTAAGCTTATATATATATATATATATAATCATTTGACTCATGTCCAATTCTTAGGTCTAACAAATCCGATTTCTATTCCATTTTCTCCCAATTTCGCAATAACCATTAACAATACTCCCAAAATCATAATTCCAATTGTTCCATATCAATTTTCATTCTTCTCGAACTGGAATCAAATAAATCAGTCACTAAGCCAATTTTTGGTCCGGATCTCTTTTCTAAAATTTAGGAGAAATTTCCATAAATTCACTAAAATTGAGTAATGCCAATTCCTATGCTCAAATTTCCAAATTTCCTTTCTATAATCCATTTCATTCCAAGTTCATATTCAAAACCCAATTATACACTTACTAAATATCCAATTTTCACAAACCAAATTCTCATATGTACAATTTTGATAAATTCCCAATTGCACAATTAAGCCAATTCTCATCGGACCAATTATAACCAATTTCCAATTTCACAATCAAGTCGGAATTGTCATACATGTATGTGTACATATATATACTTATGCAGTCAATAATCATTTATCAATGACTATCAAAGCGTAATGCATGTGCAATGCAACACTTTACTGTACCAAATCCTAACCCGATCCAAATTACCAATCTACCGTCACTCGATAGCGGGATGTTACAATTCTCCTCCTAATAAAAATTTCGTCCTCGAAATTTCATATCGATTTATCACCAAGTTGGGGAGTCTTTTCGATCATTGATTCTCGATTTCCACTTATTTCGCTATCTGAATAATTTCATCAAATCTTTCTTAACCTATATTGCCCTTTTACACACAATTTATCACTTCCAAAATCGATAACACATATATCGGATCCTAACAATATTTTCCAATTCAGTCTTTGTAACATTTTGGGATCCGAATCATCTTTTAGGATTTTAGACGGACTTGCTATTTTAATCGCACTTCATTTGCTTACTTACCTCTTTTCCTTTCTCAAACTCTATTTGTTTAACGATTTCTTTTTGATTACTCGTAATTCTCTATATCCAATACCAATGCTACACACATCCGATCATATCAATATTTCCTATTTCTGTCCATATAACACTTTACAAATCTATTTATCTTTTAGGTTACCACTGACTTGTCAATCCATAAATCGATTCACAACACGGTCATATTGAGGCCACTAATAACGAATTTCGTTTCCTCAATTTCGCCTCTATCTCATCTAAGTGTATCTTGGCCGAGGCGATATACTTCGAAACATTTTCTTAATCCATTATCAACTTACATTGTAATAACCTCAATAATCATTAATTTGACTCATTCTCATAAATTTTGGATTTCTTAACCACTATTACTGATTCAAATCACCTATCAATCTTAACTCAAATCATTCAGGGCCTTCGACCATATTAGGTCCTGTTCACTTTCCTATCCGGACGAACAATGGATATATGACCTTTAATACACTTTTCAGATAATGCCCCCAATTTAACAATTACTATTTTCACAATCAATCTAATCTATACATTAATCACATAACCTTATGAACTCCAACAACATACTAGTTTCACATTGATAACAACAGTCAATTATGTAAGTCAAACATACTCATAATTTCTCAATATTACATTCTATTTTCTATTACCCTTCTATTACACTCTTACTAGAACTTATAACTTCGAGTATTCCTTGAATTTTCACTAGTTCCTTTAATGAGTTTTACTCATCCTTCTTAGTCGATCACCTTTCTGCTATTCACAATTCCTCGATAAGGTCCACAAATTTAACATTCTCAATTCGAATTTTGCCATATTTTCAATACACACTTGCATACTTGTTTTGGAATCCCACTCACTAATACGTTCTTTCTGTATTTTACCAACTTGACAGTTTACACTCAGTCTTACATTAGGTCTCATAACCTTATCGCCTAATTATTTGCTTCCTTAACGAAATTTTTAAAACATTCAAACACATAATCCTTTTTCCCAATTCACTCATATATCTTAATCATTATTGCTTTACAAACGCATATACATCCAAAACAAATTTCTGTACGAATAGAACCTCGAAACGGTTACAACACGTTCCGATACACTAAATTTCCAAATCATCAAATACCAATGCGGCCCATAAGATTATACTGATCTCCACACATATAAAATCTCTGCACATTATTTCAATCGATCACATTTTAAATCTTTACAATTTATTACATACTGCACATAATGTAAAATCTCCAAATGTCTCTCTTTTTACAATCAGTGTCATACACTTCACACATTTTTCCTCGAACATTTTCATCAGGAACTAAAATCAGAAAACCTTTAACAATTTCTGAACATATTTATCATACAATCGGTTCTAACACAACTCCAAATTCCTTATATAAATACCCTTTGAAATTTCGCATTTTATCAATTCCCCTATCGTCATTATCTCTCCCAATACGATATTCAAATAATAATTCATCCACTAATGGCTCAATCAAGGTCAAAGTTACTCTTATGGAACTTGTATGGTATATAATTTCCTCAACTGTACCAATTTATCTTCTTCATTTTTTTTTCAAATGTATTCCATCGATCATCAATGATCACAATCACTATCCACTTTCAACTCAATATAAACATTTCACTCTTCAGTAAAATAACGAACTCCTTACACCTATGATCAATTGCAAAACTCTTTAATTATTATTCATTTTCAACGAGGAATGATGTTCTAACCATTTTCTCAATCTCATTTTAGCATATTCAGACACAGATTCTCTTACACTAACTTCTCCACCTCTTTCAATTTATTCGCTATCATTATAAACTGGGTTAATAATACATTCATCAAATTCTCTTTATGCTTCACGACAAAATATACCTGAACCGTTATGCTCCTCATAATCACAACTAATTCAAGAATCCTATTACACAGTCGTAGTCTATAAATTAACATAACACATACTTCTAAATAACTTATTCTATCTTTTACACTCCCAATAACGACTTTTCATTCATTTCACATTTATCTCCAATTCGTCCTTTCATTGCTAAACTTTTCAATTTGAATCATCTAATCGACTCAATCCAATTCAGGGAAATTCTTCTTTCAATTCCTAATCATCAACAAATATCACATTCCTTATCGGTCATTATCAATGCCTTTAGACATCAAGGTTAACTATAGCTCTTAATATCTCATGAGGATCAATTATGCCACAATTCATATAGATATCCTTTTCACGCCATTTCATCGAGAAATAGAAGTAAAACAACTCATATCACTTACATTTAGGATACCTCAAACTCATTTGCTTTTGACCACATTGCTCCTTTTTGCACCAATCCTCGATCATGAGGATTTTTACCATAATATCCTGATTATAGTCGTAATTCATTTTCCCATTAATCACTATAAGCACTTTCATTTCTTATTCTAACTCAAATAAATTTTAACTACACAATTATGATTGGCGGTTATCCACCGACTCACCAATTGATTTCGATATCATTTCCATTATCGTGTGCATTAGATAGGCAAATCCATGGAACCTTAACAACTTTTCAACTTTTTCATCTACCAATATCATTTTCTCACCTTTCGATCTTTTCATTATTTCGTTTTACGCAATCACACTCAAATCTATATCACAAATGTACATTCATTCTTACTTTCTCACTTAACATATTTTGACTCTAAGTCATAGATTTCCAATCATAACTCCCATCGGCGCTACATTGTAACTCTAATCATAAAACATTTTATTTCCATTCACTTTACTTATACACTTTCAATCTTTCCATCTTTCACATATCTCTATACTTCCTCTATCAATCCGAAACTACATATATACATAGTTACATCAATTTCACATTCACTAATACATTCCAATATAACTCTAATGTCGTATTCTTCAGTACCATTACACTTAATCTCCAATTATCATATCGTACCATATATCTATTCTTATTCCTTGGTATCCATAACTTCCATTTATCACATTCTATACATCATCTTTTCTTCACTATTTCTAATCACGTAAACCATTAGTACAGGCTCATGTATGAAACTCATATGCTAGATCGGGGATCGATAAATCCTTTGTCACGAGACATGACTTATATGCATGCACTTAGACACATTTTCTCGTAATGCCCATGTAAGATTGTACTTACGGCTCGATACCATTAAATGTAGCACCCCACTCCCGACGAGACCCGAACCCGACATCAACAGTGATATCCGAGCCCGTGACCCGCGAGGGTGACGTACTAAAACAATCACTACCTTTTTAAAACTCGTTATAACATTTATCTTTTCTTTCAAAAACAGTTGAGTGTGCAAAACAATAATGATTTGGCCCAATTATAACAAAACATTTGCAATTACAAAACAATTTCACTTATAAACCAATTTCAGTTATACCATACAAGTACACATAAATCAAAAGGGGTCCACTAAAACAATTCACTACTCTAATGCAGATGTGACGACACTGATCCCGACCCGATACTCTGCCTTGCTAGCGGTAGACATACTCCCGTGTGTCTAACGGGGTATTCTTCACTTCCTGAAAAATAGATGCAATGTTGGGTGAGTTTGCGAACTCAGTGAGAAACCATCATCGATGGTTCACCCAACTCATGCATTCACAATTCATATACACACTGAATCACATATTCACACTTTCATATATTCACATGCATTCAGTTTCACTTTCACACGATTCACTTTAGATAATTTACATATGCAAGATGCATGCGACACCTTTGATTTCATTTCATTGTTGGACCGAGCGTAATCGTAAATCAGTAATCACATTTTTTGGCAAGTAGGAGGCCCTCGGGTATGCACTATCGCCCACTCGCATTAGGGATAGGAGAGTCACTGGTATGCACTAATCCCTTTCACATAATAGACCCTACACCCCACCCGTAGGTGTTTGCGTGTTTTATCATGGCGTGTATTCTTGGGTTTTATCACAAGGCGTCCTCAAATATACAGTGGCTCTCGGGTCAACAACTATCATTATCCTGATCATTTAATTATGCATGAGTGCATATGTCATTCACATTTCACAGTCATATCTCATTTCTTTCACTAACACTTTTACAATTCGATTCACTATTGCATTTATGCACATTTATTCACATTTTGCACTTCCATATCTCAATCCAATATTTCGAACACTCGTGGTTCAAAATCAATCAAAACAGTCACACATATCCATCCGTATCTCCACATGGCATATGTACAAAATGTAACACATATAGGTTGAGAAACCAACTAGGTTACTCACCTGCACTTCCGAGCTACAGCCTGGAAGTCCCACTATCGTCCGTGGAGTGTCGATCCATCGGAACCTCTATGTCAATCCAAATAATTCACATAACCATTTTGGCCAATATCAATTCAATAATACATATTTAACAAATACGATAAATACTATACATGTTATGACATTCCCAATCCAATTCCCGAATTCCTCAATTTGATCACTCTCTTACTAATCCATAACACTTTCAATTATAATAAACCAATTTACCAATTTCCATAGTCTATAATCACATTTCAATTAAAATCATATTCACTAATCATTTGTCATTCGATCCCGATAATAATCTGATTCAAATCAGTCTTAAACTCATTACTTGTAACAATCATCTTATAATCACTTAATTTCATTTCTTCTAGATTGAAATTCCTATTTTCTCAAATACCACTTTGATCCATAACCAATCCAATTTAAATCCCAAATGTTTAAAACCTCAATTCCATGTTCGGAAAAATCTGCATTCCTCTTCGCGGCGAACCGGGCATCCCACGTCGACGACGACGCTGCTGCGTTAAATCGCGTCGTGTGCCTTGTCCTCCTCGCCGCGGTGCACCAATTAAATTATTTCCTTATCGTCGCGACGTGCACGCTGGGTTGGCTCGCTTGGCGTGTTCATCACACGTCATGACGTGCGAACCCGTAAAATCGTCCAAGCCGAAATTTCTCGAGATCTTACGGTTTAAATCGTCCAAAACACTCTGGATCACTCCCAATCAACTACATATACTACACTCAACTCATTTCTAACCTTAAATCCATCAAATAACCATTATTCATTAAAACCCAAATCAAAATCAACGTTTTCTCAAAACCTAACTTCCAAACTTTCAAATCCTCATAACGATTTAGTTACTCACTCAATGATCAAATTAAACGATTCAAATCATAAAGAAGAAGAAACTTACTTGATTCTAGCTTTCAACCCTTTGAAAATCCTCCAAGCAACTCCAAATCCCGGTTTTCTCACCCATTTAACGTCGATGAGCTTAATGAACAATTAAGCTTCTCTCTTGCTTATACATATATATATATATAATCATTTGACTCATGTCCAATTCTTAGGTCTAACAAACCGATTTCTATTCCATTTTCTCCCAATTTCGCAATAACCATTAACAATACTCCCAAAATCATAATTCCAATTGTTCCATATCAATTTTCATTCTTCTCGAACTCGAATCAAATAAATCAGTCACTAAGCCAATTTTTCGTCCGGATCTCTTTCTAAAATTTCCGGAGAAATTTCCATAAATTCACTAAAATTGAGTAATGCCAATTCCTATGCTCAAATTTCCAAATTTCCTTTCTATAATCCATTTCATTCCAAGTTCATATTCAAACCCAATTATACACTTACTAAATATCCAATTTTCACAAACCAAATTCTCATATGTACAATTTTGATAAATTCCCAATTGCACAATTAAGCCAATTCTCATCGGACCAATTATAACCAATTTCCAATTTCACAATCAAGTCGGAATTGTCATACATGTATGTACATATATATATACTTATGTCAATAATCATTTATCAATGACTATCAAAGCGTAATGCATGTGCAATGCAACACTTTACTGCATCAAATCCTAACCCGATCCAAATTACCAATCTACCCGTCACTCCGATAACGGGATGTTACACCGCCCACAGCAGCAACGCACCAACGTCCAACTAGTAGCCACGCACAACGTCCACCAGCAGCCACGCACGAAGTAACATTTCCCCCCCAGCCATTTAATTTTAACGCCATTTGTCTCTTTGTTGATTTAATTTCATAGCTGATTTAATTTTCTTTGCTGAATTTTTCTGATTGTCTTGTGTCCTTCGTGCATTTTTGCGTGATTGCCTATATACTTGTGTCTTTCTCTATATCTGCTCTCTTGAATTTTTCTGCCATACACGGATAACGCCTAATGCTGATTTGATTTAATTTGTTGTTTCGCTCCTTGTCTTGTGCATTGTCGTTATTGCATTTTTCCGCATTTTCTCCATCGTTTGGGTTCTTCCATAGCTAATTTTCTGGCACTTGTTGAGTTGTGTAATTCTTGGATTTTGCAGGAACCATGCCTAGGAAATCCGGCAGTAGCTCTACTAGACCGGCAGATTGTGCTCCCATTCGACGGTCCAATCGCAAACGTCCGGCAGCAATCCACCACATCCACCATCACCTCCGAGCGTCACTTAGAGAAGCTCTTTCTTACCCTTTATTTTTTACTATTTTTTTCTTTAATTTGCAAACATTGAGGACAATGTTTAGTCTTAAGTGTGGGGAGGGAAAGTTTACAATTGTTTAGATTTGTTTGTTTTATTTGCATAATTGTTCGTTTGCGTTTCTGTTTTATCTGTTTTATCTTTAATGTCATGTTTATCACTGTTTTAGGTTAATTTGTCCATTCTTGCATCATGTGAAATGTTTTGGTAATATTCATTAAAAAAAAAGTTTGAATTCAACTGCTGTTAAACATGTTTTTGTCGACAATCTTGCCTTCTTTGTTTGAGAAACTTGAATTATTGGACACTTGGGCCCAATTGATCTTTTCTTGATTCTGTCTTGTCATAACTTGATTTAGTGTGTGTACTGGAATTAAACAGACTACTTCAGTTGCTTGCGTCTGTAGAGAGTAATAGGCATGCATTCACACTAAACACACTGTGAGATTTTTGAGACATAGGATAGAGAGTGCAACCTTACACGCACTCTAGTTTTCTTTCGAAGAGCGCACACATTTGTCCCCTGCTAGAAATTGACATAAATTCTGTTTAAAACCACATTTAGTACATTGGAATGAAGCTAAGGCATTGTTTGTGCAAACCTTTTGTTTTACCCATGTTCTTTCAAATCCAAACCAAAAATTTTATACCCTAGTTCAACCCCCTTGAGCCTAAACCTTTTCTTTGTTTTAACACACCCGTTTTAACCTGCAACTTTTTCTTTCAAAACCCAACTTTTGCACCTAGTTGAGAAGAATTACCAAGTAACATATGTAATTACATATCTTGTGTACCGATGCTTAGTCACTTTGAGATATATCTGACTTGTTCGCTTAATTGTGCTTTGTTGATAAAAATGAGAGAAAATCATAGCTGGCTGAATTGCATTTGTGGTTTTAGTTTCAAAAAAAAAAGAGAGAAAGAAAAAAAAAGGAAATGCACGGGAATTAGTTTCAGCAGCTTTGGTTCGATTTCATTATTATAGTTGAAGTTAAGTGAATAATGGATTTGCGATTTGGTATACTTGAATGAGCTTAATGGTTTAATCTTTTCATTTGTGTTGAAAGAAAATTTTGGATGTTAGCATGTGTCTACTTGGTACAGCTATTTGCTTTTATCAACTCAATTTTTTTGGTAGCCAACAAGCCCCATTACAACCCAATAAAACACCTAGCTGACTAGTGTGGGTTTTAAACCCGAGCTAGTGGTAGAGATGTGAACTTGTGTCAGTCCTATGGAAAGAACAGATCTGTGCTGGATTTTGAGGGAAACACCAACACCTAAATTTCACATGAGCGAATGAGTAAAACACTGCGAGGGTATGGATGTTTTTACTTTTTTACTTAGGCATTCCTGAAGCAGTTAACATTCCTAATTAATTAGGAGATCAACCTTTATGGGTTTGTTTGTTTAATTCCAGATTGCTTACATGAACTTAAGAAGTGATGAGTGCAGTTGAAAGAATTGTGATAAGATGTTGAAGTGTCTTGATAATTTGAGTTGATTGAATACTTGAGGGCAAGTATTGTTCAAGTGTGGGGAGTTTTGATAATTTGCATTTTTATCATGTTAATTCTTTGTGTTTTATGTTCTTTTGTTAGAATTTTGTGATGTTCTGCTTGTGTTTCCATAGTAATTTATGTTTTTGTTTGTTTTAGGTGACGAAACACAAAGTGATGCAATTTGAAGTGGAAGCTAGAGACATTTTAATTATCCAAGCAATTGGCTACAGCAAAAGAGCAAATTAAAAATCAAGACGCAAATTAGAAGAGCAGCAGAATCAAATGAGGAGAAGCAATCAATCAGCTAAAGCCAAATAGATCAGCACAATTAATTAGAGAAGACGCAACGTGGAGAACGCATGAGGCAACAGGCTAGAAGTGGACAGTAGGAAGCTAGCAGCACGTGGGATTTTCAATAAATCAAGGCAACAAAGCAACAAATGAATTAAATGGGCCAGCATTTCTTAACGCAACATACAAGTGTATTAAGAGAATGAGTGGGCTGGAGAATGAATTGAAGAGGGGCCCACGTCATTTAAGGAGAAGGGACAAAACCTAGGGATGGGTGAATGAGAGGGAGGCGTGAACGGCAACTTAGTGGAAAAGAAGAAACCAGAGGAGGGACGTCGACGGCAGCTGGAGAGGAATCCAAAAGTCAGAGATTGCGGCACCTGTGAGGAGAGCTGGAGAGCTTGAGATAGGTGGACGACGACGACAACACTTGGAGAGTAAAAAGGAAGAACGTCCGACAGTGGGCAGCAACACTTTAGGGAAGATTTAATTCCGTTTTTAATTTGTTAATTTCAGTTTTATTAGATAGAGACTAGTATTATTTGTGGTTAGATTTTAATCTAATCAGGGTACTTTACGTTTGATGCATGTAATTCGTGAGACTCCTTGGGTTTAATTGTTTTCGTGAATTTCTTATGTTTGTTTAATCTCTGTGCTTGAGCGATTAATTATTGCTGAGTTTGTTGATTAATGTGGCCAGTTAATTAATTGACTTGATAATAAATTGCCGAATAGATTAGTTAATCCGTGATTGCTGTCTATCAAAGTGGCGAATTAATTTCAATTAAGAGGTTAATGGGATTAAATAATTTAGTCTAAATAGATTGCGGGTGTCCGATTCTGTTGGCTAAGACGAGAGTCCATTAGAATTTATTGATGCCATAGATTATATTCTACGGAGCTTTACTCGGGAATAGTCTAATTGGTTAGGGAAATAATCTGCGGAGCTTTACTCGGGATTATCGAATAATTACGAATGGATTGGTAGATTTCAGGTCGTTTCATCGTCTGCTATAACTTTGTCCATAGGAATGAACGAAATTTATATTTTTGAGTCTATGATCGAATTACAGTATCAAATGAGAGAGTACCTTGGCTAGGTTTTTATTCATATTATTTTCAATCTTATTTTTAATTTCTTCTTGCGTGATTTCGTGTTTCTAAAACCAATCATTCCCAAATCAATTATTTTCATTGTTTTTTTTTTCATCCGTTTTTTTTTTATTTTTGATTTCACACAAATAAATAATTACTTCACTGGTCTCTGTGGTTCGACCCTATTCACCACTTTACTCGTTTAAGTGTTCTAGAGTAGGAATTTATTTTTGTTGGTTTGACAAGCCATCATATATAGTATGAATGTTTTGACGTCCTTAGACACTATTAATTAGTGGATCATTATGTTTGCTATATGTACATTTGTACATTTTGATGTATTATGACAATATGATGGTTCATCAATAAAGATGATCATCGTTTATCCTCAGTAATATGTGTTATCATACATTGTCATAATATGTATAAAAGTCTTAAGATTTATGTCGATCTTAAGCATTTAAAGGTCATTGGGCATATATACAGATTGACCTTGTGTCTATGTCATTTAGACACATACAATTCTAGTACGGGTATCCATGAATTTGACTTGATATAAGGGGATATATGTTTTTAATCTTATAAGGTTCTCTAATGCAGTTTAGCATTTAGTTGGAGAACATAAATGTTTTCTCTAATGTTGTTTAGCATTCAGTGAGAAAACATAAGTTTTTCCTAATATTGTTTAGCATTCGGTGAGAGAAAACAAGATTTTTTAATGCAATTTAGCATATGTGATTTAACATAAAGTTGGAGAAATCAAGACCTACAAACGAAGATGATATAATTTAGATCAGAAGGTATCATCCTAGTTTGCCATACTCGATTTTCCCATTCATGTTAGTGAGGTATTAGTATAAGTGATTGTATTAGATCTGTGTCACACATGACACATGCATTAGATACTTTTCGGTATCGAAAGCCTTGCATAACTGAATGATAGACTTTCATTATCTTTGGATCAAATGCTTTGTTTTTAAATCTTAGTTGATTAATTCATTAGCGTGGCTTAATCAAGTTTTCAAACTGTTTTTAAAACTAGAGTCAAAACTATAATTAATGATTGTCTAAAGGGGAGAATGTTGGACAAATTTGTCCTTTCCTATAAAGTTAGATAACTATTAATTGCATTTTTCAGTTTTTAAAAAAATTATCAGTTAAGTTAAGTAATTTGAGCTAGATAAAGATAATAAAGTGGCCCACTAAATGATCTAAATTAATGGGTCAAAGTTCTGGTGGAAAATAGATCTCAATTAGTGTGGACTAGACCCATATCGACTTGTGCTAGGGAAGCCTAATATGGAAGCTATATATAAAGGTTAAGATCTCCTGTAATTTCTTATATCAATCGTAAGTATAAGGATTCTCTGACCTATTAAGAGAGCTTACATTTTGAGAAAACTATAGAAAGACCTTGCTCATGTCTCAGAAAGGAGTTCCCGTAAAGACGGCTTAGATTCGAGATCGTTTCAGCTTCGAAAAATTGGTTTGAAGTTATAGAGATCAAAATCAGGTATTTTTGCATTTCTTCATGTTTTGCCCTTTTATGTTTGATCTAGGATACATAACTATAGTATTGTTACGTATTATAACAATGAACAAGTTGGACTCTTAGTGGGTTCAGTTAAAGACGAGAACTTGAGCTCTGAGGGATCACAGTGGTGGTAGCTTTACAACCAAAAAGAGTTTTGAGTGAAAGGATTGTCAGAATCTTTATAAACCCAGTTGAGGATTTGGGTTGCGGTAATTGTTGGTTTATACCCTATATTCTATGTGTTGGTTTTGTGTTAAAGTCAGTGCAATTGATGAAGTGCCTATGCTAGGGTATATGGGTTGCAAGAGTTTTAACAACTGTCCAATTTTAAATGCTTATTAAAGTCCTCATTTACCTAAAGATAGTTTGGCTTTGACAAAGAATGATGGATTGTATTTGTTTGATTTGGAGTCTATGAGTAACAACACCTATTGTACAGGAACTAAGTTGAATGTATCTTAGGGATGCTATGCAAATTCAAGTAATAGTGAATGGCTGAGTTGTGAGTTCACTTGGCATCCCAAGATTTTTGTTATTGCACGTTTCATAAATCTAAGGAAATAATGACTTTCTCTTTACTGCAAATTATTCAAGCAATAGCCTGAAACTATAGAAACACCTATTCTTTTAATATAGCTTCGCTTCAAGTATATGGTTATAGATATTGTAACCTAGTATGCCCTTAGAATGAATGGCTTGAAGTTATCGATTACATCAATCAAAGACATAATATATGCAAGAGAGATATGTTGATATATAAAATTGCATTGCGAATTGTAATTTGACATGTTTAGCAAATATTGATATGTTTGGAGTGTATGCTCCAGTTGAAAAGAAAAAAGTTCATCACTTTTTCTAGGGCAATTTCTGACCAGCTTCATTTTATATTGGCTTTCTGATAATATGTTGGTTGTTTATGATGTGCATAAGCCTTTAATCAATTCTTTACATATAACTCCACTCAAATAAATTAATTAGTAATTTATTTTAACGATAATCAAACACAACCTTTTTAATAAATACAATTTTAATTTTTATTGTTATTTTAAGTTTGATATGAGATTCAAATGTATTTTGAATTATTATATTAGATTTATTATTATTTCATTATATAATAATAGACAATGCTGTATTTTTATTTTTACTTACTCTTATAAATTATAAATTTTAGTTCTTATTTAGTATATAATAGTTTTATAGCGGTTTAACAACAGTTAAACTTTTAAACCTTAAACTTTTTTTTAACCGGTTCGATATCCAGTCTGGTTTTTAAAACATTGGTTGAAAGCTTCCTTAATGTACTAATATGCTTTTCTTCTCCTCTAACGAGCATGTTACACCTTTCTTTTCAGAACATGAAAATACGAACCCTAAATGCTATAAGATAGATGGATTTATCATCCCTACTTCAATTGTTTTCGTCCAAAGTACCAAGATGTGAATGAGATCCAGCCATCCCCATTTATACTGAGGAGGTATTTCCTTAAAAGATAGGTCCAAACCCCTCTGGAGAATTGGCATTGAAAGAAGTCATAGAATATGTTTCTTGCTGCAATTTACAAAGGCTGCATATATTAACCCTATTGAGGAATTGAAACTTGTTCAAATTCGGTATCCTTCCATAGAATTAGAGGACATGAGAGGAGAGATTTTAGGGAGAAGGAGTTGGCTCCATACCAATCCCGCCCTTGGGAAAGAGTTGGAAAGACACATAACCAAGACTCACTCTCATAAGGGGGCCACTCTCAAAGGCTGCCAGCATTCCATTCCAGCATTCCAACGTTCCATTCCATTGTTGAAGGTCATAAAATCCAAATTAATGACTATAGAGAAGTGGAAGAGACAGTCTTATGGTGGCGATAATATTGATAAAAAAGGAAGTTGAAATTTTTTAGGTGGGGATAATATTATCAAGGAAGGAAGCTGTACTTTTCAGCCTTCAAATTTAACGTTAACTTCCATAGCATTAACTTCATGAATTTATAAATTCTTTAGAAGCATTTGGATATATTTCTTACCTTCTAATTTTTTTCTGTTAATATATTAATCTAAAATATTCCATGTTTCAACTCAAAAATTAGCAGTAAAAGATTTTCACGGTTCTGATTTCTGAGATATGAGTAATAATTTAAAGGTAAAATTTACGATTTTATGTATTTTTAGCTTACTAAATACTTGAATATATTATAATTAATTTTAATTGACTAATTCTTTTAGCATTCATATGTATTTAGCATAAATAGAAATGATGTCTAAAGAATAATGGGTATTTATATAACTTGATAATATTATATAAGAGAAAATTTTCCACGGATCTAGAGTTTGTCTATATTTATAATTTATACCCATTAACATACCAATAATTTTTTATTGAATGATTAGTTAATATTTATTATTATTTTAGGTATACTTGTGGTATTTGAAATTATAAAACTATAATGATAATTAACTAATAATGATTTTGACAATTTCATAATTAAATTCTCCTACTATTAATAATTTATAAATTAAGTACCTTATACTAAATTAAAAGCATTTATTAATAGTACTAAGAGAACTTTTAGATTTCACATGCATTATGTACTCTTAATAATAGGAGGCTTAGAGCGGGGTTTGCGACATTCACCTACTTGCTTGCAACTCTTTTCCTTTTCTCATATGATATTATTGTTAAATCCTTAAATTTATTATATATAAAATTGATTTTTTTTATATTTTACATTTTAGCACTATTTAGGTCCTTGAATAAATTCTACTAAAAGAATAACCCAATTCGGAAAATATATAATTAAATACATTAGTTCTTGACTTTGTTATTTTAATTATTGTATTCTAAAAAGTGTTATTTATTTGTATATTATTATTTAAGTGTAAATGTATTCTTTTTCATTTTACTTATATTTATTTAAACTAAGATAATATAAAATTTATTTAATTTTAATAAAATATAATAAAATTATTTGACAATTAAATAATACCGTAAATAGTTGTATGATATATTACATTTACCATTACATTAATTCCCATAAAAGAAAATTTTTATTACTTAAAATTTTAATAAAACATAATAAAAATCATTCGACAATTAAATAATACCGCAAACAGTTGTGCCAGTTAAGTGAAGGCTAGAGAGGGTTAAAAAAAATTAAAATCAATAAGAAGCCTACGATTTTGTCTTAAAACCAATCCAAAACCAAATTAACACAAATTAAAACATAGAAACCATTATACCTAGAACTTGGTCTCCAAATCAAATAAAAGGTCTTACGATTTCACCTCCTTGCTCACAGTTGTGCCTTCTTTGCACCAAATAAGATGCACTCGAAGGTTTTCACTAAAGATTGATTAGAAAGCCTAATGGTTCCCAAAGCTAGATGATACTTTAAGGCTTACCTTTTATCCTAGAAAATTCCTAAAATAATCTATTTAATGGGTGATTAATTGCTCAACATATGAGCTAAATAGAAAAGCTATTTCAACCTTGTGAGAAGGATGGAGATAATCGACAACTAAGAGGAAGACAAAAGAAAACAGTAGCTCGAAAAATAGAGAAAAAAAGAGAAACAACAGCAGCTGTGAGGGAGAGAAAAGTGGCTAAAATCAATACATCTTTTTCACAAAACTAGGGTTAATAAAGTCTCTTAAAAATTCTCAAATACCCCTTGTCTAAATAAAGCTAAGGAATAAAGTATAAGGCTAAAATTCACGAGGCTTTAAACACATCCTTATGCTTTTTGCATGGATAGCCCACATCCTAACATGTTTGTCATTGTAAATTTCATTTAATTGTCACTTTGCCATTTAATCTCATGCTTCAAAATAATTAAACATTTGACCCAATTTTCATATAACTATACCATATGAGCAATAAATTTATATGATATGTCATACATAACTAATAAATTTATCTAGAATTAAATTTGTTATCTAATAACATTTATTCTAATATTATATGATAACCAAATTAATTATAACATCATATTTAATTTTATCGTCATATTCATATCTCCATATGAGATACTAGAACAATTTCCCTTTTCTACTCAAATCTTTTTTGGTGAGACCCATTAGGATCTATGTCATGTTGATAATAGAATTAAAACTCCTTTTAATTCTATAAATCATAAGCGGTATCTAGCAAAATACATTATAATTACTTAAATGACATAGATGATAAGTATCATACATAAATCACAATCCCAAAGCAATAATTTCCATTGTCTATTCTCTTATCTCATAATATCCTGAATAAATGCCAGATTGAAATATGTCATTCTTGCCAATTTATTCTTTCTTGATTTCCAAAGTAAATCATAAATTTGATTAACTCCTTAATCATATTGCATGCTTACAATATTACTTTATCAAGGACCCATACATATTATAACTCATATCGTATATGAGGGACAATAATATTCTTGATAAGCATTTATCCTCCATACAAGTCATGCATATTGTGGCATTATCTGTATAGCTACGTGTTACAGTTAACGTTGGACAATACCAACAAATACACATTTCTCATATAAGAAATGAACATCTCATACCATAGAATTCATGACACGTATGAAACATTAATGACATAAACACAATCCTAATAATGTTTCATTTAAGAGCTGTCGAATATCATAATCTCCATTATGTATATGTGTGATTAAACTGATAACTCCTTATCGAATGGTTTGTGGAACATCACCATCATTTAATCCACACACGAACTTTTAGTGGTTAATTAATATTCCATGTTAATTAGCAAGATTTGCAATATTTTAAAGTAATCATTATTTTCCATTACAGAGTTTTACAATCTGAGTCCTTAACTCGAATAATCCATAAATAATGAAAACTCATGGAATAATATGATATAAACCATCCAATTCATGAACATAACTGTTAGAATACAACCATCCAATGATTGTGTAATAGCCTATTTCAATGCTTAGGAATTTCACTATTAGATTGAGTCACATGAGTCATTTCAAATGAGAATTAAGGACATGCATTCCATTCACGTGCACCATAATTGCATACACTTATTAGAAATGTTCCAGAGATAGTATATGCACTCAATTGAATTATCCCAAGTTATGAAAGATCTTAAATGATTATGATGTAATTTATGTGTTGATTATATCTTGAATTTTGTTTTGGTGGATTATAATTAGTAATTTGGACTTTATTGTTACAATTGAGTGATTGGTGAAGTGATATGTGCATCCAGTCTAGGAAAAATGTTGAATGGAAAAATAAATTGATATATGAAAATTTAGCGTGATTAGGCCAATGAAATGGTGACACGTCGCACTAAGATTGAGTGACAAATGACTAGTTAATTGGGTGAAAAAAGGTTATAATAAATGAGTGACAAATGATGGTGTAGTTAAGTGACAAATGGACTAAACATAAAGTGACAATTGGGAGAAGAACGAGAAGACATATGTCCTAGACCTTAGCATGACAAGTGTCATACCAAGTGTCCATTTTCTTACCATACACTCTCACACACAATTCACAAGCTTGAAAGACCATCTTTCTTTTGTTTTTGGGTATATGCTCTCTTCTCCTTCCTTCTCTTCTTGTCGACACACCCACACCATTCCATGACCTTGAGTTTTTGCTAAAATCCTACACCTTATCACTCCAAAATCTAGTTGTTAAAGTCCCTTTGTGTTTTCATCTTGTTTTTAAAATTTGCCTTATGTTTGCAAGTTTGCAGGGCTAGGATATCTTGTGGATTGAGGTGAAATTAGAGTTAAACAAGTAAGTGATTTCTTGCCCAATTGTGATATATGTTAGCATAACATTCATGATGATTAAATGGAGATGGAATTTATGTAGGATTGATAATGAGTTGTGTTGAAATTTGATTGATGAATTGGTTTTGTTTGATACATGGAAATAGGAGGTTATATGGATGACTTAGGTTGAGATTTGAAGTGTAAATGAGGGTGAAGTTATATTAAATAGGGATTTTGTTACAGTGTCCTTGAATTTAACAAAGTTAGGGTTATATGTATGATGATGTGTTGAATGTATAACAGATTATTGACTACACAAGTATATATATATGTACATACATGTATGACGATTCCCGAATTGATTGTGTATCAGAAATTGGTTATAATTGTACATATGAGAATTGGTTGTGAAAATTGGAAATTTAGTAATAAGTGTATAAATTAGGTTTTGAATATGGAATTGGAATGAAATGGAATTTAGAGGAATGGAAAGTAGAATATGAGTATAGGAATGGGTATTTGCTAATTTTGTGAATTTATGGGAACTTTTCTGGGATTTTTAGAGTAATGGATCCGGACCGAAAGATTGGCTTAGTGACTGATTAAATTGATTCCGGGTTCGAGATCGATTGACAATTGATATGAAACAATTGAGATTATAATTTCAGGATTTATTAGTTATGGTTATTGCGAAATTGGGAGAAAAATAGAATAAGAATTAGACTGATAGACTCTAAGTTTGGACTTGTGGCAACTAAATTGCCAAACAAGCCTTTAAAGCTTATATATATATATATATAAGTTTAAATGTTCATTTCTCACCATCGACAGTCGTGGGTGAGAAAAACTTGGGATTTGGAGTTCTTGAAGGATTTTCAAAGGATTGAAGCTTGAATCAAGTAAGTTTTTATATGTTTATGCCTTAAATCGTTTCATTTGATCATTGATTTGAGTAAGAATTGGTTTAGAAATTTGGAAAATGTCGATGATAGGGTTTTCGTTGGTTTTAGGGTTGAATTTTAGGGATAACGATTGTTTGATGAAATAGAAGTTAAAGATTAGTTGTATGATATGTATGGAATTATTTAGGAGTGATTTATAAGGAGAAAACTTGGATTTGGTGTTTTATCTCGTCGAGAACTGGAGATTTCGGGTTTTTGGCGAATCTCACGATCGCATGCCAAGGCCAAGAATTTAACACGCCTTGCTGGCGAGCGAGGAGCCGCAGCGCCTTCTGACGACGAGCGAGGAACGCGTCATGGCGAGAAGAATTGGAAATTGGCTCGCCGCGGTGAGGCATGCTGATGCCACGACGAGAGGCGCGCGGTTCGTCGCGGCGAGGGGCCAGACGCCGCGGCGAGGATGAGTGTTTTTTCGAAAAGTGAATTAGTTAAGTTATTTGGAAATTTGAGAATTTTGAGGTTAAATTGGGATTGGTTAGTGATTAATAGGTGTTTAGTAAATTGAATTTTTGAGACTAGGAATTGCAAATTAAAAGAAATGAAATTAAGTGATTATGAGATGATTGTTACAAGTAATGAGCTTGAGGATTGACTTCAAATGAATTGATGTCTAAATGATTAATTAGAATTTGGAGACTAAGAATATTGAATGGATAAGAATGGAAATTCGGAATGTAATTATATGATTATTGGAATTGAGTGGTAAACGATTAGTGATTGTGATTCTAATTGAAATGTGATTTTAGAGTATGGAAATTTGTAAATTGATAAATGAGATCGGGAATTGTTATGGACTAGAGTGAGAGTGATCCAATTGAGAAATTCGGGAATTGAATCGGGAAAGTCATAACATGTATAGTATTTATCGAAATTGTTATTGATTATTGAATTTGGCATGATTGGTAATGTCTGATTTATTTGATTTGATATAGAGGTTCCGATGGATCGACATTCCACGGACAGTATTGGGACTTCCAAAGTAGAGGAAGTGCAGGTGAGTAACCTATTTGGTTTCTCAGCCTTATGTGTTTATTAATTATATGCATTGATTGCCATGAGGAAGCGCGGATGGATAGATGTGTGATTGATTTGATTGATTTCGGACCATGGGTGTTCGAAATATTTGAATGTGATATTGAAGTGCAAAGATGAGTAAATATGTATGAATGCATGAATGAATTAAATTGTAAATGCATTAGCAAAAATGATTGGAACTGTAAATGACTAAAATTGGGAAGTGACACATGCATTCATGCATCACTGAATGATCAGATAATGGTAGTTGTGACCGGTGGTACCAACGTATGCAGAGCCACAGGCTCAATGCATTGTGCCCGTCACTGGGCTTATCAGGGCATATCACGCCCAACGTATATGAGAGCTTTAAGCTCAACGCACAGGACCTCAGGTCCAACGATTGATAAAGCCTTAGGCTCACCGCAGGGCATATCATGCCCAACGATTTCAGAGCCACTGGCTCAACGTAAATGATTTCAGGCGCACGGTCACAACAACGAAAAGAAAATGAAAGGGGTCACATGTGCATTGCATATGTGTATGACTGACTGAAAATGTAAATTGACTGCAAATGACTGAGAGATGTGAATAAGGAAATTGCATGTGATATTACTGTAAATGCTACTGTGTATTATATGTATATGATTGTGAATACATGAGTTGGGTGAACCATCGATGATGGTTTCTCATTGAGTTCGCAAACTCACCCAACATTGCATCTATTTTTCAGGAATTGAAGAGTACCCCGTTAGTAAAACGAGAGTATGTTTGCAGGATTCAAGTGAAGGTCAGGGTCGGGATCAGTGTCGTCACATCTGCATTAGTGTAGTGAGTTTATTAAGTGGGCCCCATTTGTTTATGTGTCATTGTATTGTATTATTGAAATGTTTAGAAATGGAATTGGGCCCAGTTGGGTCATACATTTCTATATGTACATGATGATTGAGCACTATTGAGTGCTAGTTAATGACTGAATTGTTCATATTTGAAAAAAATGTTTTCATATTAAATCAGGCCAGATTGATTATCGTTTTCTGCACTCAACTGTTTTAAAAAGGTATTGAGTGTTTTAGTACGCCACCCTCGTGGGGCACGGGCTCGGATATCACCGTGGATGTCGGGTTCGGGTCTTGTCGGGAGTGGGGTGCTACATTGAATGTGAAGAACTAAATAAGTAGAGTTTTAGTGAGATTTATGCAGCTATCTGGTAGTTGAATTTGCATGAGTTGAGGTTGCATATCTAAAAAAGTGAAAGTGTTTGATATGTGTTAGGGTTGAGCGATTTGTGCAAGATTGTGGGAAAATACTGCAAGGCACGATAGTGGCTTTCAACCCACGATTGTGGCCCTCAGTGCATGATCGCACAATCGTGGGAAGGTCCCCCATGACTATGGGCAGTGTTTTGAAATGATGAGCTTAGTTTTATGCAATTATTGAACCAAATGATGATAAATCACTCTAATTTGGTGTCTTTGGAGTTGATTAGGGCCAAGATGAACCTAAATGGGTATATGTGTAAGGTTCCGATCATGCATCTCATATATAATATATATCAAATATACGTAGCGGAAAATAAAATGAAACCTCAAAAACCAGATCTACTCCTGCATATAGATATAGAAAACAAAAACATGAAATATAAGATGTTTACATACCTTTTCGATGATATCCTTCATTTTTTAATCTTCTATGCGTTGGGTTGTCGTAAACCACAATGATCAACATAGACCATCTCTAATGAAAGCCCACACAAAGATAGAAGGATGAAACCTCATTAGAAAATGGCTAGAATTCTTTCTTTGTGCTAGCAAGATAAGAACTCTTGTGAGAGTTAGAGAGAAAAAGAGTGTGTGTGTGTGTGTGTTAGAAAGAACCTTTCTTTCACTTGTGTTTTATACAAGATGCACAAAAATCATCTCTATTTTCTACACCATTTGGCCTTCCATAACCCCCATTACCAATGGAGAGTTATGGGAAGTTAATGGTCATGAATAGCATACATTAATGGAAGTTATGAGAAGTTAATGACCATGAATAACATGCATTAATGGAATTTATAGGAAGTTAATGACCATGAATAACATACATTAATGGAAGTTTTAGGAAGTTAATAACCAAATTGGCAGCCAACAATACTTGCTTCCAATCCATTCAATGTAACATTTTCTACCCTGATCACATTGCAATACAATCCCGAAACACTCTCTCATATCTTGAATCACCATTCAAAACCATTTTACTCATCCTTCAGATCTCCTATGTGTGTAATCCATTAAGTTCCCAGTTATGTTGGCCACTTGAATTAACAATTAATTCAATTAAGTCAAGAGTGGTATCTAGCAACACTTCATGACTCACAATTGATCGAAAAGTCAGTGGTTTGACTACAAACCTTTCTATATGCAATGTTGCTATACAATTCATCCTTTCACCATCTATACCCCACTTGGTTTAGAGTATGGTCAAAGTTTCAGCTCCCACTAAACTAACTATGTCACATTTAGTCTAAGTGATATTAGATCTTGTCCTAAGGATCTCATTACTCAATGTATCATTAAAGACACTCTTCATGACGCATATCTGTTCTGGCTGGAGACTCTCGAGTAATGACCCCGATAAGAGGTCGTGGGTATCATGTCCTTCTATCAGGAGTGGTGAATCATTTATTGGCTACTTAATTACCTCCAAATACCTCAAGTTGTACCCAATCACCACCCTATGAGTAACCCCTAAAAGGCACTAATGAATGGAGTCAAAGCACAAGATCAGTATCCTAAATATCCTTGAGCACCTTAATTCAAAGGATACTTGCACTATTACTATGATGAGACTATCATTGACACTAGAATAGAATATCCATATAATTGTCTCATAGTAGGTCAATCTAATGTACTTACTACCCTTAGTAAGCATCTAGTCGTTAACACTAAATAACTCATGTCTACAACTTATGAGATTTACTACTTAATCCAATTAAGTAGCATAACATGTGCTAGTCTATTTGGATTAATGATATCCCATCTCATTAATCCTATGACTAGGGAAAGTTTAGAACTAACATAATTACACATGATAGGAATCTCATTATTATGATCTCATCATGACTTCTTCCATGTTATGTTTTGTATTAAAGACTTCATTAAATCAATTTAAGATCAACATCAAGTCTATAAATGTACGAACATCGAAATAATGAAAAATGTCTTTATTAGTCATAAAATGATTTATACAATAAGTGTTAAAGGTGATTGCCTTTAAAGCACTTCTCTAATAAACTCCCACTTACACTAAAGTCAATCTCCTTGATATTTAATACCATAGGCATGTACATGTGATACAAAACACTTTTGGAAAATAGGCTTAGTCAACGGATTAGCTATATTCTGATTGATGGGAACTGTCTCTATCTTGACATCATTTCTACCAATGATTTCTCTAATCAAATGGTAGTGCTTGAGTATATGTTTGGACTTCTGATGAGACCTTGGTTCTTTTGTCTGTGCTATAGTCCCGTTGTTGTCACAATACAACTTTACTGGGTCAGCAATGCTCGGAACCACCCCAAGTTGCATGATGAACTTCTTGATCCAAATCACTTCCTTTGCCACTTCTAAAGCTGCAATGTACTCTGCCTCTTTCATCAAATCTGGAGTCGTCTTTTATTTAGAACTTTTCCAACTGACTGCACCACCATTCAATGCGAATACATATTCGGACTGGGATCTGGAGTTATCCTTATCGGATAGGAAACTAGCATTAGTATACCCACTTATGACAAGTACTTTATGATATTCTTGATAGCCACCCAATGAACCTCACCAAGGTCTGACTGGTATCTACGTAACACTTAGAGTATACGATACATCACGTCTAGTACATTTCATAGTGTACATGATTGATCCTATAATTGAAGCATAAGGAATCAAACTCATGCGATTACTCTCATCTTGTGTATATATTTAGAGAGTCTAATCTCACATACCATAGGAAGATAACCTCTCTTATATTACTCCATGCTAAACCTCTTTAACATCTTGTCTATGTATGTAGACTGAGAAAGACCAAGTAACCTCTTAGATCTATCTCTATAGATCCTTATGCCCAAAATATAAGTTTCTTTTCTAAGGTCTTTCACAAAAAAGTTCTTAGCTAACTAAATTTTGACTGGTTGTAAAGTAGAGACATCATTTCCCATTAGAAATATGTCATCTACATACAATACAAGGAATACGATTGCACTCCCACTAACCTTATACACACATGGCTCATCCAGATTTTGTAAGAAACTAAATCTTTGCTTGTCTCATCAAATAGGATATTCCAACGTCTAGATGCTTACTTTAATCCATAAATAAATTTATGAAGCTTGCATACCTTTTTTACATTCATGGATATGAAACCATCAGGTTGTGTCATATACACATCCTCGGTTAGGTTTCCATTAAGGAAAGTCATCTTCATATCCAATTTCCATATCTCATAATCATAATGAGTGGCAATGGCTAGGAGAATCCTAATGAATTTAACCATAGCTACTAGGCTAAACATTTTGTCATAGTCAACACCTTGCCTTTGACGATAACCTTTAGCTACAAGCCTAGCTTTATGGGTAACCATATTACCCTCTATGTTAGTTTTCTTCTTGAAAACCCATTTGCACCCTATGGGTTTTATCCCTTCGAGTGGGTCAATCAAAGTCTATACTTAGTTTTCACATATGGAATCTATTTCAGATTTCATATCTTGAAGCCATTTGTCAGATTCTAAACTCTTCAGAACATTTTCATAGGTAGTAGGCTCATCATCTTCTATGAACAAAACATCGCTAAGTTCACTTAAGAGAAATCCGTATCTCTTAAGAACATGATGTATTCTACCTGACATACAAACTTCTTATGTGTCAGAGGTTGAACTATTGTTTCATCTTCATGAAAATAGTCTTGGGTCTAGGCAGTTGATCTGCATTTGTTTAAGCATCCTGAACTTTCACAAATTCAATTTTGTTCCCATTGTCTTCTCTTAAAAGAAACTCTTTCTCTAAAACGATAGCATGTTTTGAAAAAAATACCTTTTGTTTTGAAACATGGTAGAATTGATATCCTATACTTTCCTTAGGATATCCGACAAACAGACACTTGTCAGATTTAGCTTGAAGCTTATCTGACTAAATCTGCATCATATAAGTAGGACAACCCTAAAACTTTCGTATGAGAAAGATAAGGTTTCTTGTTAGCCATATCTCATATAAAGTAACATCAACTGACTTAGATGAGACTCTGTTTAATACATAAAAAGAAGTTTTAAGTGCATACCCCCAAAAGGATTTTGGTAAATTCGCTAAACCCATCATGGACCCCGCCATGTCTAGCAATGTTTAGTTTCTCCTTTTAGCCACACTACTGTGTTATGGCATGTAAGGTGGAGTCCAATAGGACAATATTCCATTATCTCTGAGATAATCCAAAAACTATAAGTTTAAGTATTCACCACCTCAATTATATCGAAGTGATTTAATACTTCTCCTAAGTTATTTCTCAAAAAAAAAATTTGAATTCTTTGAAACTTTCAAAGGCTTTAGACTTGTATCTCATAAGATACACATACCCATATCGAGAATGATCATCAATAATGGTAATGAAGTATACGAAACCACCTTTGGCATGAATGGATATCGAACTATATACATCAATATATATTAGGTCTAAAAGTTATCAGATACCTTCTTCTACTTCAAAGACTCTAGATAGGCCTTACAATTTCTTTTCTAGTGGCCATCCTTGCCACTGTGGATGCAAGTTCCCTTCAAGGCAGTCTTCTTTACATTCTTGACACCTCCCTTAGGCCTTATGGACTTCTTCTTTTGGATCTTTTTCTTCAAACCAGAAGAGTCCACCAGTATCACAACCTTGTCTGTCAGAACCCGATCCCGAGACCGGATCCCAACTCCAACTATTTATACCTTAACATTTACACTCATGCTCTTGCTTACATTCCAAACCTATTGGACCCATTTCCAGAGCCCAAAAATTTCGGAACCCTAAAGCTTTCGCTCCCTACTTTGCAGCGTTTGATGCTGTGGTTCTATAAGGGTGATGAGCGTACACTACCTAATCATCAAAATCACATTTAGACTTGTTCATATCAAATGTAGCTTAAGGCCTCAAGTTCACACAGAGGCAAGAATCACCTTAATCGGAGTCATATAACACAAGATACACTCCAAAAACCTAAGAGAGTTCATACCCAAAACATGCTCTCTTAACTGACCTTTCACTTGTTTTAGAACAAACTTTCTCAATTTAACTCCAATTGATACCAAATTTTATGGAGTGAAAGATATGTGTCTTATAAATCCAATGGTTCAAGTCTCACCTCATTTGGAGGTCGTATGAAAGAATTATGCCCGAAATATTGGACCATGCTCACTTCTGAAATCGAATTGAAACTCGTTTGGCGCGATTGCTATAACTTTTAATCTATAGCTCCAAATGCTTTCGTTCTTTCACCATATGAAAGTAGACATCTAGATCTACAACTCTTATTAAGACTACAAAGGCTGATTCTATCTCCTACATTCCGCAACGTCCTATTTTTTTTTCCATCGTCTGATTTCTATCATCTGGTTTTCTGTCGTCTGATTTCTATCATCTGGTTTTCTATCGTCTGATTTCTATCATCTGGTTTCCTTCCTTCTGCTTTTCTATCTTCTGATTTCTATCTTCTGCTTTCCTTCCTTCTGCTTTTCTATCTTCTGATTTCTATCTTCTGCTTTTCTTCCTTCTGCTTTTCTATCTTCTGATTTCTATCATCTGCTTTTCTTCCTTCTGCTTTTCTTCCTTCTGCTTTTCTTCCTTCTGATTTCTATCTTCTGCTTTTCTTCCTTCTGCTTTTCTTCCTTCTGATTTCTATCTTCTGCTTTTCTATCTTCTGATTTCTATCTTCTGCTTTTCTTCCTTCTGCTTTTCTATCTTCTGATTTCTATCTTCGCTTTTCTTCCTTCGCTTTCTTCCTTCGCTTTTCTATCTTCGATTTCTATCTTCGCTTTTCTTCCTTCGCTTTTCTATCTTCCGATTTCTATCTTCGCTTTTCTTCCTTCGCTTTTCTTCCTTCGCTTTTCTATCTTCTGATTTCTATCTTCTGCTTTTCTTTCTTCTGCTTTTCTATCTTCTGATTTCTATCTTCTGCTTTTCTTCCTTCTGCTTTTCTATCTTCTGATTTCTATCTTCTGCTTTTCTTCCTTCTGCTTTTCTTGTAAGGATCATATCTTTTAACTCCGAACTTCAAATTTAGCAAACGATATACCCTTGGAAAGCTCTAACCTTCTACTACAATATTCATTAAGGCTCATTTATCTAATTCAAGTCCCACGAAGGTCAAAATCTGAGGCTAAGTTCATCAAATTTTGGGAAAATTTGATGCCTCTTTCCTGAAAGTACATCTATCCAATTTTTCAATCCTAATACTTCCACCTGCGTAAGACTCATCATACAACCTCATATAACATGATTAAACCCTAAGGTATCTTCAACACCATTCGAAGCAACAGCCACACTCTAAATCATCTATCATATCCAAACTATAATAATGATGCAATTGGCTTAAACATGCATGGATTTCTCAAAATACATTTGAACTTAGCATTCTTGCATTTCATTTACGCTCAAAGTGAGTAGCTTATAATGCTTTAGTGGGCATTTCAAGCCCTTTTACAACATAGTTCAAATACACTTCCAAAATACTACACTTTTTTTAAATGTATCTAAAGCATTGTTTACAACAATTTGCTTGAAATACATCAAAACATAATTTTTGAGTATGCCTTGAGCTCATTCTTCATGATCCCGATCTTTACGGAGATGGGACGGGAAGGTGGGGTGAGTCATCTCGTGGATGACACATTTATATTTAGGCTAATAAGCTACATTGCTTCATTAATCATACTTTTAGCAACTTGCATAGAAATCATGCAATCATGCAATTTATGAAATTTATCAATCTCAAAACATAATGTTCATGCTTCATATCATACTCATTCTTGCAAAATATACGCTAACATGTAAACACATAGTTGATGGTTGAAAAGTCCACGGTTCTTGATGAGCTACACAAATGTAGTCATATCTTCGAGGAGTCCTAAAAGGAACATCCTATGCCACAATCGAGGCAAAGGCGAAGGCTATATCGATCGACGTGCACGTAACTCTCCTGGTGGACTTAACTAACCCACATAACACTTAATTTCATGCATAAAAGCTGGACTTGTCTTGTCCACGACTAATTTTCTGAAAATGGATATTCAAGCATCCATAAAGTGATCATGCTTAAAGCACATTTCACGCTTAGCTCACATTTCATGATCTCATTCATGCTCATCCAATTTATGGCAATTTCAAACAATGTCATACACTAATCAATTTCTCACCTAATGGCAATCATCCATCAATTTATACACAATCAAAAGTCACTCAATGCTCATTCTAAGATAGTTGGAAAACATTAATTTTCCTTAGTTAAGATAATATTTAAAGCATTACTAACATAAAGATAAAAGTGAAACCCACCTTATATCCTTGCTTAAGCTTGCCTAAGGAAGTTCCTCTTCTTGTTCTCCTCTTCTTTCTTGTCCTCCTTCATTCATGGCAAGGAAAGAACCTCACATCATTTAGGGTTTCTAAAATTGAAAACCTAATGAACCTTAATCATGAAATCAACCCTAGAATCACTAAACCCATCTTCTTTCTAAGCTTTCTAAACCATAAAATCAAACCAAACTCAAACTACATTTCATAACTTACCTTGAATCTTTACTCAACCCAAGGGTTTCTTGTATCAAAATAAAGCTTGGACTCTCCTCTTCACTTTTTCTTCTTGCTCTTTCTTCAAAAACTCACTCACTTTCATGGAAATGCCAAAACCCTAGCAAGCTCCTTTCTTCTTCTCCTCTACGTAAACTTCTCCCTCTTCTCCTTTAAATTTCGTAAATCTCACTTCTTCCTACACTAACTCACTTAAACTCCTCCTTTTATACTTCTTCTCCAATCCACTTAAGCCCAAAAGGCCCAAGCCTTCATTTAATTCATTCTTCTTTCATCTTTCCTACATCCTCCTTACTTCCTCTTTATCCTACAACTTACTTAGGCCCAATTATCTTTAAGCCCATTTTATCTTTCTTTTCTTTCCTACCTCATTAAAACCCAACTAATTCATTTAATTCCATTAACTCATTACCTAACATCTTTAATGCCAACTCATATTACTCAATGTCAAATTAATTAATGTTAACATAATTTACTTAATTACTCTAATCATGCTTAATTACATAAAAATTTTGGGGCTAACATTTCTCCCCTTAAGAAATTTCGTCCTCGAAATTCTTACGACTCATCAAGAGGTGTGGATACTTCTCCTTCATTGCATCCATGGTTCCCACGTCGCCTCTTCAATCGCATGATTTCTCCAAAGGACTTTAACTAGTCAATCGCCTTGTTTATGAGAACTTTCTCCTTGCTATCTAGAACTGCCATCGCATCTCCTCATAGCTCAGATCATCACTCAATTTGAACCTCTCGAGGTCTGAATTATGTGAGAAGGATCGATCTGACCTTCTCAACATAGAAACATGAAAACGTCGTGGATCCGAGACAACTCGAGGCAATGCTAATCAGAAGCTAACGGTCCGATCCTCTCTAGAATTTCATACGGACCCACATATCGAGGACTTAACTTCCTTTCTTGCCAAATCTCATAACTCCTTCTATGGAGACGTCTTGAGGAACACCTTGTCACCCATCGATAATCCATTTCTTTTTCGTTAGCATCGGCATAGCTTTTCATTACATCTGGGCGGCCTTAAGTCGCTGCTTGATTACCTCCACTTTCTCAATCGTCATCCGGACCAACTCGTCCCACTAGCTTCCTCTCACCTTCCTCATCCTAGCATATCGAGTCCTGCATCTTCGCCATAAAGGGCTTCATAAGGAGCCATCTCAGATGCTCGAATGGTACAATTGTTATAAGCAAATTCGACCAACGGCAAATGATCATCCCATGCTCCTCTCAAGTCCATGACACATGCTCTAAGCATCCCTCTAGAGTCTGGATTGTCCTCTCGCATCGACCATCCGTCTGAGGATGAAATGTCGGTTGAAATTCAATTTAGTTCCTAATGCTTCCCGCAGACTTCCCAAAATCTCGAGGTGAATCGAGGATCCCGCTTGATACTATAGAATACGGAACTCCATGCAACCTTACCACTTCATCAATGTATTTCTTTGCTAAGACTTGCAAGGAATCTGCTTGTCTAATTGCCGGAAAATGGGCTGACTTGGTCAACCGATCAACAATAACCCAAATGGCATCATGCTTCTTTGGTCCTCGGCAAACTCATCGAAAATCCATCAGGATCCTTTGCCACTTCCATTCAGAATGGACAATGGCTGCAATATACTGAAGGTGCACGGTGTTCACCTTGACTTGCGACACACTAGACATCCGCCACATACTCGCTACATCCTCTTCATGCCTTTCCACCGTAAATGTTCCTTCAAATCTCAGACATTACGGTGTCGCTGGGTGCATGGAATAAGGCGCATTGTGTGCCTCATCCATGATCTCATCCTTAACTAATTTATCATTCGGGATACATAACCTGTTTCCGACTACCATTAGCCCATCATCTCTCACTACCACTTCAGACTGCTTACCATTTTGTATTTCCTTACGAAGCTTACTCAGTTCTGCATCCAGCTCCTGCAACTCCTTAACTTTCTCTCTAAGTATCGGCCTCACCCTGAATTGAGCAAGAATACAATCTGACTGATCCTGCTTTAGACTTATCTTAAGCTTGGCCATTTGCTCCAATAGAGGCAAGTAAACTGCCTGAACATAATCTATCGATGACTTCCTACTCAATGCATCCGCCACTACATTAGCCTTGCCTGGATGATACTCTATCATCAGGTTATAGTCCTTGAGCAACTCTAACCATCTTCTCTGCCTCAGATTCAGCTCTTTCTGGCTCATGATGTACTTAAGACTTTTATGATCTGTGAAAACCCTTGTCTGAACCCCATACAGATAGTGTCTCCATATCTTTAAGGCAAAAATCACTGCTGCCAATTCTAGATCATGAGTCGGATAATTCAACTCATATGGCTTCAATCGCCGTGAAGCATAGGCTATCGCTTGTCATTCGCATTAACACACAACCTAAGCCTCTTCTCAAGCATCATCAGATATCGATACCCTCGATCTCCATCAAGGTGATTAAAATGGGAGCACTAGTTAACCGCCGCTAAGCTCCTCAAAACTCATGGCAAACCTCATTCCAGATAAATCACGATTCTTCCTCAATGACTTAGTCATAGGGCGCTATTATTGAAAATCCTTCCACAAACCTTCAGAATATCCTCGCTAGTCCCAGAAAACTCCGTACCTCTTTTATTGTCTTAGGCTCTTGCCAATTCACTACTGCTTCCACTTTTCTCGGATCAACATGAATTCCTTTGCTGGAAATCACATGTCTAAGGAAAACTACCTCATGCAGCCAAAATTCACACTTGCTGAATTTGGCATACTGACTCTGCTCTCTCAATCTCGCAATACTATCACGAGATGTCGTTCATGCTCTCCTTCATCCTTAGAATAGACCAGAATGTTATCAATGAACACTATGACAAACTGATCTAAGAACTCCTGAAAACCCTATTCATAAGGTCCATGAATGCAATTTGGAGCATTGGTCATCCGAATGGCATGACCACGAACTCGTAGTGCCGTGGCGGGTCCCGAAGTCGTCTTGTTAACATCGACTCCACGATTCGGAGTTGATGATAACTCGATCCGAGGTCGATCTTCAAAAGACCCTTGCTCCTGCGGTGATCAAGCGGATCATCTATTCTAGGTAAAGGATATATGTTCTTAATCACACCTTGTTAAGCTTCCGTAATCTATACACGTCGCCATGTCCCATCCTTCTTCTTAACAAATAGAACTGGCGCTCCCCAAGGTGATGAACTTGGCCTGATAAACTGCTTCTCCAACAACTCCTCTAACTGCTCCTTAAGCTCCCTTAACTCAGCTGGAGCCATCCTGTATGGTGGTATCGAGATTGGCGCGATTCCGGGAATCAAATCAATTTCGAACTCAATTTCCCTCACCGGTGGCAACCCTGGTAATTCTTCTGGGAATACTTCAGGAAACTCCCTCGCAACCCGAAAATCTTCTAATCTGCCCATATTCACTTCTGGATCCACTACATGCGTCAGGAAGGCCTCACACCCCTGGCTCATCATACTGTCAGCTAACATAGCCGAAATGATCCTTGCACTGGCAGCTTCCTGTCCCCCTTGAAAACCACTTTCTGATCATTGCCCAGATCAAACTCTACGTCTTTCAAACTACAATCTAGCTTCGCCTTATACTTCTCCATGACATCCATCCCCAAAATGACATCCAACCCTTGAAGGTCTAGAGGTAGTAGATCTACTACCAGTCTAGCACCGTCGATACTGAGCTCACAATCCTTGTAAATCAAACTGATCACCACCTTACTCCCTAAAGGAGTACTAACAACCAAAAAATTGTCCATAATCTCAGGACATACAACATGCATATTCATACTTGAGGAAACAAATGAGTGTGTGGAGCCAGATCAATTAACACATAAACAGAGAGTCAAATAATCGAGCCATACCATCACAACTTGAGAGCATTGCGTAGCTTCCTCTCTGGTCATGGCAAATACTCTGGCTGGCGCCGACCTGTGCCCTTGGTCTCCCCGCAAGATTAGCCCTCTTGATCGCTCCAGAATCGCCACGCTCAGAATCGGCCTGGTTCCCACTATCTCTGCGCGCTTTGAGCTGAGCTAGGAACCCTCTGTCTCGACCTCCTGGGACAATCTCTCATCATATGCCCTTCTCTCCACACCGAAACAACCACCAAAGCCCTTGAGACACCTCCTGGATGAAACTTCCGCATTGATCACACTGAGGATACTTGCCCTTCCATGACTTCCCGAGCCTCCCACACTAAAGACACTGTTCGAAATTGCCCTAGATCGCCGACTCTTGGCAGACCACTCGCCCATGCCACTGAGTATAATGGGTCTGGTGCTCCTCCCAGGTGCTGGAGCACTCACTCCCTTCCTAGAAGATTGCTCTCTGTTCTTCCTTTTCCTACTCACTTCAGCCTTAATATTCTCCACTTCTCACCGAGCGCCAGATCTACCAACTGCTGATAGTCATGGAAATTATGGATCAGACCTTCTCCCGATCCCTAAGTGCGATCCGCTCTCAAACTTCGGCACTTATCCTCTTCGTCGCCACAATATTTGCTGCATATCGAGACAGTTGAGTGAACTTCATTTCATATTCACTCACGCCAAGAACTTCACTCATATTCACTCACGCTCGGCTCCCTCGTGTGAGGCTCGAAACTCCCCGCCTTCTCTTGGATGTAAACCCTCGAGAAGTACTTCCTCCTGAAAACTTCTAGAAACTCCTTCCATGCCATTTCTGGAGGTACTACTCGATCATGGGCACCGCCTCCCACCAAGGCAACAAGATCCCCTGCAATAAACTAGCTGATACTCTACCCTCTCCCCATCCGAAAGCACTTCATCGATTCAGACCTCTCGGTCCTCTTCAACCATGCTTCGCCTCCTCGGGATTAGTAGTCCCACTGAAATCGACAGCCCCATACTTAGGAGCTTGTCATCCGCCCTCCGATCTGCTGGAGTGGCATCGAGCCAGGGTCCTCGCCCATGGCATGGATGAAAGCTTTGGCGAAGGCCCTGAAAGAGCTGGGATCTACTTGAGGCATAGGAGGGGCTGGAGAGGCACTTCATGCTGCACACTTGGTGCCTCTGAATCAAACAGGATGGTCCTCGCATCCAGGGAATGTGGGATTCGTCTGCATTTCCCTCCGAGAGCCTGATCGAGCTTGAGCTCCTCGAGTTCTTCTTCGAGGCAGATATTACTCCTTTAGTGAAAACATTTCAAATCTTTAGCTCATGCTTGTAAGACAAGTTCAAATCATGTAAAACAATTCAAAATCGATGATGCATGTACTGTATTTAAAACAAGTTTAAAGCTCATGTAACATGATGTATGCTGACTCTACTCTTGAGGCTACCCACTAGGGTTCCTAGGAAATCATAAACCTAGAGCGGCTTTGATACCACAGCTGTCAGAACCCGATCCCGAGACCGGATCCCAACTCCAACTATTTATACCTAAACATTTACGCTCATGTTCTTGTTTACATTCCACACCTATTGGACCCGTTTCCAGAGCCCAAAAATTTCGGAGCCCTAAAGCTTTCGCTCCCTACTTTGCAGCGTTTGATGCTGTGGTTCCATAAGGGTGATGAGCGTACACTACCTAATCATCAAAATCACATTTAGACTTGTTCATATCAAATGTAGCTTAAGGCCTCACGTTCACACAGAGGCAAGAATCACCTTAATCGGAGTCATATAACTCAAGATACACTCCAAAAACCTAAGAGAGTTTATACCCGAAACATGCTCTCTCAACTGACCTTTCACTTGTTTTAGAACAAACGTTCTCAATTTAACTCCAATTGATACCAAATTTTATGGAGTGAAATATATGTGTCTTATAAATCCAATGGTTCAAGCCTCACCTCATTTGGAGGTCGTATGAAAGAATTATGCCCGAAATATTGGACCATGCTCACTTCTGAAATCGAATTGAAACTCTTTTGGCGCGATTGGTATAACTTTTAATCTATAGCTCCAAATGCTTTCGTTCTTTCACCATATGAAAGTAGACATCTAGATCTACAACTCTTATGAAGACTAAAAAGGCTGATTCTATCTCCTACATTCCGCAACGTCCTTTTTTTTTCCATCGTGTTATTTCTATCATCTGGTTTTCTGTCGTCTGATTTTTATCATCTGGTTTTCTATCGTCTGATTTCTATCATCTGGTTTTCTATCGTCTGATTTCTATCATCTGGTTTCCTTCCTTCTGCTTTTCTATCTTCTGATTTCTATCTTCTGCTTTCCTTCCTTCTGCTTTTCTATCTTCTGATTTCTATCTTCTGCTTTTCTTCCTTCTGCTTTTCTATCTTCTGATTTCTATCTTCTGCTTTTCTTCCTTCTGCTTTTCTTCCTTCTGATTTCTATCTTCTGCTTTTCTTCCTTCTGCTTTTCTTCCTTCTGCTTTTCTATCTTCTAATTTATATCTTCTGCTTTTCTTCCTTCTGCTTTTCTTCCTTCTGATTTCTATCTTCTGCTTTTCTTCCTTCTGCTTTTCTATCTTCTGATTTCTATCTTCTGCTTTTCTTCCTTCGCTTTTCTATCTTCCGATTTCTATCTTTCGCTTTTCTTCCTTCGCTTTTCTTCCTTCGCTTTTCTATCTTGATTTCTATCTTCGCTTTTCTTCCTTCGCTTTTCTATCTTGATTTCTATCTTCGCTTTTCTTCCTTCCTTTTCTTCCTTCTGCTTTTCTTCCTTCTGATTTCTATCTTCTGCTTTTCTTCCTTCTGCTTTTCTATCTTCTGATTTCTATCTTCTGCTTTTCTTCCTTCTGCTTTTCTTCCTTCTGCTTTTCTTGTAAGGATCATATCTTTTAACTCCGAACTCCAAATTTAGCAAACGATATACCCTTGGAAAGCTCTAACCTTCTACTACAATATTCATTAAGGCTCATTTATCTAATTCAAGTCCCACGAAGGTCAAAATCTGAGGCAAAGTTCTGTCAAATTTTGGGAAAATTTGACAGCTCTTTCCTTGAAAGTACATCTATCCAATTTTTCAATCCTAATACTTCCACCTGCGTAAGACTCATCATACAACCTCATATAACATGATTAAACCCTAAGGTATCTTCAACACCATTCGAAGCAACAGCCACACTCTAAATCATCTATCATATCCAAACTATAATAATGATGCAATTGGCTTAAACATGCATGGATTTCTCAAAATACATTTGACCTTAGCATTCTTGCATTTCATTTACGTTCAAAGTGAGTAGCTTACAATGCTTTAGTGGGTATTTCAAGCCCTTTTTACAACATAGTTCGAAATACACTTCCAAAATACTACACTTTTTTTAAAATGTATCTAAAGCATTGTTTACAACAATTTGCTTGAAATACATCAAAAACATAATTCTTAGAGTATGCCTTGAGCTCATTCTTCATGATCCAGATCTTTACCTGGAGATGGGACGGAAAGGTGGGGGTGAGCTTTCGCTCCGTAGATGACACATTTATATTTAGGCTAATAAGCTACATTGCTTCATTAATCATACTTTTAGCAACTTGCATAGAAATCATGCAATCATGCAATTTATGAAATTTATCAATCTCAAAACATAATGTTCATGCTTCATATCATACTCATTCTTGCAAAATATACGCTAACATGTAAACACATAGCTGATGGTTCGAAAAGTCCACGGGTTACTGATGAGCTACACAAATGTAGTCATATGCTGAGGAGTCCTAAAAGGAACATCCTATGCCATAATCGGGCAGCAGGCGAAGGCTATCTTGGTCGACGTGCACGTGACTCGCTTGGTGGACTTAACTAACCCACATAACACTTAATTTCATGCATAAAAGCTGGACTTGTCTTGTCCGCTGACTAATTTTCTGAAAATGGATATTCAAGCATCCATAAAGTTGATCATGCTTAAAGCACATTTCATGCTTAGCTCACATTTCATGATCTCATTCATGCTCATCCAATTTATGGCAATTTCAAGCAATGTCATGCACTAATCAATTTCTCACCTAATGGCAATCATCCATCAATTTATACACAATCAAAAGTCACTCAATGCTCATTCTAAGATAGTTGGAAAAACATTAATTTTCCTTAGTTAAGATAATATTTAAAGCATTACTAACATAAAGATAAAAGTGAAACCCACCTTATATCCTTGCTTGCTTGCCTAAGGAAGTTCCTCTTCTTGTTCTCCTCTTCTTTCTTGTCCTCCTTCATTCATGGCAAGGAAAGAACCTCACATCATTTAGGGTTTCTAAAATTGAAAACCTAATGAACCTTAATCATGAATTCAACCCTAGAATCACTAAACCCATCTTCTTTCTAAGCTTTCTAAACCATAAAATCAAGCCAAACTCAAACTACATTTCATAACTTACCTTGAATCTTTACTCAACCCAAGAGTTTCTTGTATCAAAATAAAGCTTGGACTCTCCTCTTCACTTTTTCTTCTTGCTCTTTCTTCAAAAACTCACTCACTTTCATGGAAATGCCAAAACCCTAGCAAGCTCCTTTCTTCTTCTCCTCTACGTAAACTTCTCCCTCTTCTCCTTTAAATTTCGTAAATCTCACTTCTTCCTACACTAACTCACTTAAACTCCTCCTTTTATACTTCTTCTCTAATCCACTTAAGCCCAAAAGGCCCAAGCCTTCATTTAATTCCTTCCTCTTTCATCTTTCCTACATCCTCCTTACTTCCTCTTTATCCTACAACTTACTTTGGCCCAATTATCTTTAAGCCCATTTTATCTTTCTTTTCTTTCCTACCTCATTAAAACCCAACTAATTCATTTAATTCCATTAACTCATTACCTAACATCTTTAATGCCAACTCATATTACTCAATGTCAAGTTAATTAATGTTAACATAATTTACTTAATTACTCTAATCATGCTTAATTACATAAAAAATTTTGGGGCTAACATTGTCCTATGGCTAGATGGCTCAACTATCTTAAGCATGTTGACTTGCTAGGGAATTGTACTGGATATATTGTTCATTTGATAGTTAAGAACAAATTTTGAGTAACTATTAGTTCAACCTGTTAGAATTAAGTAAATACTTAATTCATGATCTAAAACAAAAGTCAAAGAGGTCAACCACTTGATGTAGCCATTCATCTTTAGTGTATACTACACTGGAGATGTCCCCTCAACCATCTTAAAGTAGAAGAGCAATCACGAATTCTTAAACTTTTCATACCTTGCTTGCTCATTAAAGAGCTCCCTAAGATGATAAACTATGGTATAAGCATCTATAGCCTCATACCGCTTTTACAGCTCTAATGACATAATGGCTAGCATAATACAAATAGCCATCTCGCTATCATTAAGAAGCTTCCTATATCATCGTCAAAGGCATCAATAGTTGGGGGATCGGGAAGTGGTTCTTCCAAGATAAAACCAAACTTCTCGGGCTTGAGAACTATTCTCAATTTCCTGAGCTAGTCAAAGAAGTTTATTCTAGTCAACTTCCATCAATGATCTTAGATTCACAATAGTACTCATAGTGTTAACTCGGGCAATAACAACCTTTCATCAAAGAGAGAACAATTAGAATGTACATAAAAACATATCTATAATGACTTTAATAACACGCATTATGACTCCCATTATTTTCATGAATTCATAACCCTCAATATAAATCTAAGAGAACTCCTAGAAAAATTCTCCTAGTGGGTTGATATCCAATATCCCTAAGAATGACCTTGGGTTTGCCCAAGAAGCCACCTTAGTTCAACCGGTAGGTATCGATCATACCAATTACATCTCCAATGCAACTATCAAATCTAGTGCTATCAACTATTGATGTGTGCACACTCATTAGGCTATCAATTTTTGACATGTGTACATCTAATGTACACTACCCAACTTTGCCTCTGTCTACATGGATCTTAGGTTTGCCTAACAAACCAACACTTCTAGTTAAAATTGACCTATTAATCTAGAAATCCTATATCTATAGTTCAAACATATCCCCGTAAAGCGGGCTTGGGTTTCCCCAACATCCCTAACTTTAAAAGGACTCTGGTTCTTGCCAGATTAAAGGAAGGCATTAGTTTTAATATTCTAAGTGAGGGGTTTAACTAAGATCCCATCTAACTTAGATGGTCTTATATATATATACAGTTACTATAACTACATGGCATGATATGGACTACCCAATCAAATTAGGCCTAAGCCCATAACCATCCATCATGCAAGCCCACACATTCTCCTAACTATGCATTCTCTAATGCATATATGTAAACATATGCCAATTTTTCTATTCTTATTAAAAAATCGATTGCTCTACTAAAATTAATTCAAAATTAATTTCTATAATTTTCCAAAATTTTCAAAACATCAAATCATTATTCCAAGCATCTCTAGGTAATTTCATGATGATCAAAATAATTTTTGGAATCACCCAAAAATTATTATGAGCACTGAAACACCGATAGGACACTAAAAACGACAAATATGACTTCTAAAATTTTTCTGGAAATCAAATTTCAAGCAAAATCATTTAGGAATGCATCAAAAATCAAATTAACACATTTTTATCACATAAAAATATTTTTAAGGTTTTATAACCAAAATATAAACATACAAAAACATCAAACAAAATAGATCCTAAAATTTTTGGAAAACTATTTAGATCTGGAAAATTGTTTAAAATGTAAAAATACTAGCACACATCATGTTTTTCCTTATGAAAAAAGTAGTCGATCTCATAGGCTAAATTATGGAGATACTTAAACAAACATGTGGGTGTTTGTTAAATTGTAATTTCACTGAACTAACCCCATATGAGAAGTTTATTTGGTTAGTTATGTCTATGAAAATTCTCATTGTAATTATTGTATAATTGATCATTCGACTTGAGATCTCCAAAGTTATCTTGTATAAGGATTGTTATGTTTTGATGCTACTTATAACCTATTCTAACCATGGATAGCTCATTCACTATTCATTGGGTGTAGCATGTAACATCCCGTTATCGGAGTGATGGGTAGATTGGTAATTTGGATCGGGTTAGGATTTGGTACAGGCAAAGTGTTGCATTGCACATGCATTTCAGTTTTGATAGTCGTTGATAAATGATTATTGACTGCATAAGTATATATATATGTACATACATGTATGACAATCCCCGACTTGATTGTGAAATTGGAAATTGGTTATAATTGGTCCGATGAGAATTGGCTTAATTGTGCAATTGGGAATTTATCAAAATTGTACATATGAGAATTTGGTTTATGAAAATTGGATATTTAGTAAGTGTATGATTGGGTTTTGAATATGAAATTGGAATGAAATGGATTATAGAGAAAGGGAAATTGGAAATTGAGTATAGGAATGAGCATTTCCTAATTTTGTGAATTTATGAGAATTTTTCTGAAATTTTTAGAGTTTTAGATCCGGACCGGAAAATTTAGCTAAGGGACTGATAAATTGGATTCCAGGTCCGGGATCGATTGGCAATTGACATGAGATAATGTGACATATGATTTTGGGTTTTATTATTAATGATCATAAATTGGGAGAAAATAGAATAAGAATTGGGTGATAGGCGTTAAGATTCGGACTTGTGGCAACTAAATTGCCAAACAAACCTTTAAAGCTTATATATATATATATATATGTTGAATGTTCATTTCTCACCATCGACGGTCGTGGGTGAGAAAAACTTGGGATTTGGAGTTCTTGAAGGATTTTCAAAGGATGAAGCTTGAATCAAGTAAGTTTCTATGCGTTTATAAGTTAAATCGTTTGATTTGATCATAGATTTGAGTAAGAAATTGTTTAGAAATTTGGAAAATGTCGATGATAGGGTTTTCGTTGGTTTTGATTTGGGTTTTGATGAAAATGGTTTAAATGATGGATTGAGGTTAGAAATAAGTTGGGTTTAAGGTTTAAACCGATTGAAAGTGTTTAGAATGAATTTGGATGAGTTAGATCGGAAAAATCGAGAAATTTCGGGTTTCGTCGCGATTTTGCGATCGCTTGCCTTGTGACGCATCGATGAACACGCCATGAGCCAACCAACCAGTGTGCACGTCATTTAATTAAAAATATTTTAATTTATGCTTGCATGGCGAGGATGCTTTTCGAAAATGAATTTGAGGTTTGAGGAAATTAATGATTCAATTGAATATGTATTGATTTCAAATTAGAGATTATGAAATTGGGAATTCAATTTCAATTTGAGAGATTTGAGTTTGGAAATTTATGAATAGCAAAGGAATAGTGAATTAAATTCGATTTGTCGATAATCCTATGAATTGAATTTCTAGAAAATTGCAATTCGGAAGAAATGATTAAAGGATTATAAGATGATTGTTACAAGTAATGAGCTTGAGGATTGATTTTCAAATGAATTGGTTTCTAAATGACTAATTGGAATTTGGAGACTAAGAATATTGAATTGATAAGAATGGAAATTGAATGTAATTATATGATTATTGGAATTGAGTGGTAAACGATTAGTGATTGTGATTCTAATTGAAAGTGTTATGGATTAGTAAGAGAGTGATCAAATTGAGGAATTCGGGAATTTGATTGGGAATGTCATAACATGTATAGTATTGATCGTATTTGTTAAATATGTATTATTGAATTGATATTGGCTAAAATGGTAATGTGAATTATTTGGATTGACATAGAGGTTCCGATGGATCGACACTCCACGGACGATATTGGGACTTCCAGGCTGTAGCTCGAAAGTGCAGGTGAGTAACCTAGTTGGTTTCTCAACCTTATGTGTTTATTAATTATATGCATTGATTGCCATGAGGAAGCAAGGATGGATATATGTAATTGAGTGATTTAATTGATTTCGAACCATGGGTGTTCGAAATATTGGATTGTGATATTGAAGTGCAAATGTGAATAAGTATGTGTAAATGCATAAGTAAATTGGATTGTAAATGTGTTAATGAAATGAAATGTAATGCATAGGAATGAAATACCGGACTAAAAGTCCGAGGACATTGGGAAATGATTGGAAATAGTAATTAATTGAAATTGGAAATAGAAATGCAATAATTGGAAATTGGAAAGTGACATGTGCATTCATGCATAATTAAATGATCAGATAATGATAGTTGTTGACGAGAGACGCCATTGTATATTTGAGGACTTGTGGTAAAACCCAAGAACACACGCATGAAGAAACACTGCAAACACCTACGGGTGGGGTGTGGGGTCCTATTATGTGAAAAGGATTAGTGTATACCAGTGGGCTCTCCTATCCCTATCGCGAGTGGGCGATAGTGCATACCCGAGAGGCCCTCCTACTTGCCAAAATGTGATTACTTGATTTCTAATTGCGCTCGGTCACAACAATGAAATGAAACTGAAAGTGTCATATGCATACTGCATATGTAAATGATCTAAAGTGAACTGTGTGAAAGTGAAATTGAATGCATGTGAATATATGAAAGTGTGAATATGTGATTCAGTGTGTATATGAATTGTGAATGCATGAGTTGGGTGAACCATCGATGATGGTTTCTCATTGAGTTCGCAAACTCATCCAACATTGCATCTATTTTTCAGGAAATGAAGAGTACCCCGTTAGATCAACGGGAGTATGATCGTTGCTAGCAAGGCAGAGTATCGGGTCGGGATCAGTGTCGTCACATCTGCATTAGAGTAGTGAATTGTTTCAGTGGGCCCCTTTTGATTTATGTGTACTTGTATGGTATAACTGAAATTGGTTTATAATTGAAATTGTTTTGTAATTGCAAATGTTTTATTATAATTGGGCAAATCATTATTGTTTCTACCAACTTTTGTAAGAAAAGAAAATGTCATATCGAGTTTTAAAAAGGTAGTGATTGTTTTAGTACGCCACTCTCGCGGGTCACGGGCTCGGATATCACTGTTGATGTCGGGTTCGGGTCTCGTCGGGAGTGGGGTGCTACATAGCATGAATAATATGGATATAGTTTAGTGATTAAGATAGGATTCATCACCATAAAGTAACTAGGGAGTATTTTATATTGTTCTCGATTAGCATTGATTCGAGAAATCATTAGACAAGGTGGAATAATGCTTTGTAAATAGTCTACAAATGTTATTAAATGTATCAATAGCTAATGGAGAAGAACTAATATGACTGGACTCAAAATAGGATAAACATTAATTTCATGCTCCATGTCTAATCAGAGAATTATATGATGAAATGACTGAATTACATGAAAAAATCATGCATGAAAAGGTTAGTGAAAACTACTTTGACATTTCTAAATATTCATGTGGTTATGATGTATTGTTATACATCAATCTTGATCTATTATATAAATTATTTAATTAGAGAATTAAAGATAAATTAAATAGAAGTTTTACATTTGCCTCAGTCAGTTCATAAACTGGATTATGACATGTATTCAGTCTCCAACATTCAATGTACTTGTAAATGATGTTCCTTCCAAGTGTTTTAAAACAACTATGGGAATTAGACAAAGGAACCCTTTATCCCCTTATTTGTTTACCCTTGCTATAGAAGATCTATCAAGGCTTTTAAACAAACTCAACAGCTATAATGATGGTTTCAAGTTTCATCGTAGATGTTGAGAGGTAAATCTTACTCACCTTATATGCGGATGATTTGATTTTATTGTGTGGAGCTAACTCTTATTCAATCACAATGTTGATATATATATTGGAATTGTTTGCATAATGGTCAGACCTGAAACTAAATCCAACTAAACATCATATATACCTTTCAGTAGAAGTGAGGAACCCTTCTGGCATCAAAGGTATTACAGGTTTAAGTATCCATTTCTTACCCTTCTGTTATTTGGGCATTCCTATTACAACCTCTAAGCCAAAGTTTGCAGACTGCTTACCTATTATTGAAAAGATATCGGTATGGAAAAACATATTTTTATCCTTTACTGCTAAACTTACTTTAATCATTTCGATTCTCAACAGTATGCACATGCAATGGAGTGCTTATATTGCTCTACCTAAGAAGGTCACTAAGGAAATGGACAGAATTATGAAATCCTTCTTTTGCTCTGGAGATTTGATGACTCCAAGAAAACGAGGATCAAATGGTCTGAAGCAACAGTCCCTAAGAAGTTTGGGGGACTAAGTATCATCTCCATTTATGAAATGCAATAAGCAGAATTTCAACACCTCAGACATAGAATGCCATTACAACTCAAAGTTTCCTCACTGATTGGGGAAGGGAACTGGCATGGTAACTTCAGGTTATTCCAGTCCCTAGCTGATCATTTTCTTCCATTGGAGATAGTTCAAAGTGAAGACATAATATCATGGGTACTAAATTTGAATGGTCAGTACTCAAATCATACTTGTCATAAATTGTTTAACAATAATACTATGGAAGTTCCTTGGTTCAATCTTATATGAAAACAAACTAAATGCCCCAAGGCATCTTTTATTTCTTGGCTTGTGATTAAGAATAGACTTAGAACCTAAAATCAATGGCATGGAAGTGAATATGTATTATGTTTGCCATACAATACAGATGTTGAGGATAGAGCGCGTTTACTCTTTTAATGAAGCTTCTCTAAAGCTATTTAGAGCAGTATGCTACATATGTTACCTGACAATAAAAGAGGCTACAAATGGGAGTAGGTATTGGGTTGGGCTATTAAGAATTCTAGGCAAGGCTACGCAAACTACATACTGTATAAAAGGGTTTCATAATCACCATTTACAACATTTGGAGAGAGAGAAATTGTAGAAGATTCACAAATAAGAGCAATCACGACTGGCTAGTAGAATAGTTAACCAAATTAGAGCTTGACTGGTGACACACAATGCATAGTACAATATTTCTATGGAGATGATATGTATATGGAACCTATAGTTGATTTTCTTTTTATTGTTTGATGTACTACCATAACTTAGCTCTTTTGGATCTGTTGTAAATATGAAGTTGGCATTATTCCTTGAACTCATTGTAATGTTGTCTTAGTTTCAAATATAGTAAAATCATATTCATTTTTTTTAAAAAAGAACTTTAATTTATCTAATTCTAAATATTATTTAAGGTTGCATCCATTTCTAACATATTTAGGAAACTAATGGATCTCACTTAAAGAATGCATTGAAGAGAGCAAAGATATTTTAATTAAGTTGGATTTGATTGTAAATTTTAGAAATTTTATGATTAAATATGAGATATTTAATAAATAAGGATCAATATAAGAAATTGGATCTAATTTGAGCATAATTGGTATTTAACTATAATTATTTGTACTTTAATTAAAGTTTAATTCAAATTAGAATTTAATTTTAATTAAATTACTAAATTGTCTAAAACCTATTATAAATAGGCTTAAGCTCTAATAAAGCTAACACTCCTTGCTTAACCCTCTCTGTAAGAGTTACAAAGTTCTCTCAACTTATTCTGTGGATATCGTTAAAAGCCAGATATTTATGTGGCTAAGGTGGTTGACAGTTCGACGGATACTATAAGATTATAATCAAGCTTTCGAATAAGATAAAAATTAAGATTCATGCTTTATTATGATTTAACTATTAATCATTTATAGACTTAAAGTGATTTTAGTTTTCAGGAAATCAAAAAACAAAAAAAATTTGTAATTATTCCGTTGTGGTTAGGATTGGATAGCGAAATAATTACGAAACTTTTTGTATTTTGATTTCTTAAAAATTAAGATCACTTTAATTCTATAAAATAATTAACAATAATAAAGCATGAATCTTAATTTGTACATTTTTCCAAAGCTTGATCATAATCTTGTCATATCCCTCAAATCGTTTCTAAAATTGGTACATCTTAACCACTGTAGCCACACAAGTATTCGACCTCTAATGGTATTCACAAGATAAGTTGAGAGAACTGTTGGACCTCGCTTGCGGAGCCCAACTTCGGATCATGAAACTTGACCATCATTGGTTTATCTTTATGCTTTGATACCACAATATGTTGGACCCCATTTCCGAAGCCCAACAACCGGAGCCATAAACCTTGAACTTATAAACCTGTAGGGTTATTCCAAAGAACCCTCTTTGGTCTTTATCTCAAAAGGGTGGTGAGCCCACATTAGTCAATCACCAAAATCACAAATTGAATTCTTCACAACAATTGAATTTCTAAGTCTCTAGTTTAATTTGAAGCAAGAACTATCTCAATCGGAGTTCTATAGGTGAAGATATGCTTAAGAAACCAAAGTATGTTCATGCCCTAATCATGCTCTCCCAACTGACTTCTCACTTTCTTTCAATAAAATTTTTTTCAAATCAACACCAAAAGATGCCAATTTTTTTTTAGAGATAGAAACATGTCTTAGGAATCTATTTCTTCAAGAACCACTTCATTCAGAGGTCAGATGAAGAAGTTACGATCAAAAGGATCCAACATGTTTAAGTCCTAATTCATATTGTACCTGTCTTGGAGCAATTGCCATAACTATTTCTAAGGATGTCTGTTTGAGTTCGTTCTTAGACCATTTAAAATTAGACTTCTAGATATAAAACTTTTATGAAGACTAAAGTGAGATTCTGCATCTAAAATGATCAAAAATTGAAGTTTACTGTAGCTAACCTGTGAATATCTGTTTAACGGACATTGTCAGGGTTGGAAGCTCTTTTTGGCCGAGATGGTCCGTTTAATGGACATCCGACATAGATGTCCATTAAATGGACATAAAATGGCTTAGGAGTCATTTCTCACCCGAGAAGGTCCATTTAAAGGACCTAAAGTCCGTCTAACGGACATAGGAGTTCCTAAAACCCCTCCAAAGCCTCTCTAATGCTTCCTACATCCAATATAACCTCATATTCACTCTTAATCTTCCCAATTTCACTTATTCTAATGTAATGTCACTTCTTAAACGTCTGATTACCAAAATGATTTCATGAAAACTCCTAAATATCAACTCAATTTTTCATCACATACCACAAATCTCATCATTCACCATAGCTATCATGTTCATATTTCCTATACAGCATCATCACTTATAATGCTCATGTCTCTCAACTCCAATACCCAAAGTTGACATAATTTATATCGTTGGAGATCTAGAAGGATCATCTATAACTTCTATTAAGACAACTTAGTGAAAATTATCATAGATTAACACAGAATTTCTCCTAAAGTCAGAACACACATTTTACCCTCATGAAAACTTGAAAATTTTTCCAAATTCATTTCCTCTATTGCACATCATTTTTATCCATTCATAATTCCAATTTTCTTTTCCATGACATCTCACTAATGTGAATATATATGTATATATATAGCAACCATTCATGCTCAACATTCGTCATTATCATCCATATACAAATTCACATTTCATGTCCATACACAAATCCATTTTTCATTAACATCATAAAATAAAAGTTTTACAAACTTTAATGGCATTTCAAGCCACAATACATTAATATTCCAAAATCCCCAAATTATACAAGACACTTGAATAGTAATTGTTTAAAATGCAATTACAACTTTGTTTTACATAAATTACTCCAACACAACACAAAACATGTAAATTCAGGTTTTTGCCTTGATTCACTTTCACTTGATCTCTTACTCATCAACTGAATTGGGGAAAGAGAGTGGGGGTGAGCTTTAAAGCTCGTGGGTAACATGCTTATAAAGAATAACAAGCAAAACCGTTCAAAAAGTTCAATCTTATAGAAAATTCTTATTGAATCATAAAACACATATTTCTCAAAATTCTTGTCATGCAATCAAAAATCACAACAACACAATTTATGCATTTTTTAACTTGCTCACAATTCATAAACACGTAAGCACATCAGAGATGGTTTGGGTGAATCCATAAAATATGACGAATTACACAATCCCATATAATGGTCCTGTGTAGTCGTAAACTTGAGGGAGTCCATGAAGGAGCTCCATGTCACTTGCGGGCAGGCGGGAGAAGCCTTTTTTTGGTCAACGTGCACGTGACGATTCTTGAGGGACTACCCCAAACTCACATAACATGTAATTCGTGACTTGAAAACCAATTGCCCAAATGGCACATTTTTGAAAACTTGTCTTTCATGAGCATGACATATTTCATATGCATTTCTATCATCAAAATTCGTATATCAAAACATATAGCAATCTCACAAATCATTCAAAAGTAATAAAAGAAACATTTATAAAGTAATTGAAATCATTTTTCTTTCTTGATTTGAACAAAAACATCAACGACTCATTACTTAATTATAAACATAAAACCCACCTTATTTCCTTGCTTGAAAACCTTACTCAAAAACCTTTACTCTTGCTCCTCTTGCCTCTCTTGATTTTCTTGGATCTTCACCAAATGAAGAGTTTGTTAGATCATATGGAAACTCTCATCTTCTTCCACATTTTTCTCTTCTTGAACAACCACAAATTCCTTCTTGAAAACCAAGAAATGAAGAAACCCTAGCTTTTCTTCTTCTTTCTCTCTTTTGCCTCTCCAACGACACTTTCTCTCTCCTTTCTCTTCAATTTTGTTTTTAGCTTCTCTCCATTCCAAGACGCTATTTTCTTCTCCCTTTTATACCACTAATGATTGTACAAAGACCCTTTTACCCTTCCTTATATGCCTTGTAACTTAAATGCTTAAGTGACTTGCCAATTTTTGCCCTCATGCAATCTTACCACCTTAACACTATAATTCAATTAACCCATGTGATAAAACCTTACTCATATTAACATGCTAATTAACTTCACGAAAATAACATAATTAATCTATCAATACCTCAAAATTCATTTAAGTCATTGTCTAACTTCTTCCAAAAATCAAGACCCCTTTCTGAGCAAGTAATTAAAAGAATTTGATAACACTTCCTCCTAAAAAAAAGTTCCTCATTGTCTCAATTTTCTAATGACATCAAAATCAATCAATTTGGTTCAGAAATCTGAAAGTCATATCTCAAACTTTTCTGAACTGTTCTTATACTGAAACAATATTATGTACTCAACTTCCATCCAAAAATTGATATTCTTAGAGACTGAATTAAAACTTGATTTCATCAGACAATTTGTAGCACTATACCTCTAGTTTATTCCAAATTAAAAATCATCTCATTTGGATAACTAGAGAAAAAGTTATAGCTAAAACACTGGATCATACTCAGTGTACATATTTCAACTTATAACTTCCAAGTTTTAACTTCCAACCTTTCACATATAATAGTTCTAACTTTCAAAAAAAGTTTGAGGTCCAACAAGAACTCTATAAATGTTATTGAGAGGGTTAAGCAAAAAGTGCTAGCTTCATTAAAGCTTAAGCCTATTTATAATAGGTTTTGGACATTTTAGTATTTTAATTAAAATTAAATTCTAATTTCAACTAAACTTTATTTAGAATTACAAATAATTATAGTTAAATACCAATTACACCTAAATAAGATCCAATATCTCATATTGATCTTTATTTATTAAATATCTCATATTTATTTATAACGTTTCTCAATTATCAAGGTTAAATGGACTAATCTATGCCTTGTTAAGAAAGAAGGTGGATTAAACATCTCATCTATTAAGAGAACAAATTAAGCAAATGATTCTGGTGGATCTTGCTTGATAAACGTTCATTATAGATTACATGGATTCACTTGTACTTCCTCCAAAGTAGATGCATCTGGCAAATAAACAAAGCACCGCACATTCACATTTCTTGAATCAATTACTCACCTTGAAAGATATGGTTCAAGTTGATGTCACAAGCAGAGTTGGAAATGGTAGATATGATATGATAACTAGTCAGGTATAGATCACTCATCACAACTAGGAGCCCATCTCCACCCTCTTCTTTCAATGCTCAGATGAACTCAGTTATCCATAAAAACTCCTGGCAACTCCCACATCAACTGAGGTATTTACAGCCTATATACCTTCTAAATCCAAATTCTTCATAAATCTTTTACTAGAAAGGCCATGCAATTTATACACTCACCAACAAAGCAATCAAAGATCGACTGAGAGAAAGAAACCTCATAACTGACTGGCACAGAATCATTTGGAGAAAAGTACTAACTCCTAACTCTCTTTCATACTTTGGCTAGCAATTCAGAACAAATTTATGACTGCTGATCAATTACCATATTTGCACATTGATCAACATTGTCCTATGTGTCAGGTTCAAGTTGAAACAATGGATCATCTTTTCTTTACGTACTCCTTCAACAACATTATATGGAAAAATTATTCAGAGAAAGTGTCTATGGACTGATTAGAGGTACTCTCTCACTGATATTGTCCAAAAATTCTCAGCATAATATGCTTTCCCACAATATGATCCATTCAGATATATTCTAGCATTGGGACTCTGCGTATATACACTATGGAGGGAAAGAAAATACAGATGTTTTCTAAACCAAAGTTCAACACTAGAGACCATACAATCAGACAGACTCATGAGTTGATAGTTGTGAAGAATCTACACCTACATTGTGACGCTCCCAAAAATCTTAAATTGTAGTTAACCAAATAGTTCACAAAACATACCACTAATCATCAAATTCCTTATTAGTTCCAAAAGAGAAGATTGTTTGTCAAATACAAAAATATTCTATATAACACAACTACCTAAACTATCACATTCAAAAACATATACATTCTAACAACTTTATTGATAGCCTATCTCTAACTACCAAATAATAAATTTCTAACTACCAAACTATGCAATAAATTGTGAGCTAAGGTCAAACCACTGAGAACTGGGATGCAAATGTTATTTCAAATGTTGTAATAAAAGAAAACAAAATACCCTGAAATCATGAAGACGAGACAACTAATATGCAATGAATGTAACCAAAACGACAAGCATAAAGGAAATTTAGAAAAGTCTAATAATAATGGTAAGGAAGTGGGTCGGAGATTTCTTCAGGATTCTGGGATGTTCATTGATCCTTGAATCTAAATAAAAAGTACTATCATCATGGTGTTAGCTTATGGACTTGATTAAGCTCTCGAACCCTTAATTTTCTAAAATAGGCAAAACTAATAAGCTCTAAAAATGCCCTTGATCTCTACTATAACCTAGAATATGCTCTTTAAGTTCAATAGCGAACTACTAAGAAACAATTAACTTAGGCCACCAACTCATAAGCTCGAAAGATGTAACCTAAAGGTATGGGATCCTAGATTAGTTGATTAAGTATCTTGACAAATTCAACTAACCTATTGCTACTTCTGGGAATCACTATGAACTATTACATATCACAAGCTCAACCCTAGCCTTAAAATTAGAAAATTACCTAAAGGGTGATCAAGCCTATAAGCAATTTCTAATTTATGACATTTATCCTAAATCCCAAACCAACCTAAACCTACAAGTACCAATTCAAGACAAGTCCAACTCCATTCTCACAATTTCCATCCCTTCATCCTTATAATATCTCCAAACCCCTAAGTAGACTAGCCACACATGCTCATAGAAAGCACAATTGATATTAAATAAACAAAACCCATAACATAATCATTAAACATTCAAATACCTAATAAATTCATATCTATAAAAATGCATAAATAATCTCAAACATCCAAGATTAAAACTAGAAAGTTGCATAAATAAACATCCATTGATCGATCACAAAGGTCCATTACAAAATTCATGAGTTTCAACTATAAATCCATCAAACTTCATTCTAAATATTCTTATACATGTAAAAACATGATTAACACTAAGAAAGCTCTAAACTAATGGAATGAATAGATTAAGACATATGAAAATAAAGCATTGAAAATGAAATAAACTAGCTAAGCATAAAGAAAATAAGAAAAACTTCTCTGCTCCTTCCTTCTCTCTTCTTCTTCTCTCTTCTTGAAGTTTTCCAAAAGTGGCAGATTGTGTAGCCTCCCTCTAGGTCCTCCTCTCTTTCTTTGTTTAGAATGTTCCATTTAAGGTAAAACCTACGATTTTTCTCTACCTCAAAAGTCTAAAAAGCCCCTCAAAAACTTAAGCTCAGAAGGTCATCCACATCTGTCTGTGCACAGGCCATGATTGTGGCCTTTAGTGCACGATCGTAGCTAGTTCATGTGCACGATCGTAGCCAGTTTATCTACTCTCTATCAAGATCGTGGCTAACTCCCCATAATCGTGGCCTTGTGCTTAAGCTTTTGTCATGCTCGTGGTTGACTCCCCATGATTAAGTTTTTGTAATGATCGTGGCCTTGGGTTATTTCCCGGGTCTTCTCCAATTCTCCTCTAAATGCCCTTGATGGTTTCGCCTCTATAGATGGCTCTCCAACTTTGTCAAAATTCTTCCTTTTAGCATATATTTGTGTTCACTCCTTCAATCTATATGTAAGCACAAGATGAAAACAAATTGAGTATTTAAACATAACAATAGGATTGAAAAGACATTGAAATGTATAAGAAAATATAAGATAATTTAATCCTATCACCTATTCTTCACTATGTCTATCACGTGCATGACAATGATTCGATCTCTTAGAAAAAAATAATGGCAAGGGATGAGTTGCCTACTCAATAAAGGTAATCGACCATACCCTTAAAATCAAGTAACTCAAAAATATTTATAAGACTTAGTCACTGATTAAATCATATATATAATACATATATACACAACAACACTTAGTCTAATCCAAACAGTTAACAAACATCTCAAAATTTTTACCAAATTATGATTTTCACAAATATCAATACATAATTGCCATTTATGCTTTATTTGATAATTAACTAAATTGATTGGGCCAAGCTTTAGTAGGCTTACATCCAATGGTCTACCGGCTCATCGTATCTCATCTCCTCATTATCACTCACCAAGCGAGCACGAAATTAAATGTATGAATATCAGCACAGGGTACCTCAATTTCTTAATCTCTCTTAGTACCCCAGGTACTACTCCAGTACCTAGCCATCGGCATAAAATATCCCATTACCACTCTAATAACTAGCCATCGACATAGGACATTTCTGAGACTCAGGATGCCCCGATATCTACTCCACAAATAGACACCTAGCCACCACCCCGCTCATATCGACACAATTTATCCATCTAAAACCACCGAATGTAGCCTATCCTAGGTAAGCTACCGATGCTTAATTTTTACCAATTATTCACAACATATTCTCAACCAATTTCTATTTAATTAACACATTTCTCGTTAACTTAACAAGTAATAAACCTCAGAAAACATAACAAAATATAACAATGAAACACCTTATACTATATTAATTGTTTGATAATTAAAGTAAATATAATTCATGTATGTAATTATTAATCATTAATTAAATTAATAATTAATTTAAAATATAATTTATTCATAATAAAATGTAATTAATTTTAAGAGTAATGTCCTAGGTTATCCTTACCTTGATTTCGAACTCAACTAGTTGATAATCCCAATTACTCTTTAAATGGACTTTTAGACCTAGAATTTACAAAATTCTATTGAACTAATTTACGAAAAAAATTCTAACCTAGTTACATTTAATAATCCAACATTATTCTCTTTTCTAATTTATTCATAATTATACAAATAATATCCTTACTAACCTAGCCACCATAATTATTGAAATACCCTTAACTAATTAAAAGTCCCATTTTACCCTCATCCATTTCAATTAATACCAAAGATGCCTTTCATGCAAGTAAATTTCATATTTACCCTTAATTTTTTATGTTTCCTATTTTGCCCCTACATACAACTGAAATTTTCAAAAGATGTCATTGCCTTCACTCTCTCCTCTTCTTCTCTCTACTCTTCTGTTATCAAATTTTCAGCCACATTTTCTTCCTTTTTATCCTTTCATGCAACTTCAATTATTGTCCCAAATAACCACAACATGCAATCCAACTATAAACTAGTGTAAGTTGATCAAAAATCACAAAAAAAAATCACAAAATTGTAGCTGGAATTTTACCTAAATGTAAGGGATTTTGAGGTTGTTAACGTTCACAACTTCCTCCAAATCTTCTGCAAAATAAACATAAGGAGGGAACCTATAAGACAAATTTCACATACAGAATAAAATGGTGCATTTATACACACTTACCAGCTAGAAAAGTTGATAGAAAAGAAAAAGAAGACAGTGGTTTTCCCTAGTGTTTAATGCATGTTTCTAGCAGATTGCTTATTTATATACTCCCCTTATTAATGGTTTAATTGGCTGGGTTGTGGGTTTTGTTTTTATTTAGCTTTGTGGGCTTTATAGTTCTCCCCATCTAAAAAAAGTTTTCCCTCAAAATTAAATTACGTACTTAAAGATCCAAACAAATGAGGATACTAACGTCAAACTTCATCCTCTACCTCCTAAGTTGCCTCTCTTGGAGATTAATGATGATTCCACAAAACTTGCACTATCAAAATCTCTTATCTCCTTAATGTCCTAAGTTGTCTATCCAATATCTCTATTGGCTCCCCTTTATAAGTCATATCCTTTGTAACTTCAATCTCAAGACTCAATATAACATGACTAGGATCTGATTGGTGTCGTCTCAACATTGCCACATAGAACATATCATGAATCTGTGATAACTATGGTGGTAGTGATAATCTATAAGCTAATGGGTCCACACGTTGTACAATTTTATCTGACCCGATATATCTTGAACTTAACTTCCTGATTCTACCAAACCTCATAATTCCCCTCCAATGTGATACCGAAGAAATACCCTATCTCTAAGATTGTACTCCATCTCTTAACAATGTTGATTGACATATTTCTTTTGTCAATCCTAAGCTACCTTCAAGCATTGCCTTATTACCCTTATTTTCTCCTGTGTCTCCTAAACCAACACTAGCCCCTCTAATAATTTGACTCCCTCTATATTCCAACATATTGAATCTCTACACCACCTACCATATAATGCCTAAATGGTGCCATCTCGTTGCTAGAGTGATAACTATCATTATATGCAAACTTCATTAAAGGTAGAAATCTATCCCACACCTTCAAAGTTTAGCTAATAACTCTATTCTACCAATCCTCACTGGCATTCCTCTTCTTACACTATTTACTACCACATAGTCTCCTACTAGTAACGTCACTCTTAGGTCCTATCCTAATGAACTAACCTCCCTTGGAACTCTAGATACAAACTTTAAAGAAATATAAGAATGCGGAGTCTATTAACGCATAAGCTTTAATATCAAATAATAAAATTGTACTAGAAATGACGTCATTAGTTGCAAGTGCCTCCTTCCTCGTCATGTGGTATATCCTCGCTTGAGTTTGACTATGAGCCAAAGATGCCCCACCAGTATTCGTACCCACTATTGATCCACGTCTGACTCCTCTACCACCACCTCTGCTACTAGTTTTGCCCAAACCAAAGACACTACTCTGATCCTGTACTGTCTCCTCTGCCCTTACTCCTGAATTCCTCCTTACTGTTGGACAACTCCTTTGTAAGTGTTCCCTCTCTCTATAAATATAACATGCCTAATTAATCCCAGTAGGTCCCAATATGGTCCTCTATGAAATCTCCCATAGGTAGCACAACTGTGAAATCCTCCAACTCCTCTATCAAAAGTTCCTTTGAACCTCTGACTAGCTTTTTTATCGGATCCAACCAATGGTGTACTCACAATGCAATGATGTACTAAATCCCTGACAGCTCCTCGATCTCCATCAGATAGGTAGAAACTACCACTTCTACTCGATGTGTCATTGACTCTCCTAGATCCCCCTGCACCAGTATGAGTAGCTCCTCTCTATACAAATCGACACCCTTCTCCAAGATGACTCTCTGATTGACACTTAAGCTCTCTCCTCCTTCTGCCTTGTTCCATTACATCCTCTACTTTGAGTATAGTCTTTAGTAACTTCTTGAAATCAAAGGTAGTAACTCCCAAACCAAAACAAAATTTTTTCCTCAAACTCTGCTCAAATTGATAAAATCTATCTTCGAGATTTTCCACAACCTCCAATGCATATCTAGATAAGGCTGTAAAGCGAGCCTCATAATCAGTCATTAACATCTCCTCTGTCTGAACCAAACCTATGAACCCCATCTTCTTTAGATCCTGATATATCCGCAGAGTATATTTATCTCTGAACTCTCTCTGGAACTCTTGCTAAGTTATCTCTCAAGTCCCATAAGATTTCTTCACTAACTTCCACCAAGTCAATGCATTGCCCTGGAATAAGGAAACAATGTACTACAACCTTCTTTCCGCAGTACATTCCAAATGGTCTAAAATTATCTTTGTCTATTCCTACCATGCCTCAGCTTCCTGAAGAACTATAGTACCTTGAAAGTCTACTACAACCATCTTACAGATTCGCTCATAGTTACAATCCATCCTAGAATCACCTCAGGCTAAAGCAGTAGTAATAACTTGCTGCATCATCTGTGGTGGGATTGGCACCTCTCCTCGTACTCTATTCGCTTGGACATCCCCCTAATTCAGTATATCTAGAGCACGGAACAAACTTCCCAATTCCCCAAGTGACTCAAGGCTAGCATTATCATCTTCTAAAGCTATCCTGGATAAGACAAGAACACATCTTTAGTTTTTTCTCATTCAATACATCCGTAGAAATGTAAACCTGCTCTTATACAACCTAATGTGATGCTCCTAAAAATCTTAAACCACAATTAACCAAATAGGTCCGAAAACATACTATTAATCATCAAATTCCTCATTAGTTCCAAAAGAGAAGATTGTTTGTTAAGTATAAAAATATTCTATACGTCTCAACTACCTAAACTATCACATTCAAAAATATATACATTTCAACAACTTTACACAAGTAATTTGTTGGCCCCAATTATTCTTCACTCTATCTATCATATGCACTAGGGTTATCGACAATCACTCGATCTCCTAATAAATACTGTGGCAATGGGTGAATTGCCTACTCAGTAAGGGTAATCGACCATATCATTAAAATTAAGTAACTAAAAAAATATTTATAAGACTTAGTCAACCGATTAAATCATACATATAATACATATATACATAACAAGACTTGGTCTAATCCAAACGGTTAACAAACATCTCAAAACTTTTACCAAATTATGATTTACACAAATATTAATTGCCATTTATGCTTTATTTGATAATTAACATAATTGCCCGGGCCCAACTTAACCTAGTAAGCTTACATTCAATACTCTGCCAGCTCATCAAGTCATAATCACTTACCAAGTGGACACATAATTAAATGTATAAATATCAACACAGGGTACCTTAATTTCTCAATCTCTCTTAATACCCTCAGTACTATTCCAGTACCTAGCCATTGACACATGATATCCCTAAGATTCAAGATATCCTGGCATTACTTCGGTATTTAGCCATCGACACAGGATATCCCCGTACTCAGGATGCCCCGGTATCTACTCCACGGACAGATACCTAGCCACCACCCACTCATATCGACACAATCCATCCATCTAAGACCACCAAATGTAGCCTATCCTAGGCAAGCTACCGATTCCCGATTTTTACCAATTATTCACAACATATTATCAACCAATCTCTATTTAATTAACATATTTCCCATCAACCTAATAAGCAATACACCTCAGAAAACGTAACAAAATATAACAATGAAACATCTTATACTACATTAATTATTTAATAATTAAAATAAATATAATTCATGTATGTGATTATTAATCATTAATTAAATTAATGACTAATTCAAAATATAATTTATTCATAACAAAACGATACTTAATTTTAAGAGTAAAGTCCAAGGTTATCTTTATCTCAATTTCAAATTTAACTAATTGATAATCTCAATTACTCCTTAATCGGACTTTCGGACCTAAAATTTACAAAATTTTGTTAGATTAATTTATGAAAATTTCTAACCCGATTACATAATAATCCAACATTATTCTCTTTTATAATTTATTCTTAATTATAAAATAATATCCTTACTTACCTAACCACCATAATTACTAAAATACCCTTAACTAATTAAAAGACTCATTTTACCCCCATCCATTTCAATTAATACCAAAAATGTCTTTCATGCAAGTAAATTCTAGATTTACCTTTCACTTTCTACATTTCCTATTCTGCCCCTACATGCAACTTAAATTTTCAAAAGATGTCATTGCCTTCACCCTCTCTTCTTCTTCTCTCTACTCTTCTTTATCAATTTTTCAGCTACATTTTCTCCCTTTTTATCCTTTCATACAACTTTAATTATTGCACCAAATTATCACAACATGCAATCCAATTATAAACTAGTATAAGATGATCAAAAATCACAAAAAAAAGTTATAAAATTGCAGCTAGAAATTTACCTAAGTATGAGGGATTTTAAAGTTGTTAACCTCCACAACTTCCTCTAAATTTTTTGCAAAATAAAAATAAGGAGGGAACCTATAAGATAAATGTCACGTGCAGGATAGAACAAAACGGTGCATTTAAACACACTTACCAGCTGGAAAAGTTAAGAGTAAAGAAGAAGAAGATGGTGATTATCGTTAGCATTTAATGCATGTTTCTAGTAGATTGCTTATTTATATACTCCACTTATTAACGATTTAATGGGCTGGGTTGTGAGTTTTGTTTTATTTAGCTTTGTGGGCTTTACATGCACTGCTATCTTACTATCCTCCCTACACATTTGAAATTATTATGATTCACGGTTGATCCATTATTCTTGTAACTCTCATTTTGTCTTTACTACTTACATGATTTTGTAAGGATTGTAATAGGGTAATCCCCTCACTTCTTTATCGATTTTGTACTACTTTCAATATTTATTAATTAATATAATTTTCTTTTCTAAAAACCTTATAAACAGTCTAAAATTTAATTAAACAACAACTTTAAGAAAATAAAGACTACTGAAGCAAAATAATAGAACATCCATAGTTGCGTTTAATCTAGTTGAATACTCTTCTTATAAGTTAATAAATTTTGACTCAAAATTAAAAACTCATAATTGCTATAAAGATTAACGGAATTGAACTTTAAATATTCAATATTTAATCTTGTAGTTGAGTATTCAAATCAATGAACTAATTGCATGCATTAGAAATCAATCAAAATAATCATAAAAACAAAAGAAGAGAAGAATAATTCAATATATGAATAGATGAAACAGTTTGTAATAAGACCCAATTATCTCCTAATTTATAAAGTTCCAAGAGCCTTAACTCCATTAAGTCAAAATAAAGAAAGTTACCTAATAATGACCATAGTTACTACTAATGTATAGTGAAGAGAAACTATACTAACGTCTACTAAAGAGAAGAAAAGACAATTTCATAAGACGCTAGAAAATAAAGCTAGAAAACTTAGGATGATCTTCATCCTTCACTTTGGTCCTATTTTTAACTACTTTAGCCCTATGTTTTATTGACGTTGGGATCTTCTTATTGTCATTCTTTGGCTACAAAAAATCATAACCTGACTAGTTGTCACCCAGACTTGGTCAAGATAAAGTTGAAACAAATTCTAGCATGTTTTACTTACAAATCCAAAATCTAGAAATTGAGTCTTCATATTGCCAGCATTAGGAAAGTTGTTAAAAGTCCAATAATAAACAAAAATACCATTTGATGCGACTAAGAATGAACCCGTGTTGGATCCAGGTCCCAGAAGGTCCAGTCTCAGTTGGATCTTCGATCAAAGTTTCGAGAAGGCCCCAGACACACCCCCTTATCCCACACAACCGAAGCTACTAGAAGTAGGCGGTGAGAGTGAAGGTAAGAAGCAAAGCAAGAGCTGCCAAGATCGCAAACCCATCATCTCTTTTCAACTTTGTTTCACTCGCTTGCTGTGTCTGTTACTTATCTCTGCCAATGGACGGTGCGAAACTAAAGGAATTGAAAGGCTTCATCGAACAGTGCAAGTCAAATCCCTCTATCCTCAGCGATCCCGCTTTGTCCTTCTTCCGCGATTATCTTGAGAGGTTCTTAAATTTTCTACCTTGTCATTTTTAAACTGTTTCTCATCTTATCTTTCAAAACATTTCACCTCTTTCGTGTATTCAGTCTTGGCGCCAAGCTCCCTTCTTCGGCTTACAACGAAAGCAGCCCTAAATCGGTAAGACTTTTGTGTTTACTGTGATTGTGTGTGAAGAATGTTTTCGGCGTCTGTAAATAAATGTATTGTGGTGATGGTGTTGTGTAGAAGAACCGTGAAGTGGAGGAGGAGACTGACGATCAAATGGAAGACATTGTCTCCGAGGAGGAAGATGATGAGATTATTGAATCTGATCTTGAGCTTGAAGGCGAAACTGTCGAAGCCGATAATGATCCTCCCCAAAAGGTATTGCTATTCAGTTGAGGTCTTTGTTTTACGTGCTTTCCAAAGTCAATTATCGCATTTATTGGTCGTTTGCAGATGGGTGACCCTTCTGTGGAGGTCACAGAGGAGGGTCGTGATGCTTCGCAGGAAGCCAAGGCAAAAGCCATGGAAGCAATCTCTGAAGGTACAAAATGTGGTCTCTGTATGTTTAGTTGCTAGTGCAATTTGAGTCTATTGATTCTGTGGAGAAGCCGATTTTAATAGTTATAGGATTGTTGTTTGCAATGCAGGTAAACTGGAGGAGGCCATTAAGCATTTGACTGAGGCAATTTGCCTTAACCCAACATCTGCAATCATGTATGCCACCAGAGGTAGAATAATATTGCATTCCGAATGTTTCCAGGATTCAGTTGTTTTGAAGTTATGTGTTACTTATCGAGAAAGCTCTGACTCCATATTCATCTGTACAGCTAGCGTTTATATTAAGATGAAGAAACCAAATGCTGCTATCCGGGATGCCAATGCAGCTCTCGAGGTTATTAGACTTCCAGAACCCAATTATCTCCTTACTAATCCTTAAGGAAAAAGTAAAAGAGAAAAATTCACATACTCTCACAAGCATAACACTCATGTAAAAATCATACTTTTACATTACATAATGGGTAACAATATCTAAGGGATGGTTTTTCAGATTAACCCAGACTCAGCTAAGGGCTACAAAACTCGTGGCATTGCACAATCTTTGCTTGGTCGATGGGAAGAGGCTGCCAAGGATCTTCATGTAGCATCAAAGTTAGATTATGACGAGGAAATAAGTGCTGTACTGAAGAAGGTAAAACACCTGTTATCTGCTTAGTCATTACATGCATTTGCGAATAACATAAGAACTTTTTGTACCATTTGATGCATGATTACATGTTTTTGAAACTCAGATTGTAACATTATGCAGTATGTATGATATATGTTTACGATGTTGGAAGATGTAAAAAATTGTAAAATTGCCAGTGTTTTTGAAGTTTCAATTCGATTTACTATTATTTGACTTTCATTGAGATCGTGTTAGGTGCCAAATTGAAATGGTATGATTATTGGGTTTTTGTCTCACATTGCAATATTTTCTCTTTAAAGGTCGAACCCAATGCTCAAAGGATTGAAGAACATCATAGGAAATATGACAGGCTGCGCAAAGAGAGAGAGGATAGAAAGAGGGAAAAAGAGCGACAACACCGCCGTGCTAGAGCACAGGTATATGAAATGTAGTTTGATGATGTGCATTTAATTTGCTACCTTTATATGAACCTGATATCTTCTGTTCTGTTTGAAGGCTGAATATGAGAAGGCCAAGAAGACAGAGGAATCATCCTCCACTAAAAAACCTGGAGGCATGCCAGGTGGGTTCCCAGGCGGGATGCCTGGGGGTTTTCCCGGAAACATGCCTGGAGGTTTCCCGGGTTCCATGCCAGGAGGAGTGCCAGGAAATGTTGATTTTAGTAAAATATTGAATGTGAGTATGGTGGTACTTGTTTCCTTTCATGCCCACTATTAAAAATTTCATACACTTGAGGATTTTAGATAATGTAAAGATCTTATTGTTTTAAAATTTTATGCAGTTTCCTGTTTTTGATAATTCAAATTGATTTTGATTTCTGCTGCTCTGCCATGCATTCGGAGGCATGAAGGTGGAGTTTGTAGTTATATTGTTGTCTATTGTGACAAATGTTGTTTGACATTTTTTATAGGACCCTGAATTGATGGCTGCATTTAGTGACCCGGAAATAATGGCTGCTTTACAAGATGGTAAAGTTTAGCTTCTAATTTTATCATTATGCAATCATTTAATGTGAATCTAGTCTACATTACTGTGAGATTTTGGATTTTATTAATAGCTCTACTTTGTTCTGATTATACTCTTTAACATTAAGGAATATGCTGTGGTGAACAGTTATCGACGAATGTAGAGCTAAATTGACTAGTTGATCACAGTACACTCTACTTACCTCTTAGTAGTTTTTAAATTAGGCCTTACTGTAGCTTCTAAATATCTAAATGGTATGAAATTGTTGATGATTTTAGTTTTTTGTGTTGGAGATATAATGCACTGGCATCTGCTTGTTATAATGATGTTTTCTTTTTTATGTAATTTGTGTCCAATGCATATTGCAACTGATTGGCTGGACATTTAGTTGTGTTTGGGGATGATTACAAGTAGAAATTGACCAGTGTTGTTTCTATGTTTGGGGCATCTATGGTCTTTCTGAGTTGAATCTTAAATAGATAGATGAGACAGTTGGCAGACTTCAACGTAGATAAAGCCACGACTTTGTTCACATTTAATGGTAAATCTGACCAAAAGTGGGCATACTATTTTGAACATTAAAATTAGTGGGCTCTGAAGCTGCAGTGCCTGATCAGTAGCATCCTTTTATGTCCAACTAGCTATACAACAATTGCAACTAATGTGTCTATATTCCATTTCTTTAGTGCTTTGTCTGTAACCAAAGTTGCTCATGCTGTAGTGATTGAGTGTTGAATAAGCCTGCTAACCTTCTCTATTCTGAGTGGTGTGTTTGGGAACTTTGTATTGGAAGCCATGATGGAATACTTATGCGTAGAAAGAGTTGTCATTCCATTTTCATTTGAGATAGTCTTATCCATTTCTTTAGTGCTTTGTCTGTGACCAAAGTTGCTCATGTTGTAGTGATTGATGTTGCATAAGCCTGCTAACCTTCTCTATTCTGAGTTGTGTGTTTGGGAACGTTGTATTGGAAGCTATGAAGGAATACTTATGCGTAGAAAGATTTGTCATCCATTTTCATTTTAGTCAGTCTTGGTGCATCTAACACTTGAACCTCCTTTTGGCATGTGGGTGGTTGCGAGAATTATGGATCTGTTTTAAATTTGTAGTACCCATTTGGATTTAACTTTTGTTAGCTAGCATTGGATGCTGGAGACATTGAACACTCTCACAGTACATCTGTTGGGGGAGAGGGGGGTTTCAAAGGATCAAAATATGTATCACCTTGACATTATTACCTTTTCAGCATTAAACCTTACCCGTTGTCTGAAAATTCGTGAATGAGGTATATACATTGCACGACCTGGCATTTCCTGATTGGGAATTCAGCTAATGTTTGCCCAGTGAATAACTTCCCAGAATATTTTATTTGCATATTCCACCATCTTTTATGATGTCTAAGCATTTGTTTCAGCTAATAGTAGTTCCCCATAATTGATTCCTTCTGTAGTTCTAAATCATTCATCAAAAGTTGACGATGGATTGGATGATTGTTTTGCAGTGATGAAGAATCCAGCTAATCTTGCTAAGCACCAAGCCAATCCCAAGGTAGCTCCTGTAATTGCAAAAATGATGAGCAAATTCGCCGGACCAAAGTAAACTGTATCTGCCATCGTCATTACTACTAATGGTTGATAAATGTCTAGCAGCTGGTAGAAGTTATCATCGACTTGTCCAGGGATGTTCCGTGTTGCGTCCATAATTTCAAAAGAGTTGATAAAACAAATCAAAAAATCATCGTTGGCATGTTTGAAAATATGATTTTTAACATCAATGGCGTCATTTTAATGAAAGTGCGTTAAAGAGTTTAAAATTTGTTGTGCTCTCTCTCGAGGAGAAAGAACGGGTTGGTGTAGTCTTAATGACTTGTATTGTCCTCTCTCTTAGAACTCCCTAATAATGTGTTTCTTTCTTAGATTTTAATTCTCGGTACGAGTATAATTTATTCGACCGATTTAAAGGAACGGAGTAATAAGTTGATATAGGTTTGGTTTTACTGCCAGGAAAAGATAATAATGATAATTTTGGTAGTAGGAGATCCTCAAATCAAGTAACTTAGTGAATGAGGTTTTCATTTATTCGAATTTTTGAGGTGTAAACTTTGTCTCTTACCTTTTACTTCAAATTTCTTATCAACTGACGGGGGGTAAAAATGACCTGTGACCCATAGGGTGTGACGGACCAATGGCATATCCCTTTTGCGTTAAAAAGAATGCTCCTAATCAGTAGAAGGCCTTGTTGGGGCTATTTCCCATTATCATCCTCATAGACAAATACAATATAATGAAACCTACCAGTGGGAAGATCTGGTCCTGTTTTGGTACGTTGTTATTAATACAGACGACCAAGTTTCCATACCAAGTCATGACCAAATCAAGCAATGCCCTAACAAGTGGGATTGGTGGGATTGGCATTCCTTTCAACCCCTGCCCAAGCTCATCTTTCATTGTCATTTAAGGTCTTCAACAAAATTCAACTAACAAGTACACTTCTGCCACACATTCTTTACCAATCAACCACCATATTGTAATGAACATAAGAATTTTTATGTTTAATTGGTCAAAAGTTGCCCCAATGTGAGTTCTGAGCCCTAAAAATTCTCCAACAGTTGGTTGCGAAAAGTAAGGTTTGGAAGTTGTAAAGTGTTTTTTTAAGGCCATATTACATCCACCCCGTGACTTTTTTCTCTCTTTCTCGTCGAATAATTTATTTGTAAATTATCATTTAAAATGGAAGTTACAAAGAGCAAAACCATATCCTCATTGTCTGACAGAGAACAGACCCATCCCCTGTTTGCAGAGTCATTACATTACTTATTGAAGTGTTGATTTCTTGCACCTTATAAAGCCCCAGTTATGGGCAGTCTCACATACAATCGATTGTGTGTGTATACTTTTTGAGCAGTGGACTGATTAATCTTCCCCACGCGTGTACGGGAATGTGCTCGTGGGATCATTTTCATATTAAGTGTAAAAAGATTTATCAACTGGCTTCTTTCAATATTCGAGCTTATTATTACGCCTATCAAGATTCAGGTCACGGTAGATAGAAAGCTTCTCCTACGTGTTTACTATCAAGCCAAATCACTTGTAATTTTTATCGATTAACCTTTAACTTACATAAACATCCGTCAGTGCATACGTTTTCTCTCAATTGACTTGATTTCAAGTCTTTTGCATACCAAACAAATATTCATAACTTCCATGTCTTGGTCATCCTTTTACTTACAAACTCCGTACTAAACTGTTGTAAGTTGGAAATCTCATGTTGAGACCAGTAGAAGTAGTTGTGATTCTATACACAAAAGGGTTTCCATTGGATTATGATTTCTGTCATCAGGCAAAGTATTCACTAATGACGAATAGATTACTCCAAAATTACGTCAAAGTGGGGTCCAACGATTTGTATAGGTGACTATAAAATAACACAATAGTCAAATTGTGTGGAAATTTTGACGCATAAGGTCTATGATTCACCTGTTCGCATTAGGTAGTTCAGAAGTCGCTTTAATGTGTTATCGATGGTGGTGTTATTTGGCATAATTGTGCAATCTACTCTTTTGAGGCTCATAATGGATACAAGTGGGATAATTTGATGCCCACATTCTACGTGTTCAATGAGGGTTAAATTTCAAGCAATATAGTACTAAGTTAAAAAGGGAAATCATTTCCCCAAGATAAGATCATGATTTTAATTCTAAAGTATGTTGTTTAACACTAAAAGCAAGACAGGGGATAGCAAACTTTTCAAATTGCATTCACTCATTCACTCATCAGCACGATGTCATAACATCAATGTGTCTCCAAATTCTATTTATAGATCATCAGAAAAGGTACATAAAAAGATGATTTTTGGTGTCAAATCATGGATGGTTTTGATAATGAAGAAAAGAATTGGGTGCGTGCCATTTACACCCTTAGACATACATTAATTGGAATTAAAATTATTGTTTAATCCGAAGGTGGCCTGTAAATAATGACGGTTGTGGTTTTGTTGAAGTATGCTAACTAGTCGGTCTGTTAAAAATGATTGCAGGAAATTGAGTCTCCTATATATTAATGAACCCTACTTATTACTAGATACCTTAAAATTAAGCCATGATTAAGAAAATTAAGATGCTATTCAAGATTAGTAAATTTGTAGTTGCCATATCAAATTATCTTGTTAGCTGGTAATTTTCCTTTAAGAAGATTAAATTGCAATTCTCATGATTGAAATTGTATAGAAAATTTATATTAATCTAACTGTACAAAAATTGGATAATTTAATATCAAAATTTTTACTTTTATCTAAAATAATACAGATTTCTCAAAATTAGGTGAACAATAAACGTTTTAGTTCTATGTAACTAATCAATAAAATTGAAAATATCAATCCGGCCCAGTTCTGTTTTTCAATTTCTACTACGAATATTAGTACTAGTCAAGAGCTGGTGGTGACATTGTCTTTCCCACTGTTTACACTTTAGTTAAAACTCCTAATTTGTAGCTTTCTCATAATATTTAATTTTATCCCAGAATTGGTATCAAAGACATTAATTAAATTTGAGATGAGGCAATAAATATAGCTAGGTAATTGGGATGATTATGCTTTCAATATCTTGCTTTGTCTTAATCCATTATAAACAAAAGAATGTAAGTTCCAGTCACTGTGATTGACAGGTGAGATGATTGAACTTTATCACCTCTGAAGTAAGCTGTAATGATATCTATAATTAATCATGTCTCCAAAAAGGTAATACACATACAACCATATATTTATATATATGTCAGATATCGACGTCGAGCTGATCAGGAACTTACAACTGCTATACCAAAGAGAAACATCCAACAATACAAGCAATGTGGCCATATCTACCAAGCCTCGATTATCATTCCTACCTGTACCTACAAATACATAAATTATTACTTTGTTACGTACCTAAAAACATAAAAAATGGTTTGATGTTGTCTGCTCTGCCCTTTTTCATTAATTAACTGCTCGATATTTCACGGTCACCTAGCTATTATTACCTGTATTTGACGAAGTACACTTGCCTGCTTTTCCTGGCTTCTCTTTCCTTGTGGGAAAGTACGTACCTGATACGCTTCCCATGAAGCATGCATGGGTATGTGAAGTTGTGAACACAGATAAAAACATTAATTTGGAACAACCCCATTTAGTTATTCTAACACTTGGCAATGGGACGTTAAAGGGATTTTGTTTGACTCTGTATTGTGGCTAACAATTGCTTGACTTCAGCGTTTGATATTAATCCATGTATGTGTTTGAGGATGCTGAAGAGGGACTGCGCATGAGATAAACCCGAGATGTTGTCCATGGATCACGACATATAACGGGAAGTCTAGAGGTTGAAATCCCAAGTTTATGCAAGGGTCCACATTGAACAACATAGACACCTGTATATGCTAAGAGAGACAAAAGTAAAAGACCAATACTTTGGATCGTGAACTGCCCCAAATCTACATAGTTGTCATGTTTCTAATTTAAACCTGTTTTGTTAGGTCATGGTGTTGGCAATGTAATTTCAAGTGGAGGCCCCGGCAGGAAGACAAGTGTGTAATACAGTGGTTTTGTAGGTACCATCTTGCCAAACTTCTTGTGGATGATTTTGTGTGATTTTCCATTAATTAAGCACACCAAATCATGGGGGAGGAAGCTAGCACTGTACGTGGCACATGGTATGTATTGGTACGTACTCAAATGAACAAAAACATGTTATCTATGTCGGGTGGATTAATTAAAAATATATATTAAGTGTATGCTTTTCTTGATGAGCTTTGCACGCGTGAACATCCTGAGATAGCTTGCCTTACAACAGGTTGTTCCTGAACCTTTCTTCAATTTAAGTACTTGGAAAATATCTAGGGGAGAGAAACTCCATGCTCAGGTTGAAAGATTGTATCATAGTCTATGTCCTATACATTCAAAAGTGTACCCTATAATTTAATTAGTACATGATCAGAAGTCTTGATAGTCAAAGAAACTATTGAACAAATCGAGAATCAGGTGGAAGATGGAAATTCTTTATAAAATTGATGAGTATGCAACAGGGTTTCTTTTGCAATGTCATTTGGACAATGATGATGGACTTAGAAGACAAGTATATGTCATTAGCAAGTTTTTCGGTGACATAATCTCTGGCAACGCAACGCTTACTGAAAGGAGTGGCAAAAGTCCTCTAATTAGAGCATTAAACCAATAATGTTAATTTACTTTTAAGAATAATTTTGGTCCTCCTAGTTAGAATTTGAGCAGAGGTTGATACCATTGTTGCGGATTTCGTTCCGTTTCGGGTGGTTCCGGTCGAAACGGAATCGACCACCATGGTACCGGCCTGAAATATCGGTCGGTACCGGTAGTTTTGGTCGGTACCGGTAGTTTTCGGTCGGTACCGGCCGGTACCGCTAGTACCGGAAGATATCGGCCGGTACAGTAAAAATTTTGAAACTTCAGGGACTGGTTTGCAATTTTAAAAAATCTAACCCTAATTTTTCTCCCAAAACCCGACTTCTTCTTCTTCTTCTTCTTCGCGATTTCACTCTTCTCTCTTAAGCTTTTTCTCCTCTCATCTTCTCACTTCTCGGTCTCACCTCACCGTCGCCGCCTCTCTCCTCTTCTCACCGTCGCTGACTCGCCGCCTCTGTCCTCTTCTCGCCGTCACGTCTTCTCCGTTTCTCCTTCGGTCATCGCGACTTGCAACATCGTCTCATCCTCCATCGAAGACATCAAACTCGACGACGCTTCCTCCTCCACCGGCCACCACCTCTTCCAGGTGAAGCCACGGCATCGCACCACCGGAGATGTGTCTGAAGCCACTGGAAACGGGTCCACACACTGACCCGTGATAGAACCCGACGACCCACCAGACCCGAGTTGGTTTTTGCATTTTTTATTTCGAAAATTTCTAAATTTAAATTTTTATTGTGTTTTGGTTGATGATCAGATGATGAATTTGCTATTTGGTGTTGGAGTTGGTTGGACTGTTGGAGTGTTGATGGATTTTTGTGTTGTTGTTGGATGACCCGATGATGGAGGGGAACATGAAATGAAATGAATTGGGTTGTGAGTTGTGAGTTGTGAGTTGTGACTTGTGACTTGTGTATGAAATGAATTGGAGTGTCCCAACGATTCGTTGGTTATTGTTGTGTATGAAATAAATTGAGTTGTGTTTGTTTATGAAATGAAATTACAAATATTGAATTGAATTGAATTGGACCAATTGGTTGTATTGGTTGTGTATCTAAATTTTGAAATAAATGTCAATTCTCAATTGTGTTAGTTAAGGGTTTGATATTTGGTTGGGAATGAGTCATGACTCATCATAATTAAGGAAATCTAATCTAAGCTAAGGTGTAAGAAAAGACAACTAATCAATTTTCTAAGCTAGTAAATGAAAGCATATGATTATAAAAAGACAACTAATCAATTTTCTAATTATTACTTTTAGATATGTAAAATTTTAAGTTTGAATTAAAATTAAAATAAGACAATCATGAATGATGAACCAACCAAATTCACTCATTTTGAATTTTGATGCTTTTACAATTGCTTTTTAAATCATAAACATTGAGCTAAATTTGTTATTTACCTTATCTTTAAGATATGTTGTTTGATTATTTCCTAATCCCAAAATTATTTAGGTTATGAATTTGTACATTGCAAATTCATAAACTAAATCATTGAAATATGAACATATTAAAGTAAAATATTCTTTGTAATTGGAATTTGGAAATAGAAATTGTAAATGTATGTTTCATGAATGTTGGAAATTGATAAAATAGAAATTGTTGATGTATGTTTTGAGATTGTTGTAATTGGAATTTGTTGGAAATGGAAATTGTTGATGTATGTAAGTATGTTTTGTGATTGTTGGACTTAGAAATTGTTAAAATGGAAGAAAATGTAAATAAAATTATGATTGTTTTGTAAATAAAATGAATGAAAATAGAATTATGATTGTTTTGTAATTGTTAGGATTGATGTTGGAAATGGGTTGGAAATGAAATGAAATTATGAATGTTTTGTAATTGTTATGATTGAAAATTGTTGTAAATAAAATGAATGAAAATGGAATTATAATTGTTTTGTAATTGTTAGAATTATAAATTGTTAGAAATGGAATGAAATTATGAATATTTTGTAATTGTTAGGATTGAAAATTGTTGTAAATGGAATCAATGAAAATAGAATTATGATTGTTTTGTAATTGTTAGAATTGGAAATTGTTAGAAATGGAATGGAATTATGAATGTTTTGTAATTGTTAAAATTGAAAATTGTTGTAAATGGAATGAATGAAAATAGAATTATCATTGTTTTGTAATTGTTAGGATTGAAAATTGTTGTAAATGGAATGAAATGGGAATGGAATTATCATAGATGTATGTTTTGTATGTGTGTGATAGTTGGAAATTAGAAATTGTTAGAAATTGACAAAAATGGAAATCATAGATGTATGTTTTGTGATTATGGAAAATTGGAACTTGTTGGAAATGAAAGTTGTTAATGTATGTTTTGTGATTGTGTGAAATTGGAAATTGATAAAAATAAAATTTGTTGATGTATGTTTTGAGATTGATGGAAATTGAAAATTGTTAGAAATTGATCAAAATAAAAATTGAAGATGTATGTTTTGTGATTGTAGGAAATTGGAACTTGTTAGAAATGGAATTTGTTAATGTATGTGTGTGATAGTTGAAAATTGAAAATTGTTAGAAATTGACAAAAATGGAAATCGTAGATGTATGTTTTGCAATGGTGGGAAATTAGAATTTGTTGGAAATGAAAGTTGTTAATGTATGTTTTGTGATTGTTGGAAGTTGGAAATCGTTAACTTTGTGATTATTACAGAATGAGTTATATTATATAAGATAGATATGCATATTGTCATTGTGTACTGAAATTATGTGTTATTTATTTTTGTGTATAGATAAATGAAAAGAAGTTCAAATACTTCCGATCAACCTAGTTCAGGAAGATACAATGATCCAGCTTAGGGTCACGCTGGTGCGGTTCCCGGTCAAAAGAATCATATCATTTGCTTGTTTTGTAATAAGCATTTGAAAGGTGAAGGAATCACCTGATTGAAAAGGCATTTAGCTGGAGTTAAAGGAGATGTGGAAGCGTGTAAAAAAGTAAGTCATGATGTGAAGTGACAGATGAAAACATTGCTTGATGAACATCAATTTGAGAAAGATAAAAGAGGAAGATTGAATTTTGAAATTAGTAGTGGCAGTTCGTTTTCTGGTTTCCGTGGTGATTATGAAAATGTTGAAAATGGAAGTGGTAGTGGTACTGGTACTGGTAGTATTCCATCTCAGCCTTAGGATCCTGAAGAATCTGATGTGAGGAAGAGAAGAAGGCAGGTGTCTGGTTTCTTTGCACCACGAACAACTCCTGGAGCCCAACCTTCAATTCGTAGTGCAATGCAAACAAGAGATGCGGCTCACAATATGGACATGACAGTAGCCAGATGGTGGTATGATACAGGTTCATCATTTAATGCTTCTCAATCATATTATTATCAACCTATGATAGATGTCATAGCCTCTTATGGTCCAGGATACAAAGGGTCATTGATTGACGATTTAAGAGGTAAACTTTTGAATTGTGTTGTTTCTGAAATGAGAACTTATTTGGATGAAAGAAGAGTGAGTTGGGGTATTAATGGATGCTCAATTATGTGTGATGATTGGACAAATAGGAGACAAGAGCCTATTATAAATTTTTTGATTTATTCTTCAAATGACTCTATGTTTTTAAAATCTATTGATGTATTTAACCTGATTAGAAATGATGATACTTTGTTTGAGATATTTAATGAAGTTGTGAATGAACTAAGGGTGGAAAATATTGTTCAGTTTATTACTGACAATGATTCTGCTTATAAAACGGCAGTGAAAAGGTTGCAGAGTACCTAATTTATTTTTTTGGACTCCTTGTGTTGCACATTGCATTGACTTAATGCTGGAGAATATAGGAGATCCTAGGTATTTTCCTATTATTGATGAGACCATGCAGAAAGCAAAAAAAGTGACAAAATTTATTTATAATCGTGCATGGGTTTTGAATTTGATGAGAAGGAAATTTACCAATGGTAGGAATTTGTGTCGCTCTGCTGTGACAAGATTTGTATCAATTTTCTTATCACTTCAGTCTTTTGTTTCGTTGAAAAAGGAGTTAAGGCAAATATTTACAAGTGATAAGTGGGTTGCATCTCAGCATGCTAAGTCTAAAGCTGGAATGTAGGTTTGTAGTATCATACTGGAAGATAGGAAATTTTGATCGCAATGTCAATTTGTTATCCGAGTTTGTGAGTCTTTGGTGAGGGTGCTTCGGTTAGCTGATAGTAAAGAAAAGCCAACAATGTGTTATACTTTTGATGTTATGGAGAAAGCAACGGAAGCAATCAAGGCCAATCTAAAAAATAGACCTTCTTTATACGTATCATATCTCTCAATCATTAATGAAAGAAGGAGAAGACAACTTTCTTCTTCATTGTTTGCAGCCGGAATATTTTTGAATCATAGTGTGTATTTTAGACTGGATGTTGAAAAGCAAGCTGAAATTAGTTGAGGAATGGTTTTCACAATTACAACAATTGTTCTTAATGACACAATGCAAGAAATTTTAAGCTCACAAATGGAGCTTTGTAAGTCGTGTAATGGGGATTTTGGAATGTCGCTTGCGATTCAACAAAGATGAAAACTTTCTCCAAGTATTACTTATTTCCTATTTCTTATTTGTTGAAAATTATTTATCACTTTATTTTGTTTATAACACTATTTTTGTTATTTTATAACTTGTAGTTTCTTGGTGGGATCAATTCGGATGCTCTGTTCCAGAATTGAGAAGGTTTGCGATACAAATTTTAAGTCAATATGTGAGTGCAATTGGGTGTGAACGAAACTGAAACACATTTGAATTTATCCATTTCAAGAAAAGGAATAAATTGGAGCATAAGAGGTTGAATGACTTGGTTTATGTTCGTTACAATTTAAAGCTTCGAGAAAGATATTTTATTTTCATTATTAATTTTGATATAATTTCTTATAATTTTCTAATAATTAAATTTAATTGTTTATTATGAGTCTTAGTAGCACAGATTGTTCAAATGATCCAATTGCCATTGATAATATTGATGTTTTAGCGGATTGGGTTTCTGAGGAACTCAATTTGGTTGATGTGAGTGATTTGAATTTGGAAGATAATCCTGTATGGGAAAGCATTGACATGCCATTTGGTGCATTAAATTTGAATGGTAATGATGATGAAGCTCCTCTCAATGATGAGGATTTTGTATCAAATGATCAATGGGGTCAGTGCAGCTCTAGTGGGTATCCTCCCATTGACTATTGAATTCCAGGTTTTTGTTTTTCCTCTTCTTTTAATTTTAATTATATTTGATTTTTATGTTAAATTGTATATATGTAATGAACCTGTAATATTTTTGTTTCAGGTTTAATTGGTACTTGATGCTTCTTCGTCATCAACTCTTTTTGTAATATTTATTGTTCTTTTTATCGGATGTTTTGAATCTTTTGATGTAATATTATTTATTAAAATGATGAAATTGTATTATTGTAATTTGTAATATTTTAAATACTTTGTATTATTCTTAATTTGATGTGTGTATGATGATGATTGTCTTTATTTATATTAATTGTGATTATTATTTATATGTAAAATATTTAAAAATTATTGTTATTGACTTATTTCATATTAATTGTCATTATTATTTACTATTAAGATTTTTGAAAGCATGATTAATGTAAGCGGTAAACTAGTCAAGTATACAAGATAACTGTACAATATACTAATATGAACTATTTTACAATTTTTTAAAAATTTAGAAATTATTTTATAAATTTAAAAATTACTCAAACGATACCGATCGATATAATTCCGTTCCAAAATTTAATTTGGTACCAAACCTGATACTATATTTATAACTTGGGTTGGCATATAATTAAACTTTAGCCAAAGGTCTCGTCGGCGGCAGTAATTAGTTTATTTCTGAATGACAAGTAGCTATTTCGAAATGAAGTTAGCTGTCCTAATTTCTAATGATCTGACAGCATAGGACTTTCTTCTGACAATTAGCTATTCGAAATGAAGTTAAACTCTCTTAATTTCTAATGATGTGACACTTTATATATGTTGTCTTCATCTTTTTAACGTTTTTTATTGAATTGGAAATAAAAAAATGATTCAATTGAAATATGAGACTGGTGTACAAACTGATGTCTTTCAATTTTCTTTCTAGTTGAATTATAATAAATTTCTAAAATAGCAATCTGAAACACGTTTCCCATCTTCCTGTCATGGAGATGGAAGAGAAAAAGATTTTAACCATCTGGCTTGGAGACCCCAGATGGATTCCTTACCTTACTATTGTTGCAATCAAAGGCTTACGTAGAATGTACCACATACCTATTATTTTCGTAGGTTCTACTCTTATGCCTGTTAATATAATTGTTATTTTATGAAAGAGACTGGTTGAATCCATTGTAAGAATAAAATGAATTTTAAATTGGGAGAATGTCATATCGATTAATTACTTTTTAGTGCTATTGTTTTTAAGTTATTCTTTCTTTCCCATTCCCATCTGTTGGTTTTAAATAAGCACAAATTATATATCAGAACATGCTTTATATCTTCCCCAAAAAAAAAAAAAATCTTGTGAATGGTGGCCAGTCGAAGAATTACGAGAATTAAAAAAAAAAACTTCCATTAATGGTTCTCAATGAACATGCTCAACAAGTTTATGATAGTACGGCTATGCAACTAGCTAGCATAGATTTGAAGGTCAAGATGAAATCATGATCAAAAAGGAAAATGTCATCGAAAGAACCGCAAGGTTATTTGAAAAGATAAAGTTATTTGTACTTAATATCAATTAAAATATAAGCAACATAAAATAGTGTAGTATCTCAATAAGGACGCGTAAACGTGGTGATGACGAAATGCATGATGGTATGGTTGAGTAAGCTTGCAATCACAGAGTGGATTTTTTGTAGGAAAATAGAAAGAAATAAGCTGTGTTTTTTTTTAGTCTTTCGGTCCTTAAAATTTTAACTCGGTCCTATTTGTCACTTATCATTCACCTTCACTCATTTTTGTCTCAAGAGTCTACTGTCACCAGAACAAGCCATTTTAGTTCCCATGTCATTTTCTTAAACTAATGGTGGAACCCGGAATCTCCTCCCTCTCTCTATTTCTGTATACATAAGGAGAATTAGGAAACTCAAGGAGAGGGCATTATTATATATAGGTGGGTGTGGGGCTTTTGAGTCTTTACAAGTTGTAGTTGCGAGAGTCTTGACAAATATTAGTGATTTGTGCAAGTTTTCTGTAGCGCTATGGGAAGGCAACCTTGCTGTGACAAACTTGGGGTCAAGAAAGGTCCATGGACGGCTGAGGAAGATAAGAAACTCATCAGTTTTATTCTCACCAATGGCCAGTGTTGTTGGAGAGCTGTACCAAAGCTCGCCGGACTCCGGCGATGTGGCAAGAGTTGCCGGCTTCGCTGGACTAATTATCTTCGTCCTGACTTGAAGAGAGGTCTCCTTACCGAAGCTGAAGAACAGCTGGTCATAGATCTTCATGCCCGTCTTGGAAACAGGTTGATTACTTAAATCTCGTATTTAAGTCTATATAACTGTTGATGATCATACTTTAATAAAGTACATTATCGATTTTTCCTCGATCGGTATAGCTAGCTAGTAACCGCGTGGACATGTTTTTCTTCTACCACACTACGTTGATATATTAGTTTTGAATCTCGTCTCCCATCATCTTCATGTGAAAGAAGATCAAAAGTCTTTTGGATTTGGTTGACAAGATGCCTTACCAAACATTCAGCAGTCTGTTGAATGTCTCAGATCATAACTGGAAAATGGTTTGTTTTAATTGTCAAAATGATGCTCCGGTAGAGTGCCACGGGATTCTTCCTACTTAATTCAGATTTCGAATTCGAATTTTGAGAATGAAATCGGTTTAAAGGAGAGCTTGGAGGTTCAAAAAAGTCCTACTCATCTCGATTCCGAATTAGTTGGTTACCAATTTGACGTTGGATATTGAGTGGTTTAAGTAAAAAAAAGATGCAATTATTGTATATAACTCTATATATATATATATATATGAAATAATCAAAATTTTATGTTGGATGACATTTGAGCAATAACATTTTCTTCTTTGCTTTCTATTTTGTACAGATAAACATTAAAAAGTAATTTTATTAATTTTGGTAGAGCAAATGCTCGTTGTTGTCTGGGAATCAGGTCTTTTATCTAATATTATCTTATTTTATTTTGTCTCATAAATCTTAGTCATTTATTTTATAAGATTTATGTAAAATTTAGGTAGAATTTATATAAATAAATGATTAAGATTTATTGAATAGAATAAAATATTATAATATTAAATCAAAGATCTTGTTTGGACCTCACTGTAGACTAATCTTCACCTTGATGGAAGTGTTTTAGGTTAGGTGAGTAAAGGTGCCGTGGCATAAAGTATGGACAAAAAGACGGCAGCGGGGTTTGGGAGTTGGTGGTGAAACTAAAAGCTAATGATGTAAACGTGTTGTGACATTTTGGTGTTCCATAATAAACTAGCAATTCCTTGTGGTGCATAACCTTTTGTCATGACGTCATTTTTAATTCTTTGCATTAGTTGACTAAATTCCTCTAAGAATCTACGGTCTACCGTAGCAATGTCTTCCAATAAATACGATAAAGAGTTGGACGTGTATAATCCTAGTTAAGATTTGAGTGGGCGGCATTTCTTCGTAATTCTAGATGAACTGAATTTGACAAATTGCTTCAATTATTTGAAACTGCTACTTGGAGTTATTTTCTTTGCTGATGGTTGCATGGTTCACATGATCAAATGAAGCAAGATAGTGACATTTTTCCTTTAAAAATAATTACTTGCAGGTGGTCTAAGATAGCAGCTAGGCTGCCAGGCAGGACTGACAATGAAATCAAGAATCACTGGAACACTCACATAAAGAAAAAGCTTCTCAAGATGGGAATTGACCCTGTCACACATGAGCCTTTGCACAAAGAACCCAAGGCAGAGGACAGCTTAACTCATGCTGGTTCTTTGCCAGCTGAGCCTAGCAACATTACTGGTCAAGAAAATGAGGTCACCCTTAACTCATCATCAGAGGAGAATTCAAGGTCACCAACTGAAAACTGTTCCACCGACGAGTCATCTCTTTTGTTGGACAATATTTGCAATGACGATATTTTATTGAATAGCTTGTGGATGGATGAACCTCCCCTAATTGATGCCTCCTGGAAAAATACTGACAACCCTCCTCTGGTATTACAAAATACTTACCAATCATGGGACGAAGATTTGACTTGGTTACTTGAGTGCCAAGATTTTGGTATCCAAGATTTCGGTATTGATTGTTTTGACAAGTTTGAATTAAACGCTCTGAAATCATTAGAGATGGAGGACGATAAGCATTAGAGATTACATAATTTTATGGTAGAGAGGAAAGAAATCTTAGGCTGTGAATGTCAACATTTGAAAAGAGCATCACACTAGTCCAGCTTGAATGTTATAGGTTCTCAGTGTTGAATTCTGTGTATTATTAGTTGTTACGTTACATAGTTTTAAGGCCGCTGTTGAGGGAAGGTGGAAGTAAACCTGCTGGCTTTCAAAAGAGGGTTTCTCACCAAACCAAGTCAACAGTGACACCATGAAATGACATTACTTTGAAAGTGTCACAGATGTTGTAATTTTATGTAAGAAGTAGGGACAGGTCTGCCATTATCAAGGATGCTAGTGGTTTATTTTTACAGAATATTATAACATCTGTATATATTTGTATTTATATGGTCAAGTCTTGTTGTTGCTGCTCTGCCGTTGTGATTGTGAGCATATAGAATAATGTTGCCCAATACTTCAGATTCTGAGCTATTGGTGACTTTCCCCAAAAGACGCCCAGCATAGAAAATCAGGTGTGATGCTGCTAAAAAGACAGAGAAGTTATCACGATTGATTTGGCCGTAGGATTCTGAAGTTCAGTTTGTTTAGCACCTTCTTCCTTTTCCTTTTGTTGGAGCCGTCAGCTATCTCACCTCCTTTCTCTACAAACAATATCAAAGGCAATGTTATCATATTCACTTTGAACAATCTAGGGTGAGATGGGCTAAAACATTAATCCAAAGTTGACTGCGATCATAAGTGCATTAGGGATTGAACTTAGTAGTTTACTGACTAGAAGAGGACGTTAAAATTCATTCTCCAGCCAATTCAACTTTTGGTGAACCTTTGCTTTCTAAGCTACGAGATGCAGTTTCCTTTAGATTTTCGGTTTAGAGTCTTTGGCTTACTGCTGTCGGAGGATCTCACCATTCATTTAGTTTAAATGAATGGTGAGATCTCCGACACGCAGAGCCAGAAGACACCTCTAAGAAGATCAGTCTCTTTTCAAAACCCTAGATATTGTCATTTTGTATTAAAAAAAGTGACACCATTAAAATATGGATAACAATAATGTAGAAGTAATTTTTTTTTAATTGAATTGAACCAGGTTAATTCAGTTGCCATTATTCAACCAGTAAATTCTTAAATCAATCAAACTAGAGTAAATAAGATACAAAAACAGTCACTAAAAGTTTGGAAGACACATGAAGCATATCAAAATTCAAATCACAAAACATATGAAATGCAAATAAAACAAAGAGGAGAAAATAAAGGGATAGGGCTGAAATGATGTGTGTGCCTTATTTTCTCTACTAGATATGAATTAGTTTGATGTAAACACATAAAAAGGAAAAGAGAAGAAAGAAATGGAAAGAAAGCAACAGGATCCAAGAATACCCCTGATCAAATTTGCAATGAACCTAGCGTGCTTAAGAATAAAATAACAAAGAAAAACTCAGCCGTGACCAAAAACGTGTCTCAGGTATTTAAATACGACAAGATAACACATGTATATTACATATACATTTATACGGGTCCGCACAGAAAGCTGCAGTCTTGTACTGTTGGATACTGATTAAAGAAGAAATAAATTAAAGCATGCTAATTACACGCCTCTATGTCAGCTTGACGCACTTCTTAAATTGTATACCACCCTCACGTTTAACAATCATGACGCATAGGGTAGGGCTAAGGTTACTGTTTCTATAACACCCAAAACATGAGATTTTTCATTGAAATTTTAGATTAATGGCGATAATGAAACGTGAGCAGACTCGCACTCCATTGGGGTGTTTCTCAATGAGAAGCTCGACACCTGCTTTAAATATTCAAATGCGCACTGTAATGTAATTACATTTTAATAAATAATCCTGTCCAACTTGATATCTCCCCATTTATATTTTATAATGGCATTAGCTTTTTGTTTGTTTAGAGCCCTTCGTGGAGATAATTATCACCATCTAAAAGTGCGTCCTCTCTCCTCCAATGGCTAATCTACTGCCGGCTTTTCCTTGGATAATAAGAATCACAGATTTTGATTTGGTGCTTTTTTAATGAGTTTCTTTTATATTTCTAAATATTTTTTTAAGTCAGTAAAATTCATAAATAATACTACAAGAAATCAGAGAATTACCGACGGACATAACTGATGCTAAATTCAAATATTCCGTCAGTATTAATATTTACCGACGGAATTAAAAGACGGACAAAAGTATCGTTAATACGGACGTAAGTAACTTTAACAATGGAATATCAAATACATTTCCGTCAGTAAAATATACCAACAGACATAAAGAAACCATCGGTATATTGGCATAAATATACCGACGGATTAATAGAAACGGTCGATAAATAAAATGAACAATTTACCGACAATGTACAATGTTCCGTCAGTAATATGGAAAATTTTTTCCGATGGCATCCGTATTCCATCAATAATATTTGAATATGTTCTCCGACATTTTTCTCTAATTCGTCGGTAATTGAAAGTTAGATTTTTTTTAAAAAAAATCCCAACATTAAATTTTGTTTGATGATCTTATAAAAAATGCATAATTTCAACAGTTGCGAATTATCTATACATATTAAATTAATTTTTATATATATTAAATTTGTTTAAACAAAAGTTGATTCAAAATTTGTTAGGTGATAATAAAAACATTAAAGTTTACATAACATATCTTTGTAATTGAAAGCAAATGACTATAACAATCATAATGTCGTGGTAAATGGAGGGTGCTCACAGGTGCTACCCCTCTCCTTCAGCTGGTCCAACTCCTGTCTCAATTGAGCCATTTGGTCCATCAATGTATCCACTGTGGTCCGAAACTTGGTGACTTCCGACGATTGTGGTTGGTTGGTAGATGCTGCTGTATTGGATATAGAGGATTGCGAATAACTAGTATTCGCAAATAAACCTAGCCCGAATATCCATCCACGACGGTCCCTACTACCGACAACATCAAAATACGTCTGAGTCTCATCAACAAATTGTTCCTCTTGAGATTGTCGCTGAATGGTTTGTTGTATTTGGTCCTATTAGAAACCGATGTTTACATTAGTAAGGGATTATTCATAATTGTAAAACTAAATGATTATAAAAGAAATAATAATAAGGCATTAAGTTCACATACATTTAGTTCTCTACATCAGCTGTTGACGAATGTCACACCGTCATGCTTCTTGCTGTGAGTATGCAAAACTAGCTAAGTAGGTGTAGGAGGATGACCCAAAGACTTTTCCTGCATATTTAACCTAAAAGTTTGGATATGAACTATATTTAATAAAAATTTCAGCAGAGTTTCTCCTAATTTTATGATATGTCCCCCCGTTGAACAAATAAAAAAACTCATCACAATCATATATGGCACTAGGCATTTATATCATTGCCATTATCTATAATATAGCAAAGTAAAACATATACAAAATAAGTGTGAAGTTTAAATACTTACAAGTATTTGTGCATACTCATGGTGGGTTATTGATCCTCCCATATGTACGGGAAGACTCTCTCCTCCTGGGTCTCCACATCTGTTGGTGGAGTTACGCTCTGAGATTGTCATTACCGCAGGGCTTCTCCAATACTCCTACCATAGATTCCATATTTGTTCCAAAATAAAACGCGATCGTACACCAGCCTTGCATATCACACCAATGAAGTCACAATAACGTGTACGAGCTCGCCTCTTCTATAGTCTATATATGCTGGCATCGATACCAAAATTCCAGAAAAATTCTTTCTGAAATAAAAAGAAAAAAATTTGAAGTAATATTATGTAATAATATTTATGTAATTAGTGTATATAAAGCAATATAAAACAAAACTAAATGTTTATTGTACCTCAAAATCCTGAAAGTAAAATTCTTTTATTGCCTGAGAGATATTCTTCCACACATAACCCTCAAGATCAATCTGTTCTTTAAATTTAGAAGTCATATTTTTAGAACACGATCCAGACGGAAGCAACCTAATATAAGAAGTAATTTGATAAAATGAAAAAACTAATAAACCTATAACTTAATTAAAGACAAGTAGTCATTAATGTGATTTCACTTACATAGTGCCATCAATTGCTATGTACTTTCTTCCGTTTGGTCCCTGATCTCTAGGCCTGCAGACGTCTTCGCCATCCGATAAAGCGGTATTGGATGATATATGAGTTGGGGATGGGGATATGGATGGTGTAGCATGTCGTGTAGTAGGTGATGCCTCATTTGCAGCTGTAGGTCCGGGAGGGGGAAGAGGTGAGTTCGTGGGAGCTGTAGAATGTGACGATCCACCTACATAGTAAGTGCTCGATCATGCCTCTAAACCTGAGCTGCATAACCTCACGTCGTCTCTTTGGTCCCATATGACGAACCTGAAAATCATAGTTTATCGAATTTTCTACTTATATAATAATTTGAATTCAATATTTGATACAATATATGGAAAAGGAAATAAGGCGATTTGTTTAATGTCATATTCAAGTACAAACGACAAAAATGACAGTTAACAATTGTAGAACAAAAACAATAACAACCCTCATTCAATAGGGCATAGGACAAATTCTTATAGATACAACAATATATCAAAGTTCATTTGCTTATGTACTATATTGCAACGATAAATCAAAATGATATAATTATTTTGTTTGATTCCACGTGACATGGGATTCGGTAAAGGTAAATGAGTCCCCTATGTCTGGATTCCCAAGAAGTGTCCTGGCATGTTCAAACGCACCAATTGAAGCAGTAATACTTCTTCCTTTAAGTGTACGCTTTTGAACACCTTCTTGCACCAACGTTTTTACTATAGCTATACTTGTTGAGGATACATTGAATGCATCGCCAGTCTTAGTATGAAAGACTAACTCTCCAGATAAAATACTAGCGGGAACTAATTTACCTAAAATACAATTAGTATATGACCTTCATAATTTCATATTAGAAAATAGTTAAGCGAACCACTAATGGATATTAATGCATATGTGAATGTCCAGATGAGGTTTATGGAATTGTCAAATTTTGCTTAAGAACTGATCTCCCTAATCCTTTACATACTGTAGTGACATTGCTCTCGCCTTTATTGGCATACATGTCATCTTCAAGATTTAAGGAAGCTTAAAACATGTAATATAGACCATCAAATGTGAATATATATAATAATTTAATCAAAAGAAATGAGATGTGCATAAAAAGGAAAGAGACGTTATCCAGATCATACTAAACACCTTGAAGTAGAAGATCGGCCATAGAAGGCAAACGATCCTTAGTATATGAAGTGACAATTTTTGTTGCATACTTTATTCCTTCGATTAGAACAATTTTGCCATATTCCTCCCAATGGAAGGAATTACTGCCATCTAGAACCAGTCGCCATGTCGACATTCCTTAAATAAGAGTTGCAATGAAATTCTTTACATAATACACTTAAAAGGAAATAATTTATCACGTTAATTAAAAAATTCAATTACAAACACAATTTAATCACTATCATAACTTAATTGTAAAGTACAATCAACTTCTTCTTCAGAAGAATAAGAATCAAACTTGGGCTCCTCTTTAGATCTTTGACCGTCGTATCCTTTCCAGATCAAATTTTAACAAATTTGTTTGATGGATCGTTTAAAGATTCATTATCGTCATATATCACAGGTGCATTTATAAAAGTGACATTTTCCCGAAACGCTTTAGTGTCAACTCTCTGCTCTCCTTTTTATGTGATTGGAAAATACCTCTAGGTTTAATTGTACAAACCGCCAACCAATCTATCTTATCTCGTCGTAAGCTTGAAAAAGGGACATAATACACCTGTTTTCCTTGCATTGCCAACACAACAAAGAAGACGACGCCAGAGATGCAGTAGCTCGACGGCGATAACGCACCTCCAAACGACAGCAATGGCAGACAGAGGTGGCAGATGGAGGAGGAAGACGCAAGTGTGGGTGTAGGCGTGGGCTGCGGGGGAGGGCTTTCAGTGGTTTAAATGATAACCAAAACGACAACGTATGGTTTAAAACCTATATGACGTCATTTTCATAATCATTTAAACATTTAAAACTTTAACAAAACGACTTTGTATGGTTTAAAAGCTATACGACGTCGTTTTGGTTATCATGTAAACATTTAAAACTTTAACAATATGACGTCGTATGGTTTCAAACCAATAAGACATTGTTTTGATAATCATTTAAACATTTAAAACTTTAACAAAACGACGTCATATGGTTTAAAACCTATACGACGTCATTTTGGTAATCATTTAAATGTTTAAAATTTGAACAAAACGATGTCGTATAGGTTTTAAAACCAATACGACGTCATTTTACTAATCATTTAAACGTTTAAAACTTTAACAAAATGGTGTCGTATAGGTTTTAAACCTATACGATGTCGTTTTGGTAATCATTTAAACGTTTAAACCCTTCAGCCGAAATGACATCGTTTTGTTAGAGTTAAAAGACGATGAATAAAATGAATTTTTACCGACCAATTTACCAACGGAAGTATCTGTTGGTAAACTATTTTTTTTCCGAATTTAGCGACGTCAATTTATACCGTCACCAAAGTTATATTTCCAAACAACATTACCAACGTCTATACTATTTTTGTCGATAATGCCCTATGGTTTTCATACCGTCGATAAGATTCTGTCGCTATTTTTGAGTTCTCTTGTAGTGTAAATAGAAGGTATGTACAATCAAGAGATTGCCCATGATGCAATCTCTTATCCAAACCAAAAGAAAACTTTACAAGAAAGCATAAGGAGCCTTACAAATGTTTCCCATGACCATACAAACCACAATATCAAGCCTAAACCATGACTACAATCCAAGATGATGATATCAAGAATGTAACACCCCACACCCGTAAGACCCGAACCCGATATCGTTGGTGATATCCGAGTCCGTGTCCCACGAGAGTGGCGTACTACATCAGTCGATTTAAAATTCAGTATACATTTTTTTTATAGCCATTAACTCCACGTTCACATGGCAAACACAGTAAGTAAATAAAATCTGTGTTCAATATACACCAATTTCAGTTATTACAGTCATCCAGTAATAATTACAATCAGTCAATGCAGTAAAACATTAATACCACAAGGGCTCAGTAAAAATATAAAGCCTTGTTATGCAGTGATTGCGGAATACAATTTACTAAGACACTAATGCAGACACGAACCGATCCCGACCTCTAACCTTTACTCGTCTACAGTAGACATACTCCCGTGTCTATCGGGGTATTCTTCAGGACCTGAAAAAAATAGATGCAAATTTTGGGTGAGTTTTGCGAACTCAGTGAGAAACCATCATCGATGGTTCACTCAAATCATGCATTACGCCTATGGCGTATAAAGATAATACATTAATCATCGACATCGATAAGCGATCAATAATCATATCCAAGAATAAATAAAACATTCACATAATTCATGCCATTACAAAAGCAAGACATGTCACGTAGCGGTCATTTATGCGAATGCAATGCATATGAGACTCTTTCCGCTTATTCAAGATTGTGCCCAAGTGCTCGGTCGGTGTTCAGTGGGGACGCGTGTGATTTCTCCCTCGGGCTCGAGGCGGTCAAGACAAGATGAGAGCTCAAGCTCTTATCGGTAATAATAGCAACTGGGGCACGTCCATTATCTCGATCATGCAATTATGCATGCGATGCGAGATGCAAGAATGTACGATGTTTGGCTATAAAGCCCAAAGTATCGATGAATCAATGATATGGCTATAAAGCCCAAGATAGCGATGTTGAAGACGGTGGCTATAAAGCCCGATCTACCGAAGTCGGTAAAATCATACAATACAATCCCATACATTACATGCCAAGATTCATACAAAGGATCATTCAATTCACTTTTGCACGTAATTCACGTTGAGCATGTAAACAACCAAAATTTGAGAAACCAACTAGGTTACTCACCTATTGCTTCCGAGCTAATGCCGGAAGTCTCGTGACGTCGGTCAATCGACGCCCAATTGGGCCTCTATATGAATCGAAAAAGTACGAGTCACTAAATATGAAATTGTGCTCATGTTGATGAGATATGCATGTTCATGAATTCGGTCCTAATTCAATATTTTCCCATAATGAAATTCTATCAAAATTAGAAATCCATAGAGTGCCGACGGTGCAATTCGGACCTCTATAGTCCTCAATTAAATAAAACAGTGTTTACATGTTCGTCAATAGGGCTACGTCAAATTCCGCCTAAAAATTCCTTTTCTCATAATATGAAATTAAATGTTCAACGAATCCGATGCCTCTGGAATCAGGTCAATCGGACGTCGGACGGGAAAGAAATTGACAAAGGAACAATCGGATCAATTAATGCCAAAATAAATAAATAATCAAAACAGAATATTTATTTATCCATAAGCTGCCTCATGAGGCGCGACGCCTCGCGAGGCTGAATCATCCTGCTTCGTCATGAGGGCAAGCCGTCGCCTCGCGACCAGGCCAATTATCTCGCCTCTGAGGCGAGAAGTCGCCCTCGCGAGACGGCGAGTTCCCCTGCCTTGCCCTTTTTTTTTTTTTCCAGATTTCAATTCCTAATTTCCAACTACTCTAACTTTTAGCACACAAATCAAAAAAATTCCCACTATACCTCATTGGAAAGCTTATGAAAAGCTCTACAATTCTCAAGCAGACCAAAAAATTCAAATCCAACCTTAAGAGTCTCAAATAATCCATCAAACCTTCTGCCTAATCAATTTCCCTCAACACTGGGCAGTACATTGACAATTGCATAATTCACTGATTCTTCAGAAATAAATTACCACAAAAATATGGTCAATAATTTCACAATGTCCTCTACAACTTTCATGAACAATCCAAAATCAAATTCTATTTCTAAACCAGTCAATTAATTCATTCAATGTCACTGTCCCTGAAATCCTTCAATATGGGCAGTAACCTTACAACAAGCATAACTCCCTATATACAAGTCAGTAAATTCAGAACTTTATATCCCTGAAAAGATAACATCTCAAACTTCAATTTCCATGAAGCACTCAACATCCAATTCAATCTCTAACAATTTCAAAACTGTTATGGAAGTTTCTGTTATGATCAGCCACTCATAACCTAATGTAGGGTTCACTTTTGAAAAATCATAACTCCCAATTCTGACTTCTAAAAATTACAAACCATCTGTCATTTTCAAGGTAATCTTTTCCTATACAACTTTTCAGAAGCTCACTCACACCAATTCAGTCCACATAAAATGTTAAAATTGCCTCCAATCAGTAAACTCACAAAATCACACTTAAGCTAGGTTTCATCCAAAATGCTCAAAACCAGTCATTAGTAATCAATTCATATCTCCCAATATATAATTCAAAAAATAGCAAGATCAGTAGCAATGGAAAGATAATCAAATATGCTACAACTTCCATGAAGACCATTCTCCCTAATTCCATCTCAATTAATTCATAAAAATCAACAAAACTCAGATGTCATGGTTGCGGTTACTGTTCACAGGCAATGGAACAGTAACTTTCCATTCAAAACTTCACCCCTCTATCATTGAAATTAAACAACACCTATTTCACACTAAATTGAAGCCAACATTCCAAAGTTTCAGTGGCCACAAACCTTGCCTCATTTACATAACCACACAATGAGTTATGGTCAAAGCAGTGCAATAGGTCAAATATCAAGTTTCCAGCTTTACTTCTCTATTCACTTCCTTTCATTCCAACACCCTTCCTACATCCATAAGCATCTTAAGTGGACACAAAATCAGTCCCTATATCATGTCTACATTCACTAGGCATTCCTACGAAAAATTGGCAGCACTAACCTCTTCCCTTTCCATGCACAATTAATCATCAATATGAATTCAAAATCAAGCTAAAACCAAACTTAACCATTACCATTCATTATCCTAACATACCTTACATTTATACCCATTAATTTATACTATAATTCTCATCAAAATAAAGCATCAATAAACTTAATAATAATACCATAATCCCCTTTAAATGCTTCTAACTACCATGATGTATTAACTACAAAATCAAGCATAATTAAACACTTAACTTAAAACTTTACCTATTTAAAACTTCCAATCTTCAATCCCTTTACTATCTCACCTCAACACCTTCTTCACTCTCTTCAAACACATGCAAGTGGGAGGTCATCATGGCAAGACAACAACTTGGTTGCATGAAGGAAAGCTTGAGTTTGGAAGAAGAAGTGATTTGAAAGGAGGAAAATTGATGGAGAGGAGAAGAGGCAAAGTTGATTTCGGATGGTGATGAGAAACAAACCAATAAATCATCTTTTTATCTCTTTTTAAGAGAGCATCCGAAAATTCTAGGCTATGGCCAAGTCATCCTTAAGCATTAAATGCTTAGGTCAAATAGTCAAATGTGGAAAAGTCATAACCAATCAAAAATTTTAAAACCAAGACCAATATAATGCAATCTCATTTTCGGTTCCACTAGGTTTAAGGGTCCAATTATGGGTCCCTCCAAGGTAAATAATTGGATAGATCCAAAAATCAGTAAAAATTTAACCGGTTCGCCAATTGGTAATTTTTTTCTGGTCCGGGAATTTCCGGGAATTTCCCCGAATCATTTTTCTGAGAATTAATGAAATTCCCTAAAATTATAAAACAGGTAACAGTGCACTCCAAATAATTTTTCAACCATGAAAATCACCTTTTCGACCCCAAAACAAGTTTAGGCTGCCATCTGGCGATTTTGGTCCGGAATTTTCTCCGGAAAATTCGAAAATTCTATAAATCCCAAAAATGTAAAACGCTTAATAGCGACTCGTAACAATTTTTCAAATCCCATAACCACGTTAATCACAATAAAATACCGTTAGGCCCAATTACCGGGAATTATCATGAATGCATTTACCGTAATTCCATATACACAATTGATACTGTGTATCGATCCTATTATGCATGAACAGTAATAAATATTCCTTATCAATCTTATCCTATGCCAATTTTACTATTTTACCCTTCCAGGAGGGGGTGGGATGTTACAAAGAATCATCTTACCAGTAACACAAATTTTCATATAACAGTCCTAATCAACAGATAACTAATCAAGACTACCTACTAACCTATAACTTGAAGACAACACATCATAATTTGAATTCTTCTTATTTCCAGGGCAATGTGAGATCTTATTTGTATAGGATACCGGAGTGATAAGGTAGGTAAGATAGAGCCTTACTTTCTCAATTCTAATCCAACCTTCCTTTGTAAATCCGATCTAGACCTCCAGATTTTAAGGCACCAATCTGTAGGGTAGGGGGTCTCCTAGTGTTATTATCGAAGGAGTGTCCCCTTGTAGCTTGTGACACTATGATTTCATGACTAATTCTTCAAAGCTTTGTGGAGATTGAGGCTTTCCTTCCATCTTATGTTTCTCCTACAGTAGCTGTCAAAGAGGGATTGGGTTTCCCTCTCTTTACTCGAACCTGGAGTCAAAACTGCAGACATTTAATTAGAAGTATAAAACACACAAAATTTACCTTCTCTCAGTGTTTGAGCTGAGGTAATCCATAACTTGAAAGATCAATCTTATGTTGAAGCTCCCTACGTCCAAGGCTTCATCTTTAAAGGTTCGAAAGTTTCTTTCAATCCACAGGTTATACACAATAATAGAAAGGATAATGATGAAAGTATTGATGTCACAGTTTCTGAAAGTTGGTGACTAGTTAAACCAAATTAAAATGGACTGGAGGTTTGTCAGGTGAGGCAGGTGTATTTGGAAGTGGTTTAGACAGTTTAACCATATTGTTTTAGAGAAAGGACATTCAAAGAACAGATGCTCAATAGTCTCAATGTCCCAGACACACAAGGAGCATTGATTTAGGGTATGAAGGTAAAGGAATTTGTCCCTTGTCTGCAATTTATTCAAGAAGGCTAACCATAAAATGAAGGAGCACCTAGGACTATTCCTTTTATGCCATACTAGTTTATAGCAAAGAACAGTATGATTTGGAGGTCTCATGAAAGTGTAGGTAGAAGCATTTGTATACTTCTTTGATAAGCTAGCTAGCCATTCCAAACTATCCTCTCGTGAAGAATCTGGATGGTATTGCAAAGGTTATAGATTACTAATGGTCCCAACTGTTGTCTCTTACCAACACCATTCATTATTCCTGATTACTTCGGACACTCTTGCAATTATAGGAAGCTCTGACCCATTGATCAGTTTAGGAGTAGAGTGAGCCATTAATTTTCATTTCCTATTATAAATCTGAATTAGTTCCCAATTTGATCCCTAACATACAAAACCTTTCTTCAACTCCATGAACTATAGTTGTTAGGAAGGGTACTCTAGGAATTTTTCCTTTCTAGAATAATAGTGTGTACTCACCTAACCCACAATGCTTTCCTATCATTAAACAGAAACCAAATTCTTTTCCCTATTAGCACATTATTCTAAGTAGACAAATGTTTAATACCTAGACAACCTCTCTTTTGGATCTGCAAATGTCATTCCATTTAACCTTAACACGAGCTTTTTTCTTCACCTTTCCAGACCACAAAAAATTCCCAAGTTTTGTCTTGTCTCTATTTCCTTGATAATGGAGGCTGGGAGAATGCAGTGACTAGACAATACACCTAAAAAGTGAAAAGGATCAAAATAACTAATTGTAGTCTACCAGTATAAGAGAGATTTTTATGGGTGCATTTGTTAGCTCTGGCATCAACTTTATCCAACAAAGATACAGAATCCCTCCTAGACAACCGACTTATTAAAAGAGGAACTCCCAGGTATAAAATGGGAAGGTGACCTCTTTTAAGACCCGACATAATTTCCATTTGATGGTCCACCTGGTCCATATCTGGAGATAAAAAGAAATGACTCTTGGAAAGGTTCATTTCCATGTCAGAAAAATTAGAAAAGGTACTCAAGCAGTTAAGTAAGTATGGGCTGAGGACAAATAACCAAGACAAAACAGTAAGAGAACATTAGCAAAAACGAGATGGGTGAGTTTAAGCCTTTACATGTTGGGCCCTAAAATGTTTCTCAAATTATTTATTATTTGTTTAAAATATTTTAATTTTTATGATTTTTTTGTTTATTTTATTTATTTTAAGAATTGAACCATTAATGTTAGTGAGCATAAGTAGCAATTAGAAGTTAGAATAGAATTGCTAAAATTAAATTAGTGTTGGTTAAGGTATTAGATTAAATGGATTAAGGAGTTAGTAGATGAAATAAATGAAGGAGGGTAATATTGGATGGACAAACAAAAAGAAGGGTAATTTTGGAAGACCAAGGTAAAAATGTGTCTTGAATAAGGAAGAAGAGAAGAAGAAATCGTGAGAAGACAAGAAGGAGAAGGGATTCACGAGAGAAGCTAGGAAAAGAAGAAGAAATCGTGAGAAGAAAAAGAAGGAAGAAGATATGTTCAAGGTTAGCTTCATTTTTCTTTTTGCTTTGTTAGAGAAGGAGTTAGGAAGAAAATGGGATTTTGTGTTGAGAATGAAGGAAGGAAGGAGATGATTTAAGGAACCCATCTTGAATTTTTAGGGTTTCTAAACTAGGTTTTGGTCTTACTAACCTAGATGAACTATAAGAAAGTTAATTTAGAGCTTAATTTTTCATTTTATGATTATTGAAGTTTTATGAATTTTTATGGCATATTGTTTTGAATGAGAACTTGGTTTATTTTAGAAAACCAAGGAAACTCAATCCAAGAGTAAGAGAAAAGACAAGCTTGACTTGAATTTTGCAAACCAATTAAGTGGGTGATGTGTTTATGGTTATTGTGTAAATGAGCAATTTGCTTATATATGTGTGTATGTGTTTAATTGATTGGTTTTGAATTATTGTGTATGTGGAAAATGCATTATGACTTATGTTCATATTATGCCTTGAAAGATAATTGCCATTGTGTATGAATGGAAAGAGGAAAAAGCGTGAAAGTATGAGAATGTATGGAGATGAATTGAGTTTTGAAATTTGATTGTGTTTAGGTAAGAGAGGAACCGTTTCGTTAGTCACGTGCACATTGACCTATAACCTTCTCCCGGTTGCCCGTTTATGGCATATGAGATTCAAAGGATGGAATCATTTCATTCATGGTGTAAACTTCGGTTTCTCCATTTCGTTCCACGGAGCTCTTGAGCCATTTGTTTGTGCATTGCATCTTCAATTTGTCAAGTATGATGCATAATTGAATGTTGTGCATCGATGGTTGGATATATGATATGTTCTATGTGATAAAATGCTTAACTTTGAGTTTTGGAACTAAAATTGAGAATGCTTAAATTGTTACATATATATGTATATATGTTTGATTGTATGGCTCATTACCAATAGCTATAAATATATTAGCCACTGAGCTATGTAACTCAACCCATATTTTTCCACTCCTCAGGTGCAGAACAAGACAATTGTTAATCATTGCAAGGCATCGGAAACTCCAAGATAGTTAGAGACTTTTGTAACTAAGTAAGTGACTTTGTATTTTGGATAGTTTTATAGGCATATCAAACATGAGCTCCTTTTTGTATTTTGTTTTAAGTTAGTGATGTGTATGTTGATATGTAACTAAAGTTAGGCTCAAACTCTGTTGGATTCATTAATGGAATGAAGAAGTTTCTCTTGTGCATGTTCTTATGTCCATGTTCATATTTATCTTGTTTGTTGAGATAGTTAGTAGCATGTCGTGTTGAGATTTGAAAATGAAAAAAATCTTGGAGTACGTTGGCATTTATTTCTTAGTTGAGTTGTTAATATTTGGAATAGGTTGTTGGAGTGGTTAATTGTATGTTGTTGGAATTGTATGTGTAAGTACAAAATTTTTTGTTGGATGTTGGGTTTCTTGGGTCGAAATTGAAGGTTTCGCCGCAGCGAAGTCAGATGTTCACCACGACGAACCTCTCCAAAAGGGTGTTTTCATGTTGAATTTTGTGACTTCATCGTGGCAAGGCCTGACTTTTGGACTTTCGCCACGGTGTATTTTTCCCGAAGGGTTTTCTTGCTGAACCTCGGGACTTTGCCATGATGAAGCCAAAAGTTGGTCGTGGTGAACTTTTTCCGAGAGGTGCATTCGAAAAATTTTGTAGTTTTGCCACAGCGAGGCCAGACTTTCATTGCAGTGTATTTGACCTGAAGAGTGCAGTCGCTCGTTCTTGAGAGTTTGTCGCGACAAAATTAGGCGAACTTCTCCCGAAGGGTCCTAGGAAATATTTACACAATGTCCATCGAACATTTAGTACACCGCGGTGAACCCGCCACTGCACACACTGCTATTCCAATTAAAAATTGAATTCTTTTGAACCTCCTTTCGCATGATCCTTAGCCGGCAACTATAAGTGGTTATCTTGAGATTAGTCACAGGGTCGGGCCCAGCATTACATCTCCAATAGTATTTAAAGGAAGTATTGCTGTCTATATAAGCATTCAGGCTCCTTGAGAATACCTCTATATAAATAATAAAGAGAAAAGGAGATAAAGGGCCCTCTTGTCTTAAACCTGACTTCCTTGGAAAGAATTTTGTGGGGGATACATTGATCAAAATAGCATACAAAGGTGAGGCAATACACTCTCTTATCCAATCAATGAACTTAAGAGGACAACCTACAACTACTAGCACATTAAAAAAAATCTCAATGGATCGAGTCATAGGCTTTTTGTAAATCCACTTTAAAAGCACATCTCCTATTATTATTTGTAAGATCGTAATTCTTGAAAATCTTTTAGGACAATAAGATATTATTCCCTATTTGATGGCTCTTCATGAAAGCACTTTAGTTTAGGTTGATAATGTGAGGGAGTAACTCTCTAAGCCTATTAGCCATGATTTTTGCAATCACCTTATAAATCATGTTACAACATGAGATTGGCTTATAATCAACTATTGTGGAAGGATGATCTTTTTTAGGAATAAGAGAGATGAAAGTAGAGTTAATCTCTTTGAGTAATTTCCCATAATGGAAAAAATCTTGGATAGCCAGAGTAATTTTCTCCCCTATTATATGCTATGTATGTTTAAAGAAAATCACATTCAACCCATTCGTCCCAGGAGCCTTATTCAGATTAAAAGAATTGAAAACATTCCTTATCTCTTATGCTGAGACTTCAGCAATGAGTTTGTTTATGAGAGTTTCAGAAATCATATCAGGGACAAGATTTTTCATAAACTCTTTAGAAGAAAGAAGGTCCTTTTTATTCCCAATAGTTCTTTGAAAGAAACCTAGGAACTGTTCTTGAATCTCTTTTACACTAACAATTTTATTGCCATTTCCCCTATTAGAGAGTGAATGTTGTTTCTCCTATTTGACATATAGAATTGTGAAAGAATTTAGTGTTTCTATCCCCCTCTTTGAGCCATTTGATATGGGAAGATTGTTTATATAAACTCTCCTGATCATCTAAGGCTCTAACCAAGTTATTTATGGCCTTAATTTCCTTGTCAACCACGTGGGGACAATTAGGAAAATGTCTCTTTTGATCTTGTATATTGTTAAGAACTATTTGACAATTCTCAACTCTAGCATTCACATCTCCCATTTGACCAGAATTAAGCAGTTTGAGCACTTTTCTCACCAATTTAAGCTTGGACACTACACAAAACATAGAGTTCCTTAGACTTGAGTATTCCAAGCCTCTTTTACTATTTGGAGAAAGTTTGGCTATGAGACTAGGAAGTTTGCAAGCATAGAAAGGAGAAGGCCTCTTGGGCATATTTGCTAAGGACCTAATCATTACTGGGGAATGATATGAAATGTTGGGATTATGAATAACCTTATAAGATCAAGGAAACCTAGAACTCCAGGCAACATTGACAAGGGCTTTATCTAACTTCCTAGCAATAAAGAGCTCACCACATTGCTCGTTGGTCCACGTAAAACTAGGACCACGAGAATTTAAATCATACAATGTACAATCCTCAACATACTACCTAAAATCACTCATACCATTAAAATCCGAGGGACTTATAGGCTCAACCTCATGAAAAAACAGAATAGCATTAATGTCCCCTGCTATAATCCGAACTTGATTTCCTACTGAGTATTTTATATTGGATAGGGCAGACCAGAGATTCTTCCTATGATTGTAATTGTTTGACCCATAAACACATGTTACATAAAAGACTGAAGAGCTACTTATAGGAGTTACCTCCAAGTGGTTTAGTTGATCACTAGTGATTTTAAGAGCATACATAAAACAACTCGGCTTCCATGCTATTACTAACCTAGCATTTGAAGCTTGCTCTAAATTACTATAAGAAAGCCATCTAGGAAACAAAGAGGAGCACACATTATTAAAAAAAAAAGGAGTGATTTAATCCTAGATTCAATCAAGTTAACAAAAGAAACTGACAATCTCTTAGCAAAACATTCACAGCTAATTGCTTTTTAGAGTTATTAAGACCCTTAACATTCCAAAAAACTAAATTCACAACATAAAAAGGAACAATAAACCTATTACTTTTGTTTCCTTCTAGATTTCCTACTCTTTCTAATAGTAAAATCCCCCTCCGCCCCATCTATAAGACCCGGACTCTGTGCATCAATAACAGGAACCGATTCATATTTAGAAGGGGAAAGGACGTTACCTACTTGGCTCATAACCACGAGGTCGACATCCTCGAGGTTTGCCTTTGGATCATCTAGCTTTTGTTGAGCCTTGCTTTGTTCAATTAAACTTCCAGAAGGACTGCTTTCCTTGTCACTTTGAATTGCCATCTCAAGAGGTTGATCATTCTGTAGGGGTTCCTTTGCCCTCACTTTGTTCAATTGGGATTCCAGAAGCCATACTCTCCTTGTGAATTTGTTGTGTCTTTTTAGAGACTAGCACCTTTCCATTCTTCTATTGATGGTTTAAACTTATTGGTATGGATTCCTTCCCCTTTTCCAACTCTTATTGTAATCCAGTCTCAAATAGTCGCCCAGTAGGAGTCCATTCTTTCTTCTGTAAATGATGCTCAAGCCTCCATTCATACTCAATATGTATTTCCTTGAAGGTTATTTTTCCCTCTTCATTACAAGTGGCAAATTGAAAAGATGAAGGCCAACTCTTTCCCAATTCTAAGTCCACACACATTCTAGTATGCACAATCCTGGACATCTTAGTTGTTTGCGTATCTATTACCAACTGAACTAGCTATTCTTCCCAACCCCTCAATATTTTAGTATTCCACCGAAATGTTATAGAACTTAGTCCAAACCGGAGCAAATCTAACCTCCGAAATGTTATAGAACTTAGTCCAAACCGGAGCAAATCTAACCTCTTCCTGTTCCCCCCCCCCCCCAATTCAAGCTCCATCTCCGTAGGAATAAGGGTTTTCCTTGGATATTCCAAGGCCCCTTCTCCAGAACTGAGTTCATACTAGCCTCCGAGTCAAATTTAAATAAGAAATTATTCGCACTCGTAATTAAAATTTCAGTCAATCCGAAAACTAAACAGGATTTAGCAAGTGCTCTTTAAATCACTGGATACACATGGTGCTTACCTAAGAAAAATTCAATCAGAGCATGCCGGAATTGAGCTGTTCCTTTCTTCGATAATTCTGGTGGTGGAATTACTAGGATTTGATCATCCTTGAACTTCAACGGGTAGTATGTCAATGCCTTCCCAACTGATGAGTCCTCATCTACATCAGTGACCACAAACTTCCAAGATCTAGGTTTCTTTAAAGATTTTGTGGAAAGGGGGTTTTGGGAAGGTTTTGGTTCCATGAGGAACGTAATTTGGTTAGAGAAGGAAGATGAATGTTTGGGTTTAAAAGGGTGGGGTTTTGTAAAGGGTCGATTGTGAGAGGTTAGGTCTAGGTGAAGAGACAGAAATCGGGGATAGAGGGATTCATGGGGGAGAAGGAGAAGAAGAAGAAGAAGAAGCCATAAAGGATGGAGGGAGTAACCGCCGACAATCTCAGAAGTTATGGAATCTCCGCTTTGCACCTTCCTTTAAGACATGGATGAAAGTGTCTTAAATATTTTAGGATGTGTCCAGAGCAATGTTATGAATACCGTACCGGACTCGGTACCAGATTGGGCTCTGGAACGGAACTGTACCGGTATCGGTCGGTACCGGGTACCGTTTCGGGATATTTTTTAAATTTATAAAATAGTCCCTAAACTTTTTAAAAATTGCAAAATAGTCCATATTGATATATTATACAACTGTACTGTATACTTTACTAGTTTACTGTTTACATCAACCATACTTTAAAAAATCTTAATAATAAATAATAATGACAATTAATTTGAAATAACAATAATTTTTAAATATTTTACATATAAATAATAATCACAATTAATATAAATAAAGACAATCATCATCATACAATTATAAAACTAAGAATAATAGAAAGCATTTAAAATATTACAATCATACAATTTCATCATTATAATAAATAATATTACATATTTACATCAAAAGATTCAAAACATCCGATTAAAAAACAATAAATATTACGTAAAGGTTGATGACGAATAAGCAATCAAGTAAAAGTTGAACCTGAAACAAAAATATTACATTTACATTACATACATATAATTTAACATAAACATCAATGATCAAATACAAGTAAAATTAAAAGAAGAGGAAAATAAAACACGAAGTTCAATCGTCAATGGGTCGATACCATTGAATCGATCGACCCTCTTGATCATTTGGTACAAAATCCTCATCATTGAGAGGAGCTTCATCATCATTCAAATTTAATGCACCAAATGACATGTCAATGCTTTCCCATCCAAGATCATCTTCCACATTCAAATCACTTACATCAACCAAATTGGGTTCTTCAGAAACCCAATCCTCCAAAATATCAATATTATCAATCGCAATTGGATCATTTGAACAACTTGTGCTACTAAGAGTCATAGTAAACAATTACATTTAATTATTAAAAAATTATAAGAAATTATATAAAAATTAATAATGAAAATAATGAAAATAACATACCTTTCCCGAAGCTTTAAATTGTAACGAACAAAAACCAAGTCATTCAACCTCTTATGCTCCAATCTATTCCTTTTCTTGGAATGGATAAATTCAAATGTGCTCCAGTTTGTTCACACCCAGTTGCACTCACATTGACTTAAAATTGAATCGCAAACTTTCTCAAATCTGGAACACTACATTCGAAAAGATCCCACCAAGCAACTGCAAGTTATAAGAAAACAAAAGTAGTGTTATAAACAAAATAAAGTGATAAATAAATTTCAACAAATAAGAAATAGGAAATAAGTAATACCTGGAGAAAGAAGTCCTCTTTGTTGAATAGCGACTGACTTTCCAAAATCTCCATAAGAGTACTTATAAGCCTCCATTTGTGTGGTTAAAGCAATTTGCATTGAGTCATGAGGAACAATTGTTGTAATTGTCATAAGCATTCCTCTACTAACTTCAGCTTGCTTTGCAACATCCAGTCTAAAATACACATTGGGATTCAAAAATGCCCCAGCTACAAACAATGGAGAAGAAAGTTGTCTTCTCCTTCTCTCATTAATGATTGAGATATATGGCTCGTATAAAGAAGGCTTATGTTTCAGATTGGCCTTGTTTGCTTCCGTTGCTCTCTCCATAGCATCAAAAATATAACTCATTGTTGGCTTTTCTTCACTATTAGCCAACCGAAGCACCCTCACCAAAGGCTCACAAACCCGGATAACGAATTGAGATGCCGACCAAAATTCCCTATCTTCCAGTATGATACTACAAACCTCCATTCCAGCATTAGACCTAGCATGCTGAGAGGTTACCCACTTATCACTTGTAAACATTTGCCTTAACTCCTTTCTCAACAAAAGAAAAGACTGAAGTGATAAGAAATTTGTTGCAAATCTTGTCACAGCAAGGCGACACAAATTCCTACCATTGGTAAATTCCCTTCTCATCAAATTTAAAACCCATGCACGATTATAAATAAATTTTGTCACCTTCTTTGCCTTCTGCATGGTCTCATCAAAAACAGGAAAATACCTAGGATTTCCTATATCCTCCAGTATTAAGTCAATGCAATGTGCAACACAAGGAGTCCAAAAAAATGAATTATAGGTTCTCTGCAACCTTTGTCCTGCCGCTTTATAAGCGGAATCATTATCAGTAATAAACTGAACAATGTTTTCCACCCCTACTTCATTCACAACTTGATCAAATATCCTAAACAAAGTATCAGCATTTCTAATCAGGCCAGATGCATCAATCGATTTTAAAAACATAGAGTCATTAAAACAATAAACCAAAAAATTGATGATAGGCTCTTGTCTCCTATTCGTCCAACCATCACACATAATTGAGCATCCATTAATACCTCAATTCGCTCTTCTTTCATCCAAATAAGCTCTCATTTCAGACACAGCACAACTCAAAAGTTTACCTCTTAAGTCATCAACCGATGGCCCTTTGTATCCTGGACTATAAGAGGCTATGACATCTATCATAGGTTGATAATAATATGATTGAGAAGCATTAAATGACAAACCTGTATCATACCACCATCTAGCTACTTCCATATCTACATTGTGAGCCGCATCTCTTGTCTGTATTGTACTACGAATTGAAGGTTGGGCTCCAGGAGTTGTTCGTGGTGCAAAGAAACTAGGCAGCTACCTTCTTCTCTTCCTCACTTCAGATTGTACAGGATCCTGAGACTGAGATGGAACACTACCAGTACCAGTACCAGTACCACTACCACTTCCACCTTGAACATCTCCATAATCACCACGGAAACCGGGAAATTAACTTCCACTACCAATTTCAAGATTCAATCTTTCCCTTCTATCTTTCTCAAATTGATGCTCATCAAGCAATGTCTTCATCTGCCACTTCACATCATGACTTACTTTTTTACACGCTTCTACATCTCCTTTAACCCCAGCTAAATGTCTTTTCAATCGGGTGATTCCTCTACCTTTCAAATGCTTGTTACAAAACAAGCAAATGGTATGATTCTTTTGACCAGGAACCACACCAGCATGAGCCCAAGTCGGATCATCAGATCTTCTGAACTAGTTTGATCGGAGTATTTGAACTTCCTTCCATTTATCTGTACACAAAAATGAATAACACATAATTTCAGTACATAATGACAATGCAATTCAATTCAATCAAATTCAATTCAATCAAATGCAATCAAATGCAATTCAATGCAATCCAATCCAATCCAATTCAATTCAATTCAATTCAATTCAATTCAATCCAATTCAATTCAATCCAATTCAACTCAATTCCAATTCCAATTCCAATTCAATCCAATTCCAATTCAATCCAATCCAATCCAATCCAATCCAATTCAATACACTTCAATCCAATTCAATTCAATCCAATCCAATTCCAATTTCATTCATTCCAATTCAATTCAATTCAATTCAATACAATTCAATTCAATTCAATCCAATTCAATTCAATTCCAATTCCAATTCAATCCAATTCAATTCAATCCAATTCAATTCAATCAAATTCAATTCAATCAAATTCAATTCAATCAAATGCAATCCAATCCAATCCAATCAAATCAAATCCAATCCAATCCAATCCAATTCAATCCAATCCAATCCAATCCAATCCAATCCAATCCAATTCAATCCAATTCTAATTCCAATTCAATCCAATTCCAATTCAATCCAATCCAATCCAATCCAATTCAATTCAATCAAATTCAATTCAATCAAATTCAATTCAATCAAATGCAATCTAATCCAATCAAATGCAATGCAATTCAATTCAATTCAATTCAATTCAATTCAATTCAATTCAATCCAATTCAATTCAATTCCAATTCCAATTCAATCCAATTCCAATTCAATCCAATCCAATCCAATTCAATTCAATTCAATCCACTTCAATCCAATTCAATCCAATCCAATCCAATTCCAATTCCATTCATTCCAATTCAATTCAATATAATTCAATACAATTCAATTCAATACAATTCAATTCAATTCAATTCAATTCAATCCAATTCAATTCAATTCCAATTCCAATTCAATCCAATTCCAATTCAATCCAATCCAATCCAATTCAATTCAATTCAATTCAATTCAATTCAATCTAATTCAATTAAATTAAATTAAATTCAATTCAATCAAATGCAATCCAATCCAATCCAATCCAATCCAATCCAATCCAATCCAATTCAATCCAATCTAATCCAATCCAATTCAATCCAATTCCAATTCAATCCAATCCAATCTAATTCAATCCAATCCAATTCAATTCAATTCAATTCAATTCAATCTAATTCAATTCAATCAAATGCAATTCAATCAAATGCAATGCAATCCAATCCAATCCAATCCAATTCAATTCAATTCAATTCAATACAATTCAATTCAATTCAATCCAATCCAATTCAGTTCAATTCCAATTCCAATTCCAATTCCAATTTAATCCAATCCAATTCAATTCAATTCAATTCAATTCAATTCAATTCAATCCAATTCAATTCAATCCAATCCAATTCAATCCAATTCAATCCAATTCAATTCAATCAAATTCAATTCAATTCAATTCAATCTAATCCAATCAAATTGGATTCAATCCAATCCAATTCAATTCAATCCATACCAATCCAATTCAATTGCAATTCCAATTCCAATTCAAATCCAATTCCAATTCAATGCAATTCAATTCAATTCAATTCAATCAAATGCTATCCAATCCAATCCAATCCAATCCAATTCAATTCAATTCAATCCAATTTAATTCAATCAAATTCAATTCAATTCAATCTAATCCAATCCAATTGGATGCAATCTAATCCAATTCAATTCAATCCAATCCAATCCAATCCAATCCAATTCAATTCCAATTCCAATTCAATTCCAATTCCATTACATTCCAATTCAATTCCAATTCCATTCCAATCCAATTCTATTTCAATTACAATTCAATTCCATTACATTCCAATTCAATTGAATTGAATTCAATTCCAATTCCAATTTAATTCATTCTAATTCAATTCAAAACATACTCCAACAATTTGCAATTCCAATCCAATTCAATTGGAATTCAATTCAATTCAATTGCAAATCAATTCTAATTCAATTCAATTCCAATTCCAATTCCAATTCATTTCTATTCAATTTCATTCAATTCCAATTCCATTCATTCCATTTAATTCCAATTCCATTCATTCCATTCAATTCTAATTCCATTTCATTCAATTCCAATTCCATTTTCATTTTCATTTCCATTTCCATTTCCATTTCCATTTCCATTTCTATTTCCATTCAACCAATTTTCAATCCAATTCTAATTCCAATTCCAAAATTAATTTTCTATCAATTCAAATATCCAATTCCAATTTCCAATTACAATTTCTAATTCCAAAATGCAACTCCAAATCTAATTTTCAGTACAATTCCAAATTTTATTCCAATTCTAATTTCAAGCTTACAACAAATTCTAATCAAATTTTATTCCAATTTTAATACCTTAAAATCTACTAAATTACAACCACCAATCAAAATTTTTTTTTCCAATGCAACAATCAACATTTCGGATTCATTCAACATCATCGGATCATCTACAAATCCAACATCATCTACGGATCTACCAACCAACACAAAAAAAAGAAAATATTTTCCAAATGCCAAGAAAAATTAAACACAACAATCGTTCATTTACGATCTGGATTCTGGGTCGATGTTGGGTCCTCGGTGAGAAAATGACGGTGGGCGTGGGGTGTCTTGGTGACGACGTCCGGCGTTGAAGACGGCGACGCAAGGGTGTGCGGTGGACTCCGGAGGGTGGATCTCAGCAGGTGGCGACGGCTTCGGGCGTTGAAGACAGCGACGCAACGGTGTGCGGTGGACGCCGGATGGTGGATCTCAGCAGGCGACGGCTTCGAGAGGCGACATCTTTGGGCATTGAAGAAGAAGACGACTCAACGTCCACGACTCCACGACTCCAAGAGGACGAAGACAAAGAAGAAGAGGAGGCGAGGGCCGACGAAGGTGACGACTGACGAGCGACGACGGCGAGGGAGGCAGTCGGCGAGGGAGCGGCGGCGATGTGAGAGGGAGAGAATGAAGAGGAGAGAAATGTGAGAGTTGAGTTGAGAGGGAGAGGCACGAAGCCGGGTTAGGTCTTTTTAGGGTTTTTTTCCATTTATTGCAAAATGGTCCCTAGAGTTTATAGTTTTTTGCGGATTGGTCCCGATATTTCGGGATTCCTCATATAAAATTAACTATAATAAAGTAGCACATATCAACAACCAAACAAATATACTACTATTAAATAATCAACACCTTATGTATCTATATGACATTATATCATCTCCAAAATTTTGTCAAAGAAATAGTTATGTAATACACTCATCAAGATTATATACTACACATATCACATGAAACCATACCTATCCTAAACAGGTGTCGAATACAAGTTCTACAGATAAATTGATTTCTGCCTTAATTTGACATGAAATATTGATTATTGATTCGATTATCACTAATAGGATTGGACTATTGAGATTCAATATTAATATAATAAGATCAAAAAGCATTCTATCATAACAAGTTTAATATAAGAAAAAATAAAAAAAAATAAAAAGAGAAGGATATGAATTGCCATGCTCATAGGAAAAAAATTGAGAGTGTAGCACCCCACTTCTGCACGACCCGAACCCGATATCGATGGTGATATCCGAGTCCGTGCCCGCGAGGGTAGCGTGCTAAACACTTAACACATTCATAAATCAGTATAAAATATTATAATTTTTGAATCACAAACATTTTAGGCAGAAATCGATACTCAAATTGAACCCATTTCATTCATAAACATTTTTAATCCACACAATAAAGGCAATAAAATTTCAATGCCACTTGGGTCCATTACAAAAATGGAAGACTTGTAGTCATAGTTTCATTACACTTCAAAATCATTTACTAACATTGCTAGTTTGAAAAGTTGATACAATCATTACTGAAAACACAATATGATATAAATACAAGAAATAAGAATGCAGAAGCGAACTGATCCCAACCTCTATCCTTCATTTATGCTGCAGGTATACTCCTGTTGGCCTAACGTGGTATTCTTCTGATCTGAAAAATAATTACAAATTTTGGGTGACTTGTGCAAACTCAATGAGTGACCATCATCGATGGCTCACCTAATCACATAACACATAAATTCACATATCACATTCAATGCAATTAAATCACTCAATCATACATATGCAGTGCATATGAGACCCACTTTTCATTTATTATTTTGTTGTGACCAAGTGTCTAAACTGTCTCTTAAAGGGCATATTAAATGTTGAGCCTGAGGCTCTGATTTTTTTTTAGCTTTAAGCTCTGATTCACTTTTGAGTGCGAAGCTCATTTCATTCGTTGAGCATTAAGCTCTGATTCATATCGTTGAGCATTAAGCTCTGAGCGGTGGCTACTCTGGTCACAACAGCCATTATATTTCATGCATTCATGCAATGTAATGCACCACTCACATTTGCTTATTACATTCAATCAATTTCCTATATCATCGGACTTTAGTCCGACATTTAACATAAAGTTGATAATTCACATTTTTATCCACATGTAATGCACATTTTGGAAACACTTAGTTCATCCAATTCCCATTCAAGTAGCACTTCAATATCCAAATCCACTATCACAATCATCAGACCTCCTGTCTGGAACCCAACATAATCAACACATTCACACAATTATTCAGAATCAATTTATATTGAAAAGTCAAACAAAACAAACAATGAAATGAGACCATCTATGTCTACTCACAGTACGCTCCAGATTGGCATTTGCTTTCAAATTCTGGGAACGCCTAAATGCGGACACTTGACCTGCACAACCTATTTATGCAATACACAATTCACACACATTACAAAACTCATTTATGCACAAATAGCTATATGGACTATGTAAAATGCATGCTCAATGACAATCCCGAGTACTTTAACGAACTTCATATCTTAAGCACATTCTCATTTCATAACTTAATTACTCATCAGTTCTTTGAACTAGAACCTCAATCCTTTGATACTTTCATATCAATAACTCATTTACTATTTTGCCAATATAATCCCATATGTGACTAGTTGAGAGGAAAACATAGTATGTAACTATGTATATATATCACTATCAAATTTCTGTTTGAAGTTTAATATTTCCTCTAACTTTCACTTTAATTGTTCTTTCACACCATTACACACTTTCATTGATCTTTCAACCCCAAAACTGATTTAACACTACCCCATAATATTCCTGTCATCAAATCCAAAGAAAATCACCATGTGTGGCACACTAAATCTCTTAACTGATTTTCTAGAAAATAAGAATATCACTATTCTTAACACTTATCAGTGAACTAACAATGCATACTTCATTTCATGCAAAATTACGTAATCATAATAGGCTTATTTATTTGAAGCTCCAACCTGCAAACATCACAAAGCCCTAAGATTTTCAAATAATGTGAATCCTAGTTTCTCATACAGCCAACGTACCTCATCTTGAAGGTTGGCAGGGGGTTCGGTCTTGGAATAGAAGAAGCAAATATCAGAGTGGAAGTGATGACAACACAGAAAAGCAAGGTTTAACTTCTGGGAATATTTGATGCAAAACTCTGGGTTGGACGAGCTCTAGAGAAAGAAGCTTTGAGAGAAAGAAATGAAGGCCAGTACTGTGACTTCTTCTTTAAAGTTATTTAAAACTCCACTTTAACTAGGACACCTGTCCAATTCTTAGCCACTTATCCATTTCTACATCTTTCCATTGACATCAAAATCACTTAATTTGGTTCAGTACTTTGGAAGACGTGCCTCAAATATCTTCGGATTGTCATATTCCGAAACAGTGTACTATGCCCAACTTCCGTTAGGACTTAAATATCTTATAAACTGAATCACAATTATACTCCTTGAGACAATTGTAGGTCTATCTCTAGTCCACTCCAAAACAACAATCTTCTCATTTGGAATCTTACAGGTCTAGATACACTCAAAATACTGAAGTGTTGCTCAGTGGAATAACCCCAGTTCAAAAAATTTGAGAGCACACTCACTATACCCATTCCACGTTTTTCACTCAATCTTTCTCAATTCATTTCATATGGCTAAGATTTTTAGGTAGAGATGTAGGGTAATGTCTTATGAGTCCAATGGTTCAAGAATCAATTCATTTGGACTCCTATAGAAGAAGTTATGGCCAGGCGAAGAAAGATAGAAGAAGTGGGAAATTGCTATAACTTTCCCTATAGATATCAGAGTTAGGTTTCCTCTATATGGTTCGAAAGAAGACTTTAAGCTCTACAACTTTCATGAATACCTGGAAGAAAATTTCTATCTTCTAAAGGATAAAAAATGGAACAGAAGATATGAGATGAACAGTAACCCATAAGATGGAAAAATACAGATGAAGCGAAAACAGAAGAAGAGAAAGGCGGAAACTTAGACGAAGAAAAAGGCAGACGAAGCAAAACTCAGAAGATGCAAAAGTCAGAAGAAACAAATCGGCAAAACACAGAAGATAGCAAAAGACAGAAGGAGTTTAGGAGCAGTAACCCAGAAGAAGTTTATGAACAGTAACCCATAAGGAACAAAACCCATAAGAAGACACGTCAGCAAAACACAGAAGATGACGCGTCAGAAAAAAACAGACGATAACAAAACACAGATGATACCAAAGACAGAAGAAGCGTATCGTCAAAACATAGAAGATATACAAAACACAGATGATACCAAAGACAGAAGAAGCATATCGTCAAAACACATAAGATATACAAAACACAGACAATACCAAAGGCAGAAGAAGTGTATCGTCAAAACACAGAAGATATACAAAACACAGACGATACCAAAGACTGAAGAAGCGTATCGTCAAAACACAGAAGATATACAAAACACAAACGATACCAAAGACAGAAGAAGTGTATCATCAAAATGCAGAAGATATACAAAACACAGACGATACCAAAGGTAGAAGAAGTGTATCGTCAAAATACAGAAGATAATCAAAACGCAGACGATACCAAAGGCAGAAGAAGTGGATCGTCAAAACACAGAAGATGTTTGTGCATAGTAACACATAAGAAGTTTGTGTACAGTAACATAGAAGAAGCAAAACTTAGAAGAAACGGAGCAAAACATAGAAGGAGATGACGCCATCAATGACGTCATCACAGAAGAAGCGAACTCCTCTCTTGCTCATCTTCCTTATAAGGACCATGACTCTAAGCTCAGACATCCAGAATTTCTATAACTTTTGAGAAGATAAATTTCTCTCATCTAGCCTAGATTAATCCAGATTTTTCCTCAAATACAAAATATGAATTTTCTACTTTCATTTAATGTACTGCACCCAATTCTCAACTTTATGACAAATTTGGGATTCTTAAAGACCGAATTTAAATTCGATGTCTTCATAAGAGATGTAGCCATAGGTTCCTAATTTAAGCCTAATCAAAAACCTTATCGTTTGGATAACGAGAGAACCAGTTATGGCTTACATATCGAAGCACACCTAGTGAACACTCTCCAGATCACTCCACTTCTCATTTTCAATCACAATCACATTAAAAAACAATCATACCCGAAAGTTGTCAATGAATGTGTAACACCCCACTCCCGAGTGACCCGAACCCGATATTATTGGTGATATCCGAGTCCGTGCCCGCGAGGGTGGAGTACTACATCAGTCGGTAAAACTCGGTATCCAATTTTTTTTTTATATAACATACATTGGCCCGGTAAAAATAACGATAAAAATAGTAAGTAATTTAAGCCCATGTGCACAATAAACCATTTTCGGTTATTACAGGCAGTCAACACTAATTACAGTCAGGCGACAATAATGTAATTGTCAATGTGTAAAAACAATAACACCACAATGGGCTTAGTCTAAATACAAAACATTGTTATACAATGATTGCGGAACACAATTTGATAAGACACTAATGCAGATACCTAACCGATCCCGACCTCATCCTTCACTTGCTTACAAGAGACATACTCCGTGTTGAGCGGGTACTCTTCAAATCCTGAAAAATAGATTGCAATTTTGGATGAGTTTGCGAACTCAATGAGAAACCATCATCGATGGTTCTCTCAATTCATGCATCATATAACAATTTACAGTAATCAGGTAGTTACAGAATACTACAGTCTACAGTCATAGTAATATACGGTTACAAAAAAAATATATGCAATCACAGTAGTAATAACAATAACACGATCGAGAATAGAGAAACACGGTTATTGATTCAAGTATGTATGCGTGCGCATGTGATGCTTTCGATTTAGTTGATGTTGTGACCGAGCGCTTTACGATGACGATGGCGGTGAGAGTGGATTTCTCCCGATGGCGATGGGAAGTGGATTTCTCCCTTCGAGCTCAAGGCTCGATATCAATATCAGTGAGCTGCTGCGGTCACAACCGTTATTATCAGTTCATGTAGCAATGTATGCGATGCATATACCAATGTCAATATTGATCCACGATATGAGATTAGCAAACAAGATAGAATCGAAAACTATCTAGGTGTTCACATTCATTTACCCATCCATCACGAATAGATTCTATTCAGTCATAGTAACAGTATACACGTCACCATGATCAATAATCTACAGGCAATTTACAGTTAATATTTTGCAGTCAATCAGTCAATTAATAGTCCATATCACACAATTTATCTCTGTCATACGTAACTCAAGCAATCCCAGTAGGGCAATTAGGTCACAGTAAACACGTAGATTGAGGTAACCACCTAGGTTACTCACCTATTACTTCCAAGCTATTGTCGGGGAGTCTCTACTACGTCGGTCGATCAACGTTCCAGTTGTGTCTCTCTAAGAAGCAGAGAACAAACTGTCACTAAAAATTCAATCTGAATTCGTTAAGGATACACATGTAGGTGTATAATGCATGTTCATGAATTCTAGGCCCTAATCCCATTTTTTCCATTAGAAAAATCCGTTTGAAAATTAGAAACCTAATGGCGCTGATAGCGCTCAATTTGGACCTCTATAGGTCTCCAATTAAAGAAAACAGCGATTAACGGTCCCTTACCCGGATCCACGTCAAATTTTCCGTCCAAAAATTTCCAATTTCTCAAAAAATGAAATTCAATATTCACTGAATCCGATGCCTCAAGAATCAGGTTAATCGGACGTCGGGCGGAAAAGTTATTCACGAAAGAAAACAAAATTCAACAATTATATATATATATATATATATATATATATATATATATATATTGCCCTTATTTCCTACTCTTTTTCCCTTTTCTTTAACCAAAATTCAAAAATTCATAACATATTCTACACAATTCAGAAAAATGCAAACCATATCTCATTGGAAAGGTAATGAAACCCTCTACAAGTTTCCTTTAGTCCGGAAAAATCAATTTCACCCCTAAGGGTGTCAAAATCCCAGTACAAGCTACTGCCTACACAATCACTTCCCAAAACAGAACAGTCATTGGAAATTCACTATCTTTCATTCGAGGTAGTCAAAAATTATGCAATAAATATGCTCATCAAGATCACAATATTATCTACAACTTTCATGAAACAACCCAAATTGCAATTCCCTTGCTCACTAGGTCAATTAATTCATTCAATATTACTGTCCCTAAAATCATTCAATTTGAGCAGTAAACTTATAACAAACATAACTCCCAGTACACAAGTCACAAAAATCAGAACTTTATATCCCTGAAAAGATAAATCCTCAAACGTCAATTCTTCCTGAAATAACCAAACTCCAATTCAGCCTCTAACAGTTTCAAATCTGTTATGCAAGTTTCTGACCTAATCAACACTTAACATCACAATGTAGGTTCAGATTTTGAAATTCCATATCTCCCACATCTGATTGCCAAAAAGTATAAGCCATATATAATTTTCAAGATCAATGTGTCATCTAGAACTCTTCAGTACATTTCAAACTCCAATTCAATTCACAAAAATTACTAAAATTGCTTCCAAGCCAAATGCTCACAAATCAGACACAACAGCTAGATTTCATCACAATGCTCAAAACCAGTCAATAGAAAACAGTTCATATCTCTCAATATACAACTCAAACAATAACAAGATCAGTGGCAATGGAAAGCTAACTCAATATTCTTCAACTTTTATGAATACCATTTTCCCTAATTCCATATCAATTAATTTAGAAAAATCACCAAAGTAATCAGGTCATATATGTGGGTACTGTTCACAAACCCTAAAAACAGAAACTTTCCATGTAAAAATTAGACCCTCTAGGATTACAATTTAACAACACCTATTTCACACTAAATTGAAGCCAACATCCCAAAGTTTACTTGGGCATAAACCTCACCTCATTTTCTCACCTACACAATTAGTTATGATCAAAACATTCCAATAGGTCAAAGATTCATTTTCCAGCTTTCAACATTAACCTAACTCCTATCACTTCTAATATCAATAACACTTCACTGAGCACCCATTTATACTACCAATTCAACCACAAACTAATCACAACATTGACTTATATAACTAACCAAACTTTGGAAGCACATACCTACACAATTTCCATACTTTGTTTCCATGTATTAAGCATCATAAACATCATTAATAACATCACCTTCCCATTCTTTAACTACCATAACCAATTCCTTCACACAAGCATACATTAAACCCATTCAAACCTACCACTTCCATGATCACATACATGCTCAAAGAAATCCCATGCATGCTTCTAACTACCAAAAGAAGGAAAGCAAACACAACTCTTACCTTAATCAAGTTCAAGCTATCAATTCTTCACAACTTCAAGTTCACACTTCTTCTTCTTCAATCCTCACCTACGATTTTTATAAGCATCTTAACAATATCATCAATTCAAGGTCTAAGCTTGGTCTTGGCTGTGACTAGTGAGGAAGCAAGCAAATAACAGGAGGAACTTAGATGATAGGAGAAGGAACTAGTCGAAGGAAGAGAAACACAAATGAAGGGGATGCAAGTTTCGGATGAGAGGTGAATGCTTGCCTTCCAAGTGAATGTTTTTAACTTGAATAAGGAGAAAAGTCGTGAATGAGTTAATGGGATAAGACAAGTTGAATAAGTAGCCCTTAAATGAAGGGAATGGTGGCAAAATATGATTTGTTGATGGATTATGTTGGCAAAATCTCATTGGTCAAAGATTTAAAGAAAAATCAACTAATTATTTCTTTAATCTAGATTAAAAAAACTAACACAATCAACTCAATTGACCCCCATTTCAATCCCAAAATAATATACCCAACAGTACAGTGCTATTGGGTAGAAATTTTCGCTACCGAAAATCGACCGGTTCGCCAATTTGGCGATTTTCCCGGTCCGAGAATTTCCGGGAATTTCCCCGAATCATTTTTTTGAAAATTACCTAAATTGCCCAAAATTGTAAAACATATGACAGTCCACTCCCAATAATTGTTCAAACACGAAAACCACATTTTCCACAAAAAAAACACATTTAGGCCATTTATCGGCGATTTTTCCGGTCCGGAAATTTTCTCCGGACAATTCTAGAAAAATTCCTATAAATTCCTAAAAATGTAAAACACTCAATGGCGTACTCCAAATAATTTTTCAAATACAATTATCCCATAAATTTCACAAAAGATCTCAATTTGAAACCTAAGCTGGAAAATGTCATGAATGCATGTTTACCATGTGCAAGTGCAACAAACCATCAATCATAGAGGCGATAAGTTGTATGTTCAAGCCGAGATATAATTCAGTACTCCCCGTCCCAATTTATGATAAGACCCTTTCCATCGGAGATGGGATGTTACAGAATGCATGTACAATTATTATATTTTTTTGTGCATGAACATTTACTTTTCAATATGTACGTGTATGCCATATTATTCATGAGCACAGAACGTGTTTTCTACTGCCTCAGCACTTGCTCTCATCCATTGATTTTACCTTGACATGGGTAACGAGATATTACAATTCTCCACCCCCGGTAAAAGAAATTTCGTCCTCGAAATTTATATTTGATTTATCAATATGGTAGAGGTATTAATTCTTCATATGCTTTCCCACGTCCCATATACTTCCTTACTCAAATAATTTCTCCCAAATGACCACAGCTGATAGACTCAATAAGTCCTTCACTCATTGATTAAGCTATCACTCTATCTTGGCTAATTCCTTGGTATTCTTCAAGTTACTCATCAAAAAATTTACTTCTTACGTTGTCAATTTATCTCTGTCGATCATATCATTATTTCTTAACCTATTCACGTATCACATATAATGAATCCATGACACCTTTAATCAGTAACAGTAACTCATAAATATTCTCATTCAGACCAATTCACAATATCTTAGCTTATCCTTTATCCAAATCTGAGCACACCTTGGTAAGGTGACACTCTCAGAAGTATTTCATCCCTTGCTTGCTATTTTACATCCCTTTAGTATCAACACACTCAACTCTTATATCTATCCCACGATATTTCATAACTTCGAAGTTAATCCACTTATCTCCTTTCTCTTTCATAAGTCACTTTACTCTTATTTTAGCTTCATCCTCCTCACTAACAATATCTCACATTTATTATGGCCTTATACCATCGTAGGCCCTCTTCGTCTCAATGTAAGGGTGAATGACCACCTTTTTGTCATACAATTCCCCATACCGCATTTTAATGAGGCCACTTGTATTGCCTGAAATCACTATGATTTATACCTCAATCTCATCTTCCTATAAACTCGAAAACATGAGCTTCAAGCATATTCCCAACAGTTAAAACTGCTGGTAGTTCAAACACTTAATCACTTGATTTTACTTCCTTAGCCACTGAATACTATTTCAGCATATTCCTACTAAGGTATCTAGCTTAGGTTATCTCTTGAGTTCTCTCTATTAATCTCTTCATTCACTTATCTTTATCAGTACACATCCTTTTTGATTCGGTCATCATATAATACTTTCCAAATCAAACTTAATTTTGGATTCATTTCTGATCCCGCAATAAGATCCACAATTTCCAAATTCTCAATTTGGGCTTTGCTAATCTTTTCGTGTGAGACCGATCTTAATTTCAATAGCTAAAAGTACTTATTTGCTTAATCAAAATCTTTCAATAACTCTATTCATTGTCTGTTCAATGTGTCAGATTACACAAGTATAACACTCATCTGTACATTCCTTTCAAACTTAATAATTTCCTTAAAGTTACATAACTTGTACATTCCAGAAATGACTCTACACATCTAATATTTCCAAGACCTCAAGCAATTACTGTGATAACACTTCTAAACCATGTATCAAAATCACTCATAAGACCTTAATTGTTTCATGCATACCAAAAACCACTTTATACCCTTACAACATATTGTATCTTAATCTCTGATGTGAAACTTCATTTTATACTGCTTAATCTTCAAATCCAAATGACATAATTAACATTGAGGCTGTCGTTTCTCAAAATTCTTCTTACATTTATCATTCATACGGTTTATACACCTTTCCTCAAATGTTCAAAAGTATTCTTCTTAACTATTAGAATACATTCAAGATCTCATCCATGATCCTCATCACTAACTGATTTGATCTCAATTGGGTCACTTAGATTTTCAACTTCATGAAAATGTTGGGGCATTGATAACTCCAACAGACATAATCTCCTTAAATGGCAAATTCCTCAATGAAGAGGGTATATATATATTCCATGTCATTTTTAGTTTCCCACTCGACTTCTTTTCTCTAATGATTTTCTCTTTTCATTCGATTTTCTTTGATTCACATCGAATATAATGTGGATCTATATCCTCCTCACATTTGCAATAGTGTCACCTCAAATTTAAAATCCACTCACGTAGTTAGATACTTTATATCAAACCAAAGTGCATACACTTTCAGTTGCATATTCCTTTTTTTTTTCAAAATTCATCACTCATAATATCGTCATTAATAACCTCAATCTACCATCTATTGATCACAAATAACACTTCCATGTATTGCTCTAATTCATCATAAACTTTGAACTATGGGCACTATGACTAATAATACCTAATAAGTCTTAGCTTGCTTCCTATATTATCCCACATATATAATACATATGTGCTCGACATTCTCACTTGTCACAATAATCCCCATTATCAAAAAGTACTCTTGATAACAAACTAACTTAACCTTGGGGGCTTTCGCTTACCTCTTTCTCATTCTTGGATAAACCCTATCTTATATGCATTTCTAACCTTCTCCTTACTACACATCATTCATCTCTTGTAAATCCAATTATGTCTAGTTCATTCCCTTTTTGTTCTTTTCCTCATTTCTATCTCATCTTCCTATCATTACTCATTTTATCTTTCATATGTATATCCTCGATCACTTCAGAATTTCTAATGCATAATCATTATGAAATTTTAGTCTCAAATTTCACAAACATATTCTTATACTGAATCATATACTCTTATTTGGATACTCACACAACCATTCTATGTCCAAGTTCAACCTTTCAAGGTCCTAGGAAAATTTATTTTCTTTCGACTTAGCTTGAACACTTAATCTCATTATTTCTACTTATACCCTTACTTTACTCAAACAATCTATGACAATACATTCACATTTATATCATAATCGAGGATATATCCTTACAGTACAATCTTGGTGTCATATTCAATAATAGATCCACCAATACGATTGTGTTAAATCTTTGGCTATCATATCCAATCATATACTATTTCTCATTTGTAAATATCCACAAACTTTCATTTTCTCACATTCTGACATATCATCCTCTTTCTCACTAATTCAATCAACTTAAGCACTTAACACATGCTCATGCGTGTGACTCATGATTATGTGGCTCAGACTAGGGATCAGTCACTTTCATCTGCTATGACATGACAAAAATGCATGTATGTTGACACATTTCAGAAAATTGCCCATATAAGATAGTAATTCTGGGCTCTAATACCAACCAATGTAACACCCCACTCCTACATGACCCGAACCCAACATTAATGGTGATATCCGAGTCCGTGTCTCTTGAGGGTGACGTGCTAAACACTTAACACGTTCATAAATCGGTATAAAATTTTTATTTTATTTTTTGAACATCAAACATTTTAGGCAGAAATCGATACTCAAATTGAGCCCATTTCATTCATAAACATTTTTAATCCACATAATAAAGACAATAAAATTTCAATGCCACTTGGGCCCATTACAAAAATAGAAGACTTGTAGTCATAGTTTCATTACATTTCAAAATCATTTACTAATATTTCCAGTTTGGAAAGTTGATACAATCATTACTGAAAAAACAATATGATATAAATACAAGAAATAAGAATGCAGATGCGAATTGATCCTAACCTCTATCCTTCACTTATGTTGCAAGTATACTCCCATTGGCCTAATGGGGTATTCTTTTGATCTGAAAAATAATTGCAAATTTTGGGTGAGTTTTGTGAACTAAATGAGTGACCATCATCAATGGCTCACCCAGTCACATAACACATAAATTCACATATCACATTCAATGCAATTAAATCACTCAATCATACATATGCAGTGCACATGAGACTCACTTTCCATTTATTATTTTGTTGTGATCGAGTGCCTAAACTGTCCCTTAAAGGGCACATTAAACGTTGAGCCTGAGGCTTTGATTTTTTTTGAGCTTTAAGCTCTGAGTAGTGGCTACTCTGGTCACAACAGCCATTATATTTCATGCATTCATGCAATGGAATGCATCACTCACATTTGCTTATTCCATTCAATCAATTCCCCATATCATCGGACCTTATTCCGACATTTAACATAAAGTTGATAATTCACATTTTTATCCACATGCAATGCACATTTTGGAAACACTTAGTTCATCCAATTCCCATTCAAGTAGCACTTCAATATCCAAATCCACTATCACAATCATCAAGCCTCCTGTCCAGAACCCAACATAATCAACACATTCACACAATTATTCAGAATCAATTTATACCGAAAATTCAAACAAAACAAACAATGAAATGAGACCATCTAGGTCTACTCACAATATGCTCCAGATTGGAATTTGCTTTCAAATTCTGGGAATGCCTGAATGCGAACACTTGACCTGCATAACCCATTTATGCAATACATAATTCACACACATTACAAAACTCATTTATGCACAAATAGTTATATGGACTATGTAAAATGCATGCTCAATGACAATCTCGAGTACTTTAACGAACTTCATATCTTAAGCACATTCTCATTTCATAACTTAATTACTCATCAGTTCTTTGAACTAGAACCTCAATCCTTTGATACTTTGATATCAATAACTCATTCAATATTTTACCAATATAATCCCATATGTGACTAGTTGAGAGGAAAACATAGTATGTAACTATGTATATATATCACTATCAACTTTATGTTTGAAGTTTAATACTTCCTCTAACTTTCACTTTAATTGTTCATTCACACCATTAAACACTTTCATTAATCTTTCAACCCCAAAACTGATTTAAGACTACCCTATAATATTTCTGTCATCAAATATAAAGAAAATCACCATGTGTGGCACACTAAATATCCTTACTCATTTTCCAGAAAATAAGAATATCACTGTTCTTAGCCTTTATCAGTGAACTAATGATGCATACTTCATTTCATGCAAAACTACATAATCATAATAGGCTTATTTGTTTGAAGCTCCAACCTGTAACCATCACAAAGTCCTAACATTTTCAAATCACGTGAACCCTAGTTTCTCATGCAGCCCACGTACCTCATCTTGAAGGTTGGCAGGGGGTTCGGTTTTTTCTTGGAATAGAAGAAGGAAATATCAGAGTGGAAGTGATGACAACACAGAAAAGCAAGGTTTAACTTATGGGAATATTTGATGCAAAACTCTGGGTTGGAGGAGCTCTAGAGAAAGAAGCTTTCCCTACAGATATCGGAGTTAGGTTTCCTCTATATGATTCGAAAGAAGACTTCAAACTCTACAACTTTCATGAAGACCTTGAATACAAATTCTATCTTCTGAAGGATCAAAAAATGGAATATAAGATATAAGATGGACAGTAACCCAGAAGATAACAAAACAAAGACGAAGCGAAAACAGAAGAAGAGAAAGACAGAAACTTAGACAAAGAAAAAGGCAGACGAAGCAAAACTCAGAAGATGTAAAAGTCAGAAGAAACAAATCAGCAAAACACAAAAGATAGCAAAAGACAGAAGGAGTTCATAAACAGTAACCCAGAAGAAGACACGTCAGCAAAACACAGAAGATGACGCGTCAACAAAACATAAAAGATAGCAAAACACAGACGATAGCAAAATACAGAAGATACCAAATACAAAAGAAGCGTATTGTCAAAACACAGAAGATGTACAAAACACAGACGATACCAAAGACAGAAGAAGCATATCGTTAAAACACAGAAGATATACAAAACACAGACGATACCAAAGGCAGAAGAAATGTATCGTCAAAACAAAAAAGATATACAAAACACAGACGATACCAAAGGCAGAAGAAGTGTATTGTCAAAACACACAATATATACAAAACACAGACGATACCAAAGACAGAAGAAGTGTATCGTCAAAACACAGAAGATATAAAAAACACAGATGATACCAAAGGCAGAAAAAGTGTATCATCAAAACACAAAATATGTTTGTGCACACTAACACAGAAGAAGTTTGTGCATAGTAATACAGAAGAAGCAAAACTTAGAAGAAACGGAGCAAAACACAGAAGGAGATGACGTCATCAATGACGTCATCATAGAGGAAGCGAACTCCTCTCTTGCTCATCTTCCTTATAAAGACCATGACTCTAAGCTCAAACATCTAGAATTTCTATAACTTCTGAGAAGATAAATTTCTCTCATGTAGCCTAGATTAATTCAGATTTTCCCTCAAATACAAAACATGAATTTTCTACTTTCATTCAATGTATTGCACCCAATTCTTAACTTTATGACAAACTTGGGATTCTGAAAGATCGAATTTAAATGCGATGTCTTCGTAAAAGATGTAGCCATAGGTTCCTAATTTAATCCTAATTAAGAACCTTCTTGTTTAGATAACGAGAGAACCAATTATGGCTTATAGACCGAAGCACACCCAGTGAACACTCTCCTGATCACTCCACTTCTCATTTTCAATCACAATCACATTAAAAAACAATCATACCCGGAAGTTGTCAATGAATGCATGTACAATTATTATATTTTTTTTGTGCATGAACATTTACTTTTCAATATGTACGTGTATGCCATATTATGCATGAGCACAGAACTTTTTTTCCACTTCCTCAACACTTGATCTTATCCATTGATTTTGCCTTGACTTGGGTAATGATGTTGGATCCCTTATCCGAGACCCAACTTCTTACACTAACACTAGAATCCCCACTGCTTTACTGCATATGATCACTCTTAAAACGAATCCGAAACGGAACGAAAAACAAGCTGAATCGGATCACATAACGAAATGGGAATCAAACACATGAATCGGAAATGAAAAGCGGATAACGGAAAAAGAAATCGAAACATATGTGACAAGTGGGTCGAACCAAATACCAATGGGAATCGAATAGGTCAATTGTCACTGAAAGTTCAAATCCCGACATCCGAAGCGTGAACATAAAAACTTGTCGCGTTGGAAACCTTATGACTTTTGGATCCGAACCGATGAATTTTTTTTTCTTCTTATTTGTTTCTTTCATCATTTAGATCCATCTTATTTGATATCAAACAAATAGTTTCCCTCTTTGGGAACTTATCCTTCAACTCATACTAACCTCAAATTTTCTTGATTCTTCTTATTCATCATATTATTATTCTTTACCTTAACAAACTCATACTCATATCAATAAGTTCAAAAATCCATACATAATTTCACTTATCCCTGTACTTCTATATGAAAATCCGGCAGCATAACGGCTGCACTATTAATAACCCAAACCTGCAAATAACTTGAATACACTTCTATATATATATTCAGACAGTTTCACATACATCGGATCCACCGGACCCTCCGTCCGGGATCTCAGCAGAAACGCAAACCTAAATTCTAAAACACTTCGAGTCATTTTTCATATTCAATTCATATTCATCACATTCAAACTCATAAACAATTTCCATTCACTCATATACAAATTAATGCTTTCATCAACCCCACAACCAATGGTATTTATAGATCATCACAATTTATATCCCAACATCAAATACATTCATCTATGTCTATACATATATATCCCAAATACATTCATAACTCAATACAATTGTATACAAATCCAATATATACCATCCATCGTCAAATACATTTCTTATTCCCATAAACCAAGATCTTGAACAATTGCATAATCCAAAAATACATTAGGAACTAAAATGCTTACAATATTCTAATGGCATTGCAAGCCATACCCCAATACCAATACTCATAAATCAAAATACACAATTTACAAACACATGCACAAAATCATTATATTGGCGTCTTTCATCCAATCTCACCTCGAATACCTGGAGATGGGGATGAAAGGGGGGGTGAGCTCGGAAGCTCGTGGATAACATGTTTATTAAACAAATGATAAGCAAAAATATTTTCAAACCTTTATTTCAGTTAATCGAAAATGGCGAAAGTTTATTTTTCATAAACTTCTTAATTCCCAAATCTTTCATAACATTCACAAATATTTTTGCAAAACTCTCATATTGGAAAATCCAAATTCTCATTTGTCAACTTTTCAAGACATTTTAACCATGAAATGCATCACATATAGACGCAGCACATTCTAAACAAAGCAAATATATAACACATCAATCGGTTTGGGTTGGTCCAAAAACACATGACGATCGCACATTCGCAAAGCGGTCCTGCGTGCAAGTGAAACAAATGGGAGTCCGTAGCGGAGCTCTATGCCATTAGCGGCAGGTGGGAGAAGGCTTTGAAAACGAGACCAGTGCACTGACTCCACATGAAGGACCTAACCAAACCCATATTACACGTATTCATGCTTGAAAAACCATATTGCCTAAAGGCACATTTTCAAAATTGAACTTTTCATGTCATCTAATATTCAATGCAAATACCTATCAATCACAATATCACCCAAGTTACAAACAGACACTCATGTGATAATTCTCAATTTTTCCCCAAACAAGGAAATGCACACTTTATAATCTTTCAAGAATATGCAAACACCATATCACACTAATTCACATACTCAACTTATCAATCAATAAAACACAATGAACTAAATGAATATGTTATCTTTATCAATTTAACTTAAAAATCCATTTAATAGACAATTCAAGTCATTTGTGGGGAATCATTCGAACCATTGCGGAAATTTTCGTAAATCATTTTGAAACAATGACTTTCACATTTTATAAAACCTTTTAAATGCAATTGATTCAATCATTTGTAAACAATATCTTATAAAACCAACAATTAGAATTAGCTCATAATTTGAAAAATAAACATATCACCCACCTTTAATTCCATGCCATACTCTTGTCCAAAGCTTCAACTTGATCTTTACTTCACTCTCTCCTCCAACTTAAAATCACCTAAGCCATAATTCACCAAATCCAATATCATAACCATCATACTTCTCAAAATTGATTGTATAATTTACAAACCCATACTAAATTCATGATAGCTAAACCAAGAACTTCTAAAATCTTCAACTCTTATCCACTTGTATAACCCTTAGAACTTTTCATTCAAAATTAAACATAACTTAATAATTTACAAGCCCATATCAATCTCAAGCCAAATCAACCAAAAACTCAAGAAAATCTCAAAAATCAAAATCATCTCTTACCTTTCTCTTCTTAAATTTCGAAATTCCTTTTGCTTGGAAGGAAGCTCTTGCCTTCTTCCATCCTTTCCTTCATAAATCAAGGAAAAACTAAGCTTAGAACCTCCAAAAACCTGGAACCCTAACTCTCCTTTCATTTTTCTTCTCCATCTCCACAATATCTCTCTTCTCTCTCATTCTCTCTTGTTCTCTCTTCTGGAAATTTTGTGACTTCCTTCTTTGCCTACAAGACAACCACTATTTAAATGCCAGCTCATTTAAAATAATGGCCAAAGATCCTTTTGTCCCTCCTTGTTAGGCTAAACCTCTTAATTCTTTAAGTGGACTTCCAAATCTGCACCTGAAATTGATCCTACGTTAGGACATTAATTTCATCATCTAAATGAAGGAATTAGTCCAAACTTCCTTCTAGAGAATTGTTCCTCTATGTCTTAATGTTATTATGCCTCAAACATTGCTTCAATCGGATCTCTACAGATCCCGAAATTCGCGAAGTACTAAACTATGTTCAGAAACTTTCCTGTCTCACTTTGATTCAGATAATCTTACTCAATTAAATCTCTAAAATTCATAACTTTCACATAATCATGAACTTCATTGTCTTAGGAATCCAACGCTTTGAGAACTAATTCATTCGGATGTCGGACGGAAAAGATATAAGCAAATGATTTGACAAGGTCGGATGAGGAAAGAAATTAGCAAGATTAGAATGGAAAGAATCATTCCGATTATCATATGATTCAATCAAACTTTTTCAATTCAATTCCAATTGATACAAATTTTCATGGAGAGAAAGATACATGTGTTAGGAATTCAATGCTTCAAGAATCACCTCAATCCGAGGTCGGATAAGTGAGTTATGATCAAAACAATAACCCATGCTTAAACTCTAAATCCATTTGAACAGCTTTTGGCGCAAATGACATAACTTTTTCTAAACATATCCAAATGCCTTTGTTCTTGTGCCATTGGAAAGATAACATGAAGATCTACAACGCGTATTAGAGGCCTCAAAACGAGATTCGGCCTCAAAACTGGTGAAAATCCCATTTTTCCCAAGGTGACTTGTGGCTGTCCATTAAACGGACATGCATGTCCGTTTAACGGACACATACGACCAAAAACACAACAATCCATCTGAGAATGTCCGTTAAACGGACATACATTTCCGCCTAACGGACATAAGCAATGGGAGGGGTCCTTTTGACCCGAGGTTGTCCGTTAAACGGACTCACATGTCCATTTAACGGACATGCATTTTTACAAAACCCCTTCAACCATTTTTTTTCAAAGCTTCCTCCATCAAAACTAGCTTCATAAACACTTATTATCTTCACATATTTGCTTATTCTAAGGCCTAGTCACTTCATAACAATTCAAGCAACAAATTCAATTCATGGACTTCTCAAATCTCAACTAAATTGGTTCATCAAAACCACAATTCTCAAACAATCATCAAAGCTGTCACTAACATCAATCTTCTATAACATCATAACTTGCATCAACTATAACTTTTAATTCTGATCTCGAAAACATGCATACTTGATCTCGTTGGAAAGATAAAAGAGCAAGCTACAACTTCAAAGAAGGCAACTTTGGCCAATTCTATTTCAATCATTTCCTAATTTCCCTTAAATCAGCATACTCCTTTTCATTCTCATGCATAACTTAACATTTATTCTAACTACACTTCTTCTTAATTGTACATCATTTATAACAATCCAACTATCATTGGAATTTATCCAAATCTCAACCTCAATTCACATGATTTCTTACATTCACTAGCATCTTTTCATTTATAATCTCTTACTTTTGCATAAGATCTCACATATATAACCATAATTCATACTTAAGATTTCTCAACTCATATCTTTACATAATTCACATTTCCTCATCTATAACACAAATTTTATACACAACACTCATATACTTTCATTTTCATATTTCAAATTTTTGCTTCAAGGTCCGGGATCCAACAAATGAGATGCTACAGAGAGTGATAGGATTCTAGAATTAATCACTACTAGCCAGATAGCTAAGATTGCTAGTTATTAGAGAATTGAGAATAAAAGTTTATCTAAAATTAAGGATGAAGGAACTCTCTCCAAAGTAATTTCAATTAAACCAAAAACTTAAGTTGTTTGTTATAACCATAAGAAAGCCTCTATAGATATAAAACCCTAAATCTAGAATCTTAAAAGGAAATAATAATCTAATTAGGAAATAATAACTTTGAAAGATAAGGCAATTTCTATCTAAATAAAAGTTTAAAATTTAAAATTAAGAAAAATAGGACTTTGCGTTGGTCCAGTTTTCAAAGTCAACATAAACTTTGTTTTAGAACTCTGTATAAACATAATCATAAGTTTGTCATTGGTTATAAGTTCAACTCCAATGCTAGCTTACTTCTATTACTCTAGTCACAAATCTAGAGAAAGGCCATCATCAATTTACTTATGAGTCGGCGTTGGTATATTTTTTTAACTTTCTTTCTAAAACTTGCTCCTTCACTTGAGTCAATAATATAAGGTTGACTTTAGTCTTTTGAAGAAGCAAATTTTCATTACTTTTATAAAGATTCACCATTAGTTCATTGAGAGTTTCTTTAGCCTTCTTTGCTTTACTTCTTATCGATGATCCTTTCTAACTTCTTTCAATGCTCCACTTGAGCTATTAGCAACCTGTTCAATTCCCTTTACATGACTCTTGTATTTTGAAGATTTTGTAGCTTGAGCAGATATTGATTGTCATTGGTTATTATCTATCATGACATATCATCCATACCACACCATATCTATCATACAAAACACAACTTGCTTATACGCATCCATCAAAATAACACACACCAATTACCCATAAGGCACTAACTTTATGGCTAAGAGTGGAAATGAGCCAATCGAGCTCAAACCTAATAGCTTCTTCTTAGGCTCAAGTTTGAGGTAGTCGAGCTCGAGCTCGAGCCCAAGCCCAATAAGGTCCTTGGCCTGGCTAGACCTATTTTAAATTTTTTTTATAATAAAAATAGAAAACAACATCATTTTTTACAAAATGACATTATTTTCAACAAAATGATGTCATTTTTCTTATAGCTTTCGACTTTTGAAAAAAAAAAAACGACACAAGGCCAATCAAACTAGGCCTAGGTCATTAACTTTGGGCTAGGCCGAGTTAGGTTAAATCAGACTTAGGCCTGATTGCCAACTCTATCTATGACTTAAAATTATACAGAATATCATGTAATCTTTGTATGGGGTTACAATCATTCTTTCCCATTTATAATAAATTAAATCATGAAATCATTAGTTAAAAATATAATACAACAATCAATAATAAACATTAATTATACACACATTCCTAGAAATCTTAATTGAAGTTTGCTCCATATTGCTCTATGTGCTTTAAATCCTATTTGTAGTATAGAGACTATATGAACGTTACTTGAATCCATATTGTTGCTATTAAATCATATTAAAATCACCTTCTTTTCTTTGGAATTTGATCCTTACCTATCATCCATCACTTTTCCTTGAAATTTCTTTGAATTATCTTTTAATTTACATTAAAACTAATGATTAAGCCATTGAAAATTGTTTCTAAAAAGTAGTTTTATTTGTCATTAGATGGAACATAAGAGGAGTGAGGAGTTAATTATGTGTGTGAAAATCTTATGTCAGTTTAAAACTTTATAAATGAATTCTCTATACTAATATATGGTTATGAAAATTCACATAATGTTATTACGAAACAATAAATAATAGTATAAGAGAGTAAGAGAAAGATAAATAAAATTGTTTTATAATGGTTCAACCAAATAATTTTTGGGCTATATCCACCTCTAAGCTCTACTTGAGAATTCACAATTGTCTTCCTTTAATAGGTGAAGCTTCATATAACATCTTCTTTGTTATAGAGGAAGAGGGACCATTATAATCATCTTTCTTTTTCACGAGTAAAGAGGAACTCTTTATAATATCCATTGTTTACTTAATTGATCTAAAAAGATGCCCAAATATAACATTAAAACTCTCTTTCTTGTTCACAATAGTAAAATAGGGTTAAATATATCTAATGTAATACCCATATGTAACTATTTTCTCTTGATAACACCAAAGTTCTTAGCAACTCTCTGAAATATCAAAGGTTCTTCCATAACTGAGCTTATGATGTATTTATACTTATAACTCTTTTGATTAGTTGTTAAAAAATGAAAAACACTTGTTATAAACTAGCTACTAGAAATAAAACTTTTTTCTATGTATGAGCACTAACCCTTTGATAAACTTAAACACTCTAAAAAACATTTAATAGTTCTCTCAATTTTTTCTTTAAAAATCAAAGACTAAATTTTCCCTTAAGCATGAAACATTTTTTGCTTTAAGCACAAAACATGTAACATTTATGTAATATTGTGGCCCTATATAATATTAAGATGACTAAGATAAGGGTTTCGATTAATTTGCATTAATTTTGTACATATTTAAGAACTTCAATCTTCTTTGTTCTTGGTCTATTTGACTCGTATTGTCTTAAAACTATCTTGAATTATATTTGTGCTTTATTTTAGTCATTTAATTTATCATTTAATTCCTCAATTGATTTAATTAGCTCATTTCATTCCTTGAACTTGACCTTTCACATATTGCTCTATTATATTATAATAAAGCTACTAATATCACTAAATATAAATTAATTTATAACAATACTTTTATCAACAAAATCATAAGGTAAGACCTTACTTAGTTCAATAATCTCTTCTTTTTAATAATGATACAATATTTAGTGATACTGGAGAAAATACTATATTGAATAAACTTATCCTATATAATAATATGCATTACTTGCTCTTCTTGAATTCATGCATCATTGATTTATTAAAATCAAGAATCAATATCACCATTCTATTAACTTCTTTTCAACACTAAAAGGTGTATACAATATATAGTTATTAGTACCAAAATAGAAAATTAGGTATTTTCTCTCTCCTGTTTAGAAACTTCTATTATTTAAACACTTGTACATATAAAATGTTTATCATAATAGCCAAATTTTGCAAAGCTCGGTAGTAATTCATCGATCAATATTTCTTTCTCTCCTTAGATATGTAAAAATATTTTATCTTCTTAAATATCTAAAAATAACTTCTCATTTTATGTACCCCTAATGATTACCTCCTTATCTTACTCCTTTGGTTCAATAATTGGTCTTTTATACTAATTTTTAATCTCACATGAGAGATTTTGGTGATTTTCTATTCAGATCAATTATTAGATATACCATTGATGTCCCTTATTTGATATTAATAAAAGTGATATCAATTATTGTCATTATTTAATGCCACTTAATATTGACTTAGAAGGAAATAAAATATGTTCTATGTATCTACACAAATGTTGGTATTTTCTCTCCTGTTTAGAAACTTCTATTATTTAGACCTTTGTACATATAAGATGCTTATCATAATAGCCAAATTTTGAAAAGCTCAATTACTAATTCATCGATCAATATTTCTTTCTCTCCTTAGATATGTAAAAATATTTTATCTTCTTAAATATTTAAATAGTAACTTCTCATTTTATGTACCACTAATGATTACCTCCTTATCTTACTCCTTTGGTTCAATAATTGGTCTTTTATACTAATTTTTTAATCTCACATGAGAGATTTTGGTGATTTTCTATTGAGATCAATTATTAGATATACCATTGATGTCCCTTATTTGATATTAATAGAAGTGATATCAATTATTGTCATTATTTAATGCCACTTAGTATTGACTTAGAAGGAAATAAAATATGTTCTAAGTATCTACACAAATGTTGGTCCTTGAGTTCAGTAATATAACTTTTTAAACCCGCATTCTTTTGAAATTACTTAATAATCATTATTTCAAAAAAATTTCTATTGATATGTCCATAATCATAATAAAATAACATCTCACTTGATTGGATTCAAATTGTTATCACTATGTGAGAAAGACATATACAAATATGACAAATATGTATTTTTTAAAGATCTTTTTTTGCATGTTTTGGTGCATGGGAGCTCTCTTTTTAAACATATAGGGGACAATAAGCTCTTTTAATGTGATAGTGAGGCCTAATAAATGAATTAGCATCTAAAATGTTCTTTTGATGAAATTATGTCCCATATTGTTTGTGAACATGTGCCATGTGCTTGTATGATGACCTATGATGATTGTGAACTTGTCTCATACCATTTTTTATGAAAAAGAGGCTTATATAAATAAGAAAGATGCTGTATGATCTTTTTATATGAATTTGTATGAAATTGGGATTGAATATTATACCCTTTATGTTTAAAATGTGAACCATATATGATGTATATAATTTGCCTTTTGTTTAGGTCAACAAGGATGATAGATAAATATGTGATTTTTGTATGTAACATGCCCATATGATTATTTAGGCGTAGGTTCATCATATAATATTTATCCAAAAAAAAAGGTTTTCTTTAATTTGAATGATGTTCTTCCAAAAGTAAAACTAATTCCATACTTATTACAATGACTCTTTTTGGCTCCAATTATTACATTGTCATTATTAACAAGTGCCCTTTTTTGGTTCATTGATCGATCAATATATCAACCGATGTGATTACAATTTTTTAGAACTCTTTATATAAAACTTCAAATCTCTTACTTAGTTTGGTTAACTAAACCAATCTTTTGATTGATCAATATAAATAACAAAAATTAAAACAATCTTCATTCTTTCATATTTCCTTAATCATATAACTTCAAAATCATTTTCCTTTAGTCATATATAAAATGAGGTAAAAGACATATAGCTTCCTTGTGATTTAAACCCTTTAATTTTAAAATTATTGAGAAAATTCTTTGTACCATTTATTTTTATTAAAAATTTCTTCTCTTAGACTTCGCTAAAACATAATAATGAAACACACACGATATGGGTATCACACATAGACCAATCAAATGCTCTTTATATGACTATCCAACCCTAATCTTTAAGTCAAATTAAACTAACTAAACACAACATAAACCGATAGTTTCTTATAATTATCTTAAATTATTAATCTAAGTTAAGTTTAATTGGTTTAAATCAAGTTTAAAAACTGAGTCGTATTACTATATTAGTAATATTTGATTAGTCTATATTTAATGTTTATACTATGCATATTTCATTGTCAATTTTAATCGAAGTTTAAGAGAAGACGTTCTTTTTGAAAGATTGAAATTAAAATTTTAAAAGAATTTTAAAGATTAAAGGATTTTCTAAAATTTTCTTAAACTACAACAAAAGTATATATCTTTTATCTTATAAAATTTTCAATTTAACCTTTTCTAAACCTGATAATCTCACCCTAACTCACTAAATGATCAAACAAAAACCAAAACTTTAATTATAATCTAACATCCATAATTCTAAAGAAATGCCACCACAACATCAATTTATACATAGGTGTAAAAATAAAAATATTTTCAAGGTCTCGCTTGTACATTCTCTTATCGTATATTGTTTAACATACTATCCAATAACAAAATTTTCAGTAAGACTAAGATTCTTATTATCAACACAATTACTTGTTGGACATATATATTATCAAATTTAAAATTTTATTCAAAATTATATTTATTCAAATGATTATCATCAAAGCTTACAATCTTGATATGATTTGTAATTCTTTCAAAATATATGTATGATGATGAATTGATGTCAAATATACACATTGTATATTCATAATCTTAAAATATATGTTGGATATAACATTATTTTGCAGAGACCTTGATGTGTCCAAAATGAGAACCAAATATTGAATATTAATAGTATGTGAAAGGACTTAAATTATAAGAATTCAAATAAAAGATAAAATATAAATTAAAACCATATATCAATTAAAAATATATTTATAGTAACAAATATTGAATACAAAATGAAATTTAAATTTATTTCTTAAACCAAATGCATTTTTCACTAAATTTGACATATCTTTTATTAATTTATGAGAAAATGACCTTATTTGATTTAATTTTAAATATAAAATAATACGCTAATTTAGGATTTTGAGATAAATAATTTTTATTTTTAATGATTAATTGTCCGCAGGAGTTAAGGTCAATATTAATTTAAACACAATAGCTAGCATAGACAATTACGAATCAATCCCATGAAGGCGATAAGTACTAATAGTTAACATTTTTCTAATATCTAGCCTAAGAATTGGATTTTGTTTTCTAATTAAAATAAAACCAAATGAATAATCTAAATTAAGATTAAACAACTCTAAACTTAAGATAAGTATAATACAAAGAAAATTTAATATCAAATAATAATGTCTAGGTAACGAATCCCCTAAGAATCTTGAATTATGAACCTTTTATTATACAATCATATTATAGATTCTTGGATGTGAAAATTCCTATCTTATATGTTAATAACTCTCGAGACTACTAACAACTAATCCATAAGTTGATTAATATAAATCTTTCTAGTTAAAACCTTTAGAATTGCATATGAATTACATTATTAGGTTTGACCTTAATCTAGAGGATTTATGTTAGTCTATCTTTAGGTTTGCATGCAATTCCTTTTAATTATAGTAGATCTACTCATATAAGAGAATTTCTCAATCTCAACCATATGAAATTAAATCATGCATTAATATTCTACATATATTAGAATAAGAATAAAATGCATAATTGAATCACAATAATCAATCGATTATAATTGCTTTGAATAAAAGATTAAAACCTATTGCTATTACAAATTGGCATTCATAGCATCTAGACACTAAACACGTTTAGTTACTCATGGAAAACAAAATCAATAACAAATATGTAGCAAAAATAATAGAAAACAAATAGTCCATAATTCTAAATCTTTCTTTCTCTTTTATTAATTAATCTTGCAAATTTGAATTGGATGTAGCCTTCTATCATATATCTTTTAGCCTTTTGTTTTCCTAATCTCTTGTTCAAAATTATCACCCCTCTAGATTGTTACGTATCAAGACTATTTAGTAATTCGGCTCTCTTTAATTTACCTATACTCATGTTCTTTAATAGTAAAATTTAGGATTTTAATGGTAAATACAAGAGCATATGAGAGATTGTGTATATTAAAAAACACTTAAATTGTGACTTTATATATTCATAAAGACTTACACAGCCACATACATGGCCATATATCTCTAATTTGCTTCAAAACTTTATTTTATGCCACAAATTCATCCAAATTTGTCTCTTTTAGTCCATGAAAGCAATTATGACCTATAAATGCACATAGAGCAAATTAAGTACTAAATATATACCAAACTATAAAATACCAAGTAAAATATGTTAAATATTGGTGTATATGTATAGCCAAATATGCATTTATCAATGATCATAATTAATATTTTCTTAAATATTCTTATTTGATCCTTATTACTATATAGGTTAATATTTCAATATGATTCTTATTAGTTTTATCTAATAAATGTAATATATTATATTTTTCTTTGTTACTACATTTATTAAAAAGTTAACATAAATGATCAGTATTAATTGTTAAACATTTTTAATAGAAGTATCAGTTTATTCGTTATTTTCAAAATCTACTACAATTTTATTTAATTTTAGAACTTTCTACGAGAATATAAATGAATTTTTAATTAGTATAATGTCTATAATTGTAATTTTAATTAGTATATTGACTATAATTGTAATTCACATTTAGTATTATTTATTTCATACACAATTTATATATGATAATTGAAAAGAAAATAAATTCATAATTGATATTTAAACCCTTAATTATGAAGCACTTGGTTTGTGAATTAACTTTTGACATGCATTTTTTGTGGTCGATGCATGGCGCAGTGCTTTAGGTGTAGTTTCTTAAAAACAATATCAATATTGAGAGTGTACATAATAATTAGGAGAAACATAAAATCCTGTCTTTGATTGGCATATGACATTTAAAGCTAAAAAGTTATTTGATTGGCATATGGTATTTAATTACTCGGATATTAAATCTAATCATTTATTACTTGGGTGTTCCCATCTCTATGAAAAGGCCTTCTCAAGCAGACTTGAATTCCTTGAGTGAAAAAAGTAAAGAAGATAATTAATAACCGGTGTAACATAAGTGTATCTTCCCAATACACATACGGAATTTATTGGCAGAGGTTAAGTACTCTGATATTTGCTTACCTATGGAGGAAGGCCGTTCAGGTATTAACTAGATCAGAATCACACATAAAATCTTACTAATTAAGCGTATATGGAGAATTTTATTGGATAAACAAGCACTTAGGATGAGATTAGGGATGACAATTGTACCCGAACCCGATGGGTACCCGATAAAATTACCCGAACAGGGGCGAATATGGGGAGCAAATTTTTACCCGTGGGGCGGGTATGGGGGGTTAGCAAAAATACCCGTCGGGTATCGGGGCGGGTATGAGGATACTCACCCCTATACCCATTTACCCGTTTACCCATTATATAGTAATTACAATTTTGTCATTATATTTATATACATACAAACCTAGCAATTAAATAAAGATAAGCTTATTTAAATTCAGTACGTATGTATGAATATAGCATGAAAATTTAAAAGAAAAACAAATAGTCCATTCATACTAAATAAGCTTATCTTTTTTAAAAAGAGGCGGGTAAACGGGTACCCGATGGGGTCAAACTCCCAACGGGTATGAGTATGGGGGGTGCCAAAAAATCCCCGACGAGGATGGGGGCGGGTATGGGGGTGGGGGTGAGTTCATGGGGCGGGTACGGGGGATGGCATACCCGCCCCATACCCGCCCCATTGCCATCCCTAGATGAGATGGATTCTTTCTCATTATATAAAACATAAGAACTTCTAAAGTATCAAATTAAGCAGTAGTACTTCTTGGACAAATATTCAAGATGAAGAACTTAGTAAGGATTAAAATCAAGCATAAGATTGGTAATGGATCCAAGATAAACTTTTGGTTTGATGACTGGAGCTATATGGGTCCTCTCTTTAATCTTTTATGGAATTTAATTCTTGATAATGCCTCCATCAATGAGGTCGTAAATAATCACTACTTGGGATTGTTAAATATTTTGGCAATCTCCCCTACCCTCTTGGTTAAACTAATGAAGACTCAATTCTTTGACTATGACATTCTTCATGTTACTTTGGCAATAAATCTTGCAGGGGATCTTATATCTTAAGCTGAATTGGTACACATCAATTTAGTTTAGTAAGACCATTCTTAGAACCTCATTTGTACTTTGGCTTGCTTGAGACCGAATACTCTTTGACAGAATTTAAGGCAATCATAATATCCCCAACTGAAGTGCATTCTTTAATTATGGGCCTAAGAATATCAATAATCTCTTCTTTCAATGTAACTTTTCTAGTTGCATTTGAAAAGAAAATTTGAGACTTTGCAACATTAGTTCTACTCTTAAAAAATGGTCAGGGATAACCTTTTGGCTACCTTAGAGACATAATATAAAAAAAGGGACTTTCTTGTACTCAATATTGCTTTAGGCAGCCTAGAATGTGCTCTATGAAGGGGAAAGGAACTTGAAAAGTTTTCAACAGAAGGCCTCACAACAGCAGCATCAGTTTTCTTAATTAAAGAACCTACCTAATAAGTAATGGTCCACAAAATCTCAACAATATGTAGAGGCAATTAGCCATCCACTGGGGAATTCTTTGAACTTCCCCTAGGTCTTGACATAAAGAGTGTTCATATAGCTGCAAAGTGGAACCTTTATAAGTTGAGTATAGACAATGAAATTGGACATGTAAAGCACTGGAAACTCTATTATTTCATTCAGGAATTTGATTTCACAAATTTAATCTACTCTCTTCAACAAAGGGAATTTGGTGGGGAAGCAAGATTCCCATTGTCCTGACTTGGTAAAGAAGCATGTTCATGTCTCTAAAACATAAATTTACTCAGCTGAGTAAGGTATATCATGAGAAAAGTTAACTAATCCTTTAGTTTTTGCTTATAATTTAGTATAATTATCATTGCTATATCATGAGAAGAGTTAAACTAATCCCTTAGTTTTTGCTTATAATTTAGTATAATTATCATTGTTAATTCTTGTTTTTGCTTACTGTATAGCTTGATAGCTCTTTCCTATCATTTCACCGTAAACTTCTTACCTTTATTTAATTCAATTTTAATTTCTCAAGAAAAGTATTCAAAACAAAACTTTTGTGTTAATTTTAGGGCTTATGTTTAGGCATTAGGCATATTCACATTAAAGATCTAGACCCAATTTAATTTCAAGTCATCAATTGGGAATGCTAATTCAAATCAAAATCCGTAAGTGTTTCCTAACTCGTACATTTTCTATAAAAGCGATAATCTTAATTAACTAGAGTTTACGATAAAAAAAAAGAAACAGACAATTATGAATAAACAAATAATTAGCATCATGAAAAGTTAACAAAATGGTCTTAAAGCCCAATGATTACATTAATTTATTTTATATCAATGATCTTCTTCACTTACATCAATAGTGGGTCCCAGATTTTAGGATTTTAAGCTCTAATTTTATTGAGTTTCATTGCAAATACTTAAAAAACTAATTGAGATAAATATAACATTATGAATAATAAAGAAAGAAAATTTTATTTGATTATTGTTATATTTACGTTGCTCTGACTACTTGAGCAAAGTTTTGGGAATGGCTTGATGAACTCAACCTAGTAATTAAATTAAGGCACTAGAAAATCCTCTCTCTCTTAAATTCGAAACTATTTAAGAAGAAAATAGGAAACTAAAACATAAAAGAGCAACATCAGTCACATATGAACTATGAAGTTTATACAAGAAGGGTTAATTTTTGGTTTTAGGATATATATAATAACTAGTTCTACTTGTCGTTCTAGCTAAATTCAATCTTCTCTCTTCTTGACCCAGTTTTAGTTTGGTATACTACAATGTCTTCCTCCATTAATAGAAACTCAACACCGTATAAGGGAATATTATAGGATTAATAAACCCTCATGTTACTTACCCTCATACTCTCCCCTCTTTCTAGTTGTGCCATAGTTGGGTTTGTCGTTTATGGCAATCTCCAGCTTTAAGCTTCACCTTTATTCCGTGTATCTTCTTCAATTATTGCTTAACACTTTGGCTTTTCAGTTTACATTCCCTATTCATTATTTCTTGGAGCCCCTCCCCTTCTCATTACCTATTCATTGATCTTGGAGCTCCTCCGGTGAGGCTCACTCCGTTACTTTTTTAATCTTTATCTTTCCTTCCATTTTCCCACCTCTAAAACATTATTGTTCTTCGAAACTTCCTTCAAAAATTTATAAACTTCCAACTTCCACTTTTCTGTTTTGAGTTATGGAAGTCAAAGTTAAAAACTTAAGTCGTAAATTTCATGATTATAATGACTTTTCAGTAGGGTAGCTGGTACCAACCTCTTAGATGCTCATACTTGGCCATAATTAAACCCCTTGGTCAGTTAACCATCACATAAGCCTACTCCCTTTAAACCTCATCCAACTAGGAATCATACTGTAGGGAACTATTTTGATTTTACATTAGAATATTATCCTCCTATCCAAGAGATATGCTTTTGATTTCAATGCAATTGTTGATGTGATTCTTATTAATATTATTTAAGAAATTAATTTTGGACAACTTGACTCTAATTTTATGTTAATTTGATTCAATATGATATGACGATGTATAGTATAAATTAATGGACAAGCTGCAATTGACGATGGATTGATGTTCTAAACTTTATAATTTTGATTATGATTTGCTTAAAGACAAACAAAAGTTTAAGTGTGAAGATGTTTGATGGATGAATACTTGACTGTATTGTTACACCCATATTTGATGTATTTTGCTTGATATTTTATATTTTATCTTATATTTGGTACTTAATTCGTTCCAAGTGCTTTCATAGGTAATAATTGCCTTTACGGATTAAAGGAGAGGAATTCAGACAAACACACGACGTAAATGAAGAATCAACAAGTCTGAAGGAATGAACGACCTTGCGTCGTGACCATGCACTTTTTCGTGGCCATTCACTTTTGTGATATCTAACAAATTTTGATTATGCACAGTCTGTTGGGCCCCGATTCCTCTTTCCTATTAAATAAGCTTGTTTAAATTATTTTGATGTTTAGGTTGCTAAATTTCTTTTGGTTAGAATAATTTGAGGTTTTTAGTACCTAAATTAAATGGAATGATTAAGTTTAAATTAGAGTTGATTATGTTGTTAGAAATTAAAGGAATATGATGGTTTAGGGACAATTTGGGTAGATTGCTTAGGTTCTTAAAGTTAAGGCTAAGAAGGAGGGGTATTTTAGTCTTTTAAGAATCATTAAAGGAAGAAGGGAGGAAGCTAAAGGAATGTGGTCGTTTGGTTAAAGAAGAGGATGAAAATTGCAAGTGTAAAAAGAGGAAGAAAATGAAACTACGTAGTTTTAGGCTGAGGCTTTAAAGTTAAGAAACAATTTTTGCTAAGTCATTTGAGAGAAGCTACAAAACTTACAAGGAAAAGAAAAGGAGAGTGAGTTTTCTGTGAAGAGAAGAAGAAGAAGAAGAAGAAGAGGTTAGGGCTTTGTCTATTCTTGCTTTAGAGAAGAGATTCTAAGAGTTCTTTAAGAAGGAAAAAGGAAAGGGAAGGATAAATCTCCATTAGAGGCAAGGAGTGAATTTCGTGGGTGGCTTTTAAGGTAAGGTATTTTTGAAATCCTTTGGAATTTCTAATGAGTTTTGGTTCTAATAGCTTAGGAAAAGTATGAGTAAGGTTATATAGAATCAATTTCATGCATTTATTGCTTAAAATTGCTCAATTTCGATATCCCTTGTAATGTTGGGATTCTTGTGTTTTGATGAAGGGCAAGAGAGGCAAGAGGAGTTAGAGGAAAGACAAATTGATCAAGCTTAGAGCTAAAGGAATTAAGGTAGGTGACTTTTCAATAATTGAGTAAATAAGCTACTAAATTGTCTTTCAATAAATGTCATTTAATGCTTTCCTATGACTTTCCAATTTTGAATGAATTACTCTTTGGGATGGTTTGACCTTGTATGACATGTCTTTTGTATGTAAAAACATTGTGGAAATAAGTGTAAAAATGTTTGTCAAGTGAAAAAGATTAGAATATGTGATTTCAGAAAAATGCCATTTTGGGCAATTATGTGTTAATTATGTGAAATGCATGATTATATAGGTTTGTGGTGGTCCCTTAAGAGTCAAGTGTACTTGTCTATCCATAGGCTTCTTCCGCCTGCCCGCTAGTGGCCATGGAGCTCCTCACGGACTTCTATAAGTTCACGGCTACACATGACCGCTTCGCGAGAATGTGTAGTACGTTCCGTTTGGATCCACCCAAACCATCTTCTATGTGATTATATGATATGCTTTGTTTATGTTGTTTTTGTAATATGTTTTGATCATTTGAATATGATGGGGTTTTCTTTATGGCAAATGATGATTTTGGTAAAATTGCCTTGAAAATAAGTGTTAAAGCTTGTTTTTACTTATTCTTAATTATTAAGCTGTTACCCACTGGGCCGTTGAGCTCAAACCCCTTTTCCCCTCCACAGGCGACGAGCGAGAAATTGAGTAACTGCACCGGGATCAAGGCATTACTTAAAGGTTAATCTTATTTTAATCTCAGTCATTGTGAAGTTAATCTTATTTTAAGCAGTCACTTTGAAGAGGTTTTTGTTCTACTTAGAGGCCAAATTGGTTTTTAAATTCTTCATGAAAGTTGTAGAGTTTTCTTTTAGCTTTTTATTGATATCAAAGTTTCAAATTTTGGAATTTTGTATGAAAAGAGATAAATTTTCAAAAATCCAAGTGTAGGAGTGGCCAGGTGAACTGGCCCCTCAGTACCGCTCGGCCACGCGGGCGAGCGTAATTGCTCAACCTCACGGGCTAGCGTAACAACGCGTCTCGTGGGCGAGCGTAACCGCTCGGCCCTGCAGGCGAGCGTAATTGTTTGATCTCGCGGGTGAGCATAAAGGCTCGCCTCGCAGGCGAGCGTAAACGTTCGGCCTCATGGGCGAGCGTAAACGTTCGACCTCACGGGCGAGAGTAACCGCTCAGCCTCACGGACGAGCGTAATTGCTCGGCCTCGCGGACGAGCGTAATAGCTCTGCCCGCTGGCGAGCGATTTCCAAACGCTCGCCCAACATTCTTTTTTCTAAATCAAACCTCTCTCCACTATTTTATTTGTAATTCTTCCGTTTGACCTTCGATTTTCACGATTTTTGAAGCATCGGTTTTCTAAAAAAAAATTCTACCTCCTTTTTATGCAAATTTAGAGTTTCAGGATTAAGTTGAAATTACGGATTAAATCGAAGTGAGACAAATGGGACGGACATATTAAACATGCTTCCGTATTTTGATGATTTCTTGATCTAGAGAGATCCGATTGAAGTGATTTTTGGTTCTAATTAATATAAGGACATAAAATTACATATTAGCGGATTTAATTTTTGGGCCCTAAGGAGATCAATTTTATTGAGGGAGTTTAGGATGAACTTTTCAAGATCTGTTCGGAGGTAAATAGAATGAGTTCGTTTTTTAGATTTGACCTGGTGGAGAATTCCTCCCTCGTGGGTTTGCGCGTACAGATGTCACGTAGGATGTCGGACGCTTGACTCTCCATGGTGGGGTTCCAACACAGTCTGATGCATGGTCATGCACGAGATCGTGCATCTCTTAGAACCCTAAGTTTTGTTATAAAAAGACACTTTTGGTGGCAATTAAAAAGAGCAAACTCTTGGAGGCGATTCCAAATGAGGAGTCGTTTTCTATGTGCAATTTTGGTCCAAAGAAGGAGAGAACGTGAAGAAATTATTGACATATCCATCAAAATTCAAGATCAAACATTTATATTACAAGAACATTCGATAGGATTCAATAAGGGAGATTTAAAATTATAAACCCATTGTTTTCGATTCGTATTTCTGTTTAAGTAGGTTTGATTTTGTATCCGATTATGTGTAACTAAACATCCAGTTAGTATTTAGGTTAGATGGATCTTATGTTAATACTTTGATATGATTTGATTCTTTTATTAATGCAATTGATTGTTTGATATATTGTGATCTGATTACCAGTTTTATTTATGTTATAATAATACGAGAATATTAAATCATAATCTGATTTTATATGTAGAGATTGAGAAATCCTAGTGTGAATAGATCTACTATAATTAGATCGAGTTGTTAAGTCAAAATGACTTTATATAAATGATTTTGATGAAGTACAAAAAATAATGAAAAACAGACAGAAGCAAAATGAAAAGTAGACGGAAGCTAAGTTAAAAAGCAGACGATGAAAAGCAGACGGAAAAAAAGCAGACGAAGAAAAGCAGACGATGAAAAGCAGACGGAAGAAAAATAGACGAAGAAAAACAGACGAAAGAAAAACAGATGAAAGAAAAGCAGACGAAAGAAAAGCAGATGAAGAAAAACAGACGGAAGAAAAACAGACGAAAGAAAAACAGACGAAAGAAAAGTAGACGAAGAAAAGCAGATGAAAGAAAAGCAGACGAAGAAAAACAGACAGAAGAAAAACAGACGGAAGAAAAACAGACGAAAGAAAAGCAAACGAAGAAAAGTAGACGGAAGAAAAACGGACGAAGAAAAGCAGACGGAAGCAAACCACGTCAAATCAAGAATCAGTTTGAGTTAGTTACAGAACTCAACTGAATAACCGTTTCTTGAAAGAAGCAAGAATCAAGAAGCAGTTGAAGACGAAGACTATAAATATGAGTCGGAGTTGAAGATTGAAAAAGTTACAAAAACTTACAAGAGTTACAAAACGAAAGTTACAAAAGTTAGCAATACTTGAGACAAACTATTGTGCAAAAAATCTAGAGCTATTTTTCTGTAACAAAGCTCGAAAAACCTTAGTATGAAAGAATACTGATTGTAAGAGACCTGAAGAGGCTCGGAGACAAAGAATACTTGTAACGTTTGAGAGATAGTAAAATCTTAGAAAGATATCTGAGGACTGGACGTAGCTCACGGTTTGGGGTGAACCAATATAAAAATCGCTGTGTCAACTTCTCTCAACTCTTAATCTCTCTTATCTTTTAATTTTTCGATCTTACTAGTCTTTATACAAGTTTTCGAAAAATACTTTATAACTTTGATTTTCAGTAGTTCTTATGAAAAGAACAAGTTTCTTTTAACAAAATGTTTTCGAAGGGGCTTTAAAAAATAATACACAATTCAACCCCCCTTCTTGTGTATTTGTATATTGTATAATAAGTCTTGTATTAACGTGTAATTCACTTCAATTGGTATCAGAGTTTGGTGTCCAAGGATCACCTTAACAAAGTGTGGATTAAAGATTATGGTGGAATCACATACATACATAGCGGAAGGTGCCTCAGTTACTAGACCTCCGACGTTTAACGAAAAAGATTATCACTACTGGAAAGATAGGATGATGTTGTTTATCGAATCTACTCATGTTGACCTTTGGGACATAATAGAGAATGGACCATACACACCAGTGAATGAAGAAGGAAATCTTATTCCACGAATCAGATGGACGGCTGATCAAAAGGCGAGATTTCAACTAAACTCCAAAGCAAAGTTCTTCTTGAGTTGTATCTTAAGCAGAAGTGAGTACGATAAAGTCCACGGATGCGATACTGCGAAGGAGATGTGAGATACGTTATCCATCGCACATTAGGTACAAACCAAGTTAAAGAATCCAAGATAAGTATTCTTGTGCATCAGTACGACCTGTTCAAAATGAAAGATGAAAAATCTATTGATCAAATGTTTGGAAGATTTCAAACAATTATCAATGGACTAAAAGCTCTTGGAAGAACTTACGACAACCAAGATCACGTTCGTAAGATCCTAAGAAGTCTACCAAAGAGGTGGAGATCAAAAGTTACTACTGTACAGGAAGCCAAGGATTTAAGCATATTAAAACTTGACGAACTGCTTGGATTGTTGAAGATACATGAAGTTGAGCTCGATGCTGAAGACAAGCCCAGACGGGAGAAGTCAATAGCACTAAAGGCCGGACAAAATAATCACAAGACTCAAAGGAAGAGGAATTCATCAAAAGCGCTGAAGATTGAAGAATCAAAGAACGATGATTCCTGTGAGTCAGAACAGGAGTCGAGTGAAGAAGATGACTAGCTATCCTTCATTTCCAAGAAGATCAGACGAATGTGGAAGAAGAAGTTTAAAGGAAATCAAATCTTCAAAAAGAACGGCAAAGATGATGGGAAGATAGAGAAGACATCCATCATATGCTACGAGTGCAACAAACCAAGACATTACAAGTCCGAGTGTCCAACATTAAAGAGGAAACCAAAAAAGAGTAGAGAATGAAAGAAAAGCATGATGGCAACCTGGGAGGATCTAGATTCATCTGAATCAGATACATGCTCCGAGACATCAGATCATGCAAATATATGACTGGTAGCCGAAGAGGAAAGTGATGAGGAGGTAATTTCTAAATATGATGACTTCCAAGATGCATATTCTGAACTACTAGAAGATTCCCATGCTATTCTGAAACAGTAGAAACTATTGAAGAAAAAGTATGTAGAAAATCTAAAAAATACACAAGAGATAGAAAGAGAGAACACCTGCTTGAAAAATCAAGTAGAGGAAATTAAGTAAAAGGGAGTCATAGATAGATCTAAAGAGATCAATCAACTGAAGGTTAGAATCAAGAGTCTTTCAGTTGATCTAGCAACTTTCACTGAAAGTACGAAAAAATGAATGATTTGTTAGAAAAGTGTAGACATCCGAGTGATAAAACTGGATTCGGGTTTACTAGAAATAAGTCTCAACAGAAAAGGAAGTCATTCTTTCAGAAAAAGAAGTTCCAACAATCACCTTTTCATCAACAATCTTATCAAATGCATCATTATCATTCTGTGCATTTTACTAACCCAAAAGGACCCAAGAAAATTTGGGTACCAAAAAACAAAATAATATCTCCTGCAGATATCCTTCATTGGAAGAGGCAGCAAGCACCATTGGTATTTGGACAGTGGATGCTCGCGACACATGACGGAAAGAAGGTCTATGTTTCTAGATCTTCAGTATAAGAAGGGAGGATCGGTAACTTTTGGAGACAACCAGCAGAGAAAGATAATTGGAATCGGTAAAATAGGTAAAGATTCCTTTGCATGTATTGATAATGTGCTGCTTGTTGATGATCTGAAACACAACTTGATTAGTGTCACTCAATTGTGTGATTCTGGCTTTGAAGTTATGCTCAATCAAAATCTTTGTGAAGTCAAAAACAAAGATGAGTCTATATTCTTTTCTGCCAAAAGAAGAAATAATCTTTACAAAATTGATTTAGAAGATTTTCAAAATCAAATTGTTTCGTGTTTTTTATCAACTGAAGAAGAAAGACTAATCTGGCATAAAAAGCTAGGTCATGTCAGTTTTAAACATATTTCAAAGTGGTTAAAGCATGATTTGGTAAGAGGTTTACCAAAAATAAGTTTTGACAAGGATTTATTTTGTGAAAGTTGTCATAAAGGAAAACAAGTCAAAATATCGTTTTCTTCTAAAAATACCGTAACATCATCTAGACCTCTAGAGTTGTTACATATGGATTTATTTAGTCCAACTAGGACAATAAGTTTTGGCGGAAAGAAACATGGACTTGTTATTATTGATGACTTTACTAGATTTTGTTGGATACTGTTTTTGTCACACAAAGATGAGTCTTTTACGTGTTTTAAAACCCTTTCCAAAAGGTTACAGAATGAAAAAAGAATGTCGATAGCTAGTATTAGGAGTGATCATGGTGGAGAATTTGAGAATGAGAAGTTTAAAATATTTTGTGAGGAGAATGGAATTTTCCACAATTTCTCTGCTCCTAGGGCTCCACAGCAAAATGGAATTGTTGAAAGGAAGAACATGATGATTCAAAAGATGGCAAGGACTATGCTGTGTGAGATGAATCTTCCTAAGTACTTCTGGGCAGAAGCTGTGAATACAGCATGTTACATTCAGAATAGAATATTGCTGCGACCTTTGTTGAAAAAAACTCCTTATGAGTTATGGAATGGAAGGAGACCAAATATATCCTACTTTCATCCATTTGGTTGCAAGTGCTCTATACTGAATACAAAGGAAGTGTTGGATAAATTCGATTCAAAGACCTATTCAGGAAATTTTCTAGGCTACTCCTTATCATCGAAGGCTTTTAGGGTTTATAATCTTACCTCGAAGACTGTTGAGGAGACTATTCATGTCAAGTTTGATGATAGTTCCCAATCAAGTAAGGAAGATGATATGGATAGTGAAATCCCTTCAATGCCCTTAGGTGATACTAAAGAAGCTTCATCATCAGAAACTCAGTTAGACAAGATTAAGGATATTCCAGAGACTTTTGGGTTAAAAAGAGATTGGAGATATAAGAGTTCTCATCCAGAAGAGTTAATCATAGGAGAGACCTTAGAAGGAGTCCGAACAAGGTCCAAATTCAGAAGAGAAGCTAATGCAACATTTGTCTCTGAAATAGAGCCTAAGAAGATTGATGAAGCTCTTCAGGATGAAGCATGGATTTTAGTTATACAAGAAGAGCTGAACCAATTTACTAGGAACAAAGTTTGGTCCTTGGTTCCTAAACCCTTGAAGAAATCCATCATAGGAACTAAATGGGTTTTTAAAAATAAGTTAGACGAATCAGGAAGAGTAAGTCGGAATAAAGCAAGATTAGTAGCACAAGGCTATAATCAGCAAGAAGGAATAGACTATAATGAGATGTATAAAGCTTTTTCAAATGGATGTAAAAAGTGCATTTCTGAATGGTTTTATAGACAAAGAAGTGTATGTTAGGCAACCTCCTGGTTTTGAGGATGTTAAGTATCCGGATCATATCTATAGACTTCATAAGGCTTTGTACGGCTTGAAACAAGCTCCTAAAGCTTGGTATGATCGTCTAAGTACTTTTCTCATTGAGAGCGGATTTAGTAGAGTTCAGGTAGATAAGACACTCTTTAGGAAGAATTTTGAGAATTATTTTATTTTAGTTCAAATTTATGTTGATGATATATTTTTGGTGCGACTTCAAAAAGTTTGTGCATGAGTTTTGAGAATTTGATGAAAAATGAGTTTGAGATGAGTATGATGGGAGAGTTAAAATTCTTTCTTGGGTTGCAAGTTAAGCAAACCGAAGAAAAGATCTTTATCCATCAACAAAAATAAGTGAAAGAATTGTTGTTTAAGTTTGATATGGAAAAAATGAAAGCTATGGCAACTCCGATGCCTCCTTCGAACCTTTTGTCTAGAGACGAAAGTGGTAAGAAGGTGGATCAAATCCTGTATGGAGGGATGATTGGTTCTTTTCTTTATCTTACAGCAAGCAAACTTGACATACTATTCAGTGTATGCTTGTGTGCAAGGTTTCAGGCCGATCCTAGAGAGTCTCATTACATTGTTGTTAAAAGAATTATGAGATATCTCGCAGGTACTACTGATCTTTGCTTAATATATGAGAAAGGTAAAGATTTCAGGTTGATTGGATATTGTGATGCGGACTATGCCGGAGATAGAATTGATAGGAAGAGTATGAGTGGAGGCTGTCACTTTCTTGGCTCAAACCTAGTTTCCTAGTCAAGCAAGAGACAAAGTTCAATCACCCTATTAACTGCTGAAGCCGAGTATATGTCTGCCGCAAGCTGCTGTTCACAAACATTGTGGATCAAATATCAACTAAAAGATTACTCAGTACAAGAAGTGGAGATCCCAATCTTTTGCGACAACACGAGCACCATCAACTTGTCGAAGAATCCAATTCAGCATTCGAGAGTGAAGCATATCGAAGTCAGACATCACTTCTTACAGGACAACGTTCAGAGAAGGATTGTGAGTCTTCAGTTTATTGAGACAAAGTTTCAATGGGCGGACATCTTCACTAAACCACAGAGTGAAGAACGATTCATGGAAATCAGACGGAACCTCGACATGGTGATGTTAAGTGACCAACCGTCTAACATGTCACAGCTAAGTTAAAAGGTCATCAAAGTTAACGGCGTTAGTAACAGTGAGTTACAGCTGGTAACATCTCTCATAAGGAAGTTTTGGAGGGAAAGTTTCATTGCCTTGAGAACTTCACCTATTCTAGATTATGCCTGATAATACCTTTCGAGTATTCTCGACTCAAAAACTTCTCAGCTCTCAGCTCTCTCAAAATCTCTGTAATCGACTTTACCTTTTGAATAACAAATCAGTGAACTCAGTTTCTTACTCATCGAAGAATCAAATGGAGCAAGAAATGATTTTTGGAAGACATGTTGATTTTGAATCTTTGAGGAAAAACAACATGGACATTGAACCAGAGATAGTAGAAGCAAGATGGAGGAAGTTCATCCAGGTGCAAGAAATCGTATATCAAAATGAAGTGTATGATTTCTGGAAGAATGTGGAGTTAGTAGACAATACTATTTATTCTACAGTAGATAGATTGTCCATTATTGTGACAACGGAGTTTATTGAGAAAGTAACAGAATGTCCATCAGCTAGAGAAAAGCTCACAAGCAAAGTCAGATGGATGACAAAAGTCAGTGTTAAGGAACAGGAAGTCAATCGACAGTTGTATGGAGACAATGACCCAACAGAGAGGAAGACCTCAAGTCTGGTGCCGAAGGCTAGGGTGCTACATGCAATTATGTTCAATTGAATCTTACCAAGAGTAGGTTCAAGGCATTTGGTGACAACATTAGATGAATAATGCCTATTCTACTTATTAAATCGCCAATCCATAGATTTACCATTTATGATTTTTCAGTATATGGTTAAGACGATGAAAGATACGAACAGTTACCCCTATGGAATGTTGCTGACAAGGATATTCAGAGAGTCTAGAGTCCTTCTTGACAGAGGAAACATAGTTAAGATGACTGTTAAGAGTGTTATCAACTCAGGAATAGTGATGAAAACGGGTTTAAAGAATCTGGACAGAGTATAAGAAGATTATGAGGTTAAAGCAAGAACTGAGGGGGAGCGTATAAAGAAGAAATCTTCTACAAAAAGTTCTAAATCTCAATCTAGTGCAAGCATGCCCATGATTCAAAGGAGAAAATCATCAGAAGAAACCTTGAAAGAAAAGATGATTATTCAGAAAGAAAGTAGACGAGTACAGAGGATAGACGAAGATGCTCTGAAAAGAAAAGGGGAGACACTTCTGAGTGAAATTCCTAGGCAAGCGAGAAGATCACCTAGAGTTCGAATCTTGCGACAACAAGAAGAAAAGAGATCCAGAGAACGAAGTCAGGTTGAAGTCTCTAAGACAGGTGCACCTAAGGCTACAAGATCTCTAGTCTCTATCTTAAATGAAGAAACAACCAAATAGGCTAAAGAGACTGAGAGAAAAAGGAAATTGGAGTTTGAGAAGCAGAAACCATAATCTCATAAGACTCCAAGACTGATTGAAGCAAAGAAGAAGACTGAGAAAGTCAATCAGAAGAAGAGTACTCTTACTGTTGAGAAATTTAGTCTGGTGAAGGCTATTCCTACTGATGTGCAACAGAAGAAATTAGCAGAACCAAGCCAGAAGAAGGCTACTCCTATTATTATTTAACAGGAAAAATCAGCAGAACTTAGTCTGGTACAATATACCTCTTCTCAACTTCTGAGGAAAGAAGATTTGAGAGTCAGAGTGATTGAAGAAGTTCAACCTGTGAATAAGAGGAGTACCTCAATAATCATCAGGGATATACCAAAGAGGTTAGTAAAGGTACATTTACAACCTATTGTGATAAATAGTTGTACTTGGCATCTGTTGAATGAAGACGAGAAGAGCTTTTGTGAGGCCTTGAGGTATGCAACAACAAAACTATATCCCACAAAGATGACAAGCCAACCGTACACTATTTTCCCAATCACAGAGCAAACGATGATAAAGGTTGTACCTAACCTTCAACCAAGGTATCCCATTGAATGCAATAAGGAGAAGTAGAAACTATACACTGAAGGGGTAATAGATGATCTGTCAGTAGATCAAATTGCAGAAGAAGTACGAAGCATAGATGAAGCATGCTCTGTACAGAAGACGCTGACAAGAACTTTCATCACAGGAGCTAGTAGTAGTTCAACAACTAAAGATGAACATTGTCTAGTGGGGGGGGAAACTTACAAAAAGGACGTTCATTAAATCCCTTGTACAGATAATTATGCGTATTAGGCCACTGTCTAATACATCTTCAATTGAAGAAGTCCTACCTTTGCGTGGAAGACATGTTTTAAGACTACCAGCTCCTGATGATTTAGATCTTCCAGAACTCAACCTATCTGTTCAACCTCCTACCCTAGAGATCATTGAAACATATGTTCCATCTTCAGATGCATATAACACTACAATTACTACTGAAGAAAAACAACAGAAGGATGATGACCGACCAGCCTCATCTTTTGACTTACAAGCAAAAGTTATTCAACTATACAGGGAAGTCAAGGAGATAAAGGAGATGTTGAAAAAATTATTGAAGCATCATCGGTCATAATCATTTTTTATTAATAACAAATAGGGGGAGAAATGAAAGGGGGAGAAGAAAAAAATTTTGAACAAGAAAAAAAATAGGGGGAGGAAGAGTAAGCAGAAAAATGAAGAACTAGAAGCTTGAAGATATGTTCTTATTTCTCATCTGTACATTTTTTAACAGTTTTTCATCTTACTTGTATGATTATTTGTTATCATCAAAAAGGGGGAGATTGTTAAGTCAAAATGACTTTACAGAAATGATTTTGATGAAGTACAAATAATGAAAAACAGACATAAGCAAAATGAAAAGTAGACAGAAGCTAAGTTGAAAAGCAGACGATGAAAAGCGCATGTAAGAAAAATGAGCGAAGAAAAATAGACTAAGAAAAAAAAGATGTAAGAAAAAGCAGATGAAAGAAAAGCGATTTGAAAGAAAAGTAGACGAAGAAAAACAGATGGAAAAAAACAGATGGAAGAAAAGCAGACGAAAGAAAAGCAGACGAAGAAAAGCATAAGAAGAAAAACAGACGAAAGAAAAACAGAAGAAAGAAAAGTAGACGAAGAAAAGCAGACGGAAGAAAAGAAGACGAAGAAAAGCAGACGGAAGCAAACCACGTCAAATCAAGAATCAGTTTGAGTTAATTACATAACTCAACTAAATAACCGTTTCTTGAAAAAACCAAGAATCAAGAATCAAGAAGCAGTTGATGAAGCACCCCCTTACCATAGGGTATACACCGGGACGCCCGTAGGTCATTCCGATACATATCCTACGATAAGGGTGAACTACGAACAATCACTAATGTACCTCACATGGCATCAAATCATAAAGCATCAATACTGAAAATTACTAAATTTTGAAACCATAAAATTTTCTCATTTCATATCATCAAAAGCAGTAATTTACATAACTGTCAGTTTTTCACTGTCTATACATTACTCCAAAAGAAGTCTACTACAAAAAGCCTAACTAGGTCATCCCTCAGAAATGCCAGCTGATCGACCTGTGAGCCATGACTTCTCTTGCCAACATGATCAACACGGCAGGAAAAGTCTCTCTGGAGCTAGGAGCTAGGAGTCTACTCTCTCGATCCTGAAAAATAATTTGCAATTTTGGGTGAGTTTGCGAACTCAGTGAGGAACCATCATCGATGGTTTTCCCAATTCATGCATAGTCAAACAGATCACAATTATATCATAATAGCCTATTCAGAAGTACCACATGATTATTCACATGAACACAAGGCATTTTGCCTTTCACTCAAACAAGACATTCAATCAAATGCATATGTAATGCGTATGTGACCATTTTTCTAATTTATTACGTTGTTATGACCGAGCGCCTAAAACTGTCCCAATCTGGGCACATTAATCATTGAGCCTGAGGCTCTGAATCTCTGTGAGCTCGAGGCCCAAATACGTTGATCTTAAAGCTCTTGGTGGCTGCTCTGGTCACAACTGTCATTAACTGATCATGCATTCATGCGTGGAATGCATATGTCGAAATAAAGCAAAGCCAACATCATAATCAATCCCAAATTATCACATTCACACAAGTAGTTCACAATTAATCACATTAAAATCACATATAACACTTCTATGTCATACTCTCCCAATACATCGGACCTCCTGTCCAGAATCCAATCATAAACAAACGCACAAGCCCACCATTCTTCTCCAAAGTGTTATAATTGCAAAATAATAGACAAATAATAATTGAGAAACCATCTAGGTTACTCACCAAATAGCTTCCGGGCTAATGTCAAAAAGTCTCGGCAACGTCCGTGGGATGACGTTTCAACTGTGCCTCTATAACAATCACAATAATCACACATTACCAAATGCACAATCAGAAATATTAAATAATGCACATGTAGCAATTTAGATGTGTACAATGCATGTTCGTGACATTCTCGGCACTATTTCACGATTTCCCGTCACAAAAATTTCCTTTAAAAATTAGAAAACCATAGACATCAAAATCACTTTAAATCATGGACCAGAAAAATAATTATCTGATCCTCTCACTTTGTCCTAATCAATTCCCATCAATTTGAACTTTAAAAATTCCCAAATTTACAAATAAATGAAATTAAATATTACACAAATCCGATGCCTCGAGAATCAGGTCAATCGGATGTCGGATGCAAAAGTTATGCACAAAAGAAATAACATTTAGAAATCAAACTAAATAATAATCAAAATAAAAAATAAAAAAATATCAACAGATGTCTCGCGAGGGCGATCTGTCGCCCTTGCGAGATGCGAGGTTCGTATAAATTTTAAATTTTAATTTTTGTTAATATAATTTTTTTCAATTTCATAAAAACCTTTCTTTCTTCATATTCATATACCATCTTGTCTTTCACATAACCTATCTTTTCACTTAGTTATCCAAAAATCACAAAGTCAGTCTCGTTGGAAAGATCGTGAAAAATCCTACAAGTTTCATGCAGAGCTAAAAATCCAATTTCACCCCTAAGTTGTCAAAAATGCACTTAAATACACTGCCTAGTCACACATTTAACACAACAGTATAACATCTTCCTAAAATCATAACTTTTCATCCCTACAGCCAAAAAATCCAAATTTTATATCAATAAAAAGAGCAAAACAAATGCTACAACTTTCATGAAAAACTTGAAAGCCAAGTCCATCTCTAACCAAATCAAATTCTCAAACAAAGTTTCAGCCTACCCAAATTATTCTCAACAGAAACCCAATCTATCAAAATTCATAACTCTACATCCCCTTGGCGAAAAATTTCATACCATATAGCAATAAAAAACTCATACAATATAATACAATTCTCAAGAGGACTTCTAAGTAAATTCCAATTCAAACTAGGTCAAATCCTCTCATTAATGTGGATGTCCTGTTAGGGTTTATGAAATCAACATTTAACCTAAACCATAACAAAAATTTACAAATTTATATCTTACAATCCTTACATCAAAAATTTGCATAAAATACCTCATTAGAAAGATACAACAATCCTATACAACTTTCCAGAAGGTCACTTGAGCCAATTTCACCGTTAACAGTCCCAAATAAATATCAGAACACAAAAAGCACAAAACATATGCCCTTAGAGCATTTGCACACCAAAACACAATTTGGGCTGAATTACCACCTGAACATTATCAGACCATGACTTGCAATCTACACATCGAAAAATATCATACTCATTGGCGTTAGAAAGATAACAAATAAATCTTCAACTTTCATGAAGACCAATTTCACAAAATCTGTCTCCTTTATCCTAGAAAAATTCTCAAAGTTTCAGGTCTTCAATAATGGAACCAAAATCTGGATACTATTCATCCAGCACACATATCTCAACTTCCAAGCAAAATTCAAAGCTCTTCAAGCCACAATTGGACAGAAATTCCTTCATAGGAATTCTATCCATACTTCTCAAGTTTAATTTAAACCAAACTTCAACTCAATAGTATAACCACATCAAAAGTTATAAGCAAATACCTGAAACATGCACAAGTTCCATTTTCCAGATTTCATACCAAACTCTACTCCTTCCATGAAAACATCAATACCACATCAATAAACATCCCATTTAGCCAAGAATTCAGCCACAAATTCATCAAGACAATTACTTGAGTAATTTATCACAATTTGGCAGCACACCACATACACAATTTTCTTCCCTAAATTGTCATTCATCTAGCATCACAAAACCAATCCAAAACATGTTAATAATTCATCTTTTACCAATCATAAACCAATCAAAGAAGCAACCTACCCATACAATCAAACCATAAGCTTTATGAAATTAATGCACCAACAAGCACAATAAATACTTCTACCTACCAAGGAAAGAACACAATACAAATTTCTCACCTAAACAAGCTTCAAGCTCTTCAATTCTTCAATCACTCAAATCACCCCAACTTTCTACCTTTACTCCTCACCTACGGCCACCACTTCCCAACACACTAATCATCATCTTCACAAGGCTTAAGCTTAGTTTTGTATATGAAGAGAGCAAGCAAAAAGACAAGAACAACTCTTGATATGGAGGATGAACAAAACCAACGAAGAAAGGAGGAAGGAAGGATGGAAGAGGGACAGCTACGGATGAAGGGAAAAATAAAAGCTTTCAAAGTGATTTTTAAGTGTTTTAAGGAGAAGAGTCGTAAGTGAAAGAATAGCATAAGACAAGAACATTAAATGAGAGGACACTTGTCAATTGATGGAGAAAAAGACAAAAATCAATTACTACTATTTAATAAAGGAACCCTAATACAAATTCATCTTTAATCCCTCTAATGGTAATGGCTCTAATAACAACCCCAAAAATCAATTATCTAATATTCCAGTGCCATTGAGCAGAAATTTTTGGTACCGAAAACCAATCAGTCCGCCACTTGGTGATTTTTTCGATCCGAAAATTCTCCCCGAAAATTTCCAGAAAAATTTCTGAAATTCCCTAAAAATGTAAAACACACATAAATCACTCCAATTTAATTTTTCAAACACAATTATCACATCAATCACATAAAATTACATTTAGACTCATATGCCGGGAAATATTATGAATACATGTACAATCATGTGCATGTGCAAAAATTACCATTCATATTTATATAGAGGCTATATGATGCATGAACATGCCGAGGTATATTTACACTCGCCTAGCCCGTCCCAAATGACCAATTGACCCTTCCCATCGGTGATGGGATGTTACAATTCTCCCCTCCTAATAAAAATTTCGTCCTTGAAATTCTTACCTACTTGGTCGAACAGGTGAGGATACTGTCTCCTCATATGCTCCTCGGTCTCCCAAGTTGCTTCCTCAGTTGAGTGGTTCCTCCATAGGACTTTCACCAATAGGATAACCCTATTCCTCAACTGTTTAACCCGTGATCCCACAATCCGGATCGGCTCCTCAACATAACTCAAATTGCCAGCTACCTCAATTTCCTGAGCCGGTATCACATGTGTCGAATCCGATCGATACCTCCGGAGCATACTCACATGGAAGACATTATGCAGCTGAGACATCTCACTCGGTAAAGCCAACTTATAGGCCAAAGGTCCTATACGCTCAATGATCTCATATGGACCAATGTACCTAGGGCTTAACTTGCCCTTTTTTTCGAATCTCAGTACTCCTCTCCACGGTGACAGTCGGAGGAAGACCCTGTCTCCCACACTATACTCCATCCCTGTCTCCCACACTATACTTCATCTCCCTCCGATGCTGATCCATATAGCTATTCTGTCTATCCTGAGCCGTTTTTATTCAGCTCCGGATCAAATTTACCTTATCCACTGTATCCTGAATCAGCTCTGGACTCTCAATCATCCTCTCACCTTCTTCATCTCAATACAGAGGCGATCGACACTGTCTTCCATATAAAGCCTCATATGGTGCCATCCCGATGCTACTGTGATAGTGATTGTTATAGGCAAATTCAATCAAGGCCAAATACTGATCCCATGCTCCTCTAAACTCCAATACACATGCCCGAAGCATATCCTCAACAGTCTTAATCGTCCTCTCACTCTGCCCATCTGTCTGAGGATGAAATGTTGTACTAAAATTCAACCTGGTACCCATAGCAAACTGCAAACTCTTCCAGAACCTCGAAATAAATCTAGGATCCTGGTCTAACACTATAGACACTGGAACCCCATACAGTCTCATTATCTCAGTCACATACTTCTGGGCCAACTGATCAAGAGAATTGTTCTCCCTCACTGGCAAAAAATGGGCCGATTTAGTTAACCGGTCTACTATGACCCAGATAGAATCATCCTGCCTCGGCGTCCTAGGCAACTCCATAATGAAATCTATAGTAATTCATTCCCATTTCCACTCAGGAATGAGCAACGAATGAAGCTTCCCCACTAGAGCCTGGTGCTCAGCCTTAACCTGTTGGCACGTTATACACCTGGAGACATATTCTGCCACTTGCTTCTTCATGCCAGGCCACTAGAAATGTTGCTTAAAAGTGTTATACATCTTGGTAGTACCAGGATGCATAGCATAGGTAGCCATATGTGCTTCCTCCAGAATCTCACGCCTCAAATCATCCACATCAGGCACACACAACTTCTGTCCCAACCATAATGTCCCATTTCTCAACTCAAATTCAAAATTTAGATCAGACTTCATTTTCTCAATCAATTTCACCATAACAGGATCCTTGTCCTGAACTCTCCTGATCCTGTCATGTAGCATCGGTCTGAGCTTCAAAGTGGCTATCAAAGCTCCATCATGTTCCAGATTCAACTGAACATTCAAAGCTCTCAACTGAATCAAATCTGGCAATCTCAATACCTGAATCTGAGTTGCACTGATGTAAGACTTTCTGCTCAAAGCATCTGCCACCACATTGGCCTTCCCTGGGTGGTACTCTATTGTGCAATCATAATCCTTCAGCAGCTCTATCCATCTCCTCTGCCTCAAATTCAACTCTCTCTGACTCAACAGATACCTCAAACTCTTATGATCAGTGTAAATCTGAAATGTCTCACCGTACAAGTAATGTCTCCAAATTTTCAGAGCAAAAACAACTGCAGCTAACTCCAAATCATGCACTGGATAGTTTACCTCATGAGATCTCAACTGTCTCGAGGCATAGGCAATCACTCTACCATGCTCCATCAAAACACACCCTAATCCCTGATGGGAAGCATCACTATACACCTCATAACCTCTAGTCCGAGATGGAATAGCTAACACCGGTGTAGTGGTCAACCGATGTTTCAGCTCCTCAAAGCTCTTCTGGCACTCCTCAGTCCATCTGAATGGTGCATTCTTCCTCAAAAGTTTTGTCAGGGGGGCTGAGATCAATGAAAACTCCTCGACAAACCTCTGGTAATAACCGACCAATTTTAGGAAACTCCAAACCTCAGACACATTCCTAGGAGCTTCCCACTTCATCACTGCCTCAATCTTACTAGGATCGACCTGAATACCCTCTCCAGTCACTATGTGGCCCAGAAACACTACCTCATCCAGCCAAAATTCATACTTAGTAAATTTGGCATAAAGCTGCTTCTCCCTTATAAGCTTCAAAACCACCCTCAAATGCTCAGCATGCTCTTGTCTACTCCTCGAATATACCAGAATGTCATCAATGAATATAATGACAAACTGATCTAGGTAGGGCTGAAAGACCTTATTCATCAAGGCCATAAAAGCTGCCGGGGCATTAGTCAACCCGAAAGGCATCACCAGAAACTCAAAATTCCCATACCTGCTCCTGAAGGCACTCTTAGGCACATCACCGTTATCTTCAATGATAATACCCGACCTCGGATCCAAATTTTAGTGAACACCGAGCTCCTCGCAATCGATCAAATAAGTCATCGATCCTAGGCAGTGGATGCTTATTCTTCACTGTCACCCGATTCAACTGCCTGTAATCGATGCACAATCTTAGAGTCCCATCCTTCTTCTTCACAAACAATACCGGAGCTCCCCAAGGTAAGACACTAGGCCTGATAAAACCCTTCTCCAGTAACTCCTGCAACTGAGCCTTCAGCTCTCTCAGTTCCACAGGTGCCATCCTTTATAGAGGTATAGATATAGGAGCAGTACCTGGAACTAAGTCAATAGTAAACTCTGTCTCCCGATCCGGCGGTAATCCTGGTAACTCATCAGGAAACACATCTGGAAATTTCCTAACCACTGGAATATCCTGCAACCTCTGCTCGACTCCAGTGTCAATAACATGGGCCAAATAGGCCTCACAGCCTCCCTGCATCAATCTCAGAGCATTAAAGAAAGAGATCATCCAGGCTGGCACCGCCTGACTAACTCCTCTGAACACTACTCTAGGCTGACCAGGAGACTCTAAGACAACCTCCTTGGTATAGCAGTTCATGATGGCCCTATGGGCAGTAAGCCAGTCCATACTCAGAATCACATCGATCTCTCTCAATGGTAACACTATAAGGTCTGGTCTCAACACTGCTTGATCAATCTGGATCGAGCACCTCGTGTAGACCTCCCCCAATGCAGTAGTACTACCTAGAGGTGTACTCACCTCTAGCCCATACTGTAATATCTCCCTATCTCCATGCAATCTAAATGTCAAATGCGATACAACAAAAGAATGTGTGGATCCTAGATCCAACAGTGCAAATGCTTCAATATCAGAAAGAAGAAGCATACCAGCTACTACATCTGGAGAATCCTAGGCCTCCTGCCTAGTCATGGCGTAGACCCTGGCCTGGGACTGTGGTCGGCTACCCCGACCCTCAGTCCTCACAAAGGATCCCCCAGCTCTACCACGACCTCTACCTTGGCCCCTCTGCCCGGATCCACCACCTCTACTTTGCTGCACCGTAGTATTGCTGCCTGATCTCGCACTAACAACAGACTGAGCTCCCACAGTAGCAGGGCAATCCCTAATCTGATGATCCATGGAGCCGTATTTAAGGCAGGCTCCAATCAATCGCCAACACTCCCCACTGTGCCTCTTGTCGCAATGCTCACAAACTAGGGAAATCTGCCCTGTACCTCTACCACTACTACTGCCAGTCTGAACAAACCTCCCTCTCTGCCCATATCCAGACTGTCTAGATCCTCCCGGTGACCTGAAAGTCCTACTCTGGCGCTTGCTATACCCTCTGCCATAACTGCCCTGACTGTCGCTCGGTCTCTTCCCCCTGGACCCTTGACCAATCTCAGCCTGTCGCTGTCTCATCAGCTGCTCAACTCGCACTGCAACAGCTCTCAACTCAACAAAGGTACCCATATCAGATCGGGTCAACCTGGTGCGAATCTCCAAATTGAGGCCATTCTCAAACCTCCGGCACCTATCCGCCTCCGTGGAAATCAAAGCAGTAGCATAACCCATGAGCTCGTTAAATCTCACCTCATACTCTGCCACTGTCATCCTACCCTATTTCAGCTCTAGGAACTCCTGCATCTTCATCTCAAGATACATCTTGGGCATGTAATTGTCTCTAAATGCCCTCAGAAAATCCTCTTATGTCAATAGGCAAGGCTTGGTGGTACTGCCCGGGACAGTCTTCTACCACTGATAAGTTGGGCCCTGCAGAAGAGAGACTGCATAATCAAATCACTCATCTGAGTCATAATCCATCTGGTCGAAGACTCTCTCGATCCTCTCACCATCCTCGGCCTCAAGCAGGTCTCATCTTGCCATAGAAATTACGACCTCCGCACGCGATCTGTCATGCCTCCTCTCCCGTCTCACGGGAACTCTAGGAGGCAGCTTTTCTAAACGAGGCACCGAGGACTCCCTACTAGCCCCGACTGATCCCTGGTCAGCTAGCTGATCAATCTGATCACCAAGAACGGATGACCTATAACCAAAACAATAATCCCGATTAGTTTCTGCATTTCTCACAATAATTCAAGCCTAAATATTTGACTAGTCCCAACAAATGCCAAACCATGCTCTGATACCACCTAAATGTAGCACCCCCTTACCATAGGGTATACACTGGGACGCCCGTTGTAACATCCCGACCCTAATGGGAAGGGTAAATGGGTCAATTTGGTCAGGCTAGTAATTTGCGTTTCATATTTGTGAATGCATGAGTTGGGTGGACCATCGATGATGGTTTCTCACTGAGTTCACAAACTCACCCAACATTGCAACTATTTTTTAGGAATTGAAGAGTACCCCGTTAGTAAAACGGGAGTATGTTTGCAGGATTCAAGTGAAGGTCAGAAGTCGGGATCGGCCAGGTTCGCATTTCATGTCTTTATTTTTGTAATAAAGTGTTTATTTGTACTTGTGAAATGGACCTCAGAGTCTTTTGAAAATGTGTGTATTGAAATTGGATGTGATTGAATGAGTTTCCAATTTGGGCTTGGAATTCCTCACATATGTTTTAAAAGAATAATGTATCGATTTCTGAATGAGTGGTTAGCACGCCACCCTCGCGGGGCACGGAGTCAGATATCACCATCGATATCGGGTCCGGGTCTGGCGGGAGTGGGGTGTTACATTTGTGGTATCAGAGCCCAGAAGTACAATCTTACATGGGCGTTTTGAAAAATGTGTCAAGTTACATGCATTTAAGTCATGTCACGGCAGACAGTGACAACTGATCCCCAGTCTAGTATATGAGTCACATGTAGGAGCCTGTACCAATTGTTTCAGTCATTAGAATTAGTGAGGAAATTGATGATATATCATAATGGGATAAATGCCAATTGTGGATACCATGAAATCGGAAAAGGTAGATGATTCGATTTAGCAAATGAAGATTGAGTGTATTAGTATTAGTGGATACATTATGGAATGCGATATCCGGGTTATACCCCCGGTATATCCTTGAATGTGAGATAGATATGAATATGTTCTGAATTGATAGAGGAAATTAGAGTTATGATAGAAATGACAAGAGTACAAGTGTATAATGTGGATGAAATGAAATGTTAAAATTGAGATTGATTACTGTGACGAGTGTTATGAATAATGATTAATGCCTGTGAATTGATTACGTTAGAGAGAAATCAAGAATGATGTTATATCTATGATTTTGATTTTGAGTGTGAAAATATAAGGGTGCGATGTAATAATGAAAAGATTGAGAGGTAAGACAATGATACCGATAAGTGAAATAGATGTTCCGGTTTAGTTGATTTGCCTAAGTGAATACACACCTGATTATGGGAACCCCATGATAAGTGAAAAATATTAACCGAACTTGTCTCATGTATGTGGAGATGGCATGAGAAGTAAGTTATTGGATGATCGTATTGTATAAAGTTCACTGTGAGTTCGAACGAGAAAGGAAAGTGTTTATAAGAAATCATTTGGGAAAGAAGAGAGACTGTTAATGATGGTAGCAAAAAGAGAAAGGTTATCTAGAATTAAATGTGATTAAAGAGTTTTTACTAATATAAGCTATTAATGGATAAATTGATGAGAATACATTTTCAAATAAGATGTGATGATTATAGTGATTTATTGGGAATGAATTGAAATTTGTTACATGTTGAGGACTTGATCATGATATTGTTGGAGTTATGTAAATATAGTGCCCTGGAAAGCAAGTGTATTTACATGTAACTTTATCTTCTTGATTCTGAGCTTTATAATGAAAATATTTATTATTAATAAAACAAAAGAGTTTGGTTTTATCTGTATGAGCATTATATATCTGGTCATAAGGTACCAAGATTCATTTGTAAGTAATATACATATACATAGAGATGTATGGGAAACATGTATATTATTAGAATCAATTAATTGATTCACAGTTGAATAATCAAGTTGGTCGTTTGATTATGGTTTAGACTGTAGTGTTGCGATTTATCTCCATATAAGTAAAGGAGTTTACTTAAAGGGAATGATGAGTTTCATATCATGATAGTAGTAGACTATCGATAATGGCACTATTAAATGAATCTTGAATCAAGTATGTTTTCAAGAATAAAGTGGGTCGTTACTTTAATCTTAAAACATACAACTTAAGCATTTGCTTATTATGAACCACAATCTTGATGAGTGGTGAACTCATATGTGTTTCATTATAATTCTTGATATGATCGGAATGGATTTTTACAGGGTATTAATCCAGTGTCTACATGTTGGAATTATTAATTGAAACATGTATCAGGGAACATTCACTCAAATAAAGAGTTTATAGTGTTATCATCTCTTCTAGATGTTTTAAGGAGATTTGGTGATTAAACTGGCGCCAGTAGTTTGATGGACTAGCTACCCATCAAGTCTTAACACTAAGATGAGATCTTATGTGTTAATCACCATATAAAGTAAAATGAGAGATCTAGAAGGAAAAACCAACATAAGGGCAAAACGGTAATTTTGCCCTTTGTTGTCTTGGATGGCTATAATAAGGTTCTAAATAGGGTTTGCAATTGGACATATTCTCATAATATTTAATAATTCAAGAGTTCAACTAATTGTCTTTAGTGGAATGACATTTAGTTAATAAGCTAGAATTAATTCCAATGAGATTGAATTATTTTTGGGCTTGTTGGAGCTTGAATTATCAAAGTCCAATAAGATTCCCCACTTGGCTTTAAGGAAGGTTATCAAGCTAAGTAAGAAGTAGTTTGGAGGCTTTAGAAGTCCATAATTGAATGATGGGCTTATACTAATTAATGGTTAATTGGAAGCCCATATGTTCATTTAGAAATGGGCTTGTTTTGGTTTAATGTAATTGATTGGATTAATTATATTAAAACAATTTTTTTTAAATGGAGAAGAAGCAATTTCGAAATTGTGTTAGGTTAGATGTGTAACCACACATTTGACATTAAAATACTAAATAAAGATGGTCTTTATTATGGTTCATCATTATTAAATGGAGTTATGAACTTACCATTAAATGATTTAATGGTTGGCTTTTAATTTTGGCATGTAACCTATTTGCATTCATTAGATTAAAGATGAAAGATGTTCATTAGATGGACCATCTTCCTTCTTTCTTCTTGCCAAAACCGAAATGGGTATTCAATTATAGGTTATGGTCTTTTCAAATAGCCATTTTAAAGATAAATGAAGTAAGTCTCATTTATTGGCTATTTGATGAGTGATTAATGTAAGAAGTGATGCATTGGATGCCTCTCACTTTTTTCATTCATGCATATTTCGAAATTGAGAGGTAAGAAAAGGTTCTTGCATGGTTTTTAGACATTCTCTCCTTTCATGCAAGGTAGAACCGAAATTCCTAAGTGAAAGAATTGAAAGAGTTTCAATTTTGGTTCTTCTTCTTCTAAGAAAATCTCCTCCAAATATTTCTTCTCCTTTCCCACCAAAGGATTTTGTTAACCTAGTTGTCCTTGAAGAACAAATGGTAAATCTAATTGGTTGAGGATACTACAACAAGGAAGAAGATAGATTGCTAAAGGAAAAGACTCAAAGGCAAAGCATTTAGATATAAGAAGGAGAGGATAGCGCAGCGAGGATTTAAAACTGTAGCGAAGGAGTCGGTAATTCCTTTTATCTTGTTCTTAGTTTTATTATCCTTATACCATATCATGTATGGATTAGCATGTTGATTTGGATATATTGCTTCCGCTGCAAGATGATTTCTTAAAAAGTTTTGAAATCTATCATTTCTCCATACTAAGCATGCTTTCTTTTTCCGATCCAACAGATATAATCCTCATGATTGAGGATAGGTGCAAAAAGAGAGTATTGTGTATCCTTAGTGTAAATGGCTAATTGGTATATCGATGCAATGATTTTTTTTTTTTTTTGCTGGTACGGACCTCAATGAACAGGATTAAAAAGGATGTTCTGATTATATGGATTATGGCATAGATTGATTTACATGGGATATTGTGTATAGTTGGTAATTGAGTCCCTGTGGCATTGAGAATGACTGACAAGAAATGTGATGACTGTGATGTTGAGGAATTTCATAAGTAGTAGTGATGAAAATAGTAAGAAATCTACTTGCAAAGAAGAATTTACCTGAATTGGATTAAGTTGATCGAATGATTCAATTGAATAGTGATCAATGCAAGGACAGTATAGAGATCAATTTGAAATGAATTACAAGTTAAATTTGGAGTCTAAATTCCAGCAGAGACTCAAGCGTAAGAGGTAGAAAATGCTTTCATTATGATGATGAGATGAATCCAATTATGTAAGAGAATTGCTGAACATTACGAAAATAGTAATTGCGAATATGAGGAGAAAATAGATTCGTGTATGGTTTATGTAATTGTGTTCCGAAAACATGAAATTGATTTGATGAATGTTTATTTAACGCAGGCAGTGATCTATTGTAAATAAATTGGGTTATGTGGAGAAATTAGGGTAAAAGGAACATATGTCAGAATATGTTATGATGGACTTGAGAATTATAAGAAAATCGTTCCTCATTGGAGACTTTTGATATTTAAAGAGTTATGCAAATTGATCACGGGTATAAGGAATTTTGGATTGTAATTGTCCGAGATGACAATGCCCTAATAGTGTTGTGCTACTGAAAAGTAAAGTGTCTTGAGTGCATTCAGATTGGAGAATGATTAAGATCATCGATGATCGATTAAATGTATTTAAAAAGTGAAGAAGATAAATCGGCACAGATGAAGAAATTGGATACTATGCGAGTTTCATAAGAGTGAATTTGACTTTGATTGAATAAATAGTGGGTGAATTATTATTCGAAAATGGCACATTGGGAGACCTAATGACGATAGGGATATAGATACAAGGTGAAATTGTAAGGGACTGATTTGGAGGTTTTGCATTATTTACTGAAATGTCCCAGTAAAGGTTATACTGTAATCTGATGAAAGTGTGTAAAGTGATTTTTGTACCTTGGGACAAGTAAAACTTCATGGGCTGTATTGTGATTGATGATTTGAGATCTGTTGTAATGAGTGTTGCTCTAAAAGCTTGGAGACAATAATTGTACAAAAACAATTGAAGATGTCTACGAATGTGCAAATCAATAGTGATAGAGGTATTTTGTGAATTCAAAAGATTTGAAAAGAATTAAGCGATTGAATAATTCAAATTATGCTAGTCATGAAATTAAATGGATTAAACAGGAAATTCAAATGAGATTATCGCAATTTGAGCCATAAGGTTTTGATTGTATGACTAAGTAAAAATCGTCGAGCTAGCAAAAAGGGGCAAAAAAAAGTATTATTTGTTATTGGAATTCCGAAATTGGTGTGTATATTTAAAAAGTTTGACAAAGGCCAAATTAAGGTGTTGACATTTGCGAATGTTATCGAGAAATTGTGAGAAGCGATTAGAGTATTATGGTTTAGTAAGAGCAAATCGAAAGAGGAATCGATAGTTTAGCGTGAAAAATCGAATGATTGTATGTGTGATCAACCAACAGGCTTGTCGGTTGGAATCAATTGTCAAACGGATAATTTGGGAATTCATAGGGACATAAATTGGCGTATAGTCTGAATTGATTGCAGCTATATCAATTGTTGCATTGGTGACACCATTTGAGGAGTGTATATGTTGAGAGTAAATGAATCTGTAATGGGGATTTAGAAATCAAAATTTATGACAATGTGTCGAGTTGATTGTTATCGAGGTGATTATAATCTTATGAGATTAAGGTTTTATCACTAAAGGGATTTAATTTGAGAAATGATAAATGAAATGTTTTGAAGTGTATCGCCTCGGCCAGATATACTTAGATAGAGACACAAGTGTAATGAAGGGAAATTAAATTTGATATGTAGTGATCTCTATGGGACTGTATTGTGAATGGAACTACGGATTTGTAAATCTATAAAAGATGTTTCGGATCCAAAGTGTTACTTGGACAGGATTAGGAACTATTGTTATGATCTGACATATGTATTATCGATATCGAAAGTAAAGAATTGCGAGTGATTTTGAGGAAACCATGAGACTGTGTAAAGTTAGAGAAAAGATAAAGAGTGATTGATAGTATTGATTTCAGTTATTTGACAAAAATTGGCTATATGGTAACATAAGTGGAAAACAGTATATAGTGATTGGAACAATTCCCCTGCCTCCCTGATCAATCGTATATGAAATTTCGAGGACGAAATTTTTGTTAGGAGAGGAGAATTGTAACATCCCGACCCTAATGGGAAGGGTAAATGGGTCAATTTAGTCAGGCTAGTAATTTGCGTTTCATATTTCTGATGTGAACATTTGTTTGGCCTCTGATTGTAGAGGACTGGGTGTTTTGACACATGCACATATAGGTACATGCATTCATGACTTTTCCCGGCATTTGATTTTGTAAATGAATTGAATTGTGAATTTGTGAGATAATTAGATTGGATTATGATATATTAGGAATTATGGAATAATTGGGTGTGAATGGTGGAATTGGAACTGTACTAGAGTGATCGCAAAGTGACAGTGATCGTTAGGAAAAGTTTCTGGAATAATTAGGAGAAAATGTCCGGACCAGAAATTCTCCGAGTGGCGGATCGATTGACTGAATAGGACCGAAATAATTGTCTAATGACAATGGAAATTTAGAATTGTGATTTTTGAAATTTATTTGTGAAGCCATTGAAATTTGAAGACAAATTGGACTGGAAATGATCGTGATCATAGTAGTAGATTTAAATGTTTTGCGAGGAAAAAGACCAGAGACTTAAGTGATTAACCCTTAAATGCCTTAGGTTTTAAAATTGGAGAAAAAAGCTTTCCTCTTCTCCTTCCTAGGGCACGATCGTTTCCCTTCCTCCTTCGACGACTTTGATCCTCCTCCACCCACGATTGTTGATTATTACTTCCTCTTTCTGTGTTTAGCTGGCTTGATGCTTGAGGAAGATGGAGATTGTTGAGTTGTAAGGGTGGAAACCGTGGGAGATAGAGGAAGGAAAAGGGAGTTGGACGATTTTCGAAAATCTGAGGATTTGAGTTTGTTTTGGTAAGTAAAATGGTTTAATGTTGTGATTATTGTGTTTAAAGCATGCATAGGGGTTAATTGTTAAAGATTTGAGTGTTTAAGTTGAGTTAGTACTGGTTTTAGTGAGAGAAAGAGGAAAAGGAAATCGGAGAAGACGAACTAGGGTCGCACGTCGCGACGAATAAAGGTTTAGACGTCGCGAAGTGGAAATTGCTTAGACGTCGCGACGAGCAAGGTGGGGACGTCGCGGCGAGCGTGAAACATTGATGCCGCGGCGAGCTACTCCCTCACGTCGCGGCGAGCCCGAAGGAAACGTTCTCCGCGGCGAGCGTCTGTACGTCGCGGTGAGTGACTTCCGCACGTCGCGACGAGTGTCTGTTCGTCACGGCGAGGAACAGTTTCTGATGTGTTTTAATTGGGTTTTTGAGGAATAACTAATTGTGTAGACCTCCAATTGAGGTGAGGTTTGATTCATTATGATCTAGAGAATGAGATCTATAATTAAGGAAAAGAATGAGAGTTTGAATTCGAGTTTTGGAGATCTCAATTAGTGAAAGAAAGTTGAGAATGTGATTGTATTGCAACCTAAGGATAGTTTCCTGATAATTGGGTTATAATTATGAGAATTTAGAATACGAATTCAGTGTAATTGGAGTCTGTAATAAGTGAATTTGATTTAGTTCAAAATGAAAAGTGGTTTTGAGATCTTGTGAGCTTAGTTTAGTGCATATGATTTGGCAAATGGAACTGATTGGTATAAACGAAATTGGTGAGTTCTACGGCATGTTATTGAATCGAAATGAGCCAATATTGATCAAGTTAGTGAAAGTTAGTTACTGAGAAAAAGAAAGTGGAAAGTGGGAATGGTACCGGGAAAATCATGAATAGGCATAGTACATCTCTTATTTAAGGCATGTGCATCATTAATTATTTGATTGTGCATTTTGTAATGAATGAAATTAATTGATTGTTATAGAGTCGATGGATCGATAATCCATGGACAGTGCTGGAGCTTCCAGGCAGCAGCTAGGAAGTTCAGGTGAGTAACCTAGTTGGTTTCTCAACCTTATGTGTTTACTATTATGGACCTATGCCATGTGGAGAAAGGAAGGATTATGTGTGTCTGATTTGATTGATTTCGGGCCATGGGTGTCTGAAATATTGAATATGTGATATTAAAGTGCTATTGTGTGTATATGACTACGAATGCATCAATGAAATAAATTGTAAATGTGTATGACTGAATTACCGGGCTAAAAGTCCGAAGGAAAAGGAGAATTGGAATTGAAATGTATATGACTGTAAACGGAAAATTGGAACATGTGCATTCATGCGTAATGCCATGAACAGATAATGATAGTTGTGACCGGAGCAGCCAACGTATTTGTTAGAGCCACAGGCTCAATGATCAGGGCTTCAAGCCCAACGTAATGCCGAGCCTCGAGCTTGAGGGGAGTTAGTGCATACCCTGAGGGCTCTCCTACTCCCTAGACGCGTCTGATTTTTGATAAATGATAGGCGCTTGGTCACAACACCGTAAGAAAATAGAAGTGTCACAAGCGCATTGCATATGTATATGATTGATTGTGAAAGATGAAATTGCATGTGATATTTCTGTAAATGTTATTGTGTGATTATGTGTATATGATTTGTGAATGCATGAGTTGGGTGGACCATCGATGATGGTTTCTCACTGAGTTCACAAACTCACCCAACATTGCAACTATTTTTTAGGAATTGAAGAGTACCCCGTTAGTAAAACGGGAGTATGTTTGCAGGATTCAAGTGAAGGTCAGAAGTCGGGATCAGTTCGTGTCTGCATTTCATGTCTTTATTTTTGTAATAAAGTGTTTATTTGTATTTGTGAAATGGACCTCAGAGTCTTTTGAAAATGTGTGTATTGAAATTGGATGTGATTGAATGAGTTTCCAATTTGGGCTTGGAATTCCTCACATATGTTTTAAAAGAATAATGTACCGATTTCTGAATGAGTGGTTAGCATGCCACCCTCGCGGGGCACGAACTCGGATATGACTATCGATATCGGGTCTGGGTCTGGCGGGAGTGGGGTGTTACACCCGTAGGTCATTCTGATACATATCCTACGATAAGGGTGAACTACGAACAATCACTACAGTACCTCACATGGCATCAAATCATAAAGCATCAATACTGAAAATCACTAAATTTTGAAACCATAAATTTTTCTCATTTCATATCATCAAAAGTAGTAATTTAGATAACTGTCAGTTTTTCACTGTCTGTACATTACTCCAAAAAAAATCTACTGCAAAAAGCCTAACTAGGTCATCCCTAAAAAATATCAGCTAACCGACCTGTGAGTCATGACTTCTCTTGCCAACACGATCTACACGACAGGAAAAGTCTCTCTGGAGCTAGGAGTTAGGAGTCTACTCTCTCGGTCCTGAAAAATAATTTGCAATTTTGGGTGAGTTTGCGAACTCAGTGAGGAACCATCATCGATGGTTCTCCCAATTCATGCATAGTCAAACAGATCACAGTTATATCATAATAGCCTATTCAGAAGTACCACATGATTATTCACATGAACACAAGGCATTTTGCCTTTCACTCAAACAAGACATTCAATCAAATGCATATGTAATGTGTATGTGACCCTTTTTCCAATTTATTACGTTGTTGTGACCGAGCGCCTAAAACTGTCCCAATCTGGGCACATTAATCATTGAGCCTGAGGCTCTGAATCTCCGTGGGCTCGAGGTCCAAATAAGTTGAGCTTAAAGCTCTCGGTGGCTGCTCCGGTTACAACTGTCATTAACTGATCATGCATTCATGCGTGGAATGCATATGTCGAAATAAAGCAAAGCCAACATCATAATCAATCCCAAATTAACACATTCACGCAAGTAGTTCACAATTAATCACATTAAAATCACATATAGCACTTCTATGTCATACTCTCCCAATACATCGGACCTCCTGCCTAGAATCCAGTCATAAATAAACGCACAAGCCCACCATTCTTCTCCACAGTGTTATAATTGCAAAATAATAAACAAATAATAATTGAGAAACCATCTAGGTTACTCACCAAATAGCTTCTGAGCTAATGCCGGGAAGTCTCGGCAACGTCCGTGGGATGACGTTTCAACTGTGCCTCTATAACAATCACAATAGTCATACAATACCAAATGCACAATCAAAAATATTAAATAATGCACATGTAGAAATTTAGATGTGTACAATGCATGTTCGTGATATTCCCGGCACTATTTCATGATTTTCCGTCACAAAAATTTCCTCTAAAAATTAGAAAACCATAGACATCAAAATCACTTTGAATCATGGACCAGAAAAATAATTATCCGATCCTCTCACTTTGACCTAACCAATTCCCGTCAATTTCAACTTTAAAAATTCCCAATTTTACAAATAAATGAAATTAAATATTACAAAAAATCGAAACCTCGAGAATCAGGTCAATCGGATTTGGATGCAAAAGTTATGCGCAAAAGAAATAACATTTAGAAATCAAACTAAATAATAATCAAATAAAAATAAAAAATATCAATAGATGTCTCGCCCTCGATCTCGCGACGACGATCTGTCGCCCTCGCGAGATGCAAGGTTCGAATAAATTTTAAATTTTAAATTTTTTTAACCTAATTTTTTTCAATTTCATAAAAACCTTTCTTTCTTCCTATTCATATACAATCTTGTCTTTCACATAACCTATCTTTTCACTTAGTTGTCCAAAAATCACAAAGTCAGTCTCGTTGGAAAGATCTTGAAAAATTCTACAAGTTTAATGCAGAGCTAAAAATCCAATTTCACCCCTAAAGGTGTCAAAAATGCACTCAAAGACACTGCCTAGTCACACATTTAACACAACAGTACAACATTTTCCTAAAATCATAACTTTTCATCCCTTTAGCGAAAAATTACAAATTTTATATCAATCAAAAGAGCAAAACAAATGCTACAATTTTCATGAACAACTTGAAAGCCAAGTCCATCTCTAACCAAATCAAATTCTCAAAAAAAAATTCAGCCTACCCAAATTATTCTCAACAGAAACCCATTCTATCAAAATTCATAACTCCACATCCCCCTGGAGAAATTTTTCATACCATATAGCAATAAAAAACTCAGACAATATACTACAATTCTCAAGAAGGACTTCTAAGTAAATTCCAATTCAAACTAGGTCAAATCCTCTCATTAATGTGGATGTCTTGTTAGGGTTTATGAAATCAACATTTAACCTAAACCATAACAAAACTTTACAAATTTATATCTTACAATTTTTACATCCAAAATTCGTATAAAATACCTCATTAGAAAGATACAACAATCCTATACAACTTTCCAGAAGGTCACTTGAGCCAATTTCACCGTTAACAGTCCCAAATAAATATCAGAACACAAAAAGCACAAAACCTATGCCCTTAGAGCATTTGCACACCAAAATACAATTTGGGCTGAATTACCACCTGAACATTATCAGACCATGGCTTGCAAACTACACATCGAAAAATATCATACTCATTGGCGTTAGAAAGATAACAAATAAATCTTCAACTTTCATGAAGACCAATTTCACAAAATCTGTCTCTTTTATCCTAGAAAAATTCTCAAAGTTTCAGGTCTTCAATAATGGAACCAAAATCCGGATACTATTCATCCAGCACACATATCTCAACTTCCAAGCAAAATTCAAAGCTCTTCAAGCCACAATTGGACATAAATTCCTTCATAGGAATTCTATCCATACTTCTCAAGTTTAATTTAAACCAAATCTCAACTCAATAGCATAACCACATCAAAAGTTATAAACAAATACCTTAAACATGCACAAGTTCCATTTTCCAGATTTCATACCAAACTCTACTCCTTCTATGCAAACATCAATACCACATTAATAAGCATCCCATTTAGCCAAGAATTCAGCCACAAATTCATCAAGACAATTACTTGAGTAATTTATCACAATTTAGCAGCACACCACATACACAATTTTCTTCCCTAAATTGTCATTCATCTAGCATCACAAAACCAATCCAAAACATGTTAATAATTCATCTTTTACCAATCATAAACCAATCAAAGAAGCAACCTACCCATACAATCAAACCATAAGCTTTATGAAATTAATGCACCAACAAGCACAATAAATACTTCTACCTACCAAGGAAAGAACACAATACAAATTTCTCACCTAAACAAGCTTCAAGCTCTTCAATTCTTCAATCACTTAAATCACCCCAACTTTCTACCTTTACTCCTCACCTACAGCCACCACTTCCCCACACACTAATCATCATCCTCACAAGGCTTAAGCTTAGTTTTGTATATGAAGAGAGCAAGCAAAAAGACAAGAACAACTCTTGATATGGAGGATGAACAAAACCAACGAAGAAAGGAGGAAGGATGGAAGAGGGACACATACGGATGAAGGGAAAAATAAAAGCTTTCAAAGTGATTTTTAAGTGTTTTAAGGAGAAGAGTCGTAAGTGAAAGAATAACATAAGACAAGAACATTAAATGAGAGGACACTTGTCAATTGATGGAGAAAAAGACAAAAATCAATTACTACTATTTAATAAAGGAACCCTAATACAAATTCATCTTTATCCCTCTAATGGTAATGGCTCTAATAACAGCCCCAAAAATCAATTATCCAATATTCCAGTGCCATTGGGAAAAAAATTTCGGTATCGGAAACCAATCAGTCCGCCACTTGGCGATTTTTTCGGTCCAAAAATTCTCCCCAAAATTTCCAGAAAAATTTCTGAAATTTCCTAAAAATGTAAAACACACATAAATCACTCCAATTTAATTTTTTCAAACACAATTATCACATCAATCACACAAAATTACATTTAGACCCATATGCCGGAAAATGCCATGAATGCATGTACAATCATGTGTATGTGCAAAAATTACCATTCATATTTATATAGAGGCTATATGATGCATGAACATGCCGAGGTATATTTACACTCACCTAGCCCGTCCCAAATGACCAATTTACCCTTCCCATTAGTGGTGGGATGTTACAGTTGAAGAAGAAGACTATAAATATGAGTCGGAGTTGAAGACTGAAAAAGTTACAAAAACTTACAAGAGTTACGAAACGAAAGTTACAAAAGTTAGCAATACTTGAGCGAAACTATTGTGCGAAAAATCTAGAGCTATTTTTCTGTAACAAAGCTCGAAAAACCTTTCAATTGAAAGTAGTGCAGATAGCCTGTAGAGGCTAAGTGTGAAAGATTACTGATTGTAAGAGACCTGAAGAGGCTCGGAGACAAAGAATACTTGTAACTTTTCAGAGATAGTGAAATCTTATAAAGATATCTGAGGACTAGACGTAGCCCACGGTTTGGGGTGAACTAGTATAAAAATTGCTGTGTCAACTTCTCTCAACTCTTAATCTCTCTTATCTTTTAATTTTTCGATCTTACTAGTCTTTATACAAGTTTTCGAAAAATACTTTATAACTTTGATTTTCAGTAGTTCTTGTGAAAAGAACAATTTTCTTTTAACAAAACATTTTTGAAGGGGCTTTAAAAAATAATACACAATTCAACCCCCTTCTTGTGCATTTGTATATTGTATAATAAGTCTTGTATTAATGTGTGATTCACTTCAGGAGTTGATTACAACCCTAGAGATAGCATGACATAAATATTCCGGATTAAGGTCAAACCTAATAGAGGGACTCACAAACCAGTAATGCAATCTTATAAGATTTAACCTGAGTAATTAGGTTAAAGATCTTAGGATTAGTTATTAGTAGACTTAAGGTCAGCTATTAACATACCATAGGAATATTCACGGTCCAATACATTAACAAAACAATTGCATGATAAAAGGTCAATCTATTAAGGGTTTAAGGAAATTCGAAACTAGATACTAATTTCTGATAATGATAGTTTTCTAAGTGAATTCCACTATGTTTACATTCATTATCATTTCCTATTTCTTTAATTGTTTTTACTTTTTATTTTCTTTTTTTTTAAATCTAAAATCAATCCTTAGGTTAAAGAATAGGGAAAGGGAAGTTACCAGCATTCATTGTCTTCATAGGATCGACCTATACTAGTAGGTACTAGCTACAACTATGTTGTGTACTTGCGATTATTACAATATTGACCAACTCACAAAATAAGTGAATCAATTTTTTGGCGCCGTTACCGAGGTCTTTGATATTTGGAAAGCATGAATGTTATTACTCTAGTCATTTTTATTTTATTTTTTATCATTGTTTTTCTTTTATTTTATTTTAAATTTACCTTTTCTATTTATTTTATTTTATTATATCTTTTTGTTTTTTTGACTTATTAATTTAATTGTCTTTTGAATTTCTCTAATTGATTTTGAGTTTGTGGTTTATTGTAGGAATTACGATTCATTGTCATATCCACAACTCATAATGGAAGGATGGAGTAGACGAGACTTTTGTGGGAGCTAGAGTATGCTTTTGCAAATTGTGGCATCACCATATGGGAGAGTGAGGTGTTCTTACGTTTTTTCATAAACTCAACCGATATTCAGATCATGTCGTAACATTCATAGGAGTTATCACTACAATCATAAATGTCAACTACCAACACATAGATGGGAGTAACCTAGCATGTATAATAATCAACATCATTGTGCAGTGTATGAGAAAAACTACAATTCAGAGTGGAGCAACTCTTATACTTTTGGATGGAACAATTATGCTACAACTAGATATTTACGACACTAGGCATCTCTATATAACGATCCAATTTTGGAAGATAAATTAATGGAAATCTTTGCTGAAATAAAAGATGATCAACACAAATTCGAGAGTAAAGAAAAGACAAGGGTTAGCTTCATGAATGGAGGGACAATTAAAAAAGAGCTTCTAGAAGAAAAAGAAAGTATTGCAAATAAACTAATAGAATACCTTACCGAGAGAGTAACTAGTCAACATGAGTTCAATGTGATATTTTCTTCACCTACATATGATGAGTATAATTTGAGTTTCCAATCATCCCAGAAGGAAGAAGAGACAACAATTGGTTTCATGAATGAAGATACATTTGAAGAAGGATAGGAGGCAATTGCTGTTCCGAAAAATATAATGATTGAGTTTATTCAAAATTCAAACATGAGGCATCAACAAAGAGAGGCTCGTATACAAATATGGTGAATCAAATCGATAAGCTAGCGGAGATATTATCCAACAAACATGTTGGACCCCGTTTTCGGAGCCCAACATCGGACACTGAAGCATGAGGCTTGGGCTTGGTCTTGGAGGGAAGATTTAGAAGAAAAGTCCCTCGGAAGCAAAAGTGGGCATCGCTGCGGCGCAAATTGTTTCGCCGCGGCAAAACCTTTAAGGAACATACGTCGCGGCAAGCAAATGGCCTTTCGTCGCGGCGAACCCGCTATTTAATCTTCGCTGCGGCGAGCAAATGGTCTCATTGCAGCGAAATCCTTTTTCCACAGAACCCAAAACTTAAGATTTTCAGCCATTTTCATCAAAACAACACAACCCAAAATAAACTCAAAAAGCAAACTTAAGCATACACTCAAGCAATCTTCTAAAATCTTATTCTCATGGTAAAATGTTTCAATGCAAAGTTTGAAGTTAAAACAATATCAACCATCTCATTGATAATCAAAAGAAGAGTTTTACAAAGCTTTAATGGCATTTCAAGCCATAATACATCAGTTGAGTTCAAGAACAAAATACAAAATACACTTGAACTAATAAAACTTGACATGTGACTAAACCCTTGAATTCCAAAAATATAACTTGAAAATACAAAAATATGACAATTAGGAGTGATGTCGTAACTCTTGACTTACTTGATCTCTTGCTCATCATCTGAATAGGGGGAGGAGAATGGGGGTGAGCTATAAAGCTCGTGGGTAACATATTTATAATAAAGAAACAAGCAAAACTATTTCAAAACTCATTACCATTGCACATTTTCGAAATCATAGTAATTTCACATGTAGATATCATCATCTCAAAATGCTTGATTTTCAAACAATTCATAAGCAATTTTAAATCATGTATGTATCAAACATGTTAACAGATCATAAGCACATAAGCACAGCAGAATGGTTTAGGTAAGTCCAAATTCATGACGCACTATACGTTCCCATATAATGGTCTTGTGTAGCCGTAAAATTCTTGAGGGAGTTCCATGCTACTAGCGGGCAGGCGAGAGAAGCCTATACTTAGGTTAACGTGCACGTGACGGTTCTTGAGGGACTACCACAAACCCACATAACACGCATAGGTCAAAATCTTGTAAACTTGTTGCCAAAATGGCACTTTCTTGTAAACTTGCTTTTCATAAACTTGATATCCTTGTAAAAATCATATCTGCAAACATAATTTCATGAACAAGTATTCTTTTAAAGAGAAACCCTTTTCAAAGTATTTTCATCAATCATCAATACAAATCACGTAGCAAACATATAAAAATTTCACAATTCACTCAAAAAGCAAATAAGGCAACATTGATGATACAATTTAAATCATTAAATCTTTCTTTATTTGAAGAAAACAATGAGTGGCTTATTTACTCTATTATAAACGTGTACTCACCTTGAGTTCCTTGCTTATAAACTTGCTTAGGGATGTATTTCCTTTTGTTCCTCTTGCTCCTCTTGATTTCCTTAAACAATAAGCAAAATTCCATTAAATTTGGTGTAGAAATCGAAAAGTCATACTTTAACAAATTGAACTATAACTTATGCTGAAACAAAAATTCTATACTCAACTTCCATCCAAATTTTGAAATTCTTAGAGACTGAATTTAGACTTTATTCCTTCATACAATTTGTATCCTTATGTCTCAAGTTTACAACGAATTAAAAATCACCTCATTTGGATATCTACAGCAAAAGTTATGCCTAAAATATCAAAACATGTATGTGCAGAAAACTGGACTTCGCCGCGGCGGAATCACAAGCTCGTCGCGGCGAATTTGTTGGTGTGCGCTGCGACGAGGATGCTGGCGCACGTCGTGACGTGCGCATGAGCACGTTACGATGTGCGAGGTCAAAATCCTCTGAAAACTTGTTTTTCCCACATTCTTCAACCATATTCCTCCCATCTTTCAAATATAACACATCTAAACCCTAAACCATCTCTTATACTTCATTTCTAAGCTCATTCTAACCCAATATCATTAACAAAACATCAAAATCTATCTTTGATCACTAACCCTATAAGAGAACACTTGAATAAAGCATTCACTAACACATTCCACACATGTTAAGCTATATTTGTGGTTTCATCTAACCAAAACAAGATGGAATAAACTCATACTTACTTGTTGATGCTTCAAAATCTTCAAACTCTTCAAGATTTCCCAAAACCCTAGCTTTTCTCTCTTTTCTTCCTCTCTTCCACGACACTCTCTTCTTTCCCTCGTCTTTTTATTTTTCTTCTTCTAATTTCCACTCCTAATAACCATCAAATGTCCATTATGCCCCTCCATGTAAGCCTTATACCTTTTAACCTTAGTGATCTTCCAATTTTGCCCTTATAGATTTTTACTTCTTCTTTTTCACTTACACCATACTATACCCTAACTTAATCTTAATTTCTCCATTTAATACTTCCAATTCCACCAATCTAAGTAATAAATCCTCCAATCATTGACATGCTAATTAAACTTTAAACAAAATAATTTATCTAGAAAAACCACATATTCAAATCAGTTCATACTTAATAAAATCAATAAAAATTTGGGGCCCAACAAAACAACTATGGAGTTTTCCTATTCTTAATGAAACAGATCTTAATGAATTTGGAATGGAGATCACCCTTAGCAATGAATATGAGATCTCATAAGAAGAAGAGGAAACAGAAGCAAGTATTACAGATAAATTAATGGAACTCCTTGTTGACATGAAAGCTGAGCGACGCGAATTTGAGAGAGAAGAAAAGGCAAAGGTTAGCTTCATGATTGGAGTGACATTACAAGAAGAGCTTCCTAAAGAAGAAGAATACGAGGAAACCTCCATCTAAGAAGAGAAAGTAGAGGAGCGACGGAAGATAAGCCAAAAGCCTTGATCCAAGAAGAAAAAAAAAGAAGAGTGGACAGAGGTGATTAAGGAAGAACTGATGGAGGAACCAAGTAAGGAAACTAATGATAAGGTATTGGCAGTGACCTTAAGTATGGAGGGTTCCCAGTTCATCAAAGATAAAATGTTCAAACCGATCGATGATTCGGGGAGTTTTCTTATTCCCTCTTTCATTAACAGATTGTTATTAAAAAGGGAACTATTGCTTGAAATTGGATTTATTAATTTGATAAATTATCTCCTTGTTATTATCTTGCAATAGGTAGCTTGTTTACAGGCTATAAAACTGCTTTGTGGAGGAAAGGGTGGAAGCAAGCCACTGATTATTGATCCAGGATGAAGTTGAGCTTAAAGGTTATGTTGAGCTATCGATGTTAAAGAAGCGCTGCATGGGAGGCGACCTATGAGTTAGTTTTAGTTTTATTTCAATTTTGATATTATCTTGTGTTTACTCTCATCTTAGTATAGGATTTTATTTTCTGTTATGTTTTTTTTTTCTTTTTTTTCTTTTCTTCTATATTTTGCAAGGATATTAGTCTCAAATTGGATGGATCCAAATATGAAAATTGTCATAGTCAAGAAAGTACCACTAAACCCCTCACTTTTTCTAAATTCTTATATTTTGTACCCTGGGGACAATGTACGAATTTAAGTGTGGGGATGGGTTTATTGAATTTTAACTGATTTCTTCAAGCTTATTATAATCCTAATTATAAATTTTATTGACTGATATCTTAAATTGGTTGAATCTGTCCATTAATATTGTACTTTGTTATTGAATATTGACTTGAATTGGTATGTAAAAGGGTGATGGTTAGAATAAAATTAGTTTTATAAGTCATATTTTTTGTAATCATTAAGTATTCAAGTTGAATGATATTGCATATTGTTTGCACACATATACCTATATTTTATTTTTTAAGATTTTTTAATTCTTTCATGTGTGTGATATCATGTATAGTCGGATAATTCTAGAACTTGCTTTTATTATGCTTACTGAGACCATATTTGATAAATTAGAAGCACTGATATGATGAAGGCACTTAGATTTAACAACTTGCTTTAGCCTATTTCTTTGAAAATTACTGTACCCTCAAATTTACCTTTAGGAATAACCAAGTTGATTCTTAGCCTTTTTCATTAATTTAACCCAAAATATTAACCTTTATCCTATTGTTCTTTGCAAACTTGTTTATTATTTTAAACCTTTAAGGTTATTTACTTGATTTATTTGTTGAAACTTGAAATGTGTGAAAGGCCCAATATTTACTAAATTGTGGTACCGATTAGAATGTTAAAGAAAAAAAGAAAAAAGAACAAACAAAGAACAAAAACGAAAAAAATTTACAGTACCAATCGAGTTGCATTGAAAGGACTTATGTATATTTGTAAACAAGTCTTGAAATAATTTATGTAGTAAATTTCTTTTAATTCAACCCTTTTTATTGTCCCAATCATATATTACCTAAGCCCTATTACAACCTATACAAAGACCTTTTGATTTTTGTTTCTAGTTTGTACATAAGTGATGGAGATGTGATTTTATTGCATGCTTATGGTAAAAATTTTGCTATGCATTGATTGATAGTTTTGATGCTTTTCACCCTAAATACTTGAGTGCATTGAGTGAAATCTTGGTGAGGTTGTAAAGATATATGCTTTTGATTTGAATGCGATTGTTAATGTGATTATTATCAATATTACTTAGGAAATTAATTTAGGAAATCTTGACTCTAATTATATGTTAATTTGATTCAATAGGATATGATGATGTACAATATAAATGAACAGGTTGCAATTGACGTGAATTGATCTTATAAAATTTTTAATTTTGATTATGTTTGCTTGAAGACAAGTGAAAGCTTAAATGTGAGGATGTTTAATAGATGGATATTTGACTATATTTTTACACCTATGATTGATGCATTTTGTTTGATATTTTATACTTTTGTCTTATAGGTGAGAATTGCCTTCATGGACTTAAAGGAGAGGAATTTGGACAAAAACACGACGTATTCGGAATAATCACTTGAATGAATGTTGTTTTCGGATTCAGTTGTTGATTTTGAAGTTTGGAATTCATAATGATATAATGAGGAAACTGTCGAATCTGTTTCAGATTCTGACTCAATAGGTTCTAAATTGTATTTAAATGTTGAATTTAAAATATTAATAACACCCTTTTTGAATTCCCAGCAGGATTTGTCCTTGCAGTAAAAAACTACAAGAAAAGGTTTGCTAAGGAAAGAAATTTTTATCAAGGTTCTCAGCAGCTATCTTATCTTCAAAAAATAGAAAGTCTCAAGGAAATCGAAGTACAACTATCACGAATAGCATATGTACAAATTGGAATTAGCAATGACATGTATCCACCCATAGATGACCCTCCTAAGTATGATTTTGATTGGGATCTGATTAATCAATTCAATCTATATTGCATAGAAGGAGTTTACCAACAATGCCTAAAGATCACCCCAGAATCTTTAATTAAATTAAACTACAGAGAAACAAATATGTTCATGACCTCAGCATATAAAACAACTATCTCTACTGAATCATTCCAGCTAATAAAACAACTTTAAACATCTTTCTCAACCTTATTTGGAGTATTCAGTGAATTATTAGAACAATGGAAGCAAGCTCTTTGTCAACAACTGCATCAATATCTACAACATCAATATCAAAAATGTCCCTCGACATCACAAGAAGAAAAAGATAAAGATGTAGCTCGTTAGTAGATATCATCATCGAGGAATAAAATCTTCAAAAGTTTTCAATAATGTAGGCCACTTGTTAGCCATCATCTTCAATTATGTAAAAATATGTAGGTCATCTATCGACCACCTGAACAGTCAAAAGTATATTCTCTATAATCTACTTTTCTTGTAGTTTTTTACTTTTTCTTTCTAGGTTTTGGATGCTATCCAACGCCCTTTTCTATATAATGTAAACTCCGAGCATAGCTCGATATGAAAAAATAAACACTCAGTTATAATATCCCTGCCAGACTCTTATAATCTCGCTTTAAGCCTAAGGATTGACAATTATGAGAAAAAGCGCAAAACAGTTATGTTTAATTGTGTTTTTATCTTTTCATCATAATCATTGAATACTCAATTCAATTTATCATTTAGTTAATTCTATGCAATATATTTTCTAGTATCATATTTCGAATGTTTGTTTGTGATACTTGTAGACATATTCATCTATTAATAATACATAAGAAACAAAAACTTAAAATTAGTCATAAATGTATTAAAACTTTTACTAATACTCATAAATTTCTATAATCAGTTAATGCCTCTCCACACTCTTAACAAATCCCAACCATTTCTTAATAAACATATAGAACAGTATAATCAAGAAAAGAATAAATAAAACAACTTTATCAATGATTTCAAAACATTATAAAACTCATCTATGAATAATTGATGTATTATTTGTAATCAACTATGTATATAACTTATGCATTTGGAAAATTTAGTCTCTAAATACATAATAAAAAAATTATTATGAAAGAAGATTTAACTATTTACAATTATGTATTAATAATAATGGGTTAACACCTATTAAAGAAAGATTAGATATTGCCACTACTCTTTATAATTTATATAATCAAGATTTAATATATAAACATAACGAAATAACAAAACATCAAAGACTTTTCCATGAATATGACTGAAATAACTACAGATCTTAATACTAATAATATTTTAGATCTAGATACCTTAGAATTAACCGAATCTACTTGCATTTTCCATATTAATACATTATTATCAAATGAAAACCAAAACAAATAGCAAAATACAATTAAATCTTATCTTTTATTTAAGATAAATGTCTTTAAATAAGCTAAGGAAAAAAAAAAAGGGCACAACCTTCTTTAGTAAATCAATCAAAGGTCGAGCTATTTTGAAGAAATCTTTTATGAATCATTTACATAATTTAACATTTCCTAAAGAGCTTTTAATTTCCTTTACTAATGTAGATGGTGGAAACTTTTTGATCACTTCAAGCTTAGCCTTATCTACCTCAATGCCTTGATATGTAATTTTACGACTTAATATTATACCTTCTTCCATCAAAGTAACAATTTTCTAACTCAGTGCTTAATTACTCTCCTCACATCTTTACAAAACCTTTTCTAGATTATGTAGGTATCTATCATAAGGGTCATCAAAAAGTAAAAAAATCATCAATAAATACCTTCATTACCTCTTCAATCGTACCTTTAAAGATTTTCATCATGCCTCGTTAAAATGTTGCTAGTAAATTACATAATCTAATGATAATCTATAATAAGTGAATATCCTATATGGATAGGTAAATGTAATCTTCTCTTGATCTTCGAGTGCAATTGGGATTTGAAAATACTTTGAATACCCTTATAAGAAATAATAGTACATACTTCCTAAGTGTTATTCCAACATTTGGTCAATAAATTAAAAGGAAAAGTGGTTGCTATATATTGAATCATTTAGTTTCTTGTAGTAGATGCATACTCTCCACCTAGATTGGTATCAACTCATTCTTTTGGTTTAGAACAATCATCACCCCTCTATCACATATAAGTCAAGCAATTCTACAATCTCTTCTTTTAAAAAATCTCTCATATTTCAATTTCATCTTTTAAGTGGTCCATCAAAATTTTATGGGTGAAATATGAAGTACTAATATATTTTTTGTTAGATAGTTTCTGTGATAATGCTTTCTTATGCTTCCATAACATAAGTAGTAATTTTTCCTTTTATTCATTTGATAATCACAGTGTAATCATTACTAGTAATTTTTAGTTCTTCCCTAAAACATACATACTGAAGGTGTGTTAGTAATTGCTTCAATTTAAAGTATGGTGGTTCTTCTATATATGGTTTCATTTTCTGTTAGGAAATAATCACTTCATCTTTTTAATCCTTCCTTGTTTAAAGTTCTTCTTTTTGCTTTTAAATAGGTTACTTGCTCCTACAACTCTTCATTTTTAGTTAATTTCTTTTATCTAAATAATACAATGCTCCAAAGTTTCTTTTACATGGATTCCTACAAAGAATATGACATTTTAATATCTAACTTATTAAGGGAATGATAAGAATCATCACTCACAATGGAGTGTTTCAATACAATCTGAATTTTGAATATTTTTACTTCCTCTCCATCCTTAATTTTTAATTTCCTTCATAGATGTTTGTTATAGCATTTTTAAGAAATGGTCCATCTAGGATTAGAGGTACTTTAACATCTTATTCCAAGTTTAATATAACAAAATCAACTAGAAAAATAGTTGTATCAACATTAACCATGAAAGGCCCCAAAATATATCCTAGTTGAAATAATACATATGTATGAAAGTAAATGTATGATAGGAGTTAGACTTGTGCTATGATTAAAATATAAAAGACTTATGACTTGAATTTTAGATTAAGTGGACTATAGTTTGTAAATTGGAATTAATTGATACCATTAGAGAATTGAAGTATTTAAATGTATATTTGGACTACAAAAATTATCAAGTGACAAGTTAAGTTGATACATGAAAATTAGAATGACTAAGCCTAGGAATTAATGATATTTGGCATAGCTAATGCATTGACATTTGGCATCATCCATTGTGTCACAAATGGCTTGACAAGAATGTGATAAATGACATTGTTAATAAAATGACAAGTGGCCTAATTAAATTGTGGCATTTGGCAACATTCATTAATTGACAAATGGTTTAATAGAAGTGTGACAAATGGTAGCTTAAGTGCAGGACATATGTGACACATGCAAAGAAGACATATGCCTTACAGTGGGAGTGACACCTAGATGATGATGAAGCAAGTTTCTGCTGGAAACATTTTCTGTTTTGTTCTTTCTTCATTTTTCTTTTGTCTCTCCACCAAAACCCCTCCCATTTTCTCTCAACTTTTGGAATCTTGCTGGAGTTTGGATTATCAACCTTTGGAAGCTTTGAAAGTTATTTCATTAACAAGTAGTTCTTGTGATTCTATGTATTATTACCTTATTGATGCTGAAAGTTGCATATTAAACTTTGGTATGTGTTGGTTGTTTGGAAGCTTGGTTTAGCTGGGTTCTTGAAGTTAAATTTGAAGTTTAGTAAGGTAAGGGAATTATAAACTTGGTATTCTGTTATAACATGTATTGCTTGATGTTTGAAATGGATCAAATGTGTACTAAATTAAAAAAGAATTGAGGTTAGATACATGTTGGATACTGGTTAGAAAGAGTAGTTCCACTGGACAGGTATCGGTATTTTGACCATATCTTGACCTGTAGGTATCCAAATGGGATTAATTTAAATGAAGATTAAACTAGATACATATATATACAACTTTTATGAAGGAGTCGAATTTGATTTCTGTCACTAAGAGCGTCAAAATTTGTCTTGAAGTTGAGTTTTTGGATTCTGTCACTGTTTGAGGACAGTCTATAGTAATTTGGGTATAAATTTCAAAATATTGAACCAAATTGCATAAAGTTAGTGTCATTAGAAACTTAATACATAGAGGAACATTTGTTTAGAAGAACATATTATCTAAAAACATCATTTTCTAGGTCATAATGGCCATACAAAACTGATCCAAAAACATGTCCTGTGAAAACAGCTGTTTGAAGGTTTCAGGTCACTTATCCCAAAATTGTAGGAAATGGTTAGGAAGGTGAAAAACAAGGGGTTTTGTACAATTGATGAACTATATAAGGTTTATTTAATTTATTTGGTACAATAGGATGTAAATGGACTTGTTTAAGGTGTGTTTGAAGTTAAATTGGGTATTCGATGCAATTGAGTAATAGTTAGTTTAATTATGCATTATTAATTGATATGATAATGTAAAGGATGTATGGTTTAATAATGATGAATACAATGTTGAATTGCTTGGTGTGATCATGAATGAATGAGTTTCAAAGGCTTATGTATTATGAATTGGCTATGGATGTTTGTGAATTGGGAATTTCTGTGATAATATTGTGATAATTCTGGACCATCAGTGTCCGAGGAGTTTGACATTTGAGATTGTGTTAGAAGTGCTTTCAATTTGCAATGACTTAATACCTTTATTGATGTAAATTATTACACATACTTGTAATTGTATGACATATGAACCTGTTTTGTTTTAAAACTGTTAAGTCCTAGTAGCGGGTAAATAGGCATGTCTAAAAGGGTCTGTAGCTGCTCCTATGACACTTCGGTGTCTTCCGTTATTGACACTTCGGTGTCTCCTGTTACTGGCACTTTGGTGTCTCCTATTATTGATACATAAGTCTCTCCTGTTATTGAGACATAAGTCTCTCCTCTATTAGTCCCGTTACCCACTTATGTAAAACGGATTAGTAGTCTAACTTGTTTTGTATTCTGATACATGTTTAGTTTTGATATAAATAAAGTATGTTCTGGTTCAAATTATGTTCTGATCTAAAGTGTTTATAGCCTATTCTGATATTCAGTTCTGACATTTGTACATTCTAATATGAGACTTAAATGATTTGTTTCAACATGAGAAATATTCTATGTTGATAAATTATATTCAGTTCTGAGATACCATGTGTTTGAATTCTGATAATGTTGAGTTTTACTCTGAAAAAAATATATATTATGTTCTACTATGTTATATTATGTTATGAGATTCATTATATTTGGATTGCTTTTGAATATGTGAATGTTTAGAGACATTTTCATTATGTATCATGTTTAGTTATTTTGTTGATGTTATTGACTTGTACTCTGTATGATGAGACAATTTGTATTTTGCATATATGGTTTGTAATATTTATAAGCAGGAAGAAATTTGGATTTCAAGGCATGTAATATGTTTTGTGTTATGTCACTACATTTTGTATAGTATGTTTAAAACATAATGAGATGTATGGTGTTTGAGTTTTTTAGAATGCTTGGAATTGTTGGTATGATATATTTTGAATATTGTTATGTGTGGCATCTGCATATCCTCCCAGGGGGTCTATGGGTGTTACAAACCAATACATCTATGGTCTTAGGATACTTAATCGGTCTATCAGCTAGTCACAAGATAATCCTAGTTAGTTTAGCTTCATTTAGTCTTAATGTCTTATAAACATTACAAGTCATCAAATTAATATTAGCACCTAAATTAGACAAATTTCATATTAATAAATAAAATACCAACAACATAAGGGATTGTGAAATTCGTTGGATCTTTCAAATTTTTTGGTAGCTTATTTTGGAGGATAGTCGAGAATTCTTCATTTAATATAATGGTTGATGGCTCCTTTAGCTTCTTTTTATTGTTTAGAATCTCCTTGAGAAACTTAGCATATTGAGCCATCTACAATAGAGTTTTAACAAAAGGAATGCAAATATGAAGTTTCTTAAAAAGTTAAAGGAATTTACCAAACCATTTGCCCTCATTTCTTGTCTTAAATTTATCTAACATGGGACTTCTAGTCGATATTCGCTTATTAACTTCTTTATTTTGCTTTTATCTTCTTATTTACTTTCTGGCTTAAGCTCCTTTTTGTTTAATTGGATAATTCCTTTCCACTCTTTAGGTTGACCACTTAATCACATATTTCTTAGTTGGGCGTAGTCTCATTGGATGGTGTTCTTGTATGTCCTTCATTGATAAGTTCTACAAGTTAACCCATTTGAATTTCCAAAATTTTCATTAAGTCCTTATAAAATCCTACATCCAAGAAAATGCTCCTAGTATAAACTCTCTCGACATTTAGTAATTATCTTTCTTCTTCTCCTTGTAATGTAATTACAGAAACATTTGTTAAGGTGAACCTTAAGCTTGTTGCTTATTCTATTACAAATCTCTGCCCCATATTGTATATCATATTGTAGGGATTTATTTCCCTCCATGAATATCTTATAAATTCAACTTGATCTAACGATTTAGCAATAAGATTTCTATGTTAGCATTCTACTCCTTGGTATCTTCCCCAACAAAATTCATAACATAAGTTGTCTAACATGGTGAGCTCATATTATCAATTTTCCTTACAATTTTTTCCATTAGAGTTATTAATGCAATCATGAAATCTATAGTTTGAATTTTAATTATTCAATTAGTGCTTCCTCTACTTGATTGTCACTAATAATTGTTCATTATCATCTCTTTTGTTAATTTCAAAACTGCCTCTGACGTCTTATTATTTCGTTTTCCACCTATTATAACATCTTTCCTCTACCTTGTTGGTCATTCAATCTATTTTAGAAACTATATATTTGCATTCATGTGAGAATGCTAAGGTGTAGACACTTCCTCAGCAGATCTTTGTATCTCTTATATCTCTCATACAGACCATTACTATCAAACTATTAAAAAGAAGATATAAGATTCTTCAGTTTTGCTACAATAGGTGGTGAAAAGCATTCCACAAGGATCTTTTTAGTAAGACTCTCCCATGTGTTGATTGATTTAGTCAATAATGCTTTTAACCACTGGGAATACCTTAGCCTAATGTTGTCTTTGTCACTCTATTGATCTTGAATATGTCACCTATCTTTCACAAATACCCGATGTGTGCATCGAGATCCTCTTCAAGTAATCCATTAAACTGTATATTATGTTTACTCATTTTGATTATGCTAGGCTTTATCTCAAAATAATAAACATTTATCTCCTTGTTACAAAGCTTAATTGTGTTACATTCCCAAGAGAGATGTTGTAGCATACTACAATATAGTTCTGCTTTTATCTTCCATTGTCTCATTTTGTAATTTCATTATATTTCTAAGTTCTTGTCATTTCACTCTCATCAATTTTGACATAAGATTCTCTCAAGTTATGGATCTTTATTAAGAAATATAAATTGTTGGCTTCTTGTCATATACCACGTTCACTCCTAAAATTAGAATAAACTAAAACACAAAGTAGAGCAAGATATAAAGAAAATCACCTAAAGAAAAATAAATAAAAAGAAATCTCTTAAAAACAAAATAAGAAATCAGTACAAGATTAAAAATAGTAAATAGGTTTCCTAAAGCCAATTGCTTCCCTCATAATGGTGACACAAACTTAGCGAGTGTATAATAATTTTGATATATTATTTTAATGCTAACATATTTTTCTTATCACAATTCTATCACCCACTAACTAGACAAGCATACCTATTATTGGTAAGTAACATAAAGGTGCATACTTTTCAAAAAATATATAACGGTCAGTAGGGTATCAATCCTGTGAAGAATCCATATAGGCATAAAAGCTTATCAGTATGGGTACTAGATTCTTTCTTTTGAGGGTTATCTCCTATTAACTTCTCATAGTCACCTCTTGCAAAAACTTTTCCGATGGCTTTCCATATTATTTTCTCTTTTAGCTTTAGTGGCTTCCATTAGTAAGTGATGCACACTTCCTCGTACTTCAACCTATCAGATTCATTCATCCTCATGAATTTAATGGAGTCAGGGAGCTCCTTGGAGGTCTCCACTTCTACGCAAACTCTTGCATAGATAATCATATTCAATGTACCTATGTTTCCATCTACTAACCATGTAATTCAATAATAAACATATTTTAAAACTCCAACAATATGTTGTGGAAGTGTACACATAAAGGGATCACCTTTATCTTAGTTCTATCTAAAGACATCGCCATTTTTCACTACTGAAGTATCATTGGTCTTCCATTAACATGCTAAGGTAATTATGTTCTAGAGTTTTGAGTGCACTTATCTCACTTGTGAACCTAAAAAGGAAGAAGCAGTTTTCACTACGGAAGTATCATTGGTCTTCCATTAACATGCTAAGGTAATTATGTTCTAGAGTTTTGAGTGCATTTATCTCACTTGTGAACCTAAAAAGGAAGAAGTCTTCTTAATCACCTAGATCCTTTCCAAGCCAAATGCACTCTAGTTTAGGTCTTTCTAAACTTTCAACAGCTTGAATAAGGCCCTCTTGTTAAAAAAGAAAATACTCCACCAAGGTATTAGCTCGTCTAGTGGCTCTTATTGCCAATACCTTTAAGGGTGAGGGACCATCTTAGTATCATTAAAATGGCCAGGAATGAATCTAAGAGGACCTTGAGAAGAATAGTCCCCCATTACCTGGGAACATGTCCTTTTGCGAGTTTCAGGTGAACTCTGGTTAGTATAGGAAGGTAACAAATTGTAGAGAGAAAGCTGGGGGAAAGAGGATTTAGTGTGAGTTTTAAAACTAGAAGTAGAAGAAGAGGTCAACCAGAAAACTTGTTGCAAACCAAAATCATCTGGAGGTTGATCTGTTCCGTTGGTAGGAAAAAACTTGCTAAGTCATTCTCTATAGCAACAAAGAAAAGAGATCTCCCGCTTAACGTAACGTTACTATCAGAAGGAATATAAAAAAATTGAAGGAAAGAAAAAAGAAAACTTAGTTAAAAAAGAAAGGTAATAATTATAAATGATAGTTAAATTAAGGTTTTATTTAAATACATTAATTATAAATTATCATGCATATATAAAATTTTACTTCATATGCATTCAGAAAATACAAATTATAAGTTTTACGGTCATAAAAATTTAGAAAAGCTTTATCTGTTATAAATAACAAGATGAATTCTATAACCGATAACTTATAAGAGATAAGTAATGATGTAAAGATTTTTGCGAAAATTTAGACCAAGGGTGCTTGGTTCACAAAGAGCAGTGAAAATGAGAATGAGAATGAGAATGAATATAGTAAGGAATGAGAATGGATACAATCATTATAATTATGATGGTTGGTTAAGATGAATGAATGATTACCATTACCATTGATGGTAGTTAGTTTATTAAAAATATTTAAAAAAATTGTTAAAAATTTGTTTTATATTAAATTTTAAATATATTTTAAATGATTATTTTAATTTATGCACCTTAATTATAATGACATAATGTTTAAAATCAAGTATATTACAAGTTTTCCTTTCCAATAGCTCTTGAAGAAAAAAAATACTATAGTATTTTCTTTCATCAACATATCATTAGTTACATAATATCCTCAAAATATAGTTTAATCATCCAAAATATTGTACAATTTATCGACACATCAATAATATTCATCATTCTATTGCTATAATAAAATCAAGTAACATAGTTTAATACAATTTGCATTTCTCGATAATGCAAATGATGTTATGTTTTAAGTAATTAACGAATAATATTTTAATTAATTACATTGTAATTAACTAATTAATTAATTATATTTTAATTAATTAATTACATCTTAATTATATTTTAATTAATTAGATTTTAATTAATTAGACTTTAATTAATTAATTATATTTTAATTAATTAGATTAGATTTTATCTTGATTAATTATTTTAATTAATTATTTATATTTTATATTTTATATTTTAATTAATTAATTATTAATTACATTTTAATTATTTATATTTTATATTTTAGTTAATTAAAATTAAAAAATATTAGTGTTGGTAGGAATCAAACTCATTCCTCACACACATGGAAGATATGGACCATTACCTAAACTTAGGTATGAAAAACTATTCACTCAATTATAATATCTAACCAACCATTATTTATTCAATTCCCATCAATTTATTCTCATATTTCTTAACCATGTACTCCCTCGTATCTAAATAAGCTTGTATATAACTAAAATATCATTTTTGGACATAAGAATTTAAAACAATTAGTTCTATTTTTATATGTTACTGACTTCGTTATTATATACAATAACTGTAAATTTTTAACATCATGTCAATTACAAATTAGAATATGCGAACTTCATGTTACAGGATTCCATCACGTGCCAATCTGGCAGACAACTATTGTCAGCAGATATAGTTTAAAGCGGTGATAATAGTTTTCTGGCAGTTAAAAGTAGCGGTTACGACTTAGGAGGATAAGATATTTATTAAATATCGTCAAACAGCGTAACTTGACAAAAAAAAATTGACGCGTGGATATGAAGTTTACTTTTTATTGATAAAACCAAATCAATCAGATTGTCGGCTATGGTTGAAAGGAAGTAGACGTTAGCGACCACCAGCTGTTTTGATTATTTTGTAGTCGTAGCTTAATCCATTGACATCTCCGCCGGCGAGAATTTTGTCCGAATCGTCCCACTCACGATCAAAATAGAAGAGCATCGTTTTCAAAAAGTAAATTCGTTAACTTTAAAAGAATTACAAAAACGTAAAATAGAATGTCATTTACAGAAGAGCAGTATTTTGGATTAAGAATATAAAAAGTAAATTCGTTAACTTTAAAAGAATTACAAAAACGTAAAATAGAATGTCATTTACAGAAGAGCAGTATTTTGGATTAAGAATATAGCTGCATGCAGTGACGGAGCCAAGGACGGAGATATACGGGGCCCAAATAAAATATAAATTTCACAATTTTTCATATCAAAATTAAATAAAAAACAAAGTTTTATTAAGAATATAAAATAGCTAAAATTACAATGATCCTCGCCTACTTTTCATAGATTGAAATCTTTTCATAACAACATCATTGTCAATATTTGCAAATACATCTCTTTCAATGTAACACACTAAACAATCATTCAATAGGTCATCTCCCATTTTATTACGAAGTGAACTCTTGATAATTTTCATTCATGGAGAAAGCTCTTTCTCATGTGGTACAGAAGAATTGGTAAAAGTAATGACAATTTGACTAACAAATAAACCAAAGGAATACATGATGCTTTCTTGTAGCCACCATTCTCTTAGAAGGTCTCCAATTCCACTCGATTCAAAGAAATTCTTGTCCATACGTACATCAATGATAAAATTCCTAGTGATATTCAAGCTCAATTAAAGCAATAGGAGGAAACTCGATGGATAGAATTTTGCAAGTTCAATCAATTTGTCCATGTCGAATGCGAAAAGGAGTCTTTAGGATCAAGACATGTCATACATAAAAGCAAACTTGTATTGACTTCATCAAATCGATTGTTAAGCTCTTGAAGTTGCATGTCAATCACGAATAGAAAAGCTCAACACGATAGTGATGAAGATTAAATCATGTCTTCGCCTACGCCTTGATCTCCTCTAACTATAAACATATCTTGCATATCTATCTCACATTATTTTCACCACAAAAGTCAACGACTTGTTTCAATAAAGACTCCAACCATCATCTCTAACTTGTTGCAAATGACATTTTGAGACTTTAACCAAATGCATTGCATTCACTATATTTTGATCTTTTTCGTAAAACTTGAGATAATCCATTTGTGATTCCCAAGATCTTTATCATAAGATGCAACACAAAGAGAAATTCAAAGCGAAGCATAATATCAATTAAATCAATAGCTTGACCACTTTGTGAATCATCATTCCCATTTTCTCCAACAAACTCAAGAACCTCAATGATGAAGAAAATAAATGTAGCAAATTAATGAGCGTACAAAATGAGAACCCCAACGAGTATCTCCGGGTCTTTTAGTGTCATTTCTTGATTCAACCTTGCCTTTCTATCACCCTTTGAAATTCCCGCCATCACTTTCTCCATTTGTTTTCTCAAGCATATCCTAAACGCTTACAAGATCCTCCAATAACATTGCACAAACGAGTAATAGTATTGAAAAGGAACATACATTTAAATGCTTTTTAGCAACAAAGACAAGTGTAAGTGAAGTTGATGTGCAAAACAATGGATGTAGTAAGCACAAGAATTTTCCTTCAAAATTAGACTTTTAAGACCATGAAATTCACCTCGCATATTACTAGCTCCGTCATAGCCTTGACCTCTCAAGCTAGCAATACTCAAGCCATAGTTAGAGAATAATGACTTGATACCTTTTAAAAGTGAAGTTGCACTTGTGTCACATACATGCACAAGACCAAGAAATCTTTCAATGACACATCCAAAACTATCAACATACCGAATGACGACTCCCATTTGCTCTTTTACTGATACATCTCGACATTCATCCACTAAAATAGAGAACAAATCATCACCTATATCTAAAATAATGGCCTTTGTTGTCTCAAATGCAGCTGCATTAATGATATCACGTTGAATATCGGGTGATGTAAGTTTGAGATTTTCAGGGCATTCCTAGAACAACATTCCTAATTTCTTCATTGTTGGAAGCTATGAATTTTAGTAATTCTAGAAAATTCCTTGGTTTGTTGAATTCTCGGACTCATCATTTCCTCGAAAAGGCAGCCTTGCATCAAGAGATAACGAAGACACCCTATTGATGCATTTAGCCTACATCGATATTCAATTTTGATTTCTCGATTGCCTTGAAAAGTCGTTGAATAGATTGGGATTGGTTCATTAAATTTTCACAAGCAATTCGACATTGATTATGATCGAGTCATGATTTCCTACATGTTCTCTTAATCTTGCTTTCTTTCGCCAAGCACTAAAACCCTCGGACACAAAATTAGTATGCTTTCTTTCACGATCGGCTGAAAAAGATAACAATATAAGCAAGATGCAGCATCTTTTCAACACTATATTCCAACCAATCCTTGAAATCATCAAACCATGATACAATAAATCTCCGCCACGATCTCCATCCATAGTTTGAGGAAAGTTATGATTTCGAGGTTGATAAGGACCTTTAATAAATAAGCTCTACGCCTTTTGATCTCGTTTTTAGGAGGATACTCCATTATATTAGGTCTCAACTGGATCGGAAGGAGGATTTTCTAAGTCAATCACAAGTTCTTGATAATAACCTCCTTCGATCTTTGGAGGTCTCAGATTAACATTCGATTTAAATCACACGATGATGATGAAGAGTCGGTCTTAATTTTTAAAATATTTTTCCATAACGCAAAATAAAAAATTAGTTAGAACCAATATTTACTGAATTCTATAAAATTATTTTTCCATTAAACATTAATCAATCCGCGTAATCACTTTTCTATTTAACAACAAAATGCAATTTTTCATTAAAACTAATCAATCATTGTCCGCATTATCACTTTTGTATTTGTCTTACCTTTTTCAATCGTCATTCGTCACCCTACGAACCATCCAAAAGCGATTGTCTATAATCCTTGAAGAGTAGATGAGGCGAGGACAACGATTTCTATTAAGATCTTCCAAAGGAGTAACCCTATGATAGGGTTTTAATATATTATGTATATTGTAGATGACGGCAATTGGCAAAGGAACCTATAATAAGGTTTTAATATACTATATATATTATAGATAACTTGCTCGTCGTTTCATTGACAAGCAACTTATAGGTTAGGTTTTGATATATTATATAATATAATATAATATAATATTATATATATATATATTAAAAATAAAAAATATTTTATTTTTAAAACTTGTGCTCTTCGTTTCATTGACGGCAACTTATAGGTTAGGTTTTGATATATTATATAATATAATATTATATTATATTATATATATATATTAAAAGTAAAAAAAATTATTTTATTTTTTAAAAACTTGGGGGGCCCAGTGCACCACTGGGCCCCATATGTCTCCGTCCTTGGCTGCATGCAGCTAGTCCGCCTATTCCAGATAATATGATTGATAAAATTGTCTTTTTTGTTGTCACTGATGATAAAGATTGAAAATGAGAGTATTTTTCTTGATTGTTTCCCACTTCAATTTACTCTTATATTGCTGTTACACTTGTGTCCTCTGATACTTGTGATAAGGATTCTCTTCTTCGGGGTCTATCTTCTTCAGGAGTTTTTACTTTACGGTCTGCGTATGATTTTCTTTTTGAGAATTTCATTCCTTCTCGTAACTTTCCTTAGAACCTGATTTGAAAATTACAAGGTTCTCAAAAAATATGTTTTTGTGGTTAGCCCTCAACAATGGAGTCTTAATTAACGATGAAAGAAAATGAAAACACTTAAGTGATTCTAGGATTTGTGATATTTGCAACGACGAGCCTGAAACCCTTCTCCACATTCTCGGTGATTGTCATGTTGCTGTTCAATTCTGGCATCTTGTTACTGATTTTAATAATTTGAGCTCCTTTTGGAATGTTAATATGGAAGATTGGTTGTTATTGAATCTAAAAAGCTCCCATCTCTCTTATGATCATCTTAGTTGGCCTACTATTTTCAGCTTAGGTTGCTGGAATCTTTGGAAACGAAGGAATGACAAAGTGTTTAATTATGATGCTTCTTCCATTTTTAATATCTTGTAGAGGACTATTTCTGAAGCTAAATTGATTTAGGATACCTTCAACAAGTTGCCTTCGGAGAATAATAGTCTTTCGATTCCAAGGTTAATTTTTTGGAAATGTCCTCATTCTCCTTTTATGAAGCTCAACACTGATGCTTCTTTGGCTGTCTCCACGGGGATTGCTGCAAGTGGAGGTTTGATTCGTGATCATAATGATCGTTGGAAACATGAGTTTGTTTTCAAGATGGGTCGTTGCTCTATTCTTTGTGCTGAGTTGTGGGCTCTTTATTATGGTATTCAATTCACTTATAATCTTGCCAATTTGGATATTCTTGTAGAGAGTGATAATGAGATTGCCGTCAAGATGTTGACCTGTGGTGTCCACGCAAATTCAAGTTGTGTGTCTCTTATTGACAGAATTCTAGACTTACTGAAGCGCTTCAATAATGTAAAACTCACTCACATTTACAGATAAGCGAATTTTGCTGCTGACTCCCTTTTCTACCTTGTTTTTGATTTTTTTCCTAGTTTTCATGCTTTTGGATAAGTTATCCATAGTGTTGGTAAATGGCTTGATCATGATTTAATAGGGGTCTCTTATGTTAGGTAAGTTTTTGCTTTTATGAGCATTGCTCACTTTTATCTTACCAATATATATATATATTGGTCGGGCCGGTCGTGCTGGGCCCGAACCTAGTCACAACAACCCGTGGGCCGATCGGTCCATCCTTCAAAGGTCAGTCTCATACCTATTGGCTACGCCAAGCCCATGCCCAATCCACGCATCCGTGGTCCCATTCGCAGGAGGAAATCTCTCATGCATACGTAAAGACTTAAACCTAGCATCTACTCCATATATATAAGGTATAACTCTGCCATAAGGAAGGTACGTAATCATAACCCTAATTCTCTCGCTTACGTTAATCCTACCTCGTAAAAGACTAACTTGGGCGTCTGAGGGGCTGATCGGGAAACAACCCCCGACGTGCCTTTTCTCTTTTGCAGGAACCTTCAAGCCGGAGCTCTTGTGTTCAGCAATCGACTCCATGGATCCAAACGGCAATGTGCAATCTCGCTAGAATCAGGTTGAACCAGTTGGCGCCCACCGTGGGGCCCAACAGCAGGGCACCACGTCCAAAAACACTGAGATTAGTCAGGCGGCAGCAACCAACTCTGATATCGCCGCCGTCACGGCTCTGGCGCTGCAGCGGATGGGTTTGCAGCTGCCAGCCACTCTCCCACTGACACACCACGACTCCCATACACAATCTTCGCATCCGGACGGTCGACAACAGCCTCAGAATCCGGATCAAGAGGAACAGAGCGTAGCCCTAGAGGATAACGCCGAAACCAATACACATCCAAATTTCCAGCACCCACTAGATGCAAATCCTCCTGCGCCTGTGCATACCTCCCTCACCCGAAAACAGATAGAAGAAGCAGTTGATCTGTTGATTCGCCAGATTTTACAGTCTCAGCCGGAACAACCGCAACCGTTCGCACGGCGGATCAATATGACGACTAATCACCATCCTACTGAAGCCCTAAAAAAAGTCGTGGACGATCGGATCAATACGGCCATGAGCTTCCGTCCGGATCATCCAACTCAATATAGCTCTCCCTTCATCCCGGCGATTTTGGATAGCCTCCCAGCGGTCGGCACCAAAATCCCGACCCCCGAGAAGTACACTGGAAAGACCGATCTCCTAGATTATTTGAAGCACTTCCAGTCGATGATGAGCCTACACTGCGTCCCCGACATCATTCAATGCAAAGCATTCTGTACCGTTTTTCAAGAAGGAGCTCGACGATGGTTCAACAGTTTACCTCCGAGCTGCATTACTTGTTTTGAGGACTTCAAATTATTATTTCTCAATCAGTTCGCTAAAAGTAAACGACCGCAGAAGACCGCCTTGAAAGTGATGCAGTTGACCCAAGGGAGGAACGAGAGCTTACGGGAATTCATTACTCGATTCAATAATGAAGCAGTTGAAGTTCCCAACCTCACTTGCTCGTCCATGTTGGCAGCACTGATGAGCAACACAAGGGATGAGGAGTTCAAAAAGTCATTGGCCCTCGATCAGCCCCAATCTATCCAAGAAATCAGAAACAGGACGGATAAGTATATCCAGTTCGAGGAAGTGTTAAACAACACAAAACATAGAGCAGATGACCGCGGGCTGAGCGGACGGTCGGACGATTCCCACAAGAGACGAAAGGATCAGTCGAGCTGGAGAAAACCGACCGAGCGACGGGAGAATCGACGTGAATTCTTCACCCCGCTCAATAGACGGTATGCGGAAGTGTTAGCGGCCATGAGGGCAGACGGGGAACCCCTTCGAGAGCCCAATAAGTTGAAAACTGACTTCAAAATGAGGGATCCCGATTTATACTGTCGTTTCCATAGGGACATCGGTCATGACACGGAGGATTGCTGGGATTTGAAAAGAGAAATCGAATTTCTTATCAAAAGGGGAAGGCTGGGTCGATTTCTGAAGCGCGGACAGAATGTTGATCGAGACAATGACAATAGGGTCGGTCGGACAGACAATGGGCGATGGCCTTGGAGACGAAACGATAGAAACGATGGGAGGAGGCAGAACGTGAATACTGACGGTCAACGCGAACCGAGAGAACAATCTAGGCCAAGAGGCGATAGAAACACAGGACAACAAGATGACCGACCGGTTAGGATCATTAACATGATCTTCGGCGGTAGTGCAGCAGGCAGATCAACCGTTAAAGGAAGAAAAAGGTACGCTAAGCAGGTCGGTGAAGACTTGTCGGCCAAGAGGAACAAGCAGAATGATGGGATGATATCATTCGACGAATCCGATCTGGATGGCGTCAGTTGTCCTCACGATGACGCACTCGTAGTAAATCTGAACATGGATAGAAACGAGGTGAAATGAGTAATGATCGATACGGGCAACTCGGTCGACTTATTATATTATGATGCTTTCAAGTAGATGGAGATACAGGAGGATCGGTTACTGCCTGTGGAAGGACCTATCAAAGGGTAACTGGAGCATCAGCCTACCCTTTTGCCCGAGTATTTCTGAAAGTAAAATTCGGACGAAAGCTAAGTCTGATAGAGAAGGACGTTGAGTTCCTGGTTGTGAAATTTACGAGGGCATACAATGCAATAATCGGACGAGCTACTCAAAATGCCCTCAGAGCGGTCATTTCCACATACTACCAAGCAATGAAGTTCCCAACACCCTATGGAGTCAGTGTTGTCAGAGGTCAGCAAAGAATCGCTAGGAAATGTTACTTAGCGGAAACAAAGACATTAGACGGGGCGGTAGTCTTGACGAGCTCTCTTGACGTGAGAGCCGATGAAGAAACGGAGAGGATGAACCCCGTAGAAGAAACACAACGGGTCGTATTAGATGAAGCGGACCACTCCAAGTTCACAAATCTTGGTTTCGAGCTTCAGAAGGGCCTAATCAAAGAAATCACAAATTGCTTGGTAGAAAACAGATCGGTCTTCGCCTGGGTACCGAGCGACATGCCGGGAATTTTACGATCAATCGCATCGCATTCTCTCGGTATCCAAAAGGACTGCAAGCCGGTTAGACAAAAGAAACAATGGCATAGCAAGGAACGACAGGAGGTCATCGAGAAAGAAATTGAAAAGCTACTTGAAGCCGGGTTCATCCGAGAAGTCAAATATCCCGAATGGCTAGCCAATGTGGTATTGGTGAAGAAGAAGAACGGGAAGTGGAGAATGTGCATCGATTTCACCGACCTGAACAAAGCGTGTCCAAAGGACAGTTTCCCACTGCCCAAAATCGATCAACTGGTAGACTCCACGTCAGGACATGAACTCCTTAGCTTCTTGGACGCCTTCTCGAGCTACCATCAGATTCAAATGAGTCTTGAGGACGAAGGAAAGACTGCGTTTATAACTGACCAAGGCATGTATTGCTACCAAGTAATGTCGTTCGGCCTGAAGAATGCGGGGGTCACTTATCAGCGGCTCGTCATGGAGGTTTTTAAGAGATAGATCGGTCGATCTGTGGAGGCTTATGTGGATGATATGGTGGTCAAAAGTAAAACGGCCGCCGAGCACGTGAGAGATCTAAAAGAAGTCTTCCAGACCCTAAATAAATTCCAGATGAAGTTGAACCCAGAAAAATGTGTCTTTGGTGTGGCATCGGGAAAATTCCTGGGGTTTATAATCACTCAGGGGAGAATTGAAGCTAATCCAGAAAAGATCGAAGCTATCGTCCAAATGTCCTCGCCACGTTGCTTGAAGGATGTTCAGATATTGACTGGGCGGATAGTTTCTTTGAGCAGATTTGTCTCCAGGATGTGGGACAAGTGCCTCCTGTTTTTCAAAATTTTGAGGAAAACGAATATGTCTCAGTTCCAATGGCCGGATGAATGCGAAAGAGCCTTCCAACACTTGAAGCAGTATCTAACAAGCCCACCTATTTTGCAGAGCCCCGTTGAGGGGGAGATTCTGATTATTTATCTGGAGGTCACAGAAGGGGCGATCAGTACGGTCCTCGTTCGATCGGACGGTAAGGATCAATTTCCGATTTACTACGTCAGTAAGGTACTAAACGGGTCAGAAACACGGTATCCTCCTATAGAAAAGTTAGCTATTTCCTTGATAACTGCAGCACGGAAATTGAGGCCATACTTTCAGAGTCATACCATCGAGGTGTGGACTGACCAACCTCTCAGGCAGTGCCTCCAAAAGCCCGAGACCTCCGGGCGGTTAATAAAATGGGCGGTAGAGCTGGGGGAGTTCGATATACACTATAAACCGCAGATGACGATCAAGGCCCAAGTATTGGTAGACTTCGTGGAGGAAATGAGTCAACCCGACTCGCAGGACGAGCAACGCCCTGCCTGGAGCCTTTTCGTTGATGGATCATCCAACACTGAGGGATGCGGAGCAGGGGTGGTACTAATCAATCCACACCATGAGGAAAAAGTAGAGTACGCTCTCCGGTTGAAATTTAGAGCATCCAACAACGAGGCAGAATACGAAGCTCTAATAGCTGACCTCCGGTTAGCAAAGGAGATGGGGGTAAAGCATTTGAAGGTATACAACGATAGCCAGATAGTGGTTGGTCAAGTCTCTGGACAATACGAGGCCAAGGGAGGTAGCATGATCAAATACCTAGAGTTGGTAAAACAGGAGTTGAGCCCTTTCGAGCAGTACTCGGTCAGCAGGATAGAACGGGCTCAAAATGCTCAGGCAGATGCTCTCTCCAAGATGGCCTCCGACCAAAATGCCAGGAACAACATCTTGGTCGAGCGGCTCGACCAACCTAGCATTCAGAAGATTACTGAAGTCTTTCAAGCGGGCGAACGGTCAAGTTGGATGGAGCCGATCAGACAATACCTTCTCAAAGGAATACAGCCAGCGGAGGCCCTGGAGGCCAGAAAACTAAGGGTAAAGGCGGACGAATACGTGATCGTCAACGACATTCTGTACAAGCGCTCCTACGATTGGCCGCTATTACGTTGCCTGGATAAAGAGGAGGCAGAATAAGCAATGGCTGAATTTCATGAAGGAATGTGCGGAAATCACTTAGGAGGCAGAATGTTAGCTCATAGATTAATCAGACAAGGGTATTACTGGCCAACAATGAGAAATGATTGTCATGAGAAAGTTAGCTAGTGCGAGGCCTACCAGAAAAACAACAACTCGTCTCACCAACCCACCGAGCAGTTGAAAATCGTGAGCCATCCCATTCCTTTTGCTCAATGGGGAATGGACATTCTAGGGCCTTTTCCTCTTGGTCCAGGAAAGAAGAAGTTTTTGATAGTGGCGGTCGAATATTTCACTAAATGGGTGGAAGCAGAAGCGGTCGCCACTATCATCGAGCAGAAGATTGAAAACTTCGTGCGTAAGAACATTCTGAACAGCTTTGGGATGCTCATGGTTTTGGTTGCAGACAACGGTCGGCAGTTTGACAACGAGAAGTTTAGAGACTTCTGCGAAGGCTGAAGATAAAACTCCAGTTAACTTCAGTAGCCCATCCTCAGAGCAGTGGTCTAACGGAGAATACTAACAAAAAGATAATGAGCGCTCTCAAGAAGCGCTTGGACGGACGCAAGACCTGGGTAGAAGAAGTAGATGAAGTGTTGTGGGCATATAGAACTACCCCGAATGGAGCCACAGGGGAAACACCGTTCATGATGACTTTTGGGGTGGAAGCCCTAGTCCCAGTGAAAATGGTGTTGCACAACCAGAGAGTTTCGGGTTATGACGAAGAAAGGAATAAAGAAGCCCGCAAATCAGAACTGGTACTTCTTAGCGAAGTTAGAGAGAGGGCAGCAGCTCGTTCGAAAGCCATCAGGTAAAAAGCAACGAGGTTCTACAATAGAAGGATAAAGCCGAGCAATATAAAGGTCGGAGGATATGTTCTACGGAAGGCCGAGGCGGCTGGAAAGCACCCTAGAAAGCTCGGTCAAGCATGGGAAGGACCCTACCAAGTGGTCAAGCAAGCCGGACACGGCTCTTACATCCTGTGTGATTTGAACGGAAAGGTTCTATCGAGGCCCTGGAATTCTCAAAATTTGAAGGCGTTCTACCAATAGATAAGTTCAATTTTAGTTATTTCTTTGTTCGTTATTGTTCATTGTAAACCCGTGGGTACCTTTTTTTTGGCCCTGCCAGTCAGGTTTTTTAACAGCTCACTCCCTTATCATCATCAATAAAGGGATTTCAAATTTCTCGACAAACAGTCTAATAAATTGTTCAAAAGGAAGCCTGTCAACACCGATCCGCCAGGTCGCCAAGACAAGATCTTTGGGACCATCGCTCGACCTCGACCGACGCTCGGTCTCGTCACAGCTCGGCAAGGTCGCCAAGACAAGATCCTTGGAACCTTCGCTCGATCGACACAATCCGCTAGGTCGTCAAGACAAGATCCTTGGGACCGTCGCTCGGCTTCAACCAACGCTCTACCTCGACCGACGCTCAGCCTCGTCATAGCTCGGCAAGGTCGCCAAGACAAGATCCTTGGGACCTTCGCTCGATCGACACAATCCGCTAGCTCGTCAAGACAAGATCCTTGGGACCATAGCTCGGCCTCGACTATAGACCGACCAGGTTGCCAAGACAAGATCCTTGGAACCATCGGTCGATCTTGACTAATGCTTGGCCTAGTTCACCCGATCGACGCACATCAAGCGCACTCATTTGCAACCTGTTATTCGAGAGAATCGTTTAACCTTTAACACAAAAGAGAATGAAAAATGAACTTCTATTTCTTTGAGTCAGAACTCTGGTCACAAGCCTGACCAGCTGAGCCTTACAAGGGGAAGCATCCATTTTAATCATACTGGGGGAGAGGAAAGGCCAGCAGCAGGAGCATCCGAGTCGGCAGAGGTAGGGCCAGCAGTAGGAGCATCCAGGTCAGCAGAGGTAGGGCCAACAGTAGGAGCAGCCGGGTCGGCAGAGGAAGGGCCAGCAGCAGGATAGGAAGGGGAAGGCAACGGAGAGACTTCCTCTTCCTCCTCAGAGCTAAAATCCAGCTCCTCATCCGGAACGGGAGTCCGCTCTCCCTCGGCCCTCTCCCTCATATCCTCCAAAGAAAGACCAAGAGCTGCGGGAAGAAGCAACTCGGCATAATCCTCAAACGGAGGACACTCCGACCCATCAGGAACGTGAACCTCATGGCACCTCTTCAGGACTGAAAGGGTTAAATCGCAGGTGAGCTCTAAGCACTCCCCGTTTAGAAACCGCCTTTTCTACCGCTTTATCGCCTCGATCCTCTACCTCTTGATAAAGCACCGCAACTCTCTCAATACATCCTCGGTCCTATGTCTACCCTCCACTGCTGCATGACAGTCCTGGAGGTACTTCTTACTACGCTCCTACTCCGTCTCCACCACTTTCTTCAGCTCGTCCCTCGCCGTAATCAATCGGCCCCTCTCCTCCTCCCCAGTGGCAAGTTGAGCTTGTAGAACGCTCCTCGCCTCCTCCCAAGACTTCTTCTCCTCCTCCAAGGAAGAGAGTTGAGCCTGTAAGACGTCTCTCCCTTCCTTAGCCTCCAAAAGCTCGCCCCTCAAAGTTTTCACCTGCTCAAGGAGATCGTGGACTTCCCGATCTTGCGATCGATTGATCCCGTCGAGCTGCTCAATACGTTGGTGCATCGCAAAGGACATCACCAGACTTCTCACACAGCTACGGATAAGACGAGGCCCCAGATCCAGATTGCTTATCGATTCCATGAGCTCCTCATCTATGGGGGGAGTGATCCTCTCGGTAATGTGGAGGGACATATCGAGGTCCCCGACCGATGAGGCTTTGGCCAAGCTAATCGCAGGCTCCCACTTGTCGGCGCTCTTTGCCGCTCCTTTCCTCTTGCTCTCTCTCCCCTTCTCTTTCCTACCTCCACCCGACGGGCCGGACTATAGGTCAGCAAGCCGAACAATCGTCTTCCTCTTAAGAGGTGGCTCCACCTCCTCCTCCTCCTCTTCCGAACCCGCTCGGCCCGCACTCATTGGTACGATCGACAATGATGCCGACGCTGACAGACGGTCTTTGATGGCGGAGGGCCAGCTGAACAACAGAGAATGACTGGCTCCACCCGGCGGACGACGCCTTCACCGATCTCTGCCTCTTTTCTCTTCTTCTTCCCCTTGGCCTACGCTTTGGATTTAAGGGGAGGGGAAGACCCGGCAAAATCTTCTGTCCTCACCATGGCTGCACAGCAATAAAACGGGTCAGAAAGCGAAACCAATACTAAAAAATATAGCAAATAATTCAACCACGAAGGGTTAACCAGACGGGGCGGTCTCCTCTCCTAGCCCGCTAATTTGTGACGGGGGGACGAGTAGAAAGGAATCGGCCAAGGCCCCCCCGCGATACCCCATAATGAGCCGAGTGAAGTCGTATCGGTCGAGCTCCTTTATGCGACCGACCACCTCCCACTCCTCTCTACTAAGAGATACGCTCGACGTGTCGTTCCACCTTTCGGCTAAAGGATACCTCCACGGCTGGTACTTCAAAGGAGGATCCTGGGGGTTTCACAAAGAAGTACTTCGTCCGCCAAGCTGAGATTTTCGAGGCCGTCCCGGTCGGGCGATACCGGGCATCTCTGTACAGCAGAGAAGGGATCCCGACCTCAGAGCTCGGACTCTGGTTCATTCTCAAAATGTGACGCAGGATGCCAACCGAAGGCAAATGGCTGAATTGATGGCACAGTAATGCCAGGCCATTAATGAACCTCCAGCCATTCGGCTACGTCCAGTCCTGCGTCCAGTCCTCAGAGTTCTTTCTGAGTTCACCCCAAACCGTAGGCTACGTCCAGTCCTCAGAGTTCTTTCTGAGATTTTCACTATCTCTTCAACTTTACAAGTATTCTTTGCGAGCCTCTTCAGGTCTCTACAACCAGTATTCTTTCACACTTAGCCTCTGCAGGCTATCTGTACTACTTTTTCACAGATAAGTGTTTGAACACTTGTTACAGTAAAAATAGCTCTCGGCTAACTTGAACAGAATGCTTTTTTACGATCACGTAGATGTAATTCAGCTAATTTTTCAATTGTTCAGCTCACGTAACTAACTTTGATACACTTTTTCTAACTTTGATATCTTCAACTTCGACTTGTATTTATAGCCTTCGTCTCCAACTACTTCTTGATTTTTGTTTCTTGAATCTTGTTTCTTGAATCTTTAACAGAAACGGTTAATCAGTTGAGTTCTGTAACTAACCCGAACTAACTCTTGTGTCTGCTTCGTAATTCATCTTCTGCGTCTATATTTTCTATTTACTTCTTCGTCTGTTTTACTATTGCGTCTTCGCCCGCATTTTTACTTTGTGTCTCCAAATGCATACGTATTTCTCTTTCGGGAGTGCGTTGCTTAAATGCATGTCTATTTTGTGTCTTCGTACATTTATTTCTTCCGTTCTTCGTCTACATCTTATGTGTGTGCTGCGTCATGTTGCTTAATCGCTTTACTTCGCTGCCTTTGCTTGCTTCTTACATACTCATTGCCTTTGTTTTCTTTTATTTTATTCTTTGTTATACATCAAAATTATATCGAAGTAAAGTCATTTTGACTTAACAATCTCCCCCTTTTTGATGATAACAAATTATATACAGTTAAGAAAAACAAAATACAATGTAAAGGAAAGAAAAAACTTATCTTCAAAAAAAAAAATTCTTCTTCTTCGTTCTTCTTCAGCTCCTTCAATCACACCCGAGAGATTTGACACTTTCCATTCCTCTTCTGCTCATTCTCTTCTCCCCCTATTTGTTATAATAAAATGATTAATGACGATTTACTCTTCAACAGATTCATCATCATTTTCTTCAGATCATTCATCGTCTCCTTTATCTCGTTTACTTCTCCACGTAATTGACTGATTTCTGCTTGGGAGGCAAACATTGAGGAGGACTGATCATTATCTTCGGAGGGTGCAGTGTACGCAATTGTTGTAGCATATGCGTCCGAGGATGGAACATAGTCTTCATTAATCGCAAATGTGGGTGGATGAATGAATACACTTGACTCTGGAATATCGAAGTCATAAGGAACAGGTAGCATCAGCAATGTCTTCCTTGCAAGGGTATGCCTTCAGCTTCAATAGACAGTGTATTAGATAAGGGTCTAATACGCAAAACTTTCTGGACAAGTAATTCAATGAATGTCTCTGTTTTCAATCTTCCCCTCACTGGACAGTCTTCTTTCTTATCAGTATAGCTACAACTAGTTCCACCATTATTCTCTTTAGAAGCGTGTGCCTCATTAATTTTCCGCACTTCTTCTTCAATTTGATCTGCGGACAGATCATCACTGACTTCTTCAGTGAAAAGTTTCGATTTTCCTTTATTCAAATTCAAGGGATATCTTGGCTGAATGTCTGGTACAACCTTTATTATTGATTGTTCTGTGACTGGATAAATAGTGCACAGACGAGAAGACATTTTTATAGGGTATGGCCTTGTAGCAGCATACCTTAAAGTATCATAGAAATTCCTTTCGTCTTTATTCAGTATGTGCCATGTCTCATTATTTATCAGAATAGGTTGTAAGACAGCCTTTATCTACCTTCTAGGTTGACTGCAGATAGCAACAACAGTACTCCTTCTTGTCACAACTTCAACCAGTCTGACTTCAAACTTATTCTGTCTTAAAAATTTGGAATAGTTATGAACAACCAGACTAGGTTCATCAGATTGCTTCAATGGTACCTGCACTGAGCTCAAATTTGTTGTGACCTCTTGTTGATTATTGACAGGGGTAGGCTGAATCAGGTTAGACTCCACTGGTTCCTCTGTTTCCTCAACAATAGGAGTATTTTTCTCTTGATTAGCTTCCTCAGGAGTAGACAAACTCCTCCTTCGACTAACCACTTTAGTTTTAATTCTTGGAGTTTTCTTCAATTGAGACTTCTGTGTCTCAGACTCCAATTTTCTCTTCTTCTCAGTCTCTTTGCTTTGTTTGGCTGATTCTTCCTCCAAAATTGAGACGAGAGATCTTGTCACCTTTGCCCCAGTGCTGGATCAGAGGCTTCTTCTTGTTCTGCTCTGGTACTTCTCTCTTCTTGTTGCCTTAAGGTTCGAATCCTAGGGGATCTCCTTGCTTTCTTAGTGATTTCACCCAACAGATTCTCTCCTTTCTTTTTGTCGCACCTTCGTCTGTCCTCTGAGCAATATCATACTCTTCTCTAGGACATGCCAATTTTATCAAAGGCTTTTTGTTTAACCTTTTCCTTTCTTCTATTTGCATACTCACACTTCCATGAGATCTGGAACTTGTTGCTGGAGAATTCTTTAATAACCGCTCCCCCTCAATTCTAGTTCTCCTTGAAGGGTCTGCATCTTCCTGAATCACTGTCCTCATACCCATTCCTCGTATAGTTACTGAGTCAATAGTACTCTTCACAGGTACAATCCTTCTATTTTCTCTGTGTAGAAGGACTCCGGATTCCTTAAAAATCCTTGTCAGAAGCATGCCATAAGGATAGCTATTTGTATCCTTCATCCCTTTAATCATATAATGAAAGATTAAAAAGGGTAAATCCATAGGATTGCGATTTAACAGGTAGAACAAATACTGTTCATCCAGAGTGGTCACCAAATGTCTTGAACCTACTCTGGGTAAGATGCAATTAAACAAAATTGCATGAAGAACCCTAGTTTTTGGAATCAGACTCGAAGTCTTCCTCTCCGAAGGGTCGTTTACTCCATACATCTATTTGCTAACATCTTCCTCCTTCATATTGACCATTGTCATCCACTTCGCCTTGGTTGAGAGAGTCTCACCAATCGATGGACAATCAGTCACCTTCCTTATTAGCTCCTTAGTCACGACAACAGATATACCATCTACTGAGGATACAATAGTGTTGTCTACAAGTTGAGCATTCTTCCAAAAATCAAATACCTCATCGATGTACACTGGTTCTCGTATCTAGAAGAAATTCCTCCAACCAGCTCTTCTAATCTCAGGTTCTACGTCCATGCCATCCTTTCTTAGTGACTCGAAATCCACATGCCTTACGAAAATCATAGTTGCCTCCATTGTTTCAGAATGAAAACTGTCTCTGGTAAGCTTTTCTTCTAGGGTAGGATGAGAGAAATTGGAAATCAAGATGAACCGTCTAGAGATGAGAGTAACCGCAATGATTTCAACTTTAGGCGACTTGAAGGGTCTTATCACGCGTGCCCTAGTATCGTCAGGATACTAAAGGTTGTGAAGCGTTTCCCTCCAAAACTTTCTTGTTAGAGAAGTTACCAACTGTAACTTCTTGTATCGCGCCGTTATTTTGGCGTCCACTTTAGTCGATTGTTAATTAACATAACCATGTTAAGGTCAAGGTCGATCTTACGGAATCGTTCTTCACTCGATTGGTTTGGTGAAGATGTCGCCCTTGATACTTTGTTTTTGACGATGAAGTTTAACTACCATCCTCGAACATAGTCTCTCGAAGTGATGTCGACTTGATGTGTTTCACCTCGAATGTTGAATCGGATTCTTTGATAGGTTAATTGCACAGGTTTTGTCGCGATAAATTGGAATCTCCTCTTCTTGTATTGAGTAATCTTCAAGTTGATATTTGATCCTAGCGTTTGTGAACAACGACTTGTAGCGAGCATATCTTGTAACATCCTTCTTGTCATTAAGGGTATTTTGGTAATTATGAGTCATCTTGATAGGATTACTTTGCATTCCTTGGTCGAGCAATATTCGGCCTCTAATTATAAGAGGAACAGGTTTATTGCATATGCATTTATTTATTGGTACATGCGTTCATGATTTCCGGATTAGTTTATGAGTATCTTGTTGGGTGATTGGTTTGGGGATTAAGCGAGAAATTAGAGTAATCGAGTGCAATTGGTTGGTTTAACATTGTTTATGAGTGGTTGGTAATTTATAGTGACTTATAGGAAAGTTTGGAAATTCGGGAGAAAATGCTTGATCGGAAATAATTGAGCAATTGGTGATTTAGTATAATCTTGGAAGAAGCTGTCAATGGCAATGTAAAAATTAGAATTGTTCTGATAGAAAATTTATGTGTTAAGCCATTGAAATTCAGAGACTGAAATTTGGACTGATTTGGAGAGTTGGGCCTATAAATACTAGGGTTGAAAGAAATTTGGGAAAAGTTTGCTAAGGCATTTTCCGGTTTTCTTCTTTCCCTTTACGGTGATTTCGATTCCTCCCAATGGTGAGAGATCCTTTGATTTCTTTGGCTTCTTCCTTATGGTAATTAGTCAATATGTCTCTCTTGATTGATAAAGGTTGGAAGCCTTGAGATTGGTAGATCGAGGATTTTGAAGGATTTCTAGGGTTTGGTGGTTTTGAGAGATCTGTGGATTCGATCTGTGATTGGTAAGTTTTATGGTTTTAATGTTGTCATTTATGGTTTCTCTTGCTTTTATGGCATTTATTATGTCCGATTGGGTGGTCGAGAGTGTTCTTGATGGGTTTTACTGGGTGTTATCGTGAGTGTGTAAGAATTAAGGAAATGGTTCTTGGAAGGAATAGAAGCTAAGGATTTGTTGTATTTTGTGTATCGAATTAATTGAGAGTTGTTCCTGAGGAAAATTTGGATTTAGAGTTTGAGTCGGGGATCCGGAACTTTGGAATTGTGTTTAAGGATGTGTTGGGAAGAAGGAGAATTGGTAGAGGCGAGAGCTCGGAGGCAGGCGAGAATTGGTAGAGGCGAGAGCTCGGTGAGCAGGCGAGAATTGGTAGAGGAGCGAGCTCGGTGGGCAGGCGAGGTGGCAGAGGCGAGAGCTCGGTGATCAGGCGAGAGGTGGCAGAGGAGGCGAGAGCTCGGTGAGACAGGCGAGGGTGGCAGAGGAGCGAGAGCCTCGTGAGGGCAGTAGGAGGTGGTAGAGGCGAGGTGGTGAGAGGCGAGAGCTCGGTGAGACCAGGCGAGGTGGTAGAGGAGGCGAGAGCTCGGTGAGACAGGCGAGGTGGCAGAGGAGCGAGAGCTCGGTGAGCAGGCGAGGTGGTGAGGAGGCGAGAGCTCGGTGGGCAGGCGGGGTGGTGTAGGAGGCCGAGGCTCGGTGGCCGGGCGAGAACTGGCAGAGGAGCGATAACTCTGAGGCGGCCTATGGGCATACGGGTGAGCACCAGGCGCACCCTTGGTCGCGACCTCCACCCTAGTTGTCCGAAGAGGTGTGTTTGAGGTTTTGGAATTGGGACTTAGAAAATTACAAATTCAGTCGACTAAGGATTAAATTCAAATTGGAGTTTTAATTGGAAATTGCAATAGAGGTTTTGACCGAATGAATAGGAAATTGTTATAGAGAGTATGAATTGAGGAAATTGACTGAATTATAGGAATGGGGCAATTACTGTCGATCAACTGAACTAAGAGTCAGGAATTGGACCTAAGAGTCCAAAATTGGGTTTTAGCACCGGAAATCGTGAACATGCATTGTACATCATTTCATTGAGACATATGCATTACTGTACGGTAAATTGAGCATCTAGTAATGGGACTGTACTTTACTGTTACAGAGGCACCGTTGGACCGTCGTTCCACGGACATTCTTTGGGATTTCGAGGCGTAGCTCGGAAGATTCTGGTGAGTAACCTAGTTGGTTTCTCAAAATTTCAGGTGCTTACATGCTTCTTGTGAATTACATGCAAGGTGAATTATATGACTACCGTATGACTCTTGGCATGTAATGGATTGAATTGCATGTTTCTTGAATTGAATCGTCTTTATACGTGATCTTTGGATGAACCTTTGGGCTTTATAGCCACACACTTGTAAATTCTTGAACATGAGTACTGCATGCATAAATGCATGATCACATAATGGAATGTGTCCCAGTTGCTATTTTCAACGAAATGAGCTTTGAGCTCATACTTTGTCTTGACCGGGCTTGGCAGGGGAAAATCACGCGTCCACTTTGTATCTTGACCGAGCACTTGGGCACAAAATGAATAAGCTGGAAAGAGTCACATATGCATTGCATTTACATGATTGATGTGTTGTGGCGACTCTTGAAATACGTGATAATATGAAATCTTGATCGTATCTTTGTTATTGCAAATTGTTCTAAATTACTTGTTTATTGATACTTGTCTTAAGTGGCTACGATCTCGCAATTTGTTATAGATGTTATATTATATTGGTAATGAATATTCTTTGTATTATCTTTGTCTGTGGTAGCGTAATGCATGATTTAAGCGAACCATCGATGATGGTTTCTCATTGAGTTCATAAACTCACCCGAAATTGCAACCTATTTTTCGGAATTTGTTAGAATAGACTCTAGCTCAGAAGATCTTTCTTTCTGCATGCGAAGCTGCTTTGGCGAGGATCGTGATGCACCTGGTCGGTCAATTTGGGTTGGATTTTAGGGTGACTTAGGATAGACGCTTATGTCGGTTTCCTTTTGATTTTGTTAGGAGGCGATAGACTTGTCTATTCTGGATTGAATGATTGTGTTGGATGAATTACATTTTGGATATTAATTTTCTGATTTCGATTTATTGCTATTATTCTTTGCGATGCCATGTGGATTTTAGCGAAATTTTACGGTAGTGAACCTTTATCGTGGGATGCGTGCCGGGCGACCTACGGGTTTCGATGTGTACCCTACGATGAGGCGCTACATTAAGTGTATCGAGCATGATTTGGCATCTTTTGGGCATAGAGTAATATTAGGCTGGAACCTTCATGTAAGGATAATGAAGCGATCGAAATTTCTTATGCATTTTAGGTCATCCGTAATGGGAGATCAGTAGAAGCGACCGGTGACCAAGAATCTGTAGGAGCTAGTAGGGAGTCCCCTATGCCTCTTTCGGAGGAGTTACCTCCTCGAGTTCTGTGAGGCGAGGAGCAGACGATGCGATCGGCTAGCATGGCGGCGATTGATTTCTATGGTAGAACCTTGACCTGCGGAGGTGAGGATGGCTTGAGAGGGTGGCGAGTCCTCGATCGGATGGGCTGCGACCACGAGGAGAGGTTCGACTACTCTGTCTCCTTCTCTGAGGTCCTGCATATCGGTTGTGGAGGATTGTCCCGGGCAGTACCACCAGGCCCTACACTCTGACATGGGACGATTTTTTGAGGGCCTTCAGGGACAATTACATGCCCAAGGTCTACTTAGAGATGAAGATGCAAGAGTTCCTAGAGTTGAGGCGAGGGGACAAATGATTGTGGTGACTATGAAGTTCAATTCAACGAGTTGATGGGCTATGCTTACTTGATTGCTCTTGAGGCCGACGGATCTGGGGAGATTTGAGGTGGACTCAATTTGAGATTCGCTTTTGGTGGCGAGATCGATATGAGCTCATTTCTAGAGTTGAGAGCTGCATTTGTCGAGGATAAAGCATTACTCTGACGAATCTGTTGAGGCTGGACGGGGACCCGACATAAGAGACTAGTGATAGCGAGGCGTCTTGGCGAGAGGTTATAATAAGCGTCGAGCAGGCCCTTGAGATCCATTGGAGGGCAGACGAGGTGAGGTATGGGCGAGAGGCGGTTCGACAGGCTGCTAGTGGTGGCGGTAGCGCGCCCAGTCGAGACAGGTGTCCCAGATTGTGAGCCTTGTGGCAAGAGGCCTGATGGAAGTCTGCCGATGGTTATCGAGAACTGCTTGAGGTGTGGCTCGATGGAGCACCTAGTGAGCGCCGAGACATTGGGAGCCCGATCTACTATGGTAGCGGATCGGCGATAACACCACGGTCCATGAGCCGTGGTGGTGGACCAGTTTGGAGAGGCGAGGCAGCGAGAGGTTCTGTAGTGGTCAGGGGCCGAGTGGCGGCAACAATCCAAAGGCGAGTCTATGCCATGACACGGCGGAGGCCAGGACTCACCGGATGTTGTTGCGGGTATGCTTATTTACGGCATAGAAGTATATGCATTGTTGGATCTGGATCACCCATTCTTTCATTGCACGCATTTAGCATGTAAATTTGCATGGGAATAGGCGAGAGGATTACGATATGGGTTGGAGGTGAGTACACCTCTAGGTAATCTGTTGTATTGGGAGAGGTATGTATAGGATGTCCGATCCAGTTATTGACCGAGCAATATTGAGTCTTGATTTGATTATATTGCCTCTGAGAGAGATTGGCGTGATATTGGGGATGGATTGGTTGGTGTGCATAGAGGCATTGTTATGGGGTATTACGTCGAGGAGGTCGTGTTGGAATCTCTGGCCAGCCCAGTGGTGTTTAGAGGAGTCGGTCGGCTGCTGCGAGGATGATATCCTTTATGGCGCCACGAGATTGATTCGGGGAGGATGTGAGGCCTATTTGGCTCACGTAGTAGATTCTAAGTGGGCGGAGATTGGAGGAGGTTCCGTAGTGAGGACTTTTGGATGTTTTCCCGAGGAGTTCTGGGATTGCTTGAGCGAGAGATAGAGTTTGAGATCGATCTCGTTCCGGTGCACCGCTCTATATCGATCCTCCGTATAGGATGGCACCGGTGGGCAGAGAGCTTAAGGCTCGATTCTGAGGAGCTATTGGATAAGGGGTTTATCGAGACCAGTGTTTCGCCATGGGAGCTCCAGTCTTGTTTGTAAAGAAGAAGGATGGGACTACGAGGCGTGTATTGACTATAGGCGGTTAATCGGGTGTGATGAAGAATAAGTATCCTTGCCTAGGATTGATGATCTATTTGATCGATTCTGAGGAGCTCAGTGTTCACTAAGTTGGACCTTGATCTAGTTACTATCGATTGAGGATTGCGGAGGCGATGTGCCTAAAGTGCTTTCGGAGTAGGTATGGGCATTTGAGTTTTAGTGATGCGTTTGGGTTGACTAATGCCTGGCAGCCTTCGTGGCTTTGATGAATAGGATATTTCAGCCCTACTGGATCGATTTGTGATTGTATTTATTGATGACATCTTGGTTTATTCGAGGGATAGTCGAGAACCTTAGAACATCGAGGATTATCTTGCGGTCGTGAGAGATAGAGCGAGTTATTCGCCAAATTAGCTAAGTCGAATTTTGGCTTGATGAATGTATTTACGGGACACGTGGTGTGCGGTGAGGGTATCGGTGGATCCTCACAAGATAGAAACGATGATGATGGGAGGCCCTAGGGTATGCGAGTAGCGGAGTTTTCTAGGATTGGTGGATATTATCGGAGATTAAATCGAGGGTTTCGTTGATCTCCGCCCTTGACGAGATTATTGAGGAAGAATGTACCGTTCGGATGGGTGAGGAATGCGGAAGAGCTTTGAGGAGCTGAAACATCGGTTGTGCCATGGCCGGTGTTAGGTATTCCTTAGGAATGGAGGCTTTGTGGTTCTGATGATGCCTCGCATCGAGTTAGGATGTGTATTGATGCGGCATGGGAGAGTTATAAGCGTATGCCTCGAGGGCGATTGAGGCCTCACGAGGTAAATTATCCGGTTCATGACTTGGAGCTAGCGGCGGTGGTGTTTGCTACGAAGATCTGGAGACATTATCGTATGGTGAGACATTCAGATCTTCACCGATCCTGAAGTTTGAGGTATCTGCCGAGCGAGAGGAGCTCGTCTGAGCAGAGGAGATGGATAGAATTCTTGAAGGATTATGATTATGCGATTGAGTACCACCCGGAAAGGCCAATGTGGTGGCGATGCTGAGTAGGAGATCTTATGGGAGTGCGGCTCAGTTGAGTTGATAGATTGCCTAGTCGATTGATTTGAGGCTGAATATGCTGATGGATCAGGTCGGGATGGAGCACCGATTGCTACTACGAGGCTTAGGCCGATCTTGCGTGACGAGATTCGGAGGTTCGGGATCGGGACCGGTACTAGTGAGACCGATTGATAGAGTTGGTAATCTTGATTCAAAGTTTGAGTTGAGAGATGGGACATTGTGGATGGGGCGAGTTGTGTGTGCGGATATCGATGACTTGAGACGGGAGATCTAGAGGAGGCTCATGTGGCAGCGTATCTATGCATCTGATGCGACCAAGATGTATAATACGAGGCGACAACACGGTGGCTGGTATGAAGAAGCAAGTGGCGAGTATGTGTCGGTGTACGATATGTCAGCGAGGTTAAGCGCGAGCATCGAGGCTCGATGGGAAAGTTGCATTCGTTGCCCATTCCGGAGTGGAAGTCGGAGCAATTACTATGGATTTTGTGACGGGGTTGCCTGGGACACCGAGGCAACATGATGCTATCTGGGTCATAGTGGACCGATTGATTCATCGGCTCACTTCTTGCGATGAGGAGAGTAATACTCTCGATCAGTTGGCCCAGAAATGCGTGGCGAAGATTATGCGGTTGCATAGGGTTCCGTTGTCTATAGTTTGAGCGAGGATCGAGTTCACATCGAGGTTACGGAAGAGCCTCTGATTGCTATGGGTACTAGAATGAATTTCGACCGCATTTCATCCTCGAACGAGATGGGCGAGTGAGAGGGCGTCGGGGTATCGAGGACATGCCGGGCATGTCTTTGGAGTTGAGTGCGTGAGATCGATCTTGGCATTGATAGAGTTTGCATACAACAACCGATGTCGAGCGGTATTGGGATGGCACGTAGTATGAGGCCTTATATGGCGGTAGTGTAGATCCTGCTGTATTGGGATGAAGAGAATTGAGAGATCGATAGAGGGACCCGGCTGATCGAGATCTGATGAATAAGATCTGATTGATCCGAGTCGCATCAAGGCGGCTCGGGAACGAATGAGAAAAGTTATGCGGATCGGCATCGGCGTGATATGGAGTATAGTGTGGGTGATCGAGTGTTCCTTGGTGTCTCCTTGGAAAGAATGCGAGATTTAGCCATAAGGGCAAGTTGAACCCTCGGTACATTGGTCGTATGAGATCCTTGAGAGGATAGGACCATTGGCTTCTGATTGGCTTTAAGGTGAGATGTCCCGGTTCATGATGTATTTCATGTAAGTATGCTCGACGGTACCGATCGGACCCGACACATGTGATTCCGGCTCGGGACATTGAGATAGCCAGTGATATGAGTTATGTGGAGGGCAGTGCGGATTATTGGATCGCAGGTCAAGCAATTGAGGCAAGGGTGATTCCATTGGTGAAAGTCCTTTGGAAGAACCACTCTCTTGAGGAAGCTACATGGGAGGCGAGGAGCATATGAGGAATCGGTATCCTCATTTATTCGATGGGACGGTATGAAATTTCGAGGGCGAAATTTTTATTAGGAGGGTGAATTGTAACATCCGTTCTTGTCATTAAGGGTATTTTGGTAATTATGAGTCATCTTGATAGGATTGCCTTGCATTCTTGGTGAGCAATATTCTTGGCCTCTAATTATAAGAGGAGCAGGTTTATTGCATATGCATTTATTTATTGGTACATGCGTTCATGATTTAGGGATTAGTTTATGAGTATCTTGTTGGGTGATTGGTTTGGGGATTAGCGAGAAATTAGAATGTCGAGTGCAATTATTGGTTTAACACTTTGTTTATGGTGGTGGTAATTTATAGTGACTTATAGGAAAGTTTGGGAAATTAGGGAGAAAATGCGGATGGAAATAATTGAGCAATTGGTGATTATTAGTATAATCTTGGAAGAAGCATCAATGGCAATGTAAAATTAAATTATTCGATAGAAAATTTATGTGTTAAGCCATTGAAATTGAGATGAAATTTGGGTGATTTGGAGAGTTGGGCTATAAATACTAGGGTTGAAAGAAATTTGGGAAAAGTTTGCTAAGGCATTTTCGGTTCTCTTCTTTCCCCTTTACGGTGATTCGATTCCTCCCAATGGTGAGAGATCCTTTGATTTCTTTGGCTTCTTCCTTATGGTAATTAGTCTAATATGTCTCTCTTGATTGATAAAGGTTGGAAGCCTTGAGATTAGTAGATCGAGGATTTTGAAGGATTTCTAGGGTTTGGTGGTTTTGAGAGATCTGTGGATTCGATCTGTGATTGGTAAGTTTTATGGTTTTAATGTTGTCATTTATGGTTTCTCTTGCTTTTATGGCATTTATTATGTCCGATTGGGTGGTTGAGAGTGTTCTTGATGGGTTTTACTCTGGGTGTTATCGTGAGTGTGTAAGAATTAAGGAAATGGTTCTTGGAAGGAATAGAAGCTAAGGATTTGTTGTATTTTGTGTGTCGAATTAATTGAGAGTTGTTCTGAGAGGAAAATTTGGATTTAGAGTTTGAGTCGGGGATCGGAACACTTTGGAATTGTGTTTAAGGATGTGTTGGGAAGAAGGAGAATTGGTAGAGGCGAGAGCTCGGTGAGGCGAGAGGTGGTAGAGGGCGAGAGCTCGGTGAGCAGGAGAAGTGGTAGAGGAGGCGAGAGCTCGGTGGGCAGTAAAATTGGTAGAGGCGAGAGCTCGGTGAGGCAGGCGAGGTGGTAGAGGCGAGAGCTCGGTGGGCCAGGCGAGGTGGTAGAGAGGCGAGAGCTCGGTGAGCCAGGCGAGGTGGTGAGGCGAGGTGGTGGGAGGCGAGAGCTCGGTGAGCCAGCGAGGTGGTAGAGGAGGCGAGGCTCGGTGGGCAGACGGAGGTGGTGGGAGGCGAGGCTCGGTGAGGCAGGCGGGGGTGGTAGAGGCGAGGCTCGGTGAGCCAGGCGAGGTGGTAGAGGCGAGGCTCGGTGGGCAGGGCGAGAATTGATGGGAGGCGAGGCTCGGTGAGCCAGGCGAGGTGGTGGAGGCGAGGCTCGGTGAGCCAGGCGAGCTGGTGGAGGAGGCGATAACTCGAGGCGGCTATGGGCATCTGGTGAGCACCAGGCGCACCACTGGTCGCGACCTCCACCTAGTTGTCCAGAAGAGGTGTGTTTGAGGTTTGGATTGGGACTTAGAAAATTACAAATTCGATCGACTAAGGATTAAATTCAAATTGGAGTTTTAATTGAAAATTGCAATAGAGGTTTTGACCGAATGAATAGGAAATTGTTATAGAGTATGAATTGAGAAATTGGTGAATTATAGGAATGGGGCAATTCTTGTCGATCAAGTGAACTAAGAGTCGGGAATTGGACCTAAGAGTCCAAAATTGGGTTTAGCAGGAAATCGTGAACATGCATTGTACATCATTTCATTGAGACATATGCATTCATGCAGTAAATTGAGCATCTAGTAATGGGATGTACTTTCTTATTACGGAGGCACCGTTGGACCGTCGTTCCACGGACATTCTTTGGGACTTCGAGCGTGGCTTCGGAAGTTACGGTGAGTAACTAGTTGGTTTCTCAAAATTGCAGGTGCTTACATGCTTCTTGTGAATTACATGCAAAGGTGAATTATATGACTACCGTATGACTCTTGGCATGTAATGGATTGAATTGCATGTTTCTTGAATTGAATCGTCTTTATTACGTGATCTTGGGATGAACACTTTGGGCTTTATAGCCACACATTTGTAAATTCTTGAACATGAGTGCTGCATGCATAAATGCATGATCACATAATGGAATGTGTCCCAGAGTTCTATTTTTTTGAAATGAGCTTTGAGCTCATACCTTTGTCTTGTAGGGCTTGGCAGGGAGAAAATCACAGCGTCCACCTTGTATCTTGACGAGCACTTGGGCACAAAGCTGAATAATGGAAAGAGTCACATATGCATTGCATTTACATGATTATTTGTGTTGTGGCGACTCTTTGAAATACGTGATAATATGAAATCTGTGTGGTATCTTATTATTGCAAATTGTTCTAAATTCTCATTTATTGATACTTATCTTGTAAGTGGCTCTACGATCTTAGCTTATTATAGTGTTATATTATATTGGTAATGAATATTCTTGTATTATCTTTATCATGGTAGCGTAATGCATGATTTTAAGCGAACCATCGATGATGGTTTCTCATTGAGTTCACAAACTCACCGAAATTGCAACCTATTTTTCGGAATTTGTTAGAATAGACTCTAGCTCAGAAGATCTTTCTTTCTGTTGCATGCGAAATTGGTGGCGAGAATCGTGATGGCATGGCGGTCGGTCATTGGGTTGGATTTTAGGGGTGACTTAGGATGAGCAACATGTCGGTTTCCTTTTGATTTTGTTAGGAGGCGATAGACTTGTCTATCTGGATTGAATGATTGTGTTGGATGAATTACATTTTGGATATTAATTTTCGATTTACGATTTATTGCTATTATTCTGCGATGCCATGTGGATTTTAGCGAAATTTTCTGGTAGTGAACCTTTATCGTGGGATACGTGTCGGAGCGACCTACGGGTTTCCCGATGTGTACCCTACGATGAGGGGGCGCTACATATACTCTGCTTCGGCAGTTGATAGAGCTATCGAACTTTGTCTCTTACTTGACCAGGAAACTAGGTTTGCGCCAAGAAAGTGACATCTTCTACTTATGCTCTTCCTTTCGATTCTATCTCCGGTATAGTCCGCGTCGCAATATCCAATTATCCTGAAATCTTTACCTTTCTTAAACATTAAGCAAAGATCAGTAGTACCTATTTTATCGATTCCAATAATCTTGCCCTGCTGGTTGTCTCCGAAAGTTACTGATCCTCCCTTCTTATACTGAAGATCTAGGAACATAGACCTTCTTCCCGTTATATTTCGCGAGCATCCACTGTCTAAATACCAATGGTGCTTGCCGCATCTTCTAAGGAAGGATATCTGCAGGAGAAGTTATTTTATTTTTTGATACCCATATTTTTCTGGGTCCATTATGGTTAGTAGCATGCACATAATGAGTTTTTTGATACCTATTATTGGGTCGAGATTTATTATAGTTTCTCTTCTGAGAGAAAGAGTTCTTATGGAGATGAGACTTATTCCCTGTAAACCCTAATCCAGTTTTATCACCCAGATGTCTACATTTTCCAAGCATCTCATTCATTTTCTTTGTGCTCTCAGTGAAAGTAGCTAGATCGGCTGATAGATTCTTAATTATAAGTTTCAGCTGATTGATCTCTTCTGATATGTCTACGACTTTCTTTCTCTCCTCTAATTGCTTCTTCAGACAGATATTTTCTCTCTCTATTTCTTCCGTATGTCTAATATTTTCTACATCCTTTTTCTTTAACAGTTTGTACTGTTTCAGAATAGCATGAGAATCTTCTAACAATTACGAGTAGGCATCATGCAAGTTATCGTGTCGATTTTACCTCCTCATCACTATCTTCCTCGGCTACCCAGCGAGATGTTTGCATGTTCGGATGATTTCAGAACACATGTCGATTATGATGAATCTAGGTCCTCCAACGTTGCCATCATGCTTTTCTTGCCTTCTCTACTCTTCTTTGGTTTCTTCTTTAGAGTAGGACATTCGGACTTGTAGTGTCCAGGTTGATTGCACTCGTAGCAAATGACAGATGACTTCTCTGATTTGGCTTCATCTTTGCCATTCTTCTTGAAAGTCTGATTTCCTTTGGACTTCTTCTTCCACATGCGTCTTATCTTTCTGGAGATGAAAGATAATTCATCATCTTCATCACTTGACTCTTGTTCTGATTGGCTGGAGTCGTCATTCTTTGATTCTTCAATCTTTAGGGCTTTTGATGACTTCCTCCTTCTTTGAGTCTTGTGATTATTCTGTCCGGCCTTCAGCGCTATTGTCTTGTTCCGTTTGGGCTTATCTTCAGCATCGAGTTCAACTTCATGAATCTTCAAGGATCCAAGCAACTCGTCAAGTTTTAGCACGCTCAAATCTTTGGCTTCCTGCACCGCAGTAACTTTAGGTATCCACCTCTTCGGAAGACTTCTTAGGATCTTTCGAACATGATCTTGATTGTTGTATGTTCTCCCCAGAGCCTTCAATCCATTGACAATTGTTTGAAATCTTCCAAACATTTGATCAATAGATTCTTCTTCTTTCATCCTGAAAAGTTCGTACTGGTGCACAAGAATACTTATCTTGGATTCTTTAACTTGGCTCATGCCTTCGTGAGCAATGGACAATGTGTCCCACATCTCCTTTGCGATGTCGCATCCGTGGACTTTATCATACTCGCTCCTGCTTAGGGCACAAGTCAAGAAGAACTTTGCTTTTGAGTTTCGCTGTATTCTCGCCTTTTGGTCAGCTGTCCATCCGATTCGTGGAATTGAATTGCCATCTTCATCTACTGGTGTATAAGGTCCGTTCTCTATCACGTCCCAAAGGTCGACATGAGTAGATTCTATGAATAACCGCATCCTATCTTTCGATAATGATAATCTTCTCCAGATTGAATCTTTGGAGGTCTAGTATTGTGGCTCCTTCTGCGATGTATACATGTGATTCGCCATTATCTTTGATCCACACTTTGCTACTGATGATCCTTGGATACGGGCTTTGATACCAATTGAAGTGAATCTGCGTTAATACAATCTTGAGATAACGATATAAGAATGCGAGAAGGGGGTTGAATTGTGTATTCTCCTTTTTTGAAAATCTTTCAAAAGCTGTTTGTTAGAAATAAAATTCTTTTACATAATTTCCAATATATTCTAATTAATCAAAAGCGTTGAAAACTTTGTTTCAAAATAAGTAATTGTAAAACTTGAATCTAAAAGAGAGATAGAGTAAGAGTAGTAGACCTGACGAATTTATCTGGTTCACCCCAAACCGTGGGCTACGTCCGATCCTCGAGTTCTTTACGAGATTTTCACTATCTCTTGACTTTACAAGTATTCTTTGCGAGCCTCTTGGTCTCTACAACGAGTATTCTTTCACTTAGCCTCTGCGGGCTATCTGTACTACTTTTTCACAGATAAGTGTTTGAACACTTATTACAGTAAGAATAGCTCTCGGCTAACTTGAACAGAATGCTTTTTTTACGATCACTTAGATGTAATTCAGTTAATTTTTCAATTGTTCAGCTCACGTAACTAACTTTGATACACTTTTTCTAACTTTGATATCTTCGACTTCGACTTGTATTTATAGCCTTCGTCTCCAACTGCTTCTTGATTCTTGTTTCTTGAATCTTTAACAGAAACGGTTAATCAGTTGAGTTCTATAACTAACCTGAACTGACTCTTGCGTCTGCTTCGTAATTCATCTTCTGCGTCTGTATTTTCTATTTACGTCTTCGTCTGTTTTACTATTGCGTCTTCGTCTGTTTTACACTGTGTCTCTGTCTGCGTCTGTATTTCTCTTTTGCGTCTGCGTTGCTTCGTCTGTGTCTATTTTGTGTCTTCGTCTGTTTATTTCTTCTGCATTCTTCGTCTACATCTTATTGTGTGTCTGCGTCATGTTACTTTGCTTAAATGCCTTTGCTCTTACATATTACTTAAATGCCTTTGCTTTTCTTTTATTTTATTCTTTGTTATACATCAAAATTATATCTAAGTAAAGTCATTTTGACTTAACACTAATGATCGACCGTTTTAGTTCCGCCGCAGTCATCGTCGACTTATCCCTTGGTGGCTCCTCCACCACCAACCCATCCTTCCGTTCTCTCGTGGAAATTTCTTCAGTACCTCTTACCACACTTCTAGAACTAGCTGACGATATGCTTACTAAGAGGAAACTTTTTAGAAACTTTAGAGGAGGAGACGAGGAAAAAGGACGTACCTATCTGGTGATTTGAGGTCGGAGGTTGAAAGAAAACTTCGGAAGCTATGGGCAAGAAAGATGCAAATGAAAACAAGGTGAAAGCCAAAGAACAAAGCAAGCGTAAAGAAAATCTGCAGATTATCACTTATAGAAGATCGGTCGAGTGGATGCCCCAATCAAAGCTCAACACATGGAGAAAATCCGAGCCAAGCCTAGACATGTGGCAGGATCTGAGCTGAGGTGAACTAAGGTTGTTCGAAATACGGAACGATGCGACAATTGAAAGGACAAACGTGATAGCTGCATAACTGTTACAAGGACGATTCGTTTCAGATTATGGAAATTCGTCAGAGGGCACGAGCCGTCAGTAATGATTAAATAAAGTACCCTCACGCGCTCAGCACAGATGTTCGCCTACACTCTCTCGGAGCAGTATCGCATAATAGGTGTCGAGGTGACCAATCGGGACTCGTTGCGATCCCAATCTGAGTAGTCACGCACTATGCATTGATATCAAGCCGTCGGGACTATTAAAGTGTCTTACGGATGAGCTACAAAACCCTTGATACTCCTTGGCCCTTCTCTTTGCTCGAACTCGAGGTAGGAGGCTTATGGTCGGACCGGTCGTCTTTGGGCCGAACCAATCCTAACGACCGTGTAATTTGATCGGTCCATCATTCAAAGGTCGATCTCATACCTATTGGCTCGTAAGCCAGGCCTAATCCTCGCATCCGTGGCCCCATTCGCGGTGGAAATCTCAAATAAATACGTAAAGACTTAAACTAACATCTACTCCGTATATATATAAGGTATAACTCGCCGTAAGGAGATGCGTGTCATAACCCTAATTCTCTAACTTACAACAATTATACCTCACAAAAAGACTAACTTAGGCGTTGGAGGGTGATCGAGAAGCAATAGCCGAGCGCGCTTTTCTCTTTTGCGAGGAACCTTGAGCCAAAACTCTTGTGTTCGTGATCATTCTACGGATCCAAACGACAACGTCTGATCATGAGAATCGGTGATATATATATATATATATATATATATATATATATATATATATATATATGTTGGCAAAATTTCTATCGCTCACCTAATTCTATTTGGTCGAATTTCAATATAAAAGAGACACCGAGACAAATTCTGTGACGTTCTGTAAGAAAACGATCGAAAATAAGTCAAACTGATTAGCATAAAATATTCAATAAAAAATGCCTTTAGCAAAATAGATTAGGAAGTGATGGATTTAGGGAAAGGCATGTGGTTGGGTTATTTCTTGGAAATACGTTGCTGGTACAGACTCAGGACCATGATAACAACAGAGAACAACAGTAGCGTATCCCACACAACCTCCATTCATTCTGCTCTCACGCAACCTTCTTGCACAAATAGTACATATGCTTTTCCACCATTTGTTTGTTACGAGTTTGTTATATGTACAGCTAGTATTAGTTTGTTACGAGACACATGTACAGTCAATACCTCACAGACAATCAAAACAGATGGAAGAAATTTACTGTTTCTTCCCATTTACTTCAGATGCTACATGCGTTATTAACTACATATATATAATTTCGCATTCAAATAATTTTTGTTAAGAATATAAAATTTTGAAATAAAATAAGATGATGTTAATACATCGTCTGGTGACGCGGTTCTGCCGTAGAAAAGTGTAGAGGACTAGATAGTAACTCTCCTATTTGGAAACATCTAGAAGCGGATCTTTAAAAAACGCCCCGTTAGATCCTACCTAAAAAAAAATTCCTTTTGATTCGGCACAACCAAATTTGTCTTGCCTTGCCAAGGTGGTGTGTGGATACCACTTCGCCGCTCCGCCGAACATAAGGATTCCCGCCTTGTCGTGACTCTTCCAAGTTCCAACCAAAAGATTATATAAACCGAAACTCATTCAATATCCGTCGCCATTCTCTGTCCTCAAATTCATACGTCACTGTCGTCTCTATCCACGGGGTGTCTGTTAATTTGCCATGACGCCCATCTCCAGTTTTCTTACAACTGTCGACCCAATACTTATCGTCCTCGCTGTTTTAGCAGTACTTTTCTCTGCATGGGTACTTTCAAAATCAAACAAAGCTAGCTCACAACTTCCACCAGGCCCTCGTGGCCTTCCGTTGATCGGAAACCTGGCTTCTCTTGACCCAGAGCTTCACACATATTTCGCTGCCTTAGCACAAAAGCACGGACCTATCCTGAAGCTTCAGCTAGGTCAAAAGCTTGGCATAATAGTAACATCTCCATCTCTGGCTCGCGAAGTACTCAAAGACAATGATATAACCTGCGCCAATCGGGACGTTCCTAACGTGGCACGTGCCGTCGCGTACGACGGCTCCGATATCGCTTGGACCCCATACGGACCCGAGTGGAGGATGCTTAGAAAAGTATGCGTTGTCAAAATGCTGAGCAACACCAACTTGGACTCTGTGTATGCCCTCCGCCGCCATGAGCTCCGGAAAACAGTCGGCCACCTATATTCTCAGATAGGTTCGCCGGTCAACTTGGGGGAGCAAATATTTTTGACAATACTTAACGTTATAACGAACATGTTGTGGGGTGCGACGGTTCAGGGACAGGAAAGAGACAAGATTGGGAAAGATTTCAGGAAAGTGATTTCAGACATAACGGAGTTGTTAGGTACTCCGAACTTGTCGGATTTCTTTCCCAGGTTGGCGAGGTTTGACTTCCAAGGTCAACGGAAGAAAATGACAAACTTGGCCCTAAAATTTGATGAGATTTTTGAGGAGATGATTAAGAAGAGAGTGGAACTTGATAAAGAGGGTGATGAGAGCAAGGACTTTTTGCAGTTCTTGTTGAAGCTTGAAGACGAGGAAGATTCCAAGACACCGCTTACTATGACCCACGTCAAAGCCCTGCTTATGGTAATTGATGTTCTACGCCTCGTTTCTTTCTTCCTTCACTCTCTAGTTTTATAAGATGGGCTAAATCTGTTAATAGGACATGATTGTGGGTGGCTCAGACTCGTCATCGAATGCAATCGAGTTTGCCATGGCTGAAGTTTTGAGCAAACCAGAAGTGATGAGAAAAGCTCAGAAAGAATTAGATGAAGTGGTTGGCAAGGACAACATAGTTGAAGAGTCTCACATACACAGTCTACCATACTTATATGCCATCATGAAAGAGACCTTAAGGTTGCACCCAACACTCCCACTTTTGGTCCCTCACTGTCCTAGTGAAAACTGTACTGTAGGTGGCTATACTGTTCCCAAAGGAGCTCGAGTTTTTCTTAACGTTTGGGCCATACACAGAGACCCTACAATCTGGGAAAATCCTCTTGAATTCAGGCCCGAGAGGTTTCTGGATAAGAAATGGGATTACAGTGGAAGTGACTTCAACTATTTCCCATTTGGTTCTGGAAGAAGAATCTGTGCTGGGATAGCCATGGCTGAGAGGATGTTTATGTATTCCCTTGCTACACTCTTGCATTCTTTTGACTGGAAAATCCCTCAAGGACACAAGTTGGATCTGACCGAGAAGTTTGGGATTGTCCTGAAGTTGAAGACTTCTCTTGTAGCTATTCCTACGCCAAGGTTATCAGATCCCAAACTCTATCAGTAAGGTCTAGAAATGATATAGGTGTCAATAATTATTACACTCTGCAATGTTTGGATAGTGGTCATTTTTAGATCACAGGTATTATTCAGTATAAAATAATAAGAAATGTTGTTATATAGTAGCGACCGATTGATAATATAGTAATTGATAAGGTATAGATAAATATATTAATTAAATACATTACAAGAAAAATGAAGTTTAGCGACGGAAATTACCGACAGAATATAGATAAATTCCGTCGGTAACCTTATTTAGCGACGAAATTTACTGACGAAAAAAGTCGTCGGAGTTATAGCCGTAGGTAAATTTACCGACGGAAATTACCGACGGTAAATTTATCTACGGAATTACCGACGGAAATTATTCTGTCGTTAAATTTACCTACTGGAATTACCGACGGTATAAAATAAAAATTTTCTGTCGAGAAAATTACCAACGGAATTGACTTTCGTCGATGATGTGACGGAAAAAAATTCGTCGCTAAATCTAATATTTTACCAATGGAATTTTTTCCGTCGGTAAATTTCTTTGAAAACTATTTTTAAATTGTACACGCAAAATGTTTAGTTTCGTAAAAGCTACCTTCAAGATAACTTCATTATTTCAAGTAAAGAATTCAAATAATAAAATTCATACTAAAAATATCCGAAAATAAAAATGAAATTATTTTTTAAAGAACAAATATTTCATCAAACATCTTACATGTATCGAAATTTATCTCAATATCACAACTAAAATTACGTCTTGTCCTACTATCACTAATATTTATACCTTAAAGTTATTTTCCAATCACAAAATATACAAATAAATGAAAGTAATAAACACCCAAATTAACTTTCATCAAATATACCAAAAATATAACGATGAGTTGCAAAAATACCTCCACCGAGAGACATGATGATAATGGTTGGAGAAGGCAATGGCAAACGAAAGCGAGAAAAGAGTCCATGATAGAGACATGAGCTCCAAGAAAACCGAAGAGGAGACACAAGAAGAAGGAAGAAGAAGAAAGGAAGAAGAAAGGAAGAAGAAGGCATAAGTGGGAGGGAGATGTCGGAATTTATAAAGAATTTACCGACGGAATTACCGACGGAAATGTCCGTAGGTAAACTCAAAAATTTTAATTCCGCCAAAAATTCTCGCCTTTTTACCGACGGAACGAAAATTTCCGTCGCTAAATATTATTTTCCGACGGAATTTACCTACGGAATTTTCCGTAGGTAAACTCAAAAATTTTAATTCCGCCAAGAATTCTCGCCTTTTTACCGACGGAACGAAATTTCCGTCGCTAATTTTACCTCCATATTTAGCAACGAAATTTTTTCGTCGCTAAATTCTATTGCTAATTTTTTCGCGACGAATTCCCTCCAAATTTAGCGACGAATAATAATACCGTCGCTAAATCATTCAATTTTAGCGACGAAATATGTGTAAAGTCGCTAATTACTAACGTTATATTTTCCGTCGCTAATTTTTCGTTGCTAAATTGTCTTGATTACCAACGACCATATTTTCCGTCGCTAATTTTAAATCGCTAATTTTGCGCGATGAATTCCTCCAAATTTAGCGACGTTATATTTTTCGTCGCTAATTTTTCGTTGCTAAATTGTAGTGATTACCAACGACCATATTTTAAAATCGCTAATTTTCGTCATTAATTTTGCATGAATAATTCCTCCACATTTAGCGACGGAAAGTAGTCGTCGCTAAATCACTCATTTTAGCGACGAAATATCTTTGTCGCTAATTGCCAACGGCAATTATTCCGTCGCTAAATTTCCGTCGCTAATCCACATTTTTCTTGTAGTGACAAGAAATAAATTAATCGTTTTTGTTCCTTTTATTCTAACACAGGACATTGTTTATGAGTGTTCTTATGCTTTTGGAAACACACATTAGACTCTCATCCATATTCTACTCTTCAAATCTCACAGCCAACATCTGAAGTTTTAAGGTTATCACATATTTTGATCCTTCATGTATAGTCTACAAAGTGTCCCAAACTTCTTTCACCGATTTACATGATGATATCATAGCAAAGCGACCTTCATTGACTGCACTAAAAATGGCATGCAAAGCTTTAGAAATTTCAAGCGCTCTTTCTTCTTCAACCCTTGTCCACTCAAATGCATCTTTAAGCACTGCTTCTCCCTTTTCATCAGTCATCACTAGATGCGTCTAACTATTTAAAACTGAGTTTCATGCTTTTGATCCTTGTACCTAAATGAATACTTTCATTCCTGATTTTCATGTAGGATAATTTGAACCATCTAAAAACAATGGCTTGATGATTGATTCCCCTTCTTTTATAGCCATAATTGCGAAACAAAGATTTGCACTGACCTGATGTACCAAGTTCTGATTTAGTGACTCGCTGTGATATCAATTGAAAGAATGTAAGGGTATAGTTTCACAAAATCTTCGATTTATTGTAGTCGTTTCTAGCACAATCAAAACCTAAAAAAATTAAATGCACAAATATAAACCAACATCAAAATTTGGTAATGCAGTTCGGCACGTCTTGCCTATGTCTACGAGGCCCTCACCCAATTTAATTCTTTCACCAATGATAATAGTTTTATATAAGGCTTTACTGAGCCAACACCACTCAACTCTTGACACTATCCCTTGTCTTCATTACTCGTGAAAGAATTTTACACCCAATAGTACGAAAGAATTTCACACCTAAGAGAATAAGTTCACTAAACTGATCCAATTATGAGAATCCCGAATGAAACATTTCTTGTATGTCTGTGGATTATCTCATTATGATGGTTGTATAATTAATCCTTAGACTTGAGATTACCAAAGTTATCTCATGTAGGAATCACTATATTTTGATGCTACTTATGTTCTATGGAGTAGTTCAATTTGGTAGTTATTAGATATAGTATGAACTATGTGGAGATATTTGAATAAATTAATAAAAAATTCGTTATCCTCAAGTAATTAGTGTGAATGTTTTGTTGTTCTTGATTAGTAATAATTTTGGAAATTTTTAGCTAGAGTAAATTGAAATTTGAAAAAGTTGTTTTCAAATATCAATCACAAATCATTTACTAATTAGAAAGAATAAATATGATTGGATTATTTAAAGTAGACACGAATTCCATACTCTAATTCCAATTGGAACATTAGATGACGAAAGGATTAATTTATACAAGATAACCATGCATAGACAGGTTAAGTCAAACCACTTTGACATTTTTAATATCCGAGTGGTTATGACATGTTGCTAGACGTCAATCATGATCTATGATTATAAATTGTTTAATTAGGAAATTAAAGATAAATTAAAAGGAGTTTTAATTTATTTGATTCTAATTATAAATAAGAATTATAATTTATAATCATGCCCAACATGTTAGGAACCTAATGGGTCACACATAAAAAGGACTATAAAGGAGAAAGTGAAATTTGAATAAAGTTGGACTTAATTAAGAAGTTTTAGAAACTTTAAGGATCAATATGTGATATTTGATCTTACAAGGATTAATTAAAAATTATAGTTAAAGTTTGACTTTAGTTTAAATTTTAATAAAATCTAAGGATATGAATAATAAGATTTTTTATATAAAAGGAAAAATTAAAAAAATGGGAGCTAGCACTTCTTACAATTTTTCTCTCAAATTCGATTTGAGTTTTATTTGAATAAATCTGTGGATATCATTAGAGGTCGGACAATTGAACGGCTCGTGAAATTGATAGTTTCGAAAAAATGGAAAATTGTAACAAGAAATCGGAACAGGTTAGTATAGTTTTCTCAATTTCTTGTTTTATGTTTTTAATTTAATTATGTTAAAGTTGATTCTATGGAAAAAAAATTATATTATTTCCGTTGTGCTAAAAATTGATCTTGCTTAATTTTTCCAACAATATATTCCTTTGGTAGGAAAAAGCTTGCTAGGTCATTCTCTATTGCAACCAAAAAAAAAGAAAAAGAGATGTCTTGCTTAACGTTATTATCGAAAGGAATATCAAAAATTAAAGGAAAGGAAAAGAAAAACTTAGTTAAAAAGAAAGGTAATAATTATAAATGTTTGTTAAATTAATTTTTTATTTAAATACATTAATGATAAATTATCATGTATATATAAAATTTACTTCATATATATTTAAAGAATAAAAATAGAAGAGCAGCGTATTTTAAAAAATCATTAACTTTAAAAGAATTACAAAAATAGAATTTCATTTACAGAAGAGCAGTATTTTGGATTAAGAATATATACGTAGGCAAAATTTCTACCACTCACCTAATTCTATTTGGTCGAATTTCACCGACACAAATTTTGTGACGTTCTGTAAGAGACGATAGAAGATAAGTCAAATTGATTGGCATAGAATATTCGATAAAAAATGCCTTTAGCAAAATAGAATAGGAAGTGATGGATTTAGGAATAGGTACGATGTTAATACATCGTGTGGTGACGCGGTTTTGCCGTGGAAAAGTGTACAGGACTAGATAGTAACTCGCTAGATCCGTACTTAAAAAAAAATCCCTTTTGATTCGGCACAAGCAAATTTGTCTTGACTTACCAAGGCAGTGTGTGGATACCACTTCGCCTCTCCGCCTTGTCGTGACTCTTCCAAGTTCAACCAAGAGATAATTTGTTAGACAACCAATCAGCCATTTTTGTGCTGAATGGTTATCATGAGTTCATTCACTTTTCAAATAACCTTTTCCAATAGCTTATAGAACAAAATCAGCCACGGATTTATATTTTAAGTATTAAAAGTCAATTTTATTCTTTATGTAATAGTAGGTTAAAATATTTGTAATTTTTTATAAAATTTAATTTTATCCTATTTTATTATTATCAAAATTTTAAATTTTATAAAATTAAATATTTAATCATAATCTTATAAATTTTTAAAATCATATCATTATAAATCTTAAATAATAAAATTCATACATACTATATAAAAATACTAATATAATATAACTTGCTGCATCATTTATATTAATAATAAATTTAACAGTAGATTATTATTATTATTATTATTATCATTATTATTATTATTATTATTATTATCGTCGTAAATCGTAAATAAATCATCATCATTATTAATCATCATTTTATATTTTTATTAGAGTTATAAATTTAATTTTTAGAATTAAATATCTAAAATATAATTTTATAAGAATATTTAACGAAGTACTATAGCATATAATATTTATAACTTTATAATTTTTTAAAATAATATTCTTATAAGTTATTTTATATATAAACTGCTAACATTTAACAACAAATTTTACTAAACAAAAAATAGCCAATATAACTGATAAATCAGCTAACGCCGTATAAACTAAAACTCATTAAATTCACCTCGCCATTGCCCGTTCTCAAATTCATACGCCACTGCAATCTCTATCCACGGGGTGTCCGTTAATTTGCCATGGCGTCCATCTCCAGTTTTCTTACAACTGTCGACCCAATACTTATCGTCCTCGCTGTTTTAGCAGTACTTTTCTCTGCATGGCTAGTTTCAAAATCAAACAAAGCTAGCTCACAACTTCCACCAGGCCCTCGCGGCCTTCCGCTGATCGGAAACCTGGCTTCTCTTGACCCAGAGCTTCACACATACTTCGCTGCCTTAGCACAAAAGCACGGACCTATCCTGAAGCTTCAACTAGGTCAAAAGCTTGGCATAATAGTAACATCTCCATCTCTGGCTCGCGAAGTACTCAAAGACAATGATATAACCTGCGCCAATCGGGACGTTCCTAACGTGGCACGTGTCGTCACGTACGGCGGCTCCGATATCGCTTGGACCTCATACGGACCCGAGTGGAGGATGATTAGAAAAGTATGCGTTGTCAAAATGCTGAGCAACAGCACCTTGGACTCTGTGTATGCCCTCCGCCGCCATGAGCTCCGGAAAACAGTCGGCCACCTATATTCTCGGATGGGTTCTCCGGTCAACTTCGGGGAACAAATATTTTTGACAATACTTAACGTTATAACGAACATGTTGTGGGGTGGCACGGTTCAGGGAAAGGAAAGAGACAAGATTGGGAAAGACTTCAGGAAAGTGATTTCCGACATAACGGAGTTGTTAGGTACTCCGAACTTATCGGATTTCTTTCCCAGGTTGGCGAGGTTCGACTTGCAAGGTCAACGGAAGAAAATGGCAAACTTGGCCCTAAAATTTGATGGGATTATTGAGGAGATGATTAAGAAGAGAATGGAACTTGATAAAGAGGGTGATGAGAGCAAGGACTTTTTGCAGTTCTTGTTGAAGCTTGAAGACGAGGAAGATTCCAAGACACCGCTTACTATGACCCACGTCAAAGCCCTGCTTATGGTAATTGATGTTCTACGTCTCGTTTCTTTCTTTCTTAACTCTCTGGTTTTATAAGATGGGCTAAATCTGTTAACAGGACATGATCGTGGGTGGCTCAGACACGTCATCGAATGCAATCGAGTTTGCCATGGCTGAAGTTTTGAACAAACCAGAAGTGATGAGAAAAGCTCAGAAAGAATTAGATGAAGTGGTTGGCAAGGACAACATAGCTGAAGAGTCTTACATACACAGTCTACCATACTTATATGCCATCATGAAAGAGACCTTAAGGTTGCACCCAACACTCCCACTTTTGGTCCCTCACTGTCCTAGTGAAAACTGTACTGTAGGTGGCTATACTGTTCCCAAAGGAGCTCGAGTTTTTCTTAACGTTTGGGCCATACACAGAGACCCTACAATCTGGGAAAATCCTCTTGAATTCAGGCCCGAGAGGTTTCTGGATAAGAAATGGGATTACAGTGGAAGTGACTTCAACTATTTCCCATTTGGTTCTGGAAGAAGAATCTGTGCTGGGATAGCCATGGCTGAGAGGATGTTTATGTATTCCCTTGCTACACTCTTGCATTCTTTTGACTGGAAAATCCCTCAAGGACACAAGTTGGATCTGACCGAGAAGTTTGGGATTGTCCTGAAGTTGAAGACTTCTCTTGTAGCTATTCCTACGCCGAGGTTATCAGATCCCAAACTCTATCAGTAAGGTCTAGAAATGGTACAGGTGTCAATAATTATTACACTTTGCAATGTTTGGATAGTGGTCATTTTTAGATCACAGGTATTATTCAGTATAAAATAATAACAAATGTTATTATATAGTAGCGACCGATTGATAATATAGTAATTGATAAGGTATAGATAAATATATTAATTAAATAAGAAATAAATTAATCGTTTTTGTTCCTTTTATTCTAACACAGGACATTGTTTATGAGTGTTCTTATGCTTTTGGAAACACACATTACACATTTTGGACGATTTTGTTTTGTTTTGTGAAAATCTCTATCTAAAGCCACATCCTTATTGCATCATCAAATCTCCATATTCATCTTAATTTTGGTAGTTCATTTATCATAATATTTTATTTTATTTTACTTGTTTGATGAATTGTTTCGAGGAAATTTCTCATCAAATTATTAGTTTATTTTATTGCTTTTCATTTATTAATTTCTAAATTTTTATTAATATTTTATTTATTAATTTGAATAAATATATGTACATTGATACGAAAGCAACAAGTTTTCTTGGAGTTGTAAGTTATGTTTTTATGATATGAGGTTGCATTTGAATTAATTAAAAAGTATTAAATATTATTTTTCTCCTTGAATCAGTTTTAAGAAAATAGTTTTATAGACGAGGAACTGAAATGTGAATTTAATGAAGGAACAATTAGATCATTATCAAATAGTGCCAACGACAAATCTAACTTTATATGTTATTTTGGTAAATAACATGATTTAGGTTCTTATTTTACTATCTATCAGGGTTCGACTTATTCCTCGAGCAAATGTTAAACACTTCAATTTCCAACTTGGGGTGTGGTTTAGAAATTTCCAAATTGTTTATGAAAGAACGTAGGGTTGTAATTTCGCAAAATCTTCGTTTTATCGCAGTCGTTTCTAATACAATCAAAAATGAAAAAAATTAAACGCACAAATATAAATTAAGACCGAAATTTAATAACGCAGTTCGACATACCTTGTTTACATCTGCGAGGCCTTTACTCACCTTAATTCTTTCACCAACGACAATAGTTTTATACAAGACTTTACTTAGTCGGCACTACTGAATCTTTGACATTATCCCTCATCCTTACTATCCGTGAAAGAATTTCACACCTAATAGTTTGACCGTCTCGTACTAACATCAACAAATGATTCTCTCAAACAATGTTTAATGATAATGAAACAAACTAAATAACTCAAGTAATTAAACAAAATTCAATATAAACGAAAACACTTGAGAAAGAAAAGAAAAACAACTTCCTTATAAGTTCAGCTCTATTGAAATAGATATGAAAGTTGTCACCACACATCGTGGACTGCTTCACGCAAATTCCAGTACCAACTTACAGAGTAGTAACGGCATCAATAGTGCAGCCAACAACCAACCTTCAGCAGAAGATAAATACAATCCACAAAATAACCTAGTTGCGAAGCACATCAATGACACACCCAAAAAGGAAAGCACGACAAGACCCACTCACGTGAAACTCCTTTATCATACCAGTAGTCTTCTCATCATAGAATTCTTTATATTCACAATCGTAGGCACATTAGTCCTTCCAATCACCAAACCGAAAACCCATAGCCTAAAATCACAAGGATCGTGCAACCAACCAAGATAGAAAAACAAGGAGTCTCACACTCATCCAATCTCCAAGTCATGCACAAAAGATCACAAAATCTGCAACTCACTTAATCTATGCTTCAGCCCATACCCACCTGATGCACACGTACTCCTGTTTTTGTTTTTCACACCTACGCCTACAACCAACACAAAACCAAGCAATGACCAAATCACTCATGTAAGGAGTCCAGACGTAAGCCAAAGTCCTAACTTAGAGTCACACATGCAAGGTAATCTTCAGCAATCTTACGATATCCTCCAAATGCACAACGACGTCATCCACACATTATCCTTTTCAAAATAAACTTCTTTTACACTTAAACAATTATCCAAAAATCCAATTCAAATAATAAATATCAGTTTGTTACACCTCATCTTAATTTAGATTTTAAGACTTGCATTATCTTAAAGATTCGATAATCAAAATTTTCAAAATTAAACAATAAGATATAAAATAAATATCTTAACAATCTCCCCTTTTTGACATTTTTGCTACAAATAAGAAACTCCCCCCATAATCCAACATTAATTTCCAAAGAACATCCATCAAATTCTTCAAGTTCAAGAGACATCCAAAGAAACAATAATAAACAATTATCTAATCATTCAAATTTCTCCCCATTGGAATAAAAAAATGCCAAAAAACAAGACTAATAATCACGAAGATATCTTAAAATTTCCCCTTGAATTAAACGGTCACCAAAAACAATATGATGTCTCCCCTTTGGGACAAATAATACCAAAACGAGAACCATTTAATGTGATCAATCTTAGCGAATAAAGAAACATAAGAATCATCTCAATTTCATCTTCATAAGATTGATCAAATTTATAAACCCCATCATCAAGCATAGCCTCATGTGCACATTAATCAACTGAACCTTAGAAAACCCATAAATAAAAACTCAGAAAGCCTAAATTATAACTCCTTCGAACCCCTTTTTTGTTTTTGTTTTTTTAATAAATAACATCAAACTGTACTTCAAAAATGTAAAGTATACAGTTCTTGTGCCCCTTGAAGAAATTTGAACCTGGGCTTATTTCTCGTCGCATTATCTCACTCATCAACTGTTTGGTTGATTTCTTCATCTGAAGCAACTAACTTATCTTCAGTTTAAACAATTTCTTTAAAAGTAATAATTAACTGTGAATTTGAACAATTTCTTGTTTTTCCTTCACTACGTCTTTGTGCTTGTACTTGGCCCTTTCTAACCCAAGAGTGCTTCGGTAATATGGGTTGCTGCTAGAAATTTAATGAAGAGTGTCTAGATTTTTAGTTTTGACCCCTTTGAATTTATAACAACTTGTAACATTTCGATGTTATGTATCTTATTACTCCACAAAAGTAACATATAGGTATGAACCTCTTCCACCTAATACATACTCCTATTTATGTTTTTCACACCTACACCTACAGCTAACACAAAACCAATTAATGACCAAATCACTCACATAAGGAGTCCAGACTTAAGCCAGGATTCCTAACTTGGAGTCATACATGCAAGGTAATCTTCAGCAATCTTACGATGTCTTCCAAATGCACAATAACGTCATCCAGACATTATCCTTTTCAAAATGGACTTCTTTCACGGTTAAACAATTATCTAAAAATCCAATTCAAATAATCAATATCACTTTGTTACACCTCATCTTAATTTGGATTTAAGACTTGCATTAGCTTGAAGATTCGATAATCAAAATGCTAGAATTAAACAATAAGATATATAATAAATATCTTAACTATTTCCTTAACTCCTCATAGTCACCTCTTGCAAAAACTTTTCTAATGGCCTTCCATATAATTTTCTCTTTTGACTTTAGCGACTTCCATTGGTAAATTATATACACTTCATGCACCTTCAACCTATCAGATTCATTAAACTTTATGAATTTAATGGAATCAGGGAACTCCTTGAATATCTTCTTCTATGCAAACTATTACATAACTAATCCTATTTAGTGTTGTTATGTTTTTATCCATACAAGCAAGCCTTCCCAAGGAACTGATCATGTGAAGGTGAAGGATTGGCAAGAGAAAAGTTGGAGAAGAGGATTTAAGGCGAGTTTTAATTCCAAAACTAAAAGAAGCCAATAAAGAAACTTATAGCAAAGTAAAACCAACTGGAGGTTGAGCTATTCCTTTTACTAGAGAAAAGCTTGTCATGTCATTCTTTATTGTAGTAGAGAAGAGATCTAGTAAGGGGAATATCCACCTAACCTTATTACCAAAAGAGATAACAAAAAATTGAAGGAAAAGAAAAAAAAGTTAATTAAAGGAAAAAAGTGATAATTTATAAGTAATAGTTAAATTAAGTTTTTTATTTAAATTTGAATAATTGATTTATCATATAATTTATTTAAAATATTTTATTTATAAATTATTGCTGATATGTAAAAATATACTCATATACATTCAAAATATAAAAATTATAAGTTTCACAGTCATTAAAAACCTAAAAAGGCTTTATCTATTAAAAGAAACAATGTGAATCATATAAGTCTCAACCTGTAAGTTATAAGCAATTATGTTAGTTGTATATTGTCATTTTTCTTTTACATCTCAAGAGGGACATGTGACGTCATGTTACAAGATGCCATTACTCACTTATTTGGCAGACAGTTATCATAAGCAATATTATAAATATTGTACTAGTATAGTACCAAATTTTATTCTAGTATCGTATTGTACTTAAATTGGTCAATATTGGGTACAATTTTGAATAATTTTTAAATTTACTAAGTAGCCTTTAGAGTTTTAAAATTACAAAATAAACCCTTAATATATTATATTGTACAATTTATAATTTTACATCAACTCTATCTCCAAAAATCATAATAATAGGAATTTAAAATAACAACAATTTATTTATTTTATTAATATTACTTTTAGATATATTACATATAAATAATAATCACAATTAATACAAAAAGAATATTTACTCATCACACAAATATAAAATTTAAAATGTTACAATTTTATTACATAAAAATAATAATTACATCAAAATATTAAATAAAAAGAATAATAAATATTCATGATTTTACGATAATTACAATTTATAACAAGATTTCGTGCTAAGAAGAGAACCAATTAGAAATGAAACCTAATATATACATATATATGTATATATGTATATATATAAAGGTTACGAGGATAAGATATTTATTAAATCTCGTCAAACACTGTAACTTAACAAAAAATTTTGACGAGTGGATTTGACGTTTACTTCTTATTGATAAAACCAAATCAAGCAAATTGTCGGCTATGGTTGAAAGGGAGTAAACATTAGCTCCCCCAAGCTGTTTTGATTATTTTATAGTGCATTCAGTTGTAGCTTAATTCATTAGCATCTCTGCCGGCGAGAATTTTGTCTGAGTAGTCCCACTCACGATCAAAATAGACTAGCAGGTTAACTCTGCGCAAATGCGCAGTGAAAATGCCCACTGAATTTATACACAGGGCAAAATTTTACGTCATAGTTAAATAATAAATAACATCAAAATGTAATGAAATAAGCATTGGTTGGGAGAAGAAATAAGATGAAATGGATTTTTTTGAGATACGTTTAAAATAGTTTACATGTTTACTACTTACATCTGCAGTATAAAGATACCTTAATCTAAAAGATATTTAATTTGTCTTTCATAAAATTTCCTTGTCTAGAAGTTTACTTCTTTGAGAATCTTTATCATTCAACTAGTTTTATACATCTGGATGTAGCGAAGTTCATGTGAACTATTATGTGCCTTTTTATTCTGTGCATGGTATCGCATAAGTAATTTATCTAGCTAATTTTGATGATGATATGTCTCCTTTATGACACTTTTCAAATATCTTTTGCGCTCGAAATAGCTAGAATTCATATCTGCCATTAAAATAATCAAATTAGTCTATAAATGTCATAATTATTTCACAACTTTATTGAGAAGAAAGAATAAGACGAAGGTTGGAGTGGAAGAATGCAGCAGAGAATAAGGAGGGAACCTATAAAAAATGGTTGGGATAAAAAAAAGTAATAGACAAAAGAATCGGTTACTGACCTGAACGGTTGTTCTTTGTTTGTTGAAATTGAAGAGGTAACCTTGACTGTTGTTATCTTTCTAGAATGGAGAATGCGATGTATTTAGATTAAACAAGAAGAAGGCAAAAGAAGAGGGTAGGGGATCGTCTGGCAGCTGAGAGTTGAAGAGTTGCGCGATATTAAATGAAGAAGGCAAAAGAAGAGGGTAGGAATTGTTTGATTGAAGTTAGAGGAGAAAGGTTATAAAGTTTAAATATAGAGGTGTTAGGAGACCGTTTGGCAGCTGAGATTTGAAGAGTTGCGCGATATTAAATAAGGGGCGGCACTCGAAGATGATAAAGTGAAGCAGAAATGATTTTTCTAGAGATACGTAAAAAATAGCTGACATGTGTAGAGAGGAGGAAGACATGTGAATGTTGGGTTTTGAAGGATAAACTCGGTTGTATTAAATAATGACATCTCAATGTCTGGTTCATACATTTTGGGGCTTATCGTGTCTTTCCTGGGACCAGAGGATGTGACGTCGTCTTTTCTTGCGACAAATAAAATTTTTTGGCGGTCTTCAGAAATCTATCAGCTATCAATTGAAACGTCAATCTCTGTTATGGTCCTCTTCTTCTCTAATTCTCCTCATTTTTGCTTACTTTTGTAATACGTTATTAGCAGTATTTGACATTATTATAGCAGGTAGAAGATTATTCAAAAATTTTGGCGGTTACCGTGTCTTTCGTTGCGACAAGTAAAAAATTTTGGCGATCTCCAAAAATCTATCACCTATCAATTGAAACGTCAATCTCTGTTCTGGTCCTGTTGTTCTCTAATTTTCCTCAAGTTTGCTTACTTATGCAATACGTTATTAGCAGTATTTGACATTATTATATGTAATGAAATTTCCATCTTACAAATTAGTCCGTGAAAAGAACCAAAGTTGGGTTTATTTAAAAGTAACCATAAAACCAATGCATAAATACAGGAAAACATTAAAGTGAGACGCAAGCAGAAGTCATAGAAAGATGAATATTAATCTTTTATTATATAGCATATTATACAAATTTGTTAAGTTATTATGTAGCATATTATACACATTTGTTAATTGCGTCAAGGAGCTCAAAATTTACATCTCCCTATTAATGATTATAGTATAGTGAACTAATTAATTAATTAATTGAAACGATAAACAGATAAAAATAAGTCAAAAGTAAGACGAAGTGCATAGGCAAAAGTGAGATGAAGCGGAGAAGTAAAACATCAGACGATTGAAACTAAAACGAAGCAGAGTAAAAGTAAGATGATAGAAAAGCCAAACTAAGATGATAGAAACTAAGACGAAGCAGAGTCAAACTAACAAGATAGCAAAGTCAAACTAACACGATGCAAACTAAGACGAAGCAGAGTCAAACTAAGAAGAAATATAGTGAAACTAAGACGAAGTGCGGAGACAAAAGTAAGACTAAGTGGAAAGACAAAAATTAGACGAAGTAGAAAGACAAAAACTAGACGAAGCGGAGAAGCAAAAATAAGACAAAGCCACGAGACAAAACTGAGACGAAGTGGAGAAGACAAAATAAGATGAAGCGCGGAGAGAAAAGTGAGATGAAGTGTGAGGAGCAAAATCAGATGAAGCGTACGCAGTTTGAAAAATGGCAAATGCAAAAAATATATAATTGTATTTAGGGTTGGATGATTTGCAAAAAGCATCGAGTAAACATTTCTGTTGCTTATCTACTGGTAGGTTTTCCAGCAGAACAAAACAACAATATCAGATAACGCGGAAGTTGGTTTCTTGAAGTGTTTGTTGTATCAGAGCTTCAGCCTCCGATGGCAACCTCTTTATTTGTTCCACAACTTGAGGAAGATTACTGATTATATCCTTTCTTTTTGGGTGCCATGGTTTTTTCGTATAGCTTGTCAAGTTTCTCGTAACACTGTGCAATCTGTTTTATTCTCTCTGGGATCCGCATAACTTCATTGTTCTCGGGAATTCATATTTCTTTGAAATAATAGACAATTCCAGAAAACTGATCAGGTAATCAGTTACATTAATCTAACGAACTCTAGATGGTTTATTCTGTGATTGCTTATTATAAAAACTAATTATAACTTGGCAATGTGAGGTTGGAGACAATAGTAAGGCGAATGGTGGTTTACCTTAGCAGTGGAATAATGCAGGAAAAAATGAGGACGGAACGTATAAAAACATGTTCTCTAATTCTCCTCATGTTTGCTTACTTATGCAATACATTATTGGCAGTATTTGACATTATTATATGTAATGAAATTTCCATCTTACAAATTAGTCCATGAAAAGAACCAAAGTTGGGTTTATTTTAAAGTAACCATAAAACCAAGGCATAAATACAGGAAAACATTAAAGTGAGACGCAAGCAGAAGTCATAGAAAGATGAATATTAATCTTTATTAAAAAAGTAACGAAGAAAAGAATTGCTTACTGAATTGAAAGCTTACTCTTTGCTTGTTGAAATAGAAGACGTAACTTTGACAATTGTTATCTTATTGGAATGGAGGATGTGATGAATTTAGGTTAAACAAGAAGAAGGCAAAATAAGAGGGTAGGAATTGTTTGATTGAAGTTAAAAGGAGAAAGGTTTCAAAGTTTAAATATAGAGGTATCAGCGGACTATCTGACAGGGGAGAAATATAATCGTGTAATAAAAAATTAAAGTTGAAGAGTTCCACTGTATTAAATGAGGGTCAGTACTGGAAGATGATAAAGTGAAACAGAAATTATTTTCGTTGAGATACATCAAAAATAGCTTACATGTGTAGAGAAAAGGAAGACATCTGAATGTTGGGTTTTGAATAATAAACTGGGCTGTATTAAATGATGACTACTACATTAAAAAGGTTAAAGAGAAGCGGATGTACAAGGCATCTAATCTGTAAGCATTCCTTATATTTCATTATATATATTTATATTGGGCATTTATAGATGATCATTTTGGTAAAAGCAGTGAAAGTGAAAGTGAGCCGGAAGTAGAAGTCGAACTAAGAGAAAGTGGGGAGACAAAATTAAGACGAAGTGGAAAGACAAAGATAAGAGGAAGGCGAAAAGGAAAAATAAGACAAAGCCAGGAGACAAAAGCGAGACGAAGTGGAGAAGCAAAAATAAGACGAAGCGTGGAGAGAAAAGTGAGAGGAAGTGTGAGGAGAAAAATTAGATGAAGCGTACACTATATCTCGGGATAGCGAGACTGCGTGATTCGGAAAACGATAAACTTTTTTGCTGTAATAATTTTATTAATCATTATCATGTTTCTTTAATAATAATAAGTGTAATTAATAAATGAAAATAAAATAAACATTGACGAAGAATTCAACAATAGAAGTTGCCTTTTAATCGAAAGTCGGCACGGTGGGCTAAAAAGAAAATTCGGCTAAATAAATGATTCCATATTTAAGGCGAAGCAATTGAGACGCTGAGAAGGAAGATGGAGCGATTGGAAATCGGACATTTCTAATCAATGTTTAGGTCTCACAATCGTCATTAATTCCAAGTAATGAGAGTTGGAAATGACATCAACTCAACTGCTTTAAATAAAGAAGAACAAGATAAAGGGCAAAGACAAAAATAAGAGGAAGACGAGAAGCAAAAATAAGTTGAAGTAGAAAGACAAAAGTAAGATGAAGCGTGGAGAGAAAAGTAACAGGAAGCGGAGAAGCAAAGATAAGATGAAGCGCGGAGACAAAAATAAGACGAGGCGTGGAGACAAAAATAAGACGAGGCGTGTAACATCCCACCCCCTGACAGGAAGGGTAAAAGAGTAAATTGTCATAGGATGAGATTGATCGGGATTAATTAGTATTATTCATACCTTATGTGACATATTTGTATTGTGAAAAATGATATTGTTGCACATGAAAATATTGTACATGCATACATTGACATTCTCGGTTTATTTTGGGTTATAACTGTAATTGGTTGAGAATCTCGAGAATTATGGGTTCTTAATCTTAAAAAAATATTTGGAGAGTGTCAATAATGATTTTTCAATTTTGGAGAATTTTAGGAAATTTTCTAGAATTTTTCGGGGTTAAATCCCGGACTAGGAAAAATACCGGGTGACAGACCAATGGGTCAAGGGTAGTAGAAATTATGGATATGTGGCTATATGGGTATCGGACAAGTGTAAATTGTTGGAATTTGGGTTTAATTTATTCATTGATGAAGATGAAATGAAGGCTTGACACATGACATGATATTAGCCATGTATTTATTAAAATAACTTAGGTTTGTCTTTCTTTTAAGCTTGTTTACACTCACACTCACGACACTCTCTCATTTTGGAGGTTTTTGGTGATTTTTTTCCCCCATCTTCGTGCCTTCTCTTCTTCCCTTTCTTGGTGAGCTTTGATCACTCTAATTCCTTTGTTGTTGAACATCTTATACCTCCTCCACTTTGCTCTTCTTTCCATCAAAGAAGTTATTCTCTTTTCAACCCTAGAGATGGTGATTTACGTGGGTGGTGAAGCAAGTTAAGTATTGGGGTTTTCCTTGAAGAATTTGGAGATTTATTGACTTAATTAGGTAAGTTTCATGTTTCATGTTTCATGTTATATGTATGGTGATTTGAAGCTAGTTTGATGAGAAGGTGAAGATTGAGTGTGAATGGAGTATGCGTTTAACTTGTTGTGTGTTGAGTGTGTATGTTGAGCCTAAGTGAATGTATGAATGGTCTAGTAACTTATTTTTTTTTCCTTAGGATGCTTATGCATGTGGAATTGGTATTAGAAGTGATAGGAGTTAAGTTGAAGATGAAAGCTGGAAAATGGATATTGAACCTATTGCAATGTTTTGATCATAACTCATTGTGTAGGTGAGTAAATGGGGTGCGGTTTGTGCCCAATTAAACTTGAGCTTGTTGGCTACCATTTTGTTTGAAATAGGTGTTGTTAAATTGTAACTCTAAAAGGTTGAACAGTTGCATGGAAAGTTCCTGTTTTAGTGTCTGTGAACAGTAACCAAAACTATGACCAAAGTGTTTTACTGATTTTTCTAAATTAATTGATATGGAATTTGGGAAAATGGTCTTCATGAAAGTTGAAGCATATTAAGTTAGCTTTCCATTCCCACTGATCTTTCTATTTTTTGAGATGTATATTGGGAGATATGAACTGTTTACTCTTTACTGGTTTTGAGCATTTTGTGGAAACCTAGACTAAGTGTAGATTTGGTGCACATTCTGATTAGTAGCAATTTTAGCGATTTCTGTGGATTGAATTAGCTTGAGTGATCTTCTGAAGAGTTGTAGAGGAAACATTTATCTTGAAAAGGGTATATAGAACGTAATTTTTGGAGATCATATTAGGGAGTTATGAAGTTTCAAATCCTGAACCTGCGTAAAGGTGTTAACTGCTGATCATGGCAGAAACTTGTATAAGAGTTTTGAATTGGTTACAGATGGAATTGGCTCTTAAGCTCTTCATGAAACTTGAAGTAGGTGGTTTTATCTTTCCAATGATATAAGGTAGTGATTTTTTTTACTTGTGTACAGGGAGTTATGCTTGATAGAACATTACTGTCCAGATTTGGTGATTTCTGGGGCAGCATCACTGATTGAATTATTTGACCTAGTTAACAATTGAATTTGATTTTGGGTTGTTCATGAAAGTTGTTGATAACATTGGTATATTTCGGAACATAATTATTGTGTAATTTTTAGACTAAGGAATTGAAAGTTACGGATTTTATAAACTTTTGCACTGTTTGGCATGTTCGAGAAAGTTTTCCAGATCTGTTATGGGAGTAATGTAAGTCGACTTGTATCTTCAGTAAGTCGACTTATGCATGCACAGTAGCGTAAGTCGACTTGTATTATCAGATAAGTCGACTTGTACTGACCTTTTTCTATTCTTTTGCTTATAACTTGTCCGTCCGACGTTCGATTGACCTGATTCTTGAGGCATCGGATTCGTGAGACATTGAATTTTATTTCATGAGAAATTGGGAATTTTTGGACGGAAAATTGACGTGGGTCCGGGTAATAGTTATGTGGCCACTGTTTTATTTATGTTTGGACCGATTGAGGCCCGAATTGAGTAATTTCGATGCCGTTGGATTTCTAATCTTTAGGTGGAATTGTTGTGATGGGAAAATTTTAGATTAGGGCCGAGAATGCCATAAACATGCATTGTATATGTTTTAATGGTTTCATGTGCATTGTTTGATATTTCTAACTATACAGTTGGTAATGTGTACTCATTTTAATTGTTATAGAGGCACAGTTGGAATGTCATCCCACGGACGTTGCAGAGACTTCCCGGCATTAGCTCGGAAGTGATTAGGTGAGTAACCTAGATGGTTCCTCGGTTAGTAAGTGTTTATAATTCTGCACTTATAACTCTGTGGAGAATAATGGTGGGACGATTATGTTTGTTTGTGCCTGGATTGCGGACCGGAGGTCCGATGGATTGGGAGATTCTAACATAGAAGTGCTATATGTGATTTTCATGTGAGTGATTTGTGTGAATATATTGAATTGGGATCAGTTATGATGTTGACTCTGTTTTATTTGGACATATGCATTTCATGCATAATTGTATGATCGAGAATTGGCGGTTGTGACGGAAGCGATAGCGAGCTTATAGCTCAACGTGATTGGGCCTTGAGCCCATGATTCGAGCCTAAGGCTCATCGCTTAATGCGCCTTAATGGGACGATTTTAGGCGCCGGTCACAACAATGTAATAAATTGAAAAGCGTCACATCGCATTTCATGTGCATTTGAATTGGTTCCTTTGGTGATGTAGCAATCATGTGGTACTTGAATGTGTTTTGGTGAAATAAGCTGTATGTATCATATTATACTGTGTATATGCATGAATTGGGTGAACCATCGATGATGGTTCTCATTTGAAGTTCATAAACTCACCCAAAATTGCAAATCATTTTTCAGGACCGAGAGAGTAGACTCATAGCTCGGAGAGACTTTTCTGCCGTGTAGATTGAGTTGGCAAGAGAAGTCATGGCACCTGAGTCGGTCGGTGGCACTTTTGAGGATGACCTAGCTAGGTTTATGTTCGATTTTCTTTTGGACTTGTCTGAGAGAATATGATTGTGTAATTTTGCTTTGAGGTTATGAACGAGAAATTTATGGTTTCAACAATTAGTGAATTTCATATTAATGCTTTTTGATTTTTAATGCCATGTGGAGTGTTAGAGATGGTTCGTAGCGCAACCTTATCATAGGGTGTGTATTGGAATTGACCTACGGGCGTCCCGGTGCATATCCTATAGTAAGGGGGTGCTACATTAGGTGGTATCAAAGCATGGTTTGGCATCTGTTGGGACTAGTACATAATTAGGCTTGAATTATTGTGAGAAATGCAGAAACTGATCATAATTCTTGTTTTATTATAGGTCGTCCGTTTTTGGTGATCAGATAGATCAACCAGCTGACCAGGGATCAGTCGGAGCTAGTAGAGAGTCCTCGGTTCCTCGATCTGAGGAGTTACCTCCTAGAGTCCCCGTGAGACGGGAGAGGAGATACGATTCTTTGCGTGGCGAGGTCATGAACTTCATGGTAGTATGAGACCCACCGAGGTGAGGATGGCTGGAGAGGACTGAGAGAGTTCTCGACTAGATGGACTGCGAACCTGATGAGAGGTTCGATTATGCGGTGTCACTTCTGCAGGGCCCAACATACAAGTGGTGGAAGACTGTGCCAGGCAGTACCACCAGGCCTTGCTTACTGTCATGGGCTGATTTTCTGAGGGCCTTCAGGGACAACTATATGCCCAAGGTCTATCTTGACATGAAGATGCAGGAGTTTCTGGAACTAAAGCAGGGTCGGATGTCGGTAGCAAAATATGAGGTGAAATTTAATGAGCTGAAGGATTATGCCACTATGATGATCCCGACTGAAGCTGATAAGTGTCGGAGATTCGAGAATGACCTTAATACTGAGATCCGTACCAGGTTGGCCCGATCAGACATGGGCACATTCATTGAGTTGAGGGCTGCTACCGTGAGAGTGGAGCAGCTGATGAGGCAGAGACAGGCTGAGATAGGGTCCCGGGGTAAGAGGCTAAGTGGTGATCGAGGCGGCTCTGGCGGGAGCTTGAGAAGCGCTTGAGCGAGGAGTTTCCGGTTATCGGAGGATCGAACGATCTGGATTTGGACGAGAGGAGAGTTATCTGGTGGCGATGGCGATGGCGATGGCGATGGCGATGGCGAGAGGTTTTGAGCAGATTCCCCCATTTTGTGAGCACTGCGAGAAGAGGCACAGTGGGGAGTGTTGGCGGTTGACTGGAACTTGTCTTAAATGCGGCTCCATGGATCATCAGATTCGGGATTGCCCTGATACATTAGGAGCTCAGTCTGCTGGTAGTGGACGAGCAGGTAGTAGTACTACTGTACAGCAGAGTAGAGTGGGTGGATCCGGACAGAGGGGCCGAGGTAGAGGCCGAGGTAGCCGAGGATCCTTTGTGAGGCCGAGGTCGGGGCCACCGACCACGGTCCCGATCGAGCCGAGTCTATGCCATGACGAGGCAGGAGGCCCAAGATTCCCCCGATGTTGTAGATGGTATGCTTCTTATTTACATTATTGAGGCATTTGCTTTCTGGATCTGGATCCACATTCTTTATTGCACCTCATATGACTTGTAGATTGCATGGGGATAGGGAGATGTTCTTGTATGGGCTAGAGGTGAGTACACCTCTAGGTAGTACTCTTGCATTGGGAGAGGTGCGCAAGGATGCTCGATCCAGATTGATCAGCAAATGTTGAGGCGGACCTTATAGTGTTGCCTCGAGAGAGATCGATGTGATTACTGGGATGGATCGCTTGCTTGCCCATAGGGCTATCATGGACTGCTATACCAAGGAGGTTGTCTTAGAGTCTCCTGGTCAGCCTAGAGCAATATTCAGAGGAGTTAGTTAGGCAGTACCAGCTCGGATGATCTCTTTCCTTAGTGCTTTGAGATTGATGCAGGGAGGTTGTGAGGCCTATCTGGCTCATGTGATTGACACCAGAGTTGAGCAGAGATTTCAGGATATTCCCGTAGTTAGGGAATTTCCAGATGTGTTTCCTGATGAGTTACCGGGTTTGCCGCCAGATCGGGAGACAGAGTTTACTGTTGACCTCGTCCCAGGTACTGCTCCTATATCTATTCCTCCTTATAGGATGACACCTGTGGAACTGAGGGAGCTTAAGGCTTAGCTGCAGGAGTTATTGGAGAAGGGTTTTATCAGGCCTAGTGTTTCACCTCGGGGAGCTCCAGTATTATTTGTGAAGAAGAAGGATGGGACTTTGAGGCTGTGTATTGATTACAGGCAGCTGAATCGGGTGACAGTGAAGAATAAGTATCCACTGCCTAGGATTGATAACTTATTTGATCAGTTACAGGGAGCTCAGATGTTCACTAAACTGGATCTGAGGTCTGGGTATTATCAGCTGAAGATAGCAGAGGCTGATGTACCTAAAAGTGCATTCAGGAGCAGGTATGGGCATTTCGAGTTTCTGGTGATGCCGTTTGGGTTGACTAATGCCCCGGTAACTTTTATGGCCCTGATGAATAAGGTATTTCAGCCCTATCTGGATCAGTTTGTAATTTTCTTTATTGACGACATTTTGGTATATTCGAAGAACAGACAGGAGCACTTGAGGATTGTTTTGCAGACTATGAGGGAGAGACAGTTGTATGCCAAATTCAGTAAGAGTGAATTTTGGCTAGATCGGTGATCTTTTGGGGCATATAGGATTGGAGAGGGTATTGAGTGGATCCGAGTAAGGTTGAGGTAGTGCTGAAGTGGGAGGCTCCTAAAAATGTGTCGGAGATTCGGAGTTTTCTCGGATTGGCTGGTTATTACCGGAGGTTTGTCGAGGGGTTTTCACGATCTCGGCCCTCGACAAAGCTTCTGAGGAAGCATGTGGCATTTAGATGGACTGAGGAGTGCCAGAAGAGTTTTGAGGAGCTGAAACATCGGTTGACTACTGCACCGGTGTTAGCTATTCCATAAGGGACTGGAGGGTTTGAGGTGTACAGTGATGCATCGCATCAGGGATTGGGGTGTGTTTTGATGCAGCATGGTAGAGTGATTGCCTATGCCTCGAGACAGTTAAGAGCTCATGAGGTAAACTACCAAGTGCATGATTTGGAGTTAGCTGCAATTGTTTTTGCTCTGAAGATTTGGAGGCATTACCTGTATGGTGAGACTTTTTAGATCTTCACTGACCATAAGAGTTTGAGATATTTACTGAGCCAGAGAGAGTTGAATTTGAGACAGAGGAGATGGCTTGAGTTACTGAAGGATTATGACTGTACTATTGAGTATCATCCTGGGAAAGCAAATGTAGTGGCAGATGCTCTGAGTAGGAAGTCGCATACTAGTACAGCTCAGATTCAGGTATCGAGATTACCTAATTTGATTCAGTTGAGGGCTTTGAATGTTCAGATGAATCTGGAGCAGGATGGAGCTTTAGTAGCCACTCTGAAGCTCAGACCGATGCTACAGGACAGGATCAGGAGGCTACAGGACAAGGATCTTGTTTTGGTGAAACTGATTGAGAAAGTGAAATCTGATACGGGTTCGAAATTTGAGTTGAGAGATGGGACTTTATTGTTAGAGCAGAGATTATGTGTGCCGGATGTGGATGATTTGAGGCGAGAGATTCTGGAGGAAGCACATATGGCTGCCTATGCTATGCATCCTGGTACGACCAGGATGTATAACACTCTTAAGCCACATTTTTGTGGCTGGTATGAAAAGCGGTGGCGAATATGTCTCGGATGTATGGCGTGCCAGCGAGTTAAAAGTGAGCACCGTGCTCGATGAGGAAGCTTCATTCGTTGCCTATTCCTGAGTGAAAATGGGAACGAATTATGATGGATTTTATTATGGGGTTGCCTAGGACGCCGAGGCAGCATGATGCTATCTGGGTCATAGTGGACCGGTTGACTAAATCGGCCCATTTCTTGCCAGTGAGGGAGAACAATTCTCTTGATCAGTTGGCCCAGAAGTATGTGGCTGAGATAGTGAGACTGCACGGGGTCCCAGTGTCGATAGTGTCAGACAGGGATCCCAGATTCACGTCGAGATTCTGGCAAAGCTTGCAGTCTGCTTTAGGTACTAGGCTGAATTTCAGTACAACTTTTTATCCTTAGACAGATGGACAGAGTGAGAGGACTATTAAGACTGTTGAGGATATGCTTCGGGCATGTGTATTGGAGCTCAGAGGAGCATGGGACCAGTATTTAGCTCTGATTGAGTTTGCCTACAACAATCACTATCATAGTAGCATTGGGATGGCACCATATGAGGCACTGTATGGGTAACCGTGTAGGTCGCCTTTGTATTAGGATGAAGAGGGTGTCAGAATGATTGAGGGCCCCGAGCTGATTCAGGATACTGTAGATAAGGTGAAACTGATTGAGTCGCATCAAGCGGCTCGGGATGAATGAAGAGTTATGTGGATCAGCATCGGAGAGAGATGGAGTATAATGTGGGCGACAGAGTTTTCCTCCGAGTGTCACCTTGGAGAGGAGTTCTGAGATTCGGCAAGAAGGGCAAGTTAAGCCCTAGGTACATTGGTCCATATGAGATTGTTGAGAGGATTGGACCGTTGGCTTATAGATTGGCATTGCCGAGTGAGATGTCCCAATTGCACGATGTTTTTTATGTGAGTATGCTCCGGAGATATCGGTCAGATCCGACTCATGTGATACTGGCTCAGGAGATTGAGGTAGCTAGCGATTTGAGCTATGTTGAGGAGCCGATCCAGATTGTAGGATCACGGGTAAGACAGTTGAGGAACAAGGTTATCCCATTGGTGAAAGTCCTATGGAAGAACCACTCAACTGAGGAGGCAACTTGGGAGACCGAGGAGCATACGAGAAGACAGTATCCTCACCTGTTCAACCAAGCAGGTAAGAATTTCGAGGACGAAATTTTTATAAGGAGGGGGGAATTGTAACATCCCACCCCCTGACAGGAAGGGTAAAAGAGTAAATTGTCATAGGATGAGATTGATCGGGATTAATTAGTATTATTCATACCTTATGTGACATATTTGTATTGTGAAAAATGATATTGTTGCACATGAAAATATTGTACATGCATACATTGACATTCCCGGTTTATTTTGGGTTATAACTGTAATTGGTTGAGAATCTCGAGAATTATGGGTTCTTAATCTTAAAAAAATATTTGGAGAGTGTCAATAATGATTTTTCAATTTTGGAGAATTTTAGGAAATTTTCTAGAATTTTTCGGGGTTAAATCCCGGACTAGGAAAAATACCGGGTGACAGACCAATGGGTCAAGGGTAGTAGAAATTATGGATATGTGGCTATATGGGTATTGGACAAGTGTAAATTGTTGGAATTTGGGTTTAATTTATTCATTGATGAAGATGAAATGAAGGCTTGACACATGGCATGATATTAGCCATGCATTTATTAACTAATTAAAGTAACTTAGGTTTGTCTTTCTTTTAAGCTTGTTTACACTCACACTCACGACACTCTCTCATTTTGGAGGTTTTTGGTGATTTTTTTCCCCCATCTTCGTGCCTTCTCTTCTTCCCTTTCTTGGTGAGCTTTGATCACTCTAATTCCTTTGTTGTTGAACATCTTATACCTCCTCCACTTTGCTCTTCTTTCCATCAAAGAAGTTGTTCTCTTTTCAACCCTAGAGATGGTGATTTACGTGGGTGGTGGAGCAAGTTAATTATTGGGGTTTTCCTTGAAGAATTTGGAGATTTAGTGACTTAATTAGGTAAGTTTCATGTTTCATGTTTCATGTTATATGTATGGTGATTTGAAGCTAGTTTGATGAGAAGGTGAAGATTGAGTGTGAATGGAGTATGTGTTTAACTTGTTGTGTGTTGAGTGTGTATGTTGAGCCTAAGTGAATGTATGAATGGTCTAGTAACTTATTTCTTTTTCCTTAGGATTCTTATGCATGTGGAATTGGTATTAGAAGTGATAGGAGTTAAGTTGAAGATGAAAGCTGGAAAATGGATATTGAACCTATTGCAATGTTTTGATCATAACTCATTGTGTAGGTGAGCAAATGGGGTGCGGTTTGTTCCCAATTAAACTTGAGCTTGTTGGCTACAATTTTGTGTGAAATAGGTGTTGTTAAATTGTAACTCTAAACGGTTGAAAAGTTGCATGGAAAGTTCCTATTTTAGTGTCTGTGAACAGTAACTGAAACTATGACCAAAGTGTTTTACTGATTTTTCTAAATTAATTGATATGGAATTTGGGAAAATGGTCTTCACGAAAGTTGAAGCATATTAAGTTGGCTTTCCATTCCCACTGATCTTGCTATTTTTCGAGATGTATATTGGGAGATATGAACTGTTTACTCTTAACTGGTTTTGAGCATTTTGTGGAAACCTAGACTAAGTGTGGATTTGGTGCACATTCTGATTATTAGCAATTTTAGCGATTTCTGTGGATTGAATTAGCTTGAGTGATCTTCTGAAGAGTTGTAGAGGAAACATTTATCTTGAAAAGGGTATATAGAACGTAATTTTTGGAGATCAGATTAGGGAGTTATGAATTTTCAAATCCTGAACCTGCCTAAAGGTGTTAACTTCTGATCATGGCAGAAACTTGTATAAGAGTTTTGAATTGGTTACAGATGGAATTGGCTCTTAAGCTCTTCATGAAACTTGAAGTAGGTGGTTTTATCTTTCCAATGATATAAGGTAGTGATTTTTTTTACTTGTGTACAGGGAGTTATGCTTGATAGAACATTACTGTCCAGATTTGGTGATTTCTGGGGCAGCATCACTGATTGAATTATTTGACCTAGTTAACAATTGAATTTGATTTTGGGTTGTTCATGAAAGTTGTTAATAACATTGGGATATTTCTGAGCATAATTATTGTGTAATTGTTAGACTAAGGAATTGAAAGTTACGGATTTTATAAACTGTTGCACTGTTTGGCATGTTCGAGAAAGTTTTCCAGATCTGTTATGGGAGTAATGTAAGTCGACTTGTATCTTCAGTAAGTCGACTTATGCATGCACAGTAGCGTAAGTCGACTTGTTTTCTCAGATAAGTCGACTTGTACTGACCTTTTTTCATTCTTTTGCTTATAACTTGTCTGTCCGACGTCCGATTGACCTGATTCTTGAGGCATCGGATTCGTGAGACATTGAATTTTATTTCATGAGAAATTGGGAATTTTTGGACGGAAAATTGACGTGGGTCCGGGTAATAGTTATGTGGCCACTGTTTTATTTATGTTTGGACCGATTGAGGCTTGAATTGAGTAATTTCGATGCCGTTGGATTTCTAATATTTAGGTGGAATTGTTATGATGGGAAAATTTTGGATTAGGGCCGGGAATGCCATAAACATGCATTGTATACGTTTTAATGGTTTCATGTGCATTGTTTGATATTTCTAACTATACAGTTGGTAATGTGTACTCATTTTAATTGTTATAGAGGCACAGTTGGAACGTCATCCCACGGACGTTGAAAAGACTTCCCGACATTAGCTCAGAAGTGATTAGGTGAGTAACCTAGATGGTTCCTCGGTTAGTAAGTGTTTATAATTCTGCACTTATAACTATGTGGAGAATAATGGTGGGACGATTGTGTTTGTTTGTGCCTAGATTGCGGACCGAAGGTCCGATGGATTGGGAGATTCTGACATAGAAGTGCTATATGCGATTTTCATGTGAGTGATTTGTGTGAATATATTGAATTGGGATCAGTTATGATGTTGACTCTGTTTTATTTGGACATATGCATTTCATGCATAATTGCATGATCAGTAATTGGCAGTTGTGACCAGAGCAACCAACGAGAGCTTATAGCTCAACGTGATTGGGCCTTGAGCCCACAGTGATTCAGAGCCTAAGGATCACCGTTTAATGCGCCCTTAATGAGACAGTTTTAAGCGCTCGGTCACAACAACGTAATAAATTGGAAAAGCATCACATACGCATTTCATGTGCATTTGAATTGGTTCCTTTGACTGATGTAGCAATCATGTGGTACTTCTGAATGTGTTTTGGTGAAATAACTGTATGTATCTGTGTTATACCTATGTATATGCATGAATTGGGTGAACCATCGATGATGGTTCCTCACTGAGTTCACAAACTCACCCAAAATTGCAAATTATTTTTCAGGACCGAGAGAGTAAACTCATAGCTCCAGAGAGACTTTTCCTGCCGTGTAGATTGAGTTAGCAAGAGAAGTCATGGCACATAGGTCGGTCGGCTGGCACTTTTTGAGGGATGACCTAGCTAGGTTTATGTTCGATTTTCTTTTGGACTTGTACAGAGAATAACAGTTGTGTAATTTACTGCTTTGAGGTTATGAAACGAGAAATTTATGGTTTCAACAATTAGTGAATTTCATATTAATGTTTTTTGATTTTTGATGCCATGTGGAGTGTTAGAGATGGTTCGTAGCGCAACCTTATCATAGGGTGTGTATCGGAATTGACCTACGGGCGTTCCGGTGCATATCCTATGGTAAGGGGGTGCTACAAGGCACGTAGACAAAAATAAGAGGAAGCGATCGTAACATGAAGGTGAAATTAACGAGAAGTTGCACTGGCAAAAGTTAGCGAATCCGACTTGGATTATTTTTTAGGGAAAGGACCGACCCGGGGAGAACTTCCCTTCTTTTATGGATCTTGACTTGGGGAAGAAACTATCCTTAGTCCATATCATTTTTGGCTCACTTTGATCGTCTTAGTTTTATCGTGTCACTTCTATCGTCTTACTTCCACTTCGTCTTACTTTAGCTTCGTCTAACTTTTATCGTCTTACTTTAACTTCGTCTTACCTCTATCGTCTTACTTTTACTTCATCTTACTTTTATCGTCTTACTTCTATCGTCTTATTTTTACTTCTTCTTACTTTCATCGTCTCACTTTTATCGTCTTACGTCTATCTTCTTACTTTGACTTCGCCTTACTTTCAATTTGTCTCACTTTTATCTTCTTACTTCTATCATCTTACTTTCACTTCGTCTTACTTTGACTTCGTCGTACTTTCACATCGTCTTACTTTGATCGTCTTACTTTGATCGTCTTACTTCTATCGTCTTACTTTCACTTCCTCTTACTTTCAGGTCTCTTACAACAAGTATTCTTTCTACTGAAAGAGTTTTTGAATTTTTATTATAGAAAAATGATTGCTCGAGTTTTTTCACACAATAATATTCTCTCAAAGTATATTTCACAATCTGACTATCTAATTTTTCTAACTATTTCAGTCTTCCACTCCGACTCATATTTTTAGCCTTCGTCTTTAAGTATCGGTTCTTTCGTCTCACTTTCTTCCATCTGTCTTTTTAACTTGTGTTTCCCTCTCATTTTGACTCACGCTTCCGTCTCATGTTTGACTCGCGCCTTCCGTCTCACTTTGACTTCCTCTTCTGTCTCATGTTTGACTCGCGCCTTCCGTCTAACTTTTACTTACTCTTCCGTCTCATGTTTGACTCGCTCTTCCATCTCATGTTTGATTTGCGCTTACTCCTTCCGTTTGATTTTGGTTTGCGCCTTCCGTCTCATTTTGTTGTTTTGTTATTATTTGTTCTTCATCAAAATCATTTTCGTTTGGTCATTTTGACTTGACAATCTCCCCCTTTTTGATGATAACAAATATTCATATTAATAAGAACCAAAATAAAGAACACGACTGCATTTATACTCCAATTTTTATAGGTCCCCGCTTATAATATATATTCAATTTATATTGTATCTATATGTATGTCGTATATATATATATATATATATATATATATATATATATATATATATATATATATATATATATATGTGTGTGTGTGTGTGTGTGTGTGTGTGTGTGTTTGTGTGTGTGTCTGTATATAAATTTAACAAATATTATTATCGAACATCATCAATGGATAGATTAAAGACGTTCATATTATCTCGATCCCTTAAGTATTTAGATATGGATAGAAATGCTAAAAGACGTAAAAAATATGCTGAAATGACAAATGATAAAAAACAAGAATTAGAAAGTGATGAACTAAATTGGTAAGGCTGAAGAAAAGTAAGATGAAGAGAAGATGAGGCCAACCAGCAAAAGCGAAAGAGAGACGGAAGCAGAAGTCAAACTAAGATGAAAGGAAAGTCAAACTAAGATGAAGTGCAGGGAGAAAAGTAAGACGATGTGCAAATGCGAAAGTAAGACGAAGCGGAGAGGCAAAAGTAAGACGAGAGTATATATAATGGAATTTTTGACAATAATAAAAATAAAAAACACGAATATATGAATCAAGTTGAATAATAATAATGAAAATAACAACGAATTGAATTATCATGATTAAAATAAATAAAAATTGATTTTCTAGATAATAATAATATTAGAACGTGATGAATCGTATTGGTAAGGGTGAGGAAAACTAAGACGAAGAGAGAATGAGAGGAAGCAGTGAAAGCGAAAGTTAGACAGAAGCAAAAGTCAAACTAAGACGAAGGGGAAATCAAACTAAAACGAATCGCGGAGACAGAAGTAAGACGATGTGCAAAGGCAAAAGTAAGACGAAATATCTCTTTGTTATATTTGTGGTTTCTTAAACACTTATATATGAAGTGCGGATAGAAAAGTCAGACAAGTCCAAAGGCAAAAGTAAGACGAAGTGGAGAAGCAAGAATAAGACGAATCATCGAGAGAAAACCAGGACGAAGTGCAAAGACACAAATAAGACGAAGCGGAGAGACAAAAATAAGACGAAGCGCGTGCAATGCCAAAAATAAGATGAACTCAAGAACCCAAATGAAGGGGAAGCACGGACACAAAACTAATAAAACAAAACGGTTATATGAAGATAATAATTATATGAATAAAAACAAATATGCGATGAAATGTTATTATGATTATATATGTAAATATAATAAGAAATATATATATTAGTGATTCGTATTATTTAATACATTAATTTAAATAGTATTATTCCTATTAGGTATAATACGATTTTTGGCAATAATAAAAATAAAGAAAAGATAATTATTATATCAATAAAACAAATATACGATGAATCGTTATTATGATTATATAAAAAAACACGAATATATGAACGAAGTTGAATAATAAAAATGAATTTACTAATCATGATAAAAATAAATAGAAACTGATTTTACAAATAACAATAATATTAGAAAGTGATGAACCATATTGGTAAGGGTAAAGAAAACTAAGACGAAGCAGTGAAAGCGAAAGTGGGATGGAAGTAGCAGTCAAACTAAGACGAAGTACAGAGGCAAACGTAAGACGACTTGCAAAGGCAACAGTAAGACGAAGCGGAGAGACAACAATAAGACGAATCGCAGAGACAAAAGTAAGACAAAGTGGAAAGACAAAGATAAGAAGATATTTAAAACGAACAATTGAACATGAAACTTTAAACCAGAGGTAGATTAACTTGTAAATCGTCTGAAATCATTCAAAAGACACCACAATCTGACATTAAAAGTTCATGAGAATTTGAGTTTTTTCCTATTACGACGAGTGTCTGTAGTGGATTGTGCATCTAATTGTGGTGTACATTTGATACTGCTGATCAACTTATCCATTTGTGACGGCGAGTTGTATTCAACATCGGAGAATCTTTTTTCAAGGCATTGTTTAGTTGACGAAGAAGATTCAGGATTTTTCTAAAAATATTAGAAATCATCATATATTAAGCAATTGATATAAGGGAAGATCACTGCAAACTAAATGACACATGCAGAAATAATAAAAGATGATGTTATAGATAAAATAAAAATGGAGGAGTAATAAAAAGGACCTGAGATGGGTGAAAGTGAAGTATGTTGTAGTTCATGAGCATTAATTTTGTGGCAGTAAACAACAGTAAATCATTGCACCCCATTTGATGACCGAGTGTTTGCTAGCTTCACCTGGAGAAGAAAGGTATCGGTTTTCAATTGTGCGTGTAGTTTCTCTAATGGGAGATCCATGTTCTTATAACGCAAAACAAAAAAATCTCCATTGTTAGTGGAATAAGTACATGAAGATATTTCGGCCTGATTAAATTAGAAATGTAGATGAAAGAAGGAAGGGAAAATATAACCTCATTGTAATCTTTCATAGCCTCAATGGCGGTGAAGTTTAAAAGTTTCTTAGCGAGGTCGTCGAAAATCAAAGCCGTGATAGTTCTGGTATCGTCGGTCAAATTCATGCCATATCGGCACCTGTATAATAAAGTCAGAATAGTTAAAAAGCAAGAGTGTGGGAAAAAAACAAGTGCAGGTGACATGGAACTAAAAAAGTGATGTGAAAATTTCGAAATGCACACGAAACGCATAAGCAACAAATGGAAGATTACAAATAGAAGGCAGAAACCTTGGCTCTGCTGTTTGTTTTTCTTTACAGTAATTACAAGTGAAGAGAACTCCACATGCAGCAGCTGTAGAGTGGAAGCATTTGTTGCATGCCATATACCAGAATTTTTGCAAAATGTGTTGGAAGGAAATTTTGACTTCAATCCATGATATCTAGGGAAAAACCGATAAGAACGTTCAGAGGAAGAAGTTTTAAATTCAATATCTCACAGGAATTTGCAGATGCGATTACTTTGGGGGTACAATCTAGAAACATGATCTTCTTGATTTTTTGGCGAGATCCAGAAGATATATCAGGATTATATCTGAAGTAAGATCGTCCATTGACGAGGTTTCTGATCTCGCTGTTATTTCGTTGTGCCCTGTAACATAATAATTATATAGGTGAAAATATAAAGAATTTTAAAAATTGGTATATAATTTGTAACGAAATGTTAGAAACGTTGTATGTAACATAATGGATTACCAATTTTTCATATTTGTAACTTCGTGTATCGGTGGGTCAACGAGGATTGCTGAGTCAAACCACATTGACAATGCAACACCTAACATTTGAAAATGAATGTTTAAGATAGAATAAAAGGGGACAGAGTAAGATGTGTTATTATGAGGAAGGAAAAATACCGTTAAAGAAATTGACTTTGAGCCTTGTACAAACAATAACTGGATGAGAGTGAAGTGATTCCGTAATCTGCTGGCTCTCATTCTCAACAAAAAAATTCCAAAGTGATAGTAGGATTGTTTGTTGCCTAATGAAAAACAAAAGATTACGAAAAAATGTTAATTTTGTTAACCTTTAACGCAAAATATTAACAAAGATACAAAGTGAGAATTACTCTTTATTCATAATAACAATTTTTTGTACAGTTGAAGCTTTTCCGTCTCTGATGATTTTTTTTTCTAACACTTCAACGACGACAGCTAAAATATCTATCATGTGTTAAAGATTAATGTAATCAATAACAGAAAAGTTTTTTGAAGATTGTATGAAAAAATATATTAAGCATCTAACCAACAGATTTTTGCTTGTCGTCCACATAATCCATAAGACTTTGGAAAGGTGTAAAGTTGAATTTCACAGGGATGATTGCATCGTCTTGTGTCACAGGCTCGATGATCGTGCGACTTGTGACAATCCACTGTATCTTCAAATTTTTGGTTTGGTACTGACGAATTGATTTGACAATCGCGTTAGAAATGATATATTTCTGACACGGCTGTAAGATGTCCCCAATTCTTTGGATATCATTGTTGAATGTGATACCCTCAACTTGCAATCCTTGTTTGTTATGAACGAATTATATATAGGTAAGTTGATAAAATGTAAAAGAAAGAAAGTGTTATTGATATACCTCAGAATCGTAGAAGATAAACTTTTGTCTTTTAGTGGGTGTATTAACCAAAGCGATAACTTGTTGTTTTTCTTGGACTATCACTTCACAAGAACGTGATTGTGCTCTAGGGAAAATATCCTTCATCAATAAACGATTATCCACGCTGAAAGAGAATGTTGGATGGTCAAGTGAAGACAAATAATTATTCATATAAAATTCAATTATGTGAATTGGGAAAACAAACAAGTAATATACCTTTGAGGAAATATGATGTTTTATAATTTGACTAATTGCAAAATTTCCCGGAAAACAATATTCCTTGTTTTTTTTTGAAGTATAAAGATTCAAAAGTTCCAGGAATAATAATAACTTTAACTGATTCAGGACTTCGAGCCCTTGACAGAGCCACATATAGCTGTCCATGTGAGAATACAGGTTGACGGAGATAAATTCCTACATGATCAAGTGTTTGACCTTGGGATTTGTTTATGGTCATTGCAAAACATAGACGAATTGGAAATTGTGTTTTGATGAAAGGAATTCCATTTTTTTGGTTCTCCGAAAATTGCAAAGGAATCTTAGGTATAAAAATGAATTTTCCTTTGTGAGTTCCAAAAACAATTTCAGCTAAAATTGTATGATCTTTTAGTTGTCTGCATATCAACCTTGTTCCATTGCATAATCCCTCAGTTGGATTTAAATTTATGAGAAGCATAATTGGAGAGGCTTCTTTCAGCAAAAGCTTATGTGGAGGTAGGCCTTTAGGGTTCAAAGAATTGAGGAAATCTTGATAATCAGCTTGATGTCTTCGATTAACCGTCTTGTCAAAACTCACATATGAATGCATATTTCCTGGTAATTTTTGAATCATGATGTCATTGATTTCATCAACACAACTATTTGTTGGACATAGCACGCATCTGTTTATCATCTGATATGGGTCGGATGAATATAATCTTAGGTCAGGGAAGACATTTTCCAATAACCTAGTGAGGATGATTGTATATTAGGAAAGTGTAATAGTAATTGAAAAAAAGGTTAGTATGTTGTTTAATGAAAAAAGAACTGACCTATTAACAGATTCGTCCTTGTTGTCATAAGGAATAATTAGTTCATTTGGTAAGCATATTTGATCTTGTTCATCCATTGGCTCAGTGCCTTCTCCAACGCGCAATAAGAAATGACAAAAAATTGGATTGAAGATAGCTCTCATATTTTTTGTTAAACAGAATTTAGAGATGTGGGGCCAGAGATCTGAATTTAGAAGACTTGAATCAATGAGTTGTTGTTTCATTGCTTAGTGAATAACTGGCAATGTTTGACGAAAGTCACCACCAAATACAACAATTTTACCTCCAAAATACTGATCAGAGTTCATTATATCTTGAAGTAAGCTGTGAAATGCTTCGATGGCTTCTCGTTTTGCCATGGAAGCCTCATCCCATAAAATAAGGCTAGATTCAAATATCAATTTTCCAATACTGCTTTGTTTGCTCAATTGACAAACTTCTTGCTTTGAGAAATCAAGTGGGATTTTAAATCTTGAGTGAGCTGTCCTACCCCCTGGAAGAATTGAGGTAGTAACGCCTGATGTGGCGACTACGATTGCAATATGTCCTTGTGATTGTAAATTTGCAAGAAGAGCTCGGTATAAGAAAGTTTTTCCTGTTCCCCCAAGACCATCGATAAAATAACTTCCATTCGTTGAAGTGAGAACTGAATTCATTATTAAATCAAATATGTGCTTTTGCTCGCTGTTCAGTTTTGATTGTAATAAGAGGTCTTCTTCATCAATTTGTATATTTATCTCACTTTCTACTTCCTTATTCTGCTGCTGGCGGTAATCAGTACGAAACTGATGTTCAGTGAAATGATAATCAGCTAAGCTTTTTCCCATTTGTTCTAGAGATTTATTGATATCTTGAAGAGCCATTTTTGTAATATCATGAGATGTATACGTATTACAGGAAGAATAAGCATAGAGGTAGTCAGAACATAGGTTGTCTCTGAAAGTCTCCTAGAGTTCCTCAAGATTTGAGGGCGAACAATAGAACAAGAGTGTAGCAAATAACAATCTGAGGGATGTTGGCATCTAAAATATCATAGCTTCGTCAAGTGTTTGTTTTATGTAAGAGTCAGATGCTAGCAATCCTAATTGTAGTGCAGCATCTTTGAAAGAGTTCATCTTTTGACCATCAATAGTTAACAAGTGGTCAAACGATGTTGGTCCTCTAACATTTGTGAGCAAAAATCTCAAGTAATACCATTCTCCTTCTTGAGGGTCAACAGTAACTAATCGTCCTATGACTTTTCTTTGCTTTCTTTCTGACCATGTTTTTGTTTTTTGATTCCAAACAAAATGTTGCAGGAAATCATCATATAGACATTTCATTTTTGCAGCCTTTTGATTTGTTGAATTGGTCCTAAAAAATTCCTTGAGCATTGTTTTGGAGAAGTCAATATTTCTTAATAAATAAGACAAATTAGCATCTTTTGCAAAGGAAACAGATTGTTGATCTGGGAGGCGAACTTGCAGTATATAGATCGATGGATTAATCTCTGCTAGGCGGAATTCATATATGCACCATAAAGCTTCAGGGGGGTGAAATCCAACGGCCTTCTTGGAAATTAGTGATTTCGTCAATATTAGATGTGGTTTCTTGGTCGTTGACGCTAAAGTTCACAAGGTCGTGGCCCTTAAATACATATTTGTATAAGTATTTAACAAGCTTGACAGTAGAACATATTTCAACATTAATGTGGCAATCAAGTAACATCAGAAGGAATGGGTTATGAGGAACCACCCATCTATTATCAACCTCATGTCTACAAATTTTTACTTTTCTTCCATTATCTCTGCGTCTATAGCATGGATAACTGTCTTCACCATGGATAGTGAAATGAGTAAAATCCTTCGGATAGTGACTCTTGCATATGCCATTTCTCATGCAAGGGCACAGTTTGTTCATAAAACCACAAGGACCTTGGATCATACGCTTAATGACAAGAGAATATAACCTAGAATTGTGATCCGGATCCGGTATTTCAGCTGATATGATTTGATCATAGGAATCTGGATTCAACAACTTAAATTGTGGCTGACGTATTAGTAGCAGATGAGCATGAGGGAATCCACGCTTTTGAAATTCAATAACGTAAACAAATGCGGCAACATCTCCAAAAATGCCTTTTTTCATCAACTCATTTTTTAGAATTTCAAATTTTGCTTTTAACACTCTGGATAATAAATCTGGTCTGTCTTGTGCCTTTTTCGTGGAATTTAAGATTTTCTTTTATTTCTTTCCACATAGGGTTGCAAGTGATAGTGAGGAAAATATCTGGTTTGCCATATTTTTGCACTAGAGCCATTACATCGAGATAATGTCGTTTCATGTCCCTTGGGTCGCCGATAAAGGAAGCTGGGAGGACAACTTGTCGCCCAATTCTAAAAGCTTCAGTTTCACCAACATTAATGCTATCTAAAACACCTTGTAAAATTTCTGATCGTATCTCATTTTGTTTTTTCCTATGGAAGTCAAGGCATGATGTTTCAATCTTTATATAAGAACCAACAACGAATTGTTGAAGTAGTCTTAAGCTGTGGAGAAGCATGGATTTGTCATAACTTCTGATTTGAAGTTGATAGTAGTAATACTCTCTGGCAGATACTAGACCATGTTTAGAGCGTGCTTCTTAATTAACTAGTTATAGTAAGAAAAAAAATGATAAATTAATTTGCCTAATTAGACAATATTTGGGAAACAAGGGAATAAGTAGACAACTAACCTATGTTTTCGAGAGCAAATAATTCAGCTGGTTCAGTAAAAGTGCATAAACGAGCAGTGCTTGTTTGATCAAAAACATTGGTGCTGTTTGCTTGTGGAATTAACTGCTTAATGCAAGGATGCCATCCTGATTCACCCCGCGAAAACAAAAGTGGATATTGAAGCAGGTCATAACATGCATAATAAGATTGAATTCTATAACTCAGACCTGAGTGAGTGTAGACTTGGATATGAGGAGATTTCTCATGCTGTTCATCATCAGTTTCAGTCCATATAGCAGCTACTTGTGATGCAGTAGGAAGATTGTAAATGCTTTGATCAAGATCGGGATAACATCTGAGAACAATTTCATGATTTTCAAGCGATGGAATATCTTTAAGACTTCGAAAGAACATAGTATAAGGGTTATCTTGAAGAATTGTCATAATGAGCTTCAATGTACTTTCACGAAGTTTATCAGAACTGCTGATCCTTTATTGTAGTTCTTCATCAGTATCAAAGAAATAAAGTTGGATTCTAGATACCTTATTGGTTGTCGGCACTAAACTGTCAAGGAAATGGGAAACTTTTCTTTGAACACGGAATGCATAAACTCCCTTTGTGTTTTTTTGTGAGGTCACGATCATATCTGGCTCTATAGGAAGTGAAAGCTAGATTGTTATTGTATGTGCGAACATTTTTTCTGAAATGTTTCGATTCTTCGTCACTATTTAGAAACAAAGATTTTAAAGCATAAGGCATTTGAGGAGCAACAATAGAAATTTGTCCAGACGAGCAACAAAACGATGGAGGTTCAAGGTAAAATCGTTTTGCGTTACAATACTGACAATCTGGAACAGAAGGGAGTTGTTGAGGTTCAACAGGTAAATTATGCAAGGATGCTAATGCTGAAGGAAAGGCGTGATGATTTATCCCTTGAAATGCATAAAAGGACATTATCACAATGTGGACAAGTTAGGTTGGAAATAGTTTAAATATGGTGAAAAAAAGTTACCTTCATTCATGTGATCAGCATGGATATCAATACATCGGTGACGTATTTGTTGATAAGAGGGTTCATGAGTCGGAAGTTGACTGGTGGAAGGTTCAGTATTAATGAAAGAATCGTTACATTGACGAGTAATTGTTTGGTGAAGCATCGATGAAGTGGAAAGTGTGCTTTTTGCAGCTCGACTTTCTCTACGTCGTCGTAACAATTCTTGTTTTTTATCATTTACCATTTTAGCATATTTTTGACGTCTTTTAGCATTTCTATCCATATGTAAATACCTGAGGGATCGAGATAATATGAACGTCTTTGATCTATCCATTGATGATGTTCGATAATAATATTTGTTAAATTTATATACAGACATACATACATACATACATACATACATACATATATATATATATATATATATATATATATATATATATATATATATATATATATATATATATATATATATATATATATATATATATATATATATATATATATATATATATATATATATATACAATATAAATTGAATATATATTGTAAGCAAGGGACCTATAAAAATGGAGTATAAATGCAGTCAGAATGTAGAACGGAGAATTTGATCTATTCAGGTTAATAAATAACTATAGCAGAATTTATACAATAAATTTATTTAAGGTAACTATACATACCTTAGTACTCGAAGAATGCAGCAGAGAATAAGTAGGGGACCTTAAAAAAATGGAGTATAAATGCAATCAGAATGTAGAACGGAGAATTTGATCTGTTCAGGTTAAAGAAGAAGAAGGTAAAAGAAGAGGGTAGTTGAGAGAAGTAAAGTTTGAGTGGAGAAAATGTTTCAGCGGTTACGGTAGATATGATTTAAGGGTTAAGACTGAGGAGAAAAGGTCAGAAGTTAGAATATAAAGGTGTCAATGGAGGGCGTGCGAGGGCTAAAATTTTGATGTAAATTATTTTAATGACAAAGAAATGGTCGTAAAATGATTGATTGATAAACGGATGCAAAAAAAGGCAAGCAATCATAGTAATTTCTAAATGCGTAGAGAAGAGTAAAAGCAAGCAACGATAGTAATTTCCGAAGAAGTGAAAATTATTGTAGAAGGTCAACATGTCAGGAGTAGCACGTGTATAATAATTAGAAACGCGGATAAACAAGTTGTTTGATTTGTTACGTTTGATATGACGCGAGCGTTAAGTTGCAGAAGATAATTTAACCAGTAAAAACAGCACCGAATCTTATAACAAATTTTTTATATTATAATAATTTGAAACTGACGTCTGCTTCATACATTTTGGTGGTCACCATTTCTTTCGTTGCGAGAAGTAAAAACATTTTGATGGTGTCGAAAAATCTATCACCTATCAATTGAAACGTCAATCTCTGTTCTGGTCCTCTTTTTCTTCTCTAATTCTCCTCATGCTTGCTTACTTCTGCAATACGTTATTGGAAACATTTGACATTATCATAGTAGTTAGAAGATTATTCAATACAAGAAAAACACATCTCAATGTCTGGTTCATACATTTTGGGGGATACTGTGTCTTTCCTTACGACAAGTGAAAATTTTTGGCGGCCTCCAGAAATCTATCGCCTATCAATTGAAATGTCAATCTCTATTCTGGTCCTCTTCTTCTCTAATTCTCCTCATGTTTGCTTAGTTCTGCAATACATTATTGGCAGCATTGGAAATTATTATAGCAGTTAGAAGATTATTCGATACAAGAAAAACACATCTCAATATCTGGTTCATACATTTTGGGGGTTACCGTGTCTTTCCTTGCCACAAGTAAAAAATTTTGGCGGTCTCCAGAAATCTATCACCTATCAATTGAAACGTCAATCTCTGTTCTGGTTCTCTTCTTCTCTAATTCTCCTCATGTTTACTTACTTCTGCAATACGTTATTGGCAGGATTCAACATTATAATAGCAGTTAGAAGATTATTCGATACAAGAAAAACACATCTAAATGTCTGGTTCATACATTTTGGGGGTTACCGTGTCTTTTCTTGCCACAAATAAAATTTTTTGGTGGTCTCCAGAAATCTATCACCTATCAATTGAAACGTCAATCTCTGTTTTGGTCCTCTTCTTCTCTAATTCTCCTCTTGTTTGCTTACTTATGCAATACGTTATTGGCAGGATTCGACATTATTATAGCAGTTAGAAGATTATTCGATACAAGAAAAACACATCTCAATGTTGTGTGAGCACAGCACTGCTATCAACCCGTGAAATACAATTATGTATATATATATATATAGAGAGAGAGATAACAAAAATCATAGTTACATAAATATATAAATATATGTAATGAAATTTCCATCTTACAAATTAGTCCGTGAAAAGAATCAAACTTGGGTAAATTTAAAAGTAACCATAAAACGAATGCATAAATACAGGAAAACAATAAAGTGAGACGCAAGCAGAAGTCATAGAAAGATGAATCGGAAGTCAAACTAACACGAAGAGGGAAAAATAGTAAGGCGAAGGGCAAAGACAAAAATAAGACGAAGGGCAAAAATAAGACGAAGCGGGGAGGAAAAAGCAAGTTAAAGCGTAGGAGCTAAATAAGACGTATAATCTGACAAGGCTGAACCAAAGTAAGAGGAAGCAGGGGAAACCAAAATGAGACGAAGCAGTGAAAGCCAAACTAAGGCCGAAGCAGAAGCAAAACTAAGACGAAACGGAAGTGAAAGTAAGATGAAGGGCGATGATAAAAGTAAGCAACAACAAGAGGCAGCGTGGAGACAAAAGTGAGACGACTAAGACGAAGCAGAAACTAAGAGTATGCGGTTGAATTTAGAAAAAAGTTTTTTATATTATAACATAATTATGATATCAATAAAGACAAATATGCAATGAACAAGTATTGTTAAGTGCGTTAAGGAGCTAAAAATTTACATCTCCCTACTATTGATTATCATATAGTGAAGTAATTAATTAATTAATTAATTGAAATGATAATTATCTTTATATAAGCGCAGAGGAAAAAGTAAGACATAGTGCACAGATAAAAGTAAGTCAAAAGTAAGACAAAGTGGATAGGCAAAAGCGAGACGAAGCAAAGAATTAAAACATCAGACGATAGAAGCTAAGACGAAGCAGAGTGAAACTAAGATGACAGAAAAGTGAAACTAAGACGAGACGAAGGGAGGTGATAAAAAGTAAGCAAAAACAATAGTCAGCGTGGAGACAAAAGCGATGCATAAATACAGGAAAACATTAAAGTAAGACGCAAGCAGAAGTCATAGAAAGATGAAGCGGAAGTCAAACTAAAACGAAGGGAGAAAAAAAGTAAAGCGAAGGGCAAAGACAAAAATAAGGCGAAGGGAAAAAATAAGACGAAGCGGGGAGAGAAAAGCAAGTCGAAGCGTAGGAGTTAAAATAAGATGTATAATCTGACAAGGCTGAACCAAAGTAAGACGAAGGAGGGGAAACCAAAATGAGACGAAGCAGTGAAAGCCAAAGCGAGGCGGAAGCAGAAGCGAAAATAAGACGAAGGGGAAGTCAAACTAAGATGAAGGACGGTGATAAAAGTAAGCACAAACAAGAGGCAGCGTCGAGATAAAAGTGAGACGACTAAGACGAAGAAGAAACTAAGAGGATGCGGTTGAATTTAGAAAAACATTTCTTATATTATAACATAATTATGATATCAATTAAAACAATTAAGTAATGAACAAGTACAGTATAATCAGCGACGGAGCCAAGAATTTAAGATAGGAGGGTCCAAAATTTTATTTTTTAAAATATTGGGGGCCCAATGTATCACAGGGCTCCAAATAACTCCACAATTATATATATATATATATATATTAAAAATAAAAAATATTTAAATTTTTTTTAAAATTTTGGGTGCACTGGGCCCCATGTGGCTTCGTCGTTGAGTATAATATTATATAGCATATTATGCCATGTAATATTAATCTTTTATTATGCAACATATTATACACATCTGTTAATTATGTCAAGGAGCTCAAAATTAACATCTCTCTATTAATGATTATCATATAGTGAACTAATTAATTAATTAATTAATTGAAACGATAAATAGCTTTATATAAGCGCAGAAGCAAAAGTAAGACATAGTGCACAGATAAAAGTAAGTCAAAAGTAAGACGAAGTGGGTAGGCAAAAGCGAGATGAAGCAGGGAAGTAAAACATCAGACGATAGAATCTAGGAGCAAGAATAATACGTATAATCTGACAAGGATGAAGCAAAGTAAGACGAAGGAAGGGAAACCAAAATGAGACGAAGCAGTGAAAACCAAAGCGAGGCTGAAGCAGAAGCGAAACTAAGACGAAGGGGAAGTCAAACTAAGATGAAGGACGGTGATAAAAGTAAGCACAAACAAGAGGCAGCGTCGAGAAAAAAGTGAGATCACTAAGATGAAGCAGAAACTAGGAGGATGCGGTTGAATTTAGAAAAGCGTTTCTTATATTATATTATAATATAATTATGATATCAATTAAAACAAATATGTAATGAAGAATTACAGTATAATACTAATTAATCTTTTATTATGTAGCATATTATACACATCTGTTAAGCGCGTCAAGGAGCTCAAAATTACGATCTCCCTATTAATGATTATCATATAGTGAACTAATTCATTAATTAATTAATTGAAACGATAATTAGCTTAATATAAGTGCAGAGGCAAAAGTAAGACATAGTGCACATATAAAAGTAAGTCAACAGTAAGACGAAGTGCATAGGTAAAAGTGAGACGAAGCGGTGAAGCAAAACATCAAACGATTGAAACTAAGACGAAACACAGGCAAACTAAGATGACAAAAAGCGACAGAAATTGAGACAAACAATGAGACGAAGCGGGGAAAGCGAAATTGAGACAGAAGCAAAAGTCAAAGAAAGACGAAGGGAAAGTCGACCTAAGACGAGATTGCTGCAGAGAAACTCCAAATGTTGAATAAAACCATAGAGAAGCAAAAATAATAGCAAGGTTCGTAAGAGGTAACGGTAACAGTAACGGCAATGACAACTGGTAATTTCTGTCATGAAAAAGTTTTGGAGGGAAAGCGTGTCAGAACCTTGAGAATACTACTTAGTCTAGAAGTCTCATCACTCATGACATACCCTGAGATCGACTCTTGAAGAACTCTCCAAAAAAACTTTTCATTACTCTGTTTTGATATCAAACCTTCCCTTGCTCTCACTCTCAATTTCAAAAATCAACTTCACCTCTTTCAGAAATACATTTGTGCATTTAGTTATTTGTTAACCACGGAAAGAAATGGAGCAATCGATCACAGCAGACCATCTTGTTGATTTCAAGTCCTTGAAGATGAACCAAATGGATATAGAACCGGAGATTGTAGCAGTCGGATGGAAGAAGTTCTTTGAGATAAATGAGACAATATACACGAATGAGGTATACGATTTCTGGAAGAACATTGAGACAATCAAAAATACTCTAGTGTCAGTTGTGGACGAGTTGTCCATCATCGTGACGATGGAGGGAATCGAGAAGGCTACTGAGTGTGCATGTGTAGGAGTAAAGCTCGCTCACAAGGCTAAATGGATGACTGAAGTTAGGGCGGATGATATTGACTCTAACCGACAACTATATGGAAGTAATAACCCAAAGCAGAAGAAGGCCTCAAGTCTTGTGCCGAAAGCTAGGCTTCTACACTCAATTCTCTGTCATTGTGTTCTGCAAAGGACAAGATCGAGAAATCTGGTGACGATCTTAGATGAGCAATGTTTATATCATCTACTTAATCGCCAATCCATAGATCTTCCATATCTTATCTTCCATTATATCATAAAGTCGAAGAAAGACTAGATAGGCCTACCATATGGCATGATGCTCACGAGAATCTTCAGAGATTGTGGAGTTCTCCTGGATATAGGGAAGAGGACGATGATGAATATCAAAAGCAAGATCAATGCTGCAACTATTATGAGAATGGGTTTGAAGAATCTGGAATCACAAGACACAAATTCTAGCCAGGTAGAAAAATCAGAGAGGCAAACGACCTTGAAGAGAAAGGGGGAAACACTGCTTTCGGACAAACCCAAGCAGGGAAAAAGGCCGCCTAGAGTACGAAGCGTCTGTTAACAAAAGGGAAAGGATAGAAAAGAGTTTAGTCAGGGTGGAGACTCTGAGACGCAAGCACTGGAGGCTGTAATTTCAGAAGTTGAGACTGAAAAGAGGTTGGAATTTCAGAAGAATAAAATTCAACCTCAACAACAGACTTCTCGACTGATCGGAGAGAAAAAGAAACAGAAAAGAAATGAGAAGAAGAGCACTCCTTCTGTTGTTCAATGGAAGAAAAGGGTAGTTGAACACAATAGAGCACATGCAAATCGTTCTCAACCACTGAGAAAAGAGGATTTAAAGATGAAAATTATTGAAGAAGTTGAACTTGTGAGGAGTAGCAGCTCTCTAATAATTAAAGAAACTTGGAAAAGGTCATTCAAGCTACAATTTGAACCAATATTGGTAGATAGTGGTACAATGCATTTGTTGAATGATGATGAGAAGAGTATGTTTGAGTTTCTGAGTGATGAAGGGAGCAGACCATACCCTACACAGATGACAAAACAAATACATACTATTTCCCAATCACAAAGAAAACTGTGATCAAGGTTGTGCCTGACATACAGCCAAGACCTTACATTGTTGGCAATGCGGAAAAGGGGAAGAAGAAAATGTACCCTGAAGGGAAGAATGGTGATTTGACTGAAGATGAGATTGCAGATGAAGTGAGAAACATAGATGAGACATGCTTTGCAGTTCAGTAGACTGAAGCCTATGCCTCCAGTTACTTTTCAAAGGCATCAGGAAGTAATTTTGGTTGTCGAACGACCGAGGAAACTTATGAGGTAGTTGGCAAACTCACCAAAGGGACGTATAGATCCATTAAGTTTGGGGATAACAGGTGCACATACGGGGCTATTGTGCAACAGATTATGCGAATTAGGCCGCTCTGTACTATATCTTCACTTAGAGAGGTTGTACACCTGTTCGGAAGACAAATCCTGCGACTACCTATCCCTGATGATTTAAATCTTCCAAAGCCGAACCTCTCTGTTCAACCTTCTGCCCTTGTTATTGTTGGATCGCGTACGGTCCGAGTATTCACAATACACTGCGGAAAAAGACCATACAACAACATGAGTATAGTCGAAAACACGAAAGATTAATGAAAATACCTTATTTTCATGAATGGATTGCTTCTTTTCGGATTCCAAGACACTGCAAATCGCTAATGCCCTCTACCGGTATCCACACGAGCATGCACGATCCGGGCTGCGGCTGTAGTGTGCTAGCACGTCCTGAAACTCCTTTCTGAACATCGCACGATCTTTCTTTTGGTTGGCGGCTAAGGTTTCGTCTCTTCTTCCTTAACCTAATGAGACCTAAGTTTCTCTATTTATAGAGACCCTAATCTCATTTAGGCCCTATTAAGTTTCGGCCCATTATATCATATATAATAAAAGCCCGACAACTTAATTAAATCTAGCCCAATAAATATATCTAAATATATTTATTCAACACCTAATAAATTAGGCCCAAGAGAATAAGCCCAGATCATATTGCTCTTTGTGTGCGACCCTGTAGGCTCATTTGATGTTGGCAATGGGCTTGATTACACTTCAAGGCCCATAAGTCATAAGCGCCTCTAGCAAGACATTATGACTACCTAAATCAAATGAGGATCGATAATCCGATTTAACTCAGAACTATGGTTATAGGCTCGATCCTTTGTAACACGATATCAAGATTAATCACAAGGCATGGTACATGTCAACCTTTGATTAATCATAATTTCTTGATCCCAAGTTGGTGATTATAACAAATGACATTTGATGACTCTTCATCAATTCATTTGAGCATGGCCATGCATTTGTTCAGTCACACTTGTCAAGAGGCCCAAATGATATCTCTCTCATTTAAGAGAGGTACAAATCCCATCTACGCCATTCACATCCCTCCGCATGATTCATTTAGTGTCCAACATAAGACTATATGTTATTCGGTTAAAAATAACTTAGTCTAATATCAAAACACTAAATTCCTCATGTAGGAAACCATGATGACTTCAGATCAAAGGACTAAAGTCAAACCATATAAAGAATCACTAATGACATGAAACCATGTAGTATTCTTTATGTGGGTCGGTCCAATATATGTTCTCTAACATATATCTATGTTTCGATTTGATATCTCATATCCATGATCAAGAAACGTGATCATCAATCGTAACACATACTAGTCTTAATTCATTATTGTTCCACCAATAATGATCGACCAGGGACAGTCTAGAATAGTATTATAACGCTTATGGTTTTACTATCAAGTCACATACTTGATGACATAAGTCTAATACCATTCATGGAATGTAAATCACATTACATGAAATACATGCATATATGAAGGAATACCTCATAATATATTATTAACAAGTCATAATGTTAATGTATGAATCACAAATATCCATTGGCCTAGGGCACACTACTAACAGTTATAAGTGAACCAACTGTTCTAACTTACGATGCATACAGTACCACTGTTGCTTGTAAAGAAGAACAGAAAAATGATGAAGGTCATCCCACCTCATTAAGTGAATTACAAGAGGAAATAGTTCAACTTTGACGAGATTTCAAGTCACTTGGATCAAAAGTGAAGGAAATGAAGGCCATGATGTCAGAAATATTGAAGCATTTACGGTCTTAATTCATTTTTTATCAATAACAAATAGGGGCGGAGAGGAGGAAGAAGAAAGAAGAAGAAAGCAAATGAAGATAGGGGAGGAACAAGGAACAAGAAGACAAGAAGTTTTGTTTGGTGTATATAATCCGTTCTTATACTTTGTGTTCTTTATTTTGGTTCTCATTAATGTGAATATTTGTTATCATAAAAAAGGGGGAGATTGTCAAGTCAAAATGACCAAACAAAAATGATTTTGATGAAGAACAAATAATAACGAAACAACAAAATGTGACAGAAGGCGCAAACCAAAATCAGACGGAAGGAGCAAGCGCAAATCAAACATGAGACGCAAGGGAACGAGGAAGCGCAAATCAAAAATAAGTCGAAGCGTGGGGAAAAACGTAAGACGAAGTGTACAGACAGCAATCAGACAAAGCGGAGAAACAAACATAAGACAAGGTACGGAGACAATAGTCAGACGACGTATAAGAAGGGAAGATCAGTAACTTTTGGAGACAACTTCACCAAGCCATTGAGTGAAGAACGGTTTAAAGAAATCAAACGGAACCTCAACATGGTTATGTTATGTGACCAACCGTTTGACAAGTCACAACCCAGTTAAAAGGTCGCGAGAATTAACGGCATTAGTAACAGAAAGTTACAGCTGGTAACTTCTGTCACAAGAAAGTTTTCGAGGGAAGAATTCTAATAGTCTTGAGAACATCACCTATTCCAGAACACTCTTGATATGCCCTGACATCGACCTTTGAAGTATACCCAACAAAAGTTTTTCATTACTCTGTTCTCTCAATTTCAGTAACCAGCCCTACCTTCTAGAAAAAATTTCTGCAGTTAGTCCTTTACCAATCACATAAGCAAATGGAATCAACAATGATTTACAGAAGACTTATGGATTTTAAGTCGTTGAGGAAAGACAACATGGACATTGAACCAGAGATAGTTGTAGCCGGGTGGAGAAAGTTCTTTCAAGTTCGAGAAACCATATCTCATAACGAAGTTTATGATTTTTGGAAGAATATGCATACGGTAGACAATACTATTATATCAACAGTGGATAGACTGTCCGTCATAGTGACAATGAAGACAATTGAGAAGGTCACTGAGTGTTCATTTGTTGGAGAGAAGCTCAGTAGCAAAGCGAGATGGACGACGTAGGCTAGCGTGAAGGAGAGTGAAATCAATCGACTGTTGTATGGAAACAATGATCCTAAGAAGAAGAAGGCATCAAGTCTTGTGTCGAAGGCGAGGATTCTACATTCAATCCTTTTCCATTGCATTCTACCAAGAACTGGATCAAGGCATCTGGTGACAACCTTAGATGAACAATGCCTATTCCATCTATTTAATCGACAACTCGTTGATTTACCATTCCTTATTTTCCACTATATGTTAAAGACGAAGAAGGAAATGAATAGTCACCGATATGGAATGTTGTTGACAAGGATATTCAAAGATTATGGAGTTCTCCTGGACAGAGGAAACAGAATGAAGATGAATCCCGAGAGTTTTATCAATTCTGCAACGATTGGTAAAATGGGCTTGAAAATTCTGGACAAAGAAGAAGCAGATTCTAAGAAAATAGCAAGCGTTGAGGCGGAGCGTGCGAAGAAGGGAACTTCGATGAGAAGTTTAAAATCTCAGCCCAATGTGAAAATGCCCATGGTTGAAGAGAAGACATCATCAAAAGATTCAACAATTTCTCACGGAGAAGGTATCCAGGTGCGGGGCATAGAGACGTTCTCCGTGAAGCGAAAGGGGGAGAAACTTCTATCCGATATACCGAAGAAAGCAAAAAGGACACCCAGAGTTTGGACCATACGTCAGCAAGAGGAGAAGAAAACCGAAGAGCTGAACCGGGGAGAAGACTCTGAAAAGGAAGCACCCTAGGCTACAAGGTCTTTAGTCTCAATCCTAAACGAAGATTAAGCTAAAATAGCTAAAAAGACTGAGATTCGGAGGAAATTGGAGGGCGAGAAGAAGAGACTAGACGCATATACTACTACTATCGCTATTGAAGTAGCGCAACAAAAAGATGATGATAACGTTGTCAATCTGCATCCTTCAATGACTGATATTGAAGCAGTGCAATAGAAGGATGATGATAACGTTGATGATCCGCATCCTTCAAAGGATCGACTTGTACAGGAAGCAAGATATACATGATCCAAAGACAAAGTTACTATTTCTCAACCTTTGCGAAAAGAAGATTTGAAAATCAAGCTTATTGAAAAATTTCAACTTGTAAGGAGTAACACGTCAATAGTCATCAAAAAGTCCCCACAAAGGTCAGTAAAGGCTCAGTTAGAACCTATTTTGGTGAATAATAGTACAATGCATTTGTTGAATAACGATGAGAAGAGTATGTTTGAGTTTCTGAGTGATGAAGGGATGAGACCATACCCTACACAGATGACAAAGCAAATATATACTATTTTTCCAATCACAAAGAAAAATGTCATCAAGGTTGTGCCTAACCTACAGCCTTACATTGTTCGCAATGCGGAAAAAAGGAAGAAGAAAATGTACCCTGAAGGGAAGAAGAAAATGCGCATAGATGAAGTGTGCTATGCAACACAGAAGACGGGAACTTATATTTCCCACCATATTTCACAAGAACTAGGGAGTAGTGGAAGTCGCTCTACCACCAATGAACCTTGTGTGGTGCTTTGAGAACTCACCAAAGGGATGTACAAATCCATTAAGTTTGGGGATAACAGGTGCACATACGGGGCTATTGTGCAACAGATTATGTGCATTAGGCCGCTCTGTACTATATCATCACTTAGAGAGGTTCTACACCTGTTTGGAAGACGAATCCCGCGACTACCTATCCCTGATGATTTAAATCTTCCAGAGCCGAACCTCTCTGTTCAACCTCCTGCCCTTGTTATAAGTGAACCACCTGTTCTAAATTACGATGCATACAGCACCACTGTTGCTTGTGAAGAAGAACAAAAAAAGGATGAAGGTCATCCGACCTCATTAAGTGACTCACGAGAGGAAGTCATTCAACTTCGACGAGATTTCAAGTCACTTGGATCAAAAGTGAAGGAAATGAAAGCCATGATGTCAGAAATATTGAAGCATTTACGGTCTTAATTCATTTTTGATCAATAACAAATAGGGGCGGAGAGGAGGAAGAAGAAAGAAGAAGAAAGCAAACGAAGATAGGGGGAGGAACAAGGAACAAGAAGACAAGAAGTTTTGTTTGGTGTATATAATCCATTTTTATACTTTGTATTCTTTATTTTGGTTCTCATTAATGTGAATATTTGTTATCATCAAAAAGGGGGAGATTGTCAAGTCAAAATGACCAAACGAAAATGATTTTGATGAAGAACAAATAATAACGAAACAACAAAATGAGACGGAAGGCGCAAACCAAAATCAGATGGAAGGAGCAAGCGCAAATCAAACATGAGACGGAAGAGCAAGTCAAACATGAGACAGAAGAGTAAGTCAAAGTAAGACGGAAGGTGCGAGTCAAACATGAGATGAAAGAGGAAGTCAAAGTGAGACGGAAGGCGCGAGTCAAACATGAGACGGAAGTGCGAGTCAAAGTGAGAGGGAAATGCAAGCTAAAAAAATAGATGGAAGAAAGTGAGACAGAAAAACCGATAATTGAAGACGAAGGCTAAAAATATGAGTCGGAGTGGAAGACTGAAATAGTTAGAAAAATGAGATAGTCAGATTGTGAAATATACTTTGTGAGAATATTATTGTACGAAAAACTCGAGCAATCATTTTTCTATAACAAAAACTCAATAACTCTTTCATGAGAAAGAATACTAGTTGTAAGAGACCTAAAGAGGCTCGGTATTAAAGAATACTTGTAACGTTGTGAAAGATAGTGAGTTTGACTCTGCTTCGTCTTAGTTTCTATCGTCTTTGTTTGACTATTCTATCGTTTTAGTTTGGCTCTAGTTCGTCTTAGTTTGACTTACTTTCACTTCGTCTTACTTTGATCGTCTTACTTTAATCATCTCACTTCTATCATCTTACTTCCACTTCGTCTTCCTTTCGCTTCGTCTAACTTTTATCGTCTTACTTTAACTTCGTCTTTCTTCTATTGTCTTACTTTTACTTCTTCTTACTTTTATCATCTTATTTTCACTTCGTGTAGCGCCCCCTTACCACAGGGTACACACCGGGACACCCGCAGGTCATTCTAGTACATATCCTACGATAAGGGTGAGCTACGATCAATCACTACTTCACTTCACATGGCATCATATCATTTTTCACTTAGAAAGCATCAATAGAAAATCACAATATTTTTGAAATTAACTTTTCCCTCATTTCATTCCACCAAAATCAAAAGTTTATACGTCTTTCATCTTTTACTATCTGTACATCAAGCATAAACCTAGTACAAAGATACTACATGAAAGAGGAAAAAGTAGCAAATCTATCTAGGTCATCCAAAAGTCCCAACTGACCGACCTTTGAGCCATGACTTCTCTTGCTAGACACAATCTACACGACTGGAAGTGTCTCTCTGTAGCTAGGAGTCTACTCTCAATCCTGAAAAATAACGTTGCAATTTTGGTGAGTTTTGCGAACTCAATGAGGTAACCATCATCGATGGTTCACTCAATTCATACAACACTTCAATTCATTTCACAAATTATATTACAATTTCACATTTAGCATAAGTAACACACTTTCAATCAAGCATAAGAAATTATGCTTTTCACTCAATTAAACACATTTAACAAGATGCATATGAAATGCTCATGTGACACTTTTCAATTATTACAGTGTTGTGACCGAGTACCTGAACTGTCCCATATAGGGCTCATTAAGCATTGAGCCTAAGGCTCTAAATCACTATTGATCTCGAGGCTCAAATTCACTCGTTGAGCTTTAAGCTCTAATCGGTGGCTGCTCCGGTCACAACTGTCATTATCTGATTATGCATTCATGACTGAAATGCATATGCCACAATCAATCACATTATTATGCATTCATGAATGAAATGCATATGTCACAATTATTCACATTATAAGCACGTAGGTCTCATATTCACATACAAGTAGCACTTTAATAACGCAAAACCTAGTACACAATCATCGGACCTTCTGTCTGAAATCCACAATCCAATCACAATCAATCATTACTCAATATATACTCATAAGCATAAGCAAACAATAATTGAGAGAAACCATCTAGGTTACTCACCAACTGCTTCCGAAGTTAGTGCCTGGAAGTCTCAGCAACGTCTGTGGGTTGACGTCCTAATTGCGCCTCTATAATAATTAAGATACACATATATCACAAGTTGTACAATCAGAAGTGTATAATAATGCACATGCAGGAATTGTTCGTGACAATCCTGGGTATCATTCCATAAATTTCTTCACAAAACCATTAAACTCACAATTTATTTCTCATAGACTTATTTCTACTGCTCGCGATCAATGAGAAAGTGAAAATGAGGTAAATTAGTCAACCTCTCTTCAATAAAAGTGTTCCCCTATGTTTTAGGAATCCATAGACAACAAAATTACTCAATTTGGATTTCTATAGGTCCAGATATTGCCAAAACACTGAAATATGTTCAGAAAAATAACCCACTCATACTCTTTTTGTTGGGCCCCGAATCGTACTAAGCATGTTTATGTTATTTATGAGGTTTAATTTGATAATTTATTTTGTTGGACTAAATTAAGGTTTATAGTGTTGAGAGGAATGAAAATTAAATGAAGGATTAGTTTAAATTAGAATTGAATTGTTGTTAGAAGTTGAAAGGAATAAAATGGCTTAAGGGTATTTTGGGAAGTTTATATATGTTCTAAGAATGTAAGGCTTTGAAAGAGGGACAATTTGGTCCATTTAGGTTTTATTTAAAAACAAAGGAAAGAAGAATATATGGTGATGTCGTGCATGTGAGGAAAAAGAAGCAAAGGATTTTCTTGTTTTAAAAGACATATCAAAACTACATAGTTTTGATAAGTTGGAGATAGGTTTTAATATAAAAAAGACATGTGTTAGGCAATTTGAAGGAGGAATCACGAAATTTCTAGAAAGGGAGAGGGAGAGTTTCGTGTATGTAGAAGAAGAAGAAGAAGAAGAAGAAGAAAGAGCTAGATCCTTAGGTTTTCCTTACTTAGAGAAGAGTGGTAAAGTGTTTAAGAAGGAGTAGAGAAAGAAAGGTTTAAGAGTTTTCAACAAAGCCAAGGGAGATAGGAATTTTCGTGGGTCTCCTTTCAAGGTAAGAAAAATGTAGATTTCTTTGGATTTATAAGTGATTTATGATGCTTAAAGCTTGGGTAAGGTTTGGGTAAGGTTAGATAGGTTTAATTCCATGTTTTTCTATCCTAGGTTTGTTTAATTTTGGGATATCTCTTGGTAATTGGGTTATTACTTGCTTGATGAAGGTGAAGAGAGGTTAGTAGATCAAGAAGCAAGATCAAGTGATCAAATTCAAGGTTAAAGGATTAAGGTGGGTAATTTCTTAATGATTAAGTTAATAAACTTGTTAAAGTTCTATAATAAATGCTATTGAATACTATTGAATGCTTTGAAATGATTTATCAATGTTGCTTGTATTTCTTGAAATGGTTTAAATGTATATGAGATATGAAAATGTGTATATGATTGTTGAACAAGTGGAAGAGAGATTTGAATAAGTGATTTTGGCAATTATGTAGAATTAGATGTTGCAAGGTTCATTGAGGATTAATGTGTATGAAATGCATGAATAATGTGAATTTCATATTTTTTATGGGTTAGGGTGGTCCTTTATGTGATAGGTGCACCTATATAGGCTTCTCCCGCCTGCCTGCAAGTGGCTATGGAGTTCCTCACGGACTCCCTCATGTGTTCACGGCTACACATAACCGTTTTACGGAAATGTGTAGTACGTCCTGTTGGACCCACCCAAGCCAATTTATGTGTGGCTACATTATATATTGTTTATGTTGTTCTTGTATGATATAATGTCTTGTAATTGCCTTTGATCCTTTGTTTTGATATAAATGAAGAATTGGCTTATGTTAAAGATGATTTAGTTCTATTGTTTGAGAATAAATTGCTAAAGGATTTTGGCATGTTTATTCTTAGTTATTAAGTCTTTACCCACGGAGCCGTCGAGCTCACCCCCCATTTTCCCCTCCATAGGTCATGAGCGAGAAACCGAGACACCGCATCAGGAATGAGGCATTACTCCGATGCAAGTTTTGTTTTTGAAATCATGTTTTAGAAACCAAGGCTTTAGATAGCATTTTGGGACTAAGGATGTATTTTGTATTTTGTTCTTTGAAACTATGATGTAATTGGGCTAAAATGCCCTCTAAAGCTTTGTAATAGCTTTGAAATTCATGTAAATGCAAGCTTGTTGACTTTTAATTGTATTTGATGTAATTTACACATGTTTCATACACATGCATCATTGTATAGCTATATTTGACAAAAAGAAGGATTGAGTTTGCATGTTTTGCATTTGGAATGGAATAGATGTTTAGGAGTGTGGATTGTTGCCTTGAATTGAGTATGGAGATACTCTTGTGATTGAGTTATGATATATGAGGTTGGATGTTAAGTTTTGTACAGGTGGAGGTACTAGGAATGAAGATTGGTTAGTTAAAGTTTTAGGAGAGGTGCTGTCAAAATTGTTGTAAAATTTGACCAGAACTTCTCTTTAGTTTTAGGTCCTCTTAAGGTTTGAATTGGATCAAAGAGTCTTCATGAAGATTGTAGTAGAAGTTCAAAGCTTTCTAAGGGTATATCATTTGTCTCATTTGAACTTGGGGTTAAAAAGTTATGAGGATTAGAACACATTCAGTCACTGTTCAATTAGTTAAGTTACTGTTTCATTGGACCTTTTATGGGCAGTGCCTTTGAGTGGCTTTTTACCTTGCTTAATGATGAAATTAACATTTTCATCCTTCATGAATGTTGTAGAACATCTTGTTATCTTTCCATTGGGGTATAATATGTACTTTTTAGAATTTGGAGCAAGAAGTTAGGACAATTGAAAGATAACAACTAAGGTCCATTTTGGTTGTTCATGTAGCTTATTAGTTTATGATAACTTTGATGAAAAATGATTGAAATCCATGATTTGATGAATCAATGGAGCTAGAGATTTTGAAGTTGATGAATTAAACTTGAATTTTAAGATGTTATGAAGTGTTTAGGCTTTGGAATGAGTATATTTGGAAGTGTATAAATGGTTATGAAGTTAGGTTGAAGTTTGAGATGCATTGGATGAAGATTTGAAGTTTTGGAAATTTGCGTGTCCGTTAAACGGACATGAATGTTCATTAAACGGACAGCCTCGGGTGCAAAAACACCCCTTCCCTTGCCCGTGTCCGTTAAACGGACTTGCATGTCCGTTTAACGGACATTTGCGAGCCATTTGGTACCATTTCACCCGTACCTGTCCGTTAAACGGACATGGCTGTCCGTTTAACAGACAGCTACGGGAAAGATGGTGCATTTTCGAATTTTTAGAGGCCGATTATCGTTTTGTGGTCTTAATGAAAGTTGTAGATCTAGATTTCTCCTTTATAATGGTGTAAAAACGAAAGAAATAAAATTTATAAATCAAAAGTTATGGTGATCGCGCCAAAAGAGTTTCAAATTGATTTAGGATGTGAACATACTTGATTCTTTTGGGCATAAATTCCTCATCCGACCTCCAATTGAGGCGAGGCTTGAACCATTAGATTCATAAGACATATATATTTCTTGTCACAAAAAATTGGTATCATTTGGAGTCAAATTGAAAAAGTTTACATTGAAACAAGTGAGAGGTCAGTTTGGAGATCATATTTGGAGTATGAGCTCTTTTAGGTTTTTAAAGCATAACTTGAGTTATACAACTCCATTTGAGGTGATTCTTGTTGCAAAACGAACTTGAGGCTTAGGGCTACAATTTATATGAAGAAGTTAACTTATGATTTTGAGGTTTACATAGTGTGCGCTCGCCACGAATGTGAAGGTACAGCTTAGGACCTGGCAAGGTTATAAGCACAAGGTTTATGATCATGCAGTGTTAATGTCGAAACAAGTCTATTTTTGTGGTGAGGAATCCCGCCCTCGTGGGATGCATGGCCGGGCGTCACGTAGGAAGTGGGACCCGCGATCCACCGGAGTGGGGTTCCAACACTTTTCAACCGATCCTCTCTCTTAGATTCAATCAATCTTTTTCAATTTAATCTCAAAATCCACAAATGCATATGGAGAGGTAGATGAAGGTCTTAGAAATCTAACACTTCCAAAATGCATAACTTTTCACTCAAGAGTCCAAATTTGACAAATTAGGTATCAATGGAAAGATAACAGAAAGCTCTACAATTTCCATGAGGACTCAAAGACAAATTCCAATGCAATAGGGGTCAAAATTCACTTCAAAATATTTGTCCTGAAAATCTCATCCTAAACAGTAACACATCTTCTAAAAATCATAACTTACTATTCCATTGTCCAAAAAGTCCATGTTTTTTATCAATGAAAAGATCAGAACACATTCTAAAACTTTCATGAAAAACTTGGAAGAAAATTCAACCTCCAAAAGGGTCATAATTCCAATCAAAATTTTTGCCCCATAAACTCACCCTAAACCACATCCAAGCTTCAATAATTCATAACTTTCAATTCCCACATCCAAAAATGGCATATTATACATCATTGAAAAGCTATGAAATTCCTCTATAACTTTCAATAAGGCTACTTGATCCAATTCAAATCATATCAATCCAGAATTTGCCTCAAAGCACAGCATCCACAAAACCTACCCTTGTGGACATTTTCAAAAACAAAGCACATCAATCTTTGGAATAACATCCAAAAGTCAATGGATCATAACTTTCAACCCCGATATCGAAAAAATTTCATACTTTATAGAGATAGAAAGCTAACAAGAAAAGCTACAACTTTCATGAAGACCAATTTAGCAAAATCTACCTAAATCAACCCAGAAAAATTTCCAAAGTTTCAGATCACAAAATGCAATTCTAGAGCTACTGTTCATCCCTACACCCTTTTCCACATTCATGTCAAAATTTGGGACTCTTAAAGACAAAATTGAACATCATTTCCTTTACAAGAAATATAGCCAAACACCTCTAGTTTAATTCAAACTAAAAATCATCTCAATTGCATAATCATAGAAAAAGTTATGGCTAAATCATTGAAAGATACTCAAATCAAAATTTCCAGATTATCACCTAACTCTTCTCCTACCTCTTCCACACCATTTCCTCACCAATAACCACTCAATTCACTCAAGATATCAACCACAACTAAGGCAAAGCCTCTACTTGAACATTAACCTACAACATAGCATCAACATGCACTTAATTCTTCATACTTTTCCTACACTCTTCCAAACATCAATTCATTCCAATTTTTACTTCCAACACATCTCTAACTCTCATTCATCATATTCTACATCATTCATTAATCATCAATAAAAACAAGAAATTCACACACCCATATACCCAAAACACAATTTCCATGGAATTAATTGTAAATAACATCACAAATGATTTATGTAACTACAAATCCATGATATTAGACACAAGTCTTACCTAATTAAGCTTCCAAATCTTCCAATCTCCAAAATTGTCACAAACTCTCTAACTTCCACTACCATACACGATCATCATCATCTAGAGGGGGGTAGAAGGATTAGGTTTTTAGTGAACCAAAAGAAGAGAAAGCAAGGTGAAAGAGAGTATAAAAGATGGTCAAAAACAAGAAGAAACAAGGAAGAGGAGAAGCTATGAAAATTGGTGGAGAATTCTCACTTAAATCACCAATAGCCTTTAAAATGAGAAGCATCGTGGAAGAGCAATATAAAAAGGGGTTAAAAACTTAAGTGGACTTAGGGCAATGTTTGGCAAGTGACTTATGTCACTTGCCACATGTCCAATTCTTAGCAAATAAGTCACATTTCTATTTTAATGATCTCCCAATTTTCAATGGCACTTGTTACTAATTCCTAAAGTCATTTAGAAAATTTTCCATTGCCATTGGACAATAATTTCTACTACCATTAAACAATTATTTTGCCACTTGGTATTTTTCCTAGTCCAAAAATTACCTCGAATTTTCAGAAAAAATTTTCTAAAATTCTCCAAAAATTCTAAATCCACAATGACCCTCTCCAACTCAATTTTTCATACAAACAAACCACATTTTTTTAGTAACAATCACATTTATTAACAACTATACTGAGAAATGTCATGAATGCATGTACAGTCATTTTCATGTGCAAAATTTACTATTCACGTGTATGTGTATGCTGTATTATGCATGAACATGTAATGGTGTTTCTAAGCACTCATTAACCACTCCGAATTACTATTCTAACCTCCCCGTCAGTGATGGGATGTTACACTTCATCTTACTTTCATCGTCTCACTTTTATCGTCTTACTTTGACTTTGTCTTACTTTTATCATCTTACTTGTATCGTCTTACTTTCACTTCGTCTTACTTTGACTTCGTCGTACTTTCACATCGTCTTACTTTTATTGTCTTACTTTCATCGTCTTACTTCTATCGTCTTACTTTCACTTCGTCTTATTTTTATCGTCTTACTTCTATCGTCTTACTTTCACTTCGTCTCACTTTTATCGTCTTACTTCTATCGTGTTACTTTCACTTCGTCTTACTTTCACTTCGTCTTACTTTTAATATAGTGCACAGATAAAAGTAATATGAAGCGAAAAGTAAGACGAACTGGAAACTGAGACGAAGCGGTTACCATATTATGCTATATAATATTACAATTCTTCAAGATACAATCTTGATCAACGCATTTACAATCTATCGTCTTACTTCCACTTCGTCTTACTTTTATCGTCTTACTTCTATCGTCTTATTTTCACTTCGTCTTACTTTCATCGTCTCACTTTTATCGTCTTACTTCTATCGTCTTACTTTGATTTCGTCTTACTTTGACTTCATCTTACTTCCACTTCGTCTTACTTCTATCGTCTTACTATCACTTCATCTTACTTTTATCGTCTTACTTTGACTTCGTTTTACTTTTATCGTCTTACATTAACTTCGTCTTACTTTTATCATCTTACTTTCACTTCGTCTTACTTTGACTCCGTCGTACTTTCACATCGTCTTACTTTGATCGTCTTACTTTTATCGGCTTACTTCTATCGTCTTACTTTTACTTCGTCTTACTTTTATCGTCTTACTGCTATCGTCTTACTTTCATTTCGTCTCACTTTTATCGTCTTACTTTTATCGTCTTACTTCTATCGTCCTATTTTCACTTCGTCTTACTTTCACTTCGTCTTACTTTTAATATAGTGCACAGATAAAAGTAACACGAACATATATAATATTACAATTCTTCAAGATACAATGTTGATCAACGCATTTACAATCTTCCTATTAGATCACAAGTAGCTGGTATATGGACTGACGCTGACGATGAACAACTTGATAAATCTCCTTATATCCAAGTCTGCACTAACTCAGGATCGAGTTATATAATTCAATCTTTATCATGCATGCTACGATTTTGGCTGAACCTTCTTCTATAGAGAACAACAATAAAGATTCCGAGAATTTGGCTAAACCTTCTTCTATTTCACAATTGTCTGAAGCTCTTCATAAGGAAGCTCAGGTGTGCAAAATAACAGTGTTTCCTGAAGACCACAATGGAGAAGTAGAAAAGCTTATTGTAGGAGAAAATAAAACACAAGCATCCAAAAAAGGAACTCCTAATTCATTGAAGGCAAAGTCCAAAGTTGGGAAGAAATCTTCAAGAAAAGTAAAAGTTCATTTCAAATCAAAAAAGAAAGTGTTACAAACTTGGAGCACCTACATTCAGGGGAGAAAAATCTGAAAAAGGATGCCTCAAATAAAGAAGACATTGGGTATCTGGAGATTAAAAAGAACAAAGAAAGGGTTTTTGGTGAGAAGAAAAGGACTACAGAAAAGGGGGAAGACGTTGGGAATATGGAGATTAAAAAGAACAAAGAAAGGGTTTTTGATGAGAAGAAAAGGAGTACAGAAAAGGGGGAGGACGTTGTGAATTTGGAGATTAAAAAGAACAAAGAAAGGGTTGTTGGTGAGAAGAAAAGGAGTACAGAAAAGGGGGATGGGCTAGATCAGAGCTTGAAAGGTAAACAACATTGAGAAAAGAATGATAAGAAAATTGATAGGAAGGAAAAGAGCCACCGAGATGAAAACAAAAAGGAAAAGTTAGGTGGGTGGATCTTTATGTGTAATGGAAAGACTAAGCCAGATTGTTTTCGTTATAGTGTTATGGGTGTGACTATGGCTAAAAAAGGTCTTATGTTGAGTATAAAATCGTAGGCCATCTATGCACACAATCAAACGTGAACGAAAGTAAAAAACGGAAACATAAAACACGAAAAAGAAGCGAGAAGGAAAACTGACCAAGAAGGAAAACTGACCACAGCTAGAAACAACATGATAAATCTCCTCATATCGAAGTCTGCACTAACTCAGGTCCGAGTTATAAAATTCAATCTTCCACTTTTGTTTCCGCGAGGTAAATCACGATGCCATCACGGTATTAAGCGGTGATTACAACCGCAGAAATTGCTGCAGAGAAACTCCAAATGTTGAACAAAACCCTATGAAAGTCGAAGGAAAAAACAAAAAAACAAAAAGGAAAAAAAATCAACGACTCCAAAGAAACAAAAACAAAAACGAAAACTTACCAAAGCTGGAGAGTACAAACCAAAAAAAGTGGATGAACTTTTATACACACAATAAAAAGTCGATGGAAGTCGAAAAACACGCAAACAAAAAAAGGAAAACGAAAACGAAAACGAAAACAAAAACTTACCACAGGTGCAGAGAAACAAAAGCAAAAACGAAAACTTTCCAAAGTTGTAGGTCATCTGCACACATAAAAAAAAGTGGATGAAACTGGAAGGAAAAAAACCGCATATAAAAAAATGGGCAAAAATGAAGGAATAAACGAAAACCAAAACCGAAAACTAACTAAAAACGAAAACTTACCCAGGCTCGAGAGAAAACTGTAGGCTGTCTGTGCACACAATCAAACATGAACGAAAGTAAAAAATGGAAACATAAAACACGAAAAAGAAGCGAGAAGGAAAACTGACCAAGAAGGAAAACTGACCACAGCTGGAAACGAAAGAAGTGAGAAAGCAGAGGAACACAAGGGCGGAGAGGAAAAACAAAGAGAAAGAAAGGACACAACATTCAATGAACAGATATAAGGCGTCACAAGGGCATGGATTGCGTGGTTGCCTGACAAAATAAGCCGTCAGAAGATGGATTGCGTGGTTAATAAGTAAATTGATGGGCGGGATGGATTGAGTGGTCAAACAAAAGAAACAAATATAAGATGCTCAATTAAATGGACGATGGGAATGGATTGCGTGGTCGTCCATCCCAACTCCCTCTTAGTATATATACTTAAAGAGAAATGTTTTTTTAATTCATTAACTTTAAAAGAATTACAAAAATGTAAAATAGAATGTCATTTACGGAAGACCAATATTTTGGATTAAGAATATATATGTAGGCAAAATTTTCACTACTCTGTTTCAAAATCGAAGTTTCAAGATGTGAGGCGTTAGATTAGTTGGACTACGTCACCTATTAGTTAGGTGAAGTTAAATTGTTACGACAGTTCTATTATTAATCCTGGGCTGACTAATAGTGGAAGGTTGTTGCGTGATTCATTTAGTAGTTGGCTAGGGAGTATTTATTTTGTATTTCTCTTATTTGTAACCCAAAAAAAATTTCTACCACTCACCTAATTCTATTTCGTCGAATTTCAATAAAAAAGAGACACAGAGACAAATTTTGTGACGTTCTGTAACCCTGTGTATGGTTGCTGTTCCCGTTAGTGGGGACAGATAACAGGACAAAAAAATCATGTCCTTTAGTGATATTTGGTTGTTGTTTCACCACTCTTGTCTTCTGTCTCTGAATGACAGAAGACCAAAATTTATGTCTACCCTAAAATCGAAGGACACAGGATTTGTGTTCCTGTCTCCGGAAACTAAAACGTTCGTTTCTCCAAATTGCCCCATCCAATCGTCTGGGTTCTCCACCACCAAAGCTCGTCGCCGTCTTCATCTCGCCTGTCGTCTGGGTTCTCCACATCGCTTTGTACACAATATGCTAGCCTGGAATCTGTGTTGGATCGGAAAAAGAAAGCATGCTTAGTATGGAGAAACGATATATTTCAAAACTTTTTAAGAAATCATCTTGCAGCGGAAGCAATATATCCAAATCAACATGCTAATCCATACATGATATGGTATAAGGATAATAAAACCAAGAACAAGATAAAAGGAATTACCGACTCCTTCGCCACTGACTTTAAATCTCTCGCGCTATCCTCTCCTTCTTATATCCAAATCCTTTGCCTTTGAGTCTTTTCCTTTAGCAATCTATCTTCTTCCTTGTTGAAGTATCCTCAACCAATTAGATTTACCACTTGTTCTTCAAGGACAACTAGGTTTACAAAATCTTTTGGTGGGAAAGGAGAAGAAATATTTGGAGGAGATTTTCTTAGAAGAAGAAGAACCAAAATTGAAACTCTTTCAATTCTTTCACTTAGGAATTTCTGTTCTACCTTGCATGAAAGGAGAGAATGTCTAAAACCATGCAAGAACCCTTTTTACATCTCAATTTCGAAATATGCATGAATGGAAAGAGTGAGAGGCATCCAATGCATCACTTACATTAATCACTCATCAAATAGCCAATAAATGAGACTTACTTCATTTATCTTTAAAATGACTATTTGAAAAGACCATAACCTATAATTGAATACCCATTTCGGTTTTGGCAAGAAGAAAGAAGGAAGATGGTCCATCTAATGCACATCTTTCATCTTTAATCTAATGAATGCAAATAGGTTACATGCCAACATTAAAAGCCAACCATTAAACCATTTAATGGTAAGTTCATAACTCCATTTAATAATGATGAACCATAATAAAGACCATCTTTATTTAGTATTTTAATGTCAAATGTGTGGTTACACATCTAACCTAACACAATTTTGAAATTGCTTCTTCTCCATTTAAAAAAATTGTTTTAATATAATTAATCTAATCAATTACATTAAACCAAAATAAGCCCATTTCTAAATGAACATATGGGCTTCCAATTAACCATTAATTAGTATAAGCCCATCATTCGATTATGGACTTCTAAAGCCTCCAAACTACTTCTTACTTAGCTTGATAACCTTCCTTAAAGCCAAGTGGGGAATCTTATTGGACTTTGATAATTCAAGCTCTAATAAGCCCAGAAATAATTCAATCTCATTGGAATTAATTCTAGCTTATTAACTAAATGTCATTCCACTAAAGTCAATTAGTTGAACTCTTGAATTATTAAATATTATGAGAATATGTCCAATTGAAAACCCTATTTAGAACCTTATTATAGCCATCCGCACAACAAAGGGTAAAATTACCGTTTTGCCCTTATGTTGGTTTTTCCTTCTAGATCTCTTATTTTACTTTATATGGTGATTAACACATAAGATCTCATCTTAGTGTTAAGACTTGATGGGTAGCTAGTCCATCAAACCATCTGGCGCCAGTTTAATCACCAAATCTCCTTAAAACATCTGAAGAGATGATAACACTATAAACTCTTTATTTGAGTGAATGTTCTCGATACATGTTTCAATTAATAATTCCAACATGCAGATAATCGGATTAATACCTGTAAAAATCCATTCCGATCATATCAAGAATTATAATGAAACACATATGAGTTCACCACTCATCAAGATTGTGGTTCATAATAGCGAATGCTTAAGTTGTATGTTTTAAGATTAAAGTAACGGCCCACTTTATTCTTGAAAACATACTTGATTCCAGATTCATTTAATAGTGCCATTATCGATAGTCTACTACTATCATGATATGAAACTCATCATTCCCTTTAAGTAAACTCCTTTACTTATATGGAGATAAATCGCAACACTACAGTCTAAACCATAATCAAACGACCAACTTGATTATTCAACTGTGAATCAATTAATTCAGATTATAATAATATACATGTTTCCCATACATCTCTATGTATATGTATATTACTTACAAATGAATCTTGGTACCTTATGACCAGATATATAATGCTCATACAGATAAAACCAAACTCTTTTGTTTTATTAATAATAAATATCTTCATTACAAAATTGTAACTGAAGAAGATAAAGTTACATGTAAATACACTTGCTTTCCAGGGCACTATATTTACATAACTCCAACAATTCGATCCCGTACTTGGTGTTGGTGGGTATATAAAGTTTTGGTCTTTGTTATTGTTCTTTTGTGAGATGAATGCATCTTTGTGTTTTACTTCGTTTTTTTTTTCCCTGAAATTGGCCTTAAACAGCTTCAAAGAAGCAGAAAGTGGAGGATGATTCACCACTGGTCCAAAGTAGTTCAATTGCTTCAGTAATGAAAGATGAAAGTCAAAATCTTGTTAGAATGGAAGTTCAGGAACTAAGGTTGGAGAAAGCACGGGGATTCGATGAGGAATTGAGTAAGGTTTCCGATGATATGGGTATTTCTAAAGTTGTGTGTAGGTCACCGGAGCCGCCGAGAAGAAATCAAATCTGAGACCGATAAATCTCAAGTTCTTGCTAAAGAAAATCTAATTTACCAAAGGTGGAATCTGATACTTGCATTAAATTGGATGTTGTACAAGATTCGGCAGTCGCAGAAGTGTAAGCATCAAAGAATCTTCTGCTTTTTCTCTTTTTGTCATCGATGATTCTTTAATAGATATCTTGTCTTTTCCCCACTCTTCTCTGTCTTGTTTTATTTCTCAGACCTATAAATGTGTCAGATGGAGAAAGCAAAAGAGAAGAGAACTTGAAGATAGATCTGATGGTGAGGATCTTCACAGTCTACTTAGATTTCCATTTTGTATATTGTAAAAGTTATCAACGGAAATGCATTTCTATGAGGCGCCTCCTCTTATGACATCCTCTTCATAGCGGGACTGCTTTGCCAATTTGCTGTTACATCGTAAGGCAACAGGACTACTTGCTCGAATTGAACTCACTCAGTTCCTTTTTTTACATTGCAGGACTTTGGAAATATAGTTGAGAATCAAGAAAGGGTTGAGAGATTGATGAAGAAGTTGTCAGTCTAAACACTGTCCAGGAGATGGGGTAGAGTGGGGGAAATTGTAGAGCTTTAACTAGGAAAGATAGCAATTTTGATTATTAAGCATCATTTTGTATTTCTTATTATTATATATTTTGTATTTATTATGATTCAAATTTATTATTATTATACATTTTGAACTTGGTTATAATTGTTATTCATTTTGTTGTTGTTGTTATTATTATTATTATTATTGTTGGATCCCGTTTCCGAGACCCAACTGCTTAAACACTTAATACGATAATACTGCTTAAACTGATCATGATCATTCTTGAATCGAAGTCAAATCGAATGAAAGTGAAACAAATGCGAAGCGAATAGGGTCGAATACAAATATGAAACAAGCGGATTCAAATCGAACGTAAATGCGGAAACAAAAGTGAAGCGAAATACGAAACGTATTCAACTTTTAATAAACATGTGAAAAAGAAACGGATCAAATTCAACTTGGAAGCAAAACATGCAAATGAAGACAAATCGAGTAGCATGACAAGTGTCCGACATCCAGGAATAGTTTCTTAAAGAAAGCGTCGCGTTGGATACCTTGACCCATCCGAAAGGGTATAAAATTATTTTTTCTCTCTTATTGCTTACTTGCTTTCTTATGCATGCTTTTCATCTATCATACTTGGACTTAGCCTTAAACTAATCCTAATCACTAATTACTTGATTCATCCTATTCATCATATTCTGATTTCTTACCTTAACAGCCTCACACTCATGTCAATAAAATCCATATATTTATTCCCAATTTCAGAAAATCCATAAACTATCATACATAATTCCGGTAGCATAACGACTGCAATTTCAATACCCCAAACCTGCAAATAACTTAAATACACTTCTAAATACCAGATCAATCGATTCAATTTATCCGCATCCAAATCACATTCATGCTCAATTCAATATACCAATCATAATCCAATCCAAAACACATTCATATTAGATTCCGAATCATAATCCCATACAATCACATTTTTAATCCATAACCATCCACAATTTGTATCATTCTATATGCAATTTCCCAAATCATATTCCATCATCATACACATTCATCCATATCTATACATATCCGCTCTTACATTCATAAGATCAAATCAATATATGATTTCATAACCATCCACAAATTCATAAATCATCATACACCTTGAAATAAAATGCTTGTAATACATTAATGGCAATTCAAGCCAAAATTCAAAACTTAAACAACCTCTACTTTATACAAATCACATCTTGTATAAAATGAACATAAAATCTTGACATGCTTTCATCCAATCTCACCTTTCGAACACACGGAGATGGGGATGAAAGGGGGTGAGCTCTGAGCTCGTGGATAATATGCTTATGGATTGAAAAATAAACAAAAGCCATTTCTCAAAACTTTGTCATCTTATAAAGAATTTCATTGTAGGAATTTCCTCCACTGTTTATTTCACAAACACTTCATTTTTCAAACACTAATACACTCTTTCCAAAAACTGTCATAGTTAAAAACCTCACTTTCTTTATTCTCGTAAAACTCACATTCTTCTTTCCACAAAACATGAACAATTCCAAAGATATGAATGCATCACATTTCATACAACATCATATCATATGACACATCAAAATGGTTTGGCAAGTCCATAGTTCATGACGAACCTACACAATTCCATAAAATGGTCTTGTGTAGTCGTATACACATAAGGGAGTCCTAAAAGGAACTCCGTGCCACTTGCGGGTATCCAGGAGAAGGCTATACACATGATGTCTACATGCACGTGACGGTTTCTTGAGGGACTATGCGGCCCCCACATAACATGTAATTCATGAGCTTGAAAACATGTGGCCCATATGGCCCATCTTTGAAAAGCTTGATTTCATGAGCATGACATATATATATGCATTTCTAGCATCACTTTATAATTCACACAATTTGCAAATCATAATTCACTTAAAAATTCTCAATCATTCCAAACAAAGAAAGCATATTTTATATCGTTGCAAAATCAGTTAAATTTCATGTCCCACAAGTTCACATATTAAATTTGCAATCAATTTAAATACAATGAACTCAAAAAAGTATTTTAACTTTATAAAATCATTTGGAATCCATGAGATAAATAATTCAAACCATTCATGAAAACTTATTCAAAAAATAATCCATTTGAAACCATGAACTTAATCATTCATAATCTTTCCAAAATCACTTAATTCAATCTTAAAAAAAAACCATTGAATGAGCAATTTAAATCATTTATAAAAATCGTCCGAAAACAATTATAGGAATTTCTTAAATCATTTGAGAATAATGAACTTAAAAATTCATCATATTTTCAAAATCAATTACAAATCAATAGCTTAGAAACATGCTTACTTTCTTGATTCTTCAAAACTTGCAAATAACTTAAAATTTGAAAAACAACATATTACCCACCTTACATCCATGCCATAAGCTTGTCCATGCTTCAACTTGATCTTTGCTTCTCCCTCTCTTCCCACTTAAAATTACCTAAGCCATAGTCCACCAAATCCAATATCATACTCATTATATTTCTCAAAATTGATTTCATAATTTACAAGCCCATAAGATTTCTAACCTCTCTACATCATAATCTTCCAAAATCCCCACTCATATAATTTGGCATAATGTCTAACTCATTTTTCATCCAAAATCAAACATAACTTATGACATAATTATCAAACTAACTTCAAAAACCATAAGCCCATCACTTTTTCCATATTTCTAAACTAACAAATCACTAAAACTCAAACTTAAAGATTCTCTTACCTCTTTCTCTTCCTATTTTTGAAATTCTTCTTGGCTTGGAGGATAGATATCTTCTCTTTCCTCTTTTCCTTCATGAATCCATGGAAAATCAAGCTTGAATCCCTTTAAATTCAGAAACCCCACCTTTTTCTTCCTTCTTTCTTCACGAAAATCTCCTTTCTCTCTTCCTTCTTCTTATTTCTTCTTTCTTCTTCTAGAATTTTCGTAAGCCTCCTTAAAAAACGACACTCCCATAGTTTATTCACTTAAAAATTGTTAAAGGACCATCATGCCCTTGCTTCTATGCTTTAAAACTTTACTCTTTAGGTGATATTCCAAAAGTGCCCCTAAATTTTACTTTATTTCTTGATTAATTTCGGATCTGATTTACACTATCACTTTGAAGGAATTTATCTAAACTTCCTTCTAGAGAAATGTTCCTCTCAATCATACGAATCCAACGCCACTGACCGGCTCAATTCAGATCAGAAATGAAGAAGTTATAGCCGAAATACTATCGGACCTGCGAAAAATCCGAGACTGAACATTACGCTTGTTTAATTCTAGAAATTGCCAATCTTAGGGATGAAATTAAATTTCGATCCCTTCACAAAATTTGTAGCCCTATATCTTAATTTTATTTTCCCTCAAGAATCAACTCAATCGGAGTTGTACAGCTCCCGAATTTTGCAAAATAGTGAACCATGTTCAGAAAATTATCCAACTTATAACCTATAACCAAATCTCTTACTTTGGTTCAATCAATCTCTTTCCATTTAATCTCCTAAAAATCATAATTCTTCATAAAAATGAAATTAATTGTCTTAGGAATCCAACGCTTCGAGAATCAAATCAATCGGATGTCGGACGAAGGAATTATAAGCAAAAGATTACGAAAGGGATCGGATAAAAAAATAAAGTAACGAAACTTCAAAACCGAACTTTTCAAAAGTCATATCTCTCGATCCCGAACTCAGAATTTGACAAATTTGGTGTCAATAAAAAGATCAAAGGAAGCTCTACAACTTCCCTGAAGTACTCAAAATCAAATTAGGTCTCGAAAGAGGTCAAAAACTCAATCAAAGATTCCATCCAAAACAACTTTTCCTAAACGACTTCCAATTTTTAATCGCTCATAACTCCTAGCCCCGATGGAAAGATAAAAACATCATCTAAAATTTTCCTGAAGACCACTTACTCTAATTCAAACTAAATTCGTACGACGAGTGGCCTCGAAGCATAGAACACACAAATCTAAACTTAATAGCATTTTCAAAACAAAGCATATCTTCGGAAAATCATATCTCTCAATCCCGACATCGAAAAATAGCAAATTTTATGTCCACAAAAAGCTCTCGACAGAGGCTACAATTTTCATGTTAATCATTTTTTCGAATTTTGCCTAAATCAAAAAGTCAACTTTTTCTTCAAAAAGTCAAACTCTAATCGAACTTTGACTGATCATAACTCTCACTTCCGACATCGAAAAATATCAAACTTTATAGCTACAGAAAACTCTTAACATAAACTACAAGTTTCCAGAAGACAATTTTCTCAAATTTTGTCTCAAACAAAAAGTCAACTCTCTCAAGTCAAACTTTCTATCTCCAAAAGTCAACTTTCTTAATTTTTCAAATTCTCTCACTTTCTTTCTTTATTTCTTGATTTTCCACTCCCATTTCAATTAACTCATTCTCTTTCCTCTCATAATCTATATAAATTCATTCAAATATCAAAGTCCTCAAACTAAACAATTCTTTTCTCATAAATTTTCTTAAATTCATAAGTTGTCTCACCAATTTCTTTCTCATTAATATTCATTTTAATATTTCTAATTTTCATCAAAAGTTCGGGGTCCAACATTTTCTCCTCTTAAAAGAATTTCGTCCTCGAAATTCATCGTAGTAAATCATCAAGTAACACATTCTTTGATCTAATTGCTTTTCCAAGAACTCATAATCAATAACTTTTCCTTGATCACACATATTTCTCAACTTATTTGCACTTATTCACTTCTCGTGTCAAATGCCTATCTCCTCAAATCAAACATTTCTTAACACATTTTCACAAGTCATATGGTCCCATTATTTAAGAAACCCAATAAGGACCAATAATCATTTCAATTTAACTAATGGATCTTCCATACATATTTCTTTCCTTAATCTCATCTCATAATTGCATGTACAAAATCAAATCGCCATCATGAACTTCAAATTTCAAGTTCATTAACACACACCTAAAATCAATCAAAGTTCTTAACCTCACTCAAACAATCACTAAATTCATTCTTAATAACCATATGGCCCAAGTATGATCATAATACTGGGCTCTGATACCATCTATGTTGGATCCCGCTTCGAGACCCAACCGCTAAACACTTAATACGATAATATCGCTTAAATCGATCATGATCATTCTTGAATCAAGTCAAATCGAATGAAAGTGAAACAAATGCGGAAGCGAATAGGGTCGAATACAAATATGAAACAAGCGGATTCAAATCGAACGTAAATGCGGAAACAAAAGTGAAGCGAAATACGAAACGTATTCAACTTTTGACAAACATGTGAAAAAGAAATGGATCGAATTCAACTTGGAAGCAAAACATACAAATGAAGACAAATCGAGTAGCATGACAAGTGTCCGACATCCAGGAATAGTTTCTTAAAGAAAGCGTCGCGTTGGATACCTTGACCCATCCGAAAGGGTATAAAATTATTTTTTTCTCTCTTATTGCTTACTTGCTTTCTTATGCATGCTTTTCATCTATCATACTTAGACTTAGCCTTAAACTGATCCTAATCACTAATTACTTGATTCATCATATTCTGATTTCTTACCTTAACAGCCTCACACTCATGTCAATAAAATCCATATATTTATTCCCAATTTCAGAAAATCCATAAACTATCATACATAATTCCGGCAGCATAACGGTTGCAATTTCAATACCCCAAACCTGCAAATAACTTAAATACACTTCTAAATACCAGCTCAATCGATTCAATTTATCCGCATCCAAATCACATTCATGCTCAATTCAATATACCAATCATAATCCAATCCAAAACACATTCATATTAGATTCCGAATCATAATCCCATACAATCACATTTTTAATCCATAACCATCCACAATTTGTATCATTCTATATGCAATTTCCCAAATCATATTCCATCATCATACACATTCATCCATATCTATACATATCCGTCTTACATTCATAAGATCAAATCAATATATGATTTCATAACCATCCACAAATTCATAAATCATCATACACCTTGAAATAAAATGCTTGTAATACATTAATGGCAATTCAAGCCAAAATTCAAAACTTAAACAACCTCTACTTTATACAAATCACATACTGTACAAAAATGAACATAAAATCTTGACATGCTTTCATCCAATCTCCTGCTCGAACACCTGGAGATGGGGATGAAAGGGGGGGTGAGCTACAGAGCTCGTGGATAATATGCTTATGGATTGAAAAATAAACAAAAGCCATTTCTCAAAACTTTGTCATCTTATAAAGAATTTCATTGTAGGAATTTCCTCCACTGTTTATTTCACAAACACTTCATTTTTCAAACACTAATACACTCTTTCCAAAAACTGTCATAGTTAAAAACCTCACTTTCTTTATTCTCGTAAAACTCACATTCTTCTTTCCACAAAACATGAACAATTCCAAAGATATGAATGCATCACATTTCATACAACATCATATCATATGACACATCAAAATGGTTTGGCAAGTCCATAGTTCATGACGAACTACACAATTCCATAAAATGGTCTTGTGTAGTCGTATACACATAAGGGAGTCCTAAAAGGAACTCCGTGCCACTTGCGGGTATCCAGGAGAAGGCTATACACATGATGTCTACATGCACGTGACGGTTTCTTGAGGGACTATGCGGCCCCCACATAACATGTAATTCATGAGCTTGAAAACATGTGGCCCATATGGCCCATCTTTGAAAAGCTTGATTTCATGAGCATGACATATATATATGCATTTCTAGCATCACTTTATAATTCACACAATTTGCAAATCATAATTCACTTAAAAATTCTCAATCATTCCAAACAAAGAAAGCATATTTTATATCGTTGCAAAATCAGTTAAACTTCATGTCCCACAGGTTCACATATTAAATTTGCAATCAATTTAAATACAATGAACTCAAAAAAGTATTTTAACTTTATAAAATCATTTGGAATCCATGAGATAAATAATTCAAACCATTCATGAAAACTTATTCAAAAAATAATCCATTTGAAACCATGAACTTAATCATTCATAATCTTTCCAAAATCACTTAATTCAATCTTTAAAAAAAAACCATTGAATGAGCAATTTAAATCATTTATAAAAATCGTCCGAAAACAATTATAGGAATTTCTTAAATCATTTGAGAATAATGAACTTAACAATTCATCATATTTTCAAAATCAATTACAAATCAATAGCTTAGAAACATGCTTACTTTCTTAATTCTTCAAAACTTGCAAATAACTTAAAATTTGAAAAACAACATATTACCCACCTTACATCCATGCCATAAGCTTGTCCATGCTTCAACTTGATCTTTGCTTCTCCCTCTCTTCCCACTTAAAATTACCTAAGCCATAGTCCACCAAATCCAATATCATACTCATTATATTTCTCAAAATTGATTTCATAATTTACAAGCCCATAAGATTTCTAACCTCTCTACATCATAATCTTCCAAAATCCCCACTCATATAATTTGGCATAATGTCTAACTCATTTTTCATCCAAAATCAAACATAACTTATGACATAATTATCAAACTAACTTCAAAAACCATAAGCCCATCACTTTTTCCATATTTCTAAACTAACAAATCACTAAAACTCAAACTTAAAGATTCTCTTACCTCTTTCTCTTCCTATTTTTGAAATTCTTCTTGGCTTGGAGGATAGATATCTTCTCTTTCCCTCTTTTCCTTCATGAATCCATGGAAAAATCAAGCTTGAATCCCTTTAAATTCAGAAACCCCACCTTTTCTTCCTTCTTTCTTCACGAAAATCTCCTTTCTCTCTTCCTTCTTCTTATTTCTTCTTTCTTCTTCTAGAATTTTCGTAAGCCTCCTTAAAAAACGACACTCCCATAGTTTATTCACTTAAAAATTGTTAAAGGAGCATCATGCCCTTGCTTCTATGCTTTAAAACTTTACTCTTTAGGTGATATTCCAAAAGTGCCCCTAAATTTTACTTTATTTCTTGATTAATTTCGGATCTGATTTACACTATCACTTTGAAGGAATTTGTCTAAACTTCCTTCTAGAGAAATGTTCCTCTCAATCATACGAATCCAACGCCACTGACCGGCTCAATTCAGATCAGAAACGAAGAAGTTATAGAAGAAATACTATCGGACCTGCGAAAAATTCGAGACTGAACATTATGCTTGTTTAATTCCAGAAATTGCCAATCTTAGGGATGAAATTAAATTTCGATCCCTTCACAAAATTTGTAGCCCTATATCTTAATTTTATTTGCCCTCAAGAATCAACTCAATCGGAGTTGTACAGCTCCCGAATTTTGCAAAATACTGAACCATGTTCAAAAAATTATCCAACTTATAACCTATAACCAAATCTCTTACTTTGGTTCAATCAATCTCTTTCCATTTAATCTCCTAAAAAACATAATTCTTCATAAAAATGAAATTAATTGTCTTAGGAATCCAACGCTTCGAGAATCAAATCAATCGGATGTCGGACGAAGGAATTATAAGCAAAAGATTACGAAAGGGATCGGATAAAAAAATAAAGTAACGAAACTTCAAAACCGAACTTTTCAAAAGTCATATCTCTCGATCCAGAACTCAGAATTTGACAAATTTGGTGTCAATAAAAAGATCAAAGGAAGCTCTACAACTTCCCTGAAGTACTCAAAATCAAATTAGGTCTCGAAAGAGGTCAAAAACTCAATCAAAGATTCCATCCAAAACAACTTTTCCTAAACGACTTCCAATTTTTAATCGCTCATAACTCCTAGCCCCGATATCGAAAAATTGCAAACTTTATATCAATGGAAAGATAAAAACATCATCTAAAACTTTCATGAAGACCACTTACTCTAATTAAAACTAAATTCGTACGACGAGTGGCCTCGAAGTATAGAACACACAAATCTATACTTAATAGCATTTTCAAAACAAAGCATATCTTCGGAAAATCATATCTCTCAATCCCGACATCGAAAAATAGCAAATTTTATGTCCACAAAAAGCTCTCGACAGAGGCTACAATTTTCATGTTAATCATTTTCTCGAATTTTGCCTAATTCAAAAAGTCAACTTTTTCTTCAAAAAGTCAAACTCTAATCGAACTTTGACTGATCATAACTCTCACTTCCGACATCGAAAAATATCAAACTTTATAGCTACAGAAAACTCTTAACATAAACTACAAGTTTCCAGAAGACAATTTTCTCAAATTTTGCCTCAAACAAAAAGCCAACTCTCACAAGTCAAACTTTCTATCTCCAAAAGTCAACTTTCTTAATTTTTCAAATTCTCTCACTTTCTTTCTTTATTTCTTGATTTTCCACTCCCATTTCAATTAACTCATTCTCTTTCCTCTCATAATCCATATAAATTCATTCAAAATATCAAAGTCCTCAAAACTAAACAATTCTTTTCTCATAAATTTTTCTTAAATTCATAAGTTGTCTCACCAATTTCTTTCTCATTAATATTCATTTTAATATTTCTAATTTTCATCAAAAGTTCGGGTCCAACATTTTCTCCTCTTAAAAGAATTTCGTCCTCGAAATTCATCGTAGTAAATCATCAAGTAACACATTCTTTGATCTAATTGCTTTTCCAAGAACTCATAATCAATAACTTTTCCTTGATCACACATATTTCTCAACTTATTTGCACTTATTCACTTCTCGTGTCAAATGCCTATCTCCTCAAATCAAACATTTCTTAACACATTTTCACAAGTCATATGGTCCCATTATTTAAGAAACCCAATAAGGACCAATAATCATTTCAATTTAACTAATGGATCTTCCATACATATTTCTTTCCTTAATCTCATCTCATAATTGCATGTACAAAATCAAATCGCCATCATGAACTTCAAATTTCAAGTTCATTAACACACACCTAAAATCAATCAAAGTTCTTAACCTCACTCAAACAATCACTAAATTCATTCTTAATAACCATATGGCCCAAGTATGATCATAATACTGGGCTCTGATACCATCTATGTTGGATCCCGTTTCTGAGACCCAACTGCTTAAACACTTAATACGATAATACTGCTTAAACTGATCATGATCATTCTTGAATCGAAGTCAAATCGAATGAAAGTGAAACAAATGCGAAGCGAATAGGGTCGAATACAAATATGAAACAAGCGGATTCAAATCGAACGTAAATGCGGAAACAAAAGTGAAGCGAAATACGAAACGTATTCAACTTTTGACAAACATGTGAAAAAGAAATGGATCGAATTCAACTTGGAAGCAAAACATACAAATGAAGACAAATCGAGTAACATGACAAGTGTCCGACATCCAGGAATAGTTTCTTAAAGAAAGCGTCGCGTTGGATACCTTGACCCATCCGAAAGGGTATAAAATTATTTTTTTCTCTCTTATTGATTACTTGCTTTCTTATGCATGCTTTTCATCTATCATACTTGGACTTAGCCTTAAACTGATCCTAATCACTAATTACTTGATTCATCCTATTCATCATATTCTGATTTCTTACCTTAACAGCCTCACACTCATGCCAATAAAATCCATATATTTATTCCCAATTTCAGAAAATCCATAAACTATCATACATAATTCCGGCAGCATAACGGCTGCAATTTCAATACCCCAAACCTGCAAATAACTTAAATACACTTCTAAATACCAGCTCAATCGATTCAATTTATCCGCATCCAAATCACATTCATGCTCAATTCAATATACCAATCATAATCCAATCCAAAACACATTCATATTAGATTCCGAATCATAATCCCATACAATCACAATTTTAATCCATAACCATCCACAATTTGTATCATTCTATATGCAATTTCCCAAATCATATTCCTTCATCATACACATTCATCCATATCTATACATATCTGTCTTACATTCATAAGATCAAATCAATATATGATTTCATAACCATCCACAAATTCATAAATCATCATACACCTTGAAATAAAAAGCTTGTAATACATTAATGGCAATTCAAGCCAAAATTCAAAGCTTAAACAACCTCTACTTTATACAAATCACATCTGTACAAAATGAACATAAAATCTTGACATGCTTTCATCCAATCTCACCTTCGAACACCGGAGATGGGGATAAAAGGGGGTGAGCTCTGAGCTCGTGGATAATATGCTTATGGATTGAAAAATAAACAAAAGCCATTTCTCATAACTTTGTCATCTTATAAAGAATTTCATTGTAGGAATTTCCTCCACTGTTTATTTCACAAACACTTCATTTTTCAAACACTAATACACTCTTTCCAAAAACTTTCATAGTTAAAAACCTCACTTTCTTTATTCTTGTAAAACTCACATTCTTCTTTCCACAAAACATAAACAATTCCAAAGATATGAATGCATCACATTTCATACAACATCATATCATATGACACATCAAAATGGTTTGGCAAGTCCATAGTTCATGACGAACTACACAATTCCATAAAATGGTCTTGTGTAGTCGTATACACATAAGGGAGTCCAAAAAGGAACTCCGTGCCACTTGCGGGCAGCCAGGAGAAGGCTATACACATGATGTCTACATGCACGTGACGATTTCTTGAGGGACTATGCGGCACCCAAATAACATGTAATTCATGAGCTTGAAAACATGTGGCCCATATGGCCCATCTTTGAAAAGCTTGATTTCATGAGCATGACATATATATATGCATTTCTAGCATCACTTCATAATTCACACAATTTGCAAATCATAATTCACTTAAAAATTCTCAATCATTCCAAACAAAGAAAGCATATTTTAGATCGTTGCAAAATCGGTTAAACTTCATGTCCCACAAGTTCACATATTAAATTTGCAATCAATTTAAATACAATGAACTCAAAAAGTATTTTAACTTTATAAAATCATTTGGAATCCATGAGATAAATAATTCAAACCATTCATGAAAACTTATTCAAAAATAATCCATTTGAAACCATGAACTTAATCATTCATAATCTTTCCAAAATCACTTAATTCAATCTTAAAAAAACCATTGAATGAGCAATTTAAATCATTTATAAAATCGTCCGAAAACAATTATAGGAATTTCTTAAATCATTTGAGAATAATGAACTTAACAATTCATCATATTTTCAAAATCAATTACAAATCAATAGCTTAGAAACATGCTTACTTTCTTGATTCTTCAAACTTGCAAATAACTTAAAATTTGAAAACAACATATTACCCACCTTACATCCATGCCATAAGCTTGTCCATGCTTCAACTTGATCTTTGCTTCTCCTCTCTTCCCACTTAAAATTACCTAAGTCATAGTCCACCAAATCCAATATCATACTCATTATATTTCTCAAATTTGATTTCATAATTTACAAGCCCATAAGATTTCTAACCTCTACATCATAATCTTCCAAAATCCCCACTCATATAATTTGGCATAATGTCTAACTCATTTTCATCCAAAATCAAACATAACTTATGACATAATTATCAAACTAACTTCAAAACCATAAGCCCATCACTTTTCCATATTTCTAAACTAACAAATCACTAAAACTCAAACTTAAAGATTCTCTTACCTCTTTCTCTTCCTATTTTGAAATTCTTCTTGGCTTGGAGGATAGATATCTTCTCTTTCCTCTTTTCCTTCATGAATCCATGGAAAATCAAGCTTGAATCCTTTAAATTCAGAAACCCCACCTTTTCTTCCTTCTTTCTTCACGAAAATCTCCTTCTCTCTTCCTTCTTCTTATTTCTTCTTTCTTCTTCTAGAATTTTCGTAAGCCTCCTTAAAAAACGACACTCCCATAGTTTATTCACTTAAAAATTGTTAAAGGACCATCATGCCCTTGCTTCTATGCTTTTAAACTTTACTCTTTAGGTGATATTCCAAAAGTGCCCCTAAATTTTACTTTATTTCTTGATTAATTTCGGATCTGATTTACACTATCACTTTGAAGGAATTTGTCTAAACTTCCTTCTAGAGAAATGTTCCTCTCAATCATACGAATCCAACGCCACTGACCGGCTCAATTCAGATCAGAAACGAAGAAGTTATAGCTGAAATACTATCGGACCTGCGAAAAATCTGAGACTGAACATTACGCTTGTTTAATTCCAGAAATTGCCAATCTTAGGGATGAAATTAAATTTCGATCCCTTCACAAAATTTGTATCCCTATATCTTAATTTTATTTGCCCTCAAGAATCAACTCAATCGGAGTTGTACAGCTCCCAAATTTTGCAAAATACTGAACCATGTTCAGAAAATTATCCAACTTATAACCTATAACCAAATCTCTTACTTTGGTTCAATCAATCTCTTTCTATTTAATCTCCTAAAAATCATAATTCTTCATAAAAATGAAATTAATTGTCTTAGGAATCCAACGCTTCGAGAATCAAATCAATCGGATGTCGGACGAAGGAATTATAAGCAAAAGATTACGAAAGGGATCGGATAAAAAAATAAAGTAACGAAACTTCAAAACCGAACTTTTCAAAAGTCATATCTCTCGATCCCGAACTCAGAATTTGACAAATTTGGTGTCAATAAAAAGATCAAAGGAAGCTCTACAACTTCTCTGAAGTACTCAAAATCAAATTAGGTCTCGAAAGAGGTCAAAAACTCAATCAAAGATTCCATCCAAAACAACTTTTCCTAAACGACTTCCAATTTTTAATCACTCATAACTCCTAGCCCCGATATCGAAAAATTGCAAACTTTATATCAATGGAAAGATAAAAACATCATCTAAAACTTTCATGAAGACCACTTACTCTAATTCAAACTAAATTCGTACGATGAGTGACCTCGAAGCATAGAACACACAAATCTATACTTAATAGCATTTTCAAAACAAAGCATATATTCGGAAAATCATATCTCTCAATCCCGACATCGAAAAATAGCAAACTTTATGTCCACAAAAAGCTCTCGACAGAGGCTACAATTTTCATGTTAATCATTTTCTTGAATTTTGCCTAAATCAAAAAGTCAACTTTTTCTTCAAAAAGTCAAACTCTAATCGAAATTTGACTGATCATAACTCTCACTTCCGACATCGAAAAATATCAAACTTTATAGCTACAGAAAACTCTTAACATAAACTACAAGTTTCCAGAAGACAATTTTCTCAAATTTTGCCTCAAACAAAAAGCCAACTCTCTCAAGTCAAACTTTCTATCTCCAAAAGTCAACTTTCTTAATTTTTCAAATTCTCTCACTTTCTTTCTTTATTTCTTGATTTTCCACTCCCATTTCAATTAACTCATTCTCTTTCCTCTCATAATCCATATAAATTCATTCAAATATCAAAGTCCTCAAAACTAAACAATTCTTTTCTCATAAATTTTTCTTAAATTCATAAGTTGTCTCACCAATTTCTTTCTCATTAATATTCATTTTAATATTTCTAATTTTCATCAAAAGTTCGGGGTCCAACATTTTTCTCCCTCTTAAAAGAATTTCGTCCTCGAAATTCATACGTAGTAAATCATCAAGTAACACATTCTTTGATCTAATTGCTTTTCCAAGAACTCATAATCAATAACTTTTCCTTGATCACACATATTTCTCAACTTATTTGCACTTATTCACTTCTCGTGTCAAATGCCTATCTCCTCAAATCAAACATTTCTTAACACATTTTCACAAGTCATATGGTCCCATTGTTTAAGAAACCCAATAAGGACCAATAATCATTTCAATTTAACTAATGGATCTTCCATATATATTTCTTTCCTTAATCTCATCTCATAATTGCATGTACAAAATCAAATCGTCATCATGAACTTCAAATTTCAAGTTCATTAACACACACCTAAAATCAATCAAAGTTCTTAACCTCACTCAAACAATCACTAAATTCATTCTTAATAATCATATGACCCAAGTATGATCATATCTTGGGCTCGATACCATCTATGTTGGATCCCGTTTTCGAGACCCAACTGCTTAAACACTTAATACGATAATACTGCTTAAACTGATCATGATCATTCTTGAATCGAAGTCAAATCGAATGAAAGTGAAACAAATGCGAAGCGAATAATAGGTCGAATACAAATATGAAACAAGCGGATTCAAATCGAGCGTAAATGCGAAACAAAAGTGAAGCGAAATCTAAACGTATTCAACTTTTGACAAACATGTGAAAAGAAATGGATCGAATTCAACTTGGAAGCAAAACATACAAATGAAGACAAATCGAGTAACATGACAAGTGTCCGACATCCAGGAATAGTTTCTTAAAGAAAGCGTCGCGTTGGATACCTTGACCCATCCGAAAGGGTATAAAATTATTTTTTTCTCTCTTATTGATTACTTGCTTTCTTATGCATGCTTTTCATCTATCATACTTGGACTTAGCCTTAAACTGATCCTAATCACTAATTACTTGATTCATCCTATTCATCATATTCTGATTTCTTACCTTAACAGCCTCACACTCATGCCAATAAAATCCATATATTTATTCCCAATTTCAGAAAATCCATAAACTATCATACATAATTCCTAAAAGATAACTACTGCAATTTCAATACCCCAAACCTGCAAATAACTTAAATACACTTCTAAATACCAGCTCAATCGATTCAATTTATCCGCATCCAAATCACATTCATGCTCAATTCAATATACCAATCATAATCCAATCCAAAACACATTCATATTAGATTAGAATCATAATCCCATACAATCACATTTTAATCCATAACCATCCACAATTTGTATCATTCTATATGCAATTTCCCAAATCATATTCCATCATCATACACATTCATCCATATCTATACATATCCGTCTTACATTCATAAGATCAAATCAATATATGATTTCATAACCATCCACAAATTCATAAATCATCATACACCTTGAAATAAAATGCTTGTAATACATTAATGGCAATTCAAGCCAAAATTCAAAACTTAAACAACCTCTACTTTATACAAATCACATCTTGTACAAAAATGAACATAAAATCTTGACATGCTTTCATCCAATCTCACCTTTCGAACACACGGAGATGGGGATGAAAGGGGTGAGCTCTGAGCTCGTGGATAATATGCTTATGGATTGAAAAATAAACAAAAGCCATTTCTCATAACTTTGTCATCTTATAAAGAATTTCATTGTAGGAATTTCCTCCACTGTTTATTTCACAAACACTTTATTTTTCAAACACTAATACACTCTTTCCAAAAACTGTCATAGTTAAAAACCTCACTTTCTTTATTCTCGTAAAACTCACATTCTTCTTTCCACAAAACATGAACAATTCCAAAGATATGAATGCATCACATTTCATACAACATCATATCATATGACACATCAAAATGGTTTGGCAAGTCCATAGTTCATGACGAACTACACAATTCCATAAAATGGTCTTGTGTAGTCGTATACACATAAGGGAGTCCTAAAAGGAATTCCGTGCCACTTGCGGGCAGCCAGGAGAAGGCTATACACATGATGTCTACGTGCACGTGACGATTTCTTGAGGGATTATGCGGCACCCACATAACATGTAATTCATGAGCTTGAAAACATGTGGCCCATATGGCCCATCTTTGAAAAGCTTGATTTCATGAGCATGACATATATATATGCATTTCTAGCATCACTTCATAATTCACACAATTTGCAAATCATAATTCACTTAAAAATTCTCAATCATTCCAAACAAAGAAAGCATATTTTAGATCGTTGCAAAATCAGTTAAACTTCATGTCCCACAAGTTCACATATTAAATTTGCAATCAATTTAAATACAATGAACTCAAAAAAGTATTTTAACTTTATAAAATCATTTGGAATCCATGAGATAAACAATTCAAACCATTCATGAAAACTTATTCAAAAAATAATCCATTTGAAACCATGAACTTAATCATTCATAATCTTTCCAAAATCACTTAATTCAATCTTTAAAAAAAAACCATTGAATGAGCAATTTAAATCATTTATAAAAATTGTCCGAAAACAATTATAGGAATTTCTTAAATCATTTGAGAATAATGAACTTAACAATTCATCATATTTTCAAAATCAATTACAAATCAATAGCTTAGAAACATGCTTACTTTTTTATTCTTCAAAACTTGCAAATAACTTAAAATTTGAAAACAACATATTACCCACCTTACATCCATGCCATAAGCTTGTCCATGCTTCAACTTGATCTTTGCTTCTCCCTCTCTTCCCACTTAAAATTACCTAAGCCATAGTCCACCAAATCCAATATCATACTCATTATATTTCTCAAAATTGATTTCATAATTTACAAGCCCATAAGATTTCTAACCCTCTACATCATAATCTTCCAAAATCCCCACTCATATAATTTGGCATAATGTCTAACTCATTTTTCATCCAAAATCAAACATAACTTATGACATAATTATCAAACTAACTTCAAAAACCATAAGCCCATCACTTTTTCCATATTTCTAAACTAACAAATCACTAAAACTCAAACTTAAAGATTCTCTTACCTCTTTCTCTTCCTATTTTTGAAATTCTTCTTGGCTTGGAGGATAGATATCTTCTCTTTCCCTCTTTTCCTTCATGAATCCATGGAAAATCAAGCTTGAATCCTTTAAATTCAGAAACCCCACCTTTTCTTCCTTCTTTCTTCACGAAAATCTCCTTTCTCTCTTCCTTCTTCTTATTTCTTCTTTCTTCTTCTAGAATTTTCGTAAGCCTCCTTAAAAAACGACACTCCCATAGTTTATTCACTTAAAAATTGTTAAAGGAGCATCATGCCCTTGCTTCTATGCTTTAAAACTTTACTCTTTAGGTGATATTCCAAAAGTGCCCCTAAATTTTACTTTATTTCTTGATTAATTTCGGATCTGATTTACACTATCACTTTGAAGGAATTTGTCTAAACTTCCTTCTAGAGAAATGTTCCTCTCAATCATACGAATCCAACGCCACTGACCGGCTCAATTCAGATCAAAAACGAAGAAGTTATAGCCGAAATACTATCGGACCTGCGAAAAATTCGAGACTGAACATTATGCTTGTTTAATTCCAGAAATTGCCAATCTTAGGGATGAAATTAAATTTCGATCCCTTCACAAAATTTGTATCCCTATATCTTAATTTTATTTTCCCTCAAGAATCAACTCAATCGGAGTTGTACAGCTCCCAAATTTTGCAAAATACTGAACCATGTTCAGAAAATTATCCAACTTATAACCTATAACCAAATCTCTTACTTTGGTTCAATCAATCTCTTTCTATTTAATCTCCTAAAAATCATAATTCTTCATAAAAATGAAATTAATTGTCTTAGGAATCCAACGCTTCGAGAATCAAATCAATCGGATGTCGGACGAAGGAATTATAAGCAAAAGATTACGAAAGGGATCGGATAAAAAAATAAAGTAACGAAACTTCAAAACCGAACTTTTCAAAAGTCATATCTCTCGATCCCGAACTCAGAATTTGACAAATTTGGTGTCAATAAAAAGATCAAAGGAAGCTCTACAACTTCTCTGAAGTACTCAAAATCAAATTAGGTCTCGAAAGAGGTCAAAAACTCAATCAAAGATTCCATCCAAAACAACTTTTCCTAAACGACTTCCAATTTTTAATCACTCATAACTCCTAGCCCCGATATCGAAAAATTGCAAACTTTATATCAATGGAAAGATAAAAACATCATCTAAAACTTTCATGAAGACCACTTACTCTAATTCAAACTAAATTAAATACGATGAGTGACCTCAAGCATAGAACACACAAATCTATACTTAATAGCATTTTCAAAACAAAGCATATATTCGAAAATCATATCTCTCAATCCCGACATCGAAAAATAGCAAACTTTATGTCCACAAAAGCTCTCGACAGAGGCTACAATTTTCATGTTAATCATTTTCTTGAATTTTGCCTAAATCAAAAGTCAACTTTTTCTTCAAAAGTCAAACTCTAATCGAAATTTGGTGATCATAACTCTCACTTCCGACATCGAAAAATATCAAACTTTATAGCTACAGAAAACTCTTAACATAAACTACAAGTTTCAGAAGACAATTTTCTCAAATTTTGCCTCAAACAAAAGCCAACTCTCTCAAGTCAAACTTTCTATCTCCAAAGTCAACTTTCTTAATTTTTCAAATTCTCTCACTTTCTTTCTTTATTTCTTGATTTTCCACTCCCATTTCAATTAACTCATTCTCTTTCCTCTCATAATCCATATAAATTCATTCAAATATCAAAGTCCTCAAAACTAAACAATTCTTTTCTCATAAATTTTCTTAAATTCATAAGTTGTCTCACCAATTTCTTTCTCATTAATATTCATTTTAATATTTCTAATTTTCATCAAAAGTTCGGGTCCAACATTTTCTCCTCTTAAAAGAATTTCGTCCTCGAAATTCATACGTAGTAAATCATCAAGTAACACATTCTTTGATCTAATTGCTTTTCCAAGAACTCATAATCAATAACTTTTCCTTGATCACACATATTTCTCAACTTATTTGCACTTATTCACTTCTCGTGTCAAATGCCTATCTCCTCAAATCAAACATTTCTTAACACATTTTCACAAGTCATATGGTCCCATTGTTTAAGAAACCCAATAAGGACCAATAATCATTTCAATTTAACTAATGGATCTTCCATATATATTTCTTTCCTTAATCTCATCTCATAATTGCATGTACAAAATCAAATCGTCATCATGAACTTCAAATTTCAAGTTCATTAACACACACCTAAAATCAATCAAAGTTCTTAACCTCACTCAAACAATCACTAAATTCATTCTTAATAATCATATGACCCAAGTATGATCATAATACTGGGCTCTGATACCATCTATGTTGGATCCCGTTTCTGAGACCCAACTGCTTAAACACTTAATACGATAATACTGCTTAAACTGATCATGATCATTCTTGAATCGAAGTCAAATCGAATGAAAGTGAAACAAATGCGGTTTAATAGGGTCGAATACAAATATGAAACAAGCGGATTCAAATCGAACGTAAATGCGGAAACAAAAGTGAAGCGAAATACGAAACGTATTCAACTTTTGACAAACATGTGAAAAAGAAATGGATCGAATTCAACTTGGAAGCAAAACATACAAATGAAGACAAATCGAGTAACATGACAAGTGTCCGACATCCAGGAATAGTTTCTTAAAGAAAGCGTCGCGTTGGATACCTTGACCCATCCGAAAGGGTATAAAATTATTTTTTTCTCTCTTATTGATTACTTGCTTTCTTATGCATGCTTTTCATCTATCATACTTGGACTTAGCCTTAAACTGATCCTAATCACTAATTACTTGATTCATCCTATTCATCATATTCTGATTTCTTACCTTAACAGCCTCACACTCATGCCAATAAAATCCATATATTTATTCCCAATTTCAGAAAATCCATAAACTATCATACATAATTCCTAAGAAGATAATAACTGCAATTTCAATACCCCAAACCCGCAAATAACTTAAATACACTTCTAAATACCAGCTCAATCGATTCAATTTATCCGCATCCAAATCACATTCATGCTCAATTCAATATACCAATCATAATCCAATCCAAAACACATTCATATTAGATTCCGAATCATAATCCCATACAATCACATTTTTAATCCATAACCATCCACAATTTGTATCATTCTATATGCAATTTCCCAAATCATATTCCATCATCATACACATTCATCCATATCTATACATATCCGTCTTACATTCATAAGATCAAATCAATATATGATTTCATAACCATCCACAAATTCATAAATCATCATACACCTTGAAATAAAATGCTTGTAATACATTAATGGCAATTCAAGCCAAAATTCAAAACTTAAACAACCTCTACTTTATACAAATCACATACTGTACAAAAATGAACATAAAATCTTGACATGCTTTCATCCAATCTCCTGCTCGAACACCTGGAGATGGGGATGAAAGGGGGGGTGAGCTACAGAGCTCGTGGATAATATGCTTATGGATTGAAAAATAAACAAAAGCCATTTCTCATAACTTTGTCATCTTATAAAGAATTTCATTGTAGGAATTTCCTCCACTGTTTATTTCACAAACACTTTATTTTTCAAACACTAATACACTCTTTCCAAAAACTGTCATAGTTAAAAACCTCACTTTCTTTATTCTCGTAAAACTCACATTCTTCTTTCCACAAAACATGAACAATTCCAAAGATATGAATGCATCACATTTCATACAACATCATATCATATGACACATCAAAATGGTTTGGCAAGTCCATAGTTCATGACGAACTACACAATTCCATAAAATGGTCTTGTGTAGTCGTATACACATAAGGGAGTCCTAAAAGGAATTCCGTGCCACTTGCGGGCAGCCAGGAGAAGGCTATACACATGATGTCTCGTGCGCGTGGCGATTTCTTGAGGATTATCGGCACCCACATAACATGTAATTCATGAGCTTGAAAACATGTGGCCCATATGGCCCATCTTTGAAAAGCTTGATTTCATGAGCATGACATATATATATGCATTTCTAGCATCACTTCATAATTCACACAATTTGCAAATCATAATTCACTTAAAAATTCTCAATCATTCCAAACAAAGAAAGCATATTTTAGATCGTTGCAAAATCGTTAAACTTCATGTCCCACAAGTTCACATATTAAATTTGCAATCAATTTAAATACAATGAACTCAAAAAGTATTTTAACTTTATAAAATCATTTGGAATCCATGAGATAAACAATTCAAACCATTCATGAAAACTTATTCAAAAATAATCCATTTGAAACCATGAACTTAATCATTCATAATCTTTCCAAAATCACTTAATTCAATCTTTAAAAAAACCATTGAATGAGCAATTTAAATCATTTATAAAATTGTCCGAAAACAATTATAGGAATTTCTTAAATCATTTGAGAATAATGAACTTAACAATTCATCATATTTTCAAAATCAATTACAAATCAATAGCTTAGAAACATGCTTACTTTTTTATTCTTCAAAACTTGCAAATAACTTAAAATTTGAAAACAACATATTACCCACCTTACATCCATGCCATAAGCTTGTCCATGCTTCAACTTGATCTTTGCTTCTCCCTCTCTTCCCACTTAAAATTACCTAAGCCATAGTCCACCAAATCCAATATCATACTCATTATATTTCTCAAAATTGATTTCATAATTTACAAGCCCATAAGATTTCTAACCTCTCTACATCATAATCTTCCAAAATCCCCACTCATATAATTTGGCATAATGTCTAACTCATTTTCATCCAAAATCAAACATAACTTATGACATAATTATCAAACTAACTTCAAAAACCATAAGCCCATCACTTTTTCCATATTTCTAAACTAACAAATCACTAAAACTCAAACTTAAAGATTCTCTTACCTCTTTCTCTTCCTATTTTTGAAATTCTTCTTGGCTTGGAGGATAGATATCTTCTCTTTCCCTCTTTTCCTTCATGAATCCATGGAAAAATCAAGCTTGAATCCCTTTAAATTCAGAAACCCCACCTTTTCTTCCTTCTTTCTTCACGAAAATCTCCTTTCTCTCTTCCTTCTTCTTATTTCTTCTTTCTTCTTCTAGAATTTTCGTAAGCCTCCTTAAAAAACGACACTCCCATAGTTTATTCACTTAAAAATTGTTAAAGGAGCATCATGCCCTTGCTTCTATGCTTTAAAACTTTACTCTTTAGGTGATATTCCAAAAGTGCCCTAAATTTTACTTTATTTCTTGATTAATTTGGATCTGATTTACACTATCACTTTGAAGGAATTTGTCTAAACTTCCTTCTAGAGAAATGTTCCTCTCAATCATACGAATCCAACGCCACTGACCGCTCAATTCAGATCAAAACGAAGAAGTTATAGCGAAATACTATCGGACTGCGAAAAATTCGAGACCGAACATTATGCTTGTTTAATTCCAGAAATTGCCAATCTTAGGGATGAAATTAAATTTCGATCCCTTCACAAAATTTGTAGCCCTATATCTTAATTTTATTTGCCCTCAAGAATCAACTCAATCGGAGTTGTACAGCTCCAATTTTGCAAAATCTTGAACCATGTTCAAAAATTATCCAACTTATAACCTATAACCAAATCTCTTACTTTGGTTCAATCAATCTCTTTCCATTTAATCTCCTAAAAACATAATTCTTCATAAAATGAAATTAATTGTCTTAGGAATCCAACGCCGAGAATCAAATCAATCGGATGTCGGACGAAGGAATTATAAGCAAAAGATTACGAAAGGATCGGATAAAAATAAAGTAACGAAACTTCAAAACCGAACTTTTCAAAAGTCATATCTCTCGATCCAGAACTCAGAATTTGACAAATTTGGTGTCAATAAAAGATCAAAGGAAGCTCTACAACTTCCTGAAGTACTCAAAATCAAATTAGGTCTCGAAAGAGGTCAAAACTCAATCAAAGATTCCATCCAAAACAACTTTTCCTAAACGACTTCCAATTTTAATCGCTCATAACTCCTAGCCCGATATCGAAAAATTGCAAACTTTATATCAATGGAAAGATAAAACATCATCTAAAACTTTCATGAAGACCACTTACTCTAATTAAAACTAAATTCGACGACGAGTGGCCTCAAGTATAGAACACACAAATCTATACTTAATAGCATTTTCAAAACAAAGCATATCTTCGGAAAATCATATCTCTCAATCCCGACATCGAAAAATAGCAAATTTTATGTCCACAAAAAGCTCTCGACAGAGGCTACAATTTTCATGTTAATCATTTTCTCGAATTTTGCCTAATTCAAAAAGTCAACTTTTTCTTCAAAAGTCAAACTCTAATCGAACTTTGGTGATCATAACTCTCACTTCCGACATCGAAAATATCAAACTTTATAGCTACAGAAAACTCTTAACATAAACTACAAGTTTCAGAAGACAATTTTCTCAAATTTTGCCTCAAACAAAAGCCAACTCTCTCAAGTCAAACTTTCTATCTCCAAAAGTCAACTTTCTTAATTTTTCAAATTCTCTCACTTTCTTTCTTTATTTCTTGATTTTCCACTCCCATTTCAATTAACTCATTCTCTTTCCTCTCATAATCCATATAAATTCATTCAAATATCAAAGTCCTCAAAACTAAACAATTCTTTTCTTATAAATTTTCTTAAATTCATAAGTTGTCTCACCAATTTCTTTCTCATTAATATTCATTTTAATATTTCTAATTTTCATCAAAAGTTCGGGTCCAACATTTTCTCCTCTTAAAAGAATTTCGTCCTCGAAATTCATACGTAGTAAATCATCAAGTAACACATTCTTTGATCTAATTGCTTTTCGAGAACTCATAATCAATAACTTTTCCTTGATCACACATATTTCTCAACTTATTTGCACTTATTCACTTCTCGTGTCAAATGCCTATCTCCTCAAATCAAACATTTCTTAACACATTTTCACAAGTCATATGGTCCCATTATTTAAGAAACCCAATAAGGACCAATAATCATTTCAATTTAACTAATGGATCTTCCATACATATTTCTTTCCTTAATCTCATCTCATAATTGCATGTACAAAATCAAATCGCCATCATGAACTTCAAATTTCAAGTTCATTAACACACACCTAAAATCAATCAAAGTTCTTAACCTCACTCAAACAATCACTAAATTCATTCTTAATAACCATATGGCCCAAGTATGATCATAATACTGGGCTCTGATACCATCTATGTTGGATCCCGTTTATGAGACCCAACTGCTTAAACACTTAATACGATAATACTGCTTAAACTGATCATGATCATTCTTGAATCGAAGTCAAATCGAATGAAAGTGAAACAAATGCGAAGCGAATAGGGTCGAATACAAATATGAAACAAGCGGATTCAAATCGAACGTAAATGCGGAAACAAAAGTGAAGCGAAATACGAAACGTATTCAACTTTTGACAAACATGTGAAAAAGAAATGGATCGAATTCAACTTGGAAGCAAAACATACAAATGAAGACAAATCGAGTAACATGACAAGTGTCCGACATCCAGGAATAGTTTCTTAAAGAAAGCGTCGCGTTGGATACCTTGACCCATCCGAAAGGGTATAAAATTATTTTTTTCTCTCTTATTGATTACTTGCTTTCTTATGCATGCTTTTCATCTATCATACTTGGACTTAGCCTTAAACTGATCCTAATCACTAATTACTTGATTCATCCTATTCATCATATTCTGATTTCTTACCTTAACAACCTCACACTCATGCCAATAAAATCCATATATTTATTCCCAATTTCAGAAAATCCATAAACTATCATACATAATTCCTAAAGATAACATAACTGCAATTTCAATACCCCAAACACGCAAATAACTTAAATACACTTCTAAATACCAGCTCAATCGATTCAATTTATCCGCATCCAAATCACATTCATGCTCAATTCAATATACCAATCATAATCCAATCCAAAACACATTCATATTAGATTAGAATCATAATCCCATACAATCACATTTTAATCCATAACCATCCACAATTTGTATCATTCTATATGCAATTTCCCAAATCATATTCCTTCATCATACACATTCATCCATATCTATACATATCTGTCTTACATTCATAAGATCAAATCAATATATGATTTCATAACCATCCACAAATTCATAAATCATCATACACCTTGAAATAAAAAGCTTGTAATACATTAATGGCAATTCAAGCCAAAATTCAAAGCTTAAACAACCTCTACTTTATACAAATCACATACTGTACAAAAATGAACATAAAATCTTGACATGCTTTCATCCAATCTCCTGCTCGAACACCTGGAGATGGGGATAAAAGGGGGGGTGAGCTACAGAGCTCGTGGATAATATGCTTATGGATTGAAAAATAAACAAAAGCCATTTCTCATAACTTTGTCATCTTATAAAGAATTTCATTGTAGGAATTTCCTCCACTGTTTATTTCACAAACACTTCATTTTTCAAACACTAATACACTCTTTCCAAAAACTTTCATAGTTAAAAACCTCACTTTCTTTATTCTTGTAAAACTCACATTCTTCTTTCCACAAAACATAAACAATTCCAAAGATATGAATGCATCACATTTCATACAACATCATATCATATGACACATCAAAATGGTTTGGCAAGTCCATAGTTCATGACGAACTACACAATTCCATAAAATGGTCTTGTGTAGTCGTATACACATAAGGGAGTCCAAAAAGGAACTCCGTGCCACTTGCGGGCAGCCAGGAGAAGGCTATACACATGATGTCTACGTGCACGTGACGATTTCTTGAGGGACTATGCGGCACCCAAATAACATGTAATTCATGAGCTTGAAAACATGTGGCCCATATGGCCCATCTTTGAAAAGCTTGATTTCATGAGCATGACATATATATATGCATTTCTAGCATCACTTCATAATTCACACAATTTGCAAATCATAATTCACTTAAAAATTCTCAATCATTCCAAACAAAGAAAGCATATTTTAGATCGTTGCAAAATCAGTTAAACTTCATGTCCCACAAGTTCACATATTAAATTTGCAATCAATTTAAATACAATGAACTCAAAAAAGTATTTTAACTTTATAAAATCATTTGGAATCCATGAGATAAATAATTCAAACCATTCATGAAAACTTATTCAAAAAATAATCCATTTGAAACCATGAACTTAATCATTCATAATCTTTCCAAAATCACTTAATTCAATCTTAAAAAAAAAACCATTGAATGAGCAATTTAAATCATTTATAAAAATCGTCCGAAAACAATTATAGGAATTTCTTAAATCATTTGAGAATAATGAACTTAACAATTCATCATATTTTCAAAATCAATTACAAATCAATAGCTTAGAAACATGCTTACTTTCTTGATTCTTCAAAACTTGCAAATAACTTAAAATTTGAAAAACAACATATTACCCACCTTACATCCATGCCATAAGCTTGTCCATGCTTCAACTTGATCTTTGCTTCTCCCTCTCTTCCCACTTAAAATTACCTAAGTCATAGTCCACCAAATCCAATATCATACTCATTATATTTCTCAAATTTGATTTCATAATTTACAAGCCCATAAGATTTCTAACCTCTCTACATCATAATCTTCCAAAATCCCCACTCATATAATTTGGCATAATGTCTAACTCATTTTTCATCCAAAATCAAACATAACTTATGACATAATTATCAAACTAACTTCAAAAACCATAAGCCCATCACTTTTTCCATATTTCTAAACTAACAAATCACTAAAACTCAAACTTAAAGATTCTCTTACCTCTTTCTCTTCCTATTTTCGAAATTCTTCTTGGCTTGGAGGATAGATATCTTCTCTTTCCCTCTTTTCCTTCATGAATCCATGGAAAAATCAAGCTTGAATCCCTTTAAATTCAGAAACCCCACCTTTTCTTCCTTCTTTCTTCACGAAAATCTCCTTTCTCTCTTCCTTCTTCTTATTTCTTCTTTCTTCTTCTAGAATTTTCGTAAGCCTCCTTAAAAAACGACACTCCCATAGTTTATTCACTTAAAAATTGTTAAAGGACCATCATGCCCTTGCTTCTATGCTTTAAAACTTTACTCTTTAGGTGATATTCCAAAAGTGCCCCTAAATTTTACTTTATTTCTTGATTAATTTCGGATCTGATTTACACTATCACTTTGAAGGAATTTGTCTAAACTTCCTTCTAGAGAAATGTTCCTCTCAATCATACGAATCCAACGCCACTGACCGGCTCAATTCAGATCAGAAACGAAGAAGTTATAGCTGAAATACTATCGGACCTGCGAAAAATCTGAGACTGAACATTACGTTTGTTTAATTCCAGAAATTGCCAATCTTAGGGATGAAATTAAATTTCGATCCCTTCACAAAATTTGTATCCCTATATCTTAATTTTATTTTCCCTCAAGAATCAACTCAATCGGAGTTGTACAGCTCCCAAATTTTGCAAAATACTGAACCATGTTCAGAAAATTATCCAACTTATAACCTATAACCAAATCTCTTACTTTGGTTCAATCAATCTCTTTCTATTTAATCTCCTAAAAATCATAATTCTTCATAAAAATGAAATTAATTGTCTTAGGAATCCAACGCTTCGAGAATCAAATCAATCGGATGTCGGACGAAGGAATTATAAGCAAAAGATTACGAAAGGGATCGGATAAAAAAATAAAGTAACGAAACTTCAAAACCGAACTTTTCAAAAGTCATATCTCTCGATCCCGAACTCAGAATTTGACAAATTTGGTGTCAATAAAAAGATCAAAGGAAGCTCTACAACTTCCCTGAAGTACTCAAAATCAAATTAGGTCTCGAAAGAGGTCAAAAACTCAATCAAAGATTCCATCAAAACAACTTTTCCTAAACGACTTCCAATTTTTAATCACTCATAACTCCTAGCCCCGATATCGAAAAATTGCAAACTTTATATCAATGGAAAGATAAAAACATCATCTAAAACTTTCATGAAGACCACTTACTCTAATTCAAACTAAATTAAATACGATGAGTGACCTCAAGCATAGAACACACAAATCTATACTTAATAGCATTTTCAAAACAAAGCATATATTCGAAAATCATATCTCTCAATCCCGACATCGAAAAATAGCAAACTTTATGTCCACAAAAAGCTCTCGACAGAGGCTACAATTTTCATGTTAATCATTTTCTTGAATTTTGCCTAAATCAAAAAGTCAACTTTTTCTTCAAAAAGTCAAACTCTAATCGAAATTTGACTGATCATAACTCTCACTTCCGACATCGAAAAATATCAAACTTTATAGCTACAGAAAACTCTTAACATAAACTACAAGTTTCCAGCAGACAATTTTCTCAAATTTTGCCTCAAACAAAAAGCCAACTCTCTCAAGTCAAACTTTCTATCTCCAAAAGTCAACTTTCTTAATTTTTCAAATTCTCTCACTTTCTTTCTTTATTTCTTGATTTTCCACTCCCATTTCAATTAACTCATTCTCTTTCCTCTCATAATCCATATAAATTCATTCAAATATCAAAGTCCTCAAAACTAAACAATTCTTTTCTCATAAATTTTTCTTAAATTCATAAGTTGTCTCACCAATTTCTTTCTCATTAATATTCATTTTAATATTTCTAATTTTCATCAAAAGTTCGGGGTCCAACATTTTTCTCCCTCTTAAAAGAATTTCGTCCTCGAAATTCATACGTAGTAAATCATCAAGTAACACATTCTTTGATCTAATTGCTTTTCCAAGAACTCATAATCAATAACTTTTCCTTGATCACACATATTTCTCAACTTATTTGCACTTATTCACTTCTCGTGTCAAATGCCTATCTCCTCAAATCAAACATTTCTTAACACATTTTCACAAGTCATATGGTCCCATTGTTTAAGAAACCCAATAAGGACCAATAATCATTTCAATTTAACTAATGGATCTTCCATACATATTTCTTTCCTTAATCTCATCTCATAATTGCATGTACAAAATCAAATCGCCATCATGAACTTCAAATTTCAAGTTCATTAACACACACCTAAAATCAATCAAAGTTCTTAACCTCACTCAAACAATCACTAAATTCATTCTTAATAATCATATGACCCAAGTATGATCATAATACTGGGCTCTGATACCATCTATGTTGGATCCCGTTTCTGAGACCCAACTGCTTAAACACTTAATACGATAATATCGCTTAAAGCGATCATGATCATTCTTGAATCGAAGTCAAATCGAATGAAAGTGAAACAAATGCGGTTTAATAGGTCGAATACAAATATGAAACAAGCGGATTCAAATCGAACGTAAATGCGAAACAAAAGTGAAGCGAAATACTAAACGTATTCAACTTTTGACAAACATGTGAAAAGAAATGGATCGAATTCAACTTGGAAGCAAAACATACAAATGAAGACAAATCGAGTAACATGACAAGTGTCCGACATCCAGGAATAGTTTCTTAAAGAAAGCGTCGCGTTGGATACCTTGACCCATCCGAAAGGGTATAAAATTATTTTTTTCTCTCTTATTGATTACTTGCTTTCTTATGCATGCTTTTCATCTATCATACTTGGACTTAGCCTTAAACTGATCCTAATCACTAATTACTTGATTCATCCTATTCATCATATTCTGATTTCTTACCTTAACAGCCTCACACTCATGCCAATAAAATCCATATATTTATTCCCAATTTCAGAAAATCCATAAACTATCATACATAATTCCAAGAAGATAACTACTGCAATTTCAATACCCCAAACCCGCAAATAACTTAAATACACTTCTAAATACCAGCTCAATCGATTCAATTTATCCGCATCCAAATCACATTCATGCTCAATTCAATATACCAATCATAATCCAATCCAAAACACATTCATATTAGATTAGAATCATAATCCCATACAATCACATTTTAATCCATAACCATCCACAATTTGTATCATTCTATATGCAATTTCCCAAATCATATTCCATCATCATACACATTCATCCATATCTATACATATCCGTCTTACATTCATAAGATCAAATCAATATATGATTTCATAACCATCCACAAATTCATAAATCATCATACACCTTGAAATAAAATGCTTGTAATACATTAATGGCAATTCAAGCCAAAATTCAAAACTTAAACAACCTCTACTTTATACAAATCACATCTTGTATAAAAATGAACATAAAATCTTGACATGCTTTCATCCAATCTCCCTTTCGAACACCGGAGATGGGGATGAAAGGGGGTGAGCTCTGAGCTCGTGGATAATATGCTTATGGATTGAAAAATAAACAAAAGCCATTTCTCATAACTTTGTCATCTTATAAAGAATTTCATTGTAGGAATTTCCTCCACTGTTTATTTCACAAACACTTTATTTTTCAAACACTAATACACTCTTTCCAAAAACTGTCATAGTTAAAAACCTCACTTTCTTTATTCTCGTAAAACTCACATTCTTCTTTCCACAAAACATGAACAATTCCAAAGATATGAATGCATCACATTTCATACAACATCATATCATATGACACATCAAAATGGTTTGGCAAGTCCATAGTTCATGATTTAACTACACAATTCCATAAAATGGTCTTGTGTAGTCGATACACATAAGGAGTCCTAAAGGAATTCCGTGTACACTTCATGCAGACGGGAGAAGGCTATACACATGATGTCTACGTGCACGTGACGATTTCTTGAGGGATTATGCGGCACCCACATAACATGTAATTCATGAGCTTGAAAACATGTGGCCCATATGGCCCATCTTTGAAAAGCTTGATTTCATGAGCATGACATATATATATGCATTTCTAGCATCACTTCATAATTCACACAATTTGCAAATCATAATTCACTTAAAAATTCTCAATCATTCCAAACAAAGAAAGCATATTTTAGATCGTTGCAAAATCAGTTAAACTTCATGTCCCACAAGTTCACATATTAAATTTGCAATCAATTTAAATACAATGAACTCAAAAAAGTATTTTAACTTTATAAAATCATTTGGAATCCATGAGATAAACAATTCAAACCATTCATGAAAACTTATTCAAAAAATAATCCATTTGAAACCATGAACTTAATCATTCATAATCTTTCCAAAATCACTTAATTCAATCTTTAAAAAAAAACCATTGAATGAGCAATTTAAATCATTTATAAAAATTGTCCGAAAACAATTATAGGAATTTCTTAAATCATTTGAGAATAATGAACTTAACAATTCATCATATTTTCAAAATCAATTACAAATCAATAGCTTAGAAACATGCTTACTTTTTTTATTCTTCAAAACTTGCAAATAACTTAAAATTTGAAAAACAACATATTACCCACCTTACATCCATGCCATAAGCTTGTCCATGCTTCAACTTGATCTTTGCTTCTCCCTCTCTTCCCACTTAAAATTACCTAAGCCATAGTCCACCAAATCCAATATCATACTTATTATATTTCTCAAAATTGATTTCATAATTTACAAGCCCATAAGATTTCTAACCTCTCAAATTTTTCTCTCAAATTCGATTTGAGTTTTATTTGAATAGATATGTGGATAATATTAGAGGCCGGACAATTAAACGGCTCGTGGAATTGACAGTTTCGAAGAAATGAAAAATTGTAACAAGAAATCGGAACAAGTTAGTATAGTTTTCTCAATTTCTTGTTTTATGCTTTTAATTTAATTATGTTTTTGATTCTATGGAAAAAAAATTTATATTATTTCCGTTGTGCTAAAATTTGATCTTGCTTAATTTTTCCAACAATATGTTCCTTTGGTAGGAAAAAGCTTGCTAGGTCATTCTCTATTGCAACGAAAAAAAAGAAGAAGAGATCTCTTGCTTAACGTTATTATCGAAAGGAAAATCAAAAAATTAAAGGAAAGGAAAAAGAGAAAACTTAGTTAAAAAAGAAAGGTAATAATTATAAATGTTTGTTTAATTAATGTTTTAATTTAAATACATTAATGATAAATTATCATGTATATATAAAATTTACTTCATATATATTTAAAGAATAAAATTATAAGTTTTACGGTCATAAAAATTTTAGAAAAGCTTTGTCTATTATAAATAACAAGTTGAATTCTATAAGCGCCAACTTATAAGAGAGAAGTAATGATGTAAAGATTTTTGAGGAAAAATTAGACTATATCTAAATAAGCTCGTACATAACTAAAACATCATTTTTGGGCATAAAATTTTAAAACAATTAGTTCTATTTTTATATGTTGTCAATTACAAATGAGAATATATGCGTTCATGTTACAGGATTCCATCACATGCCAATCTGGCAGACAACTATTGTCAGAAGATTAGAGTTTTAAGCGGTGATCATAGTTTTCTTGCAGTCTGATAGTTATTAACATCTTATCCTCCTCAAGTGTTCACACTATCTAATATAATTTTCTATTATTAGGTATTCAAAATCTAATAGCTAGAGAATAGGTTGTGAAGACTAGACATGTATATCAAGAGGCTAATTGAGTTACAGATTGGTTAGCTACTTATACCACTTTACTAGACCTTGACATCTATATACTTCAGAACTCGCTTATGGGTTGTCTCTTTATCCTCTTAGAGGATGTTTCGGAAGCGTCTCTCTCCCGCCTAATTTATTAAGATTTAATGTATCTCCATTCTAACCCAAAAAAAAAAAAAAGTAATCGTTACCACTTGTCAGGATAAGATATTTATTAATTCTCGCCAAAGACCGTAACTTATTGATAAAACCAAATCAATCAGATGGTTGGTTGACAGGGAGTAGACGTTAGCTACCACGAGCTGTTTCGATTATTTTATAGTGCTGCCGGCGAGAATTTTGTCTGAATCGTCCCAGTCACGATCAAAATAGAAGAGCAGCGTATTTAAAAAAATATCATTAACTTTAAAAGAATTACAAAAATAGAATTTCATTTACAGAAGAGCAGTATTTGGATTAAGAATATATACGTAGGCAAAATTTCTACCACTCACCTAATTTTATTTGGTCGAATTTGCTGTGGAAAAGTGTAAAGGTCTAGATAGTATAACTCTTTTGTTTGGAAACATTGAGAAGCGAATCTTTACAATCGCTAGATCCGTACTCAAAAAAATCCCTTTTGATTCGACACAAGCAAATTTGTCTTGACTTACCGGGGCAGTGTGTGGATACCACTTCGCCTCTCCGCCGGACCTAAGAATTCCCGCCTTGTCCTGACTCTTCCAAGTTCCAACCAAAAGATAATTTGTTAGACAACCAATCAGCCATTTTTGTGCTGAATGGTTATCATGATTCATGAGTTCATTCACTTTTCAAATAAGCTTTTCCAATAGCTTATAGAACAAAATCAGCCACGGATTTATATTTTAAGTATTAAAAGTCAATTTTATTCTTTATGTAATAATAGGTTAAAAATATTTGTAAACTTTTATAAAATTTAATTTTATTCTATTTTTAAATTATATCCTTATAAGTCTTAAATAATAAAATTCATATATATTATATAAAAATACTAATATAATATACATAAACGAAGCTACATGGAAGTCAGCAGTGCATTGGGCCCTATAAAATTTTAAAAAATTAAATAATATATATATATACATATATGAAGATGAAGTTATTTGAGGGGCTAGTATTATATTGAGCTCCCCAAAATTTAAAAAAATTAAATATTTAGATCTTCCTATTATAAATTTCGAAAATCATTTGATAATATATTTCATTACATCATTCATATTAATAAAAAATTTAACGGTAGATTATTATTATTGTTATTAATAATAATAATAATAATAATATTATTATTATAAATTTAATTTTATAAAATTAAATAGCTAAAATATAAATTCTTATAAGAATATTTAACAAAATATTAAAATATATAATATCCATTCCTTTATAATTTTTTTAAAATTATATTTTTATAAGATATATTTTATATATAAATAATTAATATTAAATAATTAATTTTACTAAAAAAATACTAGTTAATATGGCGGCTGATTTCAAATCAGCTAGCGTCGTATAAATAAAACTCATTAAATTCACCTCGCCATCCTGTTCTCAAAATCGTACGCCACTGCAATCCCTATCCACGGGGTGTCCGTTAATTTGCCATGGCGTCCATCTCCAGTTTTCTTACAACTGTCGACCCAGTACTTATCGTCCTCGCTGTTTTAGCAGTACTTTTCTCAGCATGGCTAGTTTCAAAATCAAACAAAGCTAGCTCACAACTTCCACCAGGCCCTTGCGGCCTTCCGCTGATCGGAAACCTGGCTTCTCTTGACCCAGAGCTTCACACATACTTCGCTGCCTTAGCACAAAAGCACGGACCTATTCTGAAGCTTCAGCTAGGTCAAAAGCTTGGCATAATAGTAACATCCCCATCTCTGGCTCGCGAAGTACTCAAAGACAATGATATAACCTGCGCCAATCGGGACGTTCCTAACGTGGCACTTGCGGTCGCGTACGGCGGCTCCGATATCGTTTGGACCCCATACGGACCCGAGTGGAGGATGCTTAGAAAAGTATGCGTTGTCAAAATGCTGAGCAACACCACCTTGGACTCTGTGTATGCCCTCCGCCGCCATGAGCTCCGGAAAACAGTCGGCCACCTATATTCTCAGATGGGTTCGCCGGTCAACTTCGGGGAGCAAATATTTTTGACAATACTTAACGTTATAACGAACATGTTGTGGGGTGGCACGGTTCAGGGAAAGGAAAGAGACAAGATTGGGAAAGACTTCAGGAAAGTGATTTCCGACATAACGGAGTTGTTAGGTACTCCGAACGTATCGGATTTCTTTCCCAGGTTGGCGAGGTTTGACTTCCAAGGTCAACGGAAGAAAATGGCAAACTTGGCCCTAAAATTCGATGGGATTATTGAGGAGATGATTAAGAAGAGAATGGAACTTGATGAAGAGGGTGATGAGAGCAAGGACTTTTTGCAGTTCTTGTTGAAGCTTGAAGACGAGGAAGATTCCAAGACACCGCTTACTATGACCCACGTCAAAGCCCTGCTTATGGTAATTGATGTTCTACCTCGTTTCTTTCTTTCTTAAATCTCTGGTTTTATAAGATGGGCTGAATCTGTTAACAGGACATGATTGTGGGTGGCTCAGACACGTCATCGAATGCAATCGAGTTTGCCATGGCTGAAGTTTTGAACAAACCAGAAGTGATGAGAAAAGCTCAGAAAGAATTAGATGAAGTGGTTGGCAAGGACAACATAGTTGAAGAGTCTCACATACACAGTCTACCATACTTATATGCCATCATGAAAGAGACCTTAAGGTTGCACCCAGCACTCCCACTTTTGGTCCCTCACTGTCCTAGTGAAAACTGTACTGTAGGTGGCTATACTGTTCCCAAAGGCGCTCGAGTTTTTCTTAACGTTTGGGCCATACACAGAGACCCTACAATCTGGGAAAATCCTCTTGAATTCAGGCCCGAGAGGTTTCTGGGTGAGAAATGGGATTACAGTGGAAGTGACTTCAATTATTTCCCATTTGGTTCTGGAAGAAGAATCTGTGCTGGGATAGCCATGGCCGAGAGGATGTTTATGTATTCCCTTGCTACACTCTTGCATTCTTTTGACTGGAAAATCCCTCATGGACACAAGTTGGACCTGGCCGAGAAGTTTGGGATTGTCCTGAAGTTGAAGACTTCTCTTGTAGCTATTCCTACGCCAAGGTTATCAGATCCCAAGCTCTATCAGTAAGGTCTAGAAATGATAAACGTGTCAATAATTATTACACTTCGCCATCTTTGGATACTGATCCTTTTTAGATCAGAGGTATTATTCAGTATAAAATAATAAGAAATGTTATTATATAGTAGCGACCGATTGATAATATAGTAATTGATAAGGTATAGATAAATATATTAATTAATTAAGAAATTAATTAATATTTTTGTTCCTTTATTCTAACAGGATATTGTTTAATGAGTGTTCTTATGCTTTTGGAAACACACATTACACATATTGGAGGAATTTTTTTGTTTTGTTTTGTGAAAATCCTATCTAAAACCACATCCTTATTGCATCATCAAATCTCCATATTCATCTTAATTTTGGTAGTTCATTTATCATAAAATTTTATTTTTTTACTTGTTTGATTAATTGTTTCGAGGAAATTTCTCATCAAAATTTTAGTTTATTTTATTGCTTTTCATTTATTAATTTCTAAATTTTATTAATATTTTATTTATTAATTTGAATAAATACATGTACATTGATATGAAAGCAATCAAGTTTTCTTAGAGTTGTGAGCCTTATACTTTTATGATATGCTCGGCTTATAGGGTGCATTTGAATTCATTAACAAGTATTAAATATTATTAATTAACTAGAAAATGGGTTTATAGATCAGGACCATTGCAATTTGAACACCATCATAATAAAAAATGTGAATTTAATGAAGGAATAATTAGATCATTATCAAATAGTGCCTATGACAAATCTAACTTTCTATGTTATTTTGGTAAATAACATGATTTAAGTTCTTATTTTGCTAGTTATCAGGGTTTGACTTATTCCATGAGCAAATGTTAAACACTTCCTTTTCCAAGTAGTGAGCTCTTCATTTTTCAACTTGGGGTATGGTTCAGAAATTTCCAAATTCTTTATGAAAGAAAGTAGGGGTATAATTTCACAAAATCTTCGATTTACCGCAGTCGTTTCTAGTCAAATAAAAAAAACACAAATATAAATCAACACCAAAATTTAAAGTTCGACACACCTTGTTTACGTTTACGGGGCCTTTATCAAGCTTAATTCTTTTATCAACGACAATAGTTTTATACAAGGTTTTACTGAGTCGACACTACTGAACTTTTGATACTATCCCTCGTCCTCACTACCCCATGAAAGAATTTCACACCTAATAGTACGACCGTCTACTAACCTCAACAGAGGATTTTTTCAAACAATGTTTAATGATAACGAAACAAACTAAACAATTCAAGTGATTAAACAAAATTCAACATAAACGAAATACTTGAGAAAAAAAAGAACAAGTTCCTTATAGGTTCAACTCCATTGAAATATATATGGAAGTTGTCACTACATATTGTGGGTTGATTCATGCGAATTCTAGTAATCACAGAGCAATAACGACATCAATTGTGCAGCCAACAACTAACATTCGGCAGAAGATAAAATCAATCCCCAAAATAACCTAGCTGTGAAGCACATCAACGACACACCCAAAAAGGGAAACACGACAACAACCACTCACGAGAAACTCCCTTATCATACCAGTAGTCTTCTCATCATAGAATTCTTTATATTGACAATCGTAGGTGATCGGCAGCTTATCGTTCAATTAAAGAATTGATCCTCGGAAACCGGTCAAATAAAATTTGTACCAAGGATTGCAATACAGATGCAACCCTGTCGACTCTCGAGGAACCAAAGGTACTAACCGATTCTAAGACTAGCCTAATGTTTGAATGATGCATGCAATTAAAGCAATAAAAAAGGGGGGGTTTTGATTTGATTAACTAAAAATTAAACTAAGCCAAAGTAAGAATAAATGTTTTTGGGATTTTTAGAAAGCTAAACGATTGAAATTAAACAAGTGTGAAATCAAATTACTAAAACTCTCTTGAAAATGCAACTTGGATTATCATCGTTCAAATAATTTTCAGGGTTTGAAATCCACTAAGTTTCGAAATGTAAACCTTAACAACTCGTTAAGTCCAAGAATTTGATTAATCAACTCGATTAGTCAAATCTTGTTAAAACCATTAGTGTGAAAAATTGGATAAACAATTGCAATAAGTTAATCAGATAATAACACAGCTAACCCAACCAAGCACAACTAGGCGATCAAATTAATCAAATGTAAAATCCGAATAACATACATGAGACTTCATGTATTTTGACACAGAAAAATCTACAAAAGTAATATCCAAATCTCAACATAATGTCAACACACGGCTAAAACTATTAACCACACTAACCTAGCTATATCAATGCATACCCAACTCGGATCTATACATAAATATACCTAGACTTCAGACATTAGTGATTACCCCTATTAAGCTTTCGGTGAACTCCAATCCTTGCTACATGTTCAAGAGAATGGAACGCTTAGCCGACCATAACTCTGGATGAACTCTTCGCTGTTGGAATATCACTGTGGTTCATGATTCCAACGACGAGCGAGGAAGGATACAAAGAACAAATGATGGACGATGGAACGGATGAAGAAATCGGAAACAATGGACGTGATGCAGTGCGGCAATAACCGCAAATAAAAATGTAACAAAACTATTAGAAACGAAGGAGAAGACAGAAAAGAAGAAGTTAACCTCCGGAGTGCGGCCGTCTGTTTTTGCCCTAAATGGCAAGATTTTATAGGAGGTTGTGCGGGCCGGGTCAGAACAGTGGATTAATTTCCATTTATAGTCCGGGTTACCCGACATTCGCCGATGAATGGTCAAATCGCCATGGCGAATGAGTTTAGTCACTCGTCGCAATAATAAATTAAATACCATTAATTTGTTCATGCGAATGGAGGTCTTGGTTCGTCCCGTGAATCTTGCGTGTTGACTTCTTGAATGTTGACTCCTTTGATCCTACAAAATACAACCCATTTGCAGTATCAATTGTCCCAATAAAATTATGCGTAATTAATGACAATTGACAACAAAATATCGACAATGTGCAATTTATCAAAACTCAATGTGCGGGACCAAAATAAGCATAAAATCATAGATCAGAGTCAACAAATGCATAATTACTAAAGAAAACGGGCCTAATTTATAGTATAAATTTGGTCCAATCAAATTTCCCACACTTAAACCTTTGTACTCTGAACAAAGCTTATAAGAGTCAAAAGGTACAAGAGTAAAAGAAAATTCTGCCCATGCTCAAACAACAACCAAAATTGACTCAATCCACTTTATCGTAATTCAACGCAACAAATTGAAAGAGTGCTAATAAAACAAACATTGAAAGAATTTAAGCATATGAGATTGAACAAGCAGAGAATCACTCAGATATGATGTTTACGCCAACTCACTTGTATAGTAGGGATATTTTCTCTCAATCTACTTAATACATCTCCTACCATAAGCTTGTATCAATTTTATTTCTCCACTACAAGGACTATCAATTTGAAGATCAAGAGGTCTTTAAGGGTTGTAATGAGCGAAGGCTAAATGAATGAATGATGTGAGAAAAAGAAAATATGAGCATGGCATAAAATGAGGGATCGATGTCGATAATCTATACTAAAACTAGACCTCTACTAAACTAAATTTTGATTGATTTTTTAATCTCATTTTGAGATACTAATCCCATTTGGGATTCAATACACATTATTATCCCTTTTGGAATAAACAAGACTAACTTTTTTTCACTAAAATAGAACAAACCGACTATCGACGTCATCCGAAAATAATGCATGCAAATGCTCATAGAAGAAGGCTCAAAGGGCTAGCAAGGAACGGTGTTTAGGGGTTGGTGTTTGGGGAAAGGGCTGAAAGAAAGAACGCCTATCATATCCACAAAAATCTAGTCCATCAAGCTTTGAGTAAAACGACACAAGTTCTAGAGAAGCATGAACTAAGCAGATGCACACACAAAATATAGAAGAAAATCTTTGGCTCAATATCCTTCCAACAAGGTTTTGTCTCAATGATCAATCTCAAAACTTAAAACTTAAAATGCTACCTTGTTAGCATGCTCCCATTTACTTTGTTTTGAAAACTTCAAAAGTTAAAATTTTGCCAAAACCAATTATCGTCAAGAATGGAGAGCATTTTCACAAAAACTCAAGTATCAGTTTGAAACTTATAAGGGCTTTGCATGCAAGGGCACAAAAGAACGAGTGCAGAAAATGTTTGATTGAGTCCAAATTTATCAGTAAAAGCAAACTGAATATTGACGTCATCTGAAAATAATGCATGCAAATGCTCATAGCAAGAAGGCTCAAAGGGGCTAGCAAGGGAACGGTGTTTAGGGGTTGGTGTTTGGGGAAAGGGCTAAAAGAAAGAACGCTTCTATCATATCCACAAAAATCTAGTCCATCAAGCTTTGAGTAAAAACTGACACAAGTTCTAGAGAAGCATGAACTAAGCAGATGCACACACAAAAATATAGAAGAAAAATCTTTGGCTCGAATATCCTTCCAACAAGGTTTTGTCTCAATGATCAATCTCAAAACTTAAAAACTTAAAATGCTACCTTGTTAGCATGCTCCCATTTACTTTGTTTTGAAAACTTCAAAAGTTAAAATTTTGCCAAAACCAATTATCGTCAAGAATGGAGAGCATTTTCACAAAACTCAAGTATCGCTTGAAACTTATAAGGGCTTTGCATGCAAGGGCACAAAAGAACGAAAAGAAAATGTTTGATTGAGTCCAAATTTATCAAGAAAAGCAACGGGCTCACAAAATTATGCACAAGTTTTAATAGGTGTATAATGCAAAATATAAAGGAACGGCTCCCCACACTTAAACATGGCATTGTCCACAATGACAAAAGTAGCAAAAGGCAGAGGAGCGATTTACGAGGCGTGAAGGTGGCAGCGAAATGAGGAGGAAGGAGAAAGAAAAGAAGAAGAAGAAGAAGACGCGGAGACGAAAGGACGCGAGAGAAAAAGATGAAATGGCCTCGGACAAAAGAGATGTCCAACGGTCCAGAGGGGCGGAGATGTCCTTATTCGCCGCGACGAAGCAGTCCCTAGCCGCAGCGAACAAGTAGTAAAACCCTAGATTAGCCGCAGCGAGCAGAGATGCTCGCTGCGGCGAACTACCCAGAACAGATCACAATGTCTAAGGATCCTACTCAGTTTGCACAATCATTCAATTAATCATCCCACATATCAACCATTCTCGTCAATCTAATCATGCTTTATTAGGAAGAACACAGAGCTAACAAAGGGGAAACACTTTATTCAAACGGAAAGGGAAATCCTACCTAACTACAGCTAAACCTACTGGTTGGGTCTCTCCCCCCCACACTTAATCAACACATTCATGCAACACAACATATCAAATCAAATCAAAGAACGTGCACAAATATATATCGAAAAGGCAGGAAGAGAAAACCGGTGCTCACGGTGGATCTTCAGAGCTCGGGGTGGACGGCATCGATATCCAAGCTCCATATCAACGGCTTGGGTCTTGGGCAGCCCATGTCCATTCCCATATCCGAATAGGCACCGCACTATCATCAAAATAATCTTCTCCAAGAGAGTGTCGATGAGGATGGGTCAAAGTGTGGCGAAATCAATACATGCATCATCCACAAGCACATCAGCATATTCACCCCAAGCAAGGAGTAATCCTTGTTAGGTGCTTCATAGCTTCATACATGTTGAAGCTAACGTGTTGATCACCAACCTCCATGGTGATCTTTCCTTCCTTCATATTAATCATTGTGCTCGCATGATCCGCAGGAAGGGTCGCCCAAGGATCGAGAAGTGTCCGCACCACTTCGAGGTCATGTCCAACACGTAAAAATCGGCAGAAACACTAAACCTTTCACTTGGACCAAGATGTCCTCGATGATTCCCATCGGATGTCGGAATGATCTATCACCAACCGTAAGACTACCAAGTAGGCTTTATGCTCTTAACGCCAGGCTTCATAGATGATTTGGCATTACGTTAATCGCCGCTCCCAAATACAATAATGCTCTCCCAATTGTTTCCTTTCCTATAACATAAGGAATGGTAAATGAGCTCGGATCTTGGCACTTTATCGATTTGGGGCTTAAATAAAGCCGACACATTTGAACTCACCGACACGCTCATTAGGCCTAAATTTTCGCTTGTTTGTGCAATAAATCCTTCAGTACTTGGCGAAGTCGCACTTTCTTAATCAAATCCAGCAGGGCACGTTGACTTCAACCTTCCCAAACAGTCAATGATTTCTTTTTCGTGTTTGAGCTCATTGACTCTCTTGCTCATCGACACGAAGTTCGTAAAAGGAGGTCCTTAAGTTGACTTCCCATCGGCTGGTTCATTTATGCTCGATTTATCCTTATCGCCTCTTCTTCCCGAAATGCTCGATGATTGCTCTTTATCCTCAATTGTTGATTGCTTCTTGTTCCTCAACAATTCTTCTTCCCGATCACTCTCGATCGCATTGATGCTTCTTCTCTCTCACTTGAGGCGCTTCTTCAACCTCAATTTCCTCGGTGCATTCTTCTTCTTCAGAATGTCGAAATGCACTTTCTTTCCACCTCAACTCAATTGCATTTAAACTCTTGGGTTTATTACCGTGTTGGAGGAATGGATCCATCGCCCGAGCTTGGTTGTCACTCAAATTATTAGACAATTGGGTGACATAGGCGTTCATGTTCTCGGCCTTGGTCTCCCATTGCTCCATGCGTTTCTCCAAGGCACTAAAGCGGTAGCATTCTTAGCAGAGTCCCGTTGGATGAGGTTCTCGATGGCATTGAATTGATTTCTTTGTGGAAGTTCGCTCCTCTTTCATCAACGCCATCATACCATGCGAAGTCGATTAGTGTCCTCTTTGGTGGTGTGGTTGCACCGCCAACGCCACGATCGGAAACTGGTTTGTAGATGGTCCAGCCCACTCCCTTGCCGAAAGCGGTTGGGTGCTCTTTCGACATTACTTCTCCAATTAAAATTAGGATGAGATCTCCATCCTTCATTATAGGTGTTGGAGCACGGGTCCCACTTTTGATTTTGTGCGCTGGGTAGACCGCAGACACTTCTTCATACCTTCCGGACAGACGCTGAAATGTGCATCACCGATCCACAAGATTCGCAACTAGGTGCGCCACTTCGATGGAAGGTGACGGCGATGCACATTCAAATTCTTAAGCTCTCGCGTGATTGAGGATAACGGGAAGTTATCCGATGTTCCAAGGAATCTACTTTCGATTCCAGCTCTCCATTCTCTTAGTTTGAGCCGCCATGGCTCCTACTTCATTCACATTCCCGAATCGCGACACTATATCGTTGATGATTCAGGCCATCCTCTTTATCAGGCCCAAGCTTTCGCGCGGTCAGTCAATCAACGAACCTCCCGACGCAAAGATCCAACATTCCTTTTCTTGATTCTTTACCCCATCATAAAAATATTGAACCAATTGTTCATCGAGGATCCGATGATGGGGGCACCGAGATAACAGATCTTCGAATTGCTCCAAAGTCATATAAGGATTCGTCGTAATCCTCGCCATGCGAATAAATCTCTTTTCGCATCGACGAAGTCCTCGAGGATGGAAAATATTTTTCCAGAAAGCTTTCCAAGTTGGCCCAACTATGATAGGCATTCGTGACATGCCTTGGGAGGCTCATGTACCACTCCCTGCCTTTCCTTCTAACGACAAGTGGAATACCTTCCACAAGACTGGTCCAGATGTGCTCCTACAGCTTCATACTTTGACGAGATCATTGTGAGGGCTCAAGATGCATGTAGGGTCCTCTCCGCCAAACCGTGAAATTTGGGTAGGAGTTAATCAATAAACCTTTAACTTCAAATTTACGTCGGTTAGGGCAAAGCAGCAGATGAAAGGATCGTAGTTTACGTCCGAGGTTGTAGCTTCTCGGATGGTTCTACGCCCGATGTTCGCATTGTTGTCATCTACGTTCCTCGGTCACCGTTAAGACCGTGATCTCCATTTCGGGTGGTTGACCGATATTCTTGGTGTTCACCATCTCGATTCTAGTCGATCTAGTGTGCTAAGTCTTTCTTGCTCTCTTGTTTTTCCTAAGTTGTCTAAGGTGTCGCCAATTTCAAGTTGAAATGAACTAGCCTAAGTCTACGGGCATGCACAAGAGAAGTTCACCTAAGATAGCTCACTAAACGACAATGATAGCAAGGCTTCAATTCACTCAGTTTATTGCGACGTAGTAATTCGCTGCAATAACCGAATAAATTGTAACTTTCATTGCGGCGAATATATGAACTCGTTGCGGCGATTAATGAACTCATTGTGATTTAATGATGAACTCGTCACGACCAAGAAGCACAAACCAAAGAAAGCAAACGAATCGTAATAAACACTTAAAACAAAGCGTAATGAAATCACAAACAGATTAACACTAAAACACTTAGGCGTAAAAGAAATTAAATAAAATTATGCAATGCAAACAAAATGTAAACAACAAAAATTAAGATCAAACAAACTTTGGCTAACCTAGAGAACCAATTAATTTGATTCCCGAGAACGGCGCCAAATTTGATCGGCAAATTATCGCTCAATTAAAGAATTGATCCTCTAAACCGTCAAATAAAATTTGTACCAAGGATTGCAATACAGATGCAACCTCGAGTCGACTCTCAAGGAACCAAAGGTACTAACCGATTCTAAGACTAGCCTAATGTTTGAATGATGCATGCAATTAAAGCAATAAAAAGGGGGTTTTGATTTGATTAACTAAAAATTAAACTAAGCCAAAGTAAGAATAAATGTTTTTGGGATTTTTAGAAAGCTAAACGATTGAAATTAAACAAGTGTGAAATCAAATTACTAAAACTCTCTTGAAAATGCAACTTGGATTATCATCGCTCAAATAATTTTCGTGGTTTGAAATCCAATAAGTTTCAAATGTCAACCTTAATAACTCGTTAAGTCCAAGAATTTGATTAATCAACTCGATTAGTCAAATCTTGTTAAAACCATTAGTGTGAAAATTGGATAAACAATTGCAATAAGTTAATCGATAATAACACGCCTAACCCAACCAAGCACAACTAGGCGATCAAATTAATCGATGTAAAATCTGAATAACATACATGAGACTTCATGTATTTTGACACGAAAAATCTACAAAAGTAATATCCAAATCTCAACATAATGTCAACACACGGCTAAAACTATTAATCACACTAGCCTAGCTATATCAATGCATACCCAACTCGGATCTATACATAAATATACCTAGACTTCGACATTAGTGATTACCCCTATTAAGCTTTCGGTGAACTCCAATCCTTGCTACATGTTCAAGAGAATGGAACGCTTAGCCGACCATAACTCTGGATGAACTCTTCGCTGTTGGAATATCACTGTGGTTCATGATTCCAACGACGAACGAGGAAGGATACAAGAACAAATGATGGACGATGGAACGGATGAAGAAACCGGAAACAATGGACGTGATGCAGTGCAAAGAAACCCGCAAATAAAAATGTAACAAAAACTATTAGAAACGAAGGAGAAGACAGAAAAGAAGAAGTTAACCTCCGGAGTGCGGCCGTCTCTTTTTGCCCTAAATGGCAAGATTTTATAGGAGGTTGTGCGGGCCGGTCGAATAAAGGATTAATTTCCATTTATAGTCCGGTTACCCGACATTCGCCGCGGCGAATGGTTGTAATTCGCCGCAATAATGAGTTTGGTCACCATCGCAATAATAAATTAAATACCATTAATTTGTTGCGCGAATGGAGGTCTTGGTTCGCCCAAATAATCTTGCGGCGTGTTGACTTCTTGAATGTTGACTCCTTTGTTCCTACAAAATACAACCCATTTGCAGTATCAATTGTCCCAATAAAAATTATGCAGAATTAATGACAATTGACAACAAAATACTGACAATGTGCAATTTATCAAAACTCAATGTGCGGGACCAAAATAAGCATAAAAATCATAGATCAGGAGTCAACAAATGCATAATTACTAAAGAAAACGGGCCTAATTTATAGTATAAATTTGGTCCAATCAGTAGGCACATCAGCCCTTCCAATCACCAAATTGAAAATCCACAGCCTAAAATCACAAGGATTGTGCAACCAACCAAGATAGAAAAAAAAGGAGTCACGCACTCACAATCTCCAATTCACACACAAAACATCACAAAATCTGCAACTCACTTACTCTATGCTTCATCCCAGACCCACCTGATGCACACGTATTCCTATTTCTGTTTTTCATACCCACGCCTACAACCAACACAAAACCAAGCAATGAACAAATCACTCACGTAAAGTCTAGACGTAAGCTAGGAGTCCTAACTTAGAGTCACACATGCAAGGTAATCTTCAGCAATCTTACAACATCCTCCAAATGTACAACAACGTCATCCACACATTATCCTTTTCAAAATGGAATTCTTTCACACTTAAACAGTTATCCAAAAATCCAATTCAAATAATAAATATCACTTTGTTACACCTCATCTTATTTTGGATTTTAAGACTTGCATTATCTTGAAGATTCGATAATCAAAAATGTCAAAATTAAATAATAAGATATATGAAAATATCTTAACAATCTTCCCCTTTTTGACATTTTTGTCACAAATAAGAAATTTCCCCTTAATCAACATCAAGTTCCAAAGAACATCCATCAAATTCTTCAAGTTCAAGTGATCTCTAAAGAAACAATAATAAACAATTATCCAATCATTCAAATTTCTCCCTCTTGAGACAAAAAGATGAAAAAAGTAAGACTAACAGTCACAGGGATACCTTAAAATCAACCATTGAATTAAACAGCCACTAAAAACAATTTGATGTCTCCCTTTTGTGACAAAACAATACCAAAAACGAGAATCATTCACAACTTTACCAATCTCAGCTTATAATGCAAATCCTTTTCTCTTCTTTCGATTATCCCTCAAAAAATTCACCTCAAAGTTGGTAAGAATCTCAATTACCTTATCTAAAGACAATTCAGCGATGTCATGGGCTTCTTCGATGACTACAATTTTTGGTATGAACCTCGGAGGCAACGATCTCAATGTCTTCTTAACTAGTTTCAGGTTAGAGTAATTCTTCTCGAGTTGATGTGCTTGGTTTGCTATGTCGTGCAGTTTCTCATGGAAGGGTCCAATGGTTTCACTCTAATCCATCTTCAACTCTTCAAATCTCACAGCCAACATTTGAAGTTTTGAGGTTATCACATATTTAGATCCTTCATATATAGTCTATAAAGTGTCCCACACTTCTTTCACCGATTCACAAGTTGATATTATAGCAAAGCGACCTTCATCAACTGTACTAAAAATGACGTGCAGGGCTTGAGAATTTCCAAGCGCTCTCTCTTCTTCATCCATTGTTCACTCAAATACATCTTCAAATGCTACTTTTCCCTTTTCATCAGTCGTCACTAGATGCGTCTAGTCATTTAAAACTAAGTTCCACACTTTTGGTCCTTGTGTCTAAATGAATACTTTCATTCCTGATTTTTACGTAGGATAATTTGAACCATCTAACAACAGTAGCCTAGTGATTGATGCCCCTTCTCTTATAGCCATAATTGTGAAACAAGGATCTGCAGCGAATTGATGTACTGAGTTTTGATTTGGTGACCCACTTTGATACCAATTGAAAGAATGTAGGGGTATAATTTCGTAAAATCTTCGATTTACCGCAATCATTTCTAGCACAATCAAAAATTAAAAAAAAATAAATGCACAAATATAAATCAATATTGAAATTTGGTAACGCAGTTCAATACACTTTGCCTATACCTGCGAGGCCCTTACCTAACTTAATTCTTTCACTAACATCAATAGTTTTAAACAAGGCTTTACTGAGCTGACACCACTCATCCCTTGACATTATCCTTCGTCCTCACTACTCGTGAAAGAATTTCACACCCAATAGTACAACTGTCTCATAATAACCTCAACAGAGGATTTTCCCAAACAACATTTAATGATAACGAAACAAACTAAACAACTCAAGTGATTAAATAAAATTCAATATAAATAAAAACACTTGAGAAAAAAAGAACAACTTCCCATTAAGTTCAGCTCCAATCATTTCTAGCACAATCAAAAATTAAAAAAATAAATAAATGCACAAATATAAATCAATATTAAAATTTGGTAACGCAGTTCAATACACTTTGCCTATATCTGCGAGGCCCTTACCTAACTTAATTCTTTCACTAACATCAATAGTTTTAAACAAGGCTTTACTGAGCTAACACCACTCATCCCTTGACATTATCCTTCGTCCTCACTACTCGTGAAAGAATTTCACACCCAATAGTACAACTGTCTCATAATAACCTCAACAGAGGATTTTCTCAAACAACATTTAATGATAACGAAACAAACTAAACAACTCAAGTGATTAAATAAAATTCAATATAAATCAAAACACTTGAGAAAAAAGAAGAAGAACAACTTCCCATTAAGTTCAGCTCCACTAAAATAGATCTAAAAGTTGTCACCACACACTGTGGGTTGATTCATGCAAATTCCAGTACCAAGGCACAGAGCGATAACGACATCAATAGTGCAGCCAATAGCTAACCATCAGCAGAAGGTAAATGCAATCCATAAAATAACTCAGCTGTGAAGCACATCAACAACACACCCAAAAAGGAAAGCACGACAAGACCCACTCACGTGAAACTCCTTTATCAAACCAGTAGTCTTCTCATCGTAGAATTCTTTATATTTACAATCGTAGGCAGATCAGTCCTTCCAATCACCAAACTGAAAACCCACAACTTAAAATCATAAGGACTGTGCAACCAACCAAGAAAAAAAGAGAGTCACGCACTCATCCAATCAATAAGTCATGCGTGAAACATCACAAAATTTACAACTCACTTACTTTATGCTTCAACCCACACCCACCTGATACACATGTACTCCTATTTCTATTTTTCACACCCACGCCTACAGCCAACACAAAACCAAGAAATGACCAAATTACTCATGAAAGGAGCCCAAATGCATGCCAAGAGTCCTAACTTGGAGTCACACACGCAAAGTAATCTTCAGCAATCTTATGATGTCTTCCAAATGTACAGCAACGTCATCCACACATTATCCTTTTCAAAATGGAATTCTTTCACACTTAAAAAAATTATCCAAAAATTCAATTCAAATAATAAATATCACTTTGTTATACTTCATCTTAATTTGGATTTTAAGACTTGCATTATCTTAAAGATTCAATAATCAAACATGTGAAAATTAAACAGCAAGATATATAATAAATATCTTAACAATTTCCTTTGGGGTTATCTCCTATTAACTCCTCATAGTCACCTCTTACAAAAACCATTTCCAATGGCCTTCCATATAATTCTCTCTTTTGACTTTAGTGACTTCCATTGGTAAATTATATACACTTCCTGCACCTTCAACCTATCAGATTCATTAAACCTTATGAATTTAATGGAATCAGGGAACTCCTTGAAGATCTTCTTCTATACAAACTCTTACATAACTAATCCTATTTAGTGTTGCTATGTTTTTATCCATACAAGCAAGCCTTCCCAATCATGTGAAGGTGAAGGATTGGCAAGAGAAAAGGTAGAGAAGAGGATTTAAGGTGAGTTTTAATTCTAAAAGTAAAAGAAGCCAATAAAGAAACTTATAGCAAAGTAAAACCAACTGAAGGTTAAGCTATTCCTTATACTAGAGAAAAGCTTGCCATGCCATTCTTTATAGTAGTAGACAAGAGAGATCTAATCAGGAGAATTTTCACCTAACCTTATTACCAAAAGAGATAACAAAAATTGAAGGAAAGGAAAAGAGAAAAGTTAATTAAAGGAAACAAAAGGTGAGAATTTGTAAATAATAGTTAAATTAAGTTTTTATTTAAATTCAATTATTGCTTTATCATATAATTTATTTAAGATATGTTATTTATAAATTATTGCTGATATGTAAAAATACACTCATATACATTCAAAATATAAAAATTATAAGTTTCACAGTCTTTAAAAACCTAGAAAGGCTTTATTTATTATAAGAAACAATGTGAATCCTATAAGCCTTAACTTGTAAGTTATAAACAATTATGTTAGTTGTATATTGTCATTTTCCTTTTACGTCTCAATAGGGATATATGACGTCATGTTACAAGATGCCATCACTTACCTATCTTGTAAACAATTATCATGAGCAGTATTATGAATACCGTACTAATACCACCACCAAATTTTATTCTAGTACTGCATTGTACTAATATTGGTCAATATTGGGTACAATTTTGGACAATCTTTTTTAAATTTATTAAGTAGCCTTTAGAGTTTTTAAAATTACAAAATAAACCTTTAACATGTTGTATTGTACAATTTATAATTTTACATCAACTCTATCTCCAAAAACTTAATAATAAGAATTTAAAAGAACAACAATTTATTTATTTTATTAATATTAATTTTAGATATTTTACATATAAATAGTAATCACAATTAATATAAAAGATTATTTAGTCATCATATAAATATAAAATTAAAAACAACACAAAGTATTTAAAATGTTATAATTTCATCATATAATAAATAATAATTACATGAAGCATCAAATAAAAAGATTAATAAATATCTATGACTCTCGATGATTACAATTTACAACAAGAGTTTGTGCCAAGAAGACAACCAATTAGAAGTAAAACCTAAAATAAAAATATTTGCAATTACATTTAGATTGCATAATGCATATATATATATTAACATATATATCAAATATAAGTGTAATTAGAAGAAGATGAGAAATAAAACATAAAACTTCATTCAATTAAATACCTGCCCAAATCATATGGATCTTAATTCTCATTTGGTACAAAATTCTTGTTATTGAGAGTAGCTTTATTATCACCATCATTCAAATTCATGACACCAAATAACATATCAATATTTTTTCATCTAATATTATATTCCAAGTCACTCTCATCTATCAAATCTGATTCCTCATAACTCATTCTTGTCTTCTCATAACTATCAATCATAACCCTCACCAAAGGCTTAAAAATTCAGATAACGAATTGACATTGGGACCAAAATTATTTATCTTCAATTTAATTCTAGCAACTTCCAATCTGACATTTGATGCAACTCATTATCCTATCATCTTAAGATGCAACTCATTTATCACTTGTAAACATTTATCTTAACTCTTTCTTCATCATAATAAAACACTAAAGTGATAACAAATTAGTTGTAAATCTTGTAATAGTAGGATGATACAAATTCCTACCATTGGTGAAATCATTTCTCTTTAAATTCAAAACCCATGCTTGATTGTAGATGAACTTAGTCAAATTTTTTACTTTTTACATAGTCTCATCAATAATAGGAAAATACCTAGCATCTCATATATTTTTCAATATAAGGTTAACACAATGTGCAGCACAAGGAGTTCAATAAAAAGGAATTATATTTGCTTTGCAATCTTTTTCTAGATGCTTTATAAGCGAAATTTGTAACACCCCAATATACACCCTAGAAGTAGTATAACATGTTTAGGGTGTATTAAGAATTGAACATAATGAATTAAGTACACCTAAGTATAGTATGAGATATAATGGCACTTAATGTAAAAGATAAGTGTAAATGGATAATTTGTTCACTTCGACACGAACATAAATATGTATGGAAATTTTTGATATGTTTGCTTGGATTTATGAATGTGATGTGATAAAAATTGATAAAATAAGTATTTTATAAGTAAATGTGATGTTTTTGGTTAAATTGGATGTATTTTGTGTTACTTTTGCATGATAAGACCGAAATTAGTCGATTTAGGATGTGTACCTCACTGAATGGATAGGTTCCACTAAACAAAATTCTATAATTTGACTATATATTGCTTGTAGACCTCTAATTGTAGATGAAAATAGAGACATAGTTATAAAACTTTGATGAAGGAGTTGAAATCTGATTCTGCCTCTAAGAATTTTGAATTATGGTTTGAAGTTGAGTTCTGGCTATTGTCTTTGTTTTTGAATAGCCTATAGTTTTTTGGTGTATAACTCTTGATATAATTAACCAAATTGTATGAAATTTATGCCATTAGAAACTTAAGACATAGCGGAATGAAATAAATTGATAAGATTATAGGCCAATGTGGGAATTAAAGGAAGAAGAAGGAACAATTTGTAATTTTCCTAAAGTCAACTCATAGACCAAAAAGATTAAAGCATATGTGTCCCATAGAATTGTAACACATGGTTTTGTATGAATATTAAGGAACAAGTAGTGGCATGAATAGAGAAAGTGTCTGACGACTGTGACATTGTAACATCCCGTTACTGATAGGATGGGCATATCGGTAAACTGGGACGGGTTAGGATTTCATACTGCATTCTATTGATTGAGCATTCATTGACCTCTAATTATAGAGGAATGAGTTACTTGCACATGCATTTATAGGTACATGCATTCATGGTTTTTCCGGCATTTAATTGTGAACATGAATTGGTTGGTTTGTGATTTGATTGAGAAATTAGGAATAATTGGGTTTGAATAATTGATTTAGAAGGGTTTAAGAGTAATTGGCAGTTGATAGTGACCCATAGGAGATTTTATGAAAATTCGGGAAAAAATGCCCGGATCGGAAATTTTTGAGTGACAGACCGGTTGATCGTATGGTACCGAAATAATTGTCCAATGGCAATGAAAAATTAGATTTATGCTGTTAGGAATAAAAATGTTGAGCCATTGGAATTTAGAGACTGAAATTTAAAGAATTTGGGGGCTTATGTCTTATGAGCTTTAGGTTAAAAATCAACCTTTATATCTCGTAGGTTTTATATTTTTGGCATATTCACCTCCTTCAGTCTAGGGCAAATTTCCCCTTTTTCCTTCCTTGGTGATTTCCGATTCTCTCCTTTTGCTGTGATCCTTTGATTGTTGCTTATTGCTCCCTCTCTTTGTGTAAGCCTAGCTTGATCCTTGAGGAAGATGAAGATTATTGAGTTTTGAGGGTGAGAATCGTGGGTGTTAGACGTGGGAGAAATTTCTAAGATTTGAAGATTTCAAAGTTTGATTTGGTAGGTGATTGGTTTTAATGTTGTTATTTATTGAGTTTGATGCATTGATGGTAATTATTGTGAAAGATTGGGTAGTTAGAGTGAGTTATTACTGATTTTAGAGAGAGAAATGGTGGAAAAGTCGATCGGAGAAGACGATGGAGCCCGCACGTCGCGACGTCTGAAGAGCGGCCTCGCCGCGACGAGTAAATAAGTACTCGCCGCGACGAGCAGGGTGAGACGCCGCAACGAGCGTATGAATTTACGCCGCGACGAGCCTTTTCCTCTACGTCGCGATGAGTCTTAGGAAGGTGTTCGCCGAGGCGAGCGACCCTTTGTACGCCTGGACGAGGGATTTAAGGCCGCGATTAGGATCAAATTTCTAAATAGATGTGTTTTAATTTATGGAGTATAACTGATGGTGTAGACCTCCAATTGAGGTAATTCTTGATTCGTTATGAACTAGAGAAAGAGGTCTACAATTGAGGAAAAGAATGAAAGTTAGAATTTAATTTACTATGGTCTCACTCATAGAGAAAAAGTCGATTATAGTTCTTATTGCAACCTAAGAATTGTATTATGATAATTGGAGTATAAATAGGGGTCTTCGATGGATGGTTCGACCCAATGAATAGGTTTTCTTGGGAATTACTATAGGGTGTATGATATGACGGATTGAACTGAATTTTAGGAATGAAATAAATCATTATTGATCAATTGAGTGAAGAGTTAGATTTGGGCTTAAGATAGCAAAATTGGGTTTTGGCGCCGAAAAATCATGAACATGCATCGTACATATTTTCATTAAGACATATGCATCATTGAATTGTTTTAACTGAGCATCTAGTAATGGAAAATTATTTAACTGTTTTAGAGGCACCGTTGGATCGTCATTCCACGAATATTGCTGGGACTTCCAGGCAGTAGCTTGAAAGTTACAGGTGAGTAACCTAGTTGGTTCCTCAATTTCTGATTGTTAAATGCTCTGTGTGAACTGTTTGCAAATGTGAATTGTATGATTACGGGTATGGTTAGGATCGAAGTGCATGCTTTTGATAAATTGGGTTTGACTACTACGTAATTATGAGAAATTGTGAAAAATGGGCTTTTATAGCCATATGACTGTGAATGATTGAGCATTTGCATTTCATGCATTTCATGCATGAATAGATAATGAACGTTGTGACCAGAGTCGCCACTAATACTGAGAGGAGCCTTGAGCTCGAACACTGTTACTAAACCAGGCCTCGAGCTCGAGGGGAGTTAGTGCATCCTGCATGAGGGCTTTCCTACTCCCTAGACGCGTCCACTGAACACGGATTACTAATTTAGCGCTCGGTCACAATACTGAAATAAACTGAAAAAGAGTCACATATGCTTTGCATACAAATGAGTTAACTGATTTGTGATATTTACTGAGTTCTGTGATGGCCTGAAAAATTACATTTTGTTATATGATATTTGAATGTTATTGTGACATGCTGTACGCAATTGGCGTAATGCATGAATTGAATGAACCATCGATGATGGTTTCTCATTGAGTTCGCAAACTCACCCAAAATTGCATCTTTTTTTCAGGACTGATGGATTAGACTCCTAGCTCCAGAGATAGAATTTTTCCTGCCGTGTGAGCGCGTTGGCAAGAGAAGTGATGGCTCACAGGTCGGTTAGCTGAGATTGATTTTGAGGATGACTTAGTATAGACTTTTGTATCAGTTTCCTTTTTGGGGTATTGTATTTAGACCGTAAGGAACTGATAGACTTGTCTATATTTTTGTTTGATGTTATGAAATGAGAAAAATATTACGATTTTAAAATTTAGTGATTTTGATATTGCGGATTTTATTGTATTGATGCCATGTGGATTATAGAATTGATCGATCATAGTGCACCCTCATCGTGAGTTATGTTTCGGAATGACCTACGGGAGTCCCGGCGCGTACCCTACGGTAAGGGGGTACTACATTAGGTGGTATCAGAGCATGGTTTGACATCTTATGGGCATAGTGTATTTTTAGGCTTGAATTTTATGGAAATTGATAAAAAATTCTTGTTTGTTGTAGGTCATCCGTTCTTGGAGATCAAGTTGATCAACTAGCTGACCTAGGATCAGTGGGAGCTAGTAGGGAGTCCTCTATGCCTCATTCTGAGGAGTTGGCTCCTAGAGTTCCCGTGAGACGGGAGAGGAGGTACGACCGATCGCATGCTGTGGGGTGTTGATTTCTATGGCAAGACGCACCTCGCCGAGGCTGAGGGATGGTTGGAGAGGACTGAGAGAGTCCTCGATCAGATGGACTGCGACTCTGATGAGCGTTTCGATTATGCAGTCTCTCTCCTTCAGGGTCCGGCTTACCAGTGGTGGAAGACTATCCCGGGTAGTACTACCAGATCCTGTATTCTGACATAGGACGATTTTCTGAGAGCCTTCTGGGACAATTATATGCCTAAGGTTTATTTGGAGATGAAGATGCAGGAGTTTTTAGAGTTGAGACAGGGTCAGATGACAGTGGCTGAGTACGAGGTGAGGTTCAATGAGTTGATGGAGTATGCTACTGAGGCTGACCGGTGCCGGAGATTTGAGGGCAGACTCAATCTGGAGATCTGTACTAGGTTGGCCCGGTCTGACATGGGTATTTTTATCGAGTTGAGGGCTACGGCAGTGCGGATCGAGCAGCTTCTAAGACAGAGTCAGGGGTCCAGGGGCAAGAGACTGAGTGATAGTTAGGGCAGTGCTAGCAGAGGGTATAGTAAGCGCCATAGCAGGCCCTTCAGGTCCTCTGGAGGAGCTAGACAATCTGGATTTGGGCAGAGAGGCAGATTTGTACAGACTGGTAGTGGCAGTGGCAGTGCCAGAGGTTCAGGGCAGTTTCCTCCCTTTTGTGAGCATTGTGAAAGGAGACACAGTGGAGAGTGTCGGTGGCTGACTGGAGCTTGTCTTAGGTGCGGCTTGATGGACCACTTGGTTAAGAATTGCCACGACACCTTGGGAGCTCAATCTACTATGACTGGGAGATCTGGCAGCAATACCACGATGCAGCAGAGCCGTGGAGGTGGATCTGGATGGAGGGGTCGAGGTCGAGGCCAAGGCCGAACTGAGGGGTCTGTAGTGAGGACTAAGGGACTGAGCAGCAGACAGTAGTCCCAGACTATAGTCTATACCATGACTCGGCAGGAGGCTCAGGATTCCCCAGATGTTGTTGCGGGTATGCTTCTGATTTCTGGTTTTGAGGCATATGCATTGATGGATCCTGGATCCACTCATTCTTTCATTGCACCGCATTTGACATGTAGACTGCATGGGGTTAGGGAGATGTTGCAGGATGGGCTAGAGGTGAGTACACCTCTAGGTAGTACGACTGTTTTAGGAGAGGTCTGCAAAGGGTGCCCGATTCAGATTGATCGAGCAGTTTTAAGTGCAGACTTAATTGTATTGCCTCTGAGGGAGATAGATGTGATTTTGGGATGGGTGGTTGATCACAGATAGGCCGTCATGGACTGTTATACCAAGGAGGTTGTGTTAGAGTCTCCTGGTCAGCCCAGAGCTGTTTTTCGAGGAGTTAGTCAGGCAGTGCCAGCCAGGATGATTTCCTTTCTGAGTGCCCTGAGGTTGATGCAAGGTGGATGTGAGGCCTATTTAGCTCATGTGGTTGATTCTAGAGTTGAGCAGAGATTGCAGGATATTCCCATGATTAGGGAATTTCTAGATGTGTTCCTCGATGAGTTACCTGATTTACCACCAGATCGGGAGACAGAGTTGTGATTGACCTCGTTCTAGGTACCGCTCCTATATCTATACCTCTGTATAGGATGGCACCGGTGGAACTGAGGGAGCTTAAGGCTCAGTTGTAGGAGCTTCTGGATAAGGGGTTCATTAGGCACAATGTTTCACCATGGGGAGCTCCGGTGCTGTTTGTGAAGAAAAAGGACGGGACTCTGAGATTGTGCATCGACTATAGGCAGTTGAATCAGGTGACAGTGAAGAATAAGTATCCACTGCCTAGGATCGATGATTTATTTGATCAGTTGCAGTGGGCTCAGGTGTTCACTAAGTTGGACCTGCGATCGGGTTATTATCAGTTGAGGATTGCAGAGGCCGATGTGCCTAAGAGTGCCTTTAGGAGCAGGTATGGGCATTTCAAGTTTTAGTAATGCCGTTTGGGTTAACTAATGCCCCGACAACTTTCATGGCCTTGATGAATAAGGTTTTTCAGCCCTACCTTGATCAGTTCGTGATTGTATTCATTGATGACATTTTGGTGTACTCGGGAGTAGACAGGAGCCGCTGAGCATCTGAGGATTGTTCTACAGGTCATGAGAGAGAGACAGTTGTATGCCAAATTCACTAAATGTGAATTCTGGCTTGATGAGGTAGTGTTTCTGGGGTATATAGTGTCTGGTGAGGGTATCCAGGTGGATCCTCACAAGATTGAGGCAATGAGGAATTGGGAGACTCCTAGTAATGTGTCAGAGATGCGGAGTTTCCTCGGATTAGCAGGTTATTACCGAAGGTTTGTCAAGGGATTTTCTGTGATCTCTGCCCCTCTGACAAAACTTCTGAGGAAGAATGTGCCATTCAGATGGACTGAGGAGTGCCAGAAGAGTTTTGAGGAGCTGAAACATCGGCTGACTACTACACCGGTGTTAGGCATTCCATCTGGGATTGGAGGCTATGTGGTGTATAGCGATGCCTCGCATCAGGGGCTAGGATGTGTATTGATGCAGTATGGCAGAGTGATTGCTTATGCCTTGAGACAGTTGAGGTCTCACGAGGTGAATTATCCAGTGCACGATTTGGAGTTAGCTGCAGTTGTATTTGCTCTGAAGATCTAGAGACATTATTTGTATGGGGATACGTTATAGATTTTCACTGATCACAAGAGTTGGAGGTATTTGTTGAGTCAGCGAGAGTTGAATCTGAGATAGAGGAGATGGATAGAATTGCTTAAAGATTATGACTGCACGATTGAGTATCATCCAGGGAAGGCCAATGTGGTGGCAGATGCTTTGAGCAGGAGATCTCACATCAGTGCAGCTCAGATTCAGATTGAGAGATTGCCTAGCTTGATTCAGTTGAGAGCTCTTAATATGCAGATAGATTTGGGTAAGGATGGAGCTCTGATTGCTACTCTGAGGCTTAGGCCAATGTTGCATGACAGGATCAAGAGAGTTCAGGACCAGGATTCTGTGTTGGTGAGACTGATGGAGAGAGCGAGATCTGATCGGGATTCGGAGTTTGAGTTGAGAGATAGGACTTTGTGGATGGGACAGAGATTATATGTTCTGGATGTTGATGATTTGAGGCGTGAGATTCTGGAGGAGGCGCATTTGACTACCTATGTTATGCATCTTGGTACTACCAAGATGTATAACACACTTAAGTTATATTTCTGGTGGCCAGGCATGAAGAGGCAAGTGGCAGAGTTTGTTTCTCGGTGTCTGACGTGCCAGCAGGTTAAGGCTGAGCACCAGGCTCCAGTTGGGAGATTGCATTCGTTGCCCATTCCGGAGTAGAAATGGGAGCGAATTACGATGGACTTTATTATGGGGCTGCCTAGGACGCCGAGGCAGCATGACGCTATCTAGGTCATAGTGGACCGATTGACTACATCGGCTCACTTCTTGCCAGTGAGGGAGAACAATACTCTCGATCAGTTGGCCCAGAAGTATGTGGCAGAGATTGTGCAGCTGCGTGGGGTTCCGTTGTCGATAGTCTTAGACAGGGATCCCAGATTTGCTTCGAGGTTCTGGAAGAGCCTGCAGACTGCTTTGGGTACTCGGTTGAACTTTAGTACAACATTTCATCCTTAGACAGATGGACAGAGTGAGAGGACGATTAAGACTGCTGATGATATGCTTTGGGCTTGTGTATTAGAGTTCAGAGGAGCATGAGATCAGTATTTGGCTCTGATCGAGTTTGCATATAATAACCAGTATCAGAGTAGTATCGGGATGGCACCGTATGAGGCTTTATATAGATGACCGTGTCGATCGCCACTATATTAGGATGAAGAGGGTATGAGGACGATTGAGGGTCCCGAGCTGATTCAGGACACTGTGGATAAGGTGAGACTGATTCGGAGTCGCGTTAAGGCGGCTCAGGATAGACAGAACAGTTATGTGGATCAGCATTGGCGAGAGATGGAGTACAGTGTGGGTGACAGAGTGTTCCTCCGAGTGTCACCTTGGAGAGGAGTTCTGAGATTTGGCCGGAAGGGCAAGTTGAGCCCTCGGTATATTGGTCCTTATGAGATCCTTGAGAGGATAGGATCTTTGGCTTATAGATTGGCATTGCCGAGTGAGATGTCCCAGTTGCATGACGTATTTCATGTTAGTATGCTCCGACGGTACCGATCAGACCCGACTCATGTGATTCTGACTCAAGAGATTGAGGTGGCCAGTAATTTGAGTTATGTTGAGGAGCCGGTACAGATTATGGGATCACGGGTCAAGCAGTTAAGGAATAGGGTGATTCCATTGGTGAAAGTTCTTTGGAAGAACCACTCCTCTGAGGAAGCAACTTGGGAGACTGAGGAGCATATGAGGAGTCAATATCCTCATCTATTCGATCAGACATGTATAAAATTTCGGGACAAAATTTTTATTAGGAGGGGAGAATTGTAACATCCTGTTACTGATGTGATGGGCATATCGGTAGACTGGGATGGGTTAGGATTTCATACTACATTCTATTGATTGAGCATTCATTGACCTCTAATTATAGAGGAATGAGTTACTTGCACATGTATTTATAGGTACATGCATTCATGGTTTTTCCGGCATTTAATTGTGAACATGAATTGGTTGGTTTGTGATTTGATTGAGAAATTAGGAATAATTGGGTTTGAATAATTGATTTAGAAGGGTTTAAGAGTAATTGGCAGTTGATAGTGATCCATAGGAGATTTTCTGGAAATTCGGGAGAAAATGCCCGGACCGAAAATTTTTGAGTGACAGACCAGTTGACCGTATGGTACCGAAATAATTGTCCAATGGCAATGAAAAATTAGATTTATGCTGTTAGGAATAAAAATGTTGAGCCATTGGAATTTAGAGACTGAAATTTAAATAATTTGGGGGCTTATGTCTTATGAGCTTTAGGTTAAAAATCAACCTTTATATCTCGTAGGTTTTATATTTTTGGCATATTCACCTCCTTCAGTCTAGGGCAAATTTTCCCTTTTTCCTTCCTTGGTGATTTCCGATTCTCTCCTTTTGGTGTGATCCTTCGATCGTTGCTTATTGCTCCCTCTCTTTGTGTAAGCCAAGCTTGATCCTTAAGGAAGATGAAGATTATTGAGTTTTGAGGGTGAGAATCGTGGGTGTTAGACGTGGGAGAAATTTCTGAGATTTGAAGATTTCAAAGTTTGATTTGGTAGGTGATTGGTTTTAATGTTGTTATTTATTGAGTTTGATGCATTTATGGTAATTATTGTGAAAGATTGGGTAGTTTAGAGTGAGTTATTACTGATTTTAGAGAGAGAAATGGTGGAAAAGTCGATCGGAGAAGACGATGGAGCCCGCACGTCGAGATGTCTAAAGAGCGGCCTCGCCGCGACGAGTAAATGAGTACTCGCCGCGACGAGCAGGGCGAGACGCCGCAGCGAGCGTATGAATTTATGCCACGACGAGCCTTTTCCTCACGTCGTGACGAGTCTTAGGAAGGTGTTCGCCGCGGCGAGCGTCCTTCCACGCCGTGACGAGCGACCCTTTGTACACCACGACGAGGGATTTAAGACCGCGACGAGGATCAAATTTCTGAATGGATGTGTTTTAATTTATGGAGCATAACTGATGGTGTAGACCTCCAATTGAGGTAATTCTTGATTCGTTATGAACTAGAGAAAGAGGTCTACAATTGAGGGAAAGAATGAAAGTTAGAATTTAATTTAGTGTGGTCTCACTCATAGAGAAAAAGTCGATTATAGTTCTTATTGCAACCTAAGAATTGTATTATGATAATTGGAGTATAAATAGGGGTCTTCGATGGATGGTTCTGACCCAATGAATAGGTTTTCTTGGGAATTACTATAGGGTGTATGATATGACGGATTGAACTGAATTTTAGGAATGAAATAAATCATTATTGATCAATTGAGTGAAGAGTTAGATTTGGGCTTAAGATAGCAAAATTGGGTTTTAGCGCCGAAAAATCAATGAACATGCATCGTACATATTTTCATTAAGACATATGCATCATTGAATTGTTTTAACTGAGCATCTAGTAATGGGAAATTATTTAACTGTTTTAGAGGCACCGTTAGATCGTCATTCCACGGATATTGCTGGGACTTCCAGGCAGTAGCTCCGAAGTTACAGGTGAGTAACCTAGTTGGTTCCTCAATTTCTGATTGTTAAATGCTCTGTATGAACTGTTTGCAAATGTGAATTGTATGATTACGGGTATGGTTAGGATCGAATTGCATGCTTTTGATAAATTGGGTTTGACTGCTACGTAATTCTAAGAAATTGTGACAAATGGGATTTTATAGCCATATGACTGTGAATGATTGAACATTTGCATTTCATGCATAAATGCATGAACAGATAATGAACGTTGTGACCAGAGTCGCCATTAATACTGAGAGGAGCCTTGAGCTCGAACACTGTCACTGAACCAGGCCTCGAGCTCGAGGGGAGTTAGTGCATCTTACATGAGGGCTCTCCTACTCCCTAGACGCGCCCATCGAACACCGACATCGATTTAGTGCTCGGTCACAACACTGAAATAAACTGGAAAAGAGTCACATATGCATTGCATACAAATGAGTTAACTGATTTGTGATATTTACTGAGTTTTGTGATGGCGTGAGAAATTGCAAACTGTTATATGATATTTGAATGTTATTGTGATGTGCTGTACGCAATTGGCGTAATGCATGAATTGAGTGAACCATCGATGATGGTTTCTCATTGAGTTCGCAAACCCGCCCAAAATTGCATCTTTTTTTTTCAGGACTGATAGATTAGACTCCTAGCTCCAGAGATAGACTTTTTCCTGCCATGTGAGCGCGTTGGCAAGAGAAGTGATGGCTTACAGGTCGGTCAGCTGGGATTGATTTTGAGGATGATTTAGTATAGACTTTTGTATCAGTTTCCTTTTTGGGGTATTGTATTTAGACCGTAAGGAACTGATAGACTTGTCTATATTTCTGTTTGATGTTATGAAATGAGAAAAACATTACGGTTTTAAAATTTAGTGATTTTGATATTGCGGATTTTATTGTATTGATGCCATATGGATTATAGAATTGATCGATCATAGTGCACCCTCATCGTGGGTTATGTTTCGGAATGACCTACGGGTGTCCCGGCGCGTACCCTACGGTAAGGGGGCACTACAGACATTGTTTTTGTTTATGATTTTTATCAAATCTTATCCAAAACTTTTTTAATGTGTACGAAACTTTTCAAACACCTACATTGGAATATAAGACTGAGCATAATGCATTCCAAAGAAAATTTATATGTACACAGATGATTTATATGCATATTCATTACTCATATGTGTATAGTATGATTATACAAGTGTGATTTTGAAACCCTTCTAATGGTGGTAAGCCATGAATTTCATGTATGGATGAAATTATAGAATTTTATGACTTGAAATGTATATCATACGATTTGTTGATATATGAATTGTGACATTTGCAAATGGTTAAAGGAAATATTATAGTGCTTGCTCTATTGTCTTGGTTGAGTGTCTACAGTTCAATAGCTTCAAGTATCCACAGTTTGATATCTTTAGATATGCACAGCACCCGTTATCTACACCCACAGAAAATGTGCAAGCTTAACATAAAAATGAAACTTAACAATCATAACCAATAAGTGCAGCTTGACAGAATGAATAATTGGCATGGATGAGCATTTGTATTGATTGTAATGATGTGCAATTATATTGATAATTTGTATTAATAAGCATTGAATATCAATATTTGGCTTATAAATGTGCATTTTTGGTATATATAGATAATATGTTGAAGCATGTTTGCATTATGTACTTTGGTTAAGTATGCTGTAATTGTTTAAATGAGCATTTGCATTTGTATTAATAATTTGTATCATTGAGTGTTGAATATCAATATTTGAGTTTTGAAGGTGAATTTATAGTATATAAGTTATGATATTTCTGAATATTTGTGCTTAGTGGGTGACTGCTGTGAGTAGTCATTTAAAATAAGTATTTTTCCTAATAAGTTTTCAAGCTTAGCACGGGTGTTAATCCATGTAGATCCAAGTCATAGGAGTGACGTATGGGAAATATCTGTAAGGACCAAGGCTAAAAGATAGAAGAAAAGGTACTTTTGGAATGTATTTTTAGTTACAGATGATTGCACATGTTATTATAAAGAAAGGAAATTGTATGTTTTTATTGGATTACCATGTAATTGTAAAGATGGATGACTACTGTTAAATGATAATGTTAAGCATTGCGCAGTTTTATAATGTGTATATGTATACCATTAAATAGAATTATATACCTTGAATGCTTGTACAGGAATTTGGTTGATATGTGTGTGGATAGTTGTAGGTTTTGTATAGTGTGTCATAATTATTTTCAATAATGAATTGAACAATATTTTCTGACCCAAATTTATTCACAACTTCATTAAATATTTTAAATAGAGTATCAACATTCTTGTTAAGGCCAAATTCATCAATGGACTTTAAAAACATTGTCCCTTTGTAGAATAAACCAAAAAAATAATAACAGACTTATGTCTTCCATTTTTTCAACTATCGCATATAATTGAACACTCATAAGTAGCCCAAGTCATTCTTATTTCATCTAAATAAATTTTTATTTCATAAACAGAGCTACTCTGAAGTTTACCTCTATAGTCATCAATTGAAGGAGCCTTTTACCTTAGACTAAAAGATGTAATGACATCCATCATATGTTGATAATAATAAGAATGGGTAGCACTAAATGTTATTCATGAATCATACCACTATCTAGTCATTGCCATGTACACATTATGAACTGCTTCTCTAGATTGTGAGGCACTACAGATTTAAGGCTGAGCTCCAAGAGTTGCTCTTAGTGAAAAAAATTAAACACCAATTTTCTTCTTTTCCTAATATCACATGCAATATTTCCTTCTTTTTGGGTTCCCAACACCAACAAAAGAACTTCCACTACCAATATCGTAATTTAATATTTGCCTTGTATATTTTTCATATTAATACTCTTCAAGTAAAGTTTTCATTTGCCATTTGACATCGTGACTCACTTTCTTACAAGACTCCTCATCACCTCTAATCCTAACTAAATGCTTCTTTGGTGATTCCCCCATCTTTAAAATGTTAGTTACAATGCAAATAATATGGTTCTTCATTCCATAAATGAATCTAGCATGAGCCAAGCTGGATCATTGAATCTTCCTATACCTAAAGTGACAAAATTATTAGGTCTACTTAAACTTTCCTCTAGTTATCTGTAAAAATAAATGAAGACATATATTAAAATTAACTTAATATCGCCTTTATCAAAATCAAGTTGTGTATAATAATAGAAAGAAATAGAGTAACAACTGTTTCTTAACAATCATATGATATATACATGCAAGTGACCTTTATAAACTTATATAAATGATCTTAAGCACATTCTATCTAAGATATTATCATATTTCTTAATCCACACTTTAAATATATAGATTGATTGATGCTCTTTCACATTTATAATCCATTTTTGTGATTACATAATTTAAACATAAGGTCACAACTTATAATTATAGCTCATGTTTAATTATATAATTCTACCATAAAGTCACTATTATAATCATTTTGTATGATTACATAACTCACAACTATAACTTATTTTGTATAATTACATAATTTAAACATAAACTCATAAGTCATATCTATAACTCAATTTGTGTAATCACATAATTCAACTATAAATCATAACTATAGCTCAATTCAACTATAAATCATAATTATATCTCATTTTGTGTGATTATATGATTTAAACATAAACTCACATCTTAAACTTAATTTGCATAATCATATAATTCAACTTAAATTAACCAACTCATTTTGTATATTAAGATATCAATTATAATATATAACCTAATTTATAATAAATACCAACATGTGATTCAATATATCTCAAATTTCAAACAACAACACAAACTTCAATTTTGTATTGAATGATTGAATCCCCAATTTCTAGAATCCAAACATGATAAATGATGAAACACATCCAAAATTCCAAGTTTCAAATACTGTAATTCTATATAAAATCCTCAATCTCTTTCCACAATTCCAAAATTATGATAAAACAAACTCATTTATATGTTATCCTCAATTTCCAAAATGCAATTTCCAAACATACATGTCACATTTCAGTAGTTCATAACTATAAGTTACTCACACACACATCAACTACTTAATTATGAATTAACTCATCACTCAACTTTGAGCAACACAACATAACACAAATCAGTAGTCAACACTTAGTATACTACACTATGCACATTTCAAAATTTCAATTGTTTAAAGCTGAATCATAATGGCTTGAGACGATCGACAATTGAAACCTTGAGTTTTGAGTAGGTGATAATAAGGTAGGACTGTGAGGTGACTACATAAGTGAGGCAAGGTGACTGTGGAGGCGAGGCGAGGTAAGAGAGGCAACTGGCCAGACAGTGAGAGTGAGAACAAAAGTAGTTCAGAAGGGATTGGATTGGTGAGGGCTCAAGTTATGTTGGGAGATTAAATATTTAGTTTTTTCAAATTTCAATTTTAGTCCAACATTTTTAAAAATTAAATTTTAGCCCGATATTTCAATATCGAATGTTATTGACTAACAGTATAAAATTAATGGGTACTATACCTTTTTCTAACTAGTATGGTAGGTACCATCTAGTATGGCATGGTACCCATATCTCTTATCATATGAAAATACGATATGATGAGTATGAAAAACACGATTATATATATAAGGATAATGTGTTCAAAAATGTCTAATTTTTTAAAATTTGCTTAATTCAATGTTCAAGCTTTTAAAATTTTTAATGGAGTGATCAATCTTTTAAAATATGAACAATTCAATTAAACATGTATTTTTGATAATGTGATATATTTATTAAATTCCACGTAAATGTCTATTTATTAATCACATCACACTACAACAAGGAAGGTATTTTGTGACTTTTGTTTTTGCTACAAGTTGAAAATCGTAGCTAAAAGTAATCCTTTGATGACGTTTTTAAAAATCGTCACAAAAAAGTAGGTTTTTGGTGACGATTTTCATAATTTTCACCAAATGAGGACTATTTGGCAACGATTGTAAAAATTGTCACTAAAGGGTTGTGACATTAGCGATGTTTTGAAAAAACATCGCAAAATGTGGACTCTTTAGTGATAAGTTTAGAAAATCGTAATAGAAAGGTACTGATTTGGTGCCAAAGGATGACTATGGTTGACCATTTTGTGATGATTTTTTAAAAACCGTCACCTAATATGGCCTTTCGCGCCGATTTTAACAATCATCACAGAAGATATCAAATAATTTTAAAAGGGAACGAAAAATGAGAATGACGTTTAAAATAAAAGGCCATAGAGCTTAAAACACTCATCTATCATTCTCTTCTCTTTCTTTCCTCTTCCTCCATGAAACCGAATGGGCTTAAAAAAGAACCATAAAGAAAAAAAACACCCATGTCTCATCCTCAACTCTGTTCTTTTCTCTTCCTCCATGAAAATGGAAGGTACGCTCTTGATCCATAGTCGATGATATCTCTTTTCATGTGTTCATTGAATTAGTCTTTATGTTTCTTTCTTCTCTTTTTTTCTATTATATTTTTGTGATTTCATTAATTTTAAATGGTTGAAATACCTAAGCCACCAAAACTTGAGGAATTCCAGAGTCAAAGTTTCTAAGACCCAAACTTAAACAATCCGTTGCTATGAATTGCAGTATAGATTGATTGTCGTTAATTTGTTTTGATTCCTTTCTATAGCCTATAAATGTTAAAATTATAAGGCAATAATTTCATCTTGATATCAATTCACAAATTGGAAGTTGTATGTCACCTAATTCCATGTGTATTAGCACTATTATACACAATATAGAGATGAAATTTGGCTAAGACAGCAAGCTGGTTTGAGCTGCTGGCACCCTTGCTAAGAAATTGAAAAAGCCTACTTCAGCTTACTATTTCTTAAACTCCCTTCAAGTTTTGAGAAGCTGATTGATTCTAGATGTTGCGCTACCATTAGTCAAGTCTCTAACCCTGATTGTAAAAACCAAAAGCTTAGGAAGGCTAGACAGAGACGTTGTTTGGCTCGAAGACTAGTTGTTCGAGGTGTTTCTATGAATCCAATAGATCATCTTCATGGTGGAGGTGAGGGTAAAAGCTTTGGAAGAGGTTCGGAAAAACTAAGTACTAACTGAGCTGCTAATTGTTGACTTTGTCCTCTCTTTTAACTTGCATCTACTGATTACATGTTTCTGTGCTTTCAAGGTGTTTGATGTTTTGTTTCAAATTGTTGATATGTGATATTGGACATACCTCATAATAGATGGTTCTTATTTTTCTTTCTAATGATTCCGAGTTCTTCTAATAATGTTCATACCTCAGTAAATGGGATTACATGTTCAAACTTTGTAGTGAACATACTATGTTAGATGCTTTTGGGTTTCAATGTCTATTTTTCATTAGTTTTTTGCTCCTTGGAAAGGAAGTAAGTTATGTTTATTCCCATGTTTCTTTTATCCTATGAAAATTGACATGTTAGAACATAAACTTGCTTTCTACTAATTACATTTTATAAAGTAAACTTCCATATAATATATGCAGAAATATGCTTCATTATAGATTTGGATTATACAAGTGTTGGCCTCCTGTACACATCTCATTTGGATTTAAAGTGACTAGCTTAATCATGGTGGACCAATACATACATAAGAGTACTTGCTATAACTTTCATAATTTGATCCTGGACTGAAGATGTATAATTCTCTAAACCCCTTCCATATTATTGCAATTGAGTTTCATCTTCCCTTTTATCCGAAGAGTTTCACAAACACCATAGGGAAAGCCCACCAAATTTGGTTATAAGACTGGTCCACTCAAGCGCAAGAAGTAACTGCTTGATCTTTTAATTTAACCAATTTTCATATTTGATTTGATTGCTTCTTACCATAAAATTACTTTAGCTTAGAGTGTTACATCTGAATAAGGGTTTTTAAGATCCATTTTGAAATATAAACAATACCTGACATCCATCTCTTCAATTTCTATCTCATATAATATGGTAGACATTTAGATGAATTTATTCCCTTCCTATAGAGCCTTATGCTAATTTATTCTTTGGATTTGACACTTATCATTGTCAGTGAGCTATCTTAAATTAGAAAAATAGTTAATGGAATAATCTATAACTTGAGTGGCACTTCTATTGGTCTGTTTCTAATATTGTTGCTTTGCCTTTCATTGTTTTTGCAGTTGGAGCAATCTTTTCAGCCACAGATTTTGTTCATACTTTACAAGTATACTGTTGGTTTTTTTTATGTGGAGAAGAATCTCTCCGTTTTATTGGATAAAAGCTTGCCTATTTATACAGTCTTTCTCTAACTAAAATTCAAAAATAAGATAATATCTAATCTAAATCAGCATAAAATAAAATCTAAATTATTTGATGGCTATCCTAATAATATTTCTAATAATATCTTTGACTGTTTCAAAGTTACATATTCAACACTCCTCCTTGACTTTGATACTGTAAACTCCAAGCACTTTTTTTTTTGTTTGTGCTCCCATAATTTCGATGTTAGGCTAGACATGATGCTGCCAATAACTCCTCCTCAAGTTGATCGTTTACTGCTTGTTTGGCTTCTCTCACATTTTGTTGCGCTTGACATATCCTTTCAATATATCCTAGTTGTCCACATTTGTTGCATCTTACATCTGGTTGTCGTCCGGTGATATCTTGTGGTGGAGGTATTGGGTTTGGCAATGAAAATGAGAGCTGTATGTCTAAAGATGTGGTTTTGTTATTTTTGTTGTTCCTTGAAGTAGTAGTAACAATATTGCTAATACCAATATTGTCAGAAGATGATAAACAAAGTGCAAGATTGTCATTTTCATCATCTTTATTGTTGTTGATGTTTATATCACGTCTTCTTTTCCAAAATTGAAGCGCCAACGACCCTTCAAAATCTGATCTTTCATTTTTGTTGTTGATGTCGTAGTCTTCATCTACAGCTTCCCACAAGTCATTTGCTTCAAGGAAGGCCTCCATTCGAATAGCCCAACTTAGATAATTTCTTCCATCAAACACTGACAGAGTAATGGCAGTAAATGATGATTCTGAATCCATTGTCATATGGTTTTTGTTTGTGGTGTGGAAAAGCGTAGAATGAGTTATGGGTTATAGGTTATAGGTTTGTAGGCTAGAGGTCCCTTAAGATCAAGAGAGCTCTGATACCAATTGTTGGTTTTTTTATGTGGAGAAGAATCTCTCAATTTTTTTGGATAAAAGCTTGCCTATTTATACAGTCTTTCTCTAACTAAAATTAAAAAATAAGATAATATCTAATCTAAATCAGCATAAAATAAAATCTAAATTATTTGATGGCTATCCTAATAATATTTCTAATAATATCTTTGACTGTTTCAAAGTCACATATTCAACATATACATTTGTTCCAGGTTTTATTTGTTAGGCTGAGAAGAAACTAAACTTAGCTTTATTTTGTTGCTGAGTTTTATAATTCATATGCTATATCTTTAACCAGGAAGAAACACCTTTACTATACAGTAGTCTTTAGAGACGGTGTGGTCAATGATGCTACAGTTGATGTATTGTTCACAATTCTTTCCTATTTTCACATATACCTAAGGAAAGTTCTATTATTTGTTCTTGTTACGTATGCAGTTTCAGGTTTTATATTTACTTGGAAATATCATATTTCACCAAAAAATGGCTATGTAAGGGTACTGAAATTAGACATTTAAAGCCAACAATTCCAACTTCTGAGTTCAGACCCTTGATATTTAACTGTTAGCATCTTTAAGAAATTTAGATTCACTTGCAACTTAAAATTCATATTAGTGATTGTTGGTCTTGGAGCTTTAGAGATTAAGTGCTTTTAAACTGCCATGTTTATTTTTCTTCATCAAGCTTTATTCTTATTATTTAAAGTATTCTTAACCTTATTGAAGCTATGGATGCACCCAATGAATATATGTTACAACACTTTTTTTTGTTTTACTCTCAGGTTAGATTGTTGAATGCTTAAATGATAAAGAAGTTGTATTTTGGAAGGTAGTTAATAGTTTTCAATTAATATTTTGCTAGGTTACTTTCCCATTCCATCACCCTCCTTTTTTCTTTTCTAATTGAAAACAAACTAGCTTAATTATGCATAATTTTAGGCACTCTATCAATCTTGAAGTAGCTTTCATGATTCTTATGGCTAATCTTTTGATGTATGAAGTTACTCTCATCGACATAGACAAATTAACAGGCATTCCAGTTATATTGTAATTTTTTTGTACTCTTAACATTTATAATTTGTAAACTAGTCTTTGTATTTATTATTTTCTATAAGAATTGTAAAAGTTGTAATTAAAATCTTGTGTACAAATTTTTTTCTAGTTATAATATAATTTAATGATATTTTATTTTTATATACAATACTTCAAATTATCAATTATTTTATATTATATTTTTGTATAATAAATTAAAAAATCTAAATATTATATATAATAATATGGATTAAAATGACACAAATAATTATAATTAACGTGGTATAAAATTTCTTTAAAATTTATACTAAAATTTGACTATATTTTATAAAGCATTACTAGTATAAGAAAAATATCGTTTAATAATGACAATTACCGACAGAAAACTTTTGGATTTTGTCGGTAATATAAGTTAGCAACAGAATCGACCGATGGACAAATACGTCGTTAAAATGACCGCAGATAAATTTACCGACAGACATATTATGCAACCATTGGTAAATATACCGATGGATGGCCGTAACTCATTCACCTCATATCTCAACTGAGTTATGTACTCCATCAATGTCTCCACTACAGTCTGAAGCTCATTGACTTCATTGATTTGCAACCGTCTACTAGATGTTGCTGTACTGGATATGGAGGATTGCGACTAACATATGTTCGCAAATGAACCTAACCTGAAGATCCTTCCATAACGGTCCCTACCATTCACTGCATCAAGATATGTTTGACTCTCATCAATGACTTATTTGTGCTGAGACTGTTGTTGAATGCTTTCTTATATTTGGTCCTATTATGAGGGAATGTTTATATTAGTAAGTGATAATTATTAAAAATTAATATTAAAGTATAAATTTCACATACAATAAGTTCTTTACATCAGGTGTTGGCAAATGTCACACCGTTATGCTTCTTAGTGTGAGTGTGCAAAAAGACTTTTCCTGCATAAGAATAAAATGTTATAAGTAAACTAGAATTTATAAAAATTTCAACAGAGTTTCCTCTATTTTTATGATATTTACCTCCTATTAAAGAAATTAACTCAACATAGTCATAGATGACACCAAACATTTATACTATTATCATTATCCTCAATACACATATTTTTATTCCAACATTCACACATCAATTTAAATTGAAATACAGAAAAAGTAAAATAATTAGAATATAAGTGTAAAGTTTAGATACTTACAAGTCTCGCTACATGCTTGTGATGGGTAATTGATCCTCCTGCATATATGGGAAGACTCTTTCCCCTCGTTCCTGCATGTCTATCGATCGAGTTATGCTCTGAAGTGGACATTCCTTCAGGTGTTGTCCAATACTACTGCCAATAACTCCATATTTTCTCAGAAATATAAGGTGGTCGTACACCATCCTTGTGTATCGCACCAATAAATTCACGATAATATGTACATACTCGTCTCTCCCATACTTTATGTATGACTGCGTCAAATTCAGAATCCTAAAAAATTCTTTCTAAAATAAAAGGAAAAAAATGACAAATACTTATATGTAATAATATTAATCTAATTAATGTATAAAAATCAATAAAAAGAAATTTTTTTATTGCACCTCAAACTCTTGAAAGTAAAATACCTTTGTGGCCTAAGAGATATTCTTCCATACATAACCCTCAAGATTAATCTTTTCCTTAAATTTAACTGTCATGTTTCTAGAGCACGGTCTAGACAGAATCAACCTAATATAAAAATAAATTATTTTATACCAATTGCAAAAACTATCTATGTCTAATTTTCAATATTTTCTTCCTGAATAACTATCTATGCAATGAGATATATGTCATGGTTGCCATGAATTCCTATGGCACTTAGATATTGTCCTGGGTACTTAGTCTTTAAGAAATAACCACTTTAATTTTAGGTCTTAACATTTTTTAACCTCTTTTTCATAGCATCAAAACATACATGCATCCTTTTTAACACCATTTATCTTCTTGTTTTTTCCTTTTAAGTTGAAGCTTGACTGTAGAATCTAGAATTATTTGATATAATTTACTAATTTAACCATAAAGTTTTCTATCTCCATTATGTTACTCCTTTGACTTTGATTTTTTAATTTTTTAATTTTAATGCTCAAATTGTCATTAATTTTTTCTTAAAATATCTCACAATATAATTGGACGCAACCAACCTTAGCTTGTTGATTGATTTAATATATGACCTAATTTCTATGTTTTGAGCTTGAAGCATCTATCTTTTATGCCAAATGAATCATATAGTTCAAATAGGCATCCTTTGATGTAAGAATACTTAATCCTTTTGGGTTCATTCCTTTTAAAACTCAAATCAAATCTTGTTGCAATTGTATAATCATCAATTGCCTCTTTAAAACGTTTTACAATGTTAAAGACCATCTATAATAACCATTTTATGGAAACAAAATCATGACCATATTTATTGGTTTGACTACGTCATCACAAAGTTACATATATTTGTAAGCACTAGAATATCCATACTAACCAAGAAACTCTCATGATCTTTTACATCAATGTTTATGGTCTCATGACCTACATCAACACTAATGTCAAAATCTAAGTTATAATCATTTAAATTATGTTTCTTTGCATTCCCTTCAACATCCTATTTAGTGTCATTAACATCCATTCCAGTATTTTCATTTGATTCAAGTTCTACATCTACATTTACATCATTAACATAATTACCCTCTTTTTCATGCTATTTGTCACGTCATTTTATCATAAGTACAAATGATACTAATCCATCAATAGATCTTAAATATACATCAACTATACCATAATACTTTAATAATTTAATAAAAACTAATGCACTTCAATTAGACTCTAACATCTTCAAACCATCAACTAACTCCTTCGTAAGAATCAAATACCATGCACTAATAATATTTTTATAGCGTAATTTAGCACCTATTTCACACACCTTTCTCAAACTACCATAAACGAATTACATATTGTCAACATTTTCAAGTTCCTCATATTCATACTTTAAAATTCCTCTCCAAGTGATTTATTGGCGACAATTTTTTAAAACGTCGCTAATAATTTTTAACTATGAAAATAAAATGTAGGCAAAAACTATTAATGTCAATTAGTAAAAATATCACTTATAGTTTTCAGCTAAAGGGCTTTGGTGATATTTTTTTGCGGAAAATATAAATCGTCGCTAATAGACTTTTACTAACAAATTTTTCAAGGACAAACATCATTTTTGTTATAATGTTAGTAAAACTAACATTTTAAGTTGAATTGCTAAGATTTAATAGATTGGATACTTCATTAAAAATTTTAAAAGCTTGGACATTTAATTGAAAAGATTTAAAAGGTTAAGCACTTTAATATCGACTATGGCTTGTATATATAATAACAAGAAATTAAGGAAATTTGGCCCTAAATAAAATATAGTAATATTTTTTTATAAATTAGCAAGACTTTTATACAAATAATAGAAGGTATGTAAAGACTAGAGATTCCAAACCTGAAATCTCTTAGCTACCAAAAGGGATCTACAACAATTCCTTCCATCCTAAAACCATACAACAAAACCCAACCATCCTACTCAATACCATTTTGCAACCAAAATATCTTAAAGCTAACATATCTGCCTAATAACACAATATACTCAACCCAATTTTTAACAGTACCATCAGGCAATAATAAAAACAATCTAAAACAAGAGTCAACACAGTTAAAATGAATAATGACCTTGTTTTCTTGTTCATATAGTATAATAGTAATCATTTTTTACCGGGAGTTGTTTTTATTATTTTACAGCGATTTCCATCAAAGGTTTGAGTCTTAATTCATTGACATTTCCGCCGGTAATGATTTCGTTTGAATGGTTCCACTCAATTTTTGTAGAACAGTACATCGGTTTCGTTTAAGAGGATTAATAGTACGTGGGGAAAATTTCTACCACCCACCTACTTCTATTTGGTATAATTTCAATATATAAGAGATAGAGAGAGAGACGTTCTGACTTTCTATAAGAAAACAATGGAAGGCAAGTCAAATTGATTAACGTGAACAATTCAATAAAAAATGCCAATGATTCCTTTAGAAAAATAGATTAGGAACTAGGAAGTGTTGGATTTAAGAATCGGAGTGTCTTTTGACTTTTTTTATTGAAAATATAATATTAACAGGATATTATATAATTTCCAATATTTGATCAATTCACATTCAAATATTTTTTGTTAAAAAATTAAATAGTTAAAAATACAAAAATTGGAAATGATATGACACGTTAATATATCATGCGTTTACCCCGGTTCTGCCATGGAAATGTGCAGAGGAGAAGATAGAAACTAAAATTACGAAGTAAAGTAACTCTCTTATTTAAAGGGACTGAGAAGCAATGTTATGAATACCGTATCGGACTCGGTATCGGATTAAGTTCGAACGAAGCTCTGCGGTACCATTCGATCTAGAATACCGCTTTAGGATATTTTTAAATTTATAAAATAGTCCCTAAACTTTTTAAAAACTACAAAATAGTCTATATTGATATATTATACAACTGTACTATATAATTTACTAATTTATTGTTTACATCAACTATATTTTAAATTTTTTTAATAATAAATAATAATGACAATTAATTTGAAATAACAATAATTTTTAAATATTTTACATATAAATAATAACCACAATTAATATAAATAAAGAAAATCATCATCATACAATTATAAAACTAAGAATAATAGTTTTACAATCTTTGCATAATTACAAATTCATAACAAAATAACATAAATTACTTACCCACGGTATTATTTAATTTCAATCCATCAATTTCAAATTATTAACTTTAAAATTCTATTCCAAAATTGTGAAAATTCAATTTCAAAATAATTTGAACTATTATAATTATAATATTGAATTATTTAATATTTATTTTCATAAATTTTAAAATAATTATTTATAAAATAAAAAAGCATTTATGAGTTTTTGACGTTTCCTTTTCCCATGCTTTTTAATGGTCTTGAATCTTTCATTGTCAATTTCCATATATATGACTTAATTATCGCCTTGACTCTTGAGCTCTATTAGTATGACTTAATTAATGCCTTGACTCTTCCCAAGGCAAGTCACGTTTGTTATTCGTAAAAGGCCAAATACATTTGATTACGGAGAAAGATAAGACCCTTTACTAATAGTATTCGTTAGTCTCTTCCCCTATCATAAAAAGTTAGTAGGCTTTAAATCTTTGTTCTATTCCTTTTGTACCTAACCACGCACGTGGCATGAGAAGCTTGGCTGGAAATCTTGAATCAGAAAATGAGAAAATACGTTCTAAGAGGAGCAGCGACTGGCGACGAGGAGCGGAGGAAGACGAGCGAAGGCGGCGACTGGCGACGAGGAGCGGAGGAGGATGAGCGAAGGCGGCGACTGGCGACGAGGAGGACGAGCGAAGGCGGCGACGAGGAGGACTGGGCGAGGAGAAGACGAGACGAGATCCAACAACCACCGGTCGAAGACGAAGGAGGAGGAGAACATGTCGACGGCCAGGAGGACGGCGAGGAGACGGCGGCGAGACGAGATCGGAAGAGGGAGAGCAGCGACGAGGAGAAGAAGGAGAACTGAAGAAGAGAGAAGATTCCAGAGAACGTCTGGGGGGGGTGGGTTAGATAAATTTTTTTTTTCAAATTAGTCCCTCAAAAATTTAGATTTTACGGAATGGTCCCGAAAATTTCGGTATTGGCGGTACCGGCCGGTACCCACCGAAATCGACCGGTACCCACCGGAATTTATACTCGGTACCACAGAGACCGTTCCGGTACCGTTTAAACTATAAACACTGCTGAGAAGTGGATCTTTACAAAACGTCCCATTAAGATCCATACTCAAAAAATCCCATTTGATTTGGTATAAGCAAATTTGTTTTTACGGCTTGCCTCGTGAATTGCCAAGGTAGTGTATGGATAAGTGTTATGAATAACGTATAAATTTAATTATAGTATTATATTGTCTTAATACTGGATAATTTTAAATATTTTTTTGGTTAATTTTTTAAATTTACAAAATAATTTCTATATTTTTTAAAATTGTAAAATAATTATCAAACAGAATTATCAATAAATAGGGAATAGATCATTTATTCTTATTACTCTATTCCTACCTTGTTTCATGAACATTCATCAATTCAATAATGAGACCCACAGAAAATGAATGAATAGATACTCATAGAACATAATAAGAACAGAGTAATGAGAGTAGGTAATCTAAATCCCAATAAACGCAACCTATGACAGAAAACGATAAAGATAAGGCATCAGAAATTTTCATTCAATCTTTATCAAGAAGTGAGAAATTGCCACAAAAATGCACCAATCAAATTTTAACAGATTGCCTGCAAGGAGACGAGCATCTGCATGAAGGGAACAAATCCTTTATTCCAATTAACTAGTTCTTACTATATTCCATTAAATCTCATTTACGTATTTATATGAGATCTACACAAATGTGTGGACAAAATTAAATGGCATAAAGTTGAAACATCCTAACAGGATCCGAGGATCTCATTCTTTGCATGAATTATATCATTTAACTTAACACTGATAATATCTCTAGGAACAAGAATGATAGCATCTTCCTCGATCCATCTTCCATCTTGAAGGACCAGACATGATTTGATTAAGAAGATTATAACAACTGCAAACCATAGGCAATTCAAAGTCAACCACAAAAGTTAACACCACGTGCACACAATGCTAAGAAACAAATTGGCAAGTTACTAATCACAAATACAATATTAGTCAGGGAGCTAAGCAACAATTAGGATTTAGAGGGCAACGAAGGAAATCGTCCAGAACTTGCCTGATAGCATTATGATGAAGAGATTAGGAGCAAATGTGTAGCACCCCCTTACCATATGATATGTACCGGGACGCCCGTAGGTCATTCCGACACATACCCTACGATAAGGGTGCGCTACGAACAATCACTAACACTCCACATGGCATCAAAATCATAAAGCATTAATATGAAATCCACTAATTTTTTTTCAAACCATAAATTCTCATTTCATAACCTCAAAGCAGTAAATTTACACAACCGGTATGTTTTGTACATTACTCCAAAAGAAAATCAAACAAAAAGCTAGCTAGGTCATCCCTCAAAAAGTGTCAGCTGACCGACCTGTGTGCCATGACTTCTCTTGCCAACTCGATCTACACGGCAGGAAAAGTCTCTCTAGAGCTATGAGTCTACTCTCTCGGTCCTGAAAAATAATTTGCAATTTTGGGTGAGTTTGCAAACTCAATGAGGAACCACCATCGATGGTTCACCCGATTCATGCATATACACAGTATATCACAGATACATACAGTTATTTCACTAAAACACATTCAGAAGTACCGCATGATTATTACGATATCAGTCAAAAGAACCAATTCAAATGCACATGAAATGCGTATGTGACGCTTTTCCAATTTATTACGTTGTTGTAACCGAGCGCCTAAAACTGTCCCATTAAGGGCGCATTAAATGGTGAGCCGTAGGCTCTGAATCACTATGGGCTCAAGGCCCAATCACGTTGAGCTTAAAGCTCGTTGGTCGCTCGTCACAATCGCCAATTATCGATCATGCAATTATGCATGAATGCAAATGTCCAAATAAAACAAAATCAACACCATATCGAATCCAAATTCATCATATTCACATAAGCCACTCACAAGTAATCAAGTGACAATCACATATAGCACTTCTATGTCAGACTCTCCCAATCTATCGGACCTCCGGTCCGCAATCCAGACAACAAACAAACACAATTGTCCCACCATTATTCTCCACAAAGTTCTAAGTGCAGAATTATAAACACTTACTAACCGAGGAACCATCTAGGTTACTCACCTAATAACTTCCGAGCTAATGCCGGGATGTCTCTGCAACGTCCGTGGGATAACGTTCCAACTGAGCCTCTATAACAATGGAAATGAGTACACATTACCAACTGTATAATTAGAAATATCAAACAATGCACATGGAATAAGTAAAACGTGTATAATGCATGTTCATGGCATTCTCGGCCCTAATCCAAAATTTTCTCATAATAAAATCCGTCTAAAAATTAGAAACCTATTGGCGCTGATGGTGCGCAATTCGGACCTCTATAGGTCCCCAATTAAACAAAACAGTGATCAAAGGCTCCGTTACCCGGGGCCACGTCAATTTCCCGTCCAAAAATTCCCAATTTCTCACAAAATGAAATTAAATGTTCTACGAATCCGATGCCTCAAGAATCAGGTCAATCGGACGTCGGACGGAAAAGAAATTGACAAAAGAAACAATTAGGTCACTTGATGCCAAATAATAAAAATAAAATAAAAATATATATATAGTTGCGCCTGCCTCACTGGGGCGAGGCGTCGCCCTAGTGAGGCCGACTCGCTTCACTTCGTCACGAGGGCGAGGCGTCGCCCTCGCGACTGGGCCATCCTACCTCCCCTCGCTGGGGCGAGGTGTCGCCCTAGTGATCCGGCGAGGTTCTACTCACATCCTTCCTTTCTTTTTCCTATTTTTTGTTCCTATTTCCAATCCGAAGTTCCAACACCCATAACTCTTTGTACACAAATCGAAAAAATACAAACTATAGCTTGTTGGAAAGATCATGAAAAGTTCTACCATTCTTATGAAGACGATAAAAATCAATTTCACCCCTAAGGGTGTCAAAAATCCAACCAAACCTACTGCCCACTCAAAACCTATCAAAACAGGCAGTACATTGTAAATTCAATAACTCTCTGATTCTTCAGTCAATAATTACACAATAATTAAAGCAGTAAGATCACAATGTTATCTAACACTTTCATGAACAACCCAAAATCAAATTCACTTACTAACAAGGTCAAACAATTCACCAAAGCATCAGCCCTCTGAAATCAACCAATCTGGACAGTAATTTTCCAAACAGCATATCCCTTAGCACAAAAGTCACAAAATTCACTACCTTATATCCCTGAAAAGCTAAGATCTCAAAATTCAATTTTCATGAAGAACTCAAACTCCAATTCGATTTCTAACAATTTGAAAACTGTTATGGAAACTACTGTCATGATCAGCCATTCACAACCTAGTTTAGGTTCAGTTTTTGTAAAATCGTAACTCCCAACTCTGACCTCTAAAAATTACACACCATATATCATTTTCAAGATAATTTCTTCCTCTACAACTTTTTAGAAGATCACTCACACCAATTCAGTCCACAAAAATTGCTAAAATTGCTCCCAAACAGAAAGCTCACAAAATCAACACTTTGACTAGATGTCTCCAAAAAGCATAAAACCAATCAATAGAAATCAGTTCATATCTCCCATTATACATCTCGAAAATTAGCAAGATCAGTGGAAATGGAAAGCTAACTCAATATGCTACAACTTTCATGAAGACCATTTTTCTTAGTTCCATATCAATTAATGTAGAAAAATCAAAAAAGTAATCAGGTCATAACTGCGAGTACTGTTCACAGACAATAAAACAGTAACTTTCCATGCAAAATTTCGCCCTTCTAGCATTACAATTTACCAACACCTATTTCACACAAAGTTGTAGCCAACATCCCAAAGTTTAATTGGGCACAAACCTCAACTCATTTGCTCACCTACACAATTAGTTATGATCAAAGCATTACAATAGGTCAAATTGCATTTTCCAGCTTTTCAACTACAACCTAACTCCTATCACTTCTAACATCAATAACACATCACTAAGCACCCATTTATACCTCTAATTCAACCCCAAATTCATCACAACATATATTTATATGATTATACAAAAGTTGGCAGCACTAACACAAATTATCTTCCTAAGTTTTCCATTCATCTAACCTTACAAACTCAATCCAAACCAAGCCAAAATCAAGGAAAACTATAGTCATTCATTCATCCATAACCAAGTATACATTTAAACCCATTCAACCCTACTACTATGATGATCAACTACATGTATAAAGGATCTCCATGAATCCTTCTAACTACCAAAAGCATAAAAACAAACATCAAAACTCACCTTAAACAAGTTCAAGCTATCAATACTCCTTAATTCTTCAAGTTCTCACCAACTTCTTCTATATCAACCCTCACCCACGGTTTTCATAAGCTTACCAAAGGTTTTCATCAACTCAAAGCTTCAACTTGGTTTATGTGTAAAGAAGAGTAAGCAAAGAACCAAGGAGACAATTCTTATATGGGATAGGTAAAAGGGAAAAATCGAAAGAGGTGAACAAAGCACCTTCGGATGATGAAGTTTGGCACTTTTAAAATGACTCTTTTTCAACTTTCAAGGAGATAAACTCATACACTAAAGAAGAATAGCCGTATGACAAGGGAGACTTAAGCAATTGATTTTTTTAAAAAGGTCGTAGGTGCTTGAGTAGAAAAGACAAAGCTAATTAATAATTGTACATTTGGCTTTTAATGAATGAAAAAGACAAAAAACTAGTTAATCCCAATTAATTAAGCACTAATCCCACTTAAGCTCTAAACATGGCACTAACATAATTCCCACAATTATTTATTCACTAAGCTTATGCCATTAGGCAATCCTTTTCAGTACAAAAGGCTCACTCAATCAGTCAGTTGGAATTTTCCGATTCGGGCAAGAACCCCGAAAAATTCCAGAAAATTTTTCATAAATCCCTAAAATGTAAAACACTCAATGGCGCACTCCAAATAATTTTTCAAATACAATTATCCCGTAAATTTCACAAAAGATCTCAATTTGAAACCTAAGCCGGAAAATGTCATGAATGCATGTATACCATGTGCAAGTGCAACAAACCATCAATCATAGAGGCTATATGTTGTATGTGCATGCCGAGATATAAGTTAATACTTCTAACCCGTCACAAATTACCAATAAACCCTTCCTATGGGAGATGGGATGTTACAATTCTCCCCTCCTAATAAAAATTTCGTCCTCGAAATTCTTACCTGATTGATCAAAAAGATGAGGATACTGTCTCCTCATATGCTCCTCGGTCTCCCAGGTAGCTTCCTCAGTCGAATGGTTCCTCCAGAGAACTTTCACCAGTGGAATACTCTTTTTCCGCAACTGTTTCACCTGTGACCCGACAATCTGGATCGGCTCCTCTACATAACTCAGATTACTAGACACCTCAATCTCCTGAGCTGGAATCACATGGGTCAGATCTGATCGATACCGTCGGAGCATACTAACATGAAACACATCATGCAACTGAGACATCTCACTCGGCAAAGCTAACCTGTAGGCCAAAGGTCCTATCCTCTCAGTGATCTCATATGGACCAATGTACCTAGGGCTTAACTTGCCCTTCTTGCCGAATCTCAGTACACCACGCCACGGTGAAACCCGTAAGAATACTCTATCACCTACATTATACTCCATCTCCCTCCTATGCTGATCCACATAACTCTTCTGTCTATCCTGAGCTGCTTTGATGCGACTCCGAATCAGCTTCACCTTATCAACAGTATCCTGAATCAGCTCAGGACCCTCAATCATCCTCACACCCTCTTCATCCTAATACAAAGGCGATCTACACGATCGCCCATACAGTGCCTCATATGGTGCCATCCCGATGCTACTGTGATAATGATTGTTGTATGCAAACTCAATCAGAGCTAAATATTGATCCCATGCTCCTCTGAACTCCAATACACAAGCCCAAAGCATATCCTCAACAGTCTTAATCGTCCTCTCACTCTGCCCATCTATCTGAGGATGAAATGTCAGATCAAGTTCACTAGTACCCATAGCAGATCGCAAACTCGCGTAACCTCAAGTAAACTGGGATCTCTGTCAGACACTATCGACACTGGGACCCCATGCAGTCTCACTATCTCCGTCACATACTTCTGGGCCAATTGATCCATGGTATTATTCTCCCTCACTGGCAAGAAATGGGCCAATTTAGTCAACCGGTCCACTATGACCCATATCGCGTCATGCTGCCTCGGCGTCCTAGGCAAACCCATAATGAAATCCATGGTAATTCGTTCCCATTTCCACTCTGGAATGGGCAACGAATGAAGCTTCTCATCGAGCTGGTGCTCGGCCTTAACTCTTGCACGTCAAACATCTAGATACATACTCCGCTACTTGCTTTTTCATGCCAGGCCACCAGAAATGTTGCTTAAGAGTGCTATACATCTTGGTAGTACCAGGATGCATAGCATATGTGGCCATATGAGCCTCCTCCAATATCTCTCTCCTCAAGTCATCCACATCAGGCACACAAAGCCTCTGCCCTATCCATAAAGTCTCATCTCTCAACTCAAACTCAGAACTCGAATCAGCTTTTACCTTCTCAATCAGTCTCTCCATAATAGGATCCTTGTCCTGAACTCTCCTGATCCTGTCCAGTAGCATCGGTCTCAGTGTTAAAGTAGCCAATAAGACTTCATCCTGCTCCAGATTCATCTGAACATTCAAAGCCCTCAACTGAATCAAATTAGGCAACCTCATTGCCTGAATCTGAGCTGTACTAGTATGTGACTTCTTACTCAGAGCATCTGCCACCACATTGGCTTTCCCAGGGTGATACTCGATAGTACAGTCATAGTCCTTCAACAACTCAAGCCATCTCCTCTGTCTCAAATTCAACTCTCTCTGGCTCAATAAATATCTCAAACTCTTATGGTCAGTGAAGATCTGAAAAGTCTCACCATACAGATAATGCCTCCAAATCTTCAAAGCAAACACTACTGCAGCTAACTCCAAATCATGAACAGGATAGTTTACCTCGTGAGACCTCAACTGTCTCGAGGCGTAGGCAATGACTCTACCGTGCTGCATCAGAACACACCCCAATCCACGATGCGATGCATCCTCAGACACCTCAAATCCTCCAGTCCCAGATGGAATAGCCAACACCGTGCGAGAGTCAACCGATGTTTCAGCTCTTCAAAGCTCTTCTGACACTCCTCAGTCCATCTTAATGGTACATTCTTCCTCAGAAGCTTTTTCAGAGGGGCTGAGATCAATGAAAACCCCTCGACAAACTTCCGTAATAACGGTCAATCGAGGAAACTCCAATCTCGGCACATTCCTAGAGCCTCCCACTTCAAAGATCGCTTAACCTTACTCGGATCCACCTAAATACCTCTCCAATACTATATGCCCCAAAAGATCACTGATCCAGCCAAAATTCACATTTCTTGAATTTGGCATACAACTCGCTCTCTCTCATCGCTCGTAATACAATCCTCAAATGCTCACTATGCTCCATGCATTCCTCGAATACACTAGAATGTCATCAATAAAGACAATAACAAACTGATCCAGGTAGGGTTGAAATACCTTATTCATCAAGGCCATGAAGGCTGCTGGGGCATTAGTCAACCCAAACGGCATCACTAGAAACTCGAAATGCCCATACCTGCTCCTGAAGGCACCCTTAGGCACATCGACCTCTGCAATCTTCAACTGATAGTAACCAGATCGCAGATCTAACTTGGTGAATACCCGAGCCCCCTGCAACTGATCAAATAAGTCATCGATCCGAGGCAGTGGATACTTATTCTTCACTGTCACCCGATTCAACTGCCTGTAATCGATGCACAGCCTCAAAGTCCCATCCTTTTTCTTCACAAACAAAACTGGAGCTCCCCATGGTGAAACACTAGGTCTGATAAATCTCTTCTCCAACAACTCCTGCAACTGAGCCTTAAACTCCCTCAGTTCCATAGGTGCCATCCTATATGGAGGTATAGATATAGAGCGAGACTGAACGAGGTCAATAGTAAACTCGTCTCCGATCCGCGGCAAACCCGTAACTCATCAGAAACACATCCGAAATTCCCAACCACGGAATATCCCAAGCCTCTACTCAACTCTGGTGTCAACCACATGAGCCGATATGCCTCACAACCTCCCCGCATCAATCTCGTGGCACTAAGGAAAGAGATCATCCGGCTGGTAACGCCGACTAACTCCTCGAACACCGCTCTCAGTCGACCAGAGACTCAAAACAACCTCCTTGGTATAGCAGTCCATAATAGCCCTATGGGCGAAGCGACCCATCCCGTAATCACATCGATCTCTCAAAGGTAATACTATAAGGTGCGCCTCAACACCGCTGATCAACGGATCGAGCATCCCTCGCAGACCTCTCCCAATGCGATAGTAGTACCTAAAGGTGTACTCACCTCTAGCCCATACATTAACATCTCCGATCCCCATGCAATCTACATGCCATATGAGGTGCAATAAAGAATGTGGATCCAGATCCAGAATGCAAACGCCTCAAAATCGGAAATAAGGAGCATACCACCTACAACATCGGGAATCTGGGCCTCGCCTCGTCATGGCATAGACTACGGCTCGGGATCGTGGTCGGTGCCCGACCTCGATCCTCACAAAGGATCCTCGGCCTACCTCGGCCTCTACCTCGGCCCTCTGTTCGGATCCACGCCGGATCTACCCACTCTACTCATTGCATCAGAGTACTACTCCGGCCGCCACTACCAGCAGACTGAGCTCCCAATGTCGCTGGGCAATCCCGAATTTGATGATCCATGGAGCCGCATTTAAGGCAAGCTCCAGTCAATCGCCAACACTCTCCACTATGCCTCTTCTCGCAATGCTCACAGAATGGAGGAATCTGCCCAAAACCTCTCGCCATCGCCATCGCTACTACCACCAGACAAATCTCCTCTCGTCAAAACTCGATCGTCTGGATCCTCCGAAGATCTCAAGGCCCCGCTCTGGCCGCTAAAACTCCTACCAGAGCCGCCTCGATCGTCACTAACTCTCTTCCTCTAGACCTTGACCCATCTCTCGCTCTCGCCTCACAATCTGCTCCACTCTCACAGCAGCAGCTCTCAACTCTATAAAGGAGCCCATATCAGATCGGGCCAATCCTGCACGGATCTCCAGATTCAGCCCCATCTCAAACCTCCGGCACCTATCTGCCTCAGTGGAAACCACAGTAGCAGCATATCCCATCAACTCATTAAACCTAACCTCGTACTCTGCTACTGTCATCCTACCCTGTCTCAGCTCCAAAAACTCCTGCATCTTCATTTCCAGATACACCTTGGGCATATAATTGTCTCTAAAAGCCCTCAGAAAATCTGCCCATGTCAGTAAGCAAGGTCTGGTGGTACTGCCCGGAACAGTCTTCCACCATGTATAAGCGGGGCCCTGCAGAAGAGATACTGCGTAATCGAACCTCTCATCAGGTTCGCAATCCATCTGATCAAGGACTCTCTCAGTCCTCTCCAACCATCCTCACCTCGGTCTCAGATCGCCATAAAGTTCATACCCCGCTTACGCAGCAAATCATTATCTCCTCTCCGCCTCACGGGGACTCTAGGAGGTAACTCCTCAGATTGAGGCACCGAAGACTCTCTACTAGCTCCAACAGATCCCTGGTCAGCTGGTTGATCTATCTGATCACCAAAAACAGATGACCTAAAACAAAACAAGAACTCTGATCAGTTTCTGCATTTCTCACAATAATTCAACCCTAATTCTGTACTAGTCCCAACAGATGCCAAACCATGCTCTGATACCACCTAATGTAGCACCCCCTTACCATATGATATGTACCGGGATGCCCGTAGGCCATTCCGACACATATCCTACGATAAGGGTGCGTTACGAACAATCACTAACACTCCACATGGCATCCAAATCATAAAGCATTAATATGAAATCCACTAAATTTTTTTTTGAAACCATAAATTCTCATTTCATAACCTCAAAGATAGAATTTACACTGTTGGTATGCTCAGACATTACTCCAAAAGAAAATCAAACAAAAGCTAGCTAGGTCATCCTCAAAAGTGCGGTGACCGGCACGTGTCGTGACTTCTCTTGCCAACTCGATCTATAAGGCAGAAAAGTCTCTAGAGCTATGAGTCTACTCTCTCGGTCTGAAAATAATTTGCAATTTTGGGTGAGTTTGCGAACTCAATGAGGAACCATCATCGATGGTTCACCCGATTCATGCATATACAAGATATCACGAGATACATCTGATTATTTCACTAAAACACATTCGTAAGTACCGCATGATTATTACGATATCATCAAAAGAACCAATTCAAATGCACATGAAATGCGATGTGACGCTTTTCCAATTTATTACGTTGTTGTGACCGGCGCCTAAAAGCGCCCTATTAAGGCGATTAAACGGTGAGCCGTAGGCTCTGAATCACTATGGGCTCAAGGCCCAATCACGTTGAGCTTAAAGCTCTCGTTGGCTGCTCTGGTCACAACTGCCAATTACTGATCATGCAATTATGCATGAATGCAAATGTCCAAATAAAACAAAATCAACACCATATCGAATCCAAATTCATCATATTCACATAAGCCACTCACAAGTAATCAAGTGACAATCACATATAGCACTTCTATGTCAGACTTTCCCAATCTATCGGACCTCCGGTCCGCAATCCAGACAACAAACAAACACAATTGTCCCACCATTATTTTCCACAAAGTTCTAAGTGCAGAATTATAAACACTTACTAACCGAGGAACCATCTAGGTTACTCACCTAATAACTTCCGAGCAAATGCCGGGAAGTCTCTGCAACATCCGTGGGATGACGTTCCAACTGAGCCTCTATAACAATGGAAATGAGTACACATTACCAACTGTATAATCAAACAATGCACATGGAATAAGTAAAACGTGTATAATGCATGTTCATGGCATTCCCGGCCCTAATCCAAAATTTTCCCATAATAAAATCCGTCTAAAAATTAGAAACCTATTGGCGCTGACGGTGCGTAATTCGGACCTCTATAGGTCCCCAATTAAACAAAACAGTAATTAAAGGCTCCGTTACCTAGGGTCACGTCAATTTTCCGTCCAAAAATTCCCAATTTATCACAAAATAAAATTAAATGTTCTACGAATCTGATGCCTCAAGAATCAGGTCAATCGGACGTCGGACGGAAAAGAAATTGACAAAAGAAACAATTAGGTCACTTAATGCCAAATAAAAAAATTAAAATAAATATATATATATAGCTGCGCCTGCCTCGCTGGGGCGAGGCGTCGCCCTAGTGAGGCCGACTCGCTTCACTTCGTCGCGAGGGCGAGGCGTCACCCTCGCGACCGGGCCATCCTACCTCGCCTCGTTGGGGCGAGGCGTCGCCCTAGTGATCCGACGAGGTTCTACTCACATCCTTCCTTTCTTTTTCCTATTTTTTTTCCTATTTCCAATTCTTATGAAGACCATAAAAATCAATTTCACCCCTAAGGGTGTCAAAAATCCAACCAAACCTACTGCCCACTCAAAACCTATCAAAACAGGGCAGTACATTGTAAATTCAATAACTCTCTGATTCTTCAGTCAATAATTACACAATAATTAAGGCAGTAAGATCACAATGTTATCTACAACTTTCATGAACAACCCAAAATCAAATTCACTTACTAACAAGGTCAAAAAATTTACCAAAGCATCAGCCCTCTGAAATCAACCAATCTGGACAGTAATTTTCCAAACAGCATATCTCTTAGCAAAAAAGTCACAAAATTCACTACCTTATATCCCTAAAAAGCTAAGATCTCAAACTTCAATTTTCATGAAGAACTCAAACTCCAATTCGATTTCTAACAATTTCAAAACTGTTATGGAATCTATTGTCATGATCAGCCATTCACAACCTAGTTTAGGTTCAGTATTTGCAAAATCGTAACTCCCAACTCTGACCTCTAAAAATTACACACCATATATCATTTTCAAGATAATTTCTTCCTCTACAACTTTGTAGAAGATCACTCACACCAATTCAGTCCAAAAAAATTGCTAAAATTGCTCCCAAGCAGAAAGCTCACAAAATCGACACTTTGACTAGATGTCTCCAAAAAGCATAAAACCAATCAATAGAAATCAGTTCATATCTCCCATTATACATCTCGAAAATTAGCAAGATCAGTGGAAATGGAAAGCTAACTCAATATGCTACAACTTTCATGAAGACCATTTTTCTTAGTTCCATATCAATTAATGTAGAAAAATCAACAAAGTAATCAGGTCATAACTGCAGGTACTGTTCACAGGCAATAAAACAGTAACTTTCCATGCAAAATTTCGCCCTTCTAGCATTACAATTTACCAAAACCTATTTAACACAAAGTTGTAGCCAACATACCAAAGTTTAATTGGGAACAAACCTCAACTCATTTGCTCACCTACACAATTAGTTATGATCAAAGCATTACAATAGGTCAAATTGCATTTTCCAGCTTTTCAACTACAACCTAACTCCTATCACTTCTAACATCAATAACACATCACTAAGCACCCATTTATACATCTAATTCAACCCCAAATTCATCACAACATATATTTATATGATTATACAAAAGTTGGCAGCACTAACACAAATTATCTTCCTAAGTTTTCCATTCATCTAACCTTACAAACTCAATCCAAACCAAGCCAAAATCAAGGAAAACTATAGTCATTCATTCATCCATAACCAAGTATACATTTAAACCCATTCAACCCTACTACTATGATGATCAACTACATGTATAAAGGATCTCCATGAATGCTTCTAACTACCAAAAGCATAAAAACAAACATCAAAACTCACCTTAAACAAGTTCAAGCTATCAATACTCCTTAATTCTTCAAGTTCTCACCAATTTCTTCTATATCAACCCTCACCCACGGTTTTCATAAGCTTACCAAAGGTTTTCATCAACTCAAAGCTTCAACTTGGTTTATGTGTAAAGAAGAGTAAGCAAAGAACCAAGGAGACAATTCTTATATGGGATAGGTAAAAGGGAAAAATCGAAAGAGGTGAACAAAGCACCTTCGGATGATGAAGTTTGGCACTTTTAAAATGACTCTTTTTCAACTTTCAAGGAGATAAACTCATACACTAAAGAAGAATAGCCGTATGACAAGGGAGACTTAAGCAATTGATTTTTTTTAAAAGGTCGTAGGTGCTTGAGTAGAAAAGACAAAGCTAATTAATAATTGTACACTTGGCTTTTAATGAATGAAAAAGACAAAAAATGAGTTAATCCTAATTAATTAAGCACTAATCCCACTTAAGCTCTAAACATGGCACTAACATAATTCCCACAATTATTTATTCACTAAGCTCATGCCATTAGGCAATTCTTTTCAGTACAAAAAGGCTCACTCAATCAGTCAGTTGGAATTTTCCGGTCCGGGCAAGAACTCCGAAAAATTTCAGAAAAATTTTCATAAATTCCTAAAAATGTAAAACACTCAATGGCGCACTCCAAATAATTTTTCAAATACAATTATCCCGTAAATTTCACAAAAGATCTCAATTTGAAACCTACGTCGGAAAATGTCATGAATGCATGTATACCATGTGCAAGTGCAACAAACCATCAATCATAGAGGCTATATGCTGTATGTGCATGCTGAGATATAAGTTAATACTTCTAACCCGTCCCAAATTACCAATAAACCCTTCCTATGGGAGATGGGATGTTACAAAATGGCTCCTTGTTCGAAGACAATGTTTATGTTAAGTACCAATAGAAACCCTCAAAAAGGAAACGATGGATCCCTACAGGTAGGAAGTTCTTAAGGGGAGACTATGAAGAGCTTATAGGACTAGACAAACAAATAGGTCCGGAGAATTCTCAAAAGTAACCCCCTCAGGCTTGGAACAGAAGGTCTAATATGTACCTATGTATGATACTCCAAAGGTAACTTCCCCCAATGCAGAACCAAAATTCAGTTAGAGATTCTAGCTATGAATGCTGAATAGTTAGAGCCCTCAACTCACCCTCCTTTACTAAACCGAAGTGACTCTCTAGACACTTCCTATTCATCTATTCAAGGTGATGATCCAAGTACCACTTTTGAGACAGTAGCTAATAGAAGATCAAAGAGCAGGAAGAAAGGCTCTAAACCTACCACACCTTCTTAATTACTTGGTTTACATAGAATGTTGAGGTATTAATTGCCCTAAGAAGCTACTAGCTTTAAAGGATTTTGTCTATCAAGAAAAGCCTTGCTTATTTTCTCTATTGGAAACCAAAATTAGGATAGAGAATATTATAAAGTTGAATAAATAGGGTGGTAGTTGGAAATTTATCACAAATCATCAAAAACATGTTTTGGGAATGATTATCATTGGATTTAATCCTAATTTTGTGGAAATCAAGGTCTTAGAAGTGGAAATACAGGTGATGCACATGAAATGACATTTTATTGTTGAGGACATGAATGTCTTCTTTTCGGTTGTTCATAGGTCAAATCACGTCTTTCAAAAAATGGAGCTATAGAAGGGTTTGGAAGATTTCCAGCATAAGGTAGTTAGTCCCTGGGTTATCGGTAGTGATATTAACTTTACACTATATAAAACTAAAGCTAAAGGCAATACTCTCCTAAGGAATTTCACATCTGATTTTAAGGATTGCGTGGAGACCATAGACCTTACTGATCTTAAATTCAAAGGTCATAAATTTACTTAGAGTAATAAGCAAACTAGGGACTAGTATATAAATAAAAAATTGGATTGGGTATTAGTAAATCTAAGTTGGTTACATAATTTTGCTATGAGTTCTGCCTCCTTTGTAGATCCTCTTTTCTCTTACCACTCTCCTGATAGGATAAAGGGTATGTTCCTCAAACAGAAAGCTAAATTCCATTTAAGATTTAACAATTTTTTGGCAGATATAGAAGGATTTCGTGAGGCTATACAAATAGGAATTAAGAAGGCCATATATGGTACTAGTATACGATATTAGAACAATAGCTTGAGTGGGATTCATGTGAGAACTAAACGGGTTTATCTTTTTTGATGTTGGCCTATTCTTTGCCTGAAAATGGATACGGATAATAGTGACCAATCTGGATTTACCAGGTTCTTGTCTTGAACAATCAAATTCTCTACTTACCCTCTTCGAGTTATGCTTACCTGATTTGATATTAGTTATCTTTCTTCGTATTTTTTTTTACGTAACAAACATCTTTATTTAGAATGGATTTGGTAATTTGATTTACTTATGTTTCTCTATGAAAAGGAGGTGTGGGCTTATTGGGTTAGTTCAACAAATTTGGAGATTTTCTGGGTAGAGACGGTATAAACCTGGGATTGTTGGCTTCATGATTTGTTTGCTACTAATTCCTACTTTCTACTTGGGTTCTACAAGTTTTCATGTTAATATGATGGATTAAATCCAAGACTCCACACAAAATGATTTTATTGTGTGGTGTTGGATCTTCCTGCTTAAAAAATTTGTGGGTAATAGTATAGATGTAGCAATGTCCCATAGTACGTGAGCAAGTGAAAAGTTATCATCTTTTGTTTCTTATGTTTGTGTAAGCTTATTTTTTCTTATGAAATGTATATATTCAAGCATAGGAATAGTTTTATCTGGAAATGAAAGTGGAAAGTCAAAGTTTGTAATTGTAGATTAAGTGATTCTTTTCCCATCTGATTTGTCTGGTCTTGATTAATTCGAGGTTTGATTTTGATTTTCATAATAGAGAATTGAAGATGATTTTTTGTTTCTCGTCTTCCCCTATGCGTTTGAATGCAACTCTTACATGCCTTTTGATTTTGTTTGATTCTTACATGCCTTAAAAATTGTGAATATATTTAAGAGAATTTAACGTTATTCTACTTGTTGACAAGATTGAAGAACAAAATATACTTGACTTATGAGTGCCTACTTTTATATGGGCCTACATCAATGGGGCATTGCATTTATATATTGGAGCATGCTGAAATATGTAAATTGGGAAGTGTTTCTTCGTGATTGTATATTATCATTATTTTGTCATAATGCCTTCTTTTTCATATTTCGTATGTCATGAAATGAATTTTGTGAACTGAGAATTATATAGATGTTTGTCAGTAAGTACCTATTACACATAGATCTTTGCAGAATATAACAGTTCACAGAGATAGATTTTGGAAAGGGGTAGTATTTCCCTTCCTTTCTGCTCATCAGGTTTGGCTCATTTTAGGTTACCAGCTGTCTAATTGCTTTTTCTTGTTATGAAGTTTCACTAATGTTTTTTCTTATAGGTCCTAGGAAGGAAAAGAAGGAAGCTCTTGGTGAAGTGTTAAATGGGCCTACAAACTTGACTTTTTAAGCAAGCACTTGGCATTTGATATACTACTACTTCTTCTCCCAAAATTACCCACAACATTTCTTCCTTATCTTATGTCTTACAAACTTGTAAAGTATCTGATGGATGTTTTTTCAACAAAGGACTCTTGGTAGTCAAATGATAGATAAACCTTCAGATTAATTAGTGTATTATGAAATATTTGCGAATTACAATTAGTCTATATTGATATTAATTAGTGTATTATGATATGTTTGTGAATTGCAATTAAATAATACATCATTTTTAGATATGAAATTCTTGTGATAAATAAAAAATTATTAAAATTAATGATATTGTTGGACCTCGGTTCTGGAGCCCAACTAGGATGTCCTAAAACATGTGTTTATACTTGTTACCAGGTGTTGTTATTCCAATTAACCCTCATTAGTCATCCTCGGTTCATCTTCATTCTCTAATACCGTAAGTGTTGGGTCCCATTTTCTGAATCATTCTTATACTAAAGCAAATATTCTATGTTCAGCTTCCATCTAGATATTGAGCATCTTAAAGGCTGAATTAGAATTCAACCTCTTCATATAATTTGTAAACCTACACCTCTAGTTTACTCCACATTGAAAATCATCTCAGTTGGAACCCTACATATCCAAATCAAAATGAGGAAGCATGTTCAGTAAAATAATGAAGTGAATCACACGTTAATACAATACTTAGAAAATGATATAGAATGCACGAGAAGTGGGGTTGAATTGTGTATTCCCCTTTTTGAAAAACTCTTTCAAAACTTGTTTGTTAGAAATAAAATTCTTTACGAAAATTCAAATAGATTCTGATTAATCAAAACTTGAAAACTTTGTTTACGAATTAAGTATTGATAAAACTTGAATCTAAAATATAGAGATATAGAGTGAGAGTGATTGACACAGAGATTTATCCTGGTTCACCCCAAACCGTGGGCTCGTCCGATCCTCGAGTTGCTTCGAGATTTCACTATCTCTTCAATTTTACAAGTATTCTTTGCGAGCCTCTTCAGGTCTCTACAACCAGTATTCTTTCACACTTAGCCTCTGCAGGCTATCTGTACTACTCTTTCTCAGAAAAGTGTTTGAACACTTGTTACAGTAAAATAGCTCTCAGCTAATTCACACAATAAGCTCTTTACGATCACGTAGATGTAATTCACTTTTGCTCACTTTTTCTAGCTTTGTCTAACTTTGCAATCTTCGACTTCGACTTGTATTTATAGCCTTCGTCTCCAACTGCTTCTTGATTCTTGTTTCTTGAATCTTTAAAGAAACGGTTAATCAGTTTGAGTTCTGTAACTAACTCGAACTGACTCCTTCGTCTTCTTTTTGAATTCCGCATCTTCTTTTCTTCGTCTATTTTTTTATCGTCCGTGTTACTACGTATGCGTCTGCTTTTACTATTTCGCGTCTGCATCTGCGTCTGCTTTGCTTTGCTTCTGCTTCTGCTTTGCTATTCGACATCTGCGTCTATGTCTGCTTTGCTTAGCGTCTGCGTCTGCTTTGCCTTACTTCTGCTTGACTTTGTCTGTATGTCTGTGACTTCGTCTGTCTGACTTTGTCTATCTGACTTCGTCTATTTTATTTTTCTTTCTATTGATTCTCTTTTTGTTATACATCAAAATCATATCTAAGTAAAGTCATTTGGACTTAACAATCTCCCCCTTTTTGATGATAACAAATTATATACAAAAGAAAATAAAAATACAATGTTTTGAAAAGACACAAAAACTTATCTTCAGAACTTCTTCTTTGACTTCTTCCTTTCTTTGTCTACTTCAGTCACACCTTCTTTTCTAATCATCCTCTTCTCTTCTGCTCTTCTCTTTCCCTTTGTTCATTCTCTTCTTTTATGCTCTTCTCCCCCTATTTGTTATAATAAAAAATGATTAACGATGATGGCTCTTTAGCAGTTCTGTCATCATCTTCTTCAGGTCATTCATCGTCTCCTTGATCTCATTGATTTCTCCGCGTAATCTGCTGAGTTCATCTGGTGAGTCAATCGATGAGGAGGCTTGATCAACATTTGTTGAGGGAGGAGTGAACGGTATTGATGTAGTATAAGCATCAGAGGTCGGAATGTATTCATCATTGATCTCTATTATTGGTGGACGGATAAACGTATCAGCTTCAGGAAGATCTAAGTCAAAAGGAGCAGGCAGCATTAGCAACTGTCTTCCTTGCAGGGGTAATGCATCTGCTTGAATAGACAGTGTATTAGACAAAGGTCTAATACGCAGAACTGTCTGAACAAGGAACTCAATAAACGTCCTTGTTATTACTCTTCCCCATCGATGTCTTCTCATTGTCAAGATAAGCTGCAGCTCGCTTCATCTTTATTCTGTGTAGAAGCGCATGCTTCATCAATTTTACGCACTTCTTCAGCTATTTGATCTGCGGACAGATCATTAAAAACTTCTTCAGGAAATAGCTTCGACTTCTCCTTAGTCAAATCCAACGGATATCTTGGCTGGATATCTAGTGCAACCTTTATTTCGGTCTTCTCTGTAATCGGAAAAATAGTACACGGCTTACAGGGAATTTTTGTAGGGTATGGATTAGTAGCAGCATCCCTCAAAGCATCGTAGAAAAACTTTTCATCTTCTTTCAGTAAGTCCAATGTGTTACTATTTATCGACATAGGTCGTACCACAGCCACTGTCTTCTTCACTGGTTGACTACAGATTGCAATAGCAGTTCTCCTTCTGGTAACAACTTCAACCATTCTGATCTTCAGCTTATGTTTTCTCAAAAACTGATGATAGTTGTATACCATCAGACAAGGTTCATCATCATCCGAGTCTGATTCTACTGTTGCCTCTGGTTGTGCTTCAATAGGATCCTCCTGAACCGAGCTTTGTTCCACTGGTTTCTCCTGTTGAGCGATGGGGATTTCCTGAACTGTGCTCTGCTCAGTTTCTTTTTCTTTTTGAGTAGCTTCAAAGGTTTCTTTCTTTCGACTAACTTCCCCAACAGTTATGATAGTTTTCTTCCGACTAACCTTCTTAGTCTTTTCTTCTGCTTCAGTCAGTCTTGAAGATTTCTACCCTTGAGATTTTTCTCTCTCAGATTCTGATTTTATCTTCTTCTGAGTCTCTTTGGCTTTTCTGGCTGTATCCTCTTCCAGAATAGAGACTAAATATCTTTTTGCTTTATGTGCCCGAGATTGAGACGATTGTTCTTGACTCTGTTCTCTGGCAATCTTTTCTTCTTGTTGCCTTAGAGTCCGAATCCTCGGTTATCTCTTCGCCTTCTTTGTAACTTCACTTAAAAGACTTTCTCCTTGTCTTTTTGGCGCATCTTCTGTCCTCCGAGGTTGACTTACTTCGATATTAGGACTCGCCTATTTTATCAGCGGTCTTCTTAATATTCTTCTTATTTCATCTGCAGGCGATCTCATACTGTGTTGAGTTCGAGAACTTGAAGCGGGAGTCTTCTTCGAAACACGCTCCCCCTCAGTTTTTGTTTTCCTCGAAGAGTCTGCTTCTCCTTTAATCACTGTACTGAGACCCATTCGCCGTATTGTAATCAAATCAATCTTGCTTTTTATTGGAACAATCCTTCTATTTCCTTTATGTAGAGGGATTGCAGATTCCTTAAAAATCCTTGTTAGGAGCATACCGTAAGGATAGCTATTTGTATCCTTCATCCCCTTAATCATGTAGTGAAAGATTAAGAAGGGTAAATCAATGAGGTTGCGATTCAACAAGTAGAATAAGCATTGTTCATCCAGAGTAGTCACTAAGTGTCTTGAACCTGCTTTGGGTAGAATGCAATTAAACAGAATTGCATGAAGTGTAACATCCCACGCCCGACTGGAAGGGTAAAGTAGTAAATTGTCATAGGATGAGATTGATAGGGAATAATTAGTACTGTTCATGCATAATAGGATTGATACACAGTATCAATTGTGCACATGGAATTACTGTATATGCATTCATGATAATTCCCAGTAATTGGGCCTAATGCAATTTTATTAGGATTAACGTGGTTAATGGGTTTGAAAAAAAATTATTTTGAGTGCGCCATAAATTATTTTCTATTTTAAGAGATTTTAGAATTTTTCGGATTTTAGGAGAAAATTCTTGACGAAAAAAAATCACCAAGTGGCGAACCGGTTGAGTTTCCACTGTTATTTGGGACTAAACTAGTAAATATCTTGGTGGGACCCATAAAGGGACCCTTAAAATTAGTAGGAATCGAAATTTGGGTGGAGATTTATTGTGAATTGGATTAATTTGTATCAAAGACCCTTCTTTGACTTTTCTTCTACATTTGGCCTAATGGCCTTTTGCCACCTTTTCCCTTCTTTAATGCCTAATTAAATGCTTTTATCCTCTTCTTCTCTTTGTGTCTCGGCTACATCCCATTTAAAGAAGGAAAGTTCAAGTATTATTGTTTTTTTTCACTCACCCATCCGAAAACTCACTTCATCTTGGCCTCTCCATCCAAATTTCCATTTTGATCTAGTTAAGTGTTATCTTCCTCCAACTTAAGAGCTCACTTTCATGCATCCAAACTACCTTCTTACCTTGAAGATCACCATGCATAGGATGGAAAAAGAAGTAAAGAAGTAAGGTAGTTGGAAAATTAAAGGCTTAAAGAGGTGGAGTTGGAAGCTTTATGTAAGATGATGTTTATGTTTATGTTTTCCTTATGGTTTTAATGCATGAATTCATAAGAAAATGAATGAAAATAGTTACTGTAATTTATGGATATATATTGACATGAAGGTCTTGATGACCTATTGGCCTAATTCTTGTGTTATTAGGATGCTTATGCATGTGGAATTGGTGTTAGAAGTGATAGTATGTAAGTTAAAGATGAAAGCTGGAAAAATTGGTTCTTGACCTACTGCACTTTTTTGAGCAGAACTCATTGTGTGGTTATGAAAATGAGGCAAGGTTTCTGCCCACTGAAACTTTGGGATTTTAGCTACATTTTTGTGTGAAATAGGTGTTGGCCAATTCTAATTTTAAGAGGGTGAAATTTGGCTTGGAAAGTTACTGCCATTGACTGGAATGAATAGTATCCGAAATCATATCCTGGAGTTTTGTTAATTTTTCTAAATTAATTGAGAAGGATTTAGAGAAAATGGTATAAATGAAAGTTGAAGCCTATTAAATGATCTTTCCATTGCCTCTGATTTTGAAATTTTTCGATGTGTATATGAGGAGATATGGACTGATGACTAGTGGCTGTCTTAATGCATTGAGTGAAACCTAGTTGAAATGTCAGTTTTGGTGCACATTCTGACTAGAAGTAATTTTAACAATTTCTTTGAATTGAATTGGGTTGAGTGACCTTCTAAAGAATTGTATAGGAAGTGATTATATTGAAAATGATATATAGCATGCTATTTTTAGATAACAGAATTGGGACTTGTGATTTTTCAAAGATTGGACTGAAGTTAGGTCATGGACTGCTGAACAGGGCAGTAACTTGCAAGACCGTTTTAAATTTTTTAATGATGTAATTTGATTCTGAGCCCTTCATGAGAAGTTTAGTACTGTGTTTTATCTTTTCATGGGTATAAAGTCTGTAATTTTTCGACATTTGTACAAGGAGTTATACTGTTTGAAAAATCACTGTCCAATTTGAGTACTTTCAAGGGCAGTAGCCTTCACCGAATTGTTTAACCTAGTTAGCTATTGAATTTGAATTTATACTGTTCATGAAAGTTGTAGATGACATTGTGATCTTGATGAGCATATTTATTCTGTAATTGTTGACTAGGGAAATGAGAAGTTATTGAATTTACACAATACTGCACTGGTTAGGAACTCTACTGCACTGTTTTGAGAGGTTTTGAGTAGACAGTAGCTTTGATGGGATATTTGACACCCTTAGGGGTGAAATTGATTTTTATGGTCTTCTTGAGAATTGTATAGGGTTTCATGATCTTTCCAATGAGATATAGTTGGTAATTTTCTGAATTGTGTGCAATAAGTTATTGATATTGGAAGTTGGATTAAAAATCAGAAAAAGGGGAAATGGGAAGATGAATCACGCCTGGACACTAGGGCGACGCCTCGCCCTAGTGACGAGGCTTAGAGAGGGTCGGCATTGCTAGGGCGACGCCTTGCCCTAGCGACGAGGCCAGATGAGTCAGCCCCGCTAGGGCGACGTCTCGCCCCAGCGAGGCTGGTTCTTTTTTTTATTTGATTTTATTATTTTATTTGTTAATTGGTATTTTAGGATTTCTTGCTTCTTTTGTCAATTTCTTTTCCGTCCGACGTCCGATTGACCTGATTCTTGAGGCATCGGATTCGTAGAACCTTTAATTTCATTTTGTGAGAAATTGAGAATTTTTGGACGGGAAATTGACGTAGCTCCGGGTAACGGAGCCTTTAATCACTGTTTTGTTTAATTGGGGACTTATAGAGGTCCGAATTGCGCACCGTCAGCGCCAATAGGTTTCTAATTTTTAGACGGATTTTTCTAATAGGAAAAAATGGGATTAGGATCGGGAATATCATGAACATGCATTGTGCACCTGCAAATTGCTTCATATGCATTATTAAATAGTTCTGATTGGATAAGAGGTAATGATTATATTTTCTGATTATTATTGAGGCACATTTGGAGCGTCGATCTACCGACGTTACTGAGACTTCCAGATATTAGCTCGGAAGTACAGGTGAGTAACCTAGTTGGTTTCTCAGCCTTTATGTGTTTAATTTTACGCATAAATGCCATGCGGAGATAACGGATGGATATGTGATTGATTTGGATTTTGATTGGTTTCGGACCATGGGTGTCCGAAATATTGGAAATGTGATATTGAAGTGCTATTATGTGTAAATGATTATGATGCATCAATGCAATAAATTGAAAATGATATGATTGACATACCGGACCAAAGGTCCGAAGGAATAGGAAATGGCATGAAATGTAAATGGAAATTGGAACATATGCATTCATGCATATTGGTGTGATCGAGATAAAGCGGTTGGACCGAGCGTACCACCGTATCAGGGCATATCACGCCCAACGTATATGAGAGCTTTAAGCTCAACGCACATGACCTCAGGTCCAACGTATTCAGAGCCTCAGGCTCAATGTATTAGGGCTTTAAGCCCAATGTTTGAAGCCATCGACTAACGCAATGTGCCGTCCATCGACAGCCAAAGCACGATCACAACAACGAAATGAAAATGAAAAGTGTCACATGTGCATTGTATATACAAACAATTGAACATGAATTGTGTTAAAGGCGAAAGGCCTTATAAATGTGAAATTGAATGCATGTGATTATATGAATGTGTTAATATATATGATATGATGTGTATTGTGTATATGCATGAGTTGAGTGAACCATCGATGATGGTTCCTCACCGAGTTCTAAAACTCACCCAAAATTTGCATCTATTTTCAGGTCTTCAAGAATACCCGCTTGACATGGGAGTATTGTATGCAAGTGAAAGATAGAGGTCGGGATCACCCATGTACGCATTAGTGTCTTATCGAGTTGTATTCGCAATCATTGTGCAACAATGCTTTGTATTTATAACTTGAGCCCATTGTGGTATCTTTGTTTTACACATTGGTCGATTGTAAATTATTATTGGATGACTGTAATAACTAAAATTGATTAATTTTGAACATGGGCTCAGGTTTCTTACTGCTTATGCTGCGTTAATGAACGGTTCAAAATAAACATATATAATTAAAGAGAGGAAAAAAAGAAGAAGAAATTAAGTCTGTGTGTAAATGAAAGAAAAAGGAAATGGCTTTGATGGAATGAATGTTTAAAAAAAATTATACTGAGTTTTTGGACTGAGTGATGTAGCGCGTCACCCTTGCGGGGCACGGACTCGGATATCACCGTCGATGTCAGATTCGGGTCTTGCGGGAGTGGGGTGTTACATGAAGAACCCTAGCCTTCGGAATCAAACTAAAGGTCTTCCTCTCCCATGGGTCATTTGCTTCATATAATTATCTTTTGACATCTTCTTCTTTCATACCAACCTGCAAACATCCAACCGGCCTTGGTAGACAGGGTCTCACCAACCGATGGACAATCAGTCACCTTCCTTATCAACTCCTTAGTCACGACAACAGATATACCATCTACTAAAGATATGATAGTGTTGTCTACAAGTTGAGTGTTCTTCCAGAAATCAAATACCTCATTGGTATATACTGGTTCTCGTACCTGGAAGAAATTTCTCCAACCAGCTCTTACAATCTCCGGTTCTACGTCTATACCATCATTCCTCAATGACTCGAAATCTACATGCCTTCTGAAAATCATAGCTGCCTCCATTATCTCAAAATGAAAACAATTTCTGGAAAGCTCTTCGTCTGGGGTAGGATGATTGGGAGAAATTTTGAAAGCAAGATGAACCGTCTAGAGATGAAAGTAACCGTAATGATTTCAACTTCAGGCTACTTGAAGGGTCTAGTCTGGTGTGTTCTATAATCATTAAGATCCTCGAGATTATCAGATTTTTTCCCTCCAAAACTTCTTTGACAGAAAAGTTACCAGCTATAACTTACTGTATCTGACGTCATGAGTTTTGACGTTACTTTAGCCTGACTGTCCGCTTAACATAACCATGATAAGGTTGCGTCTGATCTTCTGGAACCGTTCTTCACTCAGTGGTTTGGTGAAGATGTCTGCCCACTGATGCTCTGTTTCGATGAACTGTAGACGCACCACCTTCCTCTGAACATAGTCTCTCAGGAAGTGGTGTCTAACTTCGATGTGCTTCACTCTAGAATGTTGAATCGGATTCTTTGTGATTAATTATTGGTGTTGTCGCAGAGATTGAATCTCCTCTTCTCGAACCGAATAGTCTTCAAGTTGATATTTGATCCATAACGTCGTGAGCAACAACTTACGGCGGACATATACTACCTTGGCGGTTGATAGAACAATTGAGCTTTGTCTTTTGCTTGACCAGGAAACTAGGTTTGCGCCAAGAAAGTGGCATCCTCCACTTGTGCTCTTCCTTTCGATTCTATCTCCGGCATAGTCCGCATCGCAATATCCGATTAACCTGAAATCTTTACCTTTCTCAAACATTAAGCAAAGATTAGTAGTACCTGCGAGATATCTCATAATTCTTTTAACAACAATAAAATGAGACTCTCTAGGATCGGCCTGAAATCTTGCACACAAGCATACACTGAACAAAATATCAGGTCTACTTGTTGTAAGATACAGTAAAGAACCGATCATCCCTCTATATAGGGTTTGATCCACCTTCTTACCAAGTTCATCTTTGGACAAAAGGTTTGAAGGGTGTATCGGGGTCGCCATAGGCTTCACCTTATTCATATCAAATTTGGACAACAGTTCTTTCACATACTTTTGTTGATGAATGAAAATTTTTCTTGATTTGCTTAACTTGCAACCCAAAAGAACTTTAATTCACCCATTATGCTCATTTCAAACTCTTTCTTCATTAGACTCTCAAACTTCATGCATAACTTGTTTGAAGTAGCACTAAAATGATATCATCAACGAATCAACTAAAAAATTCATTACAAAGTTTTTCCTAAAGAGCATCTTATCGACTTGACCTCATCTGAAACCATTTTCTAAAGAAAGTACTCAGACGATCATACCAAGCTCCAGGAGCTTGTTTCAGCCGATATAAGGCTTTATGAAGTCTATAGACATGGTCGGATTTTAACATCCTCGAAACCGGTGGTTGCTTAACATACACCTCTTCGTCTATAAAACTATTCAGAAAGGTACTCTTCACATCCATCTGAAACAGTTTTATATCATGATAGATCGCATATGCCAGTAATATCCTAATGGCTTAAGTCTTCACTTAGAGCATCGTTCATTGTAGTCTATTCCTTCTTCGATTGTAGCCTTGTGCTACTAATCTAGTTTTATTTCAACTCACTCTTCCTGATTCGTCTAACTTATTCTTAAAGACCCATCTGGTTCTTATAATGGATTTCTTAGGGGGTTTCAAAACTAAGGACCACACATTATTCCTAGTAAATTGATTCACTCCTCTTGCATGGCTAACACTCAGCTGTCTTGAAGAGCTTCCTCACCTTCTTAGGTTCTATTTTAGAAATAAGCGCCACATTAGCTTCTCTTCAATCGACCTTGTCTAACTCCTTCTTAGGTCTCCGATAATCAACTCTTCTGGATGAGAACTTTTATATTTGCAGTCTCTTTTCAGTCCTATAGTTTCTGGAATATCTTCAACTTTGACTACATGTGTTCCTGATGATGGAGTTTCTGTTCTATCATCTACCATCAGAAACTTCCGTAGACAAAGTTGAAGATATTCCTGAGAATCTTGATTTGAAGAGAGATTGGAAATATACGAGTTCTCATCCAGAAGAGTTGATTACAGGAGAGACCTCAGAACGTGTGCAGACGAGGTCCAAATTTAGAAGAGAAGAAAATATTGCATTTATTTCTGAAATAGAGCCTAAGAAAATTGATGAAGCTCTTCAAGATGAAGTTTGGATTTTAGCTATGCAAGAGGAGTTAAACCAGCTTACTAGGAATAAAGTTTAGTCCTTAGTTCCCAGACCACTGAAAAATTCCATCATAGGAATTAGATGGGTTTTTAAGAATAAGCTAGACAAATCAGGAAGAGTGAGTTGTAACAAAGCAAGATTAGTAGCAAAAGGCTATAATCAGCAGGAAGGAATAGACTACAATGAGACTTATGCTCCTGTAGCAAGACTAGAAGCTATTAGGAAATTACTTGCTTATGTTGTCTATCACGATATAAAGCTATTTCAAATGGACGTGAAGAGTTTCTTTTTAAATGGATTTATAGATGAAGAAGTTTATGTGAAGCAACCTCCAAGTTTCGAAGATGTCAAGAAATCGAATCATGTCTATAGACTACATAAGGCTTTGTATGGCTTGAAACAAGCTCATCGAGCTTGTTATGATCATCTGAGTTCTTTTCTTATTGAGAATAAGTTCACTAGAGGTCAGGTGGATAAAACCTTATTTAGAAAGTGCATAAAGAATGATTTTATTATTGTTCAAATTTATGTGGATGATATTATTTTTGGTGCTACCTCTAAAATCTTATGTACTAATTTTGAAATTTTGATGAAAAATGAATTTGAGATGAGCATGATGGGTGAATTAAAATTATTTCTTGGGTTGCAAGTTAAGCAAACTGAAGAAAAGATTTTTATTCATCAGCAGAAGTATGTGAAGGAACTATTGACAAAATATGACATGGGAAAAGTAAAACCAATGTCAACTCCGATGCATCCTTCAAACCATTTGTCCAAGGACAAAACTGGCAAGAAGGTTGATCAAACCCTGTATAAAAGGATTATTGGTTCCTTACTTTACCTTACAACAAGTAGACCTAACATTTTGTTTAGTGTTTGTTTGTGTGCAAGATTTCAGGCAGATCCTAGAGCATCTCATTACATTGTTGCTAAAAAAAATTTGAGAAATCTATCAGGTACTACTGATCTTTGCTTAATGTATGAGAAAGGTAAAGATTTCAGGTTAATTGGCTACCGTGATGCGGATTATGCCGGAGATAGGATTGATAGAAAAAGTACGAGTGGAGGATGTCACTTCCTTGGTAATAACCTAGTTTCGTGGTCAAGTAAGAGGTAAAGCTCAATTTCTCTATCAACTGCAGAAGCTGAGTATATATCAGCCGCAAGTTCCTGTTCATAGACGTTATGGATTAAGTACCAGCTAGAGGACTATGCAGTACAAGAAGAAGAAATCCCAATCTACTGTGACAACATAAGTGCCATCAATCTGTCAAAGAATCCCATACAACATTCGAGAGTTAAACATATCGAAGTCAGATACCATTTTCTACGAGACTACGTTCAAAGAAAGATCATGAGTCTTCAATTTGTTGAGACGAACCATCAGTGGGCAGACATCTTCACTAAACCATTAAGTGAAGAAAGATTTAGAGAAATCAGACGAAACCTTAACATGGTGATGTTAAGTAATCAACCGTCTGACACGTCATGACCCAGGTGAGAAGGTTGAAAGAGTTAACGGTAACTATAACCGTGAGTTACAGCTTGTAACGTCCGTTAAAAGAAAGTTTTGGAGGGAAAGTTTCTCATAGCCTTGAGAACGCTACCTATTATAGAACACTCATGATATACTCTGACAATCGACCTTTTAAGAACCCTCAACAAAAACCTTTCATCACTCTGTTTGGATTTCAAACTTTCCTTGCTCACTCTCTCAACCTTAGAAATTGACTTCACCTCTTTGAGAAACTTCTCTATTTTTAGTTCGTTGTTAACTACAAGAAATGGAGACAGCCATGACAAGTGGAAGACTTGTTGATTTTGAATCCCTAAAGCAGGACAAGAAGGATATTGAACCGGAGATTGTAGCATCCGGATGGAGGAATTTCTTTCAAGTTTGAGATGTTGGAGTTATGTAAATATAGTGCCCTGGAAAGCAAGTGTATTTACATGTAACTTTATCTTCTTCGCCATAGCTTTGTAATGAAAATATTTATTATTAATAAAACAAAAGAGTTTGGTTTTATCTGTATGAGCATTATATATCTGGTCATAAGGTACCAAGATTCATTTGTAAGTAATATACATATACATAGAGATGTATGGGAAACATGTATATTATTAGAATCAATTAATTGATTCACAGTTGAATAATCAAGTTGGTCGATTCGATTATGGTTTAGGCGTAGTGTTGTGATTTATCTCCATATAAGTAAAGGAGTTTACTTAAAGGGAATGATGAGTTTCATATCATGATAGTAGTAGACTATCGATAATGGCACTATTAAATGAATTGAATCAAGTATGTTTTCAAGAATAAAGTGGGTCGTTACTTTAATCTTAAAACATACAACTTAAGCATTCGCTATTATGAACCACAATCTTGATGAGTGGTGAACTCATATGTGTTTCATTATAATTTTGATATGATCGGAATGAATTTTACAGGTATTAATCCGATTCTCGCATGTTGGAATTATTAATTGAAACATGTATCGTGAACATTCACTCAAATAAAGAGTTTATAGTGTTATCATCTCTTCAGATGTTTTAACGAGATTTGGTGATTAAATCTGGCGCTTGAGAGTTTGATGGATTAGCTACCCATCAAGTCTTAACACTAAGATGAGATCTTATGTGTTAATCACCATATAAAGTAAAATGAGAGATCTAGAAGGAAAAACCAACATAAGGGCAAAACGGTAATTTTATCCTTTGTTGTGCAGATGGCTATAATAAGGTTCTAAATAGGGTTTGTAATTGGACATATTCTCATAATATTTAATAATTCAAGAGTTCAACTAATTGTCTTTAGTGGAATGACATTTAGTTAATAAGCTAGAATTAATTCCAATGAGATTGAATTATTTTTGGGCTTATTGGAGCTTGAATTATCAAAGTCCAATAAGATTCCCCACTTGGCTTTAAGGAAGGTTATCAAGCTAAGTAAGAAGTAGTTTGGAGGCTTTAGAAGTCCATAATTGAATGATGGGCTTATACTAATTAATGGTTAATTGGAAGCCCATATGTTCATTTAGAAATGGGCTTGTTTTGCTTTAATGTAATTGATTAGATTAATTATATTAAAACAATTTTTTTAAATGGAGAAGAAGAAATTTCGAAATTGTGGTAGGTTAGATGTGTAACCACACATTTGACATTAAAATACTAAATAAAGATGGTCTTTATTATGGTTCATCATTATTAAATGGAGTTATGAACTTACCATTAAATGGTTTAATGGTTGGCTTTTAATGTTGGCATGTAACCTATTTGCATTCATTAGATTAAAGATGAAAGATGTGCATTAGATGGACCATCTTCCTTCTTTCTTCTTGCCAAAACCGAAATGGGTATTCAATTATAGGTTATGGTCTTTTCAAATAGCCATTTTAAAGATAAATGAAGTAAGTCTCATTTATTGGCTATTTGATGAGTGATTAATGTGAAGTGATGCATTGGATGCCTCTCACTCTTTCCATTCATGCATATTTTGAAATTGAGATGTAAGAAAGGGTTCTTGCATGGTTTTAGACATTCTCTCCTTTCATGCAAGGTAGAACCGAAATTCTAAGTGAAAGAATTGAAAGAGTCTCAATTTTGGTTCTTCTTCTTCTAAGAAAATCTCCTCCAAATATTTCTTCTCCTTTCCCACCAAAGGATTTTGTTAACCTAGTTGTCCTTGAAGAACAAGTGATAAATCTAATTGGTTGAGGATACTACAACAAGGAAGAAGATAGATTGCTAAAGGAAAGACTCAAAGGCAAAGGATTTGGATATAAGAGGAGAGGATAGCAATGAGGATTTAAAGCTGTAGTGAAGGAGTCGGTAATTCCTTTTATCTTGTTCTTGGTTTTATTATCCTTATACCATATCATGTATGGATTAGCATGTTGATTTGGATATATTGCTTCCGCTGCAAGATGATTTCTTAAAAAGTTTTGAAATCTATCGTTTCTCCATACTAAGCATGCTTTCTTTTTCCGATCCAACATGAGAGACAGTCTACATGAATGAAGTTTATGAATTTTTGAAGAATATGAAAGTGGTAGCCGATACTGTAGCCGATACTCTTGTATCTTCGGTGGATAGATTGTCGATTATTGTGACCATGAAGATGATTGAGAAGGTCACGGAGTGTCCATTTGAAGGAGAGAAGCTCACAAGGAAAGCTAGATGGATGATACAAGCTAGTTTGAAGCAAACCCAGATCAATTTTCAGTTATATGGAAGCAATGATCCAAAGGAGAAGAAGGCGTCAAATCTTGTTCCAAAGGCTAGGGTACTACACTCACTTCTTTTTCATTGTGTACAATCGAGAACAGGATCAAGGCATTTGGTAACAACGCTAGATGAACAATGCTTATTTCATCTACTAAATCGTCAGCCTATCAACCTACCATTCCTTATTTTTCATCATATGATGAAGTCTAAGAAAGACTAGACCGCTCTACCATACGGAATGATACTAACAAGGATATTCAGAGACTCTGGAGTATGTCTGGAATAGGGAAACAGGATGAAGATGAATATCAAAAGTGTCATCAATTCTGCAATAATTGGTGAAATGGTCTTGAAGATTCTGGAGAGAGTAGAAGAAAATTCTAAGACAAAAGCCAGGATTGAGGGGGAGCGTGCTAAAAAAGAATCTCCCGCAACAAAATCAAAATCTCAATCTATTGAGAGCATATTTGTAGAAGGTGGAAAGGAATCGTCAGGAAAAACAAAGGGAAAGATGATATCTCTTAAAGAAGGAAGCCAGGTGAAATAAAAGGAGACAGTGACCCTGAAAAGAAAAGGGGACATGTTACTTTCGGAGAAGCCGAAGCAAGCAAAAAGGTTGCCTAGAGTTCGAACCCTGCTTCAACAAGAAGAAAAGAAAAGGAAAGAGTTGATTCATGGTGGAAACTCTAAGAAGATAACATCTCAAGCAACCAGGTCCTTAGTTTCAATTTTAAGTGACTGAAATTAAGAAGAAATTGGAGTTTGAGAAAGTAAAACCTCAACCTCAGCAGACTTCTAGACTGATTAAAGAGAATAAAAAGCAGAAAATCAGTACAGAAAAGAACACTCCTACTGCTATTCAGAAGAGTAAGAAGATAGTTGAATGCAGTCTAGTATAGGTCAATACTTCTCAACTGATAAGAAAAGATGATTTGAGAATCAAGTTTTTTGATGAAACTCAACCTGTCAGGAGTAGCAACTCTATAATAATCAGAGAGATCCCAAAAAGGTCAACCAAGGAAAAATTTCAACCTTGTTGAGTACAACTCTATAGTAGTATAATGCATCTGTTGAGTGAGGACGAGAAAAGTATGTATGATGTTCTGAAGGATGAAGGAACCAGACCATACCCCACACAGATGATACAGCAGAAGTACACTATTTTCCCAATCACAAGGAAAATTGTAATCAAGGTTGTGCCTGATATTCAACCTCGACCTTTCATTGTTCGCAATGAGGAAAAAGAGAAGAAGAAACTATATCCTGAAAGGATAAATGATCTGACAGAAGAACAAATCGAAGCTGAAGTGAGAAACATTGATGAAGCATGCCATACAGTCCAGCAGACTGGAACTTATGTTTCCCACTTCATTTCAACAGCGTCAGGAAGCAATTGTGGTCAGCAAACCACTAAAGATTCTTTTTAGGTAGGTGGTAGACTTTCAGAAGGGAAGTACAGATCCATTAAGGTTGGAGATCGAAGCTACTCAGTAGAGTTCCTTGTGCATCTCATTATGCACATTAAACCCTTATCAACTGTGTCTTCAATTGGTGATGTTCTACATCTATTCAGAAGATAAGTTCTACGACTAACTGGTCCTGATGATCTTGATCTTCCAGAACCTAACCTTACAATAATTGAACCAGATGTCATATCTTCATATGCATGTAAAATATGCTACTAAGAGAGTGTATGTATTTTTTTTTAGGTAAAGTATCCAACTATGTGATTGGATTCTGGAATTTGAGGTGACACTCTTACTAATGTGAGGAGAACTTAGGCCCACATTACATTATATGAAAATATGTTCTTGGAATACAAATTGATTGGATAAGTGTGTTGCCAACACAGGAAGTTAAGTTTGTGAATGTATTGAAACAAGTGGAGAAATTAGTAAGAATGGTTCAACATTGCCTCAATGTGAAATCAGAGGAAATCGTACGAATGGAAGAATCATTCGAGTAAGTAAGTCAATTGAGAAATTAACAAAAATATGAGATAATATTACGTTATTGGGGAATTAAGTGCGTAAGGAACTACGAGAACTAATCATGGGAACATAGAGTTTGGGCAATATTTGTTACAGTTAACAATACCCCTCAAAGTGTCATAGTATTGAAGAATAAAGAGATCCAATTTTGTTTGGATCGATGAGTGGCTATGATCATGGATGATATCTTGAATGTATTCGAAGAGTTGAAAGGAATATTTTGAGTACTTAAGAAAATCTATGGTTTTGAACGTAAATGAAATTCTATCTGTGCATTAAAGTGAAAGCTATGTGTAGCATATTTTGTTATTTGATACATATCATATAATGCATGTTCTGATAAAGGTGTTGTGATTAGAGTAGCCAGTCTAAAAGAGCTTTAAGCTCAGAATTCTGCACGTAGAGCTTTGCTCTGTGATTTCTATTTCTGACTGAGCCTAATGGCCAGTAGGCACTCGATCACAACAAATAGTATCAAATTTGGATATTTTGTAATATGTAATGATGTTTCACATCAAAAATTAAGATACACCTTGTTGCAGCATACCAAATTGATCTTGTATGCATAGAGACAATTAAAGTCTCATATGTTAAATGTTGGATACATGATTTGAAAGTTTATGAAATAGCCATTGCTTTGAGAGCTTGGAGACACTATTAGTGTAGTGCAACATTTTAGATTTTTTTATATTCAGATCATTAAAGCTTGAGGTACTACTTGAGTTGAAAGAATTTTATACGAGATTGAGACAATGGATAGAAGTATTGAAGGACTATGGGTGTTTAATGAATTCTAACTTGGTAAAACTAGTGTACATATTTGTTGCTTGACCAGAAAATTTAATAAAGGAACAGTACAAATTCAGATATTGTGGTTACTAAATCTAGTGCAATGAAGGGAATAGAATATTGAGTTGACTTTTAGGCAAATCCTGTTAGCTAATGAATATAAAATCAGTTTCGCGTGAATAGATTAGCAAAGCCCAAATTGAGGATTCAGAAATTATAAATTTTATTGAGGAATAATGAATCCGAATTTTGAATTTGAATGGGAAAAGAGTGTTTTGTGATTGTAATATGATATAGGTGTGCACAATAAAGATGATTGAGTAAAAGATTGTTAGAGACAGCACAAGTAACAACCTATGCTATACATCTTAGCAGGGATTCGATGAAATAATGTTAATGGATATGGATGTTTAAAAAAAACAACTGATCACATGTAATTGTTGCCAACAGTCTTAACTGTTAGAGATATGTTTAAAGTTTATATTTTGGAGTTCATAGAAATATGAGGTCAATGCTTAGTTTTAATTGACTTGAAGCACAACAATCAATATCACAGTGATATCATTCGAAGCCCATATAGGATGTAAAATCCCGTCACCGATGGGAAGGTTATATTGGTAAATCAGGACGGGTTAGGATTTTGTATTGCATATTATTGATTGAGCATTCATTGGCCTCTAAATATAGAGGAATGAGTCATTTGGCACATACGCATGTAGGTACATGCATTCATGACATTTTTCTGACAATTATTTGTGATTATGATGGGATTTGTGAATTTTGAGATAAAAATGTTTGATTTTGATTTGTTGCAAATTATGGAATAATTGGGTTTGAATAGTTGAATTGGGACTGTATTAGAGTGATTGCCAGTTGATAGTGACCCTTAGAAACTTTTCTGGAAAATTCGAGAGAAAAAGTCATTGACCGTATAGTGCCGAAATAATTGTCTAATGGCAAAGGAAAATTTGATATATGATCTTAGAGATTAATTTATCGAGTCATTGAAATTTGGAGACGAATTGTACTAGAAATGAAATTGAAAAGAGAAAGACCATAAAAGGGTACTGAGAATAAAACAAGTAGCAAATGTTTAAAGGTTTTAAATAACCTAAGTAGGGAAATTTTCGATGTTCACGGTTAGGGCAAGCTCTTTCTCCTCTCTTTTTCCTTGGTGATCCCCGATCCTTGCCTTTCAAATTGCTTGCTTCTTCTTCTTTGTGCGAGCCAGCCTTAACCTTGAGAGAAGATGAAGATTTGTTGAAGTTTTGAGAGCTCACCGTGGGGGTTAGAGAAAAGAGGAAAGGGTTGAAGGATTTTCGGTACTTTGGAGATTTGAGCTTGATTTGGTAAGTAAATTGATTGCATGTTGGTTATTTCTTAGTTAAATGCATACATGGGTTAAATTGTGAAAGATTGGGGTAGTTATGGATGAGTTATGACTGGTTTTAGAGAGAGAAATGAAAAAGAGAATCGGAGAAGACGACCGCACGTCGCGACGAGAGGATAATTAGACGTCGCAACGAGCGTACGCCGCGACGAACGTAGACGTCGCGACGAGCGATTCGCCGCGACAAGCTGGACATCGTGACGACTAATAATTTAGACGTCGCGACGAGCAGGAATTGATACGTCGCGACGAGCATAGTTGGACGCCGTGGCGAGAGGTCTGAGGTTGCGGCGAGGGATAATTTTCTGATTTGATTTAGTTTGGTTTTTGGGGCATAACTAATGGTGTAGACCTCCAATTGAGGTGATTCTTGATTCGTTATGATCTAGAGAAAGAGGTCTACAATTGATGTGAAGAAAGAAAATTTGAAATCAAATGAGTGAGATTTTAAATATAGAAAGAAAGTTGAATATGGTTTCCTATTACAACCCAAGGGTTGATTCATGATAATTGGGGTTTAATTATGAGATTTCTGAATTTAAGGAAATGCTATTGAGAGTTTTAGAAACTGAGCATAAAGAGTGAATTTTGAGCTAGAGAATAGTCACATTGGTTTTGAGGTCTTTCTTGAGAATATCCTAATGGGTATGACTTGGTAAATTGACTGAGTGTTAGAATTGAAATTGGTGGAGTTCTATAATATGTTATTGAATTGAAATGAGTTATTATTGATTAATTGAGTGAAAATTTAGATTGTGACAAAAGAAAGTGGAAATTGGGAAATAGTGCCAGAAAGGTCATGAATAGGCATTGTACATCTTTTATTTAAGACATGTGCATCATTGAATTATTTTGATTGTGCATTTAGTAATTGGAAATTATTTGATTATTCTAGAGGCACCGATGGGACAATATTCCACGGATACTGCTGGGACTTCCAGGCTGTAGCTCGGAGGTTACAGGTGAGTAACCCAGTTGGTTCCTTAATCTATATGTGATTAAAATTATGTGTTTATGCCATGTGGAGATAATGGAGGGCTTATATGTGTTTGCTTTTTATTGATTCTGGACCATAGGTGTCCGAAGTATTGGAAACTTGATATTGAAGTGCTATTTGTGTGTAACTGTTTGTGAATGATTACGTTTGGAATCTCGTACCAAAGGTCCGAGGGATGGGGGTGATTTGACATTGAAGTAAAACTGCTTGTGAATGTAAAAAAAATTGGTTATGACTGAAATACCGGACCGAAGGAATGGAAATTGGGCATTGAAATGTAAACTGACTGTAAATGTAAATTGGGACATACGCATTCATGCATAAAGGCATGATCAGATAATGACAGTTATGACCGGAGCAGCCAACGTATTTCAGAGCTTAAAGCTCAACGCAACAGGGCCTCGAGCCCAACATAATTCAGAGCCACAGGCTCACCGTATCAGGGCATTCAAGCCCAACGTATTTCAGAGCCACCGCCTCACCGTAAATGTGTCCGTCACTGGGACAGTTCAGGTGCACGGTCACAACACCGTAATAAAATGGGAAGTGTCACATGTGTATTGCATACAAATGTGATAACTGATTTATGAAATTGCATGAGTTCTGTAAATTGTTATATGATAATACTGAATGTATAATTGACTGAAACTGTGAATTGCTTGCGATATGCATGAATTGGGTGAACCATCGATGATGGTTTCTCATTGAGTTCGCAAACTCACCCAAAATTGCAATTATTTTTCAGGATTTGAAGAGTACCCCGTTAGACTAATGGGAGTATACCTACTGCATACGAGTCAGAGATTTGGAGTCGGGATCAGTTCAGATCTGCATTTATATCATTATGTTATTATGTAAATTTGTATTTCTGCAAGTTCCGTATAATAGTGCTTTTTATTGCAGTGGGTCCTAATTGGTTAAGGTTATATTTGTAATGTGACAACTGAAATAGTTAAGGGAAAATCATTGGGCCCAATTTGATTTCGGATTTTTGTATATGAAATGGTTGAGCGCTTTTGAGCGCCTTTTTATGACTGAAATTGTGTTATGATTGGAAATGTTTTCGTACTCAAGTGGACCCAAATCGTTTATTGATTTCCGCACATACAATGTTTTTTAAAAGAAAAATGACATATTGAGTTTTCGGAAGGAAATTGACTACTCTAGCATACCACCCTCGTGAGGCATGGGCTCAGATATCACCCACGATGTTGAGTTTGGGTCTTGCGGGAGTAGGATGCTACATTTGTGGTATCAGAGCCCAGAAGTACTATCTTATATGGGCTATTTTCGAATTATGGGTCAAGTTACATGCATTTAAGTCATGTCACGACAGACATTGACAACTGATCCCCAGTCTAGCATATGAGTCATATGCATGAGCATGTATTTATTTGTCTAAGCGGTTAGAAATAGTGAGGGAAATGATGATATGTTAGATCGTGATAAATGGAAGTTGTGGATATCGTGGAATAAGAAAAAAGTGTATGGTTCGATTTGATAAAAAAAGATTAAGTGTATTGGTATTGGTGGATATATTATGAAATACGACATCCATGTTATACCAGGATATATCTTTGAATGTGGGGTAGATATATATACTTGTGGATTGATCGAGGAAAATAGAGATATGTTAGAAATGGCAAGATTGAAAGTGTATATAAATAGTGGATGAAAATAAAATGTTCTATGATCTAGAGAAGTTACAATTGGGTTTGATTACCGTGATGAGAGTTATGAATAAGGGTTTATGACTTTGAGTCAAATTATGTTAGTGGGTAATCAAGAATGATTGTATATCTATGATATTGATTTGAGTGTGAAAATACATGGGTACGATGCAATAATGAAAAGATCAAAATGTAAGACAATGATAATGGTAGGTGAAAAAGTTGTCAAGGTTCAATTGAGTTGCCTATGTGAATGCACATCTGATTATGGGAGCCCCATGGAAAGTGAAAATATTAAGCTTAATTGTCTCATATGTGTGGCAATGGCATGGGAAACAATTGCTGAGCTAGTGGATAATTGCTAGTTATAATTCTTATAATTTAAAGTTCAATATGAGTTAGAATAAGAAATGAAAATGCTTATAGTGATCAATTGGGGATGAATGGAAATTTTTATATGCTAAGGAGATGATCATGGCATAATCCTTACGAGCGAGGACAGATGCAAAAAGGGAGAGTGTTGTCAAAAATCAAATGAGATCAAGGTATCCTTAGCGTAAGTGACTATTGGTGAGTTGTCCTACATCTGTCTCTCGATAAGATGAAATGATTTTGATGGGATAAACTTCATTGAATTGTATTAAAAAGGATGTCCTAATTATATGAATTGTGGCATAAATGATCTTCATGGGATATTATGAGTTATAGTTAAAATTGATTTTTCCTAAGGCATTGAGATTGACTGACAAGAAATGTGGCGACTGTTGATGATTAGGAATTCCATGAGCGACATTGATGAAAGTAGCAAGAAATCTTCTTTCAGAGAAGAGTTTCCCTGAATTGGGTTAAATCAATTAGATGATTCAATTTAAACATGATCAATGAAAGGACAAATCAGAGACAAATCAGAAATAAATTAAAAGTCATTATAGGAGTCCTAATCCTAGCGGAGACTCAAGTGTAAGAGATAGAATCTGCTACTGGGAAGGTATGCACTCTGTTAGTGTAAAGAATCCGACTATGTAATAGGATTATTGAATATTAAGGAGACATTAATTGCGAATTTGAGGAGAATATTAGTTCACGAATATTTTATGTAAAAATGTTCGGGAAGTACAAAGTGGATATGATGAATGTGTTATCAATCCAGGTTGTAAGAGGGTAATAAATTGAAGTTTGTGGAGAAACTAGGGTAAAGGAAAAGGTGTCAGAATATGTTATGATGAAACTGAGAAAATCATAAGAGAATTTTCCTCATTGGGGAATTTAGATGCTTAAAGAATTATGAGAATCAATCATGGGTATAAGGAGTTTTGGGTTGTAAATGTCAGAGATAACAATACCCCTAACAGTATTATATTATTGAAGAGTAAAATGTTTCAATTGTGTTTAGTTTGGATAGTGACTATGATCATTAATGATATATCAAATGCATTTGAAAAGTGAAGAAAAATAGTTGGAATAGTTGAGGAAAGTTCATATCATGAAAGTTCATACGAGTGAATCTTTGTTTGATTAAGTAAATTGTGAATGAATTTGTTTGGAGTTATTTAGAACTAGTCGTTTGCTAGATTTGTCCAGAAGTTGCTGAAGATTTTCTGGTTTTAGCCTTTGACAAAAATATTTGAGGAATAACGTGGGGATTGTATGACTGATGATTGTAAAAAGAGATATTTGGAGAATTTGCAATATTTAGCGAAGGGACCCAGTAAAAGTTACGATGTAATCGGTTGATATAGTGTAAAGTGGTTTTATGAACATGGGGACAAATATAACCGCATGAGCTGCATTGGGATTGATGATTTGAAATTTTTGTATGGGGTATTTCTTTGAAAGTTTGGAGATTTTATTCGTACAGAATCTATGGATATGCAAATCGACAACAATTGAGATATTTCGTGAATTTGAAAGATTTGAAAAGGATTAAGCGATTGCGCATTTCAAAATTAAGCTAGTGATGCAATTAAATGGATTGAACAGAAAATTCAATGGCAAAAGATCACAATTTGGGCGATAAGGTTATTAAACCTATTGTATTACTGAGTGCTAATTGTCAAGCTAATAAGGGGCAAAAAGAAAGTATTATTAGTTATTGGAATTCCAAATTAGGTGTGTACAAAAAGGATTGGAAAAACCCGAATTGAAAATTTAGAAATTGCGAACCTTATGGAAGAATTGAGAGTGAATCCAACTTTTGAGAAAATGATATTTAGGACTGAATTAAGAGGTATGGGTAATACCCACTAAAGAAACTGTTAGAGAAATCGCAAGGAACGATCAGAGCCTTATGTTTCAGTAAGGGTACATCGAAAGAGTAATTGATGGTTTAGAATGTGAAATCGAATGATTATATGTGTGGTTATCCAACAGACTTGATTGCTGGAGATAAATGTAAAACTGATACTTTTAGAATTTATTGAGACATGAAATTGATGTATAGTCCAGGTTGATTGTGGGTATATCAATTGTTTCATTGGTGATACCATTCGAATAGTGTATAAGGGGTCTTTAAAAAAAAAGTCGTTTACCCCTATATTAAAGTGAACAGGGCCTAAAAATAGTTGAAGGCCATGACTGAGGTGAGATAATGTCGATAAGTGAAATGAATCTATAATAGGGGCTAAGTAATCCGAGTTAATGACAATGAGTCGAGTTGATTCTTATCGGGGTTAATAGAATCTTATGAGATTAATGTTTTAACACTAACGAGATGTAATCTGATAAGTGATAAATGAAATGCTTCGGAGCGTATCGCCTCGGCCAAGATGCATTTAGATTAAGATAAAGGTATAAATCGGAGAAACTAAATTCGTTATAAAGTGGCCTCTATGTGACTGTGGTGTGAATAGAACTATGGATTGGTAAGTCTGACTAAAACCTAAAAGATGATTCGGATTCACAAAGTGTTACATAGACTGGATTAGGAAATATTGTTATAATCCGACATATGTGTTATTGATACCGGAAGTGACGAATTGCGAATAATTATGACGAAACAATAAGACAGTGTAAAGTTTGAGAAAGGAAAAAGAGTGATTGATTGTTTTGATTTCAGTTAATTGGCAGAAATTAGCCATGCAGTGAAATAAGTGGGAAACGGAATGTTCATGAACCAAACAATTTTACCCTGTCTTCCTGATTAATCTTATATGAAATTTCGAGGACGAAATTTTTATTAGGAGGGGAGAATTGTAACATGTAAGTGATAAGTCGACTTGTACCATGTGTAAGTCGACTTACACATGTTCGGTACCGATAAGTCGACTTGTTCATTGGATAAGTCGACTTGTTCAAGGTCGATCGCTTATTTGCGCCCTAAAGGCAATCCTCTTTAGAGCGTTTTATTCAAAGTCGTATGCAGACTTTATGAATAAATAAAGAAAAGGCATTATTCATTAATTTGATATTCATAAACATTGTTTATGAATTGATTGGATCTTTAATCGAATTAATGAAGTCCATGATATATGACATAGCATGAAGGAAATTATGATGTGATCATACTCCTGAGATTCCTATCATGTGCAATTATGTCAGTATCTAAATTCTCCCTAGTCATAGGATTAATGAGACTGGACATCATTAATCCGGATAGACTAGCACATGTTATATTCCTTGATTAGATCAAGCAGTGGATCTCAGAAACTGTAAATATGAGATATTTAGAATTGACATGTGGATGCTTACTAGCGGTAGTAAGTTCATTGGATGACCTGCCATGAGATCATCACATGGATATCTTATCTAAGTGTCAGTGATAATCTCATCATAGCAATGGTGCAAGTATCCTTAGACTTGAGGTACTCAAGGATATCTTGGATACTGATCCTGTGCTTTGACTCCATTCTGGTATCCCGTATGAAGCTATAACCTAAGCGAGATCAGAAATTCTAATGGAATTTTCTGTTGATGCATGCTATCTGTTCAGATTTCGAATTTATATTGTGATATGATTTTCAAAAATTTTTTGCCCAGAATTGTTCATAACATGTTAGAGAATATGTATATGAATTTTGAGAATTTATCGATTTGATTTGATATAGTTTTGCTAATTAATCCCCTAAGGTTACAGATGCTGTTTTGTGAAACGATTCTGGAACAGGCATGAGTATAAAATCGATAATAAATTCTAGAAAAATGGTTTTTCGGATTTTCCTTCACCTACATGTCTCTAAGATGTTGGTGAATGTCTGTGAGCATGGAAATTGGATTTAAAGGTGATTGGATATTTATTCACGAATTTATTCTATGCTGTTGGGAATTGCTGTGCTGATGAACACAGATTTTGAATCGGTTTTGTTATTTAGGTTGACTAATTTTTTGATGGCCTAAAATCCTGAAAAAATTCATGTAGCATTTTCTGAACATGTAGTAACCTATATAATTTTCTCATGATTTATTGAAATTGTTTCATTTATCATTTCGAGCAATGTACAGAACTGGACAGTTTTGTGAAAATTGTTGGGACTGTTTTGCTTGGCTTGATTGAGTGTGCTTTTTCAGTTCCAATGCCTTGAACCATTTTTAATGTGATTAAAAATGTGTTATCTTGATGTATTATGATTTCCAAACTGAATTGCTTGAAGTTGCTTTTCCAAGAATTTTTGGATGCCTAATTGATCACAATAGCGTCTCGTTAGCATGTTGCATTATCTTGTTTGTTTTGACCGTCATATTTTTTATGGCATGTGCTGAAGTAAATTTGATAATGTATGTGCTAGCTAGAGATGCTTAGGTTGATAATTAGGGTGTTCCTAAATTATTTGGAAATTAATAAGTTTTGACTCATTTCAAGCTTTTCATATAGTTTGACTATTTAAGGCATTCATGAATCAATGAAGTGTTCATTGAGGCATCAATTCACAGATATTACCCTAGGTATCATGGTGTTGAGAATTGAAATTGTACTGATTGAGGAATTAGCCGATTAGAGATTTTAGCAAAATTCCCTGAATAAGTCGACTTGTATATGGTATGTTTCGACTTGTTCAAGATTTTGGATAAGTCGACTTGTGGGTAGAATAAGTCCACTTGTTCAAGATCTCGATATAAGTCGACTTGTAGTACCTTGTAAGTCCACTTGTTCATGGGCAGATGACATAAGTGGACTTGTGTCATACAAGTCGACTTTGTGTGGGCAGAAGCATAAGTCGACTTGCATTTGATGAAAGTCGACTTGTGGCATCATAGGTGGGATGATGGATGATTTTAGGTATAGACTCAATGTGATTGATGAAATGCCCTAAATCATATCATATAGTCATGGTGACTATAATCCTACGGCTTGGAGAAGAAGTAGATGAGACCCAAATCCTCCTCGGTATATGAAAACTAACGCCTTCCATTAATATGGTAAGAACCGAGTTTTATAGGGTTGGGTTGTTGAGCTAACCTCAAGCTCGCTCTATCTGAATATGTTGAACCATGAAAATGAGATTTTCGGATTAATGGGTCGATTTTCCTAGAAGCGTTGATTTGTTGAGCTAACCTCAAGGTCAACGTGGAGAGGCGAAATTGGGTAGCATACATCGATGTACGCGCATCAAAGAGTTGATACCCGATGTAAGTGCATACATCAACAAGTTGATAAGACCGATCGATAGTTGTGTCTAAGATGTAATTGGTATATCTGATACCTCCCGAGACATAAGGTGGCTTGTTGAGTAAACTCAAGGTCATTCTTAATGTCGGTTATCGATGATACAATTGGTATGACCGATACCTACCGATTGACCTAAGTTGTGGCTTGTTGGGTAAACCCAAGGTCACTCTTAGCAATGTCGGATATCGACCCACTAGGACATTATGTCATATTGTTTCTCTGGATTCGTAAAGAGGGTTATGGATTCTAGGAAACTAGTGGGAGCCATATGCATATCAGGCAGTCCTTTAGATCATGCAGGCATATCTATTCTATCATTTCTTCTCTCTATCGCGCTAGGTTGATTGAAGAAGTCTTTCAGTGTGAATTTTCGCTCTCTATTCTGGACTGAATTTTCTTGATTGGCTAAGGAATCTGAGAATTGTTCTTAGATCTGAGGAACTGGGATACATCCTAGATGTTCCACTTCCAAATGCACCTGCTGTTGATGCTTCTGATGAGGATCAGAAGGTATATCGTAAGCATCTAATGGACGGGGACATGGCTACTTGCCTCGATGTCACCAGAGCTGCAGGAGCAGCACGAGTCCATGGATGCTCACTCTATAGTATTTCATCTTAGGGAGTTGTTTGATGAGTAAGCTCGGTCTGAAAGGTTCGAGACCTCAAGGCTTCTCTTCACCATTAAAGATGGCTCCAGGATATCTGGCATGCAAGTATACCACGAAGATGAATGGCTATATTGAGAGATTGGCCGTCTTAGGATTTGTAATGGATTATGAGTTAAGTAGAGACTTAATTCTAGTTGGATTGTCGATGGTTATTCACGGTTTGTGATAAACTATCGGATAAACCAAATATCCACAACAATTCTGGTGATCAATCTGCTTTCAAGACAGTGACGAAAGCTATCAAGAAGGATAGCAAGCAAGTGCTAATGGTGGATGCTTCTTCTTCTAGTTCAAAGAAGAAAAGGCCAAGAAACCAAAGGAAGTGCCATCAAGGAAAAACCAAAGATTACGCCCCAAAAGGATTTTGCTTTCATTATGACAAGTCTAGCTACCAGAGGCCGTAAAATCTATCTCGAGTTCTTGAAGCGTAAGAAGGCATCGATGCCTCTACTTCTTCAAATATGTTTGTCATTGAGGTTAATACTATTCCTGATCCAAACATATCGGTATTTGATACCGGATGTGGCTCATACATATGAAATGATATGCAGGGCCTCAGGGACAGTAGAAAGCTCATTCAAGGAGAACTAGACCTTCGTGTAGGTAATGCAGCAAGAGTTGCTACATTAGCCGTAGACACTTATGTCTTGTTCCTCCCTAGTGGGCTTATATTCAAATTGGATAATTGACATTTTGTACCTGTTTTAAACAAAGAACATATTGTATGTTTTATGTTTAATTAGAGCTGATTTCCATTTGACTTTTAGAAGCAATGGTTGTTCTATTAGTTCGAATGGAATGCTCTATGGTACTGGTACATTATGCAATAGAATTGACATATTAGATATGTCATATCCAGTTATGAATGTCAATGACGCGGAAAGTCATAATCGAGATAATTTAAAATCAACTTACTTATGGCATTGTCGGCTTGGCCATATAAATGAGACACGCATCGCTAAGCTCCATAAGAATGTCAGTTTAGGGTCATTTGATTATGAATCATATGACACATGTGAATCTTGTTTATTAGGCAAGATGACTAAGTTATCCTTTAAAGGAAAGGGTGAACGAATGAATGGAATATTAGACCTAATACATTCGAATGTATGTGGTCCGATGTCCATCCATGCCAGAAGTGGTTGTTTTTACTTCATTACTTTTATCGGTGATAATTCACGATATAGGTATCTGTATCTGATGAGATACAAATCTGAAGCGTTTGAAACGTTCAAATAATTCAGAAATGAAGTAGAAAACTAACTTGGTAAAAGTATGAATACATTACGATCTGATCGTGGTGGAAAATGCTTAGACCAACAGTTTTGGATTATCTCAGAGATAATGGGATTTTATCTCAGTATACTCCACCTTACACGCCGCAGCACAATGTTGTGGCTGAAAGGAGAAATCGAACCTTGTTAGACTTGGTGCGATTGATGATAGGTTTTGCATAGTTTTGGGAATATGCGCTTGAGACAGCTGTTTACTTGCTAAACAGAGTTCCATTAAAGGCAGTTGTGGTTACTCCATATCAAATGTGGACTAACTGAAAGCCCTATCTTTCTCATCTGAAAGTTTGGGATTGTCCTACTTACGTGAAGCGGACACAGTCAGATTAGCTTGATGCAAAAGCTGACAAGTGTTTGTTCGTGGAATATCGATTCTACCTTGCTGAGGAACAAAAGTTGTTTGTTTCCAAGCATGATGTTTTCTTAAAGAAAGAGTTTCTTTCACAAGAGGACAGTGGGAGAAAAGTTGAACTTGGAGAAGTTCAAGATGCTCGAACAAACATAGATCAATCGTCAATCAAAGCAGAACTCATATAGATGAGGTAACAGTTCAACCTTCGCTACACACAATTTCAGTAGGTTAAGTAGGATACGACCTTGTTCTAGAGATATGAATTTCTTGTAAGTGAGCAGAATGACGTATTGCTCATATGAGATGATGCGCCTACTACCTATGAGCAAAGTTCGAAAAGTTGAGCGGAACATGGCTTGTGCCATGAAATCGAAATGGATTCCATGTATGAAAACCAAGTATGGACTTTGGTTGTTACACGAAGGATAAAACCCACGAGGTGCAAAGGAGTTTTCAAAAGAAAACCAACATGGATGGTAATTTGATTACCTATAAAGCAATGCTTCGTTAAAGGATTTAAATCACGCATAAAGAGTTGACTATGACAAAACCTTGACCCGTAGCAATGCTTAAATCCATTAGGATACTCTAGCCATTGCCACTCATTATGATTATGAGATATGGCAAATGGATGTGAAGACGACTTTCCGAGAGGAAATCTACCCGAGGATGTGTATGACACAACCTGAGGGCTTCACTTCCATCGATGGCGAAAAGGTATGCAAGCTTCAGAAATCCATGTTTGGATTGAAGCAAGCATCCATGAGTTCGAATATCCGTTTTGATGAGGTACTCAAAGAGTTTGATTTCTCACAAAATCCGGATGATCATTGTGTATAAGAAGGTTAATGGGAGTGCAATCGTATTCCTTGTGTTGTATGTAGATGACATATCATTCGGGAAACGATGTCTCTATGCTGCAATCAGTTAAAATTTGGTTGTCCAATCAATTTGCGATGAAAGACCTTGGTGAAGCAACTTATATCCTAGGGATATAGATTTATAGAGATAAATCAAAAGGTTGCTTGGTCTTTTACAATCATCGTACATAGATGAGATGCTAAAGAGGTTTAGCATGGATCAATGCTATGTACGAGGCCCGATGTATCGTATGCTCTAAGTGTTACGAGCAGATACCAATCGGATCCTGGTGAGGGTCACTGGGTGGCTGTCAAGAATATCCTCAAGTACTTGCGAAGCACTAAGGATGTTTTCTTGATCTATGGAGATGGAAATCTCAGTGGAGGGCATTCAGATGCTAGTATTTAATCTGATAAGGATGATTCTGAATCACAATCAGGTTATATACATTCACACTGAATAGCGTAGCGGTCAATTGGAAAAGTTCCAAACAAGAGAGGACTGTTGATTCATCAACCGAGGCAGAGTACAATGCCGCATGAGATGCATGAAAGAAGCGGTTTGGATCAAGATGTTCATTCTCGAACTTGATCCGTCCCTACTGTTGTGATGGGCCCATAGGATTGTATTGTGATACAATGGGGCTAGAGCGCAGGCAAAGGAACCAAGGTCTTATCGACGATCCGAACTCGTACTTCGCCGATTCGGGAGATCATTAGTCGACATGATATCCTGATAGAGAGAATTCTCACAGAGCAAAGTGTTGCTGTTCCGTTGACAAAGCCATTGTCACAGGAGAATTGTGATTCTCATGGACTCGCTTATGGTATTAGATACTAAAGGCGATTGGCTTTAGGTCAAGTGGGAGATTTGTAAGTGATAAGTCGACTTGTACCATGTGTAAGTCGACTTACACATGTTCGATCGATAAGTCGACTTGTTCATTGGATAAGTCGACTTGTTCAAATCGGTATTATTTATTTGTGCCCTAAAGGCAATCCCTTTAGCGTTTTATTCAAAGTCGTAGTGCAGACTTTATGAATAAATAAAGAAAAGGCATTATTCATTAATTTGATATTCATAAACATTGTTTATGAATTGATTGATCTTTAATCGAATTAATGAAGTCCATGATATATGACATAGCATGAAGGAAATTATGATGTGATCATACTCCCGAGATTCCTATCATGTGCAATTATGTCAAGATCTAAATTCTCCTAGTCATAGGATTAATGAGATTGGACATCATTAATCCGGATAGACTAGCACATGTTATATTCCATGATTGGATCAAGCGGTGGATCTCGAAGCGTAAATATGAGATATTTAGAATTGACATGTGGATGCTTACTAGCGGTAGTAAGTTCATTGGATGACCCGCCATGAGATCATCACATGGATATCTTATCTAAGTGTCGTTGATAATCTCATCATAGCAATGGTGCAAGTATCCTTAGACTTGAGGTACTCGAGGATATCTTGAATCTTGATCCCGTGCTTTGACTCCATTCCTTGTTGCCTTCGGAGGTAACTCATAGGGTGGTGCTTGGGTACAACTTGAGGTATTCAAGATAATTGAGTAGCCAATAAAGGATTCACCACTACGGATTAGCGTAAGAGATACCCGTAGCCTCTTGTCGGGATCATTACTAAGGTCGGTTAAAGATGTATGTCATGAAGAGTGTCTTCATTGACATATAAAGTAATGAGTCCCGTGGCGAGAACCGATATCACTGGGCTAGACTCAATCTAGTGAGAGTTGACACTTTGACCATACTCATAACCAAGTGGGGTATAGGATGGTGAAAGGACGAATTGCATGGTAATTATACATGGAAGGGTTTGTGATCCGGTTCGTGATGAATACATCAAACCGATTACTTTCCGGTCAATCGGGGTCATGATGTGTTCTAGATACCGCTCATGACTTGCTCAGATTAATTGTTAATCTAAGTGGCCAACATAACCGGAGCCTAAAGGGTCACACGATAAGAGTGTTTCGAGAATCGTAAAATAGTAATTGGACGAGTTCCAATTATGGAGAGCATTAGGATTAAATGGATCCCAATGGGTTTGGGATATGTCCCGATGAGATCGCGACATCGATATTGCTAAGAAAGATTTTGAATTTGTTTTAGCATGGGGCCTTAAGAGGTAGGTAGAATCAAACCCAGTTGGACTGGACCTTAGCAAATATATTCTAATTAATTAATTAAGTAATTAATTAATTAATTATTATATATATATATTAGACATGTACGTGGAAGCCATAGGAGGAAGCCTTTTCATCTTTTAACTTTTATATATATATATATATATATATAAAGAGTGGCTTACGTGGATCCTCCTCCACCATAAGCTTCAATATGTCTTTAATAAGTTATAAGACATATAAAAGGTGAAAAATGATAGGATGGTTCGTAGGTTTTTGAGGAAAAGAGAAGATGAAAGCTTAATAGTTAAGCTTTGTATTGAAAGGTTCATTTTTCTTCTTATCCTTAAGAAACCATCGATCTCTCTCTTCTCAAGGCAAGGATTCCAACGTTTTCAAGCTCTCCAGGGAGGTAGGCTCTAGCAGGCTTTAATCTGTTCTAGCTATTCGAGGTCAAAGGGTTTGACTCGGTTAGATTTTCGATCTCTGCGTGGATCACCTTTAGAGATAGTCTCTTTGGCTATTTAGGTTGATGTCTTCATACCGATACACGGATCACAGGATTCGGAAAGTCACAGGAACAAAATTTTTGTTTTCCGCTGCCGGTACATGTGATGTACCTCCCGGGATTTTCCTACATAACATCCCGTCACTGATGGGAAGGTTATATGTTAGTAGTGTGCCCTAGGCCAATAAACATTTGTGATTCATGTATTAACATTATGATTTGTTAATAATATATTATGAGGTATTCATTTTATATATGCATGTATTTCATTTATGTAATGTGAGTTACATTCCATGAATGGTATTAAACTTATGTCATCAGTATGTGACTTGATAGTAAAACCATAAGTGTTATAATACTATTCTAGATCGTCCTAGTCGATCATTATTGGTGGAACAATAATGAATTAAGGCTAGTATGTGTTACGATTGATGATCACGTTTCTTGATCATGGATATGAGATATCAAATCGAAACATAGATATATGTTAGAGAACATATATTGGATGGACCCAAAAGAGAATACTACATGGTTTCATGTCATTAGTGATTCTCGATATGGTTTGACTTTAGTCCTTTGACTGAAGTCATCATGGTTCCCTACATGAGGAATTTAGTGTTTGATATTAGACTAAGTTATTTTTAACCGAATAACAAATAGTCTTATGTTGGACACTAAATGAATCATGCGGAGGGACGTGAATGGCGAGGCGGATTTGTACCTCTCTTAAGTGAGAGAGATATCATTTGGGCCTCTTGACAAGTGTGGTGAAGAAATGCATGGTCGTGCTCAATTGAATTGATGAAGAGTCATCAATGTCATTTGTTATAATCGGTCAACTTGCGGATGAAGAAACTATGATTAATCAAAGGTTGACATGTACCATGCCTTGTGATTAATCATAATATCGTGTTACAAAAGGTGAGCTTATAATCATGATTACTGAGTTAAATCGGATTATCGATCCTCATTTGATTTGGGTAGTCATAATGTCTTGCTAGAGGCGCTTATGACTTATGGGCCTGAAGTGTAATCAAGCCCATTGCCAACATCAAATGAGCCTCTGGTCGCATACAAAGAGTGATGTGATCGGGCTTATTCTCTTGGGCCTAATTTATTAGGTATTAAATAAATATATTTAGATATATTTATTGGGCTAGATTTAATTAAGTTATCGGGCTTTTATTATATATATGATATAATGGGCGAAACTTAATAGGCCTGAATGAGATTAGGGTTTCTCTATAAATAGAAGCTTAGGTCTCATTAGGTGGACGACATAACTGTCGAAACCCTACCGCCAAGAGAAAGATCGTGCGGCGTTCGAAGGTTTTCAGGACGTCTAGCACACTCTGACCATGGCTCCGGATCGTGCATGCTCGTGTGGATACGGTAGAGGACATTAGCGATTTGCAGTGTCTTGGAATCCGAAAAGAAGCAATCCATCCACGAAAATAAGGTATTTTCATTAATCCTCGTGTTTTCGATTATACTTGATAATTTTGTATGGTCTCTTCCGCAGCATATTGTGAATACTCGGACCATATGCGATCCAACATTATATTGGTAAATTGGGACGGGATAGGATTTTGTATTGCATGTTATTGATTGAGCATTCATTGGCCTCTAAATATAGAGGAATGAGTCATTTGGCACATGCACATGTAGGTACATGCATTCATGACATTTTCCCGGCAATTATTTGTGATTATGATGGGATTTGTGAATTTTGAGATAAAAATGTTTGATTTTGATTTGTTGCGAATTATGGAATAATTGGGTTTGAATAGTTGAATTGGGACTGTATTAGAGTGATTGCCAGTTGATAGTGACCCTTAGAAACTTTTCTGGAAAATTCGAGAGAAAAATTCATTGATCGTATAGTGCCGAAATAATTGTCTAATGGCAAAGGAAAATTTGATATATGATCTTAGAGATTAATTTGTCGAGCCATTAAAATTTGGAGACGAATTGTACTGGAAATAAAATTGAAAAGAGAAAGACCATAAAAGGGTATTGAGAATAAAACAAGTGGCAAATGTTTAAAGGTTTTAAATAACCTAAGTAGGGAAATTTTCGATGTTCACGGTTAGGGCAAGCTCTTTCTCCTCTCTTTTTCCTTGGTGATCCCCGATCCTTGCCTTTCAAATTGCTTGCTTCTTCTTCTTTGTGCAAGCCAGCCTTAACCTTGAGAGAAGATGAAGATTTGTTGAAGTTTTGAGAGCTCATCGTGGGGGTTAGAGAAAAGAGGAAAGGGTTGAAGGATTTTCGGTACTTTGGAGATTTGAGCTTGATTTGGTAAGTAAATTGATTGTATGTTCGTTATTTCTTAGTTAAATGCATACATGGGTTAAATTGTGAAAGATTGGGGTAGTTATGGATGAGTTATGACTGGTTTTAGAGAGAGAAATGAAAAAGAGAATCGGAGAAGACGACCGCACGTCACGACGAGAGGATAATTAGACGTCGCGACGAACGTAGACATCGCGACGAGCGTATGCCGTGACGAGCGGTTCGCCGCGACGAGCTGGACATCGTGATGAGTAATAATTTAGACATCACGACGAGCGGGAATTGATACGTCGCGACGAGCATAGTTGGACGCCGTGGCGAGAGGTCTGAGGTCGCAGCGAGGGATAATTTTCTGATTTGATTTAGTTTGGTTTTTGGGGCATAACTAATGGTGTAGACCTCCAATTGAGGTGATTCTTGATTCGTTATGATCTAGAGAAAGAGTTCTACAATTGATGTGAAGAAAGAAAATTTGAAATAAAATGAGTGAGATTTTAAATATAGAAAGAAAGTTGAATATGGTTTCCTATTACAACCCAAGGGTTGTTTCATGATAATTGGGGTTTAATTATGAGATTTCTGAATTTAAGGAAATGCTATTGAGAGTTTTAGAAACTGAGCATAAAGAGTGAATTTTGAGCTAGAGAATAGTCACATTGGTTTTGAGGTCTTTCTTGAGAATATCCTAATGGGTATGACTTGGCAAATTGACTGAGTGTTAGAATTGAAATTGGTGGAGTTCTGTAATATGTTATTGAATTGAAATAAGTTATTATTGATCAATTGAGTGAAAAGTTAGATTGTGAAAAAAGAAAGTGGAAATTGGGAAATAGTGCCAGAAAGGTCATGAATAGGCATTGTACATCTTTTATTTAAGACATGTGCATCATTGAATTATTTTGATTGTGCATTTAGTAATTGGAAATTATTTGATTGTTTTAGAGGCACCGATGGGACAATATTCCACGGATACTGCTGGGACTTCCAGGCTGTAGCTCGGAAGTTACAGGTGAGTAACCTAGTTGGTTCCTCAATCTATATGTGATTAAAATTATGTGTTTATGCCATGTGGAGATAATGGAGGGCTTATGTGTATTTGCTTTTGATTGATTCCGGACCATAGGTGTCAAAAGTATTGGGAACTTGATATTGAAGTGCTATTTGTGTGTAACTGTTTGTGAATGATTACGTTTGGAACTCGGACCAAAGGTCCGAGGGATGGGGGTGATTTGACATTGAAGTAAAACTGCTTGTGAATGTAAAAAAATTGGTTATGACTGAAATACCGGACCGAAGGTCCGAAGGAGTGGGAATTGGGCATTGAAATGTAAACTGACTTTACATGTAAATTGGGACATATTCATTCATGCATAAAGGCATGATCAGATAATGGCAGTTGTGACCAGAGCAGCCAACGTATTTCAGAGCTTAAAGCTCAACGCAACAGGGCCTCGAGCTCAACGTAATTCAGAGCCACAGGCTCACCGTATCAGGGCATTCAAGTCCAACGAATTTTAGAGTCACCGGCTCACCGTAAATGTGTAAAATCCTTTGGGGACGATTCGGTAAGCAGTCACAACACTGTAATAAAATGGGAAGTGTCACATGTGCATTGCATACAAATATGATAACTGATTTATGAAATTGCATGAGTTCTGTAAATTGTTATATGATAATACTGAATGTATAATTGACTGAAACTGTGAATTGCTTGCGATATGCATGAATTGGGTGAATCATCGATGATAGTTTCTCATTGAGTTCGCAAACTCACCCAAAATTGCAATTATTTTTCAGGGTTTGAAAAGTACCCCGTTAGACTAACGGGAGTATACCTACTGCATGTGAGTCAGAGATTTGGAGTCGGGATCAGTTCACGTCTGCATTTATATCATTTTGTTATTGTGTAAATTTTTATTTCTGCAAGTTCCGTAGAATAGTGCTTTTTATTGCACTGGGTCCTAATTGGTTAAGGTTATATTTGTAATGTGACCACTGAAATTGTTAAGGCAAAATCATTGGGCCCAATTTGATTTCGGATTTCTGTATATGAAATGGTTGAGCGCTTTTGAGTGCCTTTTTATGACTAAAATTGTGTTATGATTGGAAATGTTTTCGTACTCAAGTGGACCCAAATCGTTTATTGATTTCCGCGCATACAATGTTTTTCAAAAGAAAAATGACATATTGAGTTTTCGGAAGGAAATTGACTACTCTAGCATACCACCCTCGTGAGGCACGGGCTCGAATATCACCCACGATGTCGAGTTTGGGTCTTGCGGGAGTAGGATGCTACATAGGATGTAACATCCCGTTACCGATGTGAGGGCATATCGGTAATTTTGATGAGTGAGCAGTGAGTGCATTCATAATTGAATTGCACGTATAGTGATTTTGCATCAGTGACATGAGTTAATTGCGCATGCATATATATAGTGACATGCATTCATGATTATTCCAGCATTTAATTGTGTCTTGAGTTGCTTTGTGAATTGTGAGAAATTGTGTGAAGAGTGATTTATTGAGAATTGAGGAATGGATTTATTGAGGACTGAGAAATAATTTGAAGTGAGTAGTTGAATTAATTAAATTGAGATTTGAGTATAGAAGCTAGTGTCTTATATTTTTGAGAAATTTTGGGACTTTTTTTGGAATTTTTAGAGATATGTGATCGGACCGGAATATGGACCTAGAGAGCTGGAAATCATGAACATGCATCATATCATTGCGAATTAAGACATGTGCATCAGTGATTTTGATTAATTGAGCATTCAGTGATGAGAATTCATTTGAATTGTTATAGAGGTGCCGTTGGATCGACAATCCACGGATATTCTTTGGGACTTCGAGCAAGAGCTTCGGAAGTTCTGGTGAGTAACCTAGTTGGTTCCTCGACTTTTAAGTGATTACATGTCTTTGTGAATATGTGTAAATTAAGTGTAAAAGTGAGTGTTATAAATGCGAAGTGAATGAGCTAAATCGATAGATATTAGTGATTGTGTGAATGTGAATAAGTGTTACGAGTATGTTGAGTGTAATAAGATGAGATACATGTGAAATGTGTTACAAATGTGAATACTTGTGATAGTGAACGAGTATAGTGATATGAGCAAATGTATGGTGCGTGACAAGAGAGTGAAGTGATATATTGTTAGTGCATGCCTAGCGTGATAATAAGCGGTAAAATTCTGATTGTGACTAGAAACGATGATTGAGCTTTGAGCTCAATTATCGATGAGAGGGCCTAGGGCCAAAACGGCAGTAGTGTATACCCAGAGGGCTCTCCTACTTGCCTAAATTGTGACTATTGTGAAAAGAAAATAGTGCATACCCAGAGGGCTCTCCTATTCCTAATGTGAGTGGGCAGTGGTGCATACCCCGAGGGCTCTCCTACTTGCCAAAAATGTGAATATTGACGCTCAGTCACAACAACGTCATAAAAGGAAATTTGCATACTTATGCATTTGATTGTGCAGTGTGATCGAGAATGCGAGAGATATGTGATATTGTGATTTATGCACTGACATGTTTGAGTAGTGACATAGTTTTAATGTGTAAATTGTGTAAAGTGTTGATAGTGTTATAAATTGTGTTAATATATATATATATATATCTATGAGATATATTATGTGTATCTGCATGTGTTGGGTAAACCATCGATGATGGTTTCTCACTGAGTTCGCAAACTCACCCAACATTGCAATATATTTTCGAGACGGCGTTAGTAGGACTCTAGCTCCGTGATAGAGCGTTTACTGCAGTGGCGTTCGAGATCAAGTCTGTGATGGATCATGAGTTGGTCGGTGGGGTGACTTCTTTTGGGACATTATTTTGGGATGACCTAGTATAGATGTTTTTATCAGTTTCCCTTTTTTGAGATACTGTATTGTGACTGTAGGGGACTGATAGATATGTCTATATTTTGGATTGATTTATGAGATGAAAAATTATTGTTATGGTTTTAATTTTAGTGAATTCCATTATGCTGTTTATTTGTTTTGATACCATGCGAGTGTTTAGTGATCGTTTGCGATCGTAACACTTCCTTAGCGTGAGATATACGTCGGAACGACCCACGGGCGTCCCGGTGTGTACCCTACGGTGAGGGGGCGCTACATAGGATGTTATACAACAGAAAGAGTCGACCACCTTTATATTTGGGTGAATAAGGCCTAAAAATAGTTTAAGGCCAAAAGTGATAGGAGACGTTTATGATAAGTGAAATTGATGTGTATTAGAATTAAGTAACTCAAGAAAAATGAATGAATTAGGTGGATCAACACCGAAGATTGGAATAAAGTGAGGTAGGCACATGAGTTAAGTGTATTAACACTAAAGAGATGTGAACTATCAAGCAAGAGATGAATGTTTTTTGACAGTATCACTTTGCCAAGGTGTGTTTAAGTTAGAAAAAAGGGTGAGTTAATCCTGACATAAATTGTCCATATGAAAGTTTTATAAGAGAAGGACCGTTAACATGAGTTTGTAACACCAACAAAGAGGTCTTATATACGTTAAGTATGTTATGTGAAAGTTATAAGAAATAGTGATATGATCTGATCCAGATGTAATGTGGAACTAGAAGTGAAAATTTTGGAATGATCTGAAATATATTGAGGAGACAGACAAGATTGTGTGATATCTGAATAAGTAACGAGAAAAGCGATTGATTCCATTGACTATAGTCAAGTAAAAGAAATCGTTCGAGTGATAGTGCCAAATGGGAAATAGTAAAGCTTATGATGAAAACATACCCCGGCCTGTTTGATCAAACAGATAAAAATTTCGAGGACGAAAGTTCTTTAAGAAGGGGAGAATTGTAACATCCCGTTACCCTTGATGAGACTTGAATTGTGTATTATGAGAAATAATTGAGAAATTAGAAATTTCAATTCATGCTTATGCTAAAAATGACATGGACATTTTTGCACATTAATATGATTGTGCATGCATTCTTGACATTTTTCGGGTATAATTGAGTTATTAATGCGACTAAAATGTGATTTGGCAATTTGGGTAATATTTATGGTATTTTGGAAATTTTAGTGAATTTTTGGAAATTTGGTGTAATGTTGAACTAAAGAAAAAAATATTGAATAATGGGCCAATTATGTTCTGACATGTGGCATCCTATAATTGAGATAAATGGCTTGTATATATAGTGACACGTGGCAGTGATTGTTGGGCCCCGATTTCTTTTTCTTAGTAAATAAGCTTGTTTTAAATTTACTTTGAGTTTTAGTTTGCTAAAATTTTATTAATTAGAATAATTTGAGGTTTTAATGCTTTGGTGGATGGATTTTTAATAGAGGGATTAAGAGTTTAAATTAGAGTTGGTATCGGAATTAGAAATTAAAGGAATAAGATGAATGGGGCTAATTTAGGAAGTTTACTTATGGTTTTAAAGTTTAGGGCTAACAAGGAGGGGTAATCTAGTCTTTATAAGAAGCATTAAAACAAAAAGGAAGGAAGAAAAAGCTTGTAGCCGTGTGAGTCAATGAAGAGAACGAAATTGCTTGTAAAAAGAGAGAAATAAGTGATACTACAACGTTTTCGGGCTTAGGTTTTTAAAGTTAGGAAACAAATTCCCTAAGGCTTTTGAAAGAGAAGTCAATAAATTACAAAAGAAAAGAGAGGGAGAGTGACCCTTCGGTGAAGAGAAGAAGAAGAAGAAGAAGAAGAAGAAAAGCTAGGGCTTTGGTTTACCTTGCTTTAGGAGGGTGTTTCTCAAAGTTCTTTAAGAAGGAAAAGGAAGAGGAAGAGTTTAATCTTCCATAAGAGGCAAAAGAAGCAATTTCGTGGGTTGTTCCTTAGGTAAGAGAGATGTGGCCGAGTATGTGAGTAAGTGTCTAGTGTGTCAGCAAGTTAAGGCTGAGCACCAGGCACCTTCAGGCCAGTTGAGGCCATTATCCATCCCTGAGTGGAAGTGGCAGAGAGTGACTATGGATTTCCTAATGGGTTTGTGTGGCACCCCCTTACCGTAGGGTATACACCGGAATGCCCGTAGGTTACTCCGATACATATCCTACAATAAGGGAGAACTACGAATAGTTACTATATTACTCTCATGGCATCATAATCATAAAACCATAATATAAAATCACTATATTTGAAACCAAAATGCTTTCTAATGCCTTTTCATCAAAAGTAGAAAGTTTACAAATCTATCAGTCTTACACTGTCTGTACATTACTCAAAAGAAGGCTAAAACAAGAGCTTAACTAGGTCATCCTAAAAAATCCCAGCTGACCGACCTGTGAGCCATGACTTCTCTTGCCAACACGATCTACACGGCAGGAAAAGTCTCTCTCTGGAGCTAGGAGTCAACTCTCTCGATCCTGAAAAATAAGTTACAATTTTGGGTGAGTTTGCGAACTCACTGAGGAAACATCATTGATGGTTCACTCAATTCATGCATTATGCAAGCAATTCACAGCTTATAATACACTAGCATAATAAGAAATAGCATAAAGCAGTTATCGCATAAGTATAAGCATTTAACCTTTTTCCAAAACCACAATTCAATCAAATGCATATGAAATGAGTACATAACATTTTTCCCATTTTATTTCGTTGTTGTGACCGAGCACCTAAACTGTCCCAATATGGGTGTAGTGCCCCCTCACCGTAGGGTACACATCGGGACGCTCGAAGGTCGCTCCGACACGTATCCCACGATAAAGGTTCACTACCAGAAAATTTCGCTAATAATCCATATGGCATCGCAGTAATTTAAAACCATAACACAACACGATATCAGACACCACTAAATTTTAAAATCATAATATCAATCACATACAGTCATCCAATAACAGAATAGACAAGTCTATCAGTCCCCTGAACAAAACCAAAAAGGAAGCGATACAAGCATCTATCTAAGTCATCCTCAAAATCCAACCCGGTGACCGAGCGTGTGTGCCATTGCTTCTCTTGCAGACGCCTTTCATACGGTAGGAAAAGGCTATCTTGAGCTGAGGGTCTACTCTATCGATCTGAAAAATAGGTTGCAATTTTGGGTGAGTTTGTGAACTCGATGAGAAACCATCATCGATGGTTCACTCAAATCATGCATTACGCACATGGCGTCTGACATAACGATAATATTCAATTAATAGTATTATATAACAATTCTGATGAGTTTATAACGATTTCTGATGTCGAGACAATATTACGATAGCATAGAGCGGTTTATAGTATCACATCACAATTCTGATAAATCATGGCATCATACGATTCGATAATCATCACCTGATGTGGCAATTCAATCGATCATGTATATAATGCGTATGAGACTCTTTCGATTATTGATATTGTGCCCAAGTGCTCGATCGGTGTTGATGGGGACGCGTCGAGATTTCTCCCTCGGGCTAGGCTCGGTCGAAGATAAAGATATTCGAGCTCGAGGCTCTTTTCGGTGATAATAGCAACTTGGGTCACATTCCATTATCGATCATGCATTTATGCATGCAATGCGATGTTCGATAATTGGTATTGATGATTGGTGTATGGCTATAAAAGCCCGATATTGTATTTCTCGATAGTATCTGATAATTGATCGATCGATAATCCAATCGATACAATAGAAATATGTCATTTGATCACGTACATTTCAAATAATCATGCAATTTCACATCCAATCTGAGAGGCATACCATCCGATCATGTATATTTCAGATAATCATCTGATTTCACATTTGGCAAGTAATTCCGTTGAGCATTTAAACATTCAAGAATTTGAGAAACCAACTAGGTTACTCACCTGTAACTCAGAACTCTTGCTGGAAGTTCCAGCAATGTCCGTGGGACGACGATCCAACGGCGCCTCTATAACAGTAAAAATACAGTCCCATTACTGGATGTTCAATTAAATAGTTCAGTAATGCATATGTCTCAGTGAAATGATGTACAATGCATGTTCACGATTTCCGGTGTTAAATCCCAATTTCAGTACTTTAAGCCCAATTCTATCTCCTTGTTCAATTGATCACTAATAAAGGATCCATTCCTAAAATCCAGTCAATTTTCCTCAATTCGAATCCCCTATAGCAATTTCCTATTCATTAGATCAAAACCTCTATTGTAATTCCCAATCAAAACTCCAATGGTCTCAATTTGACACTTAGGTCACACTATGAATCACGATTACCCTTAATCCCTATAATTCATTACCAATTAAATCAATTCTAACTCCCCTAATTATCCTCAATTGTAGACCTCGTTTCCTAGTCCATAACGAATCTGGAAACACCTCTATCGGAGGTCTACACCACAAATTATGTCCAATAAACCAACACTTATCAAATCAGAAATTCCATTCCTCGTCGCGACCTACGTTCGCGAAGTCCGTTCGTCGCGACGTGGAACCCACTCGTCGCGACGTACCAAGCCACGCTCGTCGCGTCGTCTACCCGAGCTCGTCGCGACTAATAAATTTAATTAAATTCATTTACTAAATCGCGACAAAGCCCTAAGCTTCACGTTTCGTCATGATGACGTCTGACGGTCCGATCGTCTTCTCCGATCGCTTTCGCCATTAATACACATACCAACCTCCATTAAACACTCTATCTACTCAATCTTACCCCATAAATGTCATAAATACTCAAATAACCAGTAATAACAACATTAAAGCCAATAAAACTTACCAATCGACGATAAATCTCAAATCTCAAAATCACTGTAACCCTAAATCCTTCAAACTCAGCGATCGACCAATACGAGGCTTCAACCTTCACCGATCACCAAAGACATGTTAGACCAACATAAAAGGAGGGAAAACCATAAGGAAAAACCAAGGAATCCTCACCGATGGAGGAATCGCAAGCCACCGTCGAAGGAGAAGAGAGGGAAAACGATTTAGGGTGAAAAATCCCCAAATTTTCCCAAACCTAGAATTTATAGACCTAAGTCTCCAGATCAGTTCAAATTTCAGTCTCTAAATTTCAATGGCTCAACATATTTATTTCCTATCAGTAAAATTCTAATTTTTTCATTGCCATTGGACAGTTCTTTCAGTAATATACGGTCAATCAGTCAGTTACCCAAATATTTCCGGTCCGGGCATTTTTGCCCGAATTTCCCGAAAATTTCCTATAAGCCGCTAAAAATTACCAGTCACTCGTAACCAATAGTAAATCAGTCAATTGAACCCAATAACTCTAATTTCTCAATTAACCTCCAATCCAGTCAGTCCAGTCAGTTCACAATCCAATCAATTTACTCACAATTAAATGCTGGAAAATCATGAATGCATGTACCTATGAATAAATGCATATGCAAGAGACCAGTTCCTCTATAATTAGAGGCCAGTAACAAGTTCAGTCAATGAATGCAGTGAAATCCTATCAGTCTGTCCCAATTACCAACATACCCTTGCTAACAGTAACGGGATGTTACAATTCACCCCTCCTAATAAAAATTTCGTCCTCGAAATTTCATACCTGTCCCATCAAATAAATGAGGATACTGACTCCTCATATGCTCCTCAGTCTCCCATGTAGCTTCCTCAGTGGAGTGGTTCTTCCAAAGGACTTTCACCAATGGAATAACCCGGTTTCTCAGTTGCTTGACCCGTGATCCAATGATCTGTACCGGCTCCTCCACATAACTCATATCACTGGCTATCTCTATGTCCTGAGTCGGAATCACATGTGTCGGGTCTGATCGGTACCGTCGGAGCATACTAACATGAAACACGTCATGCATCTGGGACATCTCACTCGATAAAGCCAACCTGTAAGCCAGTGGTCCTATCCTCTCAAGGATCTCATACGGACCAATATACTCAGGACTCAACTTGCCCTTACGGCCAAACCTAAGTATTCCTTTCCAAGGAGACACTCGAAGAAACACTCTATCACCCACACTATACTCCATATCACGCCGATGCTGATCCGCATAGCTCTTCTGTCTGTCCTGAGCCGCCTTGATGCGACTCCGGATCAACTATATCTTATCTACTGTATCCTGGATCAGCTCGGGACCCTCTATCGATCTCTGACCCTCTTCATCCCAATATAGTGGTGACACACACGCCGCCCAGAGAACCTCATACGGTGCCATCCCAATACTACTCTGGTACTGGTTATTGTATGCGAACTCTATCAGTGCCAAGTACTGATCCCATGCACCTCTGAACTCCAGTACACATGCCCGAAGCATGTCCTCAACAGTCTTGATCGTCCTCTCACTCTGTCCATCCGTCTGAGGATGAAATGCGATCTTTGAAATTGATCTAGTACCTATAGCGATCATGGGCTCTTCCGAACCTCGAAGTGAACACAGGATCCTATGCGAGACTATAGGAACCCCATGCAACCGCACAATCTCGCCACATATACGGGCCAAGCTGATCAAGAGTATTACTCTCCCTCATCTGGCAAGCGGTGGCCGATTTAGTCAATCGGTCCACTATGACCCAGATAGCATCATGTTGCCTCGGTGTCCTAGGCAACCCTGTAACGAAATCCATGGTAATTCGCTCCCATTTCCACTCCGGAATGGGCAGATGGAGACAGGAAACTTTTAGGTCCAGAGTTGATTCAAATGACAGTTGATAAAGTCAACTTGATTAAGCACATGCTGAAAGTAGCTCAGGATAAGATGAAAAGTTATGAAGATGCTCGCCGAAAGGAAATGGAGTTTGAGGTTGGCAAGAAAGTTTTTCTCAAGACTTCCCCTTGGAAAGGGATCCTGAGATTTGGGAAGAAGGGTAAGCTGCATCTGAGGTATGTAGGGCCTTATGAGATTTTGGAGAGGATTGGTCCATTGGCCTACAAGTTAGCTTTGCCTCCAGAGTTATCACAAATTCATGATGTCTTTCATGTTTCTATGTTGAGGAGATATCGATCTGATCCTTCTCATGTCATTCAAGCTGATGAAGTTCAGTTGAGTGATGATTTGAGTTACAAGGAGTTTCCAGTGCATATTTTGGATACAAAAGAAAAGGTTATTAGGAACAAGACAGTGCAGTTGGTAAAAGTCTTGTGGAGAAACCATTCAGTGGAAGAGGCCACGTGGGAGCCATTGGAAGCTATGAAGGAGAAGCATCCTCATCTCTTCATTGATTCAGGTAAGAAATTCGAGGACGAAATTCTTTTAAGGGGGGAAGAAATGTTGGGCCTCGATTTCTTTTTCTTAGTAAATAAGCTTGTTTTAAATTTACTTTGAGTTTTAGTTTGCTAAAATTTTATTAATTAGAATAATTTGATGTTTTAATGCTTTGGTGGATGGATTTTTAATAGAGGGATTAAGAGTTTAAATTAGAGTTGGTATTGGAATTAGAAATTAAAGGAATAAGATGAATGGGGGTAATTTAAGAAGTTTACGTATGGTTTTAAAGTTTAAGGCTAACAAGGAGGGGTAATCTAGTCTTTATAAGAAGCATTAAAACAAAAAGGAAGGAAGAAAAAGCTTGCAGCCGTGTGAGTCAATGAAGAGAACGAAATTGCTTGTAAAAAGAGAGAAATAAGTGGTACTACAACATTTTGGGGCTTAGGTTTTTAAAGTTAGGAAACAAATGCCCTAAGGATTTTGAAAGAGAAGTCACGAAATTACAAAAGAAAAGAGAGGGAGAGTGATCCTTCGATGAAGAGAAGAAGAAGAAGAAGAAGAAGAAGAAGAAGAAGAAGAAAAGCTAGGGCTTTGGTTTAACTTACTTTAGGAGGGTGTTTCTCAAAGTTCTTTAAGAAGGAAAAGGAAGAGGAAGAGTTTAATCTTCCATAAGAAGCAAAAGAAGCAATTTTGTGGGTTGTTTCTTAGGTAAGAGATTTCAAATTTCTTAATAAAATTTAGATGGGTTTTGATGCTAATAGCTTAGGTAAGGTATGGGTAAGGTTAGATAGGTTCAATTCCATGCTTTCCTCTCCTAGGAATGGCTAATTTTGGATATCTCATGTTAAATTGGGATTATTGTGTTTGATGAAGGTGAAGTGAGGCAATTAGAGGAAGAGACAAGGCCAATTGACCAATCTCAAAGCTAAGGAATTAAGGTGGGTGATTTCTTAATAATTGAGTTATAGGCTTAATGAATTTTTTTATAATAAATGCTGATAAATGCTTTCCAATGACTTACAATTTTGTATGAATTACTCTTTGAGATGTCTTTTGAATGTAAATTCATGTTGGGAATATTTGAGAAATGGTTTGTTAAGCGAAATGCTGTGAATATGTGATTTTGGCGATTATGTGAAAGTGAAAGTTTTGAAAAGGCCATTTGTGGCTAATGCTTATGGATTGTGTGAATTATGTGAAATACATGTTTTCGTTGGGTTTATGGTGGTCCCATAAGAGTCAGGTGCACCTGTCTAGCCATAGGCTTCTCCCGCCTGCCCGCTAGTGGCATTGGAGTTCCTCACGGACTCCTATAAGTCACTGTTACACATGACCGCTTCGCGGGAATGTATAGTACGTTCCGTTTCGGATCCACCCAAACCACTTTGTTTGTGATTTTGTGATATGTTATGTTGTTTTGTGATATGTTCGGTTGTAAATGAAATTTTGTGAAAGTATTTGATCAATTGGAAATGGTTTTATTTGATTTTGGAAATAAATGTATAAATAAGATTTTTGCTCATTTCTCTATTATTAAGTTATTACCCACGGAGCCGTCGAGCTCACCCCCCATTTTTCCCTCCACAGGTGATGAGCGAGAAACTGAGTTACCGCATCGGGATTGAGGCATTACTCCGATGCTTTTTGCTTTTGAAGTTATATTTGAGAAAACAAGGCTTTAGATAGCATCTTTTTTCTTTGTACTTTTGGTCTTTTGCTAATTTGATGTATTCGGGCGAAAATACCCTCTAAAGCTTTGTATTAACTTATTTCCACGTAAATGTAAGGGTTTTGAACTTTAAATGTATCTTGTATATGTTTGCTAAAGATCAAAGAAAGCATGAGATTGTGTTGCTTTATATGTTTTGAGAATCATTAGAATCCTAAGCGTGTGGTGGCTGCCATTTGAATTATGTTTGGATATCACTTGGATTGGATTGTGTTGTGAGAGATTGGAGATTGAGTTTTTATGCAGGTAATAGAGTTTGGGTTGTGACTTGAAGAGTTTTTGGCTAGAGCAATTATTGGGGAGGTGTTGTCCAATTTTTCCTAAAATGGATAGAAACTTCGCTTAGGTTTTAGACCCTCTTAGAGCTTGAACTAGATTGGGAGATCTTCTTGAAGATTGTAGTAAAGGTTTATAGCTTTCCAATGATATATAATTTATCACATTTGGGCTTATGATGAAGAAGTTATAAGGGTTGAAAGATTTCGGTTACTGTTGTTAAGTGTTATAATTGTGCAGTACCTTTGGAAGGGTTTTTCACCCCCTTAGTGTTAGACCCCGAATATTTTTTTTATGATGATATTAAGCATAAATTGTGATAATTGTGGTTTATGCTTTGCTTTGATTAACTTGAGAACTTTAGTGGGTTAGTATGGTTAAATGAGAATTAATGGGTAAAAGTTATGAGGGCATTTTGGGAAGTTTACTTATGTTAGAATGGATTTGGGCTTAGCTAAGAGGGGTATTATGGTCTTTGTCCCATTCCTTTAGGTTTAAGAGAAAGAAATTAGAAAGAGAAGAAAGAAAGGAAAAAGAAGAAGAAAAGAAGAGAGGAGTGCGTCGTCGGTGGAGAAGAAGGGAAGATAAGAGGGATTTTCGATCTTGAGGTTTTGATGATTTAAGGCGTTTCGAGTAAGTTCGCTTTGCTTAGTCTTGTTTCGGTTGGATAAATCCATTAGATAAGTGGAATGTTTGAGAATCGACGGTTTTAGGGTTTGGAAGGAAAGAGGGTTAGATTTCGTTGGGTTACTGGTTTTGTGCATGGTTTTAAGTTGTTAATGGGTTAGAAATATAGTTTAAGACTTGATCTATAGTTTGGTTGTATTGCATTTGTGTTTGTGAAAGGATTAAAGTGTGGAAATGCTGAAAATCGGGTTTCGGAGTAGTCCTTCAGACCCGCACGTCGCGACGTGCGTATGAACACGCCGCGGCGTGCAAGAAAGGGAAGCAACATCGTGACGAATAAATGTTTATTCGTCGCGACGTGCGGGGATGGGTTCGTCGCGATGTGCGAACCTATGTTCGCCACGATGTGCGTGTATATGGCCTTACTTAATGTGTTCGCCGCGACGAGCACAAAGCGTTCGCCGCGATGAATGGGCTTTCTTCTTCTGAGCCCTGTTTTCCAGCAAGGATATAGTTTGGTATTTTGGGCATATCTGTTGATGTAGATGTCCAATTGAGGTGATTTCAGATTCGTTGTGAACTAGAAATAAGGGCTACGAGTTTTATGAAGAAGGGAGTTCGGAATTAGCCTCGAAGGGTTCAAAATTTTAGATGGAAGTCGGATATAGACTTTTAATGCTTTATTTTGGATTTCCAAGCTTTGAATATTTACTATGGATATTGATTGAATGAGAACTTGGTTTATTATAGGAAACCAAGCTGACCTGACCCAATCGCAAGAGGAAGGACACTAGTGAGTCGGATACTCGAGCGATATTAGGTGGGTAATATGTTTATGGTTATTGTACGTATGGGAAAATTGCCTGATGTAAGCTTGCTTGCATTATGTGACATTACTTGTGTTGAATTATATGAGAATATTGAACTTGCATTATGATTAAAATTATGCATGGCTTGATAGGTCTTATGGCAATGGACAAGAATGAGAATTTGGAAAACTGTGAAAAATGCTTTCAGCACGAATCGAATGGATTATGTGATTTGTTTGGGTAAGAGAGTTACGGATGGAGTCACGTGCACGTTGACATAAAGCCTTCTCCCGGCTGCCCGCTTGAGGCCATTTGTGTGCATTCATGATTGATTTGATAGAAATGATGCATAATAATTGTTATGTTGAGAAACAGAAATTGCATGACATATGCTTATATGAATGTGAATCACTTGATGAATTTCAACTTGCTATACTTGGATCCAGATATATATATGCTTGATTGTGTGGCTCGTTGCCAATGGCTATAAACGTATATGCCACTGAGCTTCGCAGCTCACCCCATTACTCTCCCCTCCTCAGGTGCAGATCGAGACAATTGTTGACCTTGCAAGGCATCGGAAACTTCGAGCTAGTTAGGAGTTTGTCTTAAGTTAGTAATTTGGTTGGCCCTCCGAGCATTTCATCATGGAGCATACTTTTGTATTTTGGGATTTAATTTTATTTTGTATTATGCTGCATTTGAGAATGCTTGTTGAATTTCTAAAAAATTGTAATGGCATGAAGCCCTTAGTTATGGGGTATTTAATTCATGGATGGGATACATGTGTAGAATATGTGTATGTATCGTTATATGTATGTGTGAATCGAATTATTTGTATGAATGTTGGGATCGGGTCCGACGTTATGGGGCGCCCGTCACCGGCGCGACCCGAGAGGCCACCTCAGGAATGGAGATCCGGGACCCGGGCCTAACACGTTTGGTATCAGAGAGCCTAGGTTTAGTGTCCTTGGCTTAGACTGCATAATAGGATGAACTGTGTGATATCTGATTAATTGTTGCATTGATTAAGTGACATGCATATCATGCATATATGTAGATTGCCATATAGCTAATCCTTAGTGTTTCCATTTGAAGGAGTACGATGCCACCTCATAGAAGGACACGAGGAGTTTTACTGAGGATCTGCTGCTTTTGACTCTCCATTAGAGAGGAGAGGATTGATGAGTCGATAGTCTGTGGAATCTTGAGGCTTCGTAGGGCTAGGTAGTGAGCCGTTAAAATCGCCGACTTCAGAGTCGCCTATCATGAGGAGCAAGTGCCTCTTTTGGATCCGAGGTTGTTTGAGCCTTTACTCGGGCATTCGATGCGGTATGGGTCGATGCCCTGACCTTACCTTGACCCTCTTTCGAAGGGAGGCGGTTTGACCGATTGAGGAAATGCAGGCGATTGATTTCTTTGGGACATCGATCTGAAGAAGTTGAGACTTGGTGAGGAAGGCGAGAGGTGCTAGATCGGATGGACCGTGAGGATGATGAGAGAGTTGTGTATCTTGCCGACTTGCTTGAGGAGATGCTCTGCATTAGTAGGAGACCGTGCGAGCGGTCGGATGAGACCGATGGGGTTGGCATGGCGGGACTTCCTGTGGCTTTCGGGAAGAAATATCATCGAGAGGTTTATGTTCGTGAAGCGGAGGGAGTTTCGAGTCTCACTCAGAGGGATATGATAGTCAGCGAGTATGAGCGCCGGTTTACACAACTATCCCAATATGTTTCAGATCTGATGTTGAGTGAAGCTGCAAGATGTCGCCAGTTTGAGTCGGGATTGCACTTAGCAATCAGAGAGAAAGTTATTGTACATAATTTTTATGACTTCCAGCAGTTGGTTGAGGCAACGCTGAGAGTGGAAAATATAGAGAACATCAAGAGTGCTGTGAACAAGAAGAGAAAGGGCAGAGAGCAATCCAGGAGAGGAGGTAGCACTAGTACCCCTATGCGAGACGGAGTGCTTAGGAGCTTCCCGATTCGATCGAGAGGAGAGGAGCGAGCAGTGCGAGCCGACCTAGGCCGATGAGGACTTCTACTGTTTCTCACCAAGCCTCAACGGTGGGTGGCAGTAGAAGGGGAGATAGAGATAGATCATTCGTCCCGAAGTGTGAGCACTGCGGGAGATCCCATAGAGGAGAGTGTTTCAGATTGACAGGAGCTTGTTTCAACTGTGGGGAGAAGGGACACATTGCCAGAGAGTGTCCTTAGCCTCCACGACAAGAGAGGAGTCAGATGCAAGTTCTGAGGAGAACAGAGACTATGGGACAGAGAACTACGACAAAAGTAGGCAGTTCAGATGCAGCCAAGAGGGTGAATCTTCCTGGGAGACCGAGAGGGCAGGCACCAGCTCGAGTGTTTGTGATGACTAGGGAGGATGCAGAGACCGCTCCTGATGTTGTGACTGGTAGGACTCGACTTTTTGCTGATGATGTGCTAGTTTTGATTGATCCGGGTTCTACTCATTCGTTTGTTTCCTCGAGTAGACTCGTGTGTGATAGGATTGTGAGCCCATTGGATACTCACGATGGTGAGTACTCAATCGGCGACATTGTGATTAGTCAAGTGTATAGAGGTTGTGAGTTTCGCATTGATGGAGAACTTCTAGTGGTGGATTTGATGCCACTGAAGATGGGAGGTTTGGATGTCATATTGGGTATGGATACTTTAGAGAAGTACAATGCCCGTTTGGACTGTAAACAGAAGACAGTGGAGTTTGAATTGGATGACGGTAGAAGAGTAGTGTTCTTGGGGACAGGAAGAGAGTCCATGAGAATTGTTTGACATTGTGCAGAGACGATGATGAGGAAGGGTTGTGAGACGTTTTTGGCTTATGTGATAGACTCTAGGACAGATGGAGGAAAGCTGGAGGATATTCCAGTAGTCAGGGAATTCTCGAATGTCTTTCCCGAGGAATTGCCAGGACTACCGCCAGCTAGGGAAATTGAGTTTCCCATTGAGCTTCTGTCAGGTACAGCGCCGATTTCAATTCCGCCTTACCGGATGGCTCCGACAGAATTGAAAGAGCTTAAGGATCAGTTGGAGGAATTGTTGAAGAAGGGGTATATTCGACCGAGTTCTTCGCCTTGGGGAGTTCCGGTTCTCTTTGTAAAGAAGAAAGATGGATCGTTAAGGATGTGTGTGGACTACAGGAAGTTGAATCAGGTTACTGTGAAGAACAAGTACCCGCTTCCTCGCATTGATGATCTGTTTGATCAATTGCAAGGAGCGAGAGTCTTCTCTAAGATAGACTTGAGATCGGGTTATCATCAGTTAAGGATTAAGAAGTCAGATGTGCCAAAGTCTGCTTTTAGGACTCGGTATGGGCATTTTGAGTTTTTGGTGATGCCCTTCGGATTGACGAATGCGCCTGCAGCGTTTATGGATTTGATGAATCGGATTTTTAAACCATTCTTAGACCAATTTATCATTGTCTTTATTGATGATATCTTGGTTTATTCCAAGAGTGATGAGCAACATGAAGAGCATTTGCGGATTTCTTTGGAGACTTTGAGGAGGAATGAGTTGTATGCCAAATTCGATAAATGCGAATTTTGGTTGAGGGAAGTTGCATTTCTTGGACATGTGATCTCAGAACAGGGAGTGCATGTGGATCCAAAGAAGATAGAAGCTGTGGTGAGTTGGGAAGCCCCGAAGAATGTAGCAGAGGTGATGAGTTTTCTAGGTTTGGCAGGCTATTACAGGAGATTCGTGGAGGGATTTTCCATGATAGTTGCTCCGATGACGAAATTGTTGAGGAAGAATCAGAAGTTTGTTTGGAGTGAGGAGTGTCAGAGGAGCTTCGAGGAGCTTAAGCGCAGATTGACGAGTGCTCCGATTCTGATTTTGCCATCGGGTGATGAGGGATATACTGTGTATAGTGACGCTTCGAGGAAGGGTCTTGGCTGTGTTTTGATGCAGGAAGATCGGGTAATTGCTTATGCTTCGAGGCAGTTGAAGTCTTATGAGTTGAATTATCCGACGCATGACTTGGAGTTAGCAGCTGTGATCTTTGCTTTGAAGATTTGGCGACATTATTTGTATGGAGTTCAGACGAGGATTTTTACCAATCACAAGAGTCTGAAGTACTTGTTGAGCCAGAAGGAACTGAATTTGAGACAGCGACGATGGATTGAGTTACTCAAGGACTATGACTTGTTGATTGAGTATCATCCGGGCAAGGCCAATGTAGTGGCGGATGCTTTGAGTAGAAAGTCTTCGATTGCTCATGTTCGATCGGTTTATCTTCCTTTATTGGAAGAGATGGCCACGCTTAAGATAAGCTTGAAGCAGGAGGAGTTAGATTGTCTTCTAGCTAACTTCCGAGTGAGACCGATACTCAGGGAGAAAGTTAGAGAATTGCAGGTTCAAGATGCAAATTTGAGTAAGCTTGGAGATGAAATTCAAAAGGGTAAGATTTCAAAAGTAGAGGTGAGAGATGATGGGCTTATGACAGTGGGGAACAGATTGTGTATCCCAGAGGTGCAGGAGATTAAGGACGAGATTATGGATGAGGCACACAATGCGCCTTATGCCATGCATCCAGGTAGCACCAGGATGTATCGAGATCGAGAGAGCATTTTTGTGGAAAGGCATGAGAGAGATGTAGCGAGTTTGTCGATGAAGTGTATAGTGTGTCAGCAAGTCAAGGCTGAACACCAGGCACCTTCGGGCAAGTTGAGGCCGTTGCCTATTCCGGAGTGGAAGTGGCAAAGGGTGACTATGGATTTTCTGATGGGTTTGCCTAAGACCAGTAGGAAGCATGATGCCATATGGGTTATAGTGGATCGGTTGACCAAGTCAGCTCACTTTTTGGCAATTAGACAGATTGATTCTTTGCATGTGTTGGCAAAGAAGTATATTGATGAGATAGCGAGATTGCATGGAGTTCCGGATTCGATTGTGTCAGATAGGGATCCTCGGTTTACTTCGAGGTTTTGGAGTAGTTTGCAGGAAGCATTGGGTACGAAGCTGAATTTTAGTACGGCTTTTCATCCTCAGACGGATGGTCAGTCTGAGAGGACCATTCGGACACTTAAGGGGATGCTTCGGGCTTGTGTGATGGATTTTCGAGGAGCTTGGGATGAGCACTTGCCGTTGGTCAAATTTGCTTATAACAATTCGTACCATTCGAGCATTCAGATGGCTCCATATGAGGCATTGTATGGGCGAAGATGTAGGACTCCGATCTGTTGGGATGAAGAAGGAGAGAGGCAATTGGAAGGACCAAATTTGATTCAGACGACAGTTGAGAAAGTCAATCTGGTTAAGCAGCGACTTAAGACAGCATAGGATAGAATGAAGAGTTATGTGTAGGAAAATCCCGGGAGGTACATCACATGTACCAGGTGCGGAAAACAAAAATTTTTGTCGTCGGGACCTTCCCAAAGGCCAGGATCTATGTGTCGGTATGGGATATCAATTCTACCTTGCTGAGGAACAAAAGGTGTTTGTTTCAAAGCATGTTGTCTTCTTAGAGAAAGAGTTTCTTCTGCAAGAAGACAGTGGGAGCAAAGTTGAACTTGAAGAAGTTCAAGATACTCAACAGAATACGATCAACTACACGAACTGGTATCACTCATTCAGATGAAGTAACATTCAACCTTCTATCGCATACGAAGATCGTGGGTCAAGTAGGATACGACTGTTCGAGAGATATGGATTTTCGTAAGTGAGCAGAATGACGTGTGCTCATAGAAGATGATGAGCACTGCTACCTATGAAGAGGTTACGAAAAGTTGATCTGAAAAATTAGCCTCAATGGCCATCTTTACCTGATGGAAGCAAGTTCCTTTCGGGCGACTTCTTTGGTCTTCTTCTTTATGGCGCTTCCCTTTGGTTTCTTGGCCTTCTTCTTCTTTGGGTTCTTTTCTTCTTTGAACCGGAAGAAGAAGCAGCCACCATTAGCACTTGCTTACTATCATTCTTGATAGTACGCTTTCACTGTCTTGAAAGCAGATTGATCAACTCGGTATTGTTGTGGATATTTGGTTCATCCGATAGTTTAACACTAATCGTGAATAAGCGTCGGACAATCTAACAAATTAAGTCTATACTTAACTCATAATCCATTACAAAACCTAAGACAGCCAATCTTTCAACATAGCCATTCATCTTGGGGCATCTTGCATGTGAGATGTCCACGAGCCATCTTTAATGGTGAAGAAGCCTTGAGGTCTCGAACCTTTCAGATCGAGCTTGCTCATCAAAGCAGCTCCTAAGATGAAATACTATAGTGTGAGCATCCATGGACTCGTGTTGCTTCTGACTCTGGTGACATCGAGGCAAGCATAATCAAGTAGCCATGTCATCGTCCTTTAGATGCTTTACGATATGCCTTGATCCTCATCGAAGCATCGACGACGAGTGCATCTAGAAGTGGAACATCTAGGATGTATCCCAGTTCCTCGTGATCTGAGAACAATTCTCGATTCCTTAGCCGATCGAAAATTCGGTCCGATTAACTTGTTGGAATCCATTAACGGCGTAAGTTCACACCGAAGACATCTTCAACCAACCTAAGCGGAAAGAGAGAAAGAATGTTACAATAGGAAAAGATGCATAATCATAAGGACTTGAATGATATGAAAAAGCTCCACTAGTTTCATAGAATCCATAACCCTCATTCTGAATCCAAAGAAACAAGATGACATAATGTCTAGTGGGTTGATATCCGATATTGCTAAGAATGACCTTGGGTTTACCCAACAAGCCACAACTTAGGTCAATCGGTAGGTATCGAACATACCAATTGCATCATCGATAACAGGCATTAAGCATGACCTTGGGTTTACCCAACAAGTCACCTTATGTCTCGAGAGGTATCGGATATACCAATTACATCTTAGACACAACTATCGATCAGTCTATCAACTTGTTGATCGTGCACTTACATGGGTTATCAACTCTTTGATGCGCATACATATAATGTATGCTACCCAATTCGCCTCTGTCACGTTGACCTTGAGTTTACTCAACAAACCAACGCTTCTAGTGAAAACCAACCCGTTAATCCGAAAATCACATTTTCATGGTTGAACATATCCAGTATAGAGCGAGCTTGGGTTTACCAACAACCCAACCCCATAAGAACTCTGGTTCTTACCATATTAATGGAAGCGTTAGTTTTCATATGATTTGAGGGTTTTCGGTCTCATCTTCTTCTTCTCCAAGCCGTAGGATTATAGTCACCATGACTATATGACATGACTTAGGGTACTTCATCAATCACATTGAATTTATACCTAAAATCATCCATCATCCCTCCTTTGTATGTTATAAGTGGACTTGTGTATGTATAAGTGGACTTATGCTCTCTAATAAGTCGACTTATGCATGTGTAAGTGGAGCTTGTGCACTAATACTAACAAGTCGACTTGTACCATTGTGCAAGTCGACTTATACGTCTATAGTGCACGGACAAGTCGACTTGTACATTGTGTAAGTCGACTTATCTAAGCGAAATTGCTATCTAATCGGCTAATTTCTCAATCCGTGTAGTCCCAATTTACAATACCAACATACCTAAGGTAATATCTGTTAATTTGATGTACCAATGAACACTTCATTGTTACATGTTTGCCATATACAGTCAAACCATACAAGAAAAGCTTGAAAATGAGTCATTACTCATAAATATCCAAACAATTTAGGAAACACCAAATTATCACCCTAAGCATCTCTAGCTAGTCCATACGTTATCAAATTACTTCGGCACTAGTCACAAAAATTATGACGGCCAAAACAAGCAAGATAATGAAATACACTAACGAGACGCTAATGTGACCTATTCGGCATCCGAAAATTCTTGGAAAACCAACTTCAAGCAATTCAGTTTGGAAAGCATACTAAATCAAGATAACTCATTTTCAATCACATTAAAAATGGTCCAAGGCATTGGAACTGAAAAATACACATTCAATTATGTCAAGCAAAACAGTCCCAGCAATGTTCACAAAACTGCCAAGTACTACACATTGCTCGAAATAATCATTGAAACAATTTCAATAAATTCTGAGAAAATTATACAGGTTACTAAATGTTCAGAAAATGCCTCATGAAATTTTTCAGGATTTATAGCCATCAAAAACTCAGTCAACCTAAGCAACAAAACCGATTCAAAATCTGTGTTCATCAACACAGCTATCCTTAGCAGCATAGAATAAATTCGTGAATAAATAGCAAATCACCTTGAAAACACTTTTCCATCCACATAGACATTCACAAACATCTTAGGGACATGTTGGTGAAGGCCAATCCGAAAAACAATTTTTCTAGAATTTATTATCGAATTTATACACATTCCTGTTCACAGAATGTGTCACAAAACAGCATCTAGAACCTTAGGGAATAAATTAGCAAAACTATATCAAATCAAATTGATAAATTCTCATCTTTCACAGACATATTCTATAACATGTTATGAACAATTATGGGCAGAAAAATTTCGAAAAAAATATCCCTATATTAATTCGAAATTTGGACAGCATACATGCATCAACGTCAAATTCAAATAGGAAGTCCGACCTAGCTAGGGTTTTAGCTTCATACACGACACAAGTGGCTCTGATACCACTGTAGGAAAATCCCGGGAGGTACATCACATGTACCAGGTGCGGAAAACAAAAATTTTTGTGGCCGGGATCTTCCCGAAGGCCAGGATCTATGTGTCGGTATGAAGACTCAAACCTGAATAGCCAATAGAGACTATCTCTAAAGGTATCCACGCAGAGATCAGAAAACCTAACCGGGACAAACCCTTTTGACCCGGGAATAGCTAGAACAAAGTAAAGGCTGCTAGACCCTACCTTTGTTCTATGAAGAGCTTGGATCAATGGAGAAGATGAAAATCTTGGAGGAGAAGAGGGCTTGATCATTGGTGAAGAGAGGATGAGAGAAAAACAATTTTTCAAACCTTTCTTTCTTCCTTTTTGTAAAACCAACGAAACTCTCTCTTCCATCTTGTCTATTTGTCATTTTATACAAAGATGACAATGCAAAATGGAACCTTCTTTTTCAAGCCACGTTAGCCTCATTTATATATATATATATATATATATATATATATATATAATAAAGCTAAAAGATCATCTTCTTTTCCATCCACGTGCCACACTTATATATATATATATTTATTTATTTATTTATTAATTAATCATATATATATATATATGTATATAATTGCTGAAGCGGTCCAGTCACACTGGGGTCGGTTCTACCGGCCTACCGGGTCCCGGTATGGGATAAACCCCCGAAAACCTTTTTCAGCAATATCGATGTCGAGATCTCATCGGGACATGTCTCGATCTCATCGGGATCCATTTAATCCGTTTGCTCTCCATAATTGGAACTCTGTCCAATACTATTTTACGAGTTCTCTGAAACACTCTTATGCGTGTGACCCTTTAGGTTCCCGGTTATGTTGGCCACTTAGATTAACAATTAATCTGAGCAAGTCATGGCGGCGTAAAGAACACATCATGACCCCAATTGGTGGAAAGTAATTGGTTTGATGAATTCATCACGAACCGGATCACGAACCCTTCCATAGACAATTCTTGTGCAATTCGTCCTTTCAACATCCTATACCCCACTTGGTTATGAGTATGGTCAAAATGTCGACTCTTACTAGACTAAGTCTAGCCCAGTGATATCGGTTCTGTCTTGGGACTCATTACTTTATATGTCCATGAAGACACTCTTCATGACATATTTATGCTCTGCCGGAGACTTAAAGTAATGATCGACAAGAGGCAGGTATCTCTTACGCTATCACGTAAGTGATGAATCCTTTATTGGCTACTCAATTACCTTGAATACCTCAAGTTGTACCCAAGCACCACCCTATGAGTAACCTCGAAAGGCAACAAGGAATGGAGTCAAAGCGACATCAAGATATCAAGATATCCTTGAGTACCTCAAGTCTAAGGATACTTGCACCATTGCTATGATGAGATCATCATTGACATTAGAATAGGACATCCATGTGATGATCTCATGGCAGGTCATCCAATGTACTTACTACCGTTAGTAAGCATCAAATGTCAACTCTAAATATCCCATATTTACAGTTTACGAGATCCACCGCTTGATCAATCAAGAGTATAACATATGCTAATCAATGGGATTAATGATGTCTGTCTCATTAATTCTATGACTAGGAGAATTTAGATCTTGACATAATTGCACATGATAGGAATCTGAGATTATGATCACATCATAATTTCCTTCATGCTATGTCATATATCATGGACTTCATTAATTTGATTAAAGATCAATATCAATTCATAAAGAACATCAAATAAATGAAACATGCCTTTCTTTATTTATTCATAAAGTGCATACATGACTATGAACAAAAAGCGCTAAAGGGATTGCCTTTAGTGGCACTACTCTAACAATCTCACGATCTTGTACACGCATAAGTCGACTTACACGGGTATACAAGTCGACTTATTAGTACCGAACTGGTATAAGTCGACTTACATCTTCATACAAGTCGACTTACACCTACAAATCTCCCACTTGACCTAAAGCCAATCGCCTTGGTATCTAATACCATAGCGAGTACATAAGAATCAAAATTCTTACGTGACAATGGCTTCGTCAGCGGATCGACAATGTTCGCTCTGTGGGAATTCTCTCGATCGCGACATCACCTCCGCAATGATCTCTAATCGGATGATATCTGCGAGTGCGTGTTTAGATCGTTGGTGAGACCTTGGTTCCTTTGTTCGAGCAATAGCCCCATTGTTGTCACAATACAACTATATGGGCCCATCACGCCTAGGAACCACACCAAGTTCGATAATGAACTTCGATCCAAACGACTTCCTTTCTCGCCTCGATGTAGCAATGTACTTGCCTCGGTCGTCGAATCGTGATCGTCTCTTGTTTGGAACTCTTCCAACCGATCGCTCCCGCCGTTCGATGTGAAAACAAAACTGGCGGGATTTTGAATCATCCTTATCAGATTAACGGCATCCAGATGCCCGCTCACTTGGAGATTTCCATCTCCATATATCAAGAAAACATCCTTAGTCCTTCGCAAGTACTTGAGGATATTCTTGACAGCCACCCAGTGACCCTCACCAGGATCCGATTGGTATCGCCGTGACACTCGTGAGCATACGATACATCAGGCCTCGTACATAACATAGCATACGTGATCGATCCTATCGCAGACGACACGGGATCGATCCATGCGCATCCTCTCATCTTGTGTCTTAGGACACATAGATTTCGAGAGTGTTATCCCATGAGACATGGGAAGAAACCATCTCTTGGATTGCTCCATGCTAAACCTCTTTAGCATCTTGTCTATGTACGATGATTGTGAAAGACCAAGCAACCTCTTCGATCTATCTCTATAAATCTTTATCCCGAGGATAAAAGTTGCTTCACTAAGGTCTTTCATCGCAAATTGTTTGGACAACCAAATTTTAACTGATTGTAGCATCGAGACATCATTTCCTAGTAATAATATGTCATCCACATATAGCACAAGGAATACGATTGCATTCCCATTAACCTTCTTGTACACACAGTGTTCATCCAGATTTTGTGAGAAACCAAACTCTTTGATTGACTCATCAAAATGGATGTTCCAGCTCCTGGATGCTTGCTTCAATCCATAAATGGATTTCTGAAGCTTGCATACCTTTTCGCCATTGATGGAAGTGAAGCCCTCTGGTTGTGACATGTACACATCCTCGGCCAGATTTCCATTAAGGAAAGTTGTCTTCACATCCATTTGCCATATCTCATAATCATAATGGCGGCGATGGCTAGGAGTATCTAATGGATTTAAGCATTGCTACTTGGTGAAGGTCTCGTCATAGTCAACTCCTTGTCTTTGGCGAAATCCTTTGCCACAAGCCTTGCTTTATAAGTAATCACATTACCATCCATGTCGGTTTTCTTCTTGAAAATCCATTTGCACCTATAGGTTTTATCCTTGGTGCATCAACCAAAGACCATACTTTGTTTTGGTACATGGAATCCATTTAAACTTTCATAGCACAAAGCCAAAGAAAGTCTATCTGGAGTCATCAAGGAAGAAGGCATCGGATGCCTCAACTACTTCGGTATGTATGTCATTGAGGTTAATCTTGTTTTCGATCACAACATTTGGGTATTTGATCTTTGGTTGTGGCTCACACATATGTAATGATATCAGGCCTAAGGGACGAGATGACTTCGTGAAGGGAGAAGTAGACTGCGTGTTGGAAATGGAGCAAGAGTTCTTTGCATTAGCCGTAGGAACCTATGTTTTGTCTCTCCCACCGGGCTTGTACTCGAATTGGATGATTGTTATTTTGTACCCGTTTGACAAAGAAAATATTATACATTTCTTGTTTAAATAGAGTGGTTTCCATTTGAATTTTAATAGCAATGGTTGTTCTATTAATTCTAATGGAATGCTTTATGGTACTAGTACATTATGCAATGGTATTTACATATTAGATATGTCTCATCCAATTATGAATGTCAATGACACCAAATGGCATAAAGAGATAATTTAAAGTCAATTTACTTATGGCATTGTTTGGCGGCCATATAAATGAGACACGCATCGCTAAACTCCATAAGAGTGGCGGTTTAGGGTCATTTGATTATGAATCATATGACACATGCGAATCTTGTTTATTAGGCAAGATGACTAAGTTACCCTTCAAGGAAAGGGTGAGCGAGCGATGGAGTATTAGACCTAATACATTCGGATGTATGCGGTCCGATGTCCATCCATGCTAGAAGTGGTTGTCGTTACTTCATTACCTTTATCGATGATTATTCTCGATATGGGTACTTGTATCTGATGAGATACAAATCTGAAGCGTTTGAAAAGTTCAAACAATTGAAATGAAGTAGAAAACCAACTTGGTAAAAGTATCAAGGCATTACGATCCGATCGTGGTGGAGAATACTTAGACCAGCGGTTTACGGATTATCTCAGAGATAATGGCATTTTATCTCAGTGGACTCCTCCTTACACACCACAGCACAATGGTGTGGCTGAAAGGAGAAATTGAACCTTGTTGGACATGGTACGATCAATGATGGGTTTCGCAAAGTTACCAAAATCGTTTTGGGGATATGCGCTAGAGACAGCTGTTTACTTGTTAAACAGAGTTCCCTCTAAGACAGTTGATGTTACTCCATATGAGATGTGGACTAACAGAAAACCTTATCTTTCTCATTTGAAAGTTTGGGGTTGTCCTGCTTACGTGAAGCGGATTCAATCAGATAAGCTTGAAGCAAAGTCTGACAAGTGTTTGTTTGTAGGATATCCTACCGACTCAAACCTGAATAGCCAATAGAGACTATCTCTAAAGGTATCCACGCAGAGATCAGAAAACCTAACCGGGACAAACCCTTTTGACCCGGGAATAGCTAGAACAAAGTAAAGGCTGCTAGACCCTACCTTTGTTCTATGAAGAGCTGGATCAATGGAAGATGAAAATCTTGGAGGAGAAGAGGGCTTGATCGTTGGTGAAGAGAGGATGAGAGAAAAACAATTTTTCAAACCTTTCTTTCTTCCTTTTTGTAAAACCAACGAAACTCTCTCTTCCATCTTGTCTATTTGTCATTTTATACAAAGATGACAACGCAAAATGGAACCTTCTTTTTTAAGCCACGTTAGCCTCATTTATATTTATATTTATATATAATAAAGCTAAAAGATCATCTTCTTTTCCATCCACGTGCCACACTTATATATATATATATATATATATATATATATATATATATATATTAATTAATCATATATATATATGTATATAATTGCTGAAGCGGTCCAGTCACACTGGGGTCGGTTCTACCGGCCTACCGGGTCCCGGTATGGGATAAACCCCTAAAACCTTTTTCAGCAATATCGATGTCGCAATCTCATCGGGACATGTCTCGATCTCATCGGGATCCATTTAATCCGTTTTCTCTCCATAATTGGAACTCATCAATCTATTTTGAGTTCTCTGAAACACTCTTATCGTGTGACCCTTTAGGTTCCGATTATGTTGGCCACTTAGATTAACAATTAATGCGAGCAAGTCATGAACGGCGTCTAGCAACACATCATGACCCCTAATTGATTTGGAAAGTAATTGGTTTGATGAATTCATCACGAACGGATCACGAACCCTTCCATAGACAATTCTTGTGCAATTCGTCCTTTCAACATCCTATACCCCACTTGGTTATGAGTATGGTCAAAATGTCAACTCTTACTAGACTAAGTCTAGCCCAAGTGATATCAGTTCCTGTCTTAGGACTCATTACTTTATATGTCCATGAAGACACTCTTCATGACATATTTATGCTCTGGCCAGAGACTTAAAGTAATGATCCTGACAAGAGGCCAGGGTATCTCTTCTGCTATCACAGAAGTGATGAATCCTTTATTGGCTACTCAATTACCTTCGAATACCTCAAGCTGTACCCAAGCACCACCCTATGAGTAACCTCTTAAAGGCAACAAGGAATGGAGTCAAAGCACAGCATCAGTATCCAAGATATCCTTGAGTACCTCAAGTCTAAGGATACTTGCACCATTTCTATGATGAGATCATCACTGACATTAGAATAAGACATCCATGTGATGATCTCATGGCAGGTCATCCAATGTACTTACTACCGCTAGTAAGCATCCACATGTCAACTCTAAATATCCCATATTTACGGTTTACGAGATCCTTTGCTTGATCCGATCAAGGGTATAACATATCTTAGTCCATGGGATTAATGATGTCTGTCTCATTAATCCTATGACTAGGGAGAATTTAGATACTGACATAATTGCACATGATAGGAATCTCAGGATTATGATCACATCATAATTTCCTTCATGCTATGTCATATATCATGGACTTCATTAATTTGATTAAAGATCAATATCAATTCATAAAGAACATCAAATAAATGAAACATGCCTTTCTTTATTTATTCATAAAGTCTGTACATGACTATGAACAAAAAGCGCTAAAGGGGATTGCCTTTAGGGCACTACTCTAACAATCTCACGGTATTGTACACGCATAAGTCGACTTACACGGGTATACAAGTTGACTTATTAGTACCGAACTGGTATAAGTCGACTTACATCTTCATACAAGTCGACTTACACCTACATTATGTTGATGCTCATCGAAAGGAAATGGAGTATGAAGTCGGTGAGAAAGTGTTCCTTAAGACATCTCCTTGGAAAGGAGTATTGAGATTCGGCAAGAAGGGGAAATTGAGTCCGAGGTATGTTGGTCCTTATGAGATCCTTGAGAGGATTGGACCACTCGCCCACAGGTTGGCGTTATCTCCGGAATTGTCGCAGATTCACGATGTTTTCCATGTGTCTATGTTGAGAAGGTATAAATCGGATCCTTCTCATATCATTCAGACTAGGGAGGTTCAGTTGCGAGATGATCTGAGTTATGAGGAGCAACCGGTGGAGATTTTGGATACCAAGGACAAGGTCCTCAGGAACAAGATGGTTCAATTAGTCAAGGTCCTGTGGAGGAACCATTCGGTAGAGGAGGCTACATGGGAGCCATTGGAAGCCATGCGGGAGAAGTATCCACATCTCTTCGATGATTCAGGTAAATTTTGAGGACTAAATTTCTTTTAAGAGGGGGAGAAATGTTAGACCCCGAATATATTTTTTATGATGATATTAAGCATGAATTGTGATAATTGTGATTTATGCTTTGCTTTGATTAACTTGAGAACTTTAGTGGGTTAGTATGGTTAAATGAGAATTAATGGGTAAAAGTTATGAGGGCATTTTGGGAAGTTTACTTATGTTGGAATGGATTTGGGCTAAGCTAAGAGGGGTATTATGGTCTTTGTCCCATTCCTTTAGGTTTAAGAGAAAGAAATTAAAAAGAGAAGAAAGAAAGGAAAAAGAAGAAGAAAAGAAGAGAGGAGTGCGCCGTCGGTGGAGAAGAAGGGAAGAGAAGAGGGATTTTCGATCTTCAAGGTTTTTGACAGATTTAAGACATTTCTGGGTAAGTTCCGCGTTGTTTAGTCTTGTTTCGGTTGGATAAATCCATTAGATAAGTGGAATGTTTGAGAATCGACGGTTTTAGGGTTTGGAAGGAAAGAGGGTTAGATTTCGTTGGGTTACTGGTTTTGTGCATGGTTTTAAGTTGTTAATGGGTTAGAAATATAGTTTGAGACTTGATCTATAGTTTGGTTGTATTTCATTTGTGTTTGTGAAAGGATTAAAGTGTGGAAATGCTAGAAATCGGGTTTCGGAGTAGTCCTCCAGACCCGCACGTCGCGACGTGCGTAAGAACACGCCGCGGCGTGCGAGAAAGGGAAGCAACATCGCCACGAATAAATGTTTATTAAGCATGACGTCTTGAGGATGGGTTAAATCATGACGTGTGAACCTATGTTCGCCACGACGTGTGTGTACGCCGCAGTGCACACTTGTGTGTTCGCCACGACGAGCACGGGCGTTCGCCGCGATGAGCGGGGCTTTGCCGCGGCGAGCCCCTGTTTTCCAGCAAGGATATAGTTTGGTATTTTGGGCATATCTGTTGATGTAGATGTCTAATTGAGGTGATTTCAGATTCGTTGTGAACTAGAAATAAGGGCTACGAGTTTTATGAAGAATGGAGTTCGGAATTAGCCTCGAAGGGTTCAAAATTTTAGATGGAAGTCGGATATAGACTTTTAATGCTTTATTTTGGATTTCCAAGTCGGATATGGGGCGCTCGTTACCGGCGCGACCCGAGAGGCCGCCTCGGGAATGGAGATCCGGGACCCGAGCTCAACACTTAGAGACTGATATGATTTTTGCATCCTTCATAGAAGATGTAGATTATCTTTTTTCCTTTATATTTATGTATAATTTGCAATTATTGGAGTTAGGAATAAAAAGTTATGAGGTTGGGAAGATTACAGTTACTGTTTATGTAGACAATTTTAATGTTCCATTGGTCTTTTTATAGGCAGAAACTTTGAGGGTGTTTTTACCTCTTTAAATGACTGCATTGATTTTTGCACCCTTCATGAAAGTTGTAGATCATCCAGGGACGGAGCCAGACTCAACTCTAAGGGGGGGCCAGGGTCAACATCTAAAGGGGACACTTATATTTTTAAGGGGGCCACTTATATTTATAATTTTAAAAATTTTAATTATATAGTTAATTTAAAAAAAAATTGAAAGGGGGGGCCATAGCCCCCCCTCCCCATAACATGGCTCCGTCTCTGAGATCATCTCTTTATCTTTTCAATGAGGCAAAATGTGACATTTTTAGACTTGAGTGCTAAAAGATATGAATTTTCAAACTTTTGGCATTGTGTAGAAAAATTTGAGTTTGGGCAGAAACTTTGAAGCAATTTTTGACCCCCTTAAAGGCTAAACTAGTTTTTCAATCCTTTTGGAAGTTGTAGAGCTTCCTTTTACCTTTTTGTTGATACAAAATTTGCAAAATTTCGATTTCGGGGTAAAGAGTTATTAATTTTCAAAGTTAGAAGGTTTATTTCGTTTTTTTTTAAAATAAAAAATAATTTATGAAATGTTCTACCTCGCACTCTACAAGGAACTACCTCGCACTCTGCTGAGTGCGAGGGTCGATGCAATTTTAATTTTAATTTTATATTTTTTTTTCCTAATTTCCAAGAAATACCTCCTCTCACTATTTAATTTGTAACTTTTTCGTTTGACCTCCGATTTATTCAATTTTCGAAGCGTTAGTTCTCTAAAAAAAATTTCTATCCCTTTTTTGGTAAAATTAGAGCTTTCAGGTTTTAGTGGCGTTTTACGAACAATATCAAAGAGAGTCGATTATGTGACGGTATTGAATATAATTCTGTTTTTGGGCGATTTTGCGATCTATAGAGATCTGATTGAGGAGATTTATGATTCTATTTGCCCTAGAGACATGGAATTTCATTCTAGCTTAGGAATCAGATTTATTTGTGGGCCCTAAGCAGATCAATATTTATTGGAGGAAAATTAGGGTGAATTGCTCAAGTTATGTTCGGATGACATTAAAATAAGTTCGATTGAGTTATTTTTTGTGGTGAGGAATCCCTCCCTCGTGGGTTGCGCGTCCAGATGTCACGTAGGATGTCGGACATGTGTCTCGCCGGGGAGGGGTTCCAACATTGATGTACTTATGACATATGGTTTCCTTATGTGGTGGCAAGTGGTGGTTTGTTTGGTGACAAGTGTAAGGTATGCCAGGAACCTACATTATTATGTTTTGAAAAACCATAGGAAGAGTTACGGTAGCTTTGGAGCTTTTGAAACATTTTCTGCTTGGTTTGTTCATCACCGATCATTGAGTTGCCCTTGTTGGTTGTTTGTGAGTTACTCTCACTGCTGGGAAATATTGCTTAAGCAAGTAGGTGATTTTAAATGATGTTTTACTGTGTAAATGAATACATGCATGTGAGGTTAGAGGAGTGAAGTTTCGGTGATGAAAGAACTAGATGAGTCATGGTTTAGAGAAAACAGAAAATGGGTTGTTGTCTCTATACATGCATGCATCGTTTTTTTTTAGTGCCTGAATATAAGCTTGATTTTTGAGTTGTGTTTAGAATGAGTTATAGGGTTGGTTGCAAGTTATTGGAGTTAATTGATGTGAGATTGAGTTTCAAAAAAATTACTGTAGCACCCCTTACCATAAGGTATACACCGGAATGCCCGTAGGTCATTCCGATACATATGCTACGCTAAGGGAGAACTACGAGCAGTCACTATAACACTCTCATGGCATCATAATCATAAAACCATAATATAAAATCACTATATTTTGAAATCAAAATGCTTTCCCATTTCATATCATCAAAGCAGAAATTTACATGTCTATCAGTTTTCCACTGTCTAAATACATTTCTCCAAAAGAAGGCTAAAACAAGAGCCTAACTAGGTCATCCCTAAAAATCCCAGCTGACCGACCTGTGAGCTATAACTTTTCTCACCAAAATGATCTACACGACAGGAAAAGTCTCCCTGGAGCTAGGAGTCTACTCTCTCGATCTTGAAAAGTAAGTTGCAATTTTAGGTGAGTTTGCGAACTCAGTAAGAAACCATCATCGATGGTTCAATCAACTCATGCATTACGCAAGTAATGTACAGATTATGACAAAAGCACATTCAGAGTGTCACATAGCAATTTACATATTATTACACAATAACATAATCAGAAAGATCACATAGTAGTTATCACATAAATGTAAGGCATTTTTCCTTTTTCCCCGATCCAAATATTCAATCAATGCAAATAAAATGTGTATATGACATTTCCCCCTTTTTCTTTAGTGTTGTGGACCGAGTGCTCGATCATCCCAATCTGGGTGCATTGTCGGTGAGCTCGAGGCTCAATCATCCTTTTTCAAGCATTAAACATTGAGCTTATAGCTCGAGCATCTCTTTTGAAGGCGCATTAAACATTGAGCTTATAGCTATGAACTGTCCCTTTTCGGACGCATTAAACATTGAGCTTAAAGCTCTGAACTGTCCCTTTTCAGGCGCATTAAACATTGAGCTTATAGCTCAATCCCTTTTTCAGCATTAAACATTGAGCTTATAGCTCTGAATCATCCTTTTCAAGCATTAAACATTGAGCTTATAGCTCTAAAATGTCCTTTTCGGTAGCATTAAACATTTAGCTTATAGCTCGAATCTGTACCTTTTCGGTAGATTAAACATTGAGCTTATAGCTCAATCATCCCTTTTCAAGCATTAAACATTGAGCTTATAGCTCTCGGTGGCGCTCTAATCACAACTGTTATTAAATGATCATGCATAGAATCGCAATTCATAGTAGAGCAATATCTCATTTCAATTAATCAAATTATTGCATTTGATCAAATAGGTCACACTTATTCACATTAAATTCACAAATACAACTTATCACCTTTGGAACACAAAAGTTTCACATTCTCGGATAATTTCACTTCTATGACATGCTCCCGATCCCTCGGACCTTGGTTAGAATTTCAGTCATACACACTTCACACATACCCACCATTATTCTCCACAGAATTCTAAGTGCAGAACTTTAAACAATTAAGGATTGAGGAACCAACTAGGTTACTCACCTGTAACTTCTGAGCTACTGCCTGGAAGTCCCAACAACGTCCGTAGACTGACGTTCCAACTGTGCCTCTATAATAGTCAAAGTAGTCCCATATTACCAAAAGTAAAATAAAAAAGATTCAATAATGCACATGTCACGTGTAAAAGATGTACGATGCATGTTCATGACATTCCCAGCGCTAATTCCCAATTTCACTTTCTTTTGTCTCAAAACCAACTTTTTATACCATAAACACTACCACATTCAGACAATACCCTTAAGTTCTCAGGAAGGACCTCAAAACCAATGTTACTATTCTCTAGATCAAATTCACCCTTCATACTAAGTTTTTAAAGCCCCAAAAGCATTGAATTTGTTTCAGAAGCCTCAAAATAAACTCCAATTATCATAAAACTATCCTTTGGTTAAAAAGAAATCTACACCCAATTTTCATTCAAGATGTGAAATCTTAAACACCTAAGTTCAAATTTTCTTTCTTCACATCAATGGTAGACCTCTATCTCTAGTTTTAACGAATTAAAAATCACTTTATTTGGAGGTCTACATCATCAGTTATGACCCAAAAACTAAAATATATCAGTTCAGAAAACAAATCTCGCCGCGGCCACGAGATGCTCACCACGGTGACGTGGAGCAGCTCGCCATGGCGTCAAAAGGTAGCTCGCCGCGGCATATAGCTAAAAGCTCCCCACGGCGAGGCCCTCGCACACGCTGCGGCGAGAACATTAATTCTCACCGCGTCGTGGTGCAGACACGCCGCGACGTGCGAGTTCCAGGTCTTCTTCTCCGACTTCATTTTCACATTTTCTCTTCCAAATTTCAGCCATAACTCAGCCTAAACTACCCCAATCTTTCACATTTAACACCATAAATGAATCTAACCACTAAATGAACAATATAAAAGAAATTTCCTTACCTACTTAAGCTTCCAACCCTTCAAAACTCCAAAAACTTCTCTAAGTCTTCACCTCTCACTAACACCCACGGCCAATGCTTGAATTCTCACAAATCATCATCTTCTCAAGGGTTTTAATTTGGCTTTGCACAAGGGAGAAGAAGTAAGCCAGTGGACAACAAAAGATCTTGTAGAGAGGAGGAAACAAAATCAACGAAGGAAGAAGGATACAAGCCCTAGATGAAGGAAATATGGTTTACTGCCAAAGTGATTTTGGTGAATTTCTAAAGGGGACGTCGAAAACTAAAGGTATTAGGTAGATCTCAAAAGCTGTCAACTCTAGAAACTTACTACTTGTCATATCCTCAAACATATTTAAGGTTCTTTCTCTTTTCAAATTATATTTCTAATCTAGTTTTCCCCAAATCCCAATGGTTCCACATTTTTATTCCTAAATTCAAGTATCTAATTTTCTCATTACCATTGGACAGTTATTCCAGTACTATAAGGTAAATCGGTCCGTCACTTAGAAAATTCTCCGGTCCGGATTTTTTCTCCCAAGATTTCCAAAAAAAATTCTAAGGGTCACTAACAACTGAAAATCACTCCTAAAGCGTTTCCAATTTAGATTTTCAAACACAAAATTTTCATAATTCACAAAGCAAATCATAATTAAACACAGATGCCGGAAAATGTCATGAATGCGTGTACTAATATGTGCATGTGCAAAATGTATCATTCCTCTTTATCTAGAGGCCAAATGTGTGAACATATCCAATTATGTACTCTAAACTCCTAGCCAGTCCCAATGACCAATTTATCCTTCCCATCGGTGATGGGATGCTACAATTACAGTAGAGTGTGAAAGTGAAAAAAATATGGATTGTTCGCGGCACATCCTTGGTTCACCGCGGCTAAATCTTTTTAGTTCGCCGCGGAGAGAACACTTGAGCTCACCACGGTGATCTTTGCAAAAATTCCCTAGAAAATCTGGTTTTCGAAGTGCTTGCCAAGGCCATCTTTTTGCTCTCGCTGCGGCCACCTTTTTTGTTCTCACAGCGGTGAAGTCCTTCCCTTGACAACTCGAACATACTTTAGTATTTTGACCATAACTTTCTCTGTAGTTATCCAAATTGGGTGATTTTTTATTTTCCTTAAACTAGAGACATAGGGATACAACTTTTATGAAGAAATGGAGTTTTAATTCTGTCTTCATGATTTTCAATTCTTGGTTGGAAGTTGAGATAAGAATTCTGCTGAAGCTTAAGAATAGTCTAAACTATTTTGAGTATATCTTTTCGTATACTGAACCAAATAGAATGAGTTTGGTGGCATTAGAAATTTAACACATTGTAGAACAACTTTCTGGAAGAAAGCTTTGCTTGATTTTTTCATCTACCCTATCAGATTAATTATGCAATGTTGAACAGAAATCATATGGGTAGAAAATCTGAAGTGGTCAATGAAATTATGAAATTGTTTGACATTGTTTTGTTTCGGTACAATTGTAAATATACATGGAATTAATGAGGGCTTTGATATATAAATGATTTGTTGTTAAGGATCACATTAGACTACCCCGGAATTGTCATGAACATGCATCGTACATATTCCATATTTACATGTGCATAAATGAATGCTTAAAATTGTGCAAAATTATTAATGTGTGTGCAACATATTGCATAAATGGGTTGTGCAGGTTAAAAGTCCACAATCAGACGTTTCCAGAATTCAAATGTTGATCTGGAGTGTACTGTGAGTAGACCGAGATGGTCTTATTTCATAAATTATTCTATTCTTTTTAAATTTTTATTGATTGACTACTGAATGTTTATATAAATGGTGATGGATTGTTGGATTCCAGACAGAAGGTCCGATGACTGTGTACTGGGGAACTGTGCTATAGAAGTGCTATTTTTATGTGAATTTGAGACCTACGTGCCTATGATGTGATTAATTGTGACATATATGTTAATTGTGAGATATGGGATTGATTGTGATATATGTTGATTAATTGTGGCATATGCATTTCATTCATAAATGCATAATCAGATAATGACAGTTGTGACCGGAGCAGCCACAGATTAGAGCTTAAAGCTCAACGAGTGTATTGACCCTTAAGCTAAACAGTGATTTAGAGCCTCAGGCTCAATGTTTAATGAACTCTATATGGGACAGTTCAGGCGTTCGGTCACAACACCGTAATAATTAGAACAGTGTCACATGAACATTTCATATGCATTTGATTAAATATGTTTAATTGAGTGGTAGGCAAAATGCCTTATGCTTATGTGAAATAAATGTGTTTTGAATGCGCATTATATGAGTGATAAGTGTCGGACTTCGGTCCGATGAAAAATGGGTTCTCAACTCCACTGTTGAGTGCTGGACTATGGTCCGATGACATGTGATAGTGAGTGTATGGGATTGATGCATTTTATTGCATAAGTGTATGAAATATAACGACTGTTGTGACCAGAGTCACCACCGATTAGAGCTTTAAGCTCAACGAATGAAAATGAGCTTCGAGCTCAAAGTGATTCAGAGCCTCAGGCTCAACGTTTAATGAGCCCTGTATCTTCCAAATGGATAAGGGGTAGTTATTAATGAGCCCTACATGGGACAATTCAGGCACTCGGTCACAACAAAATAACAAATGAAAAGTGAGTCTCATGTGCATCGCATAAGCATAATAAGAATGATTGAGTGTATCAAATATGACTAATGTGAATGTGAATGTGAATTGTGAAATAATGTGAAATGTGAGATGAAGTGAGATTCGTGAATTATGTATGTTATGTGACTGGGTGAGCCATCGATGATGGTCACTCACTGAGTTCGCAAAACTCACCCAAAATTTGCAATTATTTTTCAGGATTTGAAGAATACCCTGTTAGGTAGATGGGAGTATGATTCTGCATGCAAGGAAAAGCTTGAAGTCGGGATCAGTTCGCGTCTGCCTTGTGTATTTTTGTGTTCGCATTGTATTGTATTATCCGCAGATCATTGTATTTTATGTTTTTTAAGATATTTGTGTGTATAACTTTCCGCTTGGAACAAATTTTTAATGTGTTTGTTTTTGGAATGTGCAAAATGAAAGTTTGGTGTTTGAACACAAAATTTTGGCAACTTTTGTAAATGAAAAGGTTTCTGAATAAAAGTGGGCCCAAATGTGCGATTATTGATTTGCACGTATGCCTGAAAACAAAACAATTTTTTTCATATTGATTTTTTGACTAAGTGAGGTAGCACGCCACTCTCACGGGGCACGGACTCGAATATCACCATCGGTATCGAGTTCGGGTCAAGCGAGAGTGGGGTGTTACACCTAATATCTCATGCAACCACGTATATCAACTTGAAAGTTGACAGGGGGTTTGATTTTTATTGGGGTAGACGAAAGAAATATCAAAGTGGAAGTGATGACAAACAGATAAAAGCAAGATTTAACTTTGGTGAATATTTAGAGAAAAACTCTGTGTTAGAGAAACATTAGAGAAAGAAGCTTCGGGAGAAGGAAAATGAAGGCAAGTCCAATAACTTCTCTTTCAAGGTTATTTAAAACTTAACTTTAATGCTAGGGCACCTGTCCAATTCTTAGCCACTTATCCACTTCTATATTTTTCCATTGACACCACAATCACTTATTTGGTTTAGTACTTCGGAAGATATGCCTCAAACATTTTCGAGTTGTCATATTTTAAAACAGTGTACAATGCACAACTTCCTTTAAAACTTAAATATCTTATAAACTGAATGACAATTATACTTTTTGAGACAATTGTAGGCCTATATCTCTAGTTCACTCCAAAGCAACAATCGTCTCATTTGGAATCCTACAGGTTTAGATATACTCAAAATACTGAAGTACGTTCAGTGGAATAACCCTAGTTCATATTACTGAAGAGTACACTCACTGTACCCGTCACACGTTTTTCACTCAATCTTTCTCAATTCATTTCATATGGCTAAGATTTTTAGCTGGAGATGTAGGGAGATGTGTTACGAGTCCCATGGTTCAAGAATCAATTCATTTGGGTGTCTAAAGAAGAAGTTATGGTCGGGCAAAAAAAGACAAAAGAAGTAAAACTCAGAAGAAGACACGTCAGCAAAACACAGAAGAAGACGCGTCAGCAAAACACAGAAGAAGACGCGTCAGCAAAACACAGACGATAGCAAAACACAAAAAAGTTCATGAACAGAAACACAGAAGAAGTTTATAAATAGTAACATAGATAAAGTTCATGAACAGTAACACAAAAGAAATTCATGAATAGAAACAAAAAAGAAGTTCATGAACAGTAACACATAAGAAATTCATGAACAGTAACACAGAAGAAGTTCATGAACAGTAACACAGAAGAAGTTCATGAACAGAAACACAGAAGAAACAAAATTAAGAAGAAGCGAAATTCAGAAGGAACAACTCCGCTTTCAAACATCTCCCCTTACAAGGACCATAACTTTCAGCTCAGATGTCCAAGTTCTCATACTATATATTGTTGGAAAGATAACAGAAAGATCTATAACTTTTATAAAGGCCACTTACGTGCAGATGAAAGTAATTCATCAACCTTCTTTCGTAAATCCCCTACTCTAAGGGATTTATTGTAACATCCCGATACCCATGTTAAGGTTAGATTAGTAAATTAAGAAAAATTTATGTGAAATTAGGAAAATGCACGTCATGCTAAGGTTAATTGTGACATACACATTTATTTTGCACATTCATATGATTGTACATGCATTCATTGACATTTCCGGGTAAATTAGTTTATAAATAGAAATTGTGGATTTATTTGGAATGTATTAAATATGATTTGGCAATTTTTGTATATGTTAGATATTTTATCTGTTCAATGATATAAAGCATGGGAATTATGGAAAATGGAGTTACAAATTTTGATGCTTGCTTGTTCTGATGTTGTTTTGGATGAAGTTGGCAAACAACCACTTTTGAAGGGACTTTTGACCCCTTTTTGAGACTGAATTTGATGTTAAGTTCTTAATGAAAGTTGTAGAGCATTCTATGATCTTTCTATTTCTACCAAGATTGTAAAATCTAGAGTTTGGGGCCAAAAGTTATAAGTGTTAGAAGTTTGAAGGTCGAATTAGGTGCTAGCCCACCGATCAACCTCTGATGGCCGATCGATCGACCGAGCGAGCTCTGGCCGACCGACCTCTGACAGTGGACCAACCCCTGATGACCGAGCGATTACGCACGCCCAATCGATCGAGCGCCTCAAGTAGGTGTATCATTATTTGTTCTGTATGGTCGATCGACCGAGCACCTCGCGTAAGCACACCGCTCTGTCAATAGGGTCGAACGACCGACCACCTCGTGTAGGCGCACCGCTCTGCCAATTAGGTCGATCGATCGAGCCCCTCGTGTAGACGCACCGCTCTGCCAATTGGGTCGCGCGAGGCGCACCGCTCCGCCAATTGGGTCGATCGATCGAGCGCCTCGTGAAGGCGCACCGCTCTGCCAATAGGGTCAAACGATCAAGCGCCTCAGGTAGGCGTACCACTCTGTCCATATTTGTTCAATTTTGGCCGACCAATCTCTCTCCACTATGTTGGCCATAACTTTTCGTCTGTCATCCGATCGATCTGATTGTTGAAGCGTTGGATTCCAATGAAATCCCGCTATCCCTCCATACCAAACGTATGGATTTTGAGATTTATTTGAGGAAGACCGATCGGATCAAAGTGAGATGACCGATTGAAAGAGTTTAAGTTAGATATTTTTCTTAACATGGGTCAGTAATTTGGAGATATCTTGAGCTTTTAGAGCTCTTAACGATCAGATTCTTGTGTCAAATTGAACTAGCGATATGGGGCTATCAATGTTCTGAAGAGGTCCGACCCCAATTTAGCCCTTAAGACGTTCAAATTTTTGGAGTGAAGTTGGGTGACCGTTCGGTGGTAAAAAGGTATGAAGGGTAAAATTGGCAGACCATTTAAGGTCTTGAGTCATAAGGCTTACATTTGGCACTCATTAATGGCATTTTGGTAAAATAGTGATATGGGGCTTTGTTTAAATAGCAGGAGTAGGGAGTGATGAAAGACACTTAGAAATTAACATATGAGAAATAACAGAGAGCAGAGTGAGTGTAGCATCCCACTCCCACAAGACCCAAACTCGACATCGAGGGTGATATTCGAGCCCGTGCCTCACGAGGGTGGTATGCTAGAGTAGTCAAATACAGTCTGAAAACTCATAATGACATTTTTATTTTGAGAACATTGTATGCGCGGAATTCAATAAACAATTTGGGCCCGCTTTAATTCGAAAACAGTTTCGATCACAACACAATTACAGTCATTAAAAAGGTAGTCAATAGTATTTAATCCATTCATGCACAAAAATCCATAACCAAATCGGACCCAATGACAATCCTGAACACTTTCAGTAATCACAATTCAAATACAACATTAGCCAATTGGGGCCCACTGAAATAAAACGCACTATTCTGCGGAACTTACAAAAATACAAATTTACACAATAACATAATGATATAAATGCAGACGTGAACTGATCCCGACTTCCAACTCTGACTTACATGCGGTAGGCATACTCCCGTTGTCTAACAGGGTACTCTTCAATTCCTGAAAAATAGTTACAATTTTAGGTGAGTTTTTGAACTCAATGACAAACCATCATCGATGGTTCACCCAATTCATGCATATCACAAGCAATTCACAGTTTCAGTAAATTACACATTTAGTATCGTCATATAACAATTATCAGGTTCTCATGCAATCGCAGAACTCAAAAATTTTGCAAATCAGTCATCACATAATTATGAGCATTTAACCCTTTTTCTTAGTCCACAATTTAATCCATACACATAATCTTTTCCCATTATTATCCATTTTTCTTTTTATTCGAGTTGATCGAGCGCTTAAGCGATGAGCGTGATTCGAAGAACGCGTCTTGTGGGAGGAGAGCCTTCAGGGAATGCACCTCCACCCTTCGATATTGTCCGCTTTGGCGTGGTGGGCCAGCCTTACGGTTTTGTTTCGCCCCTACTCGAGGGATGCAAACGCGTCTGCCCCTTTTCGGGCACATTAAACAGTAATCGCGTCTTAGGAAGTAGGAGAGCCCTCTGGGTATGCACTACTTTTCACGCGTCAGTAGGGATAGGAGAGCCTTCTGGGTATGCACTAATCCCTTTCGAGCTCGAGGCTCTTTTTCAGTATCAGTGGTCGAGCTTGTAGCTCTCGATAGCAGCTCCAGTCACAACCGTTATTAATCAATCAATTATGGAATTCATTTATCACATACAATCAGAATCAATTTATCGAAAACAGTCATATCATTTCCAATTCCACTCTACCATACAATCACATTAGCATATCCAATCACTCAATCCCTCGGACCTTCGGTCCAAGATTGCAAACATAACAATTCATATTCACAGACAGTTTACAGAACATTTAACAATAAAAAATTGAGGAACTGACTAGGTTACTCACCTGTACTTCCGAGCTACAGCCTGGAAGTCCCAGCAATATCCGTGAAATGTTGTTCCAACCGTGCCTCTAGAACACTCAAATAATCATTCATTACTAAATGCATAATCAGAAAGATTCAATAATGCACATATTTTTAAATAAAGGATGTACGATGCATGTTCATGACTTTCCCTTCCTGACGCTATTTCCCAAATTCTACTTTCTTTGTCAAAATCTAACTTTTCACTCGATTGTTCCATAATGACTCATTTCAATTCATTAACATGACATGGAACTCCACAAGTTTCATTTCTAACATTCAGTCAATTTACCAAGTCATACCCACTAGGATATTCTCAAGAAAGACCTCAAAACCAGTGTCACTATCCTCTAGATCCAAATTCCCCCATTAGGCTCAGTTTCTAAAAACCCAATAGCATTTCCTTAAATCCAGAAATCTCACTATTATACCCCAATGATCAAGAAGCAACCCTTAGGTTGTAATAGCAATCTAAACCCAACCTTCATTTAATATTTAAGATCTCACTCATTTGATTTCAAACTTTCTTTCTTTACCTCAATTGTAGGCCCCTCTCACTAGTTCATAACGAATCAAACATCACCTCAATCAAAGGTCTACATCATCAGTTATGCCCCAAAAACTAAAATAAACCAATTCAGAAAATGTCCTCGCCGCGGCGTCTACACAGTGGCTCATCTCGATGTCCAACTTACCACTCATCGTGACGTCCTGCTCGTCGCGGTGAACCGCTCGTCGCGGCGTACGCTCATCGCGGCGTCTACGCTCGTCGCGGCTTACGCTCGTCGCGACGTCCAACAATCCTCTCATCGCGACATGCGGTCCTGGATCGTCTTCTCCGATTCCCTATTTACATTTCTCTCTCTAAAATTCAACCATAACTCACTCTCAACTACCCCAATCTTTCATAATTAAACCCATGTAAAATTCAACCATAACTCACTCTCAACTACCCCAATCTTTCATAATTAAACCCATGTATGCATTTAACTAACAAATCAACAACATAAAAACCATTCACTTACCCAATCGAGCTTCCAATCATCAAATCCCTGAAAATCTTCTCCAACCCCTAACACCCACGGTTCTCTCCCAAAGCCACACAAAACTTCATCTTCCTTAGGATTTAAGCTAGGCTTTGCACAAGGAGAAGAAGCAAGGAAGTGAACTACAAAGATCGCACAAAGAGGAAGAAAGGAGGATCAATCGAAGGAGAAGCAATAGTGCCCTAGGATGAAGGAGAAAAAAGCTTTTCTACCCAATTCAAAACCTAAGGCATTTAAAGGTTAATCAATAAACCTCAACCAATAGAAACCTGCCACATGTTTCTTCCTCAGCAATACATTTAACTCTTTCTCGTTTCACAATTTATTTCCAGTCCAATTCGTCTCCAAATTTCTAATGGCTCGATATATTAATCTCTAAAATCAGATATATGTATCTAATTTTCCATGGCCATTGGACAGTTATTTCAGTACTATAAAATCAATCAGTCTGTCACTCGAAAAATTTCCGGTCCGAACATTTCATTCCAATTTTCTAGAAAAATTTATAAGGGTCACTAACAATTGATAACCACTCTAAAACAATTCCAATTCCAATTCTCAAGCACAGTTTTCTCAGAAATCACAGAACACATCATGTTTACAATTAAATGCCAGGAATTGTCATGAATGCATGTACATATAAGTGCATGTGCAAAATATCTCATTCCTCTATAATTAGAGGTCAAATAAATGCTCATATAATTTATGCAAATGTGATCTACTAAGATCAATTGTGGTGATTGCATGGTATAAATTGTTCAATTTCGGATTTCCTTGAATTAGGGATTTTGTCTTGGATGAGGAAGAAAGTGTTTTATAATTTGAAAATGTTGCTAGAGTTGGGTTGGAATGATTGTAGAGTGGTTATGTGATTGTTGGTTAATCTGTGAATTTGAAATTTGGAAATTTAGATTGAATAGGGTTTTGCACAAATTGTGATTGTGCAGGTTAAACATCTACATAAAGGCGCATCCAGAACTTGGAAGAAATTACTAACCTGGAGCGTACTGTGAGTAGACAGAGATGGTCTCCTTTCTTTAATTGTTCTGTTTCCTAAAATTGTATTTAATTGATTTATAAATATGCATAAAAAGGGTGATAAATTGTGTTTTGATTGTGGATTCCGGACAGAAGGTTCGATGACTGTGTGTTGGGGGAGCTGGAATGTTGAAGTGCTACTTGAATGTGAATTTGGATGACCTATGTGCATTTAAGTGATTGACAAGTGTGTCGTTGCATGTGCATTATATGATTGTACCACGGTCCGATGACATATGTGATTGTAAATCGTGTATTAGGATATGAATGAAATTGTGAAATGCTCCACTTTAATGTGGAATGCTGGACCACGGTCCAATGATTGTGATATTGATTTGAATATTGAGGTGCTATTGACTGTCAATGGGATGAATTATGTGTAAATATTTAATTGCTAAAAGTATATATAATTATAAATGAAATTGTGAAATGCTCCACTTTAATGTGGATTGCCGGATTAAGATCTGATGTTATGAGAAAGTGATTGAATGGGATAGGTAATTGTGAGTGATGCATTCCATTACATGAATGCATGAAAAAAAATAGTAGTTGTGACTCGAGTAGCCACCGATCAGAGCTACAAGCTCAACGTTCAATGAGCCCTACATAGGACAATTATCAATGAGCCCTACATGGGACAGTTATCAATGAGCCCTACATGGGATAGCTATCAATGAGCCCTACACGAGACAGTTATTAATGAGCCCTTTACAGGACAGTCCAGGCACTCGGTCACATCCAAATTACAAATGGAAAGTGAGTCTCATACGCACTGCATATGCATGCCATAAATAATTGACTGATAGTGATTGTAAAATATCATGAAATTGTGTAATTGATATGGGAAATGACAAGTAAAGTGATATGAGTAAAATAAGTGGATTGCTTGATTTACTGTATGTGAATGAAATGATATGAATTGCTTATGTTATGTGTTATATGGCTAGGTGAGCCATTGATGATGGTCACTCACTGAGTTCGCAAAACTCACCCAAAATTTGTAATTATTTTTCAGGATTAGAAGGATACCCCGTTAGGCCAACGGGAGTATATTTGTGGGATTCAAGTGAAGGATAGAGGTCGGGATCAGTTCACGTCTGCATTGCATGTTTTAGATTTGTAATGAATTGTATAATCGTATATTTGGATTTGGGGAAATGGGCCCGAGTGGCTTTTGAAATTTGTGTTTAATGAAATTGTATTTTGATTAAATAAGGGAAACAATGTAACGTTTATCAATCGAGTGTAGTAGCACGCCACCCTTGCGGGGCACGGACTCGGATATCACAACAATATCGGGTTCGGGTTATTGCGGTAGTGGGGTGTTACATTTTGTAAGTAATTTAGACGATAAATTTTGTGAGTAATCTAAGATGGTCTCACTTTGATTTGTTTTATTTATTACTGAATTAAAATTTATATTGATGAATGTGTACTGAATTGTGTACTGATTCAGGACATGAAGGTCCAAGGTACTGATTGATGAATGAGATATTGAAGTGCTATTTACCTTACTTTGTTCTGCTTGTTGAATTTGATTTATATTGATTGTGTTCTGAATTTCGAACAATGATTGTCTGAGGCGTTTGATGCATGTTTATATCATTGGAAGTACTTTTTTATATGAATATGATTAACTACTTGCTTTGCACATGTAATGTCTGAAATGATCTTGTTTTGTTTTAAAACTGTTGTGTCCTAGTTGTGGGTAAATAGGCATGTCTAGAAGGATTTGCAGCTGCTTCTGTGACACTTTAGTGTCTTCTATTAATGGCACTTTGGTGTCTTTTGTTATTGACACTTCTGTGTCGAGACTTCGGTCTCTTTTGGACACTTCGATGTCGAGACTTCAGTCTCTTTTGTATAAGACCCGTTACCCGCTTTTATAAATGGATTTAGCAGTCATCTTATTTTGTACTATGATATCTGTTTGATTTTGACATAAATTAAATTATGTTCTGATTCTGAAGGTTTTATACCCTCTTGTGTTATGCAGTTCTGTTATTTATAAAAATGTGTTCTGAAATGCATTCTGTCCGACTTACTATTAATGCATGTTGATGTTGTTTCATGATTCAGTGTGACGAGTTGTCAGTTTACGTCTAGATTAGTTATTACTCACTAAGCTATATACTTAGCACGGTGAATTTGCCCCGTGTAGGTTCAGAGAGAATGACTTAAGGAATGGGACAAGTCAACCGCATTGGCCAAAGAAGTATGAGTTTTGTATTGCTCTAAAATGTATTTTGTTGAGTTTGTTTTGGGCTTGTTTATAACCTTGTATTTTTGTTTGAAGGTTTGTAATAACCTTAATTCAGGCTGGTTTATGAAATTATGTTATGTATTGTATGTTTGTTTGAGATTCTGAAAATGCACGGTGAAATGTTTCGTATGTGTTTGGAAATGTTTATTTTTTAATGTTATGCTTCTGTGAAATGTTTTGGTTTGTTCGCACTATTTTGGGTGACATTCATATGTCCTCCAGGGGGTATGTGAGTGTTACAATCATAATTTCACACACGTTTATGTGGATGATATTTTAATAGCTAACAACAATATTTCTCAACATATTATATATCTCAATAAATTTGCAGATTTATGTGAACAAAATCGTTTAGCTCTCTCTGAGAAAAAAGCTATGATATTTCAAACTGAAATACAATTCCTTAGTATGGAGATAGATTGTAGAGGAGTCTTCAACATCAAATCCTTAAAAAAATCCCATAATTTCCTAATAAATTAATAGATTAAAAACATGTTCAGTTTTTTAGGAGTATTAAATTAAGCTTGAGATTTTAGTCAAAATATAGTTTAGATAAGAGAACCTTTCCAATTATTTTAAAGAAAAAATTCAAAGTTTTGAATTTTCTTCCTATTTGATTGAACAGTAAAGAAAATTAAGAATTTGTGTATTACATTACCAAAACTTTCTTTACCATCCGATGATGATGATTTAATTGTTGAAACTAATGCTTCTGATCATGTACAGAATGGAATATTAAAGAAGATAGATTAACATAATTATGATATTAAGATGAAAGAGTCTCTTTGCGGGTATACTTGAGAACCTTTATAGATACTCAACAAAATATCATGTATGTGAAATGGAATTATAGGTAGTAAGTTCACAAAATTTTATTATTTTTATTACCTAAAAGATTTCTATTAAGAACTAACAATAATCAAGTTAAGACTTTTATTCAAACTAATTTACCCTCTAAACCTAAACATAAAAGATATATCAAATGGAAAACTTTATTAGCAAAATATACCTTTGATGTTGAGATTATCAAATCTAATAACAATATTCTTGTAGATTTTTTAACCAGAGATAATCAACCTCAAAGAAGGGTTGTTTGACTTATTGGAACAGGTGTTAGAAGATATCAATACTTACTAAGCACGAATCAAAGAGTTATTAAATATCGCTAGTTTCAACTCAATACCAAAAGAAGTTACAGAACTACTTCTTTCATTTTTCCATATATGGCAAGACAAGATAAACCATTATAATTATTCATAACAAAAACTTTATAGACTAATAATCAAAGCTAGGATAGTTAAAGATTTATCATCTACAGGTTCTTCTTCCCTGATAAAGGAACCTAATAGTCAGTAGATTAAGCCATAAAAGGTTACTTTTGACAACATTTCTCTTAGGCTTGATATTATACACAAATTGATGGTACAAAGAAATATCATGATTGATAGTCTACCAAAAAAATCATCCTACTATTCATGCACATTATGAGGTAGTGAGAAACTTTTATACTCTACAAAATAGCGATACCTTCTATATTGATTTTTAGGATATATCTTAGATTAAACTTTTTATAAGAGCTCATCCATAAGCTATTAAAGATTGGTATGGTTTTGGAACGATATAGGCCATATACTTAACTAATCTATAGTTTTCTGAGGTATCATTACTTCTCAAATGGATTCAAGAAGGGGTTAAGGATTGTTATCCTAATGACCCTACAATGTGTAGGAAAATCCCGGTGTGAGCATCACATGCCCACGGTGCGGAAAACAAAAATTTTTATTCCGGGACCTTCCCGAAAGCCAGGATCCATGTGTCTATACAACAAACTCAAACCATAACGGCCAAAGGAGACCGTCTCTAACGGTATCCACGCAGAGATCGGAGAACTTAACCGGGACAAACCCTTTGACCCGGGAATAGCTAGAACAAGTTGAAGACTGCTAGATCTTACCTTGTTCTTGGAGAGCTTGGAAACCAACGATGAAGAAGAAGAAGGAGAGCTTGAGAGGTGATGATCTTGATGAATGATGAAGAAGAGATCAAAGCCTTAGGATTTTAGAAACTCTTTCTCAAAACCCACGATGATCTCCTCCTTTCATTTCTCCATATACCTTTCTCAAAGATGAAGAAAAATGAGCATCGTATGCTCTCCATATATTGGAACTTTGTCCAAAACTATTTTACAAATTCTCCGAGACACTCCTATGCGTGTGACCCATTAGGTTTCCGGTTATGTTGGCCACTTAGATTAACACTTAACCTAAGCAAGTCATGAGCGGTATCTAGCAACACATCATGACCCCCAATTGACCGGAAAGTAATTGGTTTGACGAATGAACCTGTATTCATCATGAACCAGATCACGAACCTTTCCATAGACAATTACCGTGCAATTCGTCCTTTCACCATGCTATACCCCACTTGGTTATGAGTATGGGCAATGTGTCAACTCTCACTAGACTGACTAAGTCAAATCTAGTCCAAGTGATATCAGTTCTTGTCCTGGGACTCATTACTTAATATGTCAATGAAGACACTCTTCATGACATATATACTCCGGCCAGAGACTTTCAAGTAATGACCCTGACAAGAGGCCATGGGTATCATCTTCTGCTATCACAGAAGTGGTGAATCCTCTATTGGCTACTCAATTACTTTCGAATACCTCAAGCTGTACCCAAGCACCACCCTATGAGCGACCTCTGTAAGGCAACAAGGAATGGAGTCAAAGCACGTAATCAAGATTCAAGATATCCTTGAGAACCTCAAGTCTAAGGATACTTGCACCATTGCTATGATGAGATTATCACTGACATTAGAATAGGACATCCATGTGATGATCTCATAGCAGGTCATCCAATGTACTTACTACCTCTAGTAAACATCCACATCTCAACCCTAAATATCTCATATTTACAATTTCTGAGATCCACTGCTTGATCAAATCAAGGAGTTTGAGATGTGCTAGTCTTTCTGGATTACCAATGTCCAGCCTCAAGAATCCTATGACTAGGGATAATTTAGATATCTTGACATAATTGCACATGATAGGAATCTCGAGAGTATGATCACATCATAATTTCCTTCATGCTATGTCATATATCATGGATTTCATTAATTTGCTTACAGATCAATATCAGTTCATAAATAATGAACAACAAATTAATGAAATATGCCTTTCTTTATTTATTCATAAAGTATGAACATAACTTTGTACAAGACGCGCTAAAGGCGATTGCCTTTGTGGCACTACTCTAACAATCTCCCACTGACCTAAAGCCAATCGCCTTGATATCTAATACCATAAAGCGAGTACATGAGAATCAAAGTTCTTACGTGACAATGGCTTTGTCAACGGATTAGCAATATTCTCGCTCGTGGGAATTCTCTCGATCCGACATCACTCGCCCTATGATCTCCCCGATCGATGATATCTGCGAGTGCGTGTTTGGATCGTTGATGAGACCTTGGTTCCTTCGCTGCAAGAATAGCCCTATTGTTGTCACAATACAATCAGATGGGCCCATCACCGCTAGGAACCACACCAAGTTCAAGAATGAATTTCTTGATCCAAACGCTTCCTTCTTCGCTCAAGCGGCAATGTACTCGCCTCGGTTGTTGAATCGACAATCGTCTCTTGTTTGGAACTCTTCCAAATGACCGCCCATTGCTCAGTGTGAATACATAACCTGATTGGGATTTGGAATCATCCTTATCGATTAAACCGCATCAGATACCCGCCACTGGAGATCTCCATCCCATATATCAAGAAAACATCCTTAGTCCTTCGCAAGTACTTAAGGATATTCTTGACAGCCACCCAGTGACTCTCACCAGGATCCGATTGGTATCTGCTCGTACCACTTAGAGCATATGATACATCGGTCTCGTACATAGCATAGCATACATGATAGATCCTACCGTTGATGCATACGGGATCATATCCATGCGCATCCTCTCATCTTGTGTCTTAGGACACATAGATTTCGAGAGTGTTATCCCATGAGTCACAAGAAGATACCCTCTCTTGGATTGATGCATGCTAAACCTCTTTAGCATCTTGTCTATGTACGTTGATTGTGAAAGACCAAGCAACCCTTTTGATCTATCTCTATAGATTCTTATCCCAAGGATATAAGTTGCTTCACCAAGGTCTTTCATGACAAATTGTTTGGACAACCAAATTTTGACTGATTGCAGCATCGAGACATCGTTTCCTAGTAATAATATGTCATCCACATATAGCACAAGGAATACGATTGCAGTCCCATTAACCTTCTTATACACACAGTATTCATCCGGATTTTGTGAGAAACCAAACTCTTTGATTACCTCATCAAATCGGATATTCCAACTCCTGGATGCTTGCTTCAATCCATAGATGGATTTCTGAAGCTTGCATACCATTTCGCCATCATAGGAGATGAAGCCATCAGGTTGTGTCATATACACATCCTCAGCTAGATTTCCATTTAGGACAGTTGTCTTCACATCCATTTGTCATATCTCATAATCATAATGAGTGGCAATGGCTAGGAGTATCCTAATGGATTTAAGATTACATCGGGTCAAGGTCTCGTCGTAGTCAACCCCTTGTCTTTGACGAAAGCCTTTAGCCACAAGCCTTGCTTTATAGGTAATTACATTGCCATCCATGTCGGTTTTCTTCTTGAAAACCCATTTACACTCTATGGATTTGATTCCTTCGGGTGCCTCAACCAGAGATCATACTTGGTTTTCATACATGGAATCCATTTCAGATTTCATGGCATGGAGCCATTTCTCAGACTCTGAACTCTTCAGAACCTCTTCATAGGTGGTAGGCTCATTATTTTCTATGAGCAATACGTCATTCTGTTCATTTACGAGAAATCCATATCTCTCGGGAACAGAGCGTATCCTACATGACCTACGAACTTCGTGTGTTGTAGAAGGTTGAACTGTTACTTCATCCGTATGAGTTACGTTTCAGTTCAGCAGATTGATCAAGATCTGTTCACATGATCTTGAACTTCTTCAAGTTCAATTTGGCTCCCACCGCCTTCTTGTAAAAGAAACTCTTTTCTAAAAGACAAAGATACTTTGAAACAAACACTTTTGTTCCTCGGTAGGTAGAACGATATCCCTCGATTCCTTAGATATCCTACTAACAAACACTTGTCGACTTTGCATCAAGTTTATCCGACCGTGTCCGCTTCACATAAGCGTGATGCCCCAAACTTTCAAATGAGTAAGATAGGTCTTTGTTAGTCCACATCTCATATGGAGTAGCATCAATCGTCTTTGATGGAACTCGCTTAGCAAGTAAACAAATGTCTCGATTGCATACCCCAAAAGGATTTTGGTAACTTTGCAAAGCCCATCATTGATCGTACCATGTCTAACAGGTTCGATTTCTCCTCATCGCCACACCATTATCTTTGTGGTGTGTAAGGAGGAGTCCATTGAGATAAAATCTCATTATCTCTGAGATAATCCAAAAACTGTTGGTCTAAGTATTCGCCACTACGATCTGATCGTAATGTCTTGATACTTTTCCCAAGTTGGTTTTCTACTTCATTTCTGAATTGTTTGAACTTTTCAAATGCTTCAGATTTGTATCTCATCAGATACAAGTACCCATATCGGGAATAATCATCGATAAAGGTAATGAAGTAAAGAGAACCACTTCGCATGGATGGACATCGACCACATACATCCGAATGTATTAGGTCTAATAATCCAATCATTGCTCACCCTTTCCTTAAAGGGTAACTTAGTCATCTTGCCTAATAAACAAGATTCGCATGTGTCATATGATTCATAATTAAATGACCCTAAACTTCCACTCTTGTGGAGCTTAGCTATCGTCTCTCATTTATATGGCCATGCGACAATGCCATAAGTAAGTTGATTTTAAATTATCTCGCTTATGTCTTTTCGTGTCATTGACATTCATAATTGGATGTGACATATCTAATATGTTAATTCCATTGCATAATGTACCATACCATAAAGCATTCCATTCAAACTAATAGAACAACCATTGTTACTAAAAGTCAAATGGAAACCAAATCTATTTAAACAAGAAATGCATAATATGTTCTTTGTTAATACAGTACAAAATAACAATCATCCAATTTAATTACAAGCCCAAATGGGAGTGACAAAAGTAAGTGCCTCACGACTAATGCAAAGAACTCTTGCTCCATTTCCCACACGCAGTCTAGTTCTCCTTCATGAGTCGCTCATCGTCCTCGAGGCCCGTGATATCATTGCATATGTGTGAGCCACAACCGTATCTAATACCCATATGTTATGATCGAAACAGTATTAACCTCAATGACAAACATACTTGAAGAAGTCGAGGCATCTGATGCCTTCTTCTGCTTCAATTCATCCAGATAGACTTTATAGATTCCGCTCCAAAGGGCGGTCTTGCCACAATGGAAGCAAGTTCCTTTGGTGCGATCTCTTTGGTTTTCTTCGTCGCACTTCCTTTCGGTTTCTTAGACCTTTTCTTGTTTAGATTCTTTTCTTTGAACCAAAAGAAGAGGATGCCACCATATTCACTAGCCTATGATAAACTTTCTGATCCTCGTCAGAAACATCAACAGCAAGTGAATCAGGAAGTGGAACATTTAGGACAAATCCTAGTTCCTCAGACCTGAGAACAATTCTCAGATTTCTTAGCCAATCAAGAAAATTTGGTCCAGTTAATTTGTTCGAGTCCATAAGTGAGCGCAAATTCACACTAGAGGTCATCTTCAATCAACCTAAAGGGATAGAGAGAAAGAATGTTAGAATAGAATTACATGCATGATCATAAGGACTTGCATGACATGCATATGACTCCCACTAGTTTCAAAGAATCCATAACCCTCATTACGAATCCAAGAAATATTATGACAAAATGTCCTAGTGGGTCGATATCTGACATTCCTAAAAATGACATTGGGTTTACCCAACAAGCCACCCAGTCAATCGGTAGGTATCACCATACCAATTGCATCATAGATAGATATCCGACATTCCTAAAATGACCTTGGGTTTGCCCAACAAGCCACCTTAGTTCAATCGGCAGTATCAATCATACCATTTCCATCTTAGGTGCAACTATCGACTAGTGCTATCAACTTTGATGTATGCACACATTGGGTCATCAACTCTTGATGCGTGTACATCCGATGTACACTACCCAATTTCACCTCTCGCCCACGTTGACCTTGAGTTTGCTCAACAAATCAACGCTTCTAGTGAAAACCGACCCATTAATCCGAAAATCTCACTTTCCATGGTTCAACATTCCGATAGAGTGAGCTTGGGTTTGCCCAACAACCCAACTCTATAAGAACTCGTTCTCCCCATATTAATGGAAGGCGTTAGTTTTCATGTTATTTGAGGGTTTTCAGGTCTCATCTTCTTCTTCTCCAAGCGATAGGATTATAGTCACCATGACTATATGGAATGATTTAGGGCATTTCATCAATCACATTGAGTCTATACCTAAAATCATCCATCATCCCACCTCTGCATGTTGTTATAGTCGACTGGTGCATATTCTAGTCGACTGGTGCATGTGCCAGTCGACTGGAACTTGAGCTAGTCGACTATAGGCTACTATGCACGTTCCAGTCGACTGGAATTGATTACTGTGCTCTTTCCAGTCGATTGGAACATATTATAGTCGACTGGATCCACTTTCCAGTCGACTGGAACATATTATAGTCGACTGGAATTCACTTTCCAATCGACTGGAACATATTATAGTCGACTGGAATTTGGCCTGCTCTCTAATCGGCTAATTTCTCAATCCGTGTAGATCAAATTCACAATACCAAGTGTAATATCCTTTATTATGATGTACCAATGAAACACTTTCATTGTACCATGCTTACCATATATAGTCAAACTATACATGAAACTTGAAATTGATGAATAAACTCTTATTCATTTAGATTTCCAAATAATTTGAGAATATCAAATTATCACTCTAAGTATCTCTAGGTAGTCTACACTTTATCATGACTATTTCGGCACATGTCACAAAAATTGTGACGGCCAAAACAATCGAGATAAGGGAATATACTAACGAGACGCTAATGAGACACATTTGACATCCTAAAATTTTTTGGAAACCTAATTTCAAGAGATTCACTTTGGAAAGCATACAACATCAATATAACACATTTTTAATCATATTAAAAATGATCAAAGGCATTGGAATTGAAAATTACACATTTTCTCATTCCAAACAAAACAGCTCCAGCAACTTTCTCAAAACTGCCAAGCTCTTTGTTTTGCTTGAAAAACTCATTGAAAAAATTTCAATAAATTCTGAGAAAATTACTGATGTTACTAAATGTTCATAACATGATCCATGAATGTTTTCAGGATTTATTTCCAACAAAAACTCATTCAACCTCAGCAACCAAGCCAATGTAGAATCTGTGTTCCTCAACACAGTTATTCCCAGCAGCACACATTAAATTCTCAAATAAATAGTAAATCACCACGAAAACATTTTTCCATCCTTATATACATTCATAAACATCTTAGAGACATGTCGGTGAAAGCAAATCCGAAAAACAATTTTTCTACAATTTATTCTCGAATTTACAAGCATGCCTATTCATTGAATGTGCTCAAACACAGCAATCAGAACATTAGGGAATAAATTAGCAAAACCATATCAAATCACATTGATAAATTCCGGGCTTCCACATACATATGCAACAACATCTTGTGAACATATATGGGCAAGAAAATTTCGAAAACTATATCTCATACTGAATTCGAAATTCAACATATACAACATGTATCATCATCACAAGCTATAGCAACTCCGACCTAGTCATGGTTTCGTTGTTATATACGACACAAGTGGCTCTGATACCACTGTAGGAAAATCCCGGTGTGAGCATCACATGCCCACGGTGCGGAAAACAAAATTTTTTGTTCCGAGACCTTCCCGAAAGCCAGGATCCATGTGTCTATACAACAAACTCAAACTATAACGGCCAAAGGAGACCGTCTCTAACGGTATCCACGCAGAGATCGGAGAACTTAACCGAGACAAACCCTTTGACCCGGGAATAGCTAGAACAAGTTGAAGACTGCTAGATCTTACCTTGTTCTTGGAGAGCTTGGAAACCAACGATGAAGAAGAAGAAGGAGAGCTTGAGAGGTGATGATCTTGATGAATGATGAAGAAGAGATCAAAGCCTTAGGATTTTAGAAACTCTTTCTCAAAACCCACGATGATCTCCTCCTTTCATTTCTCCATATACCTTTCTCAAAGATGAAGAAAAATGAGCATCGTATGCTCTCCATATATTGGAACTCTGTCCAAAACTATTTTACAAATTCTCCGAGACACTCCTATGCGTGTGACCCATTAGGTTTCCGGTTATGTTGGCCACTTAGATTAACACTTAACCTAAGCAAGTCATGAGCGGTATCTAGCAACACATCATGACCCCCAATTGACCGGAAAGTAATTGGTTTGACGAATGAACCTGTATTCATCATGAACCAGATCACGAACCTTTCCATAGACAATTACCGTGCAATTCGTCCTTTCACCATGCTATACCCCACTTGGTTATGAGTATGGGCAATGTGTCAACTCTCACTAGACTGACTAAGTCAAATCTAGTCCAAGTGATATCAGTTCTTGTCCTGGGACTCATTACTTAATATGTCACTGAAGACACTCTTCATGACATATATGCTCCGCCAGAGACTTTCAAGTAATGACCCCGACAAGAGGTCATGGTATCATCTTCGCTATCACGTAAGTGGTGAATCCTCTATTGGCTACTCAATTACCTTCAATACCTCAAGTCGCACTCCAAGCACCACCCTATGAGCGACTCTCAGAAGACAACAAGGAATGGAGTCAAAGCACAAAATCAAGATCCAAGATATCCTCGAGCACCTCAAGTCTAAAGATACTTGCACCATTGCTATGATGAGATTATCACCGACATTAGAATAGGACATCCATGTGATGATCTCATAGCAGTCATCCAATGTACTTACTACCTCTAGTAAGCATCCACATCTCAACCCTAAATATCTCATATTTACAGCTTCGAGATCCACCGCTGATCAAATCAAGGAGTTTGAGATGTGTTAGTCTTTCGGGATTCTAGATGTCCGGCCTCAAGAATCCTATGAGTAGGGATAATTTAGATACTGACATAATTGCACATGATAGGAATCTCAGTAGTATGATCACATCATAATTTCCTTCATGATATGTCATATATCATGGATTTCATTAATTTGCTTACAGATCAATATCAGTTCATAAATAATGAACAGCAAATTAATGAAATATGCCTTTCTTTATTTATTCATAAAGTATGTACATAACTTTGTACAAGACGCGCTAAAGGCGATTGCCTTTAGGGCACTACTCTAACAAAATGATGCCTAAAGATACCTTGGTATTAAAGATATTATCTATTGGTCCAAATTTTTATAAAGATGAATGATATGATGCCTATCATTTCATTACCTTAGGAAAGGCATAACATTTTGCATTATTGTGGATTCTAAGTTAAGAAAAGAATTTTCTAAAGACTTTGAAAATGATATTTAATGTAGAAGAGGAATTGGGATCATAAATATTATTTATAGCCTAGAGGTAGCATTCAAGAAGGGATTTCAAACCTATGCCAAAAAAATCAATTTTTTGTTCTTTAATGTTAGCTCTAGCAAAAAGGAAATCATTAGCTGCTGAAAATTTTGTAAAAATGAAGATAAGCATGATTGAAAGAGGAAAGATAAGATCATTTTATGAAGCATAAAAAGGCCAAAAGAGCAATTTAGCCTCTAAAGTTTACATTGAAATTTGAGTTAGACCCTAACATTTCAAAATGTTCAAAATGAATCATAACATTTGCAAAACGTTCAAAATGAACCCTAACATTTGGAAAAAAAAATCAAAACAACCCTTAACTAGACGAAACAATTGACAAAGTTAGGCCTTCATCAGTTAAATACTAACGTGGATTTTTTAATTTTATTAAAATGGGACCTATAGTGATGATGTGGCATTTTTACTTTATTTTAAAATAAAATTGGGTGCCATATTTATATAAAATGGTGTGTTTTAGTTTATGATTCTTCTTCTTCTCGAATATCATTTACGGCCACAGAGAAAATACCACCTTCTGAAAAACCCTAGATATCCTTCTTCATAATACTACCTCCTTTGTTATCCTTCTTCTATTTCATTAACAACCCATCTAAATTCTTCATGAAACTTCTCATATTCTTATATTAAAAAGAGAACTTTGCTCCCAAAGTAGGAAAAAGTAATCTGCTTTTCATTTGGTAAAGAAGAGAAAAACAGAAAACCACTTGATTTAAGTGTCGCAATCACATCATTCTTCTTATGTCCCTCATCGTTCTTGCAAAACTTCTAAATTATAGACACAAAGAACTCTAATTTCAGTTTTAATACTCTCATAATCTTCCTTATAAAAAATGGTAAAATCAGATCATCCTCAAAAGCACCTTCTCTTCCTTTAGAGCTTTTGCATATTTATTCCAAAAATGCATAAGGCCTTCTCACATATACCTTTATCACTATCCATAAGAATCTCGATAATGCTAGAGTTCAAACCCATATCCAAAAAGTTGTTGCTTTCTTACCAATCTTTGGCTCTAAAATTGTAGAAGAAATAAGCTATAACAAAGTTTTTGTTGCACTCGGGCTAGTTGGCTCCTTGATCAATGAAATCAAAGCTTAGAAAAAAAACCTTCAATCTGGGTCAAAATAAGCATACAGCTTGGTCTAAAGCAAGAAGCTTTTTAATAGCCAAAATTTTGTTCAGTCTTATAGAAAGATCTCCTTTACTCTTCAAAAGCCATACTATTATAATTAAGCACTTCATTGATCAAAGCATACTCTGTCCTTTTACACCTCGTGAAAACGTCCATGTCAAGATTAAAAGTACCCTGTCCAACAACTCTACATGTTTCTTGCTTGCAAATGACTCAAAACAAGCAGATAAAATGTATACACCTTCTTTTTCCCTAAAACATCGATTATTGCATTCACTTTCTGGTCAAGTCGGTCCTACTAGGCCCAAACCTGATCATAACAACCCGTGGGTCGGTCGGTCCATCTTTCAAGGATCAGTCTTGTACCTTTTGGATATGCCAAGCCCAGGCCCAAACAATACATCCATAGCCCGTTCATAGGTGGAAGTCTCCCATGCAGACGTAAAGACTAAAACCTAGCACCCGTTCCATATATAAGGTACGACTCTGCCATAATGGAGGTAGGTAATCATAACCCTAGCTTTCTCTGCATACGACGATCCCACCTACACGAAAGACTGACTTGAGCGTCGGAGGGGCTTATCGGAAAATAACCCCCGACGTGCCTTCTTTGTTTTGCAGGAACCTTCAAGCCAGAATTTTCGTGTTCAGCAGTCAATTCCATGGATCCAAACGGCAACGTGCAGCCATGACTGAATCAGGCTGAACCACTTTCATTTCCCAAATCCTAGATCTTTTCCACAAGTTGAAGAAACTTGTTGTCATCAGTTTGTTGAGTTGCCTCCATAATTCTCTTTAAAGTACTAGAGTATCACTAGAATGCATGGGGTCGGTATCCTTTCGATATCATGAGAACGATTCTCACAACATCAATCCTGAATCATCCTATGAATAGAGTGATTTGGTATTTAATCAAAGTTCCACAACACTATATTAGTAATCGAATATGTCTGATTTCCCAAATAAAGTCGTATGTGATGCTTGTTGATAAACTAACAGGACTTTTCATCAACTCGAGAGAGATGGGACATAAAAAATGAGTAAGGAACACAATTTCCATGACAGAGGAGTAGATGCTATGGGCAGAGAGCTCCTTATATTCAATGTAAATGGGGTTAGAACCTCTGTAAATAGAGAACAAGGTCGTAGTGTTGGTGGTAGGGATTATAAGAGCCAGGGATTTGATGAGAGGGATTATGAAGACGAAAAGATTAATTATTTGTTTGTGAGTTGGGTGTCTTGAGGATTCTGAGATTAATGGGGTTTCTTCTCTATTAAAGATGTAGGAGAGTAAGTAGCTTGAGACTAGAAAGGAATTTTAAATAAGAAAATGCCACACCATCTTTATGGGTCCCACTATATAAAATTTTAAAAAATTCACGTCTGTGAAAAAATGTCACGTTAGCATTTAACTGATGGAGGCCAAACTCTGTCAATTGTTTAGTCCAGTCAGGGGCTGTTTTGAACATTTTCCAAATCATAAGGGTTGATTTTGAACGTGTTGCAAATATTAAGGTTCATTTTGAAAGCTTCAAAACGTTAGGGTCTAATTCAGATTTTAGTGTAAATGTTTGGGGCTAAACTACTCTTTTAGCCAGCACAAAAAGGTTTTATCTTCTCCGAAAACATACATAAAATATTAGTCCTTCTTATATAAGTAGCTAGAAGACTTTTAAAGCTAAAACATCCAAGCATATCTACATCCAACGATGATTCTGAATTGGAAAGATAAAATAATATCATGGAAATCTCTCCAACCACATAGAAGAAAGAGAATCCACTATTGTTAGAACTAGAATCTACTTTTCTGAGAAGTTCATATGATGTAATTTTTGTTAAGTTAGGATTTGGACTTTAAGTCTGCTTATATAAATAAAACCCCTAGGGTAGCAAAAGGGGCATTAAGCATCTTCTATATATCTCATCTTTGTAATCTCCTCTATGAAATAAAAATTTCCTTTCTATAAATACAATTCATATTTTTCATTTATAACCTTATTTTTCTCCTACGTCTTAAGTACATGCCTTAAAGTAGGAAACAAATTAAGGTTATGTTGGACCTTATAGAAGGGGTGTCAAAAGTAATTTCCTTACTAAAAGTTTGAAGCTGGAACGGTCATTAAAAAACACAACAAAAACCCAGTAATGTTTTATATGGAATAGATTTAGACTATTTAGAATCTATAAATGAGATAATTACATGCCTCTTTTAAAAGTCATTAATATTATAAAAATAATGATAAATGTAGAGGATGAAGATTTGCTATGAATCTCTTTAATTTTTTGTATTATTAATGGCTTAGATATGATAAAATCTTATATCTTCATGTAATCATACTTTTGTTTAATGGGTTTTGATTTGGCCTCTATATTGGTATCAAGAATATGATATCTTAATACAAACTATACTAGATATTATATATCTAATGTCATGCCTATGTATAAAAATGTATGGAATCATTCATTACAAATAATTAATACCTACACTTTAAATAGGTATGTCACAACTAAATGCAATGCTTATCATGTCTCGTTATAAAATATGCTAAGATACTATACATATAATGAGATATCCTTTTGTAAAAAATATATCATTGTACATTATAGATAAGTGACATATACACTTTAAAATTAGTATACTATGATCGAAAAGTAAGGAAATCATACTTCAATATAAACTATACTAGACAATATGCATCGAACAACACACCCAAACCATCATTCAATACAGATTAGTAACATCTACACTTGAAAAATGGGAATAATATGATTAATGTGAAGAATATCATACCTCAATAAAAATTATATTTAATGTAAACTATATTAAGATAATATACATCTAATAATATGATTACAAACAAAAAATATCATCATTTATTATGGATAAGTAGCACTTAAACTTTAATTTTGGGAATATCATGATTGCACATAAACAATACTAAGTATTAATGCACACCCTATTTGACTATATACATCCTACACTATGCGTAATGATAAAATATCTATTATTTATTTACATATTGGTAACACATTCACTTATCTAAATACAAATTTTGAAGGACACAGATTGGTAAATGCTTGGTTTTAAATAGTTTTCATTAAAAGTTATGTTAGAGATGGTTACTCATATGGTCAATCATATTCATGTTAGAAATTTTGAGGGGACAATACGAATGATATAGATTGGCACATAATTATGTAGCAAATCATTTTCTCAAATATTTTTTTCGACATTAATAAATACATTTCTATATTGCTAAACTTGTTCATGTTAGAATTTTTAAAAGCACAATATAAAGGACATGGGTTGATACACACCGACATACCATGCTCTGTTTGTTAAGGGTTTTGTTGGACACAACTAACTAGATATCTATATGGTGAAATATATTCTTGTTATAATTTTTTAGTAGGCTATACGAAGGAAACATATTAAAACATACTTGTACCTATCATTGTAGATAGAGTTTCTCTGTCATATTAACTATTTCTACGGAATGAAAATTAGTTATAATCTAGAAATATTTCACCATAAGCGATATATATCTTGAATATTGAACTAATGGTAGCTGAACGATTGTAAATAACTTTTCATATATAAGTGTTATTGTTTTTAATGATTTTCATTGAATATATTAATGGAAATGCTTTTGATCCTATCATTTTATATGCATTTGAATTTTAACATTAGCATCAAAGCTAGTAATAAAGTGCATTCTGATTGAGATCAAGATTGTTGTTCTTGACTATTCACAATTGAAGAAATTTTTAAAAGATAAGTGTCAATTATCTTTAATGATTTATGAAAAGATAATCTTTCATTATTCATGTTGGAATATGATTTTAAATTTTAATGTAAAACAAAATTAAAAGACTTGAATATCATAAAATTGACAAACGATGACTTTGTCTTGTCTCAAAAATTATTTGAACCATTGTTGGTTTACATCTGAAGTTTAGTGAACGATTGAACAAGTTCAACGAGTGTTCTTATGCTTTTGGAAACATACATTAAACACAATATAGAAGAAACAGGTTATATTTTTTTTCTTTTGTGAAAATCCCTATCTAAAACCATCTCCTTAGGGCATCATCAAATCTCCATATTTATCTTAATTTTGATAGTTCATTTATCACAATTTTTTTGTTTACTTGTTTGAAAATTTGTGTAGAAGAAATTTCTCATCAAATTATTAGTTTATTTTATTGATTCTCATTTATTAAATTCTAAATTGTTTATTAATATTCTATTTATTAATTTGAATAAATACATATACATTGATTTAAAAGCAACTAATTTTTCGTGGTCTTATGAGTGTTATGCTTTTGTCTTATCTCGTGTTAATATACACTATAACAAAGTAGGGAAAGGGCTTTGTTTTTTTGCTACTAATTGAAAATCATAGCTAAAGGTGACATATTTTTAAAAATCATCATTAAAAGGTTAACTTTTAGTGACTTTCTAAAATAATAAGTAAAAGGTTGACTTTTTACTACGATTTCAAAAATCATCGTCAAATATCGACCTTACGATTTCAGTAAAATCGTCACTAAAAGTTAACCTTTTGGTGACAATTTTTGGTCAAGCAAAAAAAAAACAAATTTGGCAACAAATTAAAGAAATGTCACCAAATATTTGGCCTTTTGCGACGTAAAAGGCGAATTAAAACGATTAATTGGTGGCAATAAAGGTTAGCAACGATCTTAAAGTGTCGCAAAATCCAGTATTAATGAACAAAAATGATGATTTATCATTTACAAAACCTAATATCGACTTTCTCCTAGCATCCTCCTCTCCCACACCTTTCAAGCCTCCTTCCTCCACCATCCTCCTCTTTCGCATTTCTAGCCTCCTCCTTCACGATCCTTCTCTCTAGTGTTTCCGGCCTCCTTTACTGTCCTGCTTTCTCTCCTTTTTAGCATCCTCCGCACCATCCTCCTCTCTTGCATTTCGAGCCTCTTCCAACGTCCTCTTTGCGTTTCCAACTCCTCCTCGCGTTTCTTGCCTCCTCGTCATGTTCTTGCCATTGCCTTCCAGTCGTCCTATTACAACCTCATCTTCGTGTTCCAACCTCTCTCCAATTCATCATCTTCACTACATTTTCAAGTACCCATTTACCGTATAGTTTAGATAATTTAACGAAAATGATTCATTTTCACTCAGTCTTTTCATTTCTTGTCTCTATTAATTTGGTGGGTTCTTTTTCAATTCCTTCCTAGTAACAACCAGTCAGTTGTTTAAATAGAAAGAAAGATGGTGACTTTTTTGGAGATGGGATCTCACTGCCCTTCTACATCTTCAAAATCCATTTTTTATTGATACCCATTTTCATTTTTTCACTAATTGTTCAGGTATTACCATTTTAGTGCCTGGATGACCTTATTTTTTTCTTTTTTGTATGGGTCCTATGGAACAAGAAATTGAGGCTCTCATTTTTGGGAACTGAGTTGGATAAGAAAGAAGATCCATTTACAACTGCAATTTGGGTTTTTTTTCATTGTGCAAGAAAATCTACTCAGTTAAGGAATTATGCAAGAAAGAAGATCTACTTACTTATGGGTGGATGTTTAAGAGTTGTAATTTTGAAAAGAGCACAAAAAGATTTTGATATTATCAGCACTACTAAACTTCAATAGGTTTTTGGTGGATTATGTGTGTTAAAAGACTTTTTCCACAGTTATACTTCTTATATACCAGTACTTGTGATTATTGGATGAATGAGATTTTATTTTTTCCACATAATGTACCATGGATCAAAGAGCAATTTTTTTTGTTCTATGATCGTTAGATAGAAGTTTCCTATATGCAAGGTGTTTATGAAAGATTCAACAGTTAGGTCTAGTAGTGTGTTGTGGTTTGAATGATTCCTTTTTTTGTCATTTCACCTTTTCTAGGTAGTGCAAACATTATCTTAGTGATTCTAGCTTGTACTTAAGTGTAACTGATTTTCATGCTTGCATAGGTGTCTAGCTTTGAAATAGTAGCACTTGTTGATGGACATGAAAAGGTTTGTTTCAAGATCCTTTTCATAGTTTACGTAGTTATTTGTAAAGGATCATTGTTAAAGTGATGGCTAAAATTTTTGGGCTTTCTCACTTATGTGACAAAATTTTAAAGTTGTTAAACGTGAATTTTTAGTTTAGATCTTATAATCTAATATGTAATTAAGGGTGGTTCTGCCGGATTCAGGTTGAACGGTGCGTTGCCGTTTGGATCCATAAGTTGGCAACCTTCTGCGTTGTTCTTCGACGTAAATATACCTGCAAAACAAGGAAGACTCGTCGGGGTGATGTCCCGATTAGCCCTCCGACGCCAAGTAAGTTTTCGGTGAAGGTGGGAATCGATCTGTAGAAAAACAATTAGGTTATGATCTCGCACTGATTATGGGAGAATAATACCATATATACGATTATGCAATTAGGTTTAGGTCTTTACGATTTCAGATGGGAGACTTTTTTCAACCGATGGGCGAAAAGGGGTATGGGCATTAGGCATGTGGATCGATCTTCGATGATTGGACCGGTCGGCCCATGTGTCGTCTCGATTTGGATCCGTGTTTCAAGACGGCCGACCGACCATAAGCCCCCTACTCCGGAGAGTCGAGCGAAGAGAAGGGTCGAGGAGTATGTAGAGGTTTTATAGCTTGGTCATAGGATCGACTCGGGGTTGGGACGATCGGTTGAGTCTTCGAGGCATAGCTAAATCATTGGTCACTAAATGGAATGATCGATCGACGGCAATGCTATTATAGCCCGACCGGACTACCGGTAGTTTAATTGGTCGGTCTTGACTAGTTGTCTCCATTAGCGGTAGCGTGAAGGCATTTGAGGTATTTATTATTCGACGGCGCACGCCGTCGACAAATTTTCGAAATTTGAAACGATCGTCTTTGTAGTCGTTACCCACCGTCCTCACGCCCTTTCAACTGCTCGCTTCGTCCGGATTTCGATTAACCCTAATTTGTCTCCGCCCGGATCGTGCCACGGTCCAAGAGTAGCTTTGATTCTCTCCACGTGTCGAGCTTTGGTTGGATCCTAATTCGAGAGTTTTCCTTATAAACGTTTGGAGTAAGCGGACGATTTGTTTTCTTCGCACTCATTTCGTTCTTGTCGCCTTCGCTTTCCTCTGCTTTTTCCCTATTCTCATTTTTGAAGTTGTCTTGGCGTCGCTCAAATTTCCGATTCTCTACCATTAAATAGGTACGCCCTTTCCTTCATTCTCCTCTTCTAAATTTCTCTTAGAAAGCATGTCATCTAGCGGTTCTCTGGTGGGGTTTCTCCAAGTGATTCTCATTGACGGAGGTCGTCGGAGGTTATGGTGAGGTGGCGGTGTCGAGGTTAGGGTATGTCAAGAGATTACAACAAGGAATGGAAAGATGGGTGATAGTAAAGGAGTTGCCCAATGGTAAATCCAAGATATCCGTATGAGTCGTCGGTCGATCCCCAGAACAAGATCTCTGGAATGGGAGCCTAGGTTGGCTTCGAGAATGAGGGAGTCAGCAGCAGAGATGGGTGGATTGCCGTCTCGAGTATTTCTTTTCGATCGGAGGCTTGAGATTACCAGATGCGTGCGATCGAGACGAAGTGCGCTAACTATCATTGAGGCCGAGTCGATCCTCCGAATGGGTGGCGTTTCATTAATGGACTTGTCATTGTTGTGCCACCAATTCTACCGTCCGCCTCTGCTAACATCTTGCGCCACTTCGAGGATGAGCCGAGTTCGAGTTCGGGGTGGCATCCCTTCCTAATGTATAAGGATGGTAGATCGCCAAATTTAACGTCTGTAAAATTTCCGACGGAGAACAAAATACTTCTTCGTGAAGCCTCCGGGCTTCTTCCGAGTCCCAGTAGTGGAGGTATCCCTGCCGAGCGATGGAATGACTCATCGAGTCTATTCCTTTCTGTGGAGGAACGGAGGTAGTTAACCGATAAAGGAGCTTCACAAGATAACTTCGCTCGGCCATCTCGGGGCATGGCGGGGGCCTCTACCAACTCTCTCGATTGACCCCATGTTGGTTGGCCACTAGAAGAGGGAACCGCCTTTGGTCAATTCTCATGATTGATTTATCTTCTTTATTCAGAGGTTTTGGTTCGGTTTTAACCTATTTCCTTTGTTTGGCAAATATGGTCAAAGTTAATACATTTCCGGCCCCCTAAGTCCGCCAGGTGGTAAGCGTAAGGTTGCGGTTCCTGGGGCTAGAGTACAAAGGAGAGGGAGAGGCTAGTTCGCGGGTTGCTCGACCCATTGCTTCCGGCAACAGGATGTTCCTCTACCATCCTCGAACCATTGGCGGCGCTTCATTGTAGTCGCCCCGCCTTGGCCCAAGCATGGTTGTAATCGAGAAAGAGGAGGAGGCTGAATGACCTCTTAAAAGGAGGAGAGGGGCCCGGGTAACTGACTCGCCTTCCCCTGTGGACGACCGATCTCCCAGTTCCCCCGTAGCCGACCGATCTCCTTGCTCTTTGTTGGTTTCTTGTCCTTCGGTGGTCGACCAATTTCTCCGTCCTTCGGGCCAACTCAAGGAAAAAGGGAAAGCGGGTGACGCGAGGGTCGTGGAGTCTCGATCAAGTCGCCTAGGACTCTCAACTACTGACGTCGGCGTTGTCCGTCATATCATGGAAAGGATTACTCCTCCCGTGGACGAGGAGAAACTTGACCAAAAGAGCAATAAGGACATGGGGTCTCTACTCTTGCGTACTTGCCTAAGGAGCTCAATGATGTCGTTCGAGGCGGCGGCGTTTGGATGTTACGGGACCGTGAAGTTCAGACCTTCAAGAGCAGATGCAAGCTCAAGGACGAAGCCAAGGTAGAGGAGAGAGACCTTCAAAGCTCGTAATTCTTCTTTAGAGGAAGAGAAGAAGATTCTGGAGGAGGTGGCAAGTGTTTTGAAGGCCCAAGTTGACACGGGAGGAAGAGATGCGCGCCATGAGCTCGGCTCACGAAGGAGGAGGTCGAGAGGTTAAGGCGATGGCAAAGTGAGGAGCAAGCTATCCGAGGAGTATCTGATGTGCGGGGTAGTGGGAGCCTGAGAGGTGTCAAGGAGAAAGCCTCCGAGACCATGCCCAAACCGAGGAGATGTTGAGGAGGGTGCAAGCTCCGTGAAGGAACAAATGATTGAGGCGATCCTGCGGTGGCAGAGGCGATTCTTGCGGGACGAGTGCTTGAGTACTCCTGCGCGACCGCCCTCATGATCCTCAAGAATTGTTATAACGCCCACGTTCTCGAGGATCGGATGGTCCTTCGCTCGAGAACTTTGCCGAGCCGCTGCTTCCTACCGCTCTTGACCTTCTCTGAGGAAGTGACGAGAGAGCTCTGGAGGAGCGGGCCCGGTCCCGAATGAAGAGCTGGACCTTAACTCGGCCGAGGAGGACGAGCTTCCTCCCGATGATGCTTACGTCCCCACTTCGACTTTCCCTCCCGATTAAGGGCTTCCCTCAGATACTCCCGGGTATTCTCCTCTACGGAGTTTTGAAGCTCACTGGTCAAGCTTGTGACTGTGGGCCACTTTATCAATACAATCTTTACCTTTGCTTCATTTCTTTTCGATGTCTCTTCCGTATTCATACTCTTTACTTTCAATGTATGTTGAGTTACGATTAAATTGCTCATAGTCGGTACCGATTTCAAAGTCGACGATAGTAGAGTTCGATTCGGGTCCCAGGATCTCGCTTGGCGACCGACCGATCAAATCGACCTTTATGGAGAATGCCGCAATGGCGATGGCGAGGACCCGTGGATCTCATCTGGCGACCGACCGATCAAGTCGACTATGGAAGAATGCCGCAATGGCGATGGCGAGGACCCAGGATCTCGTCTGGCGACCGACCGATCAAGTCGGCCTATGGAGAATACTGGGCAATGGCGATGACGAGGATCTAGGATCTCGTCTGGCGACCGACCAATCAAGTCGGCCTATGGAGAATGCCGCAATGGCGATGGCGAGGACCCAGGATCTCGTCTGGCGACTGACCGACCAAGTCGGCCTATGGAGAATGTTTGGCGATGGCGATGTGAGGACCCAGGATCTCGTCTGGCGACCGACCAATCAAGTCGGCCTATTGAGAATGGAGGCGATGGCGATGGCGAGGACCCAGGATCTCGTCTGGCGACCGACCGATCAAGTCGGCCTATTGAGAATGCCGGCATGGAGATGGCGAGGACCCAGGATCTCGTCTGGCGACCCGACCAATCAAGTCGCCTATGGAGAATGCCGCAATGGCGATAGTTGATTGAATTTTTATTCTTTCACGCATAATGGAGCTTTACATCGCCGAGAAATCAAAATCGCTTTATTGATGATAACAAAGGTACGGGCCGTTAAAAACCCGTTCTGGCAGAACAGAAAAGGTTCCCCGCGCTGCATACAAAATGGTAATAAGGAAGATTAACTAAAATAACACTTATCTATTGGTAGAAAGCCTTCAAATTTCGCGAGTTCCAAGGTCTCAGAGAATCTTCCTTTCTCATCACGAGGATGTAAGAACCATGCCCGACTTGCTTAATCACCGATAGGTCCTTCTCACGTCGCCGAGCTTTCTGGATGCTTTCCACCGCTTCGGCTGTAGGACGCACCCACTACCTTTACATCGCTCGGCTTGACCTTCGTTATAGAACTTGGTCGCCTTTTGCCTGATGGCTTCTGAACGAGCGGCTGCCCTTTCTCTATCCTCGCTAAGGAGAACGAGCTTTGCTCTGCGGGCTTCATCATTCCGCTCTTCTTCATAGCCCGACATCCTGTGATTGTGCAATGCCGCTTCATCGAACTGTGGCTTCGCTTCAAGGTCATCCTGAACGAGGTCTCCCCTGTGGCTCCGTTCGGTGTGGTTCTATATGCCCACAATACTTGTGATATTTCTTCCACCTAGGTCTTTTATCGCCCAGCGCTTCGAGGGCGCCATTATCTTTTGTTGGTGTTCTCCATGAGACCGTTGCTTTGGGATGGGCTATCAAGTCAACCAGTAGCTTGATCTTTAGTCGGTCGCAGAAATTTAAACTTGCATTTGTCGAATCGTCGACCATTATCTCGTGACTAACACCATAGGCATCCCAAGCGGCATAGTATTTTTTTAATGAAACTTTCCATCTTCCCTCGGTGATTGTAGCGACAGATTCCGCTTCTACCCACTTGGTGAAATACCCATCGCCACTATCAGAATTTTTTTTCCCGGACCGAGAGGAAAGGCCCCGAGATATCCATTCCCCATCGAGCGAAAGTGGATAGGATGGCTCACGATTTGTATTCGCTTCGATTTAATTTGGTGGGACAGTCTTTGCTTTCTCTGGCAGCCTCACATCTACGACCTTTTCCCGACAATCTCTTCTCATTTTCGCCAAGGTACCTCGTCGATCAATCGGTGAGCCAACATTCGCCCCTATGTGATTTCGCGACATCCTTCACGGACTTGACCATTGCTCGCTTTCGGCTTCTTCCTCATTCAAGCATCAAGCGTGACGGTCGTAGGACCTCTTATACAGAGTGCCGTTAATCATCGTGTACTCGGCGACCTTTATTCTTAGTTTCTTGGCTTTCGATCGTCTTGGTTGTTTTCCTTCTAAAAGGTATCTGTAATTGGTTTCATCCAACTCGACCGACCAAGATTTACGTTGAGAGCTTCTCGCTTTCTTAATGCTAGTCGATCAAGTCGCTCGACTGAACGCTATTTATGGCATCACGGTGGAAGCCATTTTCGAGAGCGCATCCGCTTTAGCGTTTGAGTTTGTTCTATTCTGCTGATTGAGTACTGCTTGAAATTGCTCAACTCCTGTTTTACCAACTCCAGATACTTGATCATGTTGTACCCTTTGGCCTCATACTGCCAGGTGACTTGGCCGACTACCACTTGGCTGTCACTATATATCTTCAGGTGCTTCACCTCCATCTCCTTGGCGAGTTGGAGGCCGGCTATCGAGCCTCATATTCGCCTCGTTATTGGAGGCTTTGAATTAGCCAAGGAGTACTCCACCTTTTCTTCCAAATGCTACCGACCAAAGACTACTCCCGCTCCGCATCCCTCAAGATTGATGATCCATCAACAAACAAGCTCCAAAGGGAACCGCGCTCATCCTTCGAGCTCGGTTGGCTCATCTGCGATGAAGTCTGCCAACACCTACGCTTTAATGGTCGTGCGGGGCTTGTATTGTATATCGAACTCTCCCAGTTCTACCGCCCATTTTATCAGCCGACCCAAAGTTTTGGGCTTTTGAAGGCACTGTCTGAGGGGTTGGTCGGTCCATACCTCAATAGTATGACTTTGAAAGTAAGGCCTCGACTTTTCGGTCGCCATTATCAAGGAGAGGCGAGTTTCTACGGGCGATATCTCGTTTTCGCCCGGCCAACACTTTGTCGACATAGTGGACGGTGTCGCCGCTTCCTTCCGATCGGATAAGTACCGCTGTTGATCGACCCCTCCAGAATCGCCAAGTATAAGATCGATTCTCCCTTCTACCTAGGGCTTTGCGAATAGGCAATGGACAAGTATTGCTTTAAGTGTTGGAAAGCTTTTTCGCACTCATCCAACCATTGAACCGGGTCATGTTCACTTTCCTCGTGACTTTGAAAACGGAAGGCACTTGTCTCTAGTCCGAGATGAACCCGCCAACGAAACTATCCGACCGGCCAATATCTCAACATCTTTCGTGCATTGCGACGAAGGCATCTCGATGACGGCCTCAATCTTCTCTGGATTAGCTTCGATTCCCACCGAGTGATCATAAACCCTGTGAATTTTCCTGATGCCACCCCAAACACGCATTTTTCCGGGTTTAGCTTCATCTCGTAATTTATTCAAGGTCCGAAGACTTCGAGATCTTATACATGCTCACAGACGCCTTACTTTTGACCACCATATCGCCTACATAAACTTCCACAGCTCACCTAACTGCTTTTTGAAGACTTCGTGACGAGCCGCTGATAAGTCGCCCAAGATTTTTCAAACCGAAAGGCATTACTTGGTAGCAATATGTGCCTCGATCGGTTATGAAGGCGATTTTTCTTCGATCCTCGGGCTCATTTGGATCGATGATGCCCGAGAAAGCATCCAGAAGTCGAGTAGTTCATGGCCCGAGGTGGAGTCTACTACCGGTCGATCTTAGCAAGGGAAGTCAGTTTTGACATGCTTTGTTCAAGTCGGTGAAATCTATGCACATTCTCCACCGCCGTTCTTCTTTTCACCAACACAACATTGGTAAGCCACTCGATATTTGACCTCTCTTGATGAAACCGCCTCCAAAGAACTTCGCTACTTCCTTCTCGATCACTTCGTCGCTCCTTCATCGTGCTATCGCTTCTTTTGTCTCGATCGGCCATAGCCATGTCGAATACCGAGGAGTGCGATGCGATCGATCGAGAAATTTGGGCATGTCGCTCGGTACCTAAGCAAAATCGACTTGTTTTCTACCAAGCGATCCAGGATTCTTTAACCAGTCCTCTCGCATTTCTAACCTAGGTTTGTGAACTTAGAAGGATCGGCTTCATCCAAGACGACCCGCTGCGTTTTTCTATCGGGTTCAATCTCCGTCTCTTCGCCGGTTCTTACATCAAGAGAACTCACAAGACTACCGCCTGCCTAATGTTTTAGTCTCCGCTAAATAACATTCCTGGCGATTCTCTGTTGACCGACAAGGTTCTACCCGTGGGGTGTCGGAACTTCATAACTTGGTAGTAAGTGGAGACGACCGACCGAGGGTATTTTGAGTAGCTCGCCTGATTATTGCATTATATGCCCTTGAACTTGACGACTGTGAACTCAACGCCCTTTCTATCCGACATGGTTTCGCCAAACTTCACCTACAAATACACCCGGCGAATGGGTAGCCGACGCTCGGTTACTCCTTTAATGGGCCGTCAGAGGTAATAGTCGCTCTCTGTACCTTCATTTGCTTCAAGGCCTCATAGATAAAGAATCGATCGAGCCGCCTGTGTCAATCATTACCCGCTTCACCTCAGATCCGCCCATATTCGGGATTTACTACGAGGGCATCGCCATGAGGGCAACTTACTCCATCGAGGTCGGACTCATCAAATGATATCACCCGCCGCTCTCCTTGGCTTTTTGGTGTATGAGTCTTTGTCGATTGCTTGGCATATCTTTTCTTCCTTTAGTGGTGGATCCCTACGCATTTCCGCCTAAATATCGATTGATGACCCCAAATGGTCGGTCTTCTTCACGCCAAAGATTTCGTCGTTCCTTTCCTCGACCGCCTCTCTCTCTTCTCGCTTCATCATCTCAGATTTGTGTTCGTCGCCTTCATTTCGCTATTTCGATTTCGTATATTCGCCTATTGTCGTCCGACCCGCTTTATGATCGGCATTTTGTTCGTGTTTCACGAACCGCCTAACCTTCCTTTGAATGAGGAGTTCGATCTCTTTTTCAATCGCCAGCAATTTTCCAGATCGTGACCGACTCTCTCGTGGAAACGCAATACAAGTGGGGTTCCGCCCTTATAAGGGTCTTCATTTTTCCGGCCTTGATAGTTTCCCATCCGCTCTCACACCGCCAAGATTTCGTGATATGTCTTGTTTAGTGGAGTGAACTCCCGCCGATATCCTCGTCGATCGGTCGGCCTTCTCCACTCGACCGTTTTTTTTGCCAGGCGAATTCGTGCGCCTATCATTTGGCGGCGATCATCCGTCCGACGCCAGATTTTCAGCACTTCTTCGTCGAATGTACCTATCCGCCTGTTTCTTATTTCTGAACAGACGGGCCGATCGAGGGCTAACGACTTCTTGAACTCCTCGTCCTCAGATATTCATGAGCGCCAAGATGGACGAGCAAGTAAGGTCGGGAACCTCGACCGTTTCATTGTTGAACCGGTGATGAACTCCCATGAACTCTCATTCCTCCTCGTGAGTCAGATCACTTCCAAAGTCGTTTTACGGCCGCCACTCGTGGCGAATCGATTCAGAATAACTCCTTGAAATCTTCGAACAAGTGACATACCGAGGGCAATTTGTTGAACCATCGCCGAGCTCCCTCTTCGAAGGTCAGCAGAAAGCCTTACATTCGATAGCGTCCCCGACACAATGTAGGTTCATCATGGACCGAAGTGCCGCAGTAGTCCAGGGTCGGCCTTCCTGTATTTTTCGTGGGTCGGTATTTTTGTGCCGAAAATCGAGGCTATCCAAGATCTCGGAGTAAAGGGAGAGTCAGATTGCACCGTCGGGTGATCTAGACGAAGCTCATACCGCGTTAATCCGATCGCCCACGATTTTTCTAGGTTTTGTGTCCGTGGCGATCGATCATCACTTTGGTTTGTCGCGAACTCGTCAAGCAGACGTCTGTTGTCATACTACCGGACCGCAGGATCTGGCGAATCAACAGATCGGTTGCTTCCTCGATATGTTTTTCGTCGACGGAGTGCGCAATTTAATAGGTTCTCAGACTGATCGGTGTCAAGATTCGTGTATCTTTGGGTGCGACGTTATCCTCCACACCACGCCCGCTTCTTCCTGCTCCAAGGTTCGAGGTTCTTTGCTGATCGTTAGATCGAGGATTCCGTGGCGAGAGGTACGCGGCAAAGCAGATAATTGCAGCAACCGCAAACCTAGACACAGATCGCTGTGGTCGCGACAATGGCTACATCGAAATCGTCGCCGCCACCGGCCGATTTGTGGTGGTTCGACGTGGTTTCAAGTCGGCCCCACGGTAGGCGCCAATTGGTTCTGCCGGATTCAGTTGAACGGTGCGTTGTCGTTGATCCATGAGTTGACAACCTTCGCGTTGTTCTTCGACGTAAATATACCTGCAAAACAAGGAAGGCTCGTCGGAGGTGATGTCCCGATTAGCCCCTCCGATGCTCAAGTAAGCTTTCTGGTGAAGGTGGGAATCGATACAGAGAAAAACAAATTAGGTTATGATCTCGTACCTCGATTATGGGAGAATAATACCTTATATACGATTATGCAGCTAGGTTTAGGTCTTTACGTGTTTGCATGGGATACTCTTTTCAACCGATGGGCCGAAAAGGGGGTATGGGCATTAGACGCAGGACTGATCTTCGATGATTGGACCGGTCGGCCCATGGGTCGTCTTGACTGGATCCGGGCCCAGCACGGTCGACCCGACCAAAGGGTAAACCTTATGCTCCAATAACAAAAGCACATATCAAAAAAAATTTGTGAATGTTCATAAGCAAGCTTGTTGAATATAGAGATTGTTAGTTTGGAACAACATTTGGGTTCATCAAGCATTAGTCTAAAACAAATTGGATATAACGATATCGTATTATTCTTCTTCCTTTTATATCAAATAAATTAGATAATTATGGTTAGACACTTTCTTATGTTTCATGTACAAAGGTGTTAAAGGCATAAGGAAGGATTGGATAAACCGTAAATATGGTTATTGGAGGTACAAACACAGATGATTATACCAACGAGTGGCTCACTTTATATCAGAAGGTAACTATTGTTCAATTCATTGATTCTAGCTTCTTGTAAATTTGTCATCTCATTTACCTTTGTATGGCTTGAATTTAAGTACAGATATATTGCTTATGCTAAGTATGAACTTCAGAAGCTTACAAAGATATTCCACATAAACATCTTTGGGCAAATTTCTTTCCGATTCCATCACGATTAGTTATTATTAAGCTTTGTTATTGCTTCTGTTATGTTCTCTACTTTGGATGATGGGAAGATTATGAAAGGCCTTGATGGGGTTCCTAATGAAGGTTCAGTTTTAATAGTTGGTTACCACATGTTGATGGGACTTGAAGTTTATTCCCTGGTTGAAAGGTTTTTAGGGAAAAGAAGACAGTGATACATGGTAAGACGCATCCTAATGCGCTTCTTGGCACCTTTGAGAATTTATATGATGAATTTCTTTGTTGGATTGGATCAAACCTAGCTAGTTGTCTTCGTTATGTTGTAACTTTTTTGTAATCTTAGCATTTATAATTTGTAAACTAATTTTTGTATTTATTATTTTGTCTATAAGAATTGTTAAGGCTGTAATTAAAATCTTGTATACAAAGAATATTCTTTTGTTAGTATAATTTAATGATATTTTACTTTTCATATACAATGCTTTATATTATCAATTATTTTGTATAATAAATTAACAACAAAAATCTAAATATTATATACAATTATATGGATTAAAATGTCACAAATAATTATAATTAACATGGTATAACATTTTGTAAAATACATATTAAAAATTTGGCTACATTTTACAATACTAAATTAAAAATATTTGGTTATGTTTTCAAAATATAGGTAAAACCTTTTGGTTACATTTTTAGAAATGTAAATAAAACCTTTGGCTACATTTATGAAAATGTCGCTAAAAATATTTAGCTACGTTTTTTAAAACATAGCTAAAAACTTTTGGCTACGTTTTTCAAATTTTTAACTAATAATTTTTAACTACTAAAACAAAGTAGCTAAAATGTATTGTTGACGATTTCTTAAAACGTCACTAATAGTTTTTCTCTACGAAAATAAAACGTAGGAAAAAACCTATTAGTAACGATTAAAGAAAACTGTCAACTATAGTTTTCAGCTATAAGGATTTGGTGACATTTTTGGTGGCGAATGTAAATCATCACTAATCACTAATAGTGATGATTTTGGGATTTTTAGTGACGATTTTTTAATAGCCAAATGTGGTTTCTGTTGTAGTGATAGTCACATCTTGCAAAACTTTTCCAATGGCTTTTTTCTCGTTTGGCTTTAGTGAATTTCATTGGTAAATGATGTATACTTCCTCCTCCTCCAACCTAGCAGATTCATTAAACCTTATGAATTTAATGGAAATAGGGAAGAGGTCTTCTTATATCTTTTATGCAAACTCTTACACAACTAATCCTATTCAATGTAGTTATGTTTCTATCCATACAAACAAGTCATCCTAAGAAACTAATCGTGTAATTCAAGCCTAACATATTTTAGAACTCCAACAAAATATTGTGGAAGTATACCCATAAAGAAATCACCTTTATCTTAGTTCTATCCAAAGACTTCCCTGATTTCCACTTCTAAATTATCTTTGATCTTTTGTTAAGGTCCATGAACTAGAGTTTTGAGAGCACTTATCTCACTTTGTGAACCTGAAAGAGGAAGAAGTTCTCTTCAATCACCAGGATCTTTTCCAAGCTAAATGTACTCCAGTTTAGCTCTGTCCAAACTTTCAATAGTTGGAATGAAGGCCTCTTATTAGAAAATATCATAAAATACTCCAAGTTTTTGGCTCATCTAAAGACTCTCACTCTCAATACTTCTAAGAGCGGAGCGACCACATTATTGTCAAAATGGTCAAAATTGAATCTGAAAGGACCATAAGAAGAATAGTCCCCACCACCTAAGACAATGTCCTTTTGCAAATTTAGGTGAACTTTGGTTGGTATAGGAAGGTGAAGAATTGGCAAGAGAATAGTTGGGGAAGAGGAACTATTTGTCCAACCAACCCTTCAATGCTTGAATTTTCAATTCCAAAATTTTGCTTTGTAATTCTTCAAAATTCACTTAAATGCTCTAATACTATGAACAATTTGGTAAACAAAGGGTAGCTTAGCTAGTAAGAGAAAACCAAAGGGATTATGGAAAAACATTTGATTATCATTATACAAAGAAAACAAATTACAACGCTTTGGATATATAGAAAATGTAAAAGATAAATAGCTGCTCCGACTAACACACTAATTGTTGGGCCCGGGCCCCGGATCCCCGATTCCCAAGGCGGCCTCTCGGGCTGCGTCATCACCGGGCGCCCCATAACGTCGGACCCGATCCCAACATTTATACATATACATATACATAGTTCGATCATAATTCACACATAATCATTCTCATACAATCCAGCACTTACACATGCATTTAAATCATGAAATAAACTCATGTCAATACAACCTGAAGACATTTAACAAGTGTTCAAAATCATCCAAAATACAAAATAAGTTTCAATCCAAAAATACATGAGAATGTTCTATGATAATATGATTGGAGGGCCAACCAAAATACGAACTTAATACAAAACTCCTAATTAGCTCGAAGTTTTCGATGCCTCGCAAGATCAACAGTCGGCCTGTTCTGCACCTGATGAGGGAAAGTAATTGGTTGAGCTATACAGCTCAGTGACTAATATAATTATAGACATCGGCAACTAACACAAGTCCCAGCATATGAATGTATATATATTATATCTATATAGACATCAATTCAAGCAATCACATGATACTCGAACAATTTATGCATTCAATATACTTAATTCAATTCATAAATATGTCACAAAGCGTTCACAATGAACAATTCACATATGCAATGCACATCACAATGGCTCGAGGGTTCCATGGAAACAAAAGGGAGAAACCAAAGTTTACACCCTGAACGAAATGAGTCCATTCGGATCTCATAGGCCACAAGCGGGCAGCCGGGAGAAGGCTCTTGTCTACGTGCATGTGAAGAACGAAATGGTTCCACTCTCGCCCAAACAAAAGCACATAATCATGCTCATAATCATTTTATCATATGATATGCTTTCAATCTTTCATTTGTTCAAAATGTCATGACCGAAGTCTAGGCATAACATGCTCAGAATCAAAATGTAATGCTATCAATTCTTATGATTCTTTCAAAATATATGAACTCACAATCATTCAATTCATCACATTTAAACATGCATAACATATAACATATATTCATACATAGGCAAGAAATTGCCTAGTCACACAATAACTATAAGTATATTACCCACCTAAGATCGCTCGAGTAGTCGACTCACTGGTGTCCTTCCTCTTGCGATGAAATCGGGTCAGCTTGGTTTCCTAAAACAATCAAGTTTTCATTCGATCAGTATCCACAGAAAATAATCACAGCTTGGAAAGCCAAAATAAAGCATTAAAAATCTACATTCGACTTCCTCATAAAATTTGAACCCTTACAGACTAATTCCGAACTTCCCTTCTTCATAGAACTTGTAGTACTTGAGCTCTAGTTCATAATGAATCCAAAATCATCTCAATTGGACATCTACACCAAAAGATAGGTCCAAAAATATAAAAATTTCACTTTCGAAAAACAGGGGGCTCGGCATGGCGGACGCCGCCATGATTTAACGACCCAAATTCATAGCAGAGTCATTGAGGCGAAGGCTCGCGCCAAGGCGTGCACCGGCAAAGCGCCACGGCGTGCACGTCTCTTCATGCACGCCGCGACGTGCACATGGTGCACGCAGCGTGTCACCAATTCTCCGCACGTCGCGGCGTGCTCTTGTGCACATCGCGACGTGCGGGTCGGAGCTGCGACTCCGAACCCCTGTTTTCTGCATTTTCCAACTTCATTCTTTTCCCAAACTCAAATGCAACACAACCAAACTATAGATTAAGTCCTCTACTACATTTCTAACCCATTCTGAGCTTCAAATCCATCACAAACACATCAACCCAAGAAAATCCCTACACTTATGCCCTAAAACCCTGAACCTTCGATTCTCACAGATTCAAGCCATCTTAGGGTTTAATCCAACTAAAACAAGCTTAAACAAAATGAGACTTACCTGGAAATGATTCGAAACTGTCGGAAATCTCAAAGATCGAAAATCTCTCTTCTTCTCCTCTTCTTCTCCACCGACGGCGCTTCTCCTCTTTCTCTTCCCTTCTATTTCCTTCTTTTCTTCTTCTTCTTTCTTTTCTTTAATTTCTTTCCCTTAAACCTAAAGGAACAAAGACTAAGTTACCCTTCTCACAAGCCTAAACCCTCTTCAACCTAAGTCATTTTCCCAAAATACCCTCATAATTCTTACCTTTTAATTCTCATTTAACCGTACTAAACTCAAATAAATCCACTAATGTTCTCAATTTAATCAATTCAAGACATAAAACCACAATTATCACAATTTATGCTTAATATCATCATATAAAAAAATCGGGGTCCAACACTAATTCAGGTCAACGAGTTTGTTATCAGCTGTTAGAATTAAATACGAACACTTCCCAATAACAGCACAACCCTTTGTACTCTTAGGCCCTATTTGATTGGATGTTAATTAATGGAACGGAATGAATTGGAATAAAACAGAACGGAACGGTTTATAACAGAATGGAATGTAATACAGTGAAAAGTTGTTTGGGAATGATGAAAGGATTCATAATGTAATGTAATGAAATGTTGTTTGGAAGATAGATGGAATGGAATGTAATGTAATGTATAATAAATGACTTTTATATCCCTTATATTAAAATGGTAGTTGCAAGAGGTTTATTATTTTATTATTAATTATATAAAATATTAGTATTAATTATTTAATATATTTTACTTTATTTTATGTGATTTATATTTAAAATAATTTATTTATATTTTTATTTATATAAAATATATACAAACAATTAAAAATATTTTTATATTTTTATATTTTCATTTTATTAAATTTTATTTTATTATTAATTATACACAATTTATTATTAATTATATAAAAATATTATTATTAATTATTTAATATATTTTATTTTATTCTATTCTATGTGATTTATATATAAAAGTAATTTATTTATATTTATATTTATATAGAAATATATACAAACAATTAAAGAATAATTTTAAATATATTTTCTATTTTCATTAATAAAATTTTATTTATTTTTATCAATTATATACATTTTATTATTAATTATATAAAATTTTATTATTAATTATTTAATAAATTTTATTATATTAAATTTTGATTTATATTTAAAATAATTTATTTATATTTTTATTTATATAGAAAATATACAAATAAGAATAATTTTAATATATTTTTATTAATGAAAAATATATTAATATATAAAATATTATTTAATTGTTTGTATATATTTATATATAAATAAGTAAACAAATAAATATTTTTAAATATAAAATTTTATTTTATTATTAAATATATATATATATAATTTATTATTAATAATATAAAATATTATTATTAATTATTTAATAAATATTATTATATTAAATATTATTATATTTTATTTAATATATTAATATTATGATTTGTTCAGAGTTGGTATTAAGAAGAATTATTGAGGATATATTAAATAGTATGTATTTATTAGTTTACGTTCCATCCTAAATCTTTCGAATCAAAAGTTTCTTATTTTCACTATTTAGGATGGAATGTAAGATAACATAAAACCCTCCACTTTCATCTCATTTCATTCCATTTCATTATAAAACTCTCAAACAAACGATAGAAGTGTGTTACGTTCCATTTCATCCTATTATTAACCTATAAACCAAACAAAGCCTTACTAATTGTGGAGCTTTAATAAACTACTCAACTTTATTTTCTTTTTGCGAGCTTCGCCAGCGACCAACGATTTAAGATGATTTTGATGATACTTGTGCTCTTCATGATGATACTTATAAATAGTTTGCAAGGAATTTGAGGGAAACGATATTCTTTCAAAAGATTTTGATATGATAACGTGAGGGAATTTCCATCATTGATTGCAAACGGTGGCATGATGAGCATATTTTAGCGTTATTATAAATTACATGCAGAGTCTCCCCCAAGGATTGGAATTTTCTTCTTCAAGCATCAGCTGCAGGCTTGCAAACAGGTAGATCTTTGTCGACGTTGGGTGGCATCCGAAGGATTGGATTGCTCTCGAAGAAATTGACTGGCTTTAGATCAAAACTTGATGACACAGTTGGCATAATTGGGAAGTCCTCTTGGCATGGTACGTGATGGAAGCCTAGCGTGTACCAAACCACAATATCTTTGTTCTCAATTGGACGATCTCTGCCAAAAAAGAAAAAAAGAAAGTCATAATATGTGGCTTGTTGAATAAATTAAATTGTGTGTGTGTAATGAAGGGCTTAAATTGGCACCTGTCAGACCATACTGCAAGGGTGTCTTCACCTTGACTCTGGTACACAAACAAACCACCGGCCCATTGCTCAGTCCTGTTATACGGGGTTACCCATATTTGATTATTTGTAAATGCACCCCGTTTCTGCGGAGGGTCCGACTGATCTAGCAAGCTAGCAGCTGTCCCTGCAGGAACCACCTTATACCCAACAGGGTTTCCGACCCGTGTCTTTTTAGTCGGGTTGACTACATGGAACTCTGACGGGTCATAAAGTTTTAGTTGAATTTGTGCGTCCTTCTCTGTTTTGGCCACATGCCTCACAGCTCTCAAGTAGCTTCTTCTCGGAGATTCATCTGGCGAGGTCTGTTGCCTCTGAATATTTACTTTCACAAAGGAATTATCAGAGCCGTCAATGTCCATGTCAAGGTAGAAGGTGATGTAGTGGTCGTGTATGACACCAATGACATTTTCGGACAAAAGCGTGCCATATAGATTTTCCTGTCCTGTCACTTGGTTCATGTTCACGTATGATGTGCCCTTCACCATCAGGATTCCACTAAGTCCCACCTGCACACATAAGTACAATGATAAATATTGTGGGACCTCGAGAAAAGATTCTTAAACAGTAAAATCACATAACTCAATCCTGATTAGTCCACCTATTTGCAACTTCGCAGCATAATCACTTACCTTAATCCTGATTAGTCCGTCTGCTTGGAACTCCCAATCTACAATATAGTCATAGTTGGCGACCGACGCTGCCATTCTAACCACAAGCGTCACCTTTGGCCTTACCTCTTTAATCTACAAAAGACAAATTACAAACGAAACAACAATCAATATGAACAGTTGACGTATCAATGCCATTCACTCGGCCAAAGTAGCTAAATATCTTGTACCCAAAAGAAAATCTTTTGAATACTGTTAAAAGTTTGTTTTTTTTAGAGTGACATATTCGGTTACCTCCATGCCTGTAATTGGGCTCTCTGAGTGTCGCCACCCGATGTCACCGGCGTAACTCTCGAACACGCATACCATGTTTGACCGAACATATGGAGTACCATCACCGGCGACGAACAGACCGTCCATATAATATGCGTTACGGGGACAATCGTTAAGCGGGTCAAGCGGCATAGCCTGTAAGCCGAACCCGTATTCACCCGCATCCATGTACGTCTTAAAGTACCATGCATCAGTGGGGTCCATGTAAGGTACAAACAATTCAGAAGTGAACCCTTTGTACATCACGTTCCTCATCTTCCCACTATCCGGGTCACGGAACTTAGCTCGAGAAATTATCACTCCAGCTCTAGGGTCGGGTTTTAGGTGAAATTCCCAGTTTGCCCACTTAACAACGTGCCCATCTTCTACAGTGAAGCTGGGACCTTTTGGTTGCTCAAGTGAAATGGGATTGATCATTCTCATCCGTTGATTGACGTCCACTGTAGAATAACGGTAATCAGTGTCAGCAGCCTTGGGTATCGGAATCTTCTTACCCTTGTCAGATATCTCCACCACTTGTTTAGTGTCCAAATCCACTAAAACAGTCAACCCTTCGATTGGCCTCATGTAGAAGTTTGCGGTGTCCTTCATGGAGTAGCACTGCACCTTAATCAACCTCCTGTTCTCTTCTTTCTTACCAAACCATCCCAAGGAAATGGGCAGACACGCAAGGTCCTTGAGATCAACCCCACGCTCAATGATTGTACGGTTAAAATCAAGGTTTGAAAGCGGGGCCCAAGGGGCTGACGTCATATCCTCCATGGTCATCGTAGGGTAGCCGGAGAGAGGACCCGTCGCCTGAATGGTGATCTCCCCGGTACTAATGTCCACCGTTAGCACGTGCGAGTGACCTTTGACACGTGCGACCACAGCAGCCTTCCTCGGCAACAATGGGTCGCCTTTTTGCCATCTCAGGACAAGGGTTTTGTCAGGCTCTTCCAACACTAGAGAGTGTATAGCTAAAGGTGCTGATTTAAAAAGGTGATACGATTTTATGATCTTACGTACTTTGTTGATTTCCTGAACAGTTAAAGGATCAAGAGGGTGTTGGGGGGTGTCTAATTCATGGCTGCGGTGTGCTGGTTTCTTAGGTTTCTTGAGGAAACTCTGAGCGGGTGTGGTGCGTGGTCTCTTGGGGTACTGAAACCGGTTCTTGGTGGTGCACCAAGGAGAATTGGTGGTGCAGTCAAGGAGGTCGGAGTCATCTGGTGGAGGGCCATAAGGAAGATGAAGCCATGTGATTAATAAGACAAGTGCTGCGGTGATAAAAACAAGGAGGAATCGGAGGAAGTTTCTTGACTCCATTGCTGCTTTTGGGTTTGAGAGCTGGTTAGATTGTGAGTGAGATGGAAGAAAAAGATAAAGGAGGATAGGGGAGAAGCGAAAGAAAGTATGTGAGAGCGGAAATGTCAAGAAAAAGATATTGAAGTGATCAACTTAAAGTTCCTAACTTTAGTGATCGCTTGTTAAACTTAACGTTGAAATTTATTAATGAGCATTTATTTACCTATGTTTTCAGGATAAAAACAGAACAATAATAAATTAATAACAGATAATTCGTTCGGCGAAAGGATGTCACGGTTCCACTCTAGTTGTCGCCTTTTGTTTGGATGTTTGAACTTGGAAGAGCTTAAGGTGTAAAGACTAAAGAGATCCAAGCACGAATCTCTAGTAGTAGCATCAGCAGATTGAACTCATTTTCCGATTTATTCGATGCTCGCGAGTCACGACCCTCTCTATTTTGATGATTGCTGTCTTTTTCATTTGTTTTCCACGCAATACGTATTTAATTGATTTTGCCTTATTCTTAGTTGTCAATAGATTAAATATAATTTTCTTGCATTTGGTCATGTTTGCTCAATAGTTTCATTTTGAACTTTTATGTACCAAAGAATGATTAAACAAAAGTATGATATTTGCATTTTCAGCTTAATAGTGTGTTTGTAAGCATTTTAAAGTATATTATGTACAAGACTCGATTTTAACAAAGTGACTAGATATTTATTGGTGCATCCAAGTTAAAAAGCCTAAATGGAATCCAAGGTCGTTGTCGCTATGTACGTAGTGGCTCATCACTGAGGGCGACAACAGCCACAGACGTGCGTTTCTTTAGTTTAGATTTACTTGGATAGTGCAGTGTGGTGGATTCCGATAATCCCGACAATATCTGACTCTGCGCCGGGGTTGGACTGAAGAAACTTGTAATGGTACTATCAATACGCTCCGTCTTTTAAATGATAACATGGAGACAAAACCAACTAGTCAGGCTGCTTAATATTTTACTCAGGCCTCATTGACCTTGTACATATCCAAATATTAAAAAGGGTAAAAACAAATAGAAAGCAGTCTCCCCTAAACTACCCTATAAATGTCTCTATTTCGAGCCTGGTACGAACGGAGACGTAATTGTAAATTGAAAATAAAAATTGAACACGACAAAAATGCCATACTGAACATACGTAATCATGTAATAATTAAGGAAAAGAAGTTAATGAACGGAACACTTGGTGTTTTGAAATGCCACAACTGAAACTTTTTCCTGAATGCTTTTTGTTCTAATCAGGGGCTTGGAGATAATATAATGGCCTCACACAGACAAGTATAGCAGCACCTTAGCTTTATGAGTTGCAACTTGGGCGAGACTTCATTCATGTGTTTTGAAAGGTGAAGAGAAAACCCCATCCCAGTTGAGCACAGTCCAACTTCATTTCTTCAAACCCCGATGTGAAACATGACCAAGTCTTGTTGGAATTACCGATTCAGACTTCACAAAAGATTCTAAGATACTATTGTAGGGATTTTAATCCCTTTAAAATTCAAGATCGATTCATATCAAATCATCAAGAATAAAATAAAGCGGAAACATACCTGAATCCATTATAGAATCTGCACTGAAATTTTGCAGTTTTGTCTTCCAAATTAGAACGTAGTCTTTTTTTCAGAGTTTTCCATAACTCTCTGTTTTCTCTCTCTGATGATGGGATTTCAGACAAGAATTTAGGTTACGTTTAATTTGGGAACCATAACCATTTATATTAGGGTAAAACCCTAATTTAATTTCTAATTTCGCCCATCATAAAACTAGAAATATAAGCTCGGTCTCTATACATATATATAGAACTCACACTTAAAATAGATGCATGAAGCCCAAATACCATAAACATATTAGACCACTTTAATTAATTGGGCTCAACTTTATATGATAGCCTTTATATACAATTATACACATATAAGCCCACATGTTTGATTAAAAATCCTTACAATCTCCCACTTAGGCTCTATGTGTTACCTTAAAATTGTATATTAACCTTATGAGTACTCAAAATTGTGCTATCATTACTGTATGCATCTCCAAACAATCCGGTCCATCAATCATACCAACATAGGATCAAAGCATCTTTCGCTACAATTAACATAACTAGAACCATCAATGGTCACGTATGCTGATATAACCAAATGACATGGATCAAACATGGATGTATAGCATGGAAATTATAAGCAGCGTGATCTTAGCATGCTTATTTCCAACTGGTCCAACCCTATGCTTTAGTGAGATCAATTTTAAATAAGTTCATAGACAAAATAAACCAAATATCTTAAAGCTAAAAATAACTTCAAACAACTTAACCGAAAATTGTATCCAAAATGACAGTAAAAAAATATCTAATCCGAAACGCATCTACAATACAAACTCCCACTGAAACTATATATCCTGAAAAGATGTAACACCCATATGAGCAGTTTGCTCAAGAAAGACCTTGGGTGGCACTCCTTTAGTAAGCGGATCCGCAACCATGGAGTTTGATCCTGTAACATCCCGTTACCGATGTGAAAGGCATATTGGTAATTCGGATGGATTAGGATTGGGTGCATGCATAATTTAAATTGCACATGTATTTAGCCTCTATAAATTCTTGATAAATGATTATTATTGCACGAGCATATGTATGTACATGCATGTATGACAATTTTCCGATTTAATTGTGTAAATTGAAAAAATTTGGTGATAATCATTCAGATTAGGTTTGGATTATAGAAATTGAGTGGAAATTGAATTTAGGGGTTTGAGAATTGGAATTTGAGTATAGGATTAGGTGTTTCCTATTTTGAGGATTTATAGGAATTTTTCGAGAATTTTTAGAGTAATAGGTCTGGACCGAAAAAATGGCATAATGACTGATTAATTGAATTCCGGTTCCGAAATTGATTGACAATTGATACGAGAAAATTGGAGTTATGATTTTAGGATTTATTATTCATAGTTATTGCGAAATAGGGAGAAATTATAATAAGAAATTGGATTTTTAGACCCTAAGAATTGGACATGTGGCATAGGAGTTGCCAAGCAAGCCCTTAGCTTTTAAATCTCTCATATATATATAAACCCTAATCTTTGAATTTGCCCCTCTCGACACTCTTCCCTTTGAAAAGAAAATTTGATCTTCTTCTTCTCTTCTCCTTCGTGGATCTCCATTTGGTTTGATTCCTTCCATTTTCTTCCTTTAAATTACTCCCATCATCATCTTTAACCTAGCTTAAGTCTTGTGATGGAGAAGAAAATATTTGGTTGAGAAATGAAGGATTGCCGTGGTTATGCCTAAGCTTGGAAATTGGAGTTTTTGGGTGATTTGTGAAAGGTTGAAGGCTTGAATCAAGTAAGTTCCTACTTCTCTATGTTTTAAGTTGTTTGATTTGATCATTGAATCAAGTTATTAATTGTTTAGAAAGTTATAAGTTTCGGATGATATAGGGTTTAAGAATTTTGTTGATTTTGATTTGGGTATTTGAGAGATAATAGATTTTTGATGGATTTGAGGTTAGAAATAAGTTGGGGTATTTTAAATTGATTGGAAGTGATCTGAATTGAATTGAATGGATTTTATATCAGAAGATTTGGAAAATTCTGAGTTTCGGACGCAAATCTGGGATTGCACGTCCCGACGTGTGATGAACACGCCGTGGCGAGCCATCCCTTTCTTGCACGTTGCGACGAATGTTTAATTCTACGCCGCGACAAGCCAATTCCTGTCGCACACCGCAACGAGCAGATACGCACGCTTCGGCGAGCGTCTGCCTTTCGCACGTTGCGACGAGCGAAGGCGCACGTCGCAACGAGCGTAAGGGGATTTGCCAAGGGGAGAGATGAAGCGGGCATCGCGGCAAAGGCGAGATGACTCGCCGCAGTGAGCGACCTTGCGCCGTGGCTAGGGAGCCTGATTTTCGAAATTGAATTAAGTTGTTTAAGTGATGTTTTTTTTTGGGTTTTAGATTCTTATTGAATTGGATACTGATTGACTGTGATTTGGAGACTAAGAATTTCAATTTAGAATAATAGAATTTCGAAATTTAATTATATGATTCTCGAAATCGGATGGCGATTAATTAGTGAATGTGATTTATCAATTGGAGTGGTTTCTAGTCAATTGAATTATGGTATTAGGAATTGCTACTATTTTGAGGAAAAGAGAATTGAATTGGAAGATTCGGGATTAGGATCGGGAGTGTCATAACATGTATTGTACTAATCGCATTCGCTACATATGCATTATTGAATATTAGAAATTGTGCAATTAGTAATGTTTGATTATTTTGATTGTTATAGAGGCTCAAGTGGAGCGTCAATCGTCCGATATAGCTGAGACTTCCCGGCAGTAGCTCGGAAGTTCAGAGGTGAGTAACCTAGTTGGTTTCTCAACCTGTATGTGTTACATTTTATGCACCTATTCCATGTGGAGTTAAGGATGGATCTATGTGCTTGCTTTTGATTGATTTCGGACCACAGGTGTCCGAAATATTTGGAATGTGATATAGAAGTGTTATAGGTGCATAAAATTGAAATTGATTAGTTTAATTCGAAATTGGACATAGTGTGATAGACTGTGACACAAGTATTGTGAATTGAACATATGCATACATGCATAAAATTATGATCAGATAAAGACAGTTGTGACCGGTGCAGCCACCGTATTTTCAGAGCTTCAAGCTCAACGCATCAGGGCCTCGAGCCCAACAATTTTAGAGCCTCAGGCTCAACGTATTAGGGCTTCAAGCCCAACGAAATTTAGAGCCACTAGCTCAACGTTAATGAGCTCAGGCACACGGTCACAACAACGTAATAACCGAAAAGTGTCACATATGCATTTTTCATATAAAATGATCAAATGTAAATCGTATGAAAGGCGAAACGTCTTATAAATGTGAAATTGAATGTATGTGATTTTCTGAAAGTGCTGATATATGTTATTTCCGTAAATTACGTGTATATGCATGAGTTGGGTGGACCATCGATGATGGTTTCTCGCTAAGTTCGCAAACTCACCCAACATTGCAATTATTTTTCGCTGTGTGAGCGCGTTGGCTCGGGAAGTTATGACACACAGGTCGGACAGCTGGGATCGATTTTGGGGATGACCTAGTTTAGGATTTTGTCTCAGTTTCTTTTGGAGATATATGTATAGACTGTGGAAACTGATTTCTTGTAAATGCTGTTTTAAGATTAAGAAACAAAAATCTTTAGTTATAAAATTTAATGAAATTTGATATTACAGTTTTATTATATTGATGCCATGAGGTTTTTAGAATTGATCGTTCGTAGTGCACCCTCATCGCGGGTTATGTATCGAAATGACCTACGGGCGTCTCGGTGCATACCCTACGGTAAGGGGGCGCTACATTAGGTGGTATCAGAGCATGGTTTAGCATCTTTTGGGCATAGTATATTTTTAGGCTTGAATTTTCGTAAGAAAATCAGAAATTGATCAGAATTGTGGTTTTGTTGTAGGTCATCTGTCCTTGGTGATCAGGTAGATCAACCAGCTGACCATGGATCAGTCAGAGCTAGTAGGGAGTTTTCAGTGCCTCTATTTGAGGAGCAGCCTCCTAGAGCCCCATCAGATGGGAGAGGAGGTATGATCGATTCAATGACGAGGTTATGAACTTTTATGGCAAGATGAGACCTGCTGAAGTGAGGATGGTTGGTGTTAGGCCTCGAATTTTTTTATGATGATATTAAGCATGAATTGTGATAATTATGTGATTAAGGCTTAGTTTGATTTATTTTAGAGTATTAGTGGATAATTGAGGTGTATTTGCGTTTAATGGGGTTTAAATGAGAATTAATGGGTAAAGGTTTATGAGGGCATTTTGGGAAGTTTACTTGAGTTGGAATGGTTTTGGGCTTAGCTAAAAGGGGTATTATGGTCTTTATCCCATGTCTTTAGGTTTAAGAGAAAGAAATTAAAAAAAAAGGAAAGAAGAAAGAAGGAAAAGAAAAAGAGGAGAAGAAGAGAATTCGTCGGTGGAGAAGAAGACAAGAGAAGAGAGGGTTTTGCGCTTCTTGTGATTTCCGACGATTCGAAACTATTTTCGGGTAAGTTTATCTTCATCCCGTTGTATTGTGGCTAGATTAAAACCTAGAGAATGTTGAATATGTGAGAATCGAAGGTTTTAGGGTTTTAGGACATAAATGTAGGGATTTCCTTGGGTTGATGTGTTTGTGATGGATTTGAAGCTTAGAATGGGTTAGAAATGTAGTAGAGGACTAGATCTATAGTTTGGTTGTGTTGCATTTGAGTTTGGGTAAGAATTGAAGTCGGAAATTGCAGGAAAATGGGGTTCGGAGTCGCTGCTCCGACCCGCACGTCGCGACGTGCGCAAGACCACGCCACGGCATGCAGAGAAATTGGTGACGCCGCGAGCACAGGGTGCACGTCGCGGCGTGCGCAATATGATGTGCACGCCGCGGAGCACAAATGTGCACGTCGCGACGTGCGTGAGGTGAGCACGTCGCGACGAACACATTTGTGCTCACCGCGGCGAGCCAGGTCAACGCCGCGGCGAGTAGATTCGTTCGCCAAGGCGAGCCCCCCTGTTTTCCGAAAGATAATTTTGATATATTTTTGGGCATATCTTTTGGTGTAGATGTCCAATTGAGGTGATTTTGGATTCATTGTGAACTAGAGATCAAGGACTACAAGTTGTATGAAGAAGGGAAGTTCAGAATTTGCCTCGAAGGGTTCAGAATTTTAGGAGGAGGTCAAATATAGGCTTTTAGCGCTTTATTTTGAATTGCCAAGCTTTGAATATTTTCTGTGGATACTGATCGAATGAAAACTTGGTTGTTTTAGGAAACCAAGCTGACCCGATTTCATCGCAAGAGGAAGGACACCAGTGAGTCGACTACTCGAGCGATCTTAGGTGGGTAATGTACTTATAGTTATTGTGTGACTAGGCAATTTCTTGCCTATGTTTGAATATATGTTGTAGGTTATGTATGTTTAAATGTGACGATTTGAATGATTTTGATTTCATATATTTTGAAAGAATCATGAAAATGGATAGCATGACATTTTGATTTTGAGCATGTTATGCCTTGACTTCGGTCATGGCATTTTGACTAAATGAAAGAATACCTTATGATAAAATGATTATGAGCATGATTATATGCTTTTGTTTGGGCGAGAGTGGAACCATTTCGTTCGTCACATGCACGTAGATAAGAGCCTTCTCCTGGCTGCCCGCTTGTGGCCTATGAGATCCGAATGGACTCATTTCGTTCAGGGTGTAAACTTCGGTTTCTCCCTTTTGTTTCCATGGAACCCTCGAGCCATTGTTATGTGCATTGCATATGTGATTTGTTCATTGTGAATGCTTTGTGACATATTTATGAATTGAATTAAGTATATTGAATGCGTAAATTATTCGAGTAGCATGTGATTGCTTGACTTGATGTCTGTATAGATATAATATATATACATTCATATGCTAGGATTTGTGCTAGTTTTCGATGGCTATAATTATATTAGCCACTGAGCTGTGTAGCTCAACCCATTACTTTCCCCTCCTCAGGTGCAGAACAGGCCGACTGTTGATCTTGCGAGGCATCAGAAACTTCAAGCTAATTAGGAGTTTTGTATTAAGTTCGTATTTTGGTTGGCCCTCCGAACATATTATCATGGAGCACATTTGCATGTATTTTTGGATTGCAACTTATTTTGTATTTTGAATGATTTTGAATACTTGTTAAATTTCTTCAGATTGTAATGGCATGAGTTTAATTCATGTTTAGATGCATGTGTAAGTGCTGGAATGTATGAGAATGATTATGTGTGAATTATGATCGAACTATGTATATGTATATGTATAAATGTTGGGATCGGGTCCGACGTTATATGAGGCACCCGTCGTCAGCGCAGCCCGAGGGGCCGCCTCGGGAATCGGGGATGCGGGGCCCGGGCCCAACATGTTTGGTATCAGAGCGCTTAGGTTTAGTGTCCTCAGCTTAGAATGCATAATAGGATTGTGTGCTCTATGATTATTTGTTGCATTATTTGATTGTATTAAGTGACATGCATATCATGCATACATGTAGATTGCCATATAGCTAATCCTTAGTGTTTCCATTTGAAGGAGTACGATGTCACCTCGTAGAAGGACACGAGGAATTATGCAAGGATCTGCTGCACCTGACTCTCCGACTAGGGAGGAGATGACTGATGAATCAGTAGCCCCAGGGAATGTTGAGGCTTCTGTAGGGCTAGGCAGTGAGCGCATTCCGTCGTCGACTCAGGAGTCGCCAGCTATGCAGGAGCAAGTGCCTCCATTGGATCCGAGGTTATTCCAGGCCTTTACTTAGGCATTTGTGCAGGCCATAGGTCAGATGCCACAGCCTTCTATTTCAGCCCCAGTTCAGAAGGAGAGACGGTTTGACCGATTGAGGAAGTATGGGGCAGTTGATTTCTTTGGGACTTCAGATCTCGAGGAAGCCGAGACTTGGCTGAGGAAGACTGAGAGAGTGCTAGACCAGATGGAGTGTGAGGATGACGAGAGAGTCATCTATGCTGCCAGCTTGCTTCAGGGGGATGCTCTTCACTGGTGGGAGATTGTACCAGGGAGTAAGATGAGGCCAGTAGGGTTAGCATGGCAGGATTTCGTGCTTGCTTATAAGAAGAAGTACCTATCAGAGCTTTACATTCAGCAAAACAGAGGGAGTTCCTTAGTCTCACTCAGAGGGAGATGTCAGTGAGTAAGTATGAGCGTTGATTCACGCAGTTGGCGAGGTATGCTTCCGATTTGATGCTGAGTGAGGCTGCCGGATGTCGCCGGTTCGAGTCAAGTCTGCACTTGGCTATCAGAGAGAAGGTGATAGTACATCATTTTTGCGAGTTCCAACAGTTAGTTGAGGCAGCTCTGCGAGTGGAAAATATCGAAAATATCAAGAGTGCAGTGAACAAGAAGAGAAAGGGCAGAGAACAGTCCAGGAGGGGACGTAGCACTAGTACTCCTATGCCAGACAGGAGTGCTAAGAGCTTCCCAGTTTAGTCAGAGGAGAGGAACAATGGTGCGAGCCGACCTAGGCCGATGAGGACTTCTACTGTTTCTCACCAAGCTTCTATGGTGGGCGACAGTAGGAGGGGAGATGGGGACAGGTCATCCGTCCCTAAGTGTGAGCATCATGTAATTTTCATGGTGGAGAGTGTTACAGTTGGCAGAGCTTGTTTCAGCTTGTGGGCGGAAGGACACAGGCGGAGAGTGTCCTCGGCCTCCACAACAAGAGAGAGGCCGGATCTGACTCGAGGAGGACAAAGACTATGGGACGGAGGCTGCATGAAGTGGGCGATTCGGATGTAGCCAAGAGGGTGAGCATTCCGGGGAGACCGAGAGGGCAAGCACCAGCTAGGGTGTTTGCGATGACTAGGGAGGATTCAGAGACCGCTCCTGATGTTGTGACCGGTATGATTCAACTTTTTGCTGATGATGTGCTAGTTTTGATTGATCCAGGTTCTACTCACTCATTTGTTTTGTCGAGTAGACCTGTGTATGATAGGATTGTGAGCCCATTGGATACTCCGCTGATGGTGAGTACCCCAATCGGCCAGTACATTGTGATTAGTCAAGTATTTAGAGATTGTGAGATTTGTATCGGTGGAGAACTTCTAGTGGTGGATTTGATGCCACTGAAGATGGGAGGATTAGATGTGATTTTGGGCATGGATACTTTAGAGAAGTACAATGCTCGTTTGGATTGTAAGAAAAAGATAGTGGAATTTGATTTGGGTGATGGCAGAAGAGTGGTGTTTACTGGGGACAGAAAAGCTGGTCCACCCAGAATTGTTTCAGCATTGACAGCAGAGAAGATGATGAGGAAGGGTTGTGAGGCGTTTTTGGCCTATGTGGTTGACTCTAGGGCAGATGGAGGAACGCTGGAGGATATTCCAATAGTCAGGGAATTCTCGGACGTCTTTTTCGAGGAATTACCAGGACTACCGCCAGCTAGGAAAATTGAGTTTCCCATTGAGCATCTGTCAGGTACAGCGTCAATTTCGATTCCGCCTTACCGGATGGCTCCGGCGGAATTGAAGGAGCTTAAGGAGCAGTTGGAGGAGTTGTTAGAGAAGGGATATATTTGACCGAGTTCTTCGCCTTGGGGAGCTCCGGTCCTATTTGTGAAGAAGAAAGATGGATCATTGAGGATGTGTGTGGACTACAGGAAGTTGAATCAGGTTACTGTGAAGAACAAGTACCCGCTTCCTCACATTGATGATCTGTTTGATCAGTTGCAAGGATCGAGAGTCTTCTCTAAGATAGACTTGAGATCGGGTTACCATCAGTTGAGGATAAAGGAGTCGGATGTGCCGAAGTCTGCTTTCAGGACGCGATATGGGCATTTTGAGTTCTTGGTGATGCCTTTTGGATTGACGAATGCGCCTGCAGCTTTTATGGATTTGATGAATCAGGTTTTTAAGCCATTTTTGGACCAATTTATCATTGTCTTTATCGATGATATCTTGGTTTATTCCAAGAGTGATGAGCAGCATGAGGAGCATTTGAGGATTTCTTTAGAGACTTTGAGGAGACATGAGCTTTATGCAAAATTCGATAAATGTGAATTTTGGCTGAGAGAAGTTGCATTTCTTGGACATGTGATCTCAGAGCAAGGAGTTCATGTGGATCCAAAGAAGATAGAAGCTGTGGTAAATTGGGAAGCGTCGAAGAATGTAGCAGAGGTGAGGAGTTTTCTGGGTTTGGCAGGCTATTACAAGAGATTCGTGGAGGGATTCTCCATGATAACCGCTCCGATGACGAAGTTGTTGAGGAAGAATCAGAAGTTTACTTGGAGTGAGAAGTGTCAGAGGAGCTCGAGGGCTCGGCTCAGTTGATGAGTGCCCGATTTTGGTTTTGCCTTCTGGAGATGAGGGCTATACTGTGTACAGCGATGCTTCGAGGAAGGGTCTTGGCTGTGTTTTGATGCAGGGAGATCGGGTGATAGCTTATGTTTCGAGGCAGTTGAAGCCTTATGAACTGAATTATCCGACGCATGATTTGGAGTTAGCAGCTGTGATCTTTGCTTTGAAGATTTGGAGGCATTACCTGTATGGAGTTCAGACGAGGATTTTTACTGATTATAAGAGTCTGAAGTATTTGCTTAGTCAGAAGGAATTGAATTTGAGGCAGAGAAGGTGGATCGAGTTACTTAAGGACTATGATATGTTGATTGAGTATCATTCGGGCAAGGCCAATATAGTGGCGGATGTCTTGAGTAGGAAGTCTTCGATTGCTCATGTGCGGACGGTTTATCTTCCTTTATTGGAAGAGATGGCCAAGCTTAAGATAAGCTTGAAGCAGGAGGAGTCGAATTGCCTTCTAGCTAATTTCCGAGTGAGACCGATACTAAGGGAGAAAGTTAGAGAATTGCAGATTCAAGATGCAGATTTGAGCAAGCTCAGAGATGAAATTCAGAAGGGTAAGATTTCAGAAGTAGTAGTGAGGGATGATGGGCTTATGGCAGTGGGAAACAGATTGTGTATCCCAGATGTGCAGGAAGTTAAGGCTGAGATTATGGATGAGGCGCACAATGCGCCTTATGCCATGCATCTAGGTAGTACCAGGATGTACAGAGATCTGAGAGAGCATTTCTGGTGGAAAGGCATGAAGAGAGATGTAGCAGAGTTTGTGAGTAAGTGTCTAGTGTGTCCGCAAGTCAAGGCTGAACACCAGGCACCTTCGGGCATGTTAAGGTCATTGCCTATTCCAGAGTGGAAGTGGCAACGAGTGACGATGGATTTTTTGATGGGTTTGCCTAAGACCAGCAGGAGGCATGATGCCATATGGGTGATTGTGGATAGGTTGACCAAGTCAACCCACTTTTTGGCGATCAAACAGACCGATCCTTTGCATGTGTTAGCAAAGAAGTATATTGATGAGATAGTGAGATTGCATGGGATTCTGGATTCGATTGTGTCTGATAGGGACCCTCGGTTTACTTCGAGGTTTTGGGGTAGTTTGCAGGAAACTTTGGGGACGAAGCTGCATTTTAGTACGGCGTTTCACCCTCAGATGGATGGTCAATCTGAAAGGACTACTCGGACACTTGAGGGGATGCTTCGGGCTTGTGTGATGGATTTCAGAGGAGCTTGGGATGAGCATTTTCTGTTGGTCGAATTTGCTTACAATAATTCGTACCATTCGAGCATTCAGATGGCTCCATATGAGGCATTGTATGGGCGGAGATGTAGGACTCCGGTCTGTTGGGATGAAGAAGGAGAGAGGCAATTGGAAGGACCAAAATTGATTCAGACAACAGTTGCAAAAATCAATTTGGTTAAACAGCGGCTTAAGGCAGCACATGATAGAATGAAGAGTTATGTTGATGCTCACTGAAAGGAGATGGAGTATGAAGTTGGTGAGAAAGTGTTCCTTAAGACGTCTCCTTGGAAAGGAGTATTGAGATTCGGCAAGAAGGGGAAATTGAGTCCGAGGTATGTGGGTCCTTATGAGATCCTGGAGAGGATTGGGCCACTTGCCTACAGGTTGGTGTTACCTCCGGAGTTATCGCAGATTCACGATGTCTTCCATGTGTCTATGTTGAGAAGGTATAGATCGGATCCTTCTCACATCATTGAACTAGTGAGGTTCGGTGAGGATGATCGAGTTATGAGGAGCAGCGGTGGAGATTTTGGATACCAAGGACAAGGTCCTTAGGAACAAACAGTTCGAGTTAGTCAAGGTCTGTGGAGGAACCATTGGTGAGCGAGGCTACTTGGGAGCCATTGGAAGCCATGCGGGAGAAGTATCCGCATCTCTTCGATGATTCAGGTAAATTTTGAGGACGAAATTTCTTTTAAGAGGGGGATAAATTTTAGGCCCCGAATTTTTTTTATGATGATATTAAGCATGAATTGTGATAATTATGTGATTAAGGCTTAGTTTGATTTATTTTGAAGTATTAGTGGATAATTGAGGTGTATTTACGTTTAATGGGGTTTAAATGAGAATTAATGGGTAAAAGTTTATGAGGGCATTTTAGGAAGTTTACTTGAGTTGGAATGGTTTTGGGCTTAGCTAAAAGGGGTATTATGGTCTTTGTCCCATGTCTTTAGGTTTAAGAGAAAGAAATTAGAAAAAGGAAAGAAGAAAGAAGGAAAAGAAAAAGAGGAGAAGAAGAGAAGTCGTCGGTGGAGAAGAAGAGAAGAGAAGAGAGGGTTTTGCGCTTCTTGTGATTTCCGACGATTCGAAGCTATTTCCGGGTAAGTTTATCTTCATCCCGTTGTATTGTGGCTAGATTAAAACCTAGAGAATGTTGAATATGTGAGAATCGAAGGTTTTAGAGTTTTAGGACATAAATGTAGGGATTTCCTTGGGTTGATGTGTTTGTGATGGATTTGAAGCTTAGAATGGGTTAGAAATGTAGTAGAGGACTTAATCTATAGTTTGGTTGTGTTGCATTTGAGTTTGGCTAAGGATTGAAGTCGAAAATTGCAGGAAAATGGGGTTCGGAGTCGCTGCTCCCACCCGCACATCACGACGTGCGCAAGAGCACGCAAGCGGCGTGCGGAGAAATTGGTGACGCCGCGAGCACAGGGTGCACGTCGCGGCGTGCGCAATATGATGTGCACGCCGCGACGCACAAATGTGCACGTCGTGACGTGCGTGAGGTGAGCACGTCGCGATGAACACATTTGTGCTCGCCGCGGCGAGCCTGGCCTTCGTCGCGGCGAGCAGGTTCGTTCGTCGCGACGAGCCCCCCTGTTTTTTGAAAAATAATTTTGATATATTTTTGGGCATATCTTTTGGTGTAGATGTCCAATTGAGGTGATTTTGGATTCATTGTGAATTAGAGATCAAGGACTACAAGTTGTATGAAGAAGGGAAGTTCATAATTTGCCTCGAAGGGTTCGGAATTTTAGGAGGAGGTCGAATATAGGCTTTTAGCGCTTTATTTTGAATTGCCAAGCTTTGAATATTTTCTGTGGATACTGATCGAATGAAAACTTGGTTGTTTTAGAAACCAAGTGACCGATTTCATCGCGAGAGGAAGGACACCAGTGAGTCGACTACTCGAGCGATCTTAGGTGGGTAATGTACTTATAGTTATTGTGTGACTAGGCAATTTCTTGCCTATGTTTGAATATATGTTGTAGGTTATGTATGTTTAAATGTGACGATTTGAATGATTTTGATTTCATATATTTTGAAAGAATCATGGAAATGGATAGCATGACATTTTGATTTTGAGCATGTTATGCCTCGACTTCGGTCATGGCATTTTGACTAAATGAAAGAATACCATATGATAAAATGATTATGAGCATGATTATATGCTTTTTTTGGGCGAGAGTGGAACCATTTCGTTCGTCACGTGCACGTAGACAAGAGCCTTCTCCCGGATGCCCACTTGATGCCTATGAGATCCGAATGGACTCATTTCGTTCAGGGTGTAAACTTCGGTTTCTCCCTTTTGTTTCCATGGAACCCTCGAGCCATTGTGATGTGCATTACATATGTGATTTGTTCATTATGAATGCTTTGTGACATATTTATGAATTGAATTAAGTATATTAAATGCGTAAATTATTCGAGTAGCATGTGAATGCTTGACTTGATGTCTGTATAGATATAATATATATACATTCATATGCTGGGATTTGTGCTAGTTGCCGATGGCTATAATTATATTAGCCACTGAGCTGTGTAACTCAACCCGTTACTTTCCCCTCCTCAGGTGCAGAACAGGCCGACTGTTGATCTTGCGAGGCATCGGAAACTTCAAGCTAATTAGGAGTTTTGTATTAAGTTCGTATTTTGGTTGGCCCTCCGAACATATTATCATGGAGCACATTTGCATATATTTTTGGATTGCAACTTATTTTGTATTTTGAATGATTTTGAATACTTGTTAAATTTCTTCAGATTGTAATGGCATGAGTTTAATTCATGTTTAGATGCATGTGTAAGTGCTGGAATGTATGAAAATGACTATGTGTGAATTATGATCGAACTATGTATATGTATATGTATAAATGTTTGGATCGGGTCTGACGTTATATGAGGCGCCCGTCGCCGGCGCAACCCTAGGGGCCGCCTCGGAAATCGGAGATGCGGGGCCCGAGCCCAATAGTTGGAGAGGACTGAGAGAGTCCTAGATCAGATGGATTGCGACTCTGAGGAGCGCTTTGATTATGCGGTCTCTTTGCTTCATGGTCCAGCGTATCAATGGTGGAAGACTGTTCCGGGCAGTACCACCAGACCCTGTATTCTAACATGGGAGGATTTCTTGAGAGCCTTTCAGGATAATTACATGTCCAAGGTCTATTTGGAGATGAAGATGCAGAAGTTCTTAGAGCTGAGACAGGGTCAGATGTCAGTGGTCGAGTATGAGTGCGGTTGATGAGTTGAAGAGTGCGCCGGTTACGATTACTCTGATCGATAGGTGCCGGAGATTTGCGGGTGGGCTTAATCTGGAGATCCGTACCAGGTTAGCTCGATCTGATATGAGCACCTTTGTCGAGTTGAGAGCTGCTGCGGTCTGGATTAAGCGACTTCAGAGAGGCAAGTCGACTAAGGCGGCGAGGATCGAGGGTAAGAGATCAAGTGACAGTCAGGGTAGCTCTAGTAGAAGTGTTAGCAGGCGCCAGAGTAGGTTTCTTAGATCTTCAGGAGGATCCAGACAGTCTGGTTTTGTGCAGAGGGGGAGATTTGGGCAGTCTAGCAGTGGTAGTGGCAGAGGATCAGGGTAGTCGCCAGTTTGTGTACATTGTGATAAGAGGCATAGTGGAGAGTGCTGGAGAGTGACTGGAGCCTGTCTGTGTAGGAAAATCTCGGGAGGAACATCACATGTTCCAGCAGCGGAAACAAAAAATTTTTATTCAGGGACCTTCCGAAACCAGGATCCAGTGTCGGTATGAAAACTCAAACTGAATAGCCAATAGAGACTATCTCTAAAGGTATCCACGCAGAGATCAGAAAACCTAACGAAGTCAAACACTTTTGACCGGGAATAGCTAAACGAGAATAAGAGCTGCTAGACCTACCTCCGTCATCTGGAGAGCTTGAGATTGGCGTTGGTATCCTTGTTGGAGAAGAGAGAATCCGATTATGCCTTAAGGAAGAATGAAGAAAATGAAAACCTAGTTTTCCAAAGCTTAACTCTTAAGCATTCTCTTTTTTTTCTTCCAAGCAAAAACCGTCGTACTTCATGCATCCAAGGAAGCCTCCTTATAGGTTTATTTAATAATTAAATAAGACACCTAAAGATGAGGACATTTGGATGATTAATGGCCATAAGATCCTTAATGAATAAAGAAATAAACTTTGACTTTTTCAAAGTTTTATCCTCTCTTCCTCATTCCACGCACATGTCCATATATATAATAATTAATTAATTAATTAGAATATAAATGCTAAGGTCGATCCAGCTGGGGTTGGTCTACCGACCTCACAGGCCCCAAATCTTTGAAACGACTCAGGAAACCTTTCTTAGCAATATTGATGTCGCGATCTCATGGGACATATCCCAATCTCATCGAGATCCATTTAATCGATTGCTCTCCATAATTGGAACTCGGTCCAATCTATTTTACAATTCTCGAAACACTCTTATCGTGTGACCCTTTAGGTTCCGGTTATGTTGGCCCTTAGATTAACAATTAATCTGAGCAAGTCATGAGCGGTATCTAGCAACACATCATGACCCCGATTGACGAGAAAGTAATTGGTTTGATGAATTCATCACGAACGGATCACGAACCCTTCCATGAGACAATTCTTGTGCAATTCGTCCTTTTAACATCCTATACCCCACTTGGTTATGAGTATGGCTAATATGTCAACTCTTACTAGACTAAGTCTAGCCCAGTGAAATCGGTTCTGTCGAGGACTCATTACTTTATATGTCCATGAAGACACTCTTCATGACATAGTCATGCTCTGGCCGAGACTTAAAGTAATGATCCGACAAGAAGGCGAGTATCTCTTACATTCTCACGAAGTGATGAATCCTTTATTGGCTACTCAATTACCTTGAATACCTCAAGCGTACCCAAGCACCATCCTATGAGTAACCTCGGAAGGCCACGAGGAATGGAGTCAAAATGCAGGATCGATATCAAGATATCCTTGAGTACCTCAAGTCAAGGATACTTGCACCATTCTTATGATGAGATTATCATTGACATTAAATCCATGTGATGATCTCATGGCGGGTCATCAATGAACTTACTACCACTAGTAAGCATCCATATGTCAACTCTAAATATCTCATATTTACGGTTTACGAGATCCTTGCTTGATCCAATCAAGGAGTATGACATATCTAGTACATGGGATTAATGATGTCGGTCTCATTAATCCTATGACTAGGAAAAATTTGAATCTTGACATAATTGCACATGATAGGAATCTCAGGATTATGATCACATCATAATTTCCTTCATGCTATGTCATATATCATGGACTTCATTAATTTGATTAAAGATCAATAACAATTCATAAAGAACATCAAATAAATGAAACATGCCTTTCTTTATTTATTCATAAAGTGCATACATATTTGTGAACAAAAAGCGCTAAAGGGATTGCCTTTAGGGCACTACTCTAACAATCTCCCACTTGACCTAAAGCCAATCGCCTTGGTATCTAATACCATAAGCGAGTACATGAGAATCAAAATTCTTCTGTGACAATGGCTTTGTCAGCGGATCAACAATGTTATGCTCTGTGGGAATCCTCTCGATCCGACATCACCTCTAAAGAATGATCTCTCGAATCGGATGATATCTGCGAGATGCGTGTTTAGATCGTTGGTGAGACCTCGGTTCTTTTGCTGAGCAATAGCCCATTGTTGTCCACAATACAACTGTATGGGTCCATCACGATTAGGAACCACACAAGTTGAAATGAACTTCTTGATCAACGACTTCCTTTGCGCCTCGATGCGACAATGTACTCTACCTCGATCGTCGAATCGTGATGCGTCTCTTGTTTGGAACTCTTCCAATGACCGCTCCGCCGTTTAGCGTGAAAATATAACTTTGTTGGGATGCAGGTCATCCTTGTCGAGTTGAAACTAACATCCGTATGCCGCTCAACTTGGAATTTCCATCTCCATATATCGAAAACATCCTTAGTCCTTGCAAGTATTTGAGGATATTCTTGGCACTACCTAGTGACCCTCACGAGGATCCGATTGGTATCGCTCGTGACACTCGAGCATACGATACATCGGACCTCGTACATAACATAGCATACATGATCGATCCTCTGCAGGCGCATCACGGGGCGATCCATGCGAATCCTCTCATCTTGTGTCTTAGGACACATAGATTTCGAGTGTTATCCATGAGTAATGGGAAGAAACCCTCTCTTGGATTGCTCCATACTAAACCTCTTTAGCATCTTGTCTATGTCACGATGATTGTGAAAGACCAAGCAACCTCTTTGATCTATCTCTATAGATCTTTATCCCAAGGATATAAGTTGCTTCTTGAGGTCTTTCATCGCAAATTGCTTGGACAACCAAATTTTAAGCGATTGCATCAATGAGACATCGTTTAGAGTAGCGATATGTCATCTACATACAACACAAGGAAAGCGATTGCATTCCATTAACCTTCTTGTACACACGGTGTTCATCCGGATTTTGTGAGAAACCAAACTCTTTGATTGACTCGTCAAAGCGGATGTTCCAACTCTGGATGCTTGCTTCAATCCATAGATGGATTTACGAAGCTTGCATACCTTTTAAATCATCCTTTGGAAGTGAAGCCCTCTGGTTGTGTCATGTACACATCCTCGGCGATTTCCGTTAAGGAAAGCTGTCTTCACATCCATTGTCATATCTCATAATCATAATGGCTGTGATGGCTAGGAGTATCCGAATGGATTTGAGCATTGCTACGAAATTTGAAGGTCTCGTCATAGTCAACTCCTTGTCTTTGTGAAATCCTTTGCCCTGAGCCTTCTTTCTAGGTAATCACATTACCATCCATGTCGGTTTCTTCTTGAAAACCCATTTGCACCTATAAGTTTTATCCTTGGTGCATCGACCAAAGTCCATACTTGGTTTATGTACATGGAATCCATTTCGCTTTCATGGCGCAAGCCATTTTTGGACTTTGAACTTTTAGAACCTCTTCATAGGTAGCAGGCTCATCATTTTCTATGAGCAATCGTCATTCTGTTCACTTACGAAATCCATATCTCTCGGGAGCGGTCGCATCTCTTGACCTCTGAACCGTGTGTCACGAAGGTTGAGCTGTTACTTCATCGAATGAGTGGCAGTTTGAGTTGAGCGATTGATCTGCTTGTTTGAGCATCTTGAACTTCTTCAAGTTCAACTTTGCTCCTTGTCTTCTTGCGGAAGAAACTCTTTCTCTAAAAGACAACATGCTTGAAACAAACACCTTTTATTCCTCGTGAGGTAGAATTGATATCCATGGTCTCTTTAGGATATCCTACAAACAAACACTTGTCGGACTTTGCTTCAAGCTTATCTGTTGAATCCGCTTCACGTAGCGGGACAACCCCATACTTTCGGATGAGAAAGATAAGGTTTTCTGTTAGTCCACATCTCATATGGAGTAACATCAAGCATCTTAGAGGGAACTCTGTTTAACAAGTAAGCAGTTGTCTCTAGCGCATACCCCAAGCGATTTTGGTAACTGCGAAACCCATCATTGATCGTACCATGTCCAGCAAGGTTCGATTTCTCCTTTCAACCACACCATTGTCTTTGCGGCGTGTAAGGAGAGTCCATTGAGATAATATCCCATTATCTACGAGATAATCCTGGCTGTTGGTCTAAGTATTCTCCACCACGATCGGATCGTAATGCCTTGATACTTTTACCAAGCTGGTTTTCTACTTCATTTCGAATTGTTTGAACCTTTCAAGCGCTTGATTGTATCTCATCGAATCAAGTACCCGTATCGTGAATAATCATCGATAAAGGTAATGAAATAATGACAACCACTTACGGCATGGATGGACATCGGACGCATACATCCGAATGTATTAGGTCTAATGCTCCAATCGCTTCGTTTACCCTTTCCGCGAAGGGTAACTTAGTCATCTTGCCTAATAAACAAGATTCGCATGTGTCATATGATTCATAATCAAATGACCCTAAGCGCCACTCTTGTGGAGTTTAGCGATCGTGTCTCATTTATATAGCCAAGTCGACAATGCCATAAGTAAGTTGACTTTAAATTATCTCTTTTATGTCGTTTGGTGTCATTGACATTTAAAATTGGATTAGACATATCTAATATGTAAATACCATTGCCTGATGTACCGATTCCATAAAGCATTCCATTAGAATTGATAGAACAACCATTGCTATTAAAATTCATATGGAATCCGGCTCTATTTAGACAAGAAAGCAGAATGATATATTCTTTGTCAAAGCGGGTACAAAATAACAATCATCCAATTCCGATACAAGCCCGGTGGGAGATTCAAAACATAGGTTCCTACGACTAATGCAACAACTCTTGCTCCATTTCCAACACGTGGGTCTACTTCTCCTCCATGGGTTGCCCTCTGTCCACGAGGCCTGCATATCATTACATATGTGTGAGCCTGACCAGTATCAAATACCCAAATGTTGTGATCGATGTGATATTAACTTCAATGACATACAAACCTGAAGTAGTCGAGGGCATCGATGCCTTCTTACCTTCGGACGACTCGAATAGACTTTGCAATTGCGCCTCCGATGGCCATCTTTACATGATGGAAGCAAGTTCCTTCCGAGGCGGTTTCTTTGGTCTTCTTCTTGATGGCGCTTCCCTTTGGTTTCTTTGCCTTCTTCTTCTTTGGGTTTTTTTTTCTTGGAACACGAAGAAGAAAAATACCAAAACTTCGCTTACTATCACTCTTGATAGTGCGCTTTCATTTATCTTGAAGCGATTGATCATTTCGGTATTGTAGTGGATATTTAGTTCATCCGATAGTTTAACACTAAGCGTGCATAAGCGTCGGACAATCCACCAAATTAAGTCTATACTTAACTCATGATCTATTGCAAAACCTAAGGCGGCCAATCTCTCGATATAGCCATTCATCTTGAGCGTCTTGCGCATGCAGATGTCCTGGAGCCATCTTTAATGGTGAAGAAGCCTTGAGGTCTCGAACCTTTCGGACCGGGCTTGCTCGTCAAGCGACTCCTAAGATGAAATACTATAGTGTGAGCATCCATGGACTCATCGCGCCTACGACTCTGGTGACATCGAGGCAAGCATGATGCAAGTAGCCGTATCAACATCCTTTAGATGCTTACTATATGCCTTCGATCATCATCGAAACATCGACGACAGTGCATCTGGAAGTGGAAAATCTAGGATATATCCGGACCTTGAGATCGAGAACTATTCTCGATTTCTTAACGATCGAAAATTCGGTCCGATTAACATTTGGAATCCATAAGCGACGAAGATTCACACTGGCGGCGTTTTCAAATAACCCTACGGATAGAGAGGAAAAATGTTAGAATAGGAATAGCTGCATAATCATAAGGACTTGAATGATATGCAAAAGAGCTCCACTAGTTTCATAGAATCCATAACCCTCATTCTGAATCCAAAGAAACAAAGTGACATAATGTCTAGTGGGTTGATATCGATATTGCTAAGAATGACCTTGGGTTTACCAATGACCCTGACTTAGGTCAATCGGTAGGTATCGAACATACCAATTGTATCATCGATAACAGAGCATTGAGAATGACCTTGGGTTTACCAACAAGCCACCTTATGTCTCGGGAGGTATCGGATATACCAATTACATCTTAGACCTGACTATCGATCAGTCTTTATCAACTTGTTGATGTATGCACTTACATTGAGTATCAACTCTTTGATGCGCATACATCCGATGTATGCTATCAATTTTACCTCTGTCACGTTGACCTTGAGTTTACTCAACAAACCAAGCGCTTCGGTGAAAACCAACCCGTTAATCGAAAATCATATTTTCATGGTTCGAACATATCCAGTATAGAGTGAGCTTGGGTTTACCAACAACCCATCCTATAAGAACTCGGTTCTTACCATATTAATGGAAGGCGTTAGTTTTCATATACAGGAGGATTTAGAAATTCTAGACTCAAATGAAGGATCATAGTCCTTTAGGACTATATGGCATGATTTAGGTTTCATCGATCAAATTGAATCAATCCTTATAATCATCCATCATCCAACTGAGCATGTCACAAGATCGACTTTCATCGAATGCAAGTCACCTTATGCTTACCTTACACACAAGTCGACTTGTATGAAACAAGTAAGCCTTATGGCATACACCCGTATGTACAAGTAAGCCTTGTAATGTGCTACTGAGTGGACTTATACTAAAACCTTGAACAAGTGGACTTATGCCATACACAAGTCGCCTTATCCAAACAGAATGCTAAAATCTCTAATCGGCTAATTCCTCGATCCATGCAATTCCAATTCTCAACACCATCATACCTAGGGTAATATCGTAAATTGATGTATCAATGAACAATTCATTGATCCATGAATGCCTTAAATAGTCAAACTATATGAAAAGCTTGAAATGAGTCAAAACTCATAAATATCCAAATAATTTAGGAACACCCAAATTCTCACCTAAGCATCTCAAGCTAGTGTATACACTCTCAAAACTGCTCGGCACTTGTCACAAAAATTGTGACGGCCAAAACAAGCAAGAAAATGAAATATACTAACGAGACACAAATGTGATCAATTCGGCATTCAAAAATTATTGGAAAAGCAAATTCAAGCAATTCAATTTGGAAATCATACTACATCAAGATAACACATTTTTAATCACATTAAAAATGCTGCAAGGCATTGGAATTGAAAAAGCAAACTCAATCAAGCCAAGCAAAACAGTCCCAACAATTCTCACCAAAACTGTCCAGTTCTATACATTGCTTGAAATGATCAATGAAACAATTTCAATAAATCATGAGAAAATTACATAGGTTATTAAATGTTCTGAACATGCTACCTGAATTTTATCAGGATTTTAGGCCATCCAAAATTCAGTCAACCAAAATAGAAAAACCGATTCAAAATCTGTGTTCATCAGCACAGCAATTCCCAACAGTATAGAATAAATTCGTGAATAAATATCCAATCACCTTGAAATCCAATTTCCATGCTCAAAGACATTTAAAAACATCTTAGAGACATGTAGATGAAGGAAAATCCAAAAAACAATTTTTCTAGAATTTATTCTCAATTTTATACTCATACCTGTCCACAGAGTGTTTCACAAAACAGCATCTGGAACCTTAGGGAATTAATTAGCAAAACTATATCAAATCAAATCGATAAATTCTGAAAATTCATAGACATATTCTCTAACATGTTATGAACAATCCTGGGTAGAAAAATTTCGAAAACCCTATCTCTATAGCAATTCGAAATCTGAACAGAATGCATGCTACAACATCACAAGCAATTAGGGTTTATGATCTAGCTTGATTAAAGCTTCATACACACACAGGCGCTCTGATACCACTGTAGGAAAATCCGGGAGGAACATCACATGTTCAGCAGCGGAAACAAAAATTTTATTCCGGGACCTTCCGAAACCCAGGATCAGGTGTCGGTATGAAAACTCAAACTGAATAGCCAATAGAGACTATCTCTAAAGGTATCCACAGAGAGATCGAGAAAACCTAACCGAGTCAAACACTTTTGACCGGGAATAGCTAGAACAGAATAAGAGCTGCTAGACCCTACCTCTGTCCTGGAGAGCTTGAGATTGAGCGTTGGTATCCTTGTTGGAGAAGAGAGAACCGATTATGCCTTAAGGAAGAATGAAGAAAATGAAAACCTAGTTTTCCAAAGCAACTCTTAAGCATTCTCTTTTTTCTTCAAGCAAAACCGTCGTACTTCATGCATCCAAGGAAGCCTCCTTATAGGTTTATTTAACAATTAAATAAGACACCTAAAGATGAGGACATTTGGATGATTAATGGCCATAAGTTCCTTAATGAATAAAGAAATAAACTTTGACTTTTCAAGTTTTATCCTCTCTTCCTTCATTCCACGCACATGTCCATATATATATAATAATTAATTAATTAATTTACTTAATTAATTAATTAGAATATAATCTAAGGTCGATCCAGCTGAGAATTGGGTCTCCAAGCCTCACAGGGCCCAAATCTTTGAAAGCGACTCCGAAACCTTTCTTAGCAATATTGATGTCGCGATCTCATGGGACATATCCCAATCTCATCGGGATCCATTTAATCAGTTGCTCTCCATAATTGGAACTCGGTCCAATACTATTTCTGAATTCTCTGAAACACTCTTATCGTGTGACCCTTTAGGTTCCGGTTATGTTGTACTTAGATTAACAATTAATCTGAAAGCAAGTCATGAGCGGTATCTAGCAACACATCATGACCCCAATTGACGGAAAGTAATTGGTTTGATGAATTCATCACGAACTAGATCACGAACCCTTCCATAGACAATTCTTGTGCAATTAGTCCTTTTAACATCCTATACCCCACTTGGTTATGAGTATGGCTAATATGTCAACTCTTCTAGACTAAGTCTAGCCCAGTGAAATCGGTTCTGTCGAGGACTCATTACTTTATATGTCCATGAAGACACTCTTCATGACATAGTCATGCTCTGGCGGAGACTTAAAGTAATGATCTGAAGAGGCGAGGTATCTCTTACATTCTCGCAAGTGATGAATCCTTTATTGGCTACTCGATTACCTTGAATACCTCAAGCGTACCAAGCACCATCCTATGAGTAACCTCTGGAAGGCCACGAGGAATGGAGTCAAAATGCAGGATCGGTATCAAGATATCCTTGAGTACCTCAAGTCTAAGGATACTTGTACCATTGCTATGATGAGATTATCACCGACATTAAATCCATGTGATGATCTCGTGGCGAATCATCGATGAACTTACTACCATTAGTAAGCATCCATATGTCAACCTAAATATCTCATATTTACGGTTTACGAGATCCTTGCTTGATCCAATCAAGGGTATGACATATCTAGTCATGGGATTAATGATGTCGGTCTCATTAATCCTATGACTAAGGAAAATTTAGAATCTTGACATAATTGCACGTGATAGGAATCTCGAGTTATGATCACATCATAATTTCCTTCATGCTATGTCATATATCATGGACTTCATTAATTTGATTAAAGATCAATATCAATTCATAAAGAACATCAAATAAATGAAACATGCCTTTCTTTATTTATTCATAAAGTCTGTACATGACTGTGAACAAAAAGCGCTAAAGGGGATTGCCTTTAGGGCACTACTCTAATAGTCTGTCATGTGGCTCCATGGATCATATGATTAGGAATTGCCCTATGACTTTGGGAGTTCAGTCTACTGCGAGTGGGAGAGCTGGTAGTAGCGCGACAATACAGCAGAGTCGGGGTGGTGGATCTGGATTTAGGGGCCGAGGCAGAGCCCGAGGTAGAACTGGAGATTCTTTTGTGGGGATCGAAAGTCGTGGAAGCTGACCACAGTCCCAGGCTAGGGTCTATGCCATGACTAGGCAGGAGGCCCAGGATTCTCCGGATGTCGTAGTGGGTATGCTTTCGATTTCTGGCTTTGAAGTTTTTGCATTGATAGATCCAGGTTCCACGCATTCTTTTATTGCACCACATGTAGCCTGTAGATTGCATGGGGATAGGGAGATGTTGCAGTATGGGCTAGAGGTGAGTACAACTCTAGGTAGTACTACGGCTTTGGGAGAGGTCTGCAAGGGATGCTCGATCCAAATAGATCAAGCAGTGTTGAGTGCATACCTGATACTTTTTTCGTTGAGAGAGATTGATTTGATTCTAGGGATGGACTAGCTCACTGCCCATAGGGCTGTTATGGATTTTTATACCAAGGAGGTCATGTTGGAGTCTCCTGGTCAGCCTAGAGCAGTGTTTCGAGGTGTTAGTTAGGCAGTGCCAGCCAGGATGATTTCGTTTATGAGTGCCTTGAGGTTGATGCAGGGAGGTTGTGAGGCTTATTTGGCTCATGTGATTGATTCCAGAGTTGAGCAGAGGGTGTAGGATGTTCCTGTGATCGGAGAATTTTCAGATGTGTTTCCCGACGAGTTACCGAATTTGCCGCCGGATCGGGAGACAGAGTTCTCGATTGACCTCATTCCAGGTACCGCTCTTATATCTATTCCTCCATATAGGATGGCACCGATGGAACTGAGGAAGTTTAAGGCTCAGTTGCAGGAGCTTCTGGACAAGGGGTTTATCAGGCCTAGTGTTTCGCCGTGGGAAGCTCCAGTGTTGTTTGTGAAGAAAAAGGACGAGACTTTAAGGTTGTGCATCGATTATAGGCAGCTGAATCGGGTTACAGTCAAGAACAAATATCCACTGCCTAGGATCGATGATTTATTTGATCAGTTGCAGGGAGCTCAGGTGTTTACCAAGTTAGATATGAGATCGGGATATTATCAGTTGAGGATAGCAGAGGCCGATGTGCCTAAGAGTGTTTTCAGGAGCAGGTAGAGGCATTTCGAGTTCTTAGTGATGCCGTTCGGGTTGACTAATGCCCCGGCAGCCTTCATGGCCTTGATGAATAAGGTCTTTCAGCCCTACCTGGATCAGTTTGTGATAGTATTCATTGATGATATTTTGGTGTATTCGAGGAGTAGACAGGAGCACGCTGAGCACCTGAGGATTGTATTGCAGATTATGAGAGAGAGACAGTTGTATGCCAAATTCAGCAAGTGTGAGTTTTGGCTGGATGAGGTGGTGTTCTTCGGCCATATTGTGTCTGGTGAGGGTATCCGGGTGGATCCCCACAAGATTGAGGCAGTTAGAAGTTGGGAGACCCCGAGGAATGTGTCAGAGATGTGGAGTTTCCTCGGATTAGCAGGTTATTACCGGAGGTTTATCGAGGGGTTTTCAGTGATCTCAGCCCCTTTGACAAAACTTCTGAGGAATAATGTGACTTTTAGTTGGACTGATAGGTGTCAGAGGAGTTTTGAGGAGCTAAAACATCGATTGACTACGGCACCGGTGTTAGCTTTGCCATCAGGAGTTGGAGGCTTTGAGGTGTTTAGTGATGCTTCGCAGCAGGGTTTAGGGTGTGTCTTGATGCAGCATGGGAGAGTGATAGCTTATGCCTCGAGACAGTTGAGGTCTCATGAGGTTAATTATCCCGTGCATGATTTGGAGTTAGCAGTAGTGGTTTTTGCCCTGAAGATCTGGAGACATTATTTGTATGGTGAGACGTTCTAGATCTTCACTGATCATAAGAGTTTGAGGTATTTGCTGAGTCAGCGAGAATTGAATCTGAGACAGAGGAGATGGATAGAGTTGCTTAAGGATTACGACTGCACTATTGAGTATCATCCAGGGAAGGCTAATGTGGTGGCAGATGCTTTGAGAAGGAGATCTCACATCAGTGCAGCTCAGATTCAGATAGAGAGATTGCCTAGCTTGATTCAGTTGAGAGCTCTGAATGTGTAGATGGATTTGGGTCAGGATGGAGCTCTGATCGCTACTTTGAGGCTTAGGCCGATGTTGCATGACCGGATCAGGAGGGTACAGGACCAGGATCCTGTGCTGGTGAGACTGATGGAGAGAGTGAGATCTGATGTGGATTTTGATTTTGAGTTGAGAGATGGGACTTTGTGGATGGGACAGAGATTATGTGTTCCAGATGTCGATGATCTGAGGCGTGAGATTTTGGAGGAGGCGCATGTGGCCGCCTATGCTATGCATCCTGGTACTACCAAGATGTATCGCACTCTTAAGTTGCATTTCTGGTGGCCAAGCATGAAGAGGCAGGTGGCAGAGTTTGTTTCTCGGTGTCTGACGTGCCAGCAGATTAAGGCTGAGCACCAGGCTCTAGTGGGTAAGTTGCATTCGTTGCCTATTCTGGAGTGAAAATGGGAGCAAATTGCGATGGATTTCATTATGGGATTACCTAGGACGCCGAGGCAGCACGATGCGATCTGGGTCATAGTGGACCGGTTGACTAAATCGGCTCACTTCTTGCCAGTGAGGGAGAACAATACCCTTGATCAATTGGTCCAGAAGTATATGGCAGAGATAGTGAGACTGCATGGGGTCCCGGTGTCTATACTCTCTGACAGGGATCCCAGATTTACTTCGAAGTTTTAGAGGAGTTTGCAGTCGGCTTTGAGTACGAGATTGAACTTCAGCACATCATTTCATCCTCAGACAGATGGGCAGAGTGAGAGGACGATTAAGACTGTTGAGGATATATTACGAGCCTGTGTATTGGAGTTTATAGGTGCTTGGGATCAGTATTTACCTCTGGTTGAGTTTGCTTATAATAATCAGTACCAGAGCAACATTGGTATGGCACCGTATGAGGCGTTGTATGGGAAGCAGTGTAGATCGCCTCTTTATTGGGATGAAAAGGGTGTGAGGATGTTAGAGGGTCCCAGTGATTGGGATCATGTGGATAAAGTACGGTGATTGAGTCGCATTAAGGCAGCTCAGGATAGGCAGAAGAGCTATGTGAATCAGCATCGGAGAGAGATGGAGTACAGTGTGGGTGATAAAGTGTTCCTCCAAGTGTCTCCGTGGAGAGGATTTCTGAGATTTGGCCGGAAGGGCAAGTTGAGTCCTCGGTATATTGGTCCTTATGAGATCCTAGAGAGGATAGGACCCTTGGCTTATAAATTGGCGTTGCCGAGCGAGATTTCTCAGTTGCATGACGTTTTTCATGTGAGTATGCTCCGGAGATATCGTTCAGACCCGACCCATGTGATTCCGGCTCAGAAGATTGAGATAGCCAGTGATTTGAATTATGTGGAGGAGCCGGTATAGATTTTAGGATCGGGGGTCAAGCAGTTTAGGAGCATGGTGATTCCATTGGTGAAAGTCCTTTGGAAGAACCACTCCACTGAGGAAGCGACTTGGGAGACTGAGGAGCACATGAGGAGGCAGTATCCTCACTTGTTCAATCAGTCAGGTAAGAAATTTCGGGACGAAATTTTTATTAGGAGGGGAGAATTATAACATCCCGTTACCGATGTGAAGGGCATATTGGTAATTCAGATGGATTAGGATTGGGTACATGCATAATTTAAATTACACATGCATTTAGCCTCTATAAATTCTTGATAAATGATTATTATTGCACGAGCATATGTACGTACATGCATGTATGACAATTTCCCGATTTAATTGTGTAAATTGGAAAATTTTGGTGATAATCGTTCAGATTAGGTTTGGATTATAGAAATTGAGTGGAAATTGAATTTAGGGGTTTGAGAATTAGAATTTGAGTATAGGATTAGGTGTTTCCTATTTTGAGGATTTATAGGAATTTTTTGGAAATTTTTAGAGTAATAGGTCCGGACCGAAAAAATGACATAATGACTGATTAATTGGATTCCGGTTCCGAAATTGATTGACAATTGATACGAGAAAAATTGGAGTTATAATTTTAGGATTTATTATTCATAGTTATTGTGAAATATGGAGAAATTATAATAAGAAATTGGATTTTTAGACCCTAAGAATTGGACATGTGGCATAGGAGTTGCCAAGCAAGCCCTTAGCTTTTAAATCTCTCATATATATATAAACCCTAATCTTTGAATTTGCCCCTCTCAACACTCTTCCCTTTGAAAAGAAAATTTGATCATCTTCTTCTCTTCTCCTTCGTGGATCTCCATTTGGTTTGATTCCTTCCATTTTCTTCCTTTAAATTACTCCCATCATCATCTTTAACCTAGCTTAAGTCTTGTGATGGAGAAGAAAATATTTGGTGGAGAAATGAAGGATTGTCGTGGTTGTGCCTAAGCTTGGAAATTGGAGTTTTTGGGTGATTTGTGAAAGGGTGAAGGCTTGAATCAAGTAAGTTCCTACTTCTCTATGTTTTAGGTTATTTGATTTGATCATTGAATCAAGTTATTAATTGTTTAGAAAGTTATAAGTTTCGGATGATATAGGGTTTAAGAATTTTGTTGACTTTGATTTGAGTATTTGAGAGATAATAGATTTTTGATAGATTTGAGGTTAGAAATAAGTTGGGTTTAGTATTTTAAATTGATTGGAAGTGATCTGAATTGAATTGAATGGATTTTATATCAGAAGATCTGGGAAATTCTGGGTTTCAGACGCAAATCTGGGATTACACGTCGCGACGTGTGATGAACACACCGCGGCGAGCCATCCCCTTCTTGCACGTCGCGATGAATGTTTAATTCTACGCATGACGAGCCGATTCTATCGTGCGCCATGACGAAAGCGATCGCACGCCTTGGCGGCGCGCTTTTCGTGACGTTGGGCGACGGCGAAGGTGCACATCGCGACGAGCGTAAAAGGATTTGCCGTGGGGAGAGATGAAGTGGGCGTCACGGCGAAGGCAAGATGACTCGCCGCGGCGAGCGACCTTGCGCCGCGGCGAGGGAGCCTGATTTTCAAAATTGAATTAAGTTGTTTAAGTGATGGTTTTTTGGGGTTTTAGATTCTTATTGAATTGGATACTGATTGACTGTGATTTGGAGACTAAGAATTTCAATTTAGAATAATAGAATTTCGAAATTTAATTATATGATTCTCGAAATCGGATGGCGATTAATTAGTGAATGTGATTTATCAATTGGAGTGGTTTCTAGTCAATTGAATTATGGTATTAGGAATTGTTACCATTTAGAGGAAAAGAGAATTGAATTGGAAGATTCGGGATTAGGATCGGGAGTGTCATAACATGTATTGTACTAATCGCATTCGCTACATATGCATTATTGAATTTTAGAAATTGTGCAATTAGTAATGTTTGATTATTACGATTGTTATAGAGGCTCGAAGTGGGCGTCGATCGTCGATATATTTGAGACTTCCGCGAGAGCTTCGAAGTTGGAGGTGAGTAACCTAGTTGGTTTCTCAACTTTGTATGTGTTACATTTATACTATGCCATGTGGAGTTAAGGATGGATCTATGTGCTTGCTTTTGATTGATTTCGGACCACAGGTGTCCGAAATATTTGGAATGTGATATAGAAGTGTTATATGTGCATAAAATTGAAATTGATTGGTTTAATTCGAAATTGGACATAGTGTGATAAACTGTGACACAAGTATTGTGAATTGAACATGTGCGTACATGCATAAAAGTATGATCAGATAAAGACTTTTGTGACCGGTGCAGCCACCGTATTTTCAAAGCTTCAAGCTCAACGCATCAGGGCCTCGAGCCCAACGATTTTAGAGCCTCAGGCTCAACGTATTAGGGCTTCAAGCCCAACGAAATTCAGAGCCACTGGCTCAACGTTAATGAGCTCAGGCGCACGGTCACAACAACATAATAACCGGAAAGTGTCACATATGCATTTTTCATATGAAATGATCAAATGTAAATCGTATGAAAGGCGAAACGTCTTATAAATGTGAAATTGAATGTATGTGATTTTCTGAAAGTGCTGATATATGTTATTTCCGTAAATTACGTGTATATGCATGAGTTGGGTGGACTATCGATGATGGTTTCTCGCTGAGTTCGCAAACTCACCCAACATTGCAATTATTTTTCAGGACAGTGATAGTAGACTCCTAGCTCTAGGGTTCGACTTTTCAGCTGTGTGAGCGCGTTGGCTCGGGAAGTTATGACACACAGGTCGGTCAGCTGTGATCGATTTTGGGGATGACCTAGTTTAGGATTTTGTCTCAGTTTCTTTTGGAGATATATGTATAGACTGTGGAAACTAATTTCTTGTAAATGCTGTTTTAAGATTATGAAACGAAAATCTTTAGTTTTAAAATTTAGTGAAATTTGATATTACAGTTTTATTATATTGATGCCATGAGGTTTTTAGAATTGATCGTTCGTAGTGCACCCTCATCGTGGGTTATGTATCGGAATGACCTAAGGGCGTCTCAGTGCATACCCTACGGTAAGGGGGCGCTACATTAGGAATGGCTCAATGGTGAGAGGCGTCCACTTAAAGTGGAACAAAACCTTGAGGTCTTGGGTTCGAGTCGTGGACTCACCCTTGACCAAAGAGGACAATACCTGGAGTGATGGCGGTAGAGGTCGGGCTCTACAGATCCAATATGTTGTATAAACAACTGTCCACTCTAAACTCTCTCTTTAACAATTAGGAACTTAATGTCGATGTGCTTCGACTTTGTCGAGCTCCTATTGTTATTGGAATATAGCACTGCAGAGTTATTGTCACAAAATAACTTACGTGGTCTTTCAATAAAGTCCACAATGCGCAGCCCAGTGACAAAGTTTCGCAGCCATATCCCATGGTTGGATGCCTCATAACACGCTATAAACTCCGTTGCCATGGTGGAAGAAGCTATAAGTATTTGCTTAGCACTTTTCTAGGAAATAGCTCCTCCAGCAAGCAGGTAGATTCCTATTATCTTGGCATCCAAAAAAATCGGAATTAGAATAACTAATGATCTCCAGCTTATCCGATTTCCTGTATGTGAGCATATAATCTTTCGTTCTCTGCAAGTACCGCATTACCCGTTTGGCTGTTTTCCAGTGATCCAATTCCGGGTTACTTAAATATCTCCCTAGCATTCCAACAATGTACGCAACATCCGAACGCGTACAAACCTGAGCATACATTAGACTTCCTACAGCCGAAGCATAAGGAATCTTCTGCATTTCCTTAGCTTCAAAGTCATTCTTGGGGCATTGACTTAAGCTAAACTTATCTGCCTTAGACACAGGGGTATCACCTGGTTTACAATCCTGCATGCCAAACCTTTTAAGTACCTTTTCGATATAGCTCTTTTGTGACAATCCAAGAATACCTCGAGAGTGTTCCCGATGTATCTGAATCCCTAAAACAAAAGAGGCATCACCAAGATCCTTCACTTTAAATTTCTTTGACAGAAATCTCTTGGTTTCGTGTAATAACCCTATATCATTAGTGGCAAGCAATATGTCATCGACATATAAAACTAGAAAAATGTACTTACTCCCACTGAACTTATTGTATATACAATCATCAGCCAAGTTCATCTCAAAACCGAACGAGATGACAACTTGGTAAAATTTGCAATACCATTGACGAGATACCTGCTTGAGTCCATAGATGGATTTCTTTAGTTTGCAAACCATTTGCTTTGCATCTCCTGATACAAATTTTTCTGGCTGCACCATATAAATCGTCTCATCAATGTCACCATTGAGAAATGTTGTCTTAATATCCATCTGATGTAACTCAAGATCAAAATGTGTCACTAATGCCATTATTATCCTGAAAGAGTCTTTTGAAGAAACCGGAGACAAAGTCTCCTTATAATCAATGCCTTCTTTATGTGTAAAGCCCTTTGCGACAAGACGAGCTTTGTACCTTTCTACATTTCCTGTCGAATCTTTCTTGGTCTTAAATATCCATTTGCAACCAATAGGTTTCGCACCTTTAGGCAATGGTACAAGGTTCCAAACATCATTGTCCTTTATAGACTTTATCTCTTCATTCATGACATCAATCCACTTTTGAGAGTTAGAACTTTCCATGGCTTGACGAAAGTTGATTGGATCATCTTCCACCATACTAATGTCAACTTCATGTTCTTGAAAAAATACAACATAATCATCTGGAATTGCACTTCTCCTCTCTGTAATGGATCTCCTTAATGGCATATGTTCTTGAGGTTGTAGAGTTTGTTCTTCTGGAACAAGTTGTTGAACTTGGGGAGGAGTTTCTATAACATTGTCTTGATCCAGAATTGCTTCTTGAACAATGTCAAGAATGGAAAACTGACCCTAATCATTGTAAATAGCAATTAGAGGAATTTCAACATGTTCCTCTTCAAAAACAAAGTCCTTAATCCTTTCTCTCCCCGCAAACTCGACATCCTAAAAAAATCGGGCATTTCCCGTCTCAAAAATTACCTTAGTATTGGGATCATAAAACTTGTAACCCCTGGATCTTTCAGAATATCCAATAAAGTAACAACTGATAGTCCTTGAGTCCAGTTTCTTTTCATTTGGCCTATAAGGCCTTGCCTCATCTGGACATCCCCAAATGTGCAAATGCTTTAAACTAGGATGCTTGCCTGTCCAAAGTTTATAAGGGGTCTTATCAGTTGCTTTACTTAGAACTCTATTGAGTATATATGCTGCAGTCTTTAGTGCTTCTCCCCAGAGTGATTCTGGCAAGGTGGAATGACTAATCATACTCCTCACCATATCCTTAAGCGTTCTGTTTCGTCTTTCAACAACACCATTCATGCTAGGCGAACCTATCATAGTTTATTATAAGACGATACCGCATTCCTCTAGGAATTTAGCAAATGGTCTTGGACGTTGCTCACCTGATCCATCATATCTACCATAGTACTCGCCACCACGATCAGATCTGACACTTTTAATTCTTTTGTTGAGTTGGTTCTCAACTTCAGCCTTAAAGTTTTTGAACACGTTCAGAGACTGTGATTTGTCATTAATGAGATAAAGGTAGCCATATCGCAAGAAGTCGTCTATGAACGTTATACAATACGGTTGACCATTACAAGACGCCGTAGGGAATGGACCACAAATCCGTATGGATAAGTTCTAAGACATCTGAAGCCCTATTGGCATTAAATCTTCTGACATTTGTTTGTTTCCCCTTAATGCAATTTACACAAGTAGCAAAATCTGTAAAATCAAGGGGATCGAGAATTCCATTAGACACAAGTCTCTCAATTCTCCTTTCGGAGATGTGACCTAATCTCTTGTGCCACAACAAGGCAGAATTCTCTTCGGTTAATTTGTGTTTTAAACTTCGTGTACCCACATGCAAGGCTTCATTAAATGAAGTATTAATGTCAAGCATATATAGATTATCGTAACCTGATAAAGAACCGGTACCAACCAAATTTGAATTTTGAAAGAGATTAAATATTCCATTTCCAAATGAACAACAATAACCAGATTTGTCCAAAGCAGAAATAGAAATCAAATTCCGTCTAAAATACGGTACAACGAAAGTTTCAACTAAAACCAAAAATATTTCAGTTCTTAACAATAATCTAAAAGTCCCTATTACTTCGACTTCTACCGACTTGCCATCCCCTACATAGATGTATCTTTTATCATCACTTGGTTTTCGGCAACTCAGGTAACCCTGCATAGACACACTGATGTGAGTTGTTGCACCAGAATCTAACCACCATGTGTGTCTAGGTACCGAAGTCAAATTAACCTCAGAACAAACCAAAGTAAGAAGCATATCTTTCTTTGCATGCCATGCGTGATAATTGGTACACTGCTTCTTTACATGACCTTCAGCGTCACAAAAGAAATGACCTCTTGGTTTTTCTTCCTTATTATGTTTCTTTTGTGTTGCTGGAACCGCAGCTTCCTTAGTTTTCTTTCTTTTGTTCCTTTTTTCGTTAGATGTTGTGGCTAAGTGAGCACTTTCTGCCTTATCATGCTTCAACCTTTCCTCTTCCTGGACACAGTGTGAGATAAGCTCATTAAGAGATCATATCTCTTTCTGACAGTTATAACTCTCTTTGAATTGACTGTACTGTGCCGGAAGAGATATCAAAACCAGATGCACTAACAAGTCTTCGGATAATTCCAACTTAAGTGCTTTCAATTTTGAAGCAATGTGAGACATTTCCATAATGTACTCCCTTATGTTTCCTTTTCCTACATACCTCATTGAGATAAGCTTTGCCAAAAGTGTACTTGTTTCATCCTTTTCATTTTTGGCAAATCTTTTCTCAATATCCTCAAGGAAACCCTTAGTCGTAGTAATCTGATCGGACATAGTGCTCCAAAAAGCTTCTGGAATGGCATGCTTCATGATCATCAAGCTCATACGATTCGATATTTCCCACTTTTCCATCTCCCTCTTTTGATCAGAGGTACTCTCACCAGTAAGTGGATCAGGATAATCGACTCGTAAAGCAAAATCCAAGTCCATGACTCAGAGAACAATCAAAACGTTCTCTTTCCATGACTTAAAATTAGTGTCATTAAGCATAGGAATTGAATTAACACTAGCAAAGATATTTGCAGCAGAACCAGGAACTGAACATAGAACAAAACAAACAAAATCTAATTACTCACATAACAACACTATAATATGCCAAATTAATTATAAACATATAATGGTAGGGCCCCATCACAAGATACCATGCACAACATTAATATTTAGTCTTTGGATAGAAATATTAACTTATAAGTAATATCTTGGTGTAGTGATCAAATACTGACAATAAGGCATGTCAAACAATAAACCTTTCTTTGGACCGATTTAATGTTCACATATTATACTGAATAATTGTCACGCATTTACCACCACAAATGTATATGCAATTCGGACTAAATATAAACTTTCCTTTGGGCCAGTCTATATTCGCATGAATAACATACACACAAAATTTTTTAACATTCTAAGTTAAATTAATTTCACAAGAGAGGTTGCTTTGGCAACATGTTTCTTCAATTCATTTAATTTAAAATACTATATATTTCTTTAAAATACTAAAATTTGAAATTAATACCAAACTTTATATAAGCCGTATAAAAACTTCGTAGCTTTAATTTCTTGATGTTATAATATTAACAATCCTATCGATTTAAATTGAGAATTGAGTCAAAATTTTAAAAAATTAAACTAGAAATCATAAGTTTTTGACTGAAAACTCATTCCTCGTAATACTAGTTGTTAAAACATGAAGACTTTGGTTATTAGATAAAAGAAAAATCACTAAAAGCTTTCTGGAAACAATATTTGTCTAATGGACAGCATAGCCAAAATTGGATTCTTTATCCAGTGGGTAAAACTTTGTTATCCAATGGACAATAAAAATCCTTCCTTATCCGATGATTTACCATGACAAAACAGAAACAACGAAATTGGTCATTGAATAAAGACAAAAGGCTCCTGAAAAACAACTTTTAGCTGATATAATCATGATCTGAGTCTTTATCTACGGAAAAACTCCAATCTTTATCTATGAAATTAAAACACCGCAAACGTTTCTTTAGAAACTTATCGCTGAAAATCCAAAGTTCACCGAACACATATACGAATAACAAGACCTCCACCGAAATATGATTATTTCATGTTTGCCAAACGAAAGATGTTCTTTTGAAATCTAAGAACACCGAAACATAAACGAAGGACAGATCTAAAATTGAAGACTACCGAAACATAATCATATATGCCAAACGAAAGAAACTCAAATAATCATACTTGATTACCTAATTATGAATTTGCTCTGATATTATTTGTAAGGATTTTAATCCTTTTAAAATTCAAGATCGATTTATATCAAATCATTAATAATAAAATAAAGCGGAAGTATACTTAAATCCATTATAGAATCTGCACTGAAATTTTGTGATATTGTCTTCTAAATTAAGACGTAGCCCTTTTTTTAGAGTTTTTTATAACTCACTACAACAAAACAACACATATAGCGTCGTCTTGGAAGTAGACGTTGTAAATGGTCTGAGGATTTCACGACGTCTGGAAGGACGTCAAGAAAAGATGGAATATTCTGAGACGTTGCATTGAGACGTCGGGGATAAGTGGAAGCGTTTAACGTCGTCTTGGTAGAAAGGCGTCTAAAAATAGCATAAACGTCGTTTGGAGAAGTAGGCGTCGGAAAGGTCATGTCCACGTAATTAATTTTCCTCCCCAATTTTCCAAGAAAACGCCCCGTTCTTTCTCTCATCTTAAATCGGTCTCCGGCGTTTTTCTCTCGTCCAACCGAAGCGTTCCCTCTCTAATCTCTAACCCTTCCCTCTCTCTATTTTAACCTTCCCTCTTCATCATTTTAACCTTCCCACCAGCCAGGGTTTTTGTCGCTTAGAATCTGTGGAGATTGCTTCATCTCCAGTCGGCCCTCTATCATCAGCAGTCGGCCCTCTATCATCTCCAGTCGGCCCTCTGTGGAGATTGCTTCATCTCCAGTCAGCCCTCTTTGAGGTAAGTCATTGAAATAGTTTTGCGATTAATGTCGGGTAATGTAAGTTTTTGAGTCAGATTGGAGTGACGATTTAATCTGGGTTTAAGATTGTGAAGTCGTTTGTTTTGATTAATTTTTATCGGTGATTACATTCATAGTATAACTTCTTATCTGGTGATTCTATTCACCTTATAGTTTTTCATCTTACCTTCTTAGGCTTCTTTAGGTCTACTTTAGCTTTATGAATCTTGAGAACGAGACATTACATGTTTTGAATGTAATGTCTACATCCAAAGGTGTATCTCAGATTGTGAGTAGAGAATAACAAAATGAATAAAGGAAAGAAGGTTAAAGTAATTGAATCTGGGGAATGGTTCCAAATGAAAGGGGCAAGTATAAATGCTGAAATTAGAGAACTAGCTGGAAGAACTTAGGGGAATAGTGGAAGTGGAAATGTAAATGGAGGTGGTTATGTTATTTGTGAAGGTGACTTGGAGTTCTTTATGGGGGAGGATGATATCTATATTGGTCTAAAGAATAAAGGTTGATGGTGAGCGGATGATGCTTTCGGAATCTTTTAGGCGGTTTGACACTGATTTTATGCTGGATCTTGTAGTTAAGAATTAGCCATGGTTTCCGCATCTGACTTTTGACATACTTCTTTTATCTCATTGGTATAACCAAATTACACGTACATGTTTAGGAGTTGGCGATCTGCGCTATCATGCATGTGCATTAGTATGAAACTTCGATAGCATTACGGATTTCGTGGTGTCTAAAGTTTTATGTGTATTCTTGAAAAGTCTAAATCTCCTTGTTTTAATTACCCGAATTTGCGATTGGATCTGTATGATCTTACGTTGTTTCTTTAACCAAAGATCATTTCTAGATTAGTACAGTTCTACACTCATTACGAGGTCATTTGGTAGATTTAACACATCATAAATTCTGCAAGGTTTGGTAAATCTTAATCATGAATCCTTTACTCATAACAATTCAGTTTAATATAAAATTACTTTAATTTCATGGTTAAAATTTTTTGTCACATCAAGAAAAGTCCTAAAATTTAAAGCTAAAGAGTTAGGAATTTATACATAATTAAACAGAATTCTGTATAAATTCTGTTTAATAACATAACATAATCTAATTTACCTAGATTATGTTATACCTAGATTTACCTTATGTATAAAAAATCTAACTTGCATGTCATATATGTTCAGTTTTCTTAAATGGTCAAAACTTCAAATTTTAAAATATTTAAAGGAACAAAACCCGATGTAAATGCATGATAAGGAGAGCAAAATCTCATGATGGAAGTGTCAATATCAAAGAAATAACACAATCTGAAAAAGTTAAAATCAGAGACTGATGAGTGAGTGGTTTTGGAATTTACTGGTTTGGAATTTACTGGTTTGTTCAGTTTTCTGTTCAGTTCAGTTTTAGAATTTACTGGTGAACCTACCTTAATTCAATGTTCAGTATCCTACCTTTTACACTTAATTCACTGTTCAGTTTTCTATTCAGTGCTATTTCTGGATTTAAGACGTTTCCTTCTCAATCCACATGTTAACATATTCTATGTAGGTCTTTAGTTCTATGATACAAATATTTATACTCACTTGCGCTGAATTTATATGCAATACATTTAAAATTTTGATTTGCGACTTGAAGTGGTTGAAAACTTGAGGCGAGCATACAATCTTCTCATTGTCTTGATAAACTCACGGTATTTGTTAAATATTGGAGTACATGTTTAAGTTTTGAATATTCTTATGTGTTTCTTTTTCATGATTGTTTCACTAAATTATGAAAATGCCTTCTAGTTTTATATTTGTCACAATATGTTGCTTGATTAGATACTAATACATAATTGCTTGAACACTTTAATATGTGAAGTGACTAAGGTTTAATGAATTATTGCATTAAAATTCTTAGATCCTAGGAAGGACAATGGACTAAATCGAATATAAGCTCATGTGATTACGTTAGTTAGTTTCAATGATCTTTCTCATTTTGTTAGTTTCTACTATATGAAACCTTTAGTGCTCAAGTAATTAGGGTTAATTTGATTAGTTAATTTTTAATTAATATGACTAAGGAGAGATAAGAAAATAGTTAAAATGATGAATATAAGTTTTAACAAGCATGGAAAGGATGTGAAGCCGGATTCTGTCACAGTGGCGGAGTGGATGGATTTGTGTGAGTATTGGGAGCAATCAGCTACAAAGGTTACTTTTAATTTGATAGTTAAACTTTATTTAACAACTTCTTTGATAATTAATTATATTTTGGTATTTATGAGTTGTGAGTTATAGATGTTATAATAGATTTTATTTCGTGTATGATTAGGAAAAAAGTCAAAAAGCTAAAATGGCAAGGAGTCAGGTCAAATGTTCACCAAACTCCAGCTCTAAGGCCTTTGTAGCGATACGACATGAGATTGTGAGTTATTATCTTTTAAATTATATTTTACTTTGATTGACATTTTAAAAATTTATGAAAAGAATTACTAGTTATATATTTCTTTACAACAGAGTGACAGAGAAGGAGAAGAGTGTGACCGGATGAAGCTATGGTATCACACTCATTATAATGAAACCAAAGATCAATGGACAACTCCCGAATGCAAAGCAAAATGGGTGAGTACATAGTTCATTTACAAATATTTGCTACATGAGAATGTCTATGTAATTTATTCTTACTTTTCTAGGAATTAATGTGTCATGAAATGACATATTCAATAGAACAAGGTCATCCCATGACAGTGGATGAAGTGTGCGACAAAGTCTTGGGTACAAGATCAGATTACATTGTTGGCATGGAAATTGGGCCTCGACCACGAGGAATACTTCGCCGAAAAGAGACTTGAGGCTAATTAGAGGAGTCAAAGAGGGCTCATCAGAGTCAATGAGGGCTAATCGGGAGTTCTGATCTCAAGTCGATGAGTTGACTAAACAATTTAAAGAAATGCAGGATCGATTAACTTCCCAAGTCGAACAACAAAATAAGCTCTTGAACTTTTATCTTCTACACATAATGTTCGTTTAGACTAAACATGTTGATATGTTGATATATTAAACACTTATAGCGTTTACTTTATTTTAATTATCGTATTATGACATGTTTGGGAATTGCGATTAAATAATAAGTTGTTTTTGCATGTATTCAATTCTTATTATACATTAACAATTATTAGAATTAATGATATATTCAAAAATTGATACATTGTTAAATAAATTTATTCATAAGCAATTTTTATTTTTACTAACTCATTAATAATTTACAAATTTGATAAATATTAAATTTGCAAAAATTATAAAACAAATTTAAATTCAAAAATTAATTATAATTCATATTTATTAAATTCAATTTTTATTCGAAATTGAAATTTACACAAATAATTAATTCAAATTGATTAATAATTAATTTTACAAAATATTTTAAATAAATATTCAGTTAATTATTAATTATTAATTATTAAACAATTTCGACGTCTATACAAGGAGGCGTCGAGAAAGGAATTTTCACGACGTCTTCCAAGCGTCGGCATAACGATCCTTTATCGGCGTCTTCATGCACGCCGTAAAATGCTAGTTTCAATCTATGGCGTCTACTTGACGGCGCATGGCTATGTAAACTTTTAGGACGTCTTTACAAACGTCGAAGACTATCTGCCCCTTCAACGACGTCTTACAACAGACGTCGTAGATCACCAATGCTTACCCTACCTTCCACGACGTTGTTTGCGACGTCTGAATAGCCGTCAAAAATAGTGTTCTACGACGGCAAATTTCCTTTACCGACGTTTAAAAAACGACGCAAAAGGCCTCCTTTTCTTGTAGTGACTCTCTGTTTTCTCTCTCTGATGATGAGATTTCAGACAAAAATTTAGGTTACGTTTAATTTGAAGATCATAACTATTTATATTAGGATAAAATCCTAATTTAATTTCTAGTTTGGATCATCATAAAATTAGAAATATAAAGTCGGTCTCTACACATATAGAGCCCACACTTAAAATAGATACATGAAGCTCAAATATCATAAACATATTATACTACTTTAATTAATTGAGTTCTGTTATAAAAGATAGAAATAATATGGTGTACCACTAATTGTAGACGCACCATTTCATAGTTATTGTACATATGGATTGGTTAGGTTTTACCTAACACAAGAATGAGGTAGATAGTTATTGGTTAGGTTTTACCTAACACAAGAATGAGGTAGATAGTTATTGGTTAGGTTTTACCTAACACAAGAATGAGGTAGATGGGTTATTGGTTAGGTTTTACCTAACACAATAACATATATGGAGTAGGTGATCACATGTGTGTTAGGTGGTTAAAATGTACTATAAATAGAAGGGTTCACTTGATGTAAGATACACCATTTTTTTCATAAGAAGAATTCTCCTCTCCCAAATATTCTTTCAAGTTTAGTTTCAGTTTTATAACACGTTATCAGCACGAAGCTCTCGTTTCTAAATTCGGCTTATCAACATCAAGCAATCATAAGGTTCTTCCGCTCACCTACATCATACAAACGTTCTTGGTTTACATACATCAAACAAACGTAAGTTCTTCCGTTTATTTATCCTAGTTACGATGTTGTTAAAATAAAGTTCTTCTTTTATCTACATTAATTCTACTTATGATATGATTAAACAAATTATAGGCGACTCACTATTTTACCTTCTTTTAATAATGAAAAGTTATTACCACCTCTAAATCGTAATTTATTGTATAGTATACATCATCAATGTTAACAAAAAAAATAAAAAATAAAAAAATAAAAAAAGTATAACGGCTATATATATAACGGTAAAAAAAAAACAAAAACAAAAAAACAAAACATAACGGTAACTTTATAACGGCTAGGTAACGGCTAGGTAACGGTAACAATTTTTTTTCTATAAATAGATATCACTTCTTCATAATTTACTTCATCCCTATCTCTTACCTCTCTTACCTCAAATTTCTTACAAAAACAAAATTTTCAAATGTTGTCCGCTATTTCATTTTTTTGTATAATTATGATCATTATATATTTTTGTTTCACTCTTAATATAGAGCTAGATAATGCACTTCGCATATATTTTCTCTTAGTAATACCATGTATTATGATCCCTATGTTGCTTCTTGGCATAGCATTTGAGCAAGGCATGTGATTTATTTAATGTAATATCGATTTGAATAACTGTCTTAATTATTTCTCTATTGTATAATAGTTGCCAACATGTCCAATCTTGCCAAAATTGAGTTATTTGCTCTTGATGTTGCGAGGCAATAATTATATGCCGTGGATGATTGATGTCGAAATGCATCTTGAATCAATGGATCTTTTAGATACCATTAAAGAAAATAATACAACATCAAAACAAGATAAAGCCAAAGCGATGATCTTCGTTCGTCGTCATCTTGATGAGGATTAAAAGAGAATACCTCACGATTAAAGATCCAAGTCATTTGTGGAAAAATTTACAAGAAAGATATGACCATCAAAAGGAAGTTTTACTTAGGCTACCGTGATGAATGGGCGCTTTACGCCCAAGATTTTAAAAGGTCAATGAGTATAACTTCATTTATGTTTAGAATTGTCTCACAACTACAATTTTGTGGGCAAACAATCATCGAGGAAGATATGTTAGAAAAACATACTCTACCTTCCACGCAGCAAATGTAACATTGCAACAACAATATCGAGTCGTGGATTTAAAAATACTCGACTGATTTCATGCCTCCAGAGCGAGAAGAATAATGAACTTTTGATGAAAATCATCAATCCCGCCTCATTGGCGGCGGCATTTCGAAGCAAATATTGCAATTGAAATGAAAGAAAAAATCATCATGGGCCTAGTCGTGGTCGCGGTCGTGGCGTGGGTGGCCATGGTCGTAATTACATTCGTGGTCGTGGTCGTGGGCGTGGTAGGAAGTTATCCATATAACTCTCTTCAAAGAAATACGAGCCACCACAATAACAAGCACCATATTAATGATGTTCATGGAAGTTCTTATAGGACTTCGAGATTCTCGCCTTAGATGTGATACAAAAGGACATTGGGCTAAAGTTTGTCGAGTTCACGAACATCTATGTCGCTTATACAAAGCATCCTTAAAAAGGAAAGAAAAGAAGTGAATTTTCTTCAACAACACCCTTTAGGTGATTCAACCGACTTTGGTACTTTTGATTTTGATTTCATTAAGAGTCATAATCCTTGGATGACTCTACATATCCGAATGTTTTGATTTTCTTGATGATTTTGTGGATCGGGACATTGTTGGTGGCGATGTAATTAAAATAATGTACTTATGTTTACATTAAGTATTATTATGCTTATTATATCACTCGATTTCAATTGCTTGTTATGTTTTGTTATATTACTAGTTTCAATTCTGATTGTTTTTAAGTTAACATAACATCTCTTTCTCTTTATTTTTGCAATTTTCTCATTAAATTATTTATTTTTATGCGAAGTTTTGATATGGATGGATTACGTAAGAGGAGCGGCAAATTATGATAATTTATGCATACCGGATAGTAAGCACAACGCACACTATCACGAAAGATAAAGGTTCTTTTCGTAATTAAAACCAACAAAACAATTGTGAACACAATATCGGGTCTATAGACTTGATTGAAGGAATTAGCAAGGCAAGTTCACATTACCAAAAGGCACAAAGTTCTCAATACATGATGCCTTATTTGCTTAAAGTCTAAAAGAAATTTGTTGAGTTTTAATGATATATATTCTCATAAATATGATACTCGAATCGAGGAAATATGAAATATATGTATCTTACAACACATCAATCGGGAAAGATAAACATATTGGAAAAACTACCAATGCTCCTCTTTGGATTGCATTATACATATATAAATGTGATGGAATCTAATATGGTAGTTAAAGCAAAACACATTGATCCTTCAATAATCTCTATTTGGCGTGATCGTTCGGGTCATCCGGGATCAACAATGATCTGAAAAATAATTGAGAATACATGGACATCCATCGAGTAACAAAATGATTACTCGAATAAATAAGAGTCCACGACATCTTATTCTCTTGGAAAAGCGATCATAAGGCCATCACCGGCTAAAATAAAATTGGAATCACCTACTTTTCTTGAGCGTATTCAGGTGATATATGTGGACCCATTCATCCACCATGTGGACCATTTCGATATTTTATGGTATTGATAGATGCCTCCGTGAGATGGTCTCACGTTTTTCTACTATCGACTCGTAATATGGCATTTTCAAGATTTCTTGCACAAATTATTAAATTACGAGCACAATTTCCGATTATACAATAAAGAAAGTCGATTAGATAATCTTGGTGAATTCACATCCCAAACTTTCAATGACTATTGTATGTCAATGGGATTATGGTCGAAAGATGTTGCTCGTATGCATACTCAAAATGGTTTAATTGAATCTTTAATTAAACGCCTTCACTTATTTTATTAGACCATTGATGATGAGAACAAAGCTTCCATTTCAGATGGTCATGCAATTTTACATCTTGAGGCATTAATTAGCATCCCACCAAGACATATCATACATACTCCCCTACAACTTGCATTTGGTCAAGAGCCAAATATCTCCCATTTGAGAATTTTGGTCATGCAAAGATATATGTTATCAGCACCACCACAACGTAGTAAATGGGACCTCAAAGAAGATTCGGGATATATATACATTATGAAAGTAAATCTATTATTAGATATCTTGAACCTCAAACGGGTGATATATTTACAAAGACGTTTTTTGATTGTCATTTTGATGAAAATACTTTCCCGACATTAGGGAGATAATAAGCGGTGATGAAAGAAATTACATGGTGTGAACCATCATTATCATATCTTGATCAACGCACAAAACAACGCGAAAAGTGCAAAAGATGTGCATTTGCAAAGAATTGCAAATCAATTACGAGATCTTTCACAGATACAAAAGAGTGACTAAATCATTTATACCATTTGTAAATGCTCCCGCTTTCGGATTGAAATCCCAAAAGGACAATCGAGAACATGGTCACTCGTGAATCTACAACACGCGTAGGCGTGGTAGACCAATCGGTTCTAAAGATAAAATCCTCGAAAAAGAAAAGGAGCAAATATGATTAATGACCCAAGATAGATAAAAGTGTTCTCTAGAAACACAAGATGAGGATAGTGTCCCGGAAGAGACCAAACCGACATTAATCAAGAAATCGCAATTAATTATATTCACACAAAAGAATTATGGAACAGGAATGATATGAAAGAGATTGATGAAATATTTTCTTATCTTTATAGATGTGATATCATCAATGAAATGAAGATCCCGAACTAAGATCTATCATTGAATGTCAAAATATATGATTGGGTTGATGGAAAGATCTATTGGTGAATTAAATTCTCTTAACAAGCGTAATGTGTTTGGACCTATTGTCCTTACACCCCAAAGTGTAAAGCACATGGGTTATAAATGGGTTTTGTTCGAAAACGAAATGAGAAAAATGAGATTGTGAGATCAAAGTTCGACTTGTCATTGACTGAGGTTTTCTCAAAGACCGGAATTGACTATGAACAAACATACTCTCTGTTATGGATACAATTACGTTTAGATATTTAATCTTAACAGATTCTTAAACTGGAAATCGTCTTATGGATGTTATTCTGACTTACACAGACGGATCACTGATAGTGATATTTACATGAAAATCTCGAAGATTCAAATGCCTCTGATTAAAATCACAACCAAAGGAAATGTATTCGATCAAATGCAAAGATCCTTATATGGACTAAAACAATCCTGGACGACGCAGTACAATCGTTTAGCGGTATCTATCAAAGAAAGGATATGTAAATAGTCCTCTTGCCGCAGATTTTATAAAGAAAACAACATCCGGATATGTGATTATCACCGTCTATGTTGACGATTTGAATATCATTAGTGCTCGCTAAAGAAATCCAAGAAACAATGAGTATCTTAAAGAAGGAATTTGAAATGAAAGATCTTGGAAAAACTAAATATTGTCTTGATCGCAAATTGAACATGTAGACCAAGCGGAATCTTCAAGATCAATCGACATATCTGTAAAAGGTATTGAGGCGTTTTAATATGGATAAAGCAACTCCATTAAGACACCAATGGTTGGTAGATCGCTTAATGCCGAGAAAGATCCATTTCCTTGTGAAGAAAAGCGAAGAAGTTCTTAATTTCAAACGCCATATCTAAGTCGCGACAGAGCTCCGTGTATCTTCTTAATCATCTTAGACACGATATAGCTTTTTTTGTTAATCTATTAGCAAGATTTAGTTCATCTCCACTGAAAAGACCTTTGGAATGGAATTAAACATCTATTAGTTATCTTGAGTCTGACAATTGATTTGGGATTATTTTACACTAAAATGCAAAACAAGTTTTGGTTGGTTATGCAGATCAGAGTTCTTATCGATCCGATAAAGCGGATCCCAAACCTGGTTATGTATTTACGTATGGAAGATCGCAATTTCTTGGCGTTCACGTAAACAAACACTTGTTGCTACTTCTTCAAATCGTCTTTGAAATCATCAGACTTCACGAAGAAATCGAGAATGTGTATGGTTAAGGTCGACGCACCACATTTTAACAACTTGTGGCTTATCGACCAACAAAGAACCAACAATCATATTTGAAGACAATGCAAGATGTATCGCTCGAATAAAGGAGGTTATATCAAAAGTGATAGAACCAAACATATCCTCCGAAATTTTTCCAATTCACCCAAGATCTCGACAAGAAGAAAGAAATCAACATCCAAGATATTCAATCAACAACAATGTGCGGATCTTTTCACAGGCACTTCCTACTATACCTTTCGGAAGCGTGTCCACGAGATTGGAATCGACATCTAAGAAATTTATGAGGAAGATTCGTTGTGTTAAATGAGGGGCGTCTGTGATTCAGACTCTTTTCCCTTATCATGGTTTTTATCCCACCTGCTTTTTTCACGATAAGGTTTTTTTAACGGCGAACACCAAATGCGTTTAAAGGCGGAAAAGAGACGATTATGCAAGACACCAAGGGAGTGTTATAAAGATAGAAATAATATGGTGTCTCACTAATTGTAGACGCACCATTTCATAGTTATCATACATATGGATTGGTTAGGTTTACCTAACAGAATGAAGGTAGATAGTTATTGGTTAGGTTTTACCTAACACAAGAATGAGTAGATAGTTATTGGTTGGGTTTTACTAACACAAGAATGAGGTAGATGGGTTATTGGTTGGGTTTTACCTAACACAATAACATATATAGATAGAGTGATCACATGTGTGTTAGGTGGTTAAAATGTACTATAAATAGAAGGGTTCACTTGATGTAAGATACACCATTTTTTTTCATAAGAAGAATTCTCCTCTCCCAAATATTCTTTCAAGTTTAGTTTCAGTTTTATAACAAGTTCAATTTTATATGATAACTTTTATATACAATTATACACATATAAGCTCACATGTTTGATTAAAAATCCTCACAACTATGACACGAGACTCAGTAAATAAGGTGTAAATACGCGACTAAAAGGAGGCTGATGGCTGGCAAACCGGTAGGTCTTTTTCGAACATGGGTGGAGCTCTAAGAATTGGATTTCTTTCAAAGAAATTGACGGGCTTTAGGTCAAAGCTTGATGACACCATTGGCATTACAGGGAAATCTTCCTGACATGGTATATGATGGAACCCTAACGTGTACCAAACCACAATATCCTTATTCTCAATGTCACGGTTCCTGTAAATAATAGGCAAAGTTACTGACCATTCTGTTGCTTAATGGCATTTGAATACGTATGTTGTATAAATTTATAGGTACTTCTACTACCTTCGTGACCAAACAGCTAGTGTGTCGTCTCCCTTACTTTGATATGCAAGAAGTCCACCAGCCCATTGTTCAGTCCTGTTATATCGAGTCACCCATATCTAAAAGATAAAATTCATTACTACATATAGCAACAAAATTTATTAAAAACTGGAATGTTTTTTGCTGGAAGTACCTGATTGTTTGTGAAAGCAGCTCTTGTCTGTGGAGGATCAAGGTGATCAAGCAAGCTAGCCGCAGTCCCTGAAGGGACAACCTTGTACCCTGTTGGATTTCCCAGCCTAGACCGTTTTGAAGGGTTAATTACATGAAATTCTGAAGGATCATAGAGCTTAAGCTTAATTCGTGCATCATCCTCTGTTTTGGCTACATGACTCTTGGCTCTTAACAAGCTTTTTCTGGGTGATTCCCCTGGAAAAGTCTCTTCCTTGACAAGATTCACCTTAACAAAGGTATTGTTGGGTTCATCAATGTCCATGTCAAGATGGAAGGTGATGAAATGATCATGAACAACACCAATAACATTTTCCGAAACTAAAGGGCCTGTTGTTTTTTCTGTGTAAGGTATTTGGTACACGTGTTCGTGAGGTGTCCCTTTGACCATCAACATCCCCGAAAGTGATACCTGCATCACAATGGCTTAGAACATAGACATCTTCAGTACAAGTATCTAATAATGAAGTTTGTGTCAGTCCTTGGGTAGACAAATTGCAGATACTCTATATGAAATTTACCTTAATGCGAATTAAGCCATCAGTCTGGAATTCCCAATCAAAGATGTAGTCGTAATTCCCCACTGATGCAGCCATTCGAGCCACAAGTGTAACCTTTGCTCTTGCTTCTCTAATCTGTTCCAAACTGAGCTTTATTAGCATATGGTTTTAGGTAAATACAACAAAAGCAGAGGTGTACGAGGCCCCGATTTAAAAATGGAAGCAGACAAAAGCTAATAATAGGTAGCAGCACTCAAGTCTCACGTGCTAAGTAGATGTGGGAGACCAATTAGCTACATATGCAGAAAGCACTTGAAGCAAACACCAAATTTCCCGAAAGAGCACACAAAAAGAAATCACTTTCTATACAGCAGATTGTAGATGGTCCATAAGGAGTCATCAAGAACTCGCCTACCTTAAAACCAATGACAGGGATCTCAGAGTGACGCCAACTAGCATCACCGGCGTACCGTTCGAACAAACAAATCATGTTTGGCTGCAGAAAATACTTTCCGTCCGACGACACAAATGTCCCATCCATATAATACGAGTTTCTTGGACAATCATTTAGAGGCACCAGTGGCATTGCTGTTATCCCCAAACCATATTCACCAGCATCCATATATGTCTTAAAGTACCAGTTTTCGTCAGGGTCCATGTATGGTACGAACAATTCTGAAGCGAACCCTTTATACAACACACTCCTAAGCTCACCAGTCTCCGAGTCCCTTACAGTGGCACGTGATATCACCATGCCTGCTCGTTGGTCGGGCTTTAAATGGAACACCCAGTTTGCCCATTTCACTATATGTCCATCTTCAACAGTAAAGCTTGGACCTTTCGGTTGCTCCAACGATATTGGATTGATGGGCTCCATTTCTGGTTGCTTGTCTTGAGCCTCGTAACGATACTCAGTGTAAGTAGCTCTCGGAACCGGAATTCCGAAGCCTGTGTCAGTAAAGTTCACGACTTCCTTTTTGTCAATATCCACTGTTAAGGTTAGCCCTTCCACTGGTCTCATGTAGTAATTCGTTGTACCTCGGCTCAAGAAGCATTGGACCTTAATGATTCTCCTAACATCTTCACCGGGCCCATACCATCCCGGAGAAGGCGTGACACACGTCAGCTCCGATAACGAGAGTCCCCTTCGGGCGGCGGATATGTTCAGCTGTTGATGAGAGAGTGCCACCCTCACCGCCGTGGAAAGATCGGTCATGGACACCATTGGGTAGCCTGAAGTTGGGTTAATGATGTGATTAGCGACTCGGCCCAAATCCAAGTCGACGGAGAGGACGTGGGATTGACCATTCAATAATGCAATCACAAAAGCTTTCCTCGGAAAAAGTGGATGACCTTTTCCCCAGCTAAGAACCTTGTCCTTGTCTGGTTCATCAAGAGATACTGAGTGAAGAGCTGGGAAGTTAGACAAAAACGGCTCGTACGATGAGAGAACCGTCCGAACCTTGTTGATTTCTTGTACGGTAAGAGGGTCTAGTGGGTGGCTTGGGTTGTCTTTCAAGTGGTTTTTAGGTTTGTGGAATCCATGCTCTAAAACTGAACTGAACTTGGTACGAATACGGTTCTTTGAAGAGGTATAGAAGATGTCTGAGTTGTTTAGAGGGTGCCATGAAAGGAATAAAAGAAACAGAGCTGTGAAGAATATGAAGGCACAACGAAGGGTTGAAGAAATAGCTTCCATTGTAACTACTACATTGAAAGCTGAAAATCCCTTCCAAATTGTAGGCTTTTGCAGAGGAGAGTGACGAGTGATAAACCCAAAATTTTATTGTCGGATTTGTGATGTACAAATAGGTATAATGGGATGTTATATATTAATTTACCAAAAAGGAAAAAAAGAAATAGCAATCCTAACTAGTAACTAATCAATAATTACAATCGGGCCAAATAAGTAAATAAAAATAACGAAATTACAATACTTCCTGTCAAGTTGACGCATGAAGATGGTGAACGTCCAACTTGCCAAGAAAAAGGATGCAAATGAGCACGTCCAAGAGCCTTGGTGAATAAGTCTACAGGTTGCAAATCTGTCCCGATATGAGTGAACGTGTTCGCAAACAAAATGATAATCGATCACTATGTGTTTGGTTCACTCGTGGAAGATTGGGTTGGTTGCAGTGTGAATGGTAGATTGGCTATCACAAAACAACGGATATTTTTTATCTTATACATTCTGACTTGTGGGGTGCTTATAAAATGTGCTCGTTGTGGTGCTCGCTATTTGTTGACTATTATTGATGATAAAATGTGCTCGTTGTGGTGCTCGCTATTTGTTGACTATTATTGATGATTATAGTTGGTAGTTGGTGTATGTGGGTGCACTTGTTTATCGAGAAAAGTAAAGCTAGCAAGTTTTTGGTAGATTTTTGTGAGATTGTTGAAAAACAATTTAATAAATGTGTGGAGCAGATTCGGAGCGATAATGCAGGGAAATTTTGTTTGGCTCTTATGAAAAAATTTTACACTAAAAAGGGCATAATTCATGAAACCATTTGTGTCGATACTCCACAACAGAATGGGCAGGTAGTGTCGACATCGAAATAATTTGTGTAGCAAAGGCTACGACCTCTACCCCTTCTTTGTCACTTTGCTTTGCACTCTTGACCACCATCGAGTAAGCCTTGTTCGATGTAGGCAAAGGCTCCATGTTCAAAATTTGATTCCTCACATCATCAAAAGTAGCATTTTTGAGATCGAATAAAAACTGGTGAAGTTTCTAAATCGCCCTCTCCATCTATTTCTCATGCACTGAACCACGTGTGCAAATTTGGGTCTTCGAATAACTCCCAAGTTCATCCCACTTGGACTTAAGGATCTTAAAGTATTCGGCTACAATTATCTTGCGTTGCTGAAGCATCACGATCTCACCTTTCAATTGAAGGATATGTCGTTCATTCCCAACAGAATATCTCTCCTTCAAATCATCCCAAAGCTCTTGCATCTACACTGCATAAGAAACGCTCATCTGAGTCTTCTCATCAAGTGTGTTCGTGATCCACGACTTGAGAATAGCATTCATGTTCTCCCAACACGCAGCCTCCAAAGCTCCTTCTTTTGGTTTCATCTCTCTAATAAAACATACATCCCAATTTGCAATAATACATCCGCTTCCAAGATATTAATTTATGTTTCATAGAACATTTTTTAGGCTTGAACCTAGATTGATCACAAAATTTGCACTTTTGTAATTTCACATCATCTTCTTAATACAACATACATTCCAATTCATAATAATCAATTTTTTCAACAGACAAAACAAGACCCCTAATAAGTTTCTTCATATTGTAAAAACTATCAATCATTGTATGATCCAGAGGCAATAATTCATTATACCATTCAAAAATTTTATCAAAACTACGATCAGAAATACGCCCTTCAGACTTTATGTTTAATATTCAAGCAATTGAAGACAATTGAGTCATTGTCTCACAATTTGGTCATAATTCTTTATCAGTTGAGTGTAGTAAGTCAAAAAATTGTTTTACATATGGGTTTGATTATTCTTCAAGATTTTCTATATTTTCCTTAAAGGTATAACCGACTGCATCATAAACTATTTGAATGTAAGGATTTTCAGTTGCACCCACATTTTTTATTCTAAATTCAATCCCTCTTCAAACTCATCTACATTTACTATTGAGTTTACTTTATTACCCCTTGAGGTGCTACAAATCAATGGCTCCTCATGTCATGTCCACTCAAAATAATTTGGAACAAACTCTTTTCTTAATAAATGGCCACTCACTTCATCAATAGGATGGAAACGAATATTTTTGCACTTTTTACATGGACATCTGATTTTTAAGTCATCTATATATGCAGGTTAAGAACATGTATAATGAATAAAAACTTCAACTCCCTCAACAAACTCAAGGTTAATGAAACCATCAAGCATCAATCGTCTATTCATCCAAGATCTATTAATATTACTCATTTATGCAAAACTGTTAATTTAAAAAGGTGATTTCATAGTTAATATCCTTCATGTCACCTAATAATGTACTCCACGGAATTGAAAGATCTCAAAAAATTCAAATCCAAAGAAGGAAAAAGAGGGTAGATTCGAATTTACGAAAACTAAATTTGATATGCATGGTTTCAAATTTACCTACTAGACCTCACAAAGAACTTGTCTCGAACAACCTAGATAACGGGTAAAGAACAGACCAAGAAAGTTGGTAAGATCAAAATCACGCCATAATCTAATTCAATTGATAAGTGAAGTTTAATTCCTAAGTTGAAAAGAACAAGAGGGTTTTCTCATCTCAATATGATTAACGGCTCACAGAAAATAATATGATCAAAGTTGTCTTCCAAAAACCCTAAAACATAAGTATTTATACCTAGGCTTAATGCTAAAAGACTTGGGCTTAAAGTGTAGGAAAATCCCGGTGTGTGCATCACATGCACACGGTGCGGAAAAACAAAAATTTTTGTTCCGGGACCTTCCCGAAAGCCAGGATCCATGTGTCTATATAACGATATCAAACCATAACGGCCAAAGGAGACCGTCTCTAACGGTATCCACGCAGAGATCGGAGAACCTAACCGGGGCAAACCCTTTGACCCGGGAATAGCTAGAATAAAGTAAAGACTGCTAGATCTTACCTTTATTCTTGGAGAGCTTGGAATCAACGATGAAGAGAAGTGGAGAAGCTTGGAAAAGATGGAGAGCTTGAGAGATGATCGTGAGCTTGGAGAGAGAAACTCGTTCTTCTCTTCTTCTTTTTTAACCAACGAACATCCACCTTCATCTCATCCTTTAAGCCTTTTATCTTTTAGTCATTAAATGCAATTAATGACAAAGCATAAAAGAGAAGCTTCTCCTCTTTTCCACGTTCACACACACACACACACACACACACACACACACACACATATATACATATATATATATATATATATATATATATATATATATATATATATGTATATATATATATATATGTATGTATATAAATACTGAAGTGGTCCAGTCACATTAGGGTCGGTCCTACCGGCCTACCAGTCCCGGTATGGAAAAACCACCGGAAACCTTTTTCAGCAATATCGATGTCGCGATCTCATCGAGATATATCTCAATCTCATCGGGATCTATTTAATTCCATTGCTCTCCATTTATTGGATCTCTATCTAAAACTATTTTACAAATTCTCCGAGTCACTCTTATGCGTGTGACCCATTAGGTTCCCGGTTATGTTGGCCACTTAGATTAACACTTAATCTGAGCAAGTCATGAGCGGTATCTAGCAACACATCATGACCCCCAATTGACCAGGAAAGTAATTGGTTTGACGAATGAACCTATATTCATCACTTAACCTTTCCATGACAATTCTTGTGTAATTCGTCCTTTCACCATGCTATACCCCACTTGGTTATGAGTATGGGCAAAGTGTCAACTCTTACTAGACCGACCACGCCAAATCTAGTCTAAGTGATATCGATTCTCGCCCCACGGGACTCATTACTTTATATGTCATCAAGACACTCTTCATGACATATGTACTCCGACCGAGATTCCAAGTAATGACCCGACAAGAGGCCGTGGGTATCATCTTCGCTATCACAAGTAGTGAATCCTCTATTGGCTACTCAATTACCTTAGAATACCTCAAGCCGCACCCAAGCACCACCCTACGAGCGACCTCTCAGAAGGCAACAAGGAATGGAGTCAAAGTACGTAATCAAGATCCAAGATATCATCGAGTACCTCAAGTCTAAGGATACTTGCACCATTGCTATGATGAGATTATCACCGACATTAGAATAGACATCCATGTGATGATCTCACAAGCAGTCATCCAATGTACCTACTACCTCTAGTAAGCATTCACATCTCAACCCTAAATATCTCATATTTACAGCTTCGAGATCCACCGCTTGATCAAATCAAGGAGCTTGAAATGTGCTAGTTTTTCGGATTCTGATGTCCATTTGAGAATCCTATGACTAGGATAATTTAGATATCGACATAATTGCACATGATAGGAATCTCAGTAGTATGATCACATCATAATTTCCTTCATGCTATGTCATGTATCATGGACATCATTAATTTGCTTATAGATCAATATCAATTCATAAATAATGAACATCAAATTAATGAAATATGTCTTTCTTTATTTATTCATAAAGTCTGTACACAACTTTGTACAAAAAGCGCTAAAGTCGATTGCCTTTAGGGCACTACTCTAACAAAATCTCCCACTTGACCTAAAGTCAATCGCCTTGGTATCTAATACCATAAGCGAGTACATGAGAATCAAAATTCTTCCGTGACAATGGCTTTGTCAATGGATCAACAATATTCTCGCTCTGTGGAATTCTTCTATCTCGACATCACTCGACCAATGATCTCCCGATCGATGATATCTCGGAGTGCGTGTTTGGATCGTTGATGTGACCTTGGTTCCTTCGCTGCAAGAATAGCCCCATTGTTGTCACAATATAATCAGATGGGCCCATCACAGCCTAGGAACAACACCAAGTTCAAGAATGAACTTTTGATCCAAACCGCTTCCTTTCTTTGCGATCCGCGGCAATGTACTCTGCCTCTGTTGTTGAATCGACAGTTGTCTCTTGTTTGAAACTCTTCCAACCGACCGCCCTACTGATTCGGTGTGAATATATAACCCGATTGGGATGTAGAATCATCTTTATCGATTGAAAACTAAGATCAGATGCCCGCCACTTTGAGATCTCCATCTCCATATATCAAGAAAACATCCTTAGTCCTTCGCAAGTACTTGAGGATATTCTTGATACCACCCAGATGACCCTCACCAGATCCGATTGGTATCCGCTCAGAACACTTAGAGCATATGATACCCGGGTCTCAGACACAAAGATAAAGATACATGATAGATCCTACTGCAGATGCATACGGGATCATATTCATGTGCATCCTCTCATCTTGTGTCTTAGGACACATAGATTTCGAGAGTGTTATCCCATGAGTGATGGGAAGGTACCCTCTCTTGGCACTACAAGAAAAATAAACTTTAGCGACGGAATTTACCGATGCGAATTTGTACATATTAATCGGTAGTTTATTTATGACGGAATTTATTCACGAAAAAAGGCGTCGGAGATATGGCCGTTGCTAAATTTAACGACGGACATTTTTCATTGCTAAATTTACAAACGGAATTACCGACAGTAAAAAATTACGTCGGTAAATTTGCCGACAGTGTTTTTGTTCAGTCGGTAAATTTTTCTGTCATAAAATTAGCAACGGAATTGTAATTCTGTCGGTAATTAGCGACGGAAAAATTTTGTCGGTAAAATTCGATATATTTATCAACGGAATTTTTTCCGTCGGTAAATTTGCTGAAAATTATTTTTTAAAATTTATCTGCAAACTGTTTAGTTTCTCTAGAAGCCACCATAGAGAGAACTTCATTATTTCAAGTAAAAGAATTATAATATTAAAATTCATACTAAAATGTAATCGAAAATAAAGAATGAAATTATTTTTCAAATAACAAACATTTCATCAAACACCTTACATGCATCGAAATTTATGAACACATCACAACTAAAATCACGTCTTGTCCCTTCTATCACTAACATTTATACCTTAAAGTTGTTTTCCAATAATAAAATACACAAATAAACGAAAGTAATAAATACCCAAATTAACTTCCATCTAATATATGAAAAAACACAAGACAGTAGTTGCAAAAATATACCTCTACCGAAGGACACAATGACAATAGCCGGAGAAGATAACATTGTCGAGCAGAAAAGGAGTCCACAACAGAGAAATGGGCTCTAAGAAAACCGAAGAGAAGATGTAGAAAGAAGGAAGAAGAAGAAAGGAAAAAGAATATAGAAGTGGGAGGGAGATGTCAGGTGAGTTTATATTTAAAAAGAATTTACCGACGGAAATTTCCGTTGGTAAATTTAAAAAAAATTTATACCGCCAATAATTTTCGTCTTTTTACCGACAAAAAGAAAATTTTCGTCGCTAAATTAATTTACCTACGGAATTTACCTACGGAATTTTCCGTAGGTAAATTCAAAATTTTTGATTCCGCCAAAAATTTCCTCCATTTTTAGCGACGGAATGTATACCGTAGCTAAATTCCGTTGCTAATTTTGCCGCCACGAATTCCCTCCAAATTTATCCACGAATACTAGTACCGTCGCTAAATTACTCAATTTTAGCGACGAAAATCATATTTCCGTCGCTAATTTCCAACGGTATATTGTCCGTCAGTAATTAATTACCGACGGCTATATTTTTCGTCCCTAATTTTGCCACGATAAATTCCCTCCAAATTTAGCGACAAATATTAGGGCTATATTTTCGTCGCTAATTGCCTATGAAAATGTTTCCGTTGCTAAATTTCCGTCGCTAATTTGCATTTTTCTTGTAGTGTGGATTGTTCCATGCTAAACCTCTTTAGCATCTTGTCTATGTACGTTGATTGTGAAAAATCAAGCAATCTTTTTTATCTATCTCTATAGATCCTTATCCCAAGGATATAAGTTGTTTCACCAAGGTCTTTCATGACAAATTGTTTGGACAACCAAATCTTCACAGATTGTAGCATAGAGACATCGTTTCCTAGTAATAATATGTCATCTACATATAGCACAAGGAATACGATTGCAGTCCCACTAACCTTCTTATACACACAGTGTTCATCGGGATTTTGTGAGAAACCAAACTCTTTGATTACCTCATCAAAACGGATATTCCAACTCCTGGATACTTGCTTCAATCCATAGATGGATTTCTGAAGCTTGCATACCTTTTCGCCATCATAGAACGTGAAGCCCTCTGGTTGTGTCATATACACATCCTCAGCTAGATTTTCATTTAGAAAAGCGGTTTTCACATCCATTTTCCATATCTCATAATCATAATGAGTGGCAATGGCTAGGAGTATCCTAATGGATTTAAGCATTGCTACTGGGCTGAAGGTCTCATCGTAGTCAACTCCTTGTCTTTGACGAAAGTCTTTAGCCACAAGCCTTGCTTTATGGGTAATCACATTACCATCCATGTCGGTTTTCTTTTTGAAAACCCATTTACACCCTATGGGTTTTATTCCTTCGAGTGCCTCAACCAAAGTCCATACTTGGTTTTCATACATGGAATCCATTTCAGATTTCATGGCATGAAGCCATTTTTCAGACTCTAAACTCTTCAGAAGCTCTTCATAGGTTGTAGGCTCATTATCTTCTATGAGCAATACGTCATTCTGTTCATTCATGAGAAATCCATATCTCTTGGGAACAGAGCGTATCCTACGTGACCTACGAACTTCATGTGTTGTAGAAGGTTGAAATGTTACTTCATCTGTATGAGTCACAGTTTCAGGTTCAGGTAGTTGATCTACGTCTGTTCGAGCATCTTGAACTTCTTTAAGTTCAATTTTGTTCCTACTGTCTTATTGTAAAAGAAACTCTTTCTCTAAAAAGACAACATGCTTTGAAACAAACACCTTTTGTTCCTCAGCAAGGTAGAATTGATATCCCATTGTTTCTTTAGGATATCCTACGAACAAACATTTGTCAGACTTTGCATCAAGTTTATCTGACCGCTTCGCATAAGCAGGACAACCCCAAACTTTCAAATGAGTAAGATAGGGTCTTTTGTTAGTCCACATCTCATATGGAGTAACATCAACTGTTTTTTATGGAACTCTGTTTAACAAGTAAACAGTTGTCTCGAGTGCATACCCCAAAAGGATTTTGGTAACTTTACAAAGCCCATCATCTATCGTACCATGTCTAACAAGGTTCGATTTCTCCTTTCTACCACACCATTATGCTGTGGTGTGTAAGGTGGAGTCCATTGAGATAAAATCTCATTATCTCTGAGATAATCTAAAAATTGTTGGTCTAAGTATTCCCCACCACGATCAGATCGTAATGTCTTGATACTTTTCCCAAGTTGGTTTTCTACTTCATTTCTGAATTGTTTGAACTTTTCAAATGCTTGATTTGTATCTCATCGACATCTGGTACCCATATCGAGAATAATCATCGATAAAGGTAATGAAGTAAAGACAACCACTTCTAGCATGGATGGACATCGGACCACATACATCTGAATGTATTAGGTCTAATACTCCAGTCGCTCGTTCACCCTTTCCCTTAAAGGGTAACTTAGTCATCTTGCTTAATAAACAAGATTCACATGTGTCATATGATTCATAATCAAATGACCCTAAACTTTCACTCTTATGGAGCTTAGCTATGTGTCTCTCATTTATATGGCCAAGGCGACAATGCCATAAGTAAGTTGATTTTAAATTATCTCGTTTATGTCTTTTCGTGTCATTGACATTCATAATTGGATGTGACATATCTAATATGTAAATTCTATTGCATAATGTACCAGTATCATAAAGCATTCCATTCAAACTAATAGAACAACCATTGTTACTAAAAGTCAAATGGAAAACCAGCTCTATTTAAACAAGAAACAGACAATATGTTCTTTGTTAAAACAGGTACAAAATAACATTCATCCAATTTAATTACAAGCTCACTGGGGAGTGACAGAAAATAAGTGCCTACGGCTAATGCATCAACTCTTGCTCCATTTCCTACACGTAGGTCTAGTTCTCCCTTCACGAGCCGCTCATCGTCCTCGAGGCCCCTGATATCATTGCATATGTGTGAGTCACAACCGGTATCTAATACCCATATGTTATGATCAGAAACAATATTAACCTCAATGACAAACATACCTGAATGAGCTGAGGCATCTGATGCCTTCTTCTGCTTCAATTCTTCCATATAGACTTTCTAGTTTCGCCCAGGTGGCGGCCTTGCCACAATGGAAGCAAGTTCCTTTTGGTGCAGTTTCTTTGGTTTTCTTTTTGGCTGCACTTCCTTTTGGTTTCTTTTTCTTCGAACCAGAAGAAGAAGAGTCCACCACGAGCACTGACTTGCTATCCTTCTTGATATATTGCTCTGCTGTCTTGAGCAGATTGATCAACTCTGGGATTGTTGTGGATATTTGGTTCATTCGATAGTTCAACACAAACTGTGAATAACTATCAGACAATCCAACCAGAATTAAGTCAACACTTAATTCATAATCCATAACAAAACCTAAGACGGCCAACCTCTCAATATACCCATTCATCTTGAAGCATCATCGCACTACTGATGAACACGAGTCATCTTAGTAGTGAAGAGTAGCCTCGAGATCTCGAACCTTTCAGACCGAGCTTGCTCATCGAAAAGCTCTCTAAGATGAAACACTATGGTATGAGCATCCATAGACTCGTGCTGCTTCTGTAGCTCTGGTGACATAGATGCGAGCATAATACAGGTAGCTATGTCACTATCTTTGAGATGCTTACGATATACTTTCTGATCCTCATCAGAAGCATCAACAGCAGGTGGATCAAGAAGTGGAACATCTAGGACATAGCCCAGTTCCTCAGATCCGAGAACAATTCTCGATTCTCACCAATCAAGAAAGTTGGGTCCGATTAATTTATTAGAATCCATTAGTGGCTTAAATTCACATCGAAGTCATCTTCAATCAACCTAAAGGGAAAGAGAGAAAGAATGTTAGAATAGAATTAAATGCATGATCATAAGGACTTGCATGACATGCATATGGTTCCCACTAGTTTCAAAGAATCCATAACCCTCATTACGAATCCAAGAAACATTATGACAAAATGTCCTAGTGGGTCGATATCCGATATTACTAAAATGACCTTGGGTTTACCCAACAAGCCACCTTAGGTCAATCGGTAGGTATCGGTCATACCAATTGCATCATAGATATCCGACATTACTAAAAATGACCTTAGGTTTACCCAACAAGCCACCTTAGATTAATCGGCAGGTATCGGTCATACCCGTTACATCATAGGTGCAATTATTGACTAGTGCTATCAACTCGTGATGTATGCACACACATTGGGTTATCAACTCTTGATGCGTGTACATCTAATGTACACTACCCAATTTCACCTCTGTCTAGTTTACTCAACAAATCAACGCTTCTAGTGAAAACCGACCCATTAATCTGAAAATCTCATTTTCATGGTTCGAACATATCCGTATAGAGTGAGCTTGGGTTTACCCAACAACTCGAACTCTATAAGAACTCTGGTTCTCCCCATATTAATGGAAGACGTTAGTTTTCATATTATGTGTGAGGGATTTCAAGCTCTGGTCTCATCCAAGCTATAGGATTATAGTCACCATGACTAAATGGAATGATTTAGGGCATCAATCACATTGAATTTATACCTATAATCATCCATCATCCCACCTTTGCATGTATAAGGCGACTTATGCATGTGTAAGTCGACTTATGCTACTGTGCATGTATAAGTCGACTTGTCGGAACATGCTGTCGGAACATGCAAGTCGACTTATGCTACTGTGCGCATGTAAGTCGACTTATGACATTGTGCAAGTCGACTTACCTGAGAATACAAGTCGACTAGCGCATGTGTAAGTCGACTTGTTTGAACATACAAGTCGACTTATGCATGTGTAAGTCGACTTATATGTATAGAACTGCTCTCTAATCGGCTAATTTCTCAATCCGTGCAGTTCCAATTCACAATACCAAGTGTAATATACTCTACTATGATGTACCAATGAAACACTTTCATTGTATCATGCTTACCATACATATAATCATATTATACATGAAAAACTTGAAATCGATGAATACACTACTATTCACTTAGATTTCCAAATAATTTGATAATATCAAACTATCACCCTAAGTATCTCTAGGTAGTCTATACTTTATCAAGACTACTTCGGCACTGGTCACAAAGTTTGTGACGGCCAAAACAATCAAGACAGCGAAATGCACTAACGAGACGCTAATGTGATATATTTGACATCCGAAAATTTTTAGAAACCCAATTTTAAGAAGATCAGTTTGGAAAGCATAAAACATCAATGTAACATATTTTTAATCACATTAAAAATAATCCTAGGCATTGGAATTGAGAAATACATAATTATTCATTTCAAACAAAACAGCTCCAGCAACTTTCTCAAAACTGCCAAGCTCTGTCTTTTGCTTGAAAAACTCATTGAAACAATTTCAATAAATTCTGAGAAAATTACAGAGGTTACAACATGTTCACAACATGCTCCATTAATTTTTTCAGGATTGATTTCCAACAAAAACTCAACCAACCTCAGCAACAAAGCCAATGTAGAATCTGTATTCTTCAACACAGATATTCCCAGCAGCACACAATAAATTCTCAAATAAATAGTAAATCACCTCGAAAACATTTTTCCATTCTCATAGACATTAATAAACATATTAGAGACATGTCGGTAAAAGAAAATCTGAAAAAACAATTTTCTACAATTTATTCTCGAATTTATAAGCATGCCTGTTCAACGATTGTGCACAAAGACAGCAACCAAAACATTAGGGAATAAATTAGCAAAACCATATCAAATCACATTGATAAATTCTTTCCTTCCACATACATATTCAAGAACATCTTATGAGCATATATGAGCAAGAAAATTTCGAAAACAATATTTCTATACTGATTTCGAATTTAACACAGTCAACATGCATCATCGTCACAAGCAATAGGCAGCTCCGACCTAGTTATGATTTCTTCGTTATATATGACACAAGTGGCTCTGATACTACTGTAGGAAAATCCCGGTGTGTACATCACATGCACACGGTGCGAAAAAACAAAAATTTTTATTCCGGGACCTTCCCGAAAGCTAGGATCCATGTGTCTATATAACGATATCAAACCATAACGGCCAAAGGAGACCGTCTCTAACGGTATCCACGCAGAGATCGGAGAACCTAACCGGGGCAAACCCTTTGACCCGAAAATAGCTAGAATAAAGTAAAGACTGTTAGATCTTACCTTTATTCTTGGAGAGCTTGGAATCAACGATGAAGAGAAGTGGAGAAGCTTGGAAAAGATGGAGAGCTTGAGAGATGATCGTGAGCTTGGAAAAAGAAACTCTTTCTTCTCTTTTTTTTTTTTAAGCAACGAACATCCACCTTCATCTCATCCTTTAAGCCTTTTGTCTTTTAGTCATTAAATGCAATTAATGACAAAGCATAAAAGAGAAGCTTCTCCTCCTTTCCACGTTGACACACACACACACATATATATATATATATATATATATATTAATTCTTTAATTAATTAATAAGATATATATATGTATATAAATGCTGAAGTGGTCCAATCACACTGGGGTCGGTCTTACCGGCCTATCGGTCCCGGTATGAAAAAACCACCGGAAACCTTTTTCAACAATATCGATGTCACGATCTCATCGGGACATATCCCAATCTCATTGGGATCCATTTAATTCCATTGCTCTCCATTTATTGGATCTCTATCCAAAACTATTTTACAAATTCACCGAGTCACTCCTTTGCGTGTGACCCATTAGGTTCCCGGTTATGTTGGCCACTTAGATTAACACTTAATCTGAGCAAGTCATGAGCGGTATCTAGCAACACATCATGACCCCCAATTGATCGGAAAGTAATTGGTTTGACGAATGAACCTATATTCATCACGAACCCTATCACGAACCTTTCCATAGACAATTACTGTGCAATTTGTCCTTTCACCATGCTATACCCCACTTGGTTATGAGTATGAGCAAAGTGTCAACTCTTACTAGACTGATCACGTCAAATCTAGTCCAAGTGATATCAGTTCTCGTCCTGGGACTCATTACTTTATATGTCACTGAAGACACTCTTCATGACATATGTACTCCGGCCAGAGATTTTCAAGTAATGACCCTGACAAGAGGCCATGGGTATCATTTTCTGCTATCACAAAAGTAGTGAATCTTCTATTGGCTACTCAATTACCTTCGAATACCTCAAACTGTACCTAAGCACCACCCTACGAGCGACCTTTGTAAGGCAACAAGGAATGGAGTCAAAGCACATAATCAGTATCCAAGATATCCTTGAGTACCTCAAGTCTAAGGATACTTGTACCATTGCTATGATGAGATTATCACTGACATTAGAATAGGACATCCATGTGATGATCTCATAGCAGGTCATCCAATGTACTTACTACCTCTAGTAAGCATTCACATCTCAACCCTAAATATCTCATATTTACAGTTTCTGAGATCTACTGCTTGATCAAATCAAGGAGCTTAAAATATGCTAGTCTTTTCAGATTACCGATGTCCAGTTTCAGTAATCCTATGACTAGGAATAATTTAGATACTGACATAATTGCACATGATAGGAATCTCAGTAGTATGATCACATCATAATTTCCTTCATGCTATGTCATATATCATGGACATCATTAATTTTCTTATAGATCAATATCAATTCATAAATAATGAACATCAAATTAATAAAATATGCCTTTCTTTATTTATTCATAAAGTCTTTACACAATTTTGTACAAAAGGCGCTAAAGGCGATTGCCTTTAGGGCACTACTCTAACATAAAGTACATGGAAACCCAAAATATAATTATAACTTAAAACAAGTCCAAAATAGAATAATTAAAAAAAACACGCTTAGGCCTGGTCCATTGCGCTCCCAAGTTTAATCATAGGCACGTCTCTCGTCTTAGGCTTAAGTGATGATACGCAGCTTAATACAATAATCTTTAATTCTCAAGTGAGTCCAATATAAGGATTTGAGATAAATGAATGAATTTGGGTTATGATTCAGATAGCTCTCCTCCAATAGGCTTGATGCACTCCATCCTTTTCACAAATTGGCCCACATGCGCGTAGAATGCCTCCTTGAATCTCTTGGTCCTAGCTCTAGATACAGGTCCAACTGGAATGACAAACTCGCCTCTACGCCATCTCCATGGTGATCCTTACTTCTACTCACATCAGTCCCTCCCTCTTCAAAAAGATTCATCCTCGAATCTGAATCCATATCAAAAGGAGAAAGATCAGTAATATTAAAAGTTACAGAAACAAAATACTCACCTGGCAAGTCAATCTTGTAGGCGTTGTCATTTATATTCTCCAACACTTGGAACAGACCATCAACCCTAGGATCTAGAGCAAAAACACTAGGCAAAGCATTAAGAGGGTTAGTATCAGGAACTAAACACTCTCTGCATCTCACCACTACTAGTGCTCTTTTCTCTCCAGTTACTCTCCTCAAGTCTTTTTCTTTAGCAAACAAGCTCACTTTTCTCTTTTTCTTTTCTCTTTCTCAGCCCTTCTCTCCTGCACATCTCACTTTCTTTTCCTCATTTGTGTAGTCACTCACCATTGAGCCAAACTCATTTTTCTTTTGGGCCTCTTTTCTCTCTTCACATTTTGTATTCTCGCTACCCGAACCCTCCTAACTTTTACTTACTTTTATTTGGTCTAGGTACAATTCATGAGGTGATAAGGTAGTAGAATGAAGTTCTTATCCTTAAACTTAAAGAAGTACCTATTGGTATATCTGTCATACGCTAACCTCTTGTTAAATTGTCAAGGTCTCCCAAGTAACATATGACCAGCCTCTATTGTTACCACATCACACAACACCTCATCCTCATATCTCCCTACTGAAAATGACACTACATCCTACCTAGTCACCTTTACATCAGCACTATCATTGAACCACTGTAAAGTGTATGGCTCTAAATGTTTCCTGCATGTCAAACCTAATTTCTGTACCATAGTCCAACTAGCTACATTAGTGCAACTGCCCCCATCAATGATCAAATTGCATACTTTCCCACCAACTAAACACCTCAAATGGAAAAAAATTTCTCTATGATCTACAACCTCATCTGTGGCCTTAGCATTCAGTACCCTCCTAACTACTAGTGCTTCCCCTGTAACAACTCTCTCAAAGCAACTATCATCCTCAAAATCGTTATCAATAACAAACTCAAATTCATTACCACTATCCTTTGAATCAATCATCCTATTATCCCTCATAATTATGACTTTCTTATTTGGACATTGAGATGCAATATGGCCAATACTCAAGCATTTAAAACATTTGATAGATGAATGTTTACTAGAACTAGCTTGGGTGTTGGAAGTACCTTTCTGTTCAAATCCCCCAATTGGTTTTTTAGGTACTTCCTTGAAGTCCACTCCTTTATCCTTGGACTTCTCCTCCTTTCTAGGACATTTGGAATTCCATGAGTAACTAGAGCTTGCTCCACTCCTCGCTGTCATTCTAGTTTTGAGCTGTCTCTCTACCTTCATAGCCATGTTCACCATGTCCTCAATTTCTAAATAGTGCTGCAACTTCACAACATTGGCTATCTCCCTATTGAGTCCACTAAAAAATCTTACCATTGTAGCCTCTGGGTTCTCCTCGATGTTGGCTCGAATCATAGCCACCTTCATCTCCTTGTGGTAGTCCTCCATTAATTTAGACCCCTGAGTGAGTCTCTAAAGTTTCTAGTGCATCTCCCTGTAATAGTAAGAAGGCATAAACCACTTCCTCATGCATCCCTTCATATCGTCCAAAGTAATAATTGGCACCTCTCCATTTCTCCTCCTGGATGTCACCAACTGATCCCATCATATTAGTGCATTATCTGTAAATTCAACAATGACTAGTTTTACCTTTTTATCTTCAAAAAAATTGTGGCCCTTAAAAACCAAGTCCACCTTCCTTTCCCACTCCAGGTAAGCCTCTGCATCATTCCTTCCCTTGAAGGTTGGGATTTGCATTTTGATAGATTTGAGGTCTCCATCTCTCCTATTAAATGGCTCAACTCTCTGAACTCTCCTAGGTCTGTGTACCTAAAACTCCTCCTCCTCCTAAAAGTCATCCTCTTCTAGCTCATACCGAGATGGTGGTATACGAGATGGTGGTTGCCGCTGACGTACACTTGCACACCTGCCCTGAGGTTCCTCACATCTCCCTTGTCTGAGCTCATCCATTTGTCCCCTAACCTCATTTAAGGTTAGATTAAACCTCTCAAATTGTTGTTGCATGGCTCTCAAAGTGAAAGCGATATTTGCATCTCCCTCTTGGTTGTCATCATTATTACCTCCTTGTGACATTGTAAATAAAATGATATACTTGCAAAACAAGGTTAGTGATAAATAACCTCACACACTCCCTCATGTGTTTCACTCAAATGATGCCACTCCCCTTGTGTTCAAGTCACAACAATGACTCCCTCAAGTAAGCTCACACACTCTTGCCTTTTACCACTCAATTTCTTTTGAAATTTAATTTATCACTCGGAACCAATTCTCAACTGATCAAAAGAAACAAAAGAGTGAAAATTTCGAACCAAGTAGCAAGTACACGTATAATGAAACAAAGAAAACAAAAGAAAAGAAAAAAAATTCAGATTTTTTGGAATTTTTTGACTCTTTTTTCCGACTTTTTCTTTTTTTATTCTTTCGTTTTTTTGGATTTTATTTCTTTTTCAAATTTTTAGATTTTTTCGACTTTTTTTGGATTTTTTTTACTTTTTTATGTTTTTTTCGAACCGTTTTTTATATAAGACAAAAGTTTTAACATGTAATTGAAAACCCTAACTAAAATAAAAACAAGAAGAAAGATTGAAACCCCAAGTCAAAGGTTAAATCACACCTGAATTGATGAACGAGCGATAATTGGATGATGATGGGTGGCGGTTTCTTGAATTTTGATGGAGTCGAATAAGAATTTTCCTCCAAACCAAGGCTCTGATACCAAATAACGCGCTCCACAGAATTGAAAGATGTAAAAAAAATTTGGATTCAAAGACGAAAGAAGATGATAGATTCGAATTAACGAAAACTAATTTGATATACAGGGTTTCAAATTTATCTACTAGACCTCACGAAGAACTTGTCTCGAACAACCTAGATAATGGGTAAAGAACAAACCAAGAAAGTTGGTAGGATCATAATCATGTCACAATCTGATTCAATTGATAAGTGAAGTTTAACTCTTAAGTTGAAAAAAACAAGAGAGTTTTCTCCTCTCAATATGGCTGACGGCTCACAAAAAACAATATGATCAAAGTTGTTTTCCAAAAACTCTAAAATATAAGTGTATTTATACCTAGATATTTTCTTTCTTTGTATAGCTTTTTCTATCATATCTTTATCTTTTTTTCATAAAAGTTAAAGCGATCTTTTCTTCTTCTTCTTTTTTTCATTTTTTCTCTTATTTTTCTTTATCCTAACATGTATTATTCTTTCTTTAATTGGTTGAATCTCTTCATAATTATAAGGTTTGCCAAAATTTTGATCTCTTATACAATCGGTTCTTATAAACCTTCATGAACCTTTTTCTTTTGTGATTAAGAGAGGTAATGAAAGAGATTAAAATAGATTTAACACAATATAAAGAAATTTAGGAATCATTAAGATGAAGATTCATTTTTTAATGTAGCAATGATTCATTTTTCATTATAGAGACTTGTATCAAAGTTATACCACTCCCATCAATTAAAGGAATATATTTTTATCAATTTAAATTACGCAGAATACTCTTATACAATAAACATCAACATAATAGGCATTTCATCAAATACCTTATATGTATCAAAAATTCATCCCAATATCTCAACCAAATCGCATCTTGTCCCTTCGATCACTAATATTTATACATTAAAATTATTTTTCAATAACAAAATACCTAAATAAACGAATGTTATTAAATACCCAAATACATCCATCATATGTTGAAATAACAAAGATGAAATATCGCAAGAATACCTATGCCAGAGGACACAATGACAGTGGTCAGAGAAGACAAACACCGACAAGTAGAAGAGCCCATGACAGAGAAATCGAAGAGAGAAAAAATGCTTGAGAAAACGCAAGGGAGAGAGGAACAATGAAGAAGACGACGCAGGGAAGAGGAGGAGGCCTTTGGGTGAGTTAAATGTAAACGAAAACGATGTTGTTTTCATTTTATTTAAAACGCTGAAGTCGAAGCAAACGATGACGTTTACCTTATACCATTTACAAATAGTTCTGGTCGGGTCAACCGTACTGGGCCCGGACTCAGTCAAGACGACCCATGGGCCGATCGGTCCATTCATCGAAGATCAGTCCTGTGCCTAAAGCCCATGCCCCCTTTCGGCCCATCGGTTGAAAGGAGTCTCCCATGCAAACACGTAAAGACCTAAACCTAACTGCAAAACCATATAAAAGGTATTATTCCCCCATAATCGAGGTACGGGATCATAACCTAATTTGTTTCTTTGCATTGATCAATCTCACTTTCAGAAAGATCCTTACTTGAGCGTCGGAGGGGCTAATCGGGACACAACCCCCGACGAGCTTTCCTTATTTTACAGGTGACTTCATGTCTGATTCATCACAGCAAGCAGTAGATTCATGGATCAGAACGGCAACGCACAGTTCAGCCAAAATCCGGCAGAACTAATTGGCGTCCACCGTGGGGCCCGACTTCCAGGCGCCACGTCCAGAAACACTCAGATCAGTCAGGCGGTGATGAACCCTGATATAGCCGCTGTCGTGGCTCTGGCGATGCAACGTCTAGGTTTGCAGCTACCTGTGACTCTGTCGTCTGCACCGCACGTTTCCCGCACGGAATCCTCTGATCCTCACGATCATCAGCAACCTCAGACCTTGGAACAGGAAGAACAGAGCGTAGCCTTAGAAGATAACGTTGCACCCAATATACACCAAAATCTCAACACCGATCAGAGCGTAACCTATTCCATATGCATACCACCCTAACCCGAAGCAGATTGAGGAAGCGGCCGATCTGTTGATCCGCCAGATCTTGTAGCCTCAATCAAGATAACAACAAACCGTCCGCGCAAGAAGCCGCCCGACAACCTAGCATGACAACTGATCATCGCCCAACCGAAGCTCTGGAGAAAATCGTAGATGATCGGATCAACGCAGCCATGAGCTTTCGTCCCGATCGATCGACGGCGCAGTACAACTCTCCTTTCACTCCGGACATCTTGGATAGCCTCCCAGCCTCCGGCATAAAAATACCGACCCCAGAGAAGTACACTGGAAAGACCGACCCCCTGGAGTACCTGCAACACTTCCAGTCCATGATGAATCTACACTGTGTCCCGAATGCTATCCAATGCAAGGCTTTTTGTACAGCCTTTCAAGAGGGAGCTCGGCGCTGGTTCAACAGCTTGCCCCCGGGCTATGTCACATGCTTCGAAGGTTTCAGATTGTTATTTTTGAACCAGTTCGCCACTAGTAAGCGGCGCAGAAGACAGCTCTGGAGGTGATGCAACTCACCCAAGGAAGAAACGAGAGTTTGCGGGAGTTCATCACCCGATTCAATAATGAAGCGGTCGAAGTGCCCGACCTCACCTATTCGTCCATGCTGGCCGCGCTCATGACCAATACGAGAGACGAGGAGTTTAAGAAGTCACTAGCCCTCGATCAGCCCCGATCTGTTCAAGAAATAAGAAACAGTATGACGGTATATTCAACTGAAGAAGTCTTTGAAAAAATACGATCGTCGAAGCTAATGATCGTCATTGAATGACAGGTATGACGAATTCGCACAAAAGGCAAAAAAGCCAATTGACCTGGAGAAGGCCAACTGATCGACAGGGATATCGGCAGGAGTTCACTCCGCTAAACAGGACATATGCAGAGGTATTGGCGCCGTGAGAGCGAATGGGAAACTATCGAGAGCTGAAAAATGAAGACCCCTTACAAGGATAGGAACCCCAACTTATATTGCCGTTTCCATAGAGAGGTCGATCACGATACGAAAAATTGCTGGCGATTGAAAAAAGAAATCGAACTCCTCATTCAAAAGGGAAGGTTAGGCCGATTCGTGAAACACGAACAAAATGCCGATCGCAGAACAGGTCGGTCAGATAGTAGGCGACTGCATCAAAGGCAAAATGACCGGAATGACGGGGATAGGCAGAATGCGAATACAGATAATCGACGAGAAGAGAGAGGACGGTCAAGGGAAAGAAACGACAGAAATACCGGGCAACAAGACGATCGAACGGCTGGGGTCATTAACACGATATTTGGTGGAAGTGCATTAGGGGGATCCACCACTAAAGGGAGAAAGCGATACGCCAAACAAGTCGGCAAAGATTCACCCACCAAAAAACCAAAGGAGAACAACGAGATGATCTCATTCGACAAATCGGATCTCGATGGAGTAAGTTGCCCTCATGACGACGTCCTCGTGGTAAACCTCAACAAGGACGGTTACGAGGTGAAGCGGGTGATGATTGATACGGGTAGCTCGGTCGATTTGCTATATTATGAGGCCTTCAAGCAGATGAAGGTACCCGAAGATCGACTACTGCCTACAGACGGCCCCATCAAAGGAGTAACCGAGGCGTCAGCATACCCATTCGCCCGGGTGTATCTGAAAGTGAAATTTGGACAGAAACCATGCCAGATAGAGAGGGACATTGAGTTCCTTGTCGTAAAGTTTCAGGGAGCATATAATGCAATAATCGGGCGGGCCACTCAAAATGCCCTCAGGTCAGTCGTCTCCACCTACTACCAAGTTATGAAGTTCTCAACACCCCACGGAGTCGGTATGGTCAGAGGTCAGCAGAGAATTGCCAGGGAATGTTACTTGGCAGAGACTAAAACATTAGATGGGGCGGTTGTGCTCACAAGCTCTCTTGATGTGAGAATCGACGAAGAGACGGACAGGATGAACCTAGTGGAAGACACGTAGAGGGTTGTACTGGACGAAGCCGACCCTTCTAAGTTCACAAACTTAGGTTACGAGCTGCAGAGGGACCTGGTTAAAGAAATCACAGAGTGTTTGGTGGAAAATAGGTCGGTTTTCGCTTAGGTACCGAGCGATATGCCCGGAATTCCTCGATCAGTCGCATCTCACTCCCTCGGTATTCGGCATGACTATAAGCCGATCAGACAAAAGAAGCGATGGCACAGCAAGGAACGACAGGGGGTGATTGAGAAAGAAGTAGCGAAGTTGCTGGAGGCCAGGTTCATCCGAGAGGTCAAATATCCTGAGTGGCTCGCCAATGTCGTTTTAGTAAAAAAGAAGAACGGGAAGTGGAGAATGTGCATAGACTTCACCGACCTGAACAAAGCGTGTCCAAAGGACAGCTTTCCATTGCCTAACACGACCAATTAGTAGACTCCACCTCAGGGCATGAGCTGCTCAGCTTCCTGGATGCTTTCTCGGGTTATCATCAGATCCAAATGAGTCTGGAAGACGAAGAAAAGACCGCCTTCATAACCGACCAAGGCACATATTGCTACCAAGTAATGCCTTTCGACCTGAAGAACGTCGGGGCGACCTATCAACGACTTGTCACAAAAGTCTTTAAAAAACAGATTGGTCGGACGGTGGAAGCTTATGTGGATGATATGGTGGTCAAAAGTAAGACGTCCACAGAGCATATACAAGATCTCAAGGAAGTCTTCCAAACCTTGAATAAATTACAGATGAAGCTAAACCTGGAAAAATGTGTGTTTGGGGTGGCATCCGGAAAATTCCTGGGGTTTATGATCACTCAGCGAGGAATCGAAGCAAATCCAGAGAAGATTCAAGCCATCATACAGATGCCTTCGCCACAATGCTTGAGAGATGTTCAGATATTGACCGGTCGGATAGTTTCGCTGAGCAGGTTCATTTCCAGGCTAGGAGACAAGTGCCTCCCATTTTTCAAAGTCCTGAGGAAAGCGAACGTGACCCAGTTTCAATGGTCGGATGAGTGCGAGAAAGCTTTCCAGCACTTGAAACAATATTTATCTAGCCCGCCAATTCTGCAAAGCCCGGTAGAGGGGGAGAACCTGATTTTATATTTGGCGATGACGGAGGGTCGATCAGCATGGTACTTATCTCGATCGGAAGGAAGCGAGCAAAGATCCCATCTACTATGACAAAGTGTTGACCGGCCGTAAATACGATATACGCCCATAGAGAAGCTAGCCCTCTCTTTGATAATGGCAGCCAGGAAGTTGAGGCCTTACTTCCAAAGCCATACCATTGAGGTATGGATCGATCGACCCTCGAGCAATGCCTTCAAAGCCCAAACTTCGTGTCGGTGATAAAGTGGTATGTAGAACCGGGAGAGTTCGACATACAGTACAAGCCCCGCACGACCATTAAATTGCAGGTGTTGGTAGACTTCATTGCAGAGATGAGCCAACCGAGCTCGACAGACGAGCAGTTCCCCGCCTGGAGTTTGTTTGTTGACGGGTCATCCAATGCCGAGGGATGCGGAGAGGAGTAGTCTTTGGTCAGCCCGCATATGGAAGAAAAGGTGGAATACGCCCTTCGGCTAGAATTCAAGGCCTCCAATAATGAAGCAGAATATGAGGCTCTGATAACCGGGCTCCAACTTGCCAAGGAGATGGAGGTGAAGCACCAAGATATCAAATGACGACCCAGTGGTGGTCGCCAAGTTAAAGGCGTCTGAGGCCGCGGAAACAACATGATCAAGTATTTGGGTGGTAAAGGTGAATTGAACAATTTGAGCAAGACTAATCAGAGAATAGAACGAGCTCAAAATGCTAAAGCGGACGCGCTATCAAAAATGGCTTCCGACCGTGATGCCATTAACAATATTCTAGTCGAACGACTTGACCGGCCTAGCATTCAGAAAGTCGAGGAAGTTCTCAACGTGAGTACCGGTCGATCGAGTTGGACATAACCGATCGCGCAGTACCTTTTAGAAGGAAGGCAACCGGAAGACGCGTCAGAGGCCAAGAAGTTAAGGATAAAGGCAGCCGAATATACGATCGTCAACAGTACTCTATATAAGCGGTCTTACGATTGGCCGCTGCTTCGATGCTTGAATGAAGAAGAAGTTAACAGCAATGGTCAAGTCCGTGAGGGATGTGCGGAAATCACATAGGGGCGAATGTTGGCTCACCGACTCATCGACAGGGTACCATCTTGGCCGACAATGAGAAGAGATTGTCGGGAAAAGGTCGACCGATCGCGAGGCTCGCAAAAAACAATGACCGTCCCACCAAATTAATCGAAATAATGCAAATCATGAGCCATCCTATCCCTTTGCTCAATGGGAATGGATATCTCGGGCCTTTCCTCTCGGTCCGGACAAAAGAAATTTCGATAGTGGCGGTGGAATATTTCACTAAGTGGGTAGAAGCGAGTCGATCGCCACAATCACAGAGGGAAAATGGAAAGTTTCATAAAGAAGAACATACTATGCCGCTTCGGGATGCCTATGGTGTTAGTTCTGAGATAATGGTTGGCGGTTTGACAACGACAAATTTAGGATTTCGCAACCGACTAAATATCAAGCTACGGTTGACTTCGTAGCCCATCCCCAAAGTAACCTCACGAAAACACCAATAAGAAGATAATGAACGCCTCAAGAGGCGCTGGAAGGTCGAAAAACACGGGTGGAAGAAGTAGGCAAGTATTGTGGGCTGTAAAACTACAACCGAACGGAGCCATTGTGGGAAACACTGTTCAGATGACCTTGGCGTAAGCCCTAGTTCGAAGAGAGGTGGCATCAAGAATCAAAGGATGTCGGGCTATGAAGAAGAGCGGAATGATGAAGCCCGCAGCGAGCTCGCTCTCCTCGGCGAGGATAGAGAAAGGACGATCGCCCGCCGAAGCTATCAGGCAAAGGGCGGCCAAGTTCTACAACTGAAGGTCAAGCCGAGCGATGTGAAGGTAGGTGGTTATGTCCTACGAAAAGCCGAGGCGGCTGGAAAGCATCCCGAAAAACTTGGACAGACGTGGGAAGGACCCTACCGAGTGATGAAGCAAGTCGGGCATGGCTCTTACATCCTTAGCGATGAGAAAGGGAAGTTTCTACTGAGGCCTTGGAACTCACAGAACTTGAAGGCGTTCTACCAATAGATAAGTTTTATTTTAGTTAATCTTTCCTTATTATCTTTTTTGTATACACGTGGGTACCTTTTTCCTGTCCCTGCCAGACAGGTTTTTTAACGGCCCACGCCCTCATTATCATCAATAAATAGATTTTCAAACTTCTTGGCAATAAAGAATTCAATCATGTATGGAAAAAAATAGAAAATCCAGGCACCCATCGCCCGGCGCTCTCCATAGATCGACTACGGTCGGTCGGGTCACCAAGACAAGATCCTTGGGACCCTCGCCATCGCCATCGCTCGGCATTCTCCGAAGATCGACCACGGTCGGTTGGGTGGCCAAGACGAGATCCTTGGGACCCACGCCACCGTCATCACTCGGCGCTCTCCATAGATCGACTACGGTCGGTCAGGTCGCCAAGACAAGATCCTTGGGACCCTCGCCATCGCCATCGCTCGACATTCTCCGAAGATCGACTGTGGTCGGTCGGGTCGCCAAGACAAGATCCTTGGGACCCTCGTCATCGCCATCGCTCGGCATTCTCCGAAGATCGACTACGGTCGGTCGGGTTGCCAAGACGAGATCCTTGGGACCTCTTTCGTTATCGCCCGGTCTCTCCATAAACCGACTACGATCGGTCGGGTCGCCAAGACGAGATCCTTGGGACCCACGCCATCGCCATCACTCGGCGTTCTCCGTAGATCGACTACTGTCGGTCGGGTCGCCAAGACGAGATCCTTGGGACCTCTTTCGTTATCGCCCGGTATCTCCATAAACCGACTACGGTCAGTCGAGTCACCGAGACGAAACTATAAGTCGACCTTGAAGCTGGTCGATTATGAGTAGTTTCATTATAACTCAACATACATTGAAAGTAAAGAGTATGAATACGGAAAGAGACATCGAGAAAAAATGAAGTAAAAACAAATTTTCATTGATATCATTTTGCCCTGGCCACAAGCCCGACCAGGTGAGCCTCAAAAGTCTACAGAAGGGGAAGTGGGAGGATGCCCGGGAGAATCCTCGGAAGCGGGCGGAAAAACCGAAGCCGGAGCAGGGTCAAAGGCAGCGGTCGGAGAAGTGCCCTCAAGAGGAAGCTCGTCCTCCTCGACAGAGCTAAAATCCAGCCCTTCATTCGGGACTGGGCCTCGGTCCTCCATGACTCTCTCCGTCACTTCCTCCAGAGAAAGACCAAGGGCGGTAGGAAGCAACGGCTCGGCAAACTTCTCGAACGAAGGACCGTCCGACCCCTCAGGAACGCAGGCGTTATAACAATTCTTCAAGATCATGAGGGCCAGGTCGCAGGAGTACTCGAAGCACTCGTCTTGCAAGAACCGCCTCTGCCATCGTAGGATCGCCTCAATCCTTTGTTCCTTCACAGAGGCTTGCGCCCTCCTTAACATATCCTCGGTTTGGGCATGGTCTCGGAGGGATTTCTCCTTGAGCACCCTCTCCGACTCCTTTGCCCTCGCGCCACAGCGTACTCTCAGACAGCTTGTTCCTAGCTGCCATCGCCCTTTCCTTTTCGGCCTCCTCCCCGGTGAGCCGAGCCTTCAAGGAGTTCCTCTCCTCCTTTCCCGAGGCAAGCTGGGCTCTCAAGAGATCGCGCTCCTCCTCCCAGAGTTTTTTGTCTTCCTCCAAGGAAGAAAGCTGAGCCCGGGAGAAGTCTTTTTCCTCCCCGACCTCCGAGAGCTTAGTCTTCAAACCGTCCACCTGCTCTAGGAGGGAATTGATCTCCCGATTCAACAGATCGATTCGTTGATGCGTATAGAAAGTGAGGGCCACCTCCCTCATGGAATTACGGATGGCGCGACTCGTCATCTCCTCAAGACTTAGCTCGTCAAAGCGCTCCTCATCTGAAGGAGGAATAACTTTCCCAGCAAGATGACGAGCCACTTCGGCATCAGCAATCGTGGCAGTCCTCTCGAGACTAATCGCCACCTCCCACTTATCGTTGCTACCCGCTGATTTTTTCCCCTTACTCTGGGCAGACGGGGCAGAACAATCTCCCACTTTCTCTTTCCCCTTGCTTCGGTCCAAGGGGCAAAGAGATCGGTCGACCACTGGAGAAGATCGGTTGACCACTGGAGATGATCGGTCGTCCACAAAGGGAGGTCGGTCAACTACCCGGGCCCCTCTTCTCCTCTTAAGAGGTCGTTCAACCTCCTCCTCCTCCTCCTCGATCGCTACCAGGTACTCACCGGGCGGGGCGATGATAGCAGGTGCCACAGGCAGCTCGGAGGAACACGCCGCTGCCCGGAAGCGATTGGCCGAGCGACCATCGAACTGACCTCCCGTCTATCTCCCTGACCTCTTCCTCCCGAAGACCCTGCGACTGACGCTACTTCGTGGACTTGGGGGGGGAAGGTGTTAACTTTGACCATACTGACAAACAAAGGAAACAGGTTAGAAACCGAATCAAAACCTACGAGTAAGGAAGATAAATCAACCAGAAGGGGTCAATCAGGGAGACGGTTCCCTCAGAGCCCTCCGACTTCATGGCGGGTCGATCGAAGAGAGTTGGTAGAGGCCCCGTCATACCAGAGATGGTAGGCGAAGTTATCTTGGCCAAGCTCCTTTATATGGCTAACTACCTCCGCTCCTCTCCGGAAGGAATAGACCAATAGGTCATTCCATCGCTCGGCAGGGATACCTCCACATTTGGGACTCGGAAGAGGACCGGAGGCTTCCTGAAAGTATTTTGTTAGCCGATCGGTAATTTTACAGACGTCCGGCCGAGGCGATACGGGCATCCTTATACATTAGGAAGGATGTCACCCCGAACTCGGACTTTGACTCATTCTTAAGAAATGGCGCAAGATGTTGACCGAGGCGGACGGTAGAATTGGTGGCACAACAAAGACAAGCCCATTAATGAATCGCCACCCATTCGGAGGGATCGATGGGTCAACATCTTGCGCCATTTCTTAAGAATGAGTCAAAGTCCGAAGTTCGGGGTGGCATCCTTCCTAATGTATAAGGATGTTCAGATCGCCCACCGGACGTCTGTAAAATTACCTACCGGAGAACAAAATACTTTCAGGAAGCTCCGGTCCTCTTCCGAGTCCCACCATGGAGGTATCCTCAAGCCGAGCGATGGAATGACTCATCGGTCTATTCCTTTCCGGGAGGAGCGGAGGTAGTTAGTCAGATAAAGGAGCTTTCACAAGATAACTTCGCTCTACCATCTCGGTATGGCGGGGGCCTCGCCAACTCTTCTTCGATTGACCCCACATGAAGTCGAGGGCTAGAGAGGAACTTCACAAGACACTTCATCCACGATCAAGACGCATTTACGCCTCAAGCCTCCGACCGAGAAGAAGTACAGAGAGGGCAATCCACCCACCTCTGCCATTGTCGATCCTTTCGTCCCCGACGGCAACCTAGGCCCCGTGACCGAGGGATACCATTCCTAGCAATCGACCTATTTAACTCCGCCAGACATCTTGAATTTACCTTGGGCAACTCCTTTACTACCGGTCAGTCTCTCCGTTCCTTGTTGTAATCTCTTCAACATCCCTTAACCTCGACACCGCCGTCGCCTCGGCCATAACCTCCGACGACCTCTCGTCAACGGAATCACTTGGAGAAACCTCACTCCGAGAACCACTAGACGACGTGCTTTTTAAGAGGAATTTAGAAGAGGAAAATGAGGGAAGGGGACGTACCTATTTAGTGGTAGGGAATCAGAAATTTGAGCGACGCCACAGACAACTTCCGAGAATGAAAATAGGGAAAAAGCAGAAGAAAACAAGAAGACGGCAAGAACGAAATGAGTGCGAAGAAAAGCAAACCGTCCGTCGACTCCGAGCATTTATAGGGAAAACGTTCGAACTACGATCCAACCAGAGCTCGACGCGTGGAGAGAATCCAAGCTACTCCTAGACACGCGGCACAATCTGAACGGAGGCAAATTAGAGTTAATCGAAATCCGGAAGGACGCGAGCAGGTGAAGGGACGTATGGGACAGCTGGGTAACGGTTACAAAGACGATACGTTTGATTTCGAGCGTTTTGAACGGCGTCGTCGCCGTCAAATAATAAATGCCTTCACGAGCCCGCTTAATGGTGACCATCCGACTTCAGGCGATGCGGTCGTCAATAAGAGCCGAGGCCGACGGTTGAACACCAACCCGACCAACCCGAAGACGGGCGAAGAACGCATGTAGCCCCAAGGTGTGAGGCGTCGCCTCAACGATCAAAACCCCGAGGTCCCGATTGAAACTACCCGGTCGTCCCATGATCGGCTACAACAACATTGCCGACCAATCGATTATTCCATTTAGGTGATCAACAGACGAGCTATATTTCGTGGCTTATCGATCGCTCAACCTCGAGTCGTCTATGACCGAAGCTATAAAACCTCTACATACTCCTCCAGACCTTCTCTTCGCTCGACTTGAGGAGTAGGGGTTATGGTTTGTCGTCGGCCGTCTTGGCGGACCAGTCGAAGACGACCCGTGGGCGATCGGTCCATTCATCAAGATCAATCCGCGTTTAAAGCCCATGCCCCTTTCGCCCATCGGTTGAAAGGAGTCTCCCATGCAAACACGTAAAGATCTAAACCTAATCGCAAAACCATATAAAGGTATTATTCCCCATAATCGGTGCGAGATCATAACCTAATTGTTTTCTGCGTTGATCAATCTCACTTTCGAAAGATCCTTACTTGGCGTCGGAGGCTTAATCGGACACAACCCCGACGAGCCTTCCTTGCTTTTTGGTGAATTCACGTCGATTATCATCGAAGTTAGATAGATTCATGGATCGTAATGGCCAAGAACGCACGTCAAATAAAACCGACATAACCAAGTTCAATGAGATGTTATATCTAATAATCTACCACGAAGGAAATAGTAACCCCAGCCACTTAACTTATAGCTAATTACATCTGGGCCTAATAAATAAATAACGAAATTACAAGAATAAGGATGATCGATTGCGTCTCCTGAAACTATACTTCTAGCCCCGAGAAGATAATAAAAAGAACATGACGAAATTGGCATGGCATCAACGTGTCCTTGTCTGCTCCATGCCAATTTGTCCGGTGTCACAAACTCAAAGAACATGACGAAATTGACAAAGGCAGCCAATCTTTAGTTGCTAAATCAATTTCCTTCTCTTGTCTTGCCTAGTGTGTCCCTTTTACAACTTCAAATGCTTACGTGTGATAATGTTTAATAACAAGTTTTAATGCAGTGACCCAGACCCACTCTTCAGCTTTGTGTACGAAAAGCTCCTTGTTTTTGTTCTGGAATCTGAACTCTGGACAAGCGTCATTTGTGGCTGTGGTTTGTCTTAAGTATTAAATGTCAGGGATCTTGTGGGGGGGAGGATTTCGACAGAAATGGAAGCATCTAATTTAGTACACAAATATCAATCAGAGTAATTTCAATCTGTAACTCAAGTTGGGAAGTATCATATTATCTGAATATTGAACTTTTCTCCGTCGCCAGCTGCTTTCCGATTTCATGTAATATTTTAATTAAAAAATATATATGTTTTGATCCTTGATAAGAAATTATGTTGAGGTACAACGTGACTATCAGATAATTAAAAAAACAAAGTAATTATTATATTAAAATACTTTCACGAGTCATAATATTTTAAAATAGGAGAGAATTTTCGGAAAAAGGAAAAAAAATAAAGAAGAGAGAGATTGTGTGAATAAGTCTTTGGCAAATGGATAAAATAGTCATAAGTATGAAAACTAACCCCAATGATTAGAATCGTTCATCATGCACTGAATTTAGTAGATGTCTGCTGTTCACATTCAGGATAACTTAAATTAGAAAACAAGACACCGTTCCGTGTTGAAGAAAAACCAAAAGATAAAACAGTTACTTATCTTAGATTTTATTTTAAAGTAAAAAATGACAAAATTGGAATTAATTTTATTACAGTATCTTAGCATTGTTCCCCAAACTCAACAATCCAAGGATTGGAATTTTATAATTTCAACATCATCGTATAAATAATAAATATGAATGTAAGTAATTAATGACTCTTCTTCTTCTTCTTCTTCTTCTTCTTAAAGTTTTGTTATCATACAATCCCGTGTAATTTGAAATTCCGAGAATTTCAAGACTTTGTGTTCTTTAAAAAAAAATTGTTTTTAATAAGCTCTTGAAGACTTACGAACTATACCTTATAAACACTTTCCACGTTTGACGAAAACATAAAAATCAGCAAAATTTACTCAACGTCCTAACAACCTCCCCTTATCACCGTCGACGGTGATCTCACATTTCAGAGATGTCCACCACGCCGCCGTCGACTCCAGGCAAGTTCAAGCCCGAAAAATCTCCACCTTACTTCTACTCTTACAATCGCCCTCTGAGGTCCTACCCATCTTTCACTAAACTAACTCTATACTGTCTCTTGTTTATCTTTCTCGTCTTCTTCATTTACCGTGTTTCTCAACCTTCGCGGGCCGGTCGCCGCAACAGCCTCCCCGGAGGCCGCTACTGGGAGAAGAAGGTCCTGAAATCGGCTACCCCCAAGGCGGAGCCGGGCATCACCGTCCTCGTCACAGGCGCCGCCGGCTTCGTTGGAACCCACGTGTCGCTCGCTCTGAAACGCCGTGGCGATGGGGTCCTGGGTCTAGACAATTTCAACAAATACTATGCCACCAGCCTCAAGAGAGCTCGTCAGCAGATTTTGGAACGATCTGGGGTTTTTATTGTTGAAGGAGACATCAATGACACAGAGTTGTTGAAGAAACTCTTTGAAACTGTCTTTATTACGCATGTAATGCACCTCGCTGCACAAGCTGGGGTGCGTTACGCAATGCAGAATCCGAGGTCTTATGTCGATAGTAACATTGCGGGCTTTGTGAATTTGCTTGAGGTGTGCAAATCGGTGAATCCACAACCCGTGATTGTGTGGGCGTCTTCTAGTTCTGTTTATGGCTTGAATTCAAAGGTTCCATTCTCAGAGAAGGATAGGACTGATCAGCCTGCGAGCTTGTACGCTGCCACAAAGAAGGCTGGTGAAGCAATTGCTCATACTTATAATCATATTTACGGTCTTTCGATTACTGGATTGCGGTTTTTTACAGTATATGGACCTTGGGGCAGGCCTGATATGGCTTATTTCTTTTTCACCAAGAATATTATGAAGGGAAAGGAAATTGGGATCTTTGAGACTGCTGATCGGAAGAGTGTAGCAAGGGATTTTACCTACATTGATGATATTGTGAAGGGCTGTTTGGCGGCGTTAGACACGGCCAAGAAGAGTACTGGCAGTGGAGGGAAGAAGAGGGGTGAGGCGCAGTTTCGGTTGTACAATCTGGGGAATACATCACCTGTTCCTGTTGCTAAACTTGTGAGTATATTGGAGAAGGTTTTGAAAGTGAAGGCTAAGAAGAAAGTGTTGCCTCTGCCCCGAAATGGGGATGTTGAGTTTACTCATGCCAATATTAGTTTGGCTCAGAGGGATCTCGGATATAAGCCTACTGTAGATTTGGAGACAGGGATCAAGAAGTTTGTGAGGTGGTATCTCAGTTATCATTCATCTTCAAGGAAGAAGACCTCCTCCTGGTGAATTACAACTTCCAAAAGTTTCTATATATGGGGTTATCTTTTCAACACATTATTCTGGACTTGTTAAACTTTTCGTGATAAAAGGAGAAGTTTTGTCTTGCATTGCATTCTTTTTGCCGACTGATTGGCATAAGTTCCTTGCAGGGCATAGTTGATGTGTATATAGTACATTCATTTCTCCTCGGGCTTCTGTTTCAGTTGTTGTAGCTTTGTTTCGTGGTTTATCTCGTGAGCAACTTCCTCTTGCTTCATTCTGCATTGATCTTTCTGTTCCATGGTATACTTATACTCAATAGAAGACTTAAAATGGAAACTGAGGATCTGCATTTTACAAACATCTGAATTAGTAATGTTAATTCTGACTGTTGAAGATCATTTCAGTTAGTTCCTAGTCTTTAGTGAATTGCAATGATACACATGATGGGCAGTCTACTTTCCCTCTGTAAATCATCCTGTTGATCTAGGCTTTTAAAGATGATGAGATAACATTGACAAAGATCGTTATCTAAAGTTTCAACGATGCATTCAAAGCCCATTTCTTCTCTGGGGCCTAATGGATACCTTGATAGTATCTTTAACAAAGGGATTTGTGTGTTAATTGATGCCTGTTTTGGTGTATCCCCTGTGTCTAAAGTTTTTAATCTTCTTTGTTATAAGTCAAGCATATTATCATGCTACTTTGATGTTAGACTTTGATTCCAACAATTTATGAACAGGAGCCAATTTTAAGCATTGGTTACTTCTGCACTATACGTTGATGTGAAGCACATCTTGAATTGCTCTTTATGATTGCTTAAGAAACATCTTGTAGAAAGCTGGAAAAGAACTTTGTTCCTTTCATGCATATGCATGAAATAGATGTTTTCTATCTTTTCTGAATCTACTACAACTGCTACGGGTTTAGAAATTGTATCGAAAGTGTACCCCATTAATTAAGATTGGAAATTGACCTTCATATGCCGTTCTTTCTTGTTTGGATTTGGATACAATTACAGACGGGAGTATCACTTTGAGAAACTCTGGGTGATTTGGTTTCAATTTCTTGCTCCATTTGTGGAATGGTTGATCGAGATACTGCATGTGAAGTTTTAGATTATCGTCGGCAACATATGCAATTGTAAGAAACAGTCAGAAATTTTACTTTCTCGGTATCCCAAATATTTGATGTCTTTCCCTTTGGATAGATTAACACGACAATGATGAGGTGGGGAGAGGTGTACTTATTGTTGTAAAATAATAATATGCCATTTGATTATCGCTTGGGGGATGAATTGTGCCTCCATGTGTGCTTCTCCTAGAGGCCTCTTGTGGTGGATTGGATCATTTTTTATGTCTTACAGCTATGTTTCTTGGACCCTCTGCACTAGTTTGCATACGGGCTAGACATCTATTAAATAATTGCTAATGTAGTCACTACTTGCCAAGAACTTGATCCTTTCCTCTTGAGTCACGCCTCATCTTCCTATTCTTTATCTTGATCTTCTATAATATTCTCTTTCTTTCAGTGCATTTGAAACTAAAATTTGTTTTATACACAAAGGCTTTGTTTGGGAAGGAGCTGATAAGCTCTTTTTTTTTTGGGCTGTTTGACTCATTTTAACTTATTGACTTAATGAAAAAGCTATTACAAATGTTTGGTTATTAGCTAGTTGGGTTAGTTAATTCAACCTAACCAGGTAATTTTACATCAGCTACTTGTAAGCAGCATTTTTATAATAGCTGATTTATGTTTCCTGTAATGCCTTTGTGTTTGACGCTTCTAGTGGGTTCTATTGTTACCTTGGGACTGACTTACTTCAGCAGAGTTGAAACGAATGTAATAGTTGATGCTGAACTGCCTTTGCCCTTACTTTTATTAGATGTTTGTTTATTATGTAATAATATTTTAAAATATGGTGATTAATTTCTTATTTTATTCATAACTAATAATTAATTTGGTTGATTTTATATCAATAAATAAAATTGTAAAATTTTATAATATTTATATCTTGTTACTTATATCAAAAGGCACAAACAATTTTAATATTAAATGATAATTCATTTTATTAATAATATAATAAAATTAATAAAATGCTTAAATTACTGTCATGTTAAACTAATGAATGTTCTTTGTAAGGGTTAAAAGTACGCCGGGCAAGTGCAAAATGTAGCAATTTGAAGATTTTTATGCATTTATTTTTAACAATTATAAATTATAAACAAAAATATATTACATTTTGATTATATTTAAATTTTATTTAATTCTAATTTATTAATTCATTAAATAATTTATTATTCTTTATTAAGAATATCCAATAAAATAATAAGATATATGATATTTATATATTTATAATTTTTGAAAGTTATATTTTCATAAGTCATTTTACACATAAACAGCTAATATTACCAAACATCTCTAACAAACAGCTAATACAATCAGCTGATTGTTAAATAGGACCAAACTTGTATTAGGTTATTGCTGTCTAAAAGCACATTTCAAAAATGTCATATGAGAGATTTAAGATGGTGATATCAATATCTGATAAGACAAGATCTTATTTCATTGTATAAAAGGAAAAATCTATAGTATCTTGATAAGTCAGGATCTTATTCAATTGTATGTATGGAAAAGGATTAAAAAAAGAGCTCAACAACTTAATATTATTGGTGAAAGGATCAAAGCTAAATTGTAACCGAAGAAGATGTGTAGTGAAAAGTTAGATTCTTAGATATTGCAATTGTTTCTTTTCTTTAATTAAATTATTTATAACTATTAACCAAAAAGATTTAATAATTCGAAACTTTTATTAAAAAGTGACTAAAATATTTTGTTGAGCAAATTATAACGAACTTTATTTATTAATGAATTACTTACATGTTTATAAAATATCAATCCTCAATTACTCCTCCAAACAATGAAATGATATGCAACTCAAGATTTATTTTTAAATAAATTTTAATAATTTTATTAAAAATAATATCATATTTTCACTAAAGTAATCTAAAGATTATTGGATATGCAAACTTAACATATATATAGATACATGATATATTTTCCTTATTATTAGGGATGACATATTGACATTTGTATCTAATCTTGGCTTAACTCAAAATTAATTAATTCGATTTGAGTTGACTGAATTTTAGATCAAATTTGGACTAAAAAAAAAGGTTTGGACAAACTCAAGATTAGTTTGGTTGGTCTGGTATGGTATAAACGATATCATTTTGAATAAATTAACGTTGTTATCAAATTTTAAATTAAAAATAATAATAATTGGACTTGGCTTGAGAACAATTGGACTCGAAACTTAATCGAACTTAGATTCAAACTGCAAATATCAAGCTTGTTTAATTTGGATAATTTTTGAATATTTGATTTTTCTAGAGTACTTCGAAGAACCTTTTAACTCCCCATGATTGAAAGTTATTTAATACTGCTTTATTACTTTCATTTTCATTTTTAATCTTTCCATGATATAAAGAAAGGACGATATAGTAGAAGATCCTCAAGAAACAATTCACACCTCTTTCCGTGATATAAAGAAAGGACGTATATTCCTTGGACCAAAGTAGTATCGTACGAGCATCTTAACCCCCGAGCATGCATGATGCACAATTCTGTGGAGGTCCATAAAATGCAATCTTCCCACAATTGATAGGATTTCCAAATACCTGCAAATTCCCAAATGGTGCATTCTGTGTGAGAAGGCTGAAGAAAACCTGATCAGTGTGACTTCACCGACGATAGCTAGAAATAATTACCTCACTTACTCATGTTTTTAATAGAGACGACAATAAGTTAGGCCAAGCTCGGAATCGGGCCTGAGGTAATAAGCCTGAGCTTGAGTTTAACTTGATCCCACAATTTTTTTAATTTAAAATATTAAAATAACGTTGTTTTATATGTAAAGATCAAGCCTTGAGTTAGTTCGAAACTGAATAGTCTAATACTGTTTTTTTTTTTAAATTTAAACCCAATGCTCAAATTGAGGCCCAATTAATCAGGATTTGACCAATTAACTTTGGGCTAATTAGGACTGGGCTCAGCTGTCATCCCTAATTTCCAACGACTCAAACAACTGGAATGGAATGACTGAGTAATGTTCTACAGTCAGACATGAAAGCAGCACTATGAGATGATGTTTTTGTATTGTATTGTCATTTATTGTAGCGGTCATTTCGGATGAAAGGAAAAAAAAAAGATGCAAAATAGAACCAAAGAATCAAAATGTGTTTGATTCACCGACGGGTAAAGAATAAAATAGTTATTTTTAAAAATAGAATAGACGAGAAATGTAATAAAATATATATTAGTTAATTTGATTTATTCTTAAAAATTTCTAATGATGATGTATGCCAATGTTTAATTTGAAAACATTAATTTAAAATGATAAATTAATAATTAATAAAAACCAAAATATCTATTATAGTACCTACTAATTATATTTTTCAACTAATTAAAGTAACAATTTGTTATAAAAAATAGATGAAGAATTAAGGAATCATTCCTTTCAACCAAACACCTCATTAAACCTCATATCAGCCTATTTATAGACAAATTTGAGGACACGAACTACATCAGCAACACATGGAAGTTGTAGTTTGACTCACTATGCAATTCTGTTGTACTTTTGCATGCCTTGAACGTTTAACTTAGGATATTATGTAGCGTTAACTTAGATAGCGTTAACTTAGAGAGCGATAGCGTTTTTAGAAAGAGAAAAGGTGGCTAGTTTCTTATTGTTATAGACGACGGATCTTGTTCTTGTGGTTTTATTATTGCGATTCATCGAGCGTTTCCATTGATTGCTTAGAGATAGTTATTGGCGGTCATAGACCCCCTCAACCCCGAGGGATAGCCGTCCAAAAAGGCCGTACTCGGAAACGAGACGATGAACCTCCCCCTCCAAAACCGTCATATAGCGCGACAGTCGCAAAGGTATCAACTGAGGTTGAAAATGCTACGTTGCTACCATGGATCGAAGAGGATCCTAATGAAGTTTTCTGAGGGTTGATATCACAATTGACGTGGGGGAGCGAGGCACCAGTCTGTTGCTATCCCAAAAATTCAAGACTCGGCTCGATCAACAGTGAGAGCAGGCAGTGGTCATCAAACTCTTGGGTCGTAGGATAAGGTACCGCACCCTCAGAACTCGTCTCCGAGAATTGTGGCAACCGTGTGTTCCTCTGAAAATTGTGGACTTAGACCATGATTTCTTCTTAGTTAAGTTTAAGGAGAAGGCCGACTACATCAATGTGTTAACCAATGGCCCCTGGGTGACATTCGGTCAGGTGTTCAACGATGGCTCCCGACATTCCGCCTGATGCAAGCACAAGTAACCCGCGCGGTTGTGTGGATCAGATTTCCTAACCTTCCTATTGCTCGTTATCACCCCATGATCCTCAAAGCTTTAGGAAACTTGGTGGGAAGCACGGTGAAACTTGACGAGGCCACCATGAATGCCCAGCGTGGGAGGTTCGCATGCATTGCTGTGGAGCTTGATCTCAGCATGCCCCTCCGGACGAGCGTGGACCTGGATGGTGAGACTCTTCTGATCGAATACGAGGGCCTTCCAATGGTTTGCTATGGATGTGGGTTACTTGGCCATGCAACTGGAGCATGTTCGCAGATGCCAACAGTGGCCAGGGACTCACCACAGACGCAGAGTAGGGACAGCGACGCTAAGTAAGCGACGAGAAACTAGATAGTGTCGACTGAAGTAGGGTCATCAGGAGGAGTGGCCACTGGCTTTGGGCCTTGGATTCATGTCCAATGGAAAACTCCCAGACCTGCATCGAAATGACATGGAGCTAAAAGAACGTTAAGGACACATACTACTGTTGCTACAGGTCACGAACTAACGCTCCAACTGATGGTTTCGCAAGCAGATCTAAAGCCAAGTCCAAAGGCAAATCGGTTGTTCCAACCCCTCAGACCCAGCTAGGAAGGGTTTAAGTCAGCGGGAGACAGGGCGGAAAAAAAATTAACGATTGAAATCTAGTCGCATACTGAAATGGTCTGTGATCAACTCATAATTACAAACCAGACTCCGGCTGCTGCAGAGCTACCCCACCTGATGGAGGGAGTCGAAGCACCGGGAGAGGGGGATGGGACTGGGAGCACTGTTATTACCCCCTCACCCAACGTCCCTCAGATATAGCCCCGGATGCGAGTATCTCGGTGGACTTACCGAACCAGAATCTGGATGGGGAGATGGGTCAGCCCACTCACGAAGTAACATCCCAGTAAGCCCACGTTGGAGGCCCAGATTATGCCTCATCTTAGGGTTTCTATTTTCCTCTCAATCCATTATGTCGATTCTGATATGGAATTGTCAAGGGGCAAGAAGGTTAGGGTTTCAGACCATTCTGCGAAATTACATTCATATTTACAAGCCGGGTATTTGGCGTTGATGGAAACCCGAATCAGTGGAGAACGAGTGAAGGTTGTCATTCTCTCGCTAGGTTTTGATTATTCTTTTCGAGTCGAGGCTAATGGTTTCTCAGGAGGCATTTAGCTCCTTTGGAAGGAGGATTTTGACCTCTCAGTATTTATTGGCCATAGGCAGTTTATTCAAACCACCATTAAATTTGGACAGGACTCCTTTGATTTTACAGTAGTCGATGCTAGTCCATAGTAGTCCACACAATCCTGGCTTTGGCCAGTTTTAACTTGGCTCGGGGGATCCCGTACCAGATCCTGGATTGTGGGAGGAGATTTTAATGCTAAACTGGAAATTTCAAATAAAAGGGGAGGCACCTGCTCCACAAGAGTGGTTAATAATCGCTTTAAGGATTGGGTCTATCAGGGCGACCTTCATGAATTGGGTTTTGTGGGCTCGAAATATGCTTGGCGACGAGGAACGGTTCATGCCCAGCTAGATCGAGTGTTTGGTTCGACGGCATGGCTCCAAAAGTTCCCCCAAACGGTCAATCAGCATCTTCCCTTCCTTGGATCGGATCACAGGCCTATGCTAATTCAAATCCGTAACCTGCCTCCACGACTCCCAGGCACCCCACAATTCCACTTCCAAAATACCTAGATCACTCATTCAGCATTTCATGGAGTGGTCAAGAAGCATTGGCTCCCCACTGAGGAGATAATGAGTAAATCTTTAACTCGATTCTCTAACCATCTCCAACATTGGCACACCCATGTTTTTGGAAATATTACTCACCGAAAAAAAGACTGGTGGCTAGGTTACTGGGAATTCAGAGAGCTATGACTGACGATCCTTCGGACTCGCTGTTAGACCTGGATGACAAAGAAGTTGAGGATTGAAAGCCTCGCTGATTCCACTGGCTCTCGGGTTACGGAATCAGATCAATTGTGTCGGTTAGTCCAAACCTTTTTTGCTCAGCTTTACACACATGAAGACGGGGAGTACATTCCGATTCCATGCTCCGGAGCCTTTCTGTCCCTTTCAGAGGCTCAGGTTCAAGGAATGACGCTACCAATCCATGAAATAGAAATCAAAAGTGCAATCTTCGATATGAACTCGAACAAAGCTGTAGAGGTCGATGGGTTTAATGCGCTTTTCTTCCAAAATCAATAGAGGATAGTTGGGCCAACAGTGGTGGAATTTATCCAAAAAATCTTTAACCAAGACTGATGGGAAACGAACCTGAATCAAACCCTTCTGATCCTTATTCCCAAAATTCTGGCTCCTCACAAATCTCTCAGTTTCGACCTATTAGCCTGTATACAATTCTCTACATATGCCTCATCTCGTCACTGAGAACCAATGTAGTTTCATTCCTGGTTGATGTATTACTGATAACATTATCATCGCACAAGAGGTGTTACATTCTATAAGGAAAAAGACAGGCAGGAAAGGCTATATAGCCTTAAAAGTAGATCTGGAAAAAGCGTATGATCGGCTTTATTGGGCTTTTATTTAGGACACCCTCATCGAGATTGGTCTCCTTGAGAATCTTATCCGTATCATTATGAATTGTATCACGACAGTCTCTTTTCAAATTGCCTGGCAGGTCATAGTCACTGCCCCTTTTCGTCCTTCGCGGGGTGTTTGACAAAGGGACCCGCTTTTCCCTTACCTATTTGTGCTCTGCATGGAGAGACTTGGGTACCTTATTTCAAAGGAGGTGGGCTATGGGAATTGGAATCCAATCACGCTTAGCTGGACGGGGCCTCCCATATCCCATCTTTTCTTTGCTGACGACTTGGTCCTTTTTGTTGAAGCTGCAGAATCTCAGACTCACATGATCGCACGTACCTTAGAGACCTTTCGCTTAGCCTTAGGGCAGAGAGTTAGTACCGAAAAGACTAGGATCTTTTTCTCAAAGAACGTTTCTCGAGATACCGCGAGGCGACTCAATCACGGTCTTCAGATCAGTTGTACGAATAATCTAGGCCGGTACTTAGGGGTTTCATTGATCTATGAGCGCACCTCTCGGCATACATTCCATCACATTCTGGATGCGGCCCAGAAGAAACTTGCGGGCTGGCAGACGCATACCTTGTCACTCGTCGGGTGAGTTACCTTAGCCAGTCGGTCTTCTCTGCCCTTCCTATCTTCACGATGCAAACGGTCTACCTTCCACGTCAACTCTGTGATGATCTCGAAAAAATCATCCACGATTTTATTTGGGATTCTACAACCACTCAACAGAAAATGAACCTGGTTAATTACGAGACTGTCTGCTAGCCAAAGTCAGCAGGGGGCTTGGGCATCAAACGAATCCACCCTACCAATGATGTGTTACTTGCCAAATTAGGATGGACCTTCTTGGTGACTCCCACAGCCCTTTGGGTCTAAGTTCTTCGAGCTAAATATCGCCTGGATACTTACCACATACCCCAAACCATCGATAGGTCAGGGGCCTTCGTAGTCTAGTGGGGCATATCGGCATCTTGGCCAATTGTTCGACAGGGTAGCAAATGGATTCTGAGGAATGGCCGCAGAATCTTATTCTGGCTAGATAACTGGGTGGATGGGTGGGGACCACTTAGCCAGGTGGCAATCGCTGAAATACCTGAAAATAGCCTGTACGTTACAGTTGTCGACTTTACTAATGGGAGGGATATCTGGCTCTGGCACGAGTTTCAGCAGTATCTCCCTTCCTCAGTATGTTTGGACCTAGCGTCTCTCTGCCTCATGGTTGAAGAAATTGAGGAAGATAAGTTAGTATAGGGGCCCACCCATGGGAGGTTTACAGTGTCGTCAGCTTATGTTTTGCTGGAAGGCCAATACATGGACACACATCAAAAACTGTGGGAGATTATATGGAAATGAGCTGGTCCTCAATGAATCAGATCTTTCCTGTGGCTACTGACTAAAAGAAAACTTCTGACAAATCGACAATGCGTAGCCCGACATCTCACCATGGATAGCAGCTGTCATTTCTGTGGACAGGAAGAGACATCGTTGCACGTGGTACATGACTGCCCGCAAGTGAAAACCTTTTGGAACCATTTTTCCCTGGAGGTGGTAGATATGGCCTTTTTCCAACAAGATGAGGGGTCATGGCTGGTGTCCAATCTCCTCAACCTTTCAACAATTCAACATGTTGAGTGGACTACTATCTACGTAGTAGCCTGTTTGAGCAGGGTTTTGTATGGCCAAATGATGGTACTAGAGCAGTCATGGAGTATGTCGAGTGGATTGCTCGAGCCCGCATCATGGAAAATTGTGTCTTCCCGAACCAGGACCAGCTTGTGGGCAGTCCCGTGGGCTGGACTAAACCTATGACGGGTTAGGTGAAATTGAATTCGGATGGCGTAGTCAAGTCAGGGTCTACTCAGGCCTTGGCTGGTGGCTTAATTCGAGATCATCACAGACAGTGGTGCGGAGGGTTCCAACAACATCTTGGTTGGAATACACCCTTATCTACAGAACTTTGGGGAGTACTATTAGGCCTCACGTTGGCCTGGAACCTGGGATATCAACGCCTAGTCGTTGAAATCGACTCTTTAGAGGTCATTAACATTCTCTCTTCCTCCCAAAGTGTACTAATTGACGATTCTTCTTTGGTTGCAAGTATCTGTGGCCTGTTATACCGTGACTGGGCGGTTAATCTTTAGCATGTCTTACGAGAGGGGAACCAGTGTGTCGATAGGTTGGCGGCTTGTGCAATTTTCTTAAATCCGGGCCTGCACATTCTCCGGGAGCCTTCGGCAATCGTCAAGAAGCTTCTTCACCAAGACACACATGGAGTCTTGTACTCCCGACATATGCGCTAGTCTAATTTGTTAATCTTTCTTTTATAATAAAAAAAAATACAATTCAATTTCTTCAAAAAAAGAAAAAAAAAGATGTATATATCAAATATTCTTGACATTTTTCCTTCAACGTACAAGTAAACTTTATGAACAAAAATTCATTAAATTATTATATATATATATATGTGTGTGTATACAACTAATAAAGTGAATAATGATAATGAATAAAATTATTATAATTATGATACTTATTTAGGATGAAGAGATAATTACCATTATAATTGATGATAATCAGTTTGTTAAAATTTTAAAAATAAAAATTTGTTTTACATCAAACTTTAATTAATTATATTTAATTTATGCATGTCACTTATGACAATGAAATGTTTAAAATTAAGTATATTACAATATTTCCTTTCCAATAGTTCTGGAAGAAAAAATTGAGTTGCATCAATAGATCATCAATCACATCCTTAAAATATAATTTAATCATTTAAAATATTATTTTGTAAAAAAAAAACCTGTAACTTTGGTTTGACACTCTTGTCATGCGCATGGTAGATCTTGTAACACGGATAACACTTCTATCATGCGATTGACTAATTTGTTATTTAGTGGAATAACTTGCATTCCTCTCATAATCGCATGGTATGAAGTAACGCCCCAATTTCGAATATAAAAACCCTACAGGAGCCTCCAGTTTTTCTCATGGCTCAGCTACAACGTGATTAGCACGCAGTCTTATACCGCATATCCCTATGTTAACTAGGGTGTTTTTATAATTGTTTTGTTGTATTTCCTTCTTTAAAAAAAAAGTACCACTCGTCTTATAATAATAGATTACCATGCAATTGTTTTTACTCCTTATCTATTCTTTTCTTCCAATATCCAGTAACGACACCCTCTTAGAAGTCGTAACTCTGGTCCTGTCCGTTTCTTTAATTATTGTTCTGTTTGGATGACTAGTAAACTAATCTACTTGTCTGAATAGAAACAACCCGAATTAATGAACTCTTGACGGAATTCTGTTGTACGCGAGACTTGACTGAAACAAATATTATTGAGCGTTAAGGCAAATATCATTTGCATTTAAATCTGTCGGGAGTACTCACGCTGCAGACTTCTGCGAAGATGCGAGAAACTGAGGAACGCAGCCTTGCAACTTAATTCAATCCTGAACTGAATTAGCTGAATGAAACCAATATGGCCACCGTCACCATCCATTTTTTTGCCGCACTTCTTATTGCAGCGGAGCATTATGCTGCATTATTCAATCCTCAAGTTCATGACAACGGGACTACTGTCACCAGAACTGGGTACAATCTTCAAACATATGAACATGCAAAGACACCAAAGTTGGCCAATCTCCGTACCTGATGCTAAAAGACGATGTTGCACTTTAACAACATTAAACTCTACAAAAATTGCAAACTTGGACACCAAGGTTCTTAAACCCAAGATTCAGATTATAGTGCACAGTGGATCGAGTTATCTTCCAAGTTTCTGAATTTAAACATGTCATGTTCAAACTTCTAAGACATTAATGCATCTCGTGGTTAGAGTAACTATAAATCCTTGGAACTGCAGAGATTGAGACTCAAAAAACTATGCCACCAAATACCAGGCATTTGATTCGTCCGCAATTGTCAGTAAATACTAGCATTCTAAGATAGGAAAGTAAAGCTCCACTGTTCTCTAAATAGTAAAAACACCAGGAAAACCGCCAATTAATCACGAGAAAGCAAAATCCCAAATCATGATTACACAAGTTACTATAAACAAAACGCCAAATCCTTAACAAGGAACAAGATTACCATTACATAACAGTTTTCAAGCAGAAATCGCATCATTACCCCTTACACCACAAACAAACCCTAATTTCTCGATCTAAGAAACCAGAAGCTTACCCAAATTCACACTCCCAATTTATGTCAACCCAATCGTAGAAACAATCACTTAGCGACCATCCTAGCTATAAAATCCTCGTATCGGATCTTGCCATCCGACCCGACATCAACTTCCCGGATCCACTCATCGAACTCCGCCGGCTCCAGCTTCTCACCAATGCTGGTCAAAATGTGACGCAGATCCGCTACGGACACGTAACCTGTGGAGTCCTTATCAAGCACCTTGAATGCATCACGAAGCTGGCGATCGAAGGGTTCGGGTTTCATGTGCTTGGCCATGAGATCGAGGAATCTAGGGAAATCGAACGGAGCGGTTAGGTTTTCCTCGGCGATTATGGACTTAAGTTGGGCTTGGGTAGGGTTTCCCCCGAGAGAGCGCATAAGGATTCCTAATTCCGAGGGCGCGATCTTGCCGTCTCCGTCGCTGTCGAACAGCGTGAATGCTTCCTTCATCGACGAGACCTGGTCATCGCTGAGATCTTTGCCCATTTCTTTTTTCCTTTCAGGTTCGGGTCGGGCTTTGCTGTCTCTCTCTCTCTCTCTCCCTCTCCCTTCTCTCCCTCTCTGTTGCTGAGAAGAGAAAATGATGGTTCTGTTTAAAATTTTGAGAGGCGGTTCATTTTAAAGGGGAGTAAACAGATGTCGTATTAGACATGAGGCTTTGAGGGCGTTGCGGTTGCGTCAAATTATTATTCAAAGTTTGTGTTGGCAATAGAATTGGAAGTAGTGGAGACGCAGCCGTGCAGGATGATTGGAGGATCCACCCGACTGTTTTTCCCCGATTTTCTGCGTTGAATAAAAAGGGCGTGAATATTTTTTAAAATTATTTATTATTAAAATTTTCTAAAATATTCTAAACAATCTTCTATTACAAATTTGTAGGACATTTTCTAGTATTGATTTTATAAAAAATAATTTAATAAAATTCAATAGAAAGTTACTTTTACACAAATTTTAGTACTACAAAATATTTTTAGAAAATTTAAAGTAAGAAGTATTTTTTAAAAGGATAAAGGACATTAATTTCTTTTATAGCTATGCTAATTCCATAAAACTCTAAATATTTTAAAAATTTTGTAAAATATCCTCTTAACTTGTGAAAGTTGTTCTTGTGTTAACCGGCGTTATTAACTTTTACATAAGTAGAATTGTCACGTAAGTTTAGAAAGACCGATGATGCTTCAATAATTCTTTCACCATTTCCTTCAACTCCTTGACTTCTCTTCGTAGGTGCATTACCTCTGCTTGCAAGTCAAAAGATAAGGTGGATTGGTCATCATCCTCTAGGTGTTCTTCTTTAAAAACAATTGTAGTAACATATGCGTCTGAAGATGGAACATATTCTTCAAAAATCTCAAAAGTAGGAGGTTGAACCGATAGGTTGGGCTCAGGAAGGTCTAACTCATAAGGAGCCGGTAGCCGTAACACTTGTTTTCCACGCAAGGGTAGGGCTTCTTCTTCAATCGAAGATGTATTAGATAGTGGCCTAATACGCACTATTGTATACACTGAGGATTGATGAATGTCCTTGAGAAGCTTTCCCCCATGGGCGGTGTTCATCGTTCGTTGTAGAACTGCTACTAGCTCTTGAAATATGATGGGAAATAAAGGTTCCCGTCATTGTCTTTTCTACAGAACATGCTTCATCAATGCTTTGCACCTGTTCTGCAATTTGATCTGCTGACAGATCATCTATCACCCCTTCTGGGTATAATTTCTTCTTCCCCTTATTTTCATCCATGGGTTTCCTTGGTTGAAGGTTTGGTATAACCTTTATCACCGTTTCCTTTGTAATTGGGTAAATAGTGTACGGTTGACTGGTCATCTTTGTAGGGTATAGTTTTGTAGCAGTATATCTCAAGGCTTCATAAAAATTCCTTTCATCTTCATTCAACAGATGTCATGTACAGCTCTTTATCAGAATAGGTTGTAAGTATGCCTTCACTAACCTCCTCGGTGTATCCCTGATGATTATTGAAGTACTCCCTTTAGTCATAGGTTGAACTTCTTCAATCAATATGATTCCCAAATCTTCTTTCCATAAAAGTTGAGAATAGTTGTATAGAACCAGACTGAATTCTTCCGATTCTTCTTGTTGAATCTGTACCAAACTAAGTTCTGTTGATTCCTGTTGTTGAACCTCAGTAGGAATAACATTTACCAGACTTAGTTATGCTGTTGTCTCTTTTGGAACATCAATAGGAGTATCTTGTACCAGACTAAGCTTCGCTGGTTTCTCCTTTTGAACAACAATGGGAGTAGCCTTCTCCTGACTTGGTTTCTCAACAATCGAAGTGGTCGTTTTTTGACTAACTTCCTTAGCAGTAGGAATACTCTTCTTCTGACTAATTTCCTTAGTCTTCTTCACTGCCTCAGTCAGTCTTGGAGTTTTCTGAGGTTGGGGTTTCTGCTTCTCAGACTCCAATTTTCTTTTCCTCTCAGTCTCCTTAACCTGTTTGGCTGAATCTTCATTTATAATAGAGACTAGAGACCTTGTAGCCTTCGGTGCGTCCGTCTAAGAGATTTCTACATGACTTTGTTCCCTGGACCTCTTTTCTTCCTGTTGTCTCAAGGTTCGAATCCTAAGGTTCGAATCCTGAGTGATCTCTTCGCCTTCTTTGGAATTTCACTCAGAAGCTTCTCCCTTTTTCTCTTCAAAGCACCTTCGTCTGTCATCCGAACTTGGCTACATTCTTTTTGAGAAATCTTCTTTTCCTTCAAAACTTCTTCAGATGATTTTCTTCTTTCAATCATGGGCATTTTTGTACTGGTTTGAGATCTAGAGCTTTTTATAGGAGATTTCTTCTTGATACGCTCCCCCTCAGTTCTTGCTTTAATCTCAGAATCTACTTCTACTTTCTCCAGATTCTTTAAGCCCATTTTCGCTACAGTACCTGAGTTGATAACACTTTTGACAGATATCTTCATTCTGTTTCCTCTGTCGAGAAGGACTCCAAACTCCCTGAATATCCTTGTTAGCAACATTCCATAAGGATAGCTGTTAGTATCCTTCATTCCCTTAACCATATATTGAAAAATCAGAAATGGTAGGTCTATAGGTTGACTATTCAGCAAGTAAAATAGGCATTGTTCATCCAAAGTAGTCACCAAATGCCTTGAACCCACTCTTGGTAAGACGCAGTTGAACATTATCACATGTAAGACCTTAGCCTTCGACACTAGACTCAAGGTCTTTCTTTTTGTTGGGTCATTATCCCCATACAACTGTCGACTGACTTCGTCTTCCTTCATACTAACTTTCATCATCCATCTGACTTTGCTTGTAAGTTTTTCTCCGACAGATAGATATTCAGTCACCTTCTCAATCAACTCCCTTGTCACCACAATAGACAATCTATCTACTGAGGAAACAATAGCACTGTCTACTAACTGCACATTCTTCCAGAATTCATACACTTCATTTTGATATACATACTCCCGCACCTAGAAGAACTTCCTCCATCCTGCTTCTATTATCTCTGGTTCGATATCCATGTCATCTTTCTTCAAGGATTCAAAATCAACATGCCTTCCGTAGATCATTGCTTGCTCCATTGATTCTTTGATGAGTAGAAACTGAGTTAACACAGAGTTGTTCTTCAAAGGGTAAGGTTGGTTGCAGAGATTTTGAGAAAGATGAGAGCTGAAAGGTTTCTGAGTTGAGACTTCTCGAATGGTCTTTTCAGGCGTGTTCTAGAATAGGTGAGGTTCTCAAGGCTATGTAACTTTCCCTCCAAGGGTTCCTTCCATGAGAAGTTACTAGCTGTAACTCACTGTTACTAACGTTGTTATCATTGACGACCTTTTAACTTACTTGAGACATCTTAGACGGTTGGTCACTTAACATTACCATATTGAGATTCCGTCTGATTTGCTTGAAACGTTCTTCACTCAGTGGTTTAGTGAATATGTCCGCCCATTGAAACTCTGTCTCAATAAACTGTAGGCTCACAACCTTTCTTTGAATGTAGTCTCTCAAGAAATGATGTCTGACTTCGATATGCTTCATTCTCGAATGCTGTATAGGATTCTTCGATAAGTTGATGGCACTGGTGTTGTCACAAAAAATTGGTATCTCCTCTTCTTGAACTGAATAATCTTCTAGTTGGTATTTAATCCATAGTGTTTGCTAACAACAACTTGCGGCAGACATGTACTCGGCTTCGACAGTTGATAAGGCGATTGAGCTTTGTCTCTTACTTGACCAGGAAACTAGGTTTGAGCCAAGAAAATGATAGCCTCCACTCGTATTCTTCCTTTCAATTCTATCTCTGGCATAGTCCGCATCGCAATATCTAATCAACCTGAAATCTTTACCTTTCTCAAACATTAAGCAAAGATCAGTAGTACCTGCGAGATATCTCATAATTCTTTTAATAGCTATATAATGAGACTCTCTAGGATCGGCCTGAAACCTTACACACAAGCATACACTGAACAATATGTCAGGTCTGCTTGCTGTAAGATAAAGCAAAGAACCGATCATCCCTCTATACAGGGTTTGATCCACCTTCTTACCAACTTCATCTTTCGACAAAAGATTCGAAGGATGCATTGGAGTTGCCATAGGCTTCACTTTATTCATATCAAATTTAGACAACAATTCTTTCACATATTTCTGTTGATGGATAAAGATCTTCTCTTCGATTTGCTTAACTTGCAACCCAAAAAAGAACTTCAACTCTCCCATCATACTTATCTCAAACTCATTTTTCAGTAAACTCTCAAAACTCATGCATAAATTTTTTGAAGTAGCACCAAAAATGATATCATTAACATAAATTTGCACTAAAATGAAACCATTCTCATAGTTCTTCCTAAAGAATGTCTTATCTACCTGACCTCTACTAAAACCACTCTCAATAAGAAAGGTACTTAGACGATCATACCAGGCTCTAGGAGCTTGCTTCAAGTCGTATAAAGCCTTATGAAGTCTATAGACATGATCTGTGTAACATCCCACCCTCAATTGGAAGGGTAGAATAGTAAATTGGCATATGATGGGCTAGATTGGGATTTCATAGGATTGCTCATGCATAATAGGATTGGTCCACAGTCATATTTGTGCACATGAAATTACTGTGCATGCATACATGATATTCCCGGTTTGCGTACCTAAGACAATTTTATTGGGATTAACGTGGTTAATGGGTTTGAAAAATTATTCTAAGTGCGCCATAAATTGTTTTCTATTTTACTGGAATTATAGGAATTTTTTTGGAATTTTCCGGAGAAAATTCCCGGACCGGAAAAAAAAATCGCCAAGTGGCGAACTGGTTGAATTTCTACTGTTATTTGATCTTAAAACTCTTAAATATCTTGGTGGGACCTAAAAGTAGACCCTTAAAGTTGTTGGAACCAAAATTTCCTTGGATTCTTTTATAAAAGACCACTTGTTTCTTTGACTTTTCCTTTAAGCTTGGACTAATCTTATATTACCACCTCTCCCCTTCATTAATTGCCTTTTTCTTGGTTTGCTCATTGTCTCATATTCGTTTATGCTTTAAGACAAGAAGGGAAAGAATAAAAAGAAGACTTGGAGGCTTAATTGGAACCATTCCACCGAAATTCCTCCTCCATTTTTTTCATTCCTCCATTGATTTTCTTCTCCTTAAAGTAAATCCTTCCTCCAAACTTAAGGGGTTTCTTCATGCAACCAACTCCTTTCTTTCCTTGATGGAATTACATATGCATGGTGGTAAAGAGAGTGGAGAAGGTAGTGAGTTAGGGTATTTATTCAAGAAGTGAAGAGTGGAAGCTTGAATTGGTAAGTGATGTAGTTAAACTTTTATTATGCTTTGATTAGGTAGTTAATAAATCATGATTGTTAGATGCATTCAATGGAAATTTTGGTGAAATTATTGTATTTATTGATGCATGAATTTGATGAAAATTATAGTTTGAATTGGTGGGTAAGGTTATGTTTATGTATGGTCGGATGAAGTAGTATAAGTGAAGTGTTTTTAGCTTGATTTTGAATTGAATATGGATGTTTATTCTTGCAAAGAATTAAAGAGGTAGGTGCTGCCAAATTGAGATAAGTACTCCTAGTGAATGTATGAATGATATAGGGACTGATTTTGTGTCCAATTGAGATGCTTATGGTAGTAGAATTTGAATTGGCATGATAGGAAGTGTAAGTTGAAGATGAAAGCTGGAAAATGGATTTTGACCCACTGTACTGATTTGAGCATAACTCATTGTGTGGTTGTGCAATTGAGGCAAGGTTTGTGCTCACTAAAACTTTGGTTTGTTGGCTACATTTTTGTGTGAAATAGGTGTTGTCCAATTTTAGCTTTAAGAGGTTGTAATTTGGCTTGAAAAGTTACTGCTATTGATTGGAATGAATAGTACCCGAAACCATAATCTAGAGTTTTGCTAATTTTTATAAATTAATTGAGAAGGAATTAGAACAAATGGACTAAATGAAAGTTGAAACCTATTAAGTTATCTTTCCAATGCCACTGATTTTGCAATTTTTCGATATGTATAGTAGGAGTTATGGACTGATGACTATTGACTGTTTTCATGCATTGAGTGAAACCTAGCTGGAATGTCAAATTGGGTGCACATTATGATTTGGAGCAATTTTTGCAATTTAAGTGAACTGAATTGGTGTGAGTGATCTTCTGCAAAGTTGTAGATGAAGAAATTATCTTGAGAATGATATATAGCATGCTATTTTTAGATACCAGAATTGGGACTTATACTTTTTCAAAGATTGGACTGAAGTTAGGTCATGGGAACGTTGATCGAGGCAGTAACTTGCAAGACTATTTTAAATTGGTTAATGATGGAATTTGATTCTGAGCCCTTCATGAGAAGTGTAGTACTATGTTTATCTTTTCATGGGTATAAAGTATGCAATTTTTCGACATTTGTACAAGGAGTTATACTGTTTGAAAAATTACTGTCCAGATTGGTTGATTTCAGAGGGCTGATGCTTTGGTGAATTGTTTGATTTAGTTAGCAAGTGAATTTGATTTTGGGTTGTTCATGAAAGTTGTAGATAACATTGTGAACTTACTGAGAATATTTATTGTGTTATTTTTGAATGAGGAAATGAGTAGTTACTGAATTTGCAAAGTATTGCACTGTTTGAGAGGTTTTGAGTGGGCAGTAGGTTAGATTGGATTTTTAACACCCTTAGGGGTGAATTTGATTTTTATGGTCTTCTTGAGAATTGTAGAGGTTTTCATGATCTTTCCAATGAAATATGGTTTATAATTTTCTGAATTGTGTGCAATGAGTTATGACTGTTGGAAGTTTGGTTAGAAATCAGGAAAAACAAAGAAGGAAACAAGGGTTACGTATATATGGATATTAATTGTTTAATGTGAATTTTGGTTTCTTTCGTGAATAACTTTTCCGTCTGACGTCCGATTGACCTGATTCTTGAGGCATCGGATTCATAGAATATTGAATTTCATTTTCTGAGAGATTCGGGATTTTAGGCGGAAATTGACGTGGGTCCGGATAAGGATCTGTTTAATTAATTGGGGACCTATAGAGGTCCAAATTGCGCACCGTCAGCGCCAATATGTTTCTAATTTTTAGACAGATTTTTATGATTAAAAAAAAGGGATTAGGGACGGGAATTTCATGATCATGCATTGTGCACCTTCTAAGTATTACATGTGCATTCTGAAATAGTTCTGATTGAACAATTGATAATGTATGTATACTGTCACTGTTATAGAGTCACACTTGGAGCGTCGGTCCACCGACGTCACTAAGACGACCAAATTTTGGCTCGGAAATAAAGGTGAGTAACCTAGTTGGTTCCTCAACCTTTATGTGTTTAATATTTTGCAATTTTGCCATGTGGAGATAATGGAGGGTTATGTGTATTTGATTTTGACTGATTTTGGACCGTAGGTGTCGAAAATATGTGGAATGTGATATCGAAGTGCTATTTGTGTGTAACTATGCATGGGTGCTTCAATGGAATAATTTGTGAATATGAAATTTATTAGTGACTGAAATACTGGACCGAAGGTCCGAAGGAATGGGAATTGGTCTTTGAAATGTAAAATATCGGTGAATGAGAATTGGAACATGTACATTGCATGCATAAAAGTATGATCAGATAAAGGCAGTTGTGACCGGAGCAGCCACCGTATCAGGGCATATCACGCCTAACGATATGAGCTTTCATTTCAACGCATGTGACCTCGGGTCCAACGTATTGAGCCTCGGGCTCGATGTACGAGGCTTCAAGCCCAATATTTTCGAGCCAGCGGCTCAACGCAATGTGCCCGCCATCGACTGGGCCGATTTGACGGTCACAATAATGAAATGAAAACGAAAAGTGTCATATGTGCATTTCATCTATAAATGATTGAATATAAATTGTATTAAAGGCGAAACGCCTTACATTTGAGAAATGTGATTGTATGTATTATTTAGTAAATTGATTGAATATGCATGAGTCGAGTGAACCATCGATGATGGTTTCTCACTGAGTTCGCAAAACTCACCCAAAATTTGCAATTATTTTTTAGGACTCAGAAGAATACCCCGTTAGGCAACGGGCGTATAACGTTGTTGGGTATTGAAGTAGAGAAGAGATCGAGATCAGTTTTCGTCTGCATTAGTGTCCAATAGAATTGTATTCTAAAATGACTAATTGTATGTGTAATGGGCCAATGTGGTTCTGTTTTGTACATAAAATAGTTATTGTAATTTATGGTTGATCATTTGTAATAAGCATGAATCGATTGTATTAATCGAAAATGTTTATCTATGCACGTTGATGCAAATTGTCTCATGTGTTCGCGCATACATGAGTGTAAATGAAAGAAAAAGGAAATGGCTCTGATGGAATGAATGTTTGAAAAAAAAATTTATACTGAGTTTCGACTGAGTGATGTAGCATGCCATCCTCGCAGGGCACGGACTCGGATATCACCATTGATGTCGGGTTCGGGTCACGCGGGAATAGGGTGTTACATTTAGGTGGTATCAGAGCCCAGTAGTACGTAATGTATCTGGGCACAGTCTGAACATAGGGTGCATGTATTTGAGTCGTGTCATTGCAGACCGTGGCAACTGATCCCTAGTTTGAGTCGTACGGGTAGAAATCCTACGTGTGCATACATGTCAAGTGACTAGGTGAGAGAAAAGTGAGACTGTATTAGAGGGTGAACCCCTGAAAGTGTATAAACAATTAGGAAAGGAAAAAGGAAAAATGGATAAGGAGATTAATATTGTACTATGGTTAGAATGACTGTGTTGGCCTAGACGGATTAAGGAAAGAATTGATATCAATGGATTCCTGGATTAAAATGAGAATATTGTGGTGATAGAAAAACGAATATGTCTAGAACTGGGAGAGGTCCACTAGAGATATGGGAAGCATCTTTGGTTATAGTAGGCCTAAGTGAGATTAAAAGTCCGGATGATTAGGTAATTACATACTCATTGTATTTGTCATGAAATGGGAAATATTGGCCCGAGTAAAGTATAGATGATCCGATCAGGCATATATTGGTTCACTGCATTCGTGTAAGATATCAGTAGATGATATAGGCAAATAATGATAGCGAGATTGTACCAAGAATAGGGTTATACTGTAACGGTCTACTTTGAACTGAAAGAACTGAAAGAGCAAGGTGCCTAGTGCCTAGTGCCTAGTAGAGTGAGAAAAAGTAGACATGGTGAGATAAAAGTGTACAGATAAATTGAAAAGAACTCGTGAAAACAGGAATGATCTTGAACGTATAAGTGTGAGACTAAAATGGTTATGCGAATTTTGGTGCTAAGAGTTTGAAAATCAGTATAATAAGATCATAAGGGAAAATGACAGACTGACAATTTCTACTGATTGTATATCGGAAAATTCTGAATTGGTTGAAAAGACGTATATGGATACAGAAATGGTAAATGGATGGGTAAATAGATAGAGATACAATGGAGTTGCATCGTTGATTTTGTCGATTTGGGAATTTGTAAATGCCCTATCATAGATTGTTTGAGGATAATAAAGAGAGACGTAGCATTAATGTGATGACATTGTATAAGCCAAGTGGATATGACCTTGAGGAGGTCAAGCTGACATATAAATGATATGAGAATGAAAAAACAAAAAACAAGGATAGCGATATATGAAAAGAGTTGTCACATTTAAGTCGATTTACTATTGGGAGTATCTATTGGACAGTAAGGTTGATCATGATTAATAAAACGTATGTGAATGATACATGGAAATCATGGAGGAGATGATCAGTGAATGATTAAATACGTGCTTCTATGAGTGGCTATAAGTGTAAAGTTTATATTAGGTTAAAGTAAGACATAGGAGGACTGAATGTACCTATATGAGAGGAAATGAAAAATGATTCTGGTATCAGTCATTTAGTTGAGGACGAGTATAAGCGGAAAGGAGTTCGAGGAAGTCTGAATTGTATAAGTTACTTAATTGGTTTCTGATCATGAAATAAGTTCTACTTGAGGTGTAGATTACGGAATAAGTGGTAAAGAAAGTGTTTATGTGGTATCACAAGGAACCTTAGTGTAAGGAATGTTACGATCTTTTAATTATGACACCAAATTGTTCTTATTGGGATAGTGAGTATAGTGGAATTGAGCTTTTAAGACATTACAAACTATTGAAAACAATTAGGGACACTAATTGGTGATGAGACTTTCGTGAGCAAGATAAAGATGGTAGCAAGACTAATGGACAAACGAAAAGAAGTATGGACGAAATCAAAAGTGAAATTGAGGTTATCTGTACTGTGTATACGGAAATGTAAAGTATCCAATAACATGAGTGGAAGTTTTATTTGAGGTGATCCTATTGCTATGTGAAGCGAATAGAGCTCCATTGGAAAGGCAAAACTGTAAAATAGTCCCGAACTGTAAAGTGGAATACTCAAATGAAGTGGAAATTGATGGAAGTCCAATTACAGATGATTAGGTATTATATATATAGATATATCGATGTGGATGACAGGAAATCGATTGAAAAGACAAAATGAATAGAGACAAGACGTCCTAAAGGGAAACTGATAATGACATGATGTAGTGTTATCTTCATAAAGGAGTTACAAATACACTAATTGTGGACTGAATGAATTGAATGATGTTTGGTAATGTATGGAAAAGTTTAAGAGGGAATGATGCAAAGTAAGCAAATGGTAGTGACTATGATTATAGACGGAATGTGTTTGAAAGAATTGAATAGTGAAAAGTAAAATGAACTATATGAATTATTGATTAATTTGATCTGGCGATAAGCATACCTTTGGAGAGTGGACAATGTGTTGAATCTGAAACATAATGTTAAAACGGTATAAGATAAATCAAGTGACTTTGATAAATGGTATGGGTGTCATGATCGCGATTGAAAGTCTCGAGACCGTAGATTCCTATAAGGATACACTGTGTTTATTCGAGGAAAGAGGCAGTATAAATGACTACTATCTTGACAATTCGAACCGAATGTACATTTCTAACTAGTGAATAGATAAGGCTGCAAGGAATAGATTAATTCCAGATATTGGGATTTGCAAAGAATGTCAAGTAGATTATGGGTTCTGGAAATTGAGAGACTGAATAAAGGTTAGAATGGTTAAGAGTGCAAGAGTTACAGTGGTGAGTCCTATAAGAAGTCTGAATATGCGAGTGAAGTCAGAAAAACGATACTGAATGATTCATAGAAGAAGTATGTGTACCCGACAAAAAGTGATAGAACAAGAAAGTGAACAATCGAAGCTAGACATTCTAGTAGGTATATGCGAAAGGTGAATTGTCTAACTATGGGTATAGAATGAAGTGATTATTGATTCGAGTGCTTCTAAGTTTGAATGTTCAATAGGAAAAAAAATGTTTAAGTGGTTTGGGTTTCACGGGATTATGATCGTATTATAAAGTTTTGATTCTTCTACACGCTTTGCGGTTTAACAGAGTCAAAGACCATAATGGCTTTGAGGCGTGATGGGTGAAACAAAGGAACTCAGGAAATCTGAATGGGTTAGTGGAGGTGGAACCGGATAGGACAAATGAAATAGAGTAAAATACTTATCTGAATAGAGTGTGTGAACATTATAGAACAGTGAATTGTCCAAGGAGAGTTGCATTTGAACTAAGAGTCAATGGATTATAAAGAATGACTGTATTAGGTAAATTATCACTGGTTATAGCGATATGGCGCTACATGTCACTGTATGGGTACCAAAGGAAAGTGAATCGTCGGGGACGAGATGAAGGAGGTTATGGTAAGTTGTACTCAATGGAATACGAATTAGACTGCATGGTACTAGAGAAAAAGGGTATTGGATGGGCAAAACGTGATGAGTGAATAGGTTCGGAAAGAATGTACTGAGTCATAGCTCTGGAAATGGCAAGTGAGATAGTTAAGATAGTGAGATCACCAACTGACAGCCGTGTTAAGTCCGTCTACTGTGATGAGTGATAATGAGTTAGCCAAATTAGTAACTGAACAACTGACTGAATATGGTTACAGTGACCTTTCGGAAAATGAATTATTGAGTAAAAAAGTGTATGGGACAGATAGGAATATATGATTACGGTCATACTAAACTGTTGACTGAGAATTTCGAGGACAAAATTTTTATTAGGAGGGGGGAATTGTAACATCCCACCCTCAATTGGAAGGGTAGAATAGTAAATTGGCATATGATGGGCTAGATTGGGATTTCATAGGATTGCTCATGCATAATAGGATTGGTCCATAGTCATATTTGTGCACATGAAATTACTGTGCATGCATACATGATATTCCCGATTTGCGTGCCTAAGATAATTTTATTGGGATTAACGTGGTTAATGGGTTTGAAAAATTATTCTGAGTGCGCCATAAATTGTTTTCTATTTTACTGGAATTATAGGAATTTTTTTGGAATTTTCCGGAGAAAATTCCCGGACTAGAAAAAAATCGCCAAGTGGCGAACTGGTTGAATTTCTACTGTTATTTGATCTTAAAACTCTTAAATATCTTGGTGGGACCTAAAAGTAGACCCTTAAAGTTGTTGGAACCGAAATTTCCTTGGATTCTTTTATAAAAGACCACTTGTTTCTTTGACTTTTCCTTTAAGCTTGGACTAATCTTATATTGCCACCTCTCCCCTTCATTAATTGCCTTTTTCTTGGCTTGCTCATTGTCTCATATTCGTTTATGCTTTAAGACAAGAAGGGAAAGAATAAAAAGAAGACTTGGAGGCTTAATTGGAACCATTCCACCGAAATTCCTCCTCCATTTTTTTCATTCCTCCATTGATTTTCTTCTCCTTAAAGTAAATCCTTCCTCCAAACTTGAGGGGTTTCTTCATGCAACCAACTCCTTTCTTTCCTTGATGGAATTACATATGCATGGTGGTAAAAGAGAGTGGAGAAGGTAGTGAGTTAGGGTATTTATTCAAGAAGTGAAGAGTGGAAGCTTGAATTGGTAAGTGATGTAGTTAAACTTTTATTATGCTTTGATTAGGTAGCTAATAAATCATGATTTTTAGATGCATTCTGTTAAGTCAAAATGACTTTACATAAAAATGATTTTGATGTATAACAAACATAGTGAGATCAAATACAAGAAAAACAAAACAGTCACAGACGTATACAAACGAATTCAGAGACAGACGAAGATGACGTATCTGCATTTAATTGAGAGATGCGAAGATGGCGTATCTGAGCGAAGTTGACATGCACTAAGTTGAAAAAGTCGGATCTGAGCCTACAGACAAATCAAAACATGAGGCGAAGTTTGTCAAAGTAAAAAGTCAACACGAGCGCAGATGACACAAGACAATAAAAGACGCAGACGCAAATGTAGATCTGACGCAGTAAATGACTCGAGACGCAGACGCAGACGCAGAAAAGAAACAGACGCAAAGAGTCGATTCGAGTTAGTTCTGAACTCAATGATTAACCGTTTCTTTAAAGATTCAAGATTCAAGAATCAAGCGATTAGAGACGAAGGCTACAAATACAAGTCAAGTCGAAATCAAGTGCTTCATTGTTTTGAGAAAAATTACAAAAAGCAAAAAGCGATTAAGTGCGAATTAGTGAACGCTATCCTTACGTAATGAGTGTTCAAATATTTTCGAAAAGAAAAGTTATGCAGATAACTGCAGAGGCTAAGTGTGAAAGAATCTGGTTGTAGAGACCAAGAGGCTCGTGAAAGAATTTAGAACGTTTGAAGAGATAGTGAAATCTCAGAAGAAACTCTGAGGACTGGACGTAGCCCACGGTTTGGGGTGAACCAGGATAAATCTGCGTGTCTACTACTCTCACTCTCTATCTCACTTTTAGTTTCAAAGTTGATCTTTATTTACTATTCATATACTTAGCATTGAAAAGTTTGATCAATCAGGATTAATAAGAATTCTGTAAAGAATCTTAATTCTAACAAGTAATTCTAAAAGATATTCAAAAAGGGGAATACACAATTCAACCCCCCCTTCTCGTGCATTCTATTGTGTTTTTAAGTGCTGTATTAACGTGTGATTCACTTCAATTGGTATCAGAGCTTGGTATCTAAGAATCACTTTGGCGAAGTGTGGATTAAAGATAATGGCGGAGTCACATGTATACATCGCTGAAGGAGCCTCAATCACTAGACCTTCAGCATTCAATGGAGAAGATTATCATTACTGGAAAGATAGGATGCGGTTATTCATCGAATCTACACATGTAGACCTTTGGGACGTAATAGAGAACATACCCTATATACATGAGATGATGAAGCTAGTTCTATTCCACGGGCGGATGGACGATGATCGAAAGCAAGAATACAAGCTCAATTCAAAGGCGAAATTTTTCTTAACGTGTGTCCTAAGTAGAAGCGAGTGCGACAAAGTGCATGGTTGCGACACAAAGAAAAGAAATGTGGGACACATTGTCCATTGCTCATGAAGGCACAAGTCAAGTTAAGGAATCCAAGATAAGTATTCTTGTACATCAATATGAACTTTTAGGATGGAAGATGAAGAATCTATTGATCAAATGTTTGGAAGATTTCAAACAATTATCAATGGATTGAAAGCTCTTGGAAGGACATACAATAATCAAGATCACGTTCGCAAGATTCTAAGAAGTCTTCCTAAGAGATGGAGACCAAAAGTTACGGCGGTCTGAAGCCAAAGACTTGAGCATATTAAAGCTAGATGAGTTCTTGGGATCCTTAAAGATTCATGAAGTTGAACTCAACGTCTGAAGATAAGCCCAAGCGAGAGAAGTCAATAAGATCAAGGTGGACAAAAGAATCATAAGACTCGAGAGAAGGAGGAAGTCATCAAAAGCATTGAAAATTGAAGAATCAAGGATGACAACTCTAGCCAATCAGATTCAGAATCTAGTGATGAAGATGACGAATTATCTTTCATTTCCAGAAAGATAAGACGCATGTGGAAGAAGAAGCCCAGAGGTAACCAGACATTCAGAAAGAATGGAAAAGATGAAGCTAAGCGGAAAAGTCTTCTATCATTTATTACGAGTGCAATCAGCACTGGACACTATAAGTCCAATGCCCTACTCTCAAGAAGAAACCTAAGAAGAGTAGAGAAGGCAAGAAAAGCATGATGGCAACATGGGAGGACCTAGATTTATCTGAATCAGATACAGGCTCCGAGTCATCAGAACATGCAAACATTTGCCTAATGGCCGAGGAAGCTAGTGATGAGGAGGTAAAATTCGACTACGAAAATTTGCATGATGCATATTCAGAACTGTTAGAAGATTCTCATGCTATTCTGAAATAGTACAAGCTGTTGAAGAAAAAGTATGCAGAGAATATTAGAAATACTGAGAAAATAGAGAGAGAAAATATTTGCTTAAAAAAGGAGTTAGAAGTTAAAGGAAACTTGTGAGCGGATCGATGAGATTAATCAACTCAAACTGAGGATCAAGAATCTATCAGCTGATCTAGTTACTTTCACAGAGAGTACAAAGAAAATGAATGATATGCTAGGAAAATGTAGACATCCTAGTGATAAGACTGGATTAGGGTTTACTGGAAACAATACTCAGTCTCGTAATAAATTTGTCTATAAAAAAGGAAGAAATAGGATAACATATTTTAATCAACATCCGAGTAATATGCATCAAAGATCATATCATGTGCATACTACTAACCATAAAGGACCCAAGAAAATTTGGGTACCAAGAAATAAAATAGTTTCTCCTGCAGATATCCTTCCTTGGAAGATACGGCAAGCACCATTGGTATTTAGACAGTGGATGCTCGCGACACATGACGGGAAGAAGGTCTATGTTCCTAGACCTTCAGTATAAGAAGGGAGGATCAGTAACTTTCGGAGACAACCAGCAGGGCAAAATCATTGGAATCGGGAAAATAGTTGTGTGATTCTGGTTTTATAGTTACAGAATAAAAAAGGAATGTCTATAACTAGTATCAGGAGTGATCATGGCGGAGAATTTGAGAATGAGAAGTTTAGAGTTTTCTGTGAGGAGAATGGAATTTCCCACAACTTCTCGGCCCCTAGAACTCCACAACTGAATGGAGTTGTTGAGAGAAAGAATAGGACAATTCAAGAGATGGCAAGGACTATGCTATGTGAGACTAATCTTCCTAAGTATTTCAAAGAAGTCGTGAATACAAAGATGCTATATTCAGAATAGGATCTTGTTGCGACCTATGTTGAAGAAAACTCCTTACGAGTTATGGAATGGAAGAAGACCAAGCATATCCTACTTTCATCCATTCGGTGCAAATGTTCCATTACGAATCGAGAGAGTCATTGGATAAATTCGATTCAAAGACCTATCCAGAATATTTCTAGGTTACTCATTATCGTCTAAGGCATTTGGGTTTACAACCCGACTTCAAAGATATTGAAGAGGCGATCCATGTCAAATTTGATGATAGTTCTCAAACCCATAAGGAAGATGACATGGAGATTGAAGGTCCTTCAAAGAACCTAGATGATGCCTCGAAACTCCTCGTCGGACACTCATGAGAATAAGATTGAAGATATTCCGAAACTATAGAACTAAGGCGAGATTGGAAGTATAAAAGTTCTCATCCGAAGAGTTAATTATCGGTGAGACCTCGAAGGAGTTAGGACAAGGTCCGATTCGACGAGAAGCTAATGTAGCTTTTATCTCCAAGTAGAACCTAAGAAGGTTGAGGAAGCTCTTCAAGACGAAGCTTGGGTGTTAGCCATGCAAGAAGAGCTGAACCAATTCACAAGGAATAACGTCTGGTCCTTAGTTCCAAAACCTCTTAAGAAATCCATTATAGGAACAAGATGGGTTTTCAAGAATAAGTTAGACGAATCAGGAAGAGTGAGTCGTAACAAGGCCAGATTAGTAGCACAAGGTTACAATCACCAAGAAGGAATAGACTACAACGAAACATATGCTCCAGTAGCGAGACTTGAAGCTATAAGGATTTTGTTGGCATATGCAATCTGTCACGATATAAAGTTGTTTCAGATGGATGTTAAGAGTGCATTTCTGAATGGCTTTATAGACGAAGAAGTCTATATGAAACAACCTCCTGGCTTTGAAGATGTTAAAAATCCAGATTATGTCTATAGACTTCACAAAGCCTTATACGGCCTAAAGCAAGCCCCTAGAGCTTGATATGATCGTCTGAGTACCTTCTTAATAGAAAATGGTTTCAGCAGAGGTCAAGTTGATAAGACGCTCTTTAGAAAGAGTTTTCAGAATGATTTTATCTTAGTACAGATCTACGTTGATGATATTATCTTTGGTGCTACTACAAAAGAGTTGTGTTTAAAGTTTGAGAGACTAATGAAAAAAGAATTTGAAATGAGTATGATGGATGAATTAAAGTTCTTTCTTGGGTTGCAAGTTAGGAAGACCAAAGAGAAGATCTTCATTCATCAACAGAAGTATGTGAAAGAGTTGCTGAATAAGTTTGACATGAATAATGTGAAGCCAATGGCAACTCCGATGCATCCTTCAAACCTTTTGTCGAAAAGACGAACTTGGTAAGAAGGTGGATCAAACCCTATATAGAGGATAATCGGTTCTTTATTGTATCTTCTGACAAGTAGACTGATATTCATTCGTGTATGCTTATGTGCAAGATTTCAAGCCGATCCTAGAGAGTCTCATTTCTTCTTTGTTAAAAGAATTTTGAGATATCTCGCAGTACTACCGATCTTTGCTTAATGTTTGAGAAAGGTAAAGATTTCAGTTAATCGGATATTGTGATGCGGACTATGGGAGATAGAATCGAAAGAAGAGCACAAGTGGAGGATGTCACTTTCTGGAGGAAATCTAGTCTCTGGTCAAGCAAGAGACAAAGCTCAATTGCTCTATCAACCGCCAAGCAGAATACATGTCCGCCGAAGTTCTTCATTCACGATCTTTGTGGATCAAGTATCAGCCTGAAGACTATTCAGTTAAGGAGGAGGAGATTCCAATTTATTGCGACAACACCAGTGCAATAAACCCGTCAAAGAATCCAATTTAGCATTCCAGAGTAAAGCATATAGAAGTCAGACATTATTTCCTGAGAGACTACGTTCAGAGAAAGGTGGTGCTTCTAAAGTTCGTTGAAACAGAGCTTCAATGGGCGGACATCTTCACTAAACCACTGAGTGAAGAACGTTTTCAGAAGATAAGACACAATCTCAATATGGTGATGCTAAATGAGTAGTTAGGCTAAAATAACGTGAGAAACTAACGGCGTTATACACAGTGAGTTACAGCTGGTAACTTTTCTCACAAGGAAGATTTTTGGAGGGAAATATCTGATAAACTCGAGGTTCTTAATGATTCGAGAACCCATCAGTCCATAACCCTATAAGTAGACTGAAGATGATATTATAGCAGTCTTTTCATCATCTCCTGACGGTTCATTTCTACTTTACCAATTCTCTCAAAATCTTCTCACTCTAAAGCTTTCTAGAAGATAATCTTTCGCTCTATACAATGGAAGCAAAGAATGATTTATAAAGACTTGTGAACTTTGAATCACTAAGGGTGTGGCATGGATGTAGAACCTGAGATTATAAGAGTTGGCTGGAAGAACTTCTTTCAGATACAAGAACCTGTCTATATAAATGAGGTATATGAGTTCTGGAAGAACGCTCGTCTGATAAAAGACACTATTGTATCCTCTGTGGATAGAATATCAGTTATTGTCACAAAGGATTTGATAAGGAAAGTAACTGATTGCCCATCCGTTGGTGAAAAACTGTCTACCAAGGCCGGATGGATGTCCTCAGTTGGAATGAAAGAAGAAGATGTCAAGAGGCAGCTCTATGGCACAAATGATTCAAGAGAAAGGAAGACATCAAATCTGATTCCAAAGGCTAGGGTTCGCATGCAATCTGCTCAATTGCATTCTTCCTAGAGTTGGTTCAAGGCATTTGGTGACTACTTTAGACTAACAATGTCATTCTTTCTTCTCAATCGAAATCCTATAGATCTACCCTTCTTAATCTTTCACTATATGGTTAAGGGTTAAAGGAAACTTCCAGTTATCCTTATGGTATGATTTTGACGAGGATCTTTATGGAATCCGATGTTAGATTCGCCCCGCACTAAGGTATAAGATTTAACTGCTCCGATGAAGAGCAAGATTGATGCTCATACTATTCGACGAATGGGTCTGAATACAGTAGACAAAGATCATGCCGATTCTTCAAAGAAACCAAGAACTGAGGGGGAGCGTATATTGAAAAAGACTCCTGTCTCAAGTTCTCAATTGCCTGTAAGTATCAAATCGTCTACTGCCGAATTAAGGAGAGTGTTTGGGAGACCTCTCATGAAAATGGCGAGTCCTCTTGTCGCAGAAATTTAATCTCAGAGGGCAAAGCAAAGTGCGCCAAAGAGACAAGGAGAAAGTCTTTTGAGCGAAGTTGTGAAGAAAGCCAAGAGATCTCCAAGAATCAGGACTCTGAGGCAACAGGAAGAGAAGATTGCTAGAGAACAAAGGCGAGAAGAAACTTCTAAATCTTGTGTAGCCAAAGCCACAAGATCCTTAGTCTCTATTCTGGAAGAGGATACGGCCAGAAGATCTAAAGAGACTGAGAGGAAGAGAAAAGCAACATCTGTTAAAGGAAAATCTCCTGTGAAGAAATCAGCAAAACTAACTGAAGCAGAGAAAAAGACTAAGAAGGTTAGTCAAAAGAAGAGCATCTCAACTGCTGAGGACGTTAGTCTACAAAAAGAGGCTGACATCGTTTGTTGAAGTTGAAGCGAACCGAACATTATACGATTCAAGAAATTCCTAGTGCTCAACAAGAAGAACCAGTGGATGAAAGCACGGTTCATGAGACACCTGGCATTATAAAGGAGGAACCAGCAGAGGAATGGCCGGTTCAGGAGACTTCTAAGGGAACACAACCAGAAGCAACTGCAATACCAGATTTGGCTGATGATGAACCAAGTTTGAAGGTATATAACTACCAGAAGTTCTTGAGGAAATATAGGCTGGAAATCAAATTGGTAGAAGTTATTACCAATCTGAGCAATGCTATTATAATCGATGTTGAACCAGTGAAGAAAATAGTAGCTCTGGTGCAACCTATGTTGATTAATGGTATTACGTGGCAGTTACTAAATGAAAAAGAGAAGTCTTTTTACGATACCTTGAGGCTTACTGATCATTTGCCATATCCCTCAAGACGTCCCTGCCCACCGTGTACTATGTTCCCAATCACAGAGAACACAGAGATAAAGGTTGTTTCAGATATTCAACCAAGGTGTCCAAAAGATTTTACAAAAGGAAAGTCAAAATTATTTTCAAGATAATGTTGATGATGATCCGTCGCATGAGATCGATTGCGAAGAAGTGCGGAAAATTGATGAAGCATGCATTCCTGACAAGACCAGATCAAGTTTAGTGCAGACCATACAAATCGTGCGGAAGACTGTCCAAGAGGGGAAGTATAAAAGCAGAACATTTATCGAGTTCCTTGTTGAGGCAGTTCTTTGTATTAGCCCTTTGTCTAATACATCGTCTATCAAGAACATGCCCTATCCCTACAAGGAAGACGGTTGTTGTTGATGCCGATTTCTTTTGATCTAAATCTTCTGAAGTCGCAACATTCATTCGCCCACCGACTTTTGAGATTAATGAAGACTACACTCCATCCTCTCGATGCCTATACTACTACAATTCCTTTCGCCTCCATCGCCAGGCGGATCAAGCCTCTTCGTCGATGAAGTCAGAGATTACGTGGTGAACTCAATGACATGAAGGAGACGGTGAATGATCTAAAGAAGATGATAGCGAGAATCGAAGAACCGAATCGATAATCATTTTTATTATAACAAATAGGGGAGAGCAGGAAAAGAAGAAAATAATCGAAGATGAGAGGATGTTCAGATGAAGAAGGTGTGACCACAATGTATTTAAGACAGAAGAAGATAAGTTTTGAAATTTTTGTTGTTGTTTTGTTTTGTTTTCTTTTCTTGTATGTAATTTGTTATATTCAAAAGGGGAGATTGTTAAGTCAAAATGACTTTACATAAAAATGATTTTGATGTATAACAAACATAGTGAGATCAAATATAAGAAAACAAAACAAATACAGACGATATCATTTAAATTGAGAGATGCATAAAGATGACGTATCAGATGAATTGAGATGCATTAAGATGACATATCTGAGCGAAGTTGACACAGACTAAGTTGAAAAGTCGATCTGACGCCTTACAAACAAATCAAAACATGAGCGAAGTTTGTCAAAGTAAAAAGTCAACACTGACGCAGATGACACAAGACAATAAAAGACGCAGACGGAAATGTAGATACAGACGCAGAAAATAAACAGACGCAGACGCAGACGCAGACGCAGAAAAGAAACTGACGCAAGAGTCAGTTCGAGTTAGTTACAGAACTAAACCGATTAACTGTTTTTTAAAGATTCAAGATTCAAGAATCAAGAAGCGCTAGAGACGAAGGCTACAAATACAAGTCAAGTCAAAAATCAAGTGCTTATTTTTTGAGAAAAATTACAAAAAGCGAAAAAGCGATTAAGTGCGAATTAGCTGAATGCTATCCTTCTATAACAGAGTGTTTAAATATTTTCTGAAAAGAAAAGTTGTACAGATAGCCTGCAGAGGCTAAGTGTGAAAGAATACTGGTTGTAGAGACCTGAAGAGGCTCGTGAAAGAATACTGTAACGTTTGAAGAGATAGTGAAATCTCAGAAGAAACTCTGAGGACTGGACGTAGCCCACGGTTTGGGGTGAACCAGGATAAATCTGCGTGTCTACTACTCTCACTCTCTATCTCACTTTTAGTTTCAAAGTTGATCTTTATTTACTATTCATATACTTAGCATTGAAAAGTTTGATCAATCAGGATTAATAAGAATTCTGTAAAGAATCTTAATTCTAACAAGTAATTCTAAAAGATATTCAAAAAGGGGAATACACAATTCAACCCCCCCTTCTCGTGCATTCTATTGTGTTTTTAAGTGCTGTATTAACGTGTGTTTCACTTCACATTCAATGGGAATTTTGGTGAAATTATTGTATTTATTGATGCATGAATTTGATGAAAATTATAGTTTGAATTGGTGGGTAAGGTTATGTTTATGTATGGTTGGATGAAGTAGTATAAGTGAAGTGTTTTTAGCCTGATTTTGAATTGAATATGGATGTTTATTCTTGCAAAGAATTAAAGAGGTAGGTGCTGCCAAATTGAGATAAGTACTCCTAGTGAATGTATGAATGATATAGGGACTGATTTTGTGTCCAATTGAGATGCTTATGGTAGTAGAATTTGAATTGGCATGATAGGAAGTGTAAGTTGAAGATGAAAGCTGGAAAATAGATTTTGACCCACTGTACTGATTTGAGCATAACTCATTGTGTGGTTGTGCAATTGAGGCAAGATTTGTGCCTACTGAAACTTTGGTTTGTTGGCTACATTTTTGTGTGAAATAAGTGTTGTCCAATTTTAGGTTTAAGAGGTTGTAATTTGGCTTGAAAAGTTACTGCTATTGACTGGAATGAATAGTACCCGAAACCATAATCTAGAGTTTTGCTAATTTTTATAAATTAATTGAGAAGGAATTAGAACAAATGGACTAAACGAAAGTTGAAACCTATTAAGTTATCTTTCCAATGCCACTGATTTTGCAATTTTTCGATATGTATAGTAGGAGTTATGGACTGATGACTATTGATTGTTTTCATGCATTGAGTGAAACCTAGCTGGAATGTCAAATTGGGTGCACATTATGATTTGGAGCAATTTTTGCAATTTAAGTGAACTGAATTGGTGTGAGTGATCTTCTGCAAAGTTGTAGAGGAAGAAATTATCTTGAGAATGATATATAGCATGCTATTTTTAGATACCAGAATTGGGACTTATACTTTTCAAAGATTGGATGAAGTTAGTTCATGGGTCACGATCAAAATAACTTGCAAGACTGTTTTAAATTGGTTAATGATGGAATTTGATTCTGAGCCCTTCATGAGAAGTGTAGTACTATGTTTATCTTTTCGTGGGTATAAAGTATGCAATTTTTCGACATTTGTACAAGGAGTTATACTGTTTGAAAAATCACTGTCCAGATTGGTTGATTTCAGAGGGCTGATGCTTTGGTGAATTGTTTGACTTAGTTAGCAAGTGAATTTGATTTTGGGTTGTTCATGAAAGTTGTAGATAACATTATGAACTTACTGAGAATATTTATTGTGTTATTTTTGACTGAGGAAATGAGTAGTTACTGAATTTGCAAAGTATTGCACTGTTTGAGAGGTTTTGAGTGGGCAGTAGGTTAGATTGGATTTTTAACACCCTTAGGGGTGAATTTGATTTTTGTGGTCTTCTTGAGAATTGTAGAGGTTTTCATGATCTTTCCAATGAAATATGGTTTATAATTTTCTGAATTGTGTGCAATGAGTTATGGCTGTTGGAAGTTTGGTTAGAAATAAGGAAAAACAAAGAAGGAAACAAGGGTTACGTATATATGGATATTAATTGTTTAATGTGAATTTTGGTTTCTTTCGTGAATAACTTTTCCGTTCGACGTCTGATTGACCTGATTCTTGAGGCATCGGATTCATAGAATATTGAATTTCATTTTCTGAGAGATTCAGGATTTTTAGACGGGAAATTGACGTGGGTCCGGATAAAGATCTGTTTAATTAATTGGGGACCTATAGAGGTCCAAATTGCGCACCGTCAGCGCCAATAGGTTTTTCATTTTTAGACAGATTTTTATGTTGGAAAAAATGGGATTAGGGACGGGAATATCATGATCATGCATTGTGCACCTTCTAAGTATTACATGTGCATTCTGAAATAGTTCTGATTGAACAATTGATAATGTATGTATACCGTCATCTTCGTTATAGAAGTCACACTTGGAGCGTCGGTCACCGACGCCACCGAGATAATTGATTTTGGCTCAGAATACAGGTGAGTAACCTAGTTGGTTCCTCAACCTTTATGTGTTTAATATTTTGCAATTTTGCCATGTGGAGATAATGGAGGGTTATGTGTGTTTGATTTTGACTGATTTTGGACCGTAGGTGTCGGAAATATGTGGAATATGATATCGAAGTGCTATTTGTGTGTAACTATGCATGGGTGCTTCAATTGAATAATTTATGAATATGAAATTTATTAGTGACTGAATTACCGGACCGAAGGTCCGAAGGAATGGGAATTGGTCTTTGAAATATAAAATATCGGTGAATGAGAATTGGAACATGTACATTGCATGCATAAAAGTATGATCGATAAAGGCGGTTGACCGAGCAACCACCGTATCGGGCATATCACGCCTATATGAGCTGAGAGCTTTCACCAACGACAGACCTCAGTCCAACGTATTCAGAGCCTCAGGCTCAATATACCAGGGCTTCAAGCCCAATGTTTTCAGAGCCACTGGCTCAACGCAATGTGCCCATCACTGGGACAGTTTCAGGCGCACGGTCACAACTATGAAATGAAAATGAAAAGTGTCACATGTGCATTTCATCTATAAATGATTGAATATAAATTGTATTAAAGGCGAAACGCCTTACATTTGAGAAATGTGATTGCATGTATTATTTAGTAAATTGATTGAATATGCATGAGTCGAGTGAACCATCGATGATGGTTTCTCACTGAGTTCGCAAAACTCACCCAAAATTTGCAATTATTTTTCAGGACTCAGAAGAATATCCCGTTAGGCAACGTGCGTATAACGTTGTTGGGTATTGAAGTAGAGAAGAGATCGGGATCGATTTTAAATCGCATTAGTGTCCAATAGAATTGTATTCCAAAATGACTAATTGTATGTGTAATGGGCCAATGTGGTTCTTTTGTACATAAAATGGTTATTGTAATTTATGGTTGACCATTTGTAATAATCATGAATCGATTGTATTAGCGAAAATGTTTATCTATGCACGTTGATGCAAATTGTCTACTGTGTTCCGCGCACATGAGTGTAAATGAAAGAAAAAGGAAATGGCTCTGATGGGATGAATGTTTGAAAAAAAATTTATACTGAGTTTCGACTGAGTGATGTACCATGCCACCCTCGCGGGGCACGGACTCGGATATCACCATTGATGTCGGGTTCGGGTTACGCGGGAATGGGGTGTTACAATCTGGATACTTAACATCCTCAAAACCAGGAGGTTGCTTCACATACACCTCTTCGTCTATAAAACGATTCAGAAATGCGCTTTTCACATCCATATGAAAAAGCTTTATATCATGACAAACAACATATGCTAGAAGTATCCTAATTGCTTCAAGTCTCGCTACTGGAGCATACGTCTCATTATAGTCTATTCCTTCTTGCTGATTATAGCCTTGTGCTACTAATCTGGCTTTATTCCGACTTACTCTCCCTGATTCGTCTAACTTATTCTTAAAAACCCATTTAGTTCCTATAATGGATTTAGGGTTTAGGAACCAAGGACCAAACTTTATTCCTAGTAAATTGGTTCAGCTCTTCTTACATAGCTAAAATCCACGCTTCATCTTGAAGAGCTTCCTCAATCTTCTTAGGCTCTATTTCAGAGACAAAAGCTACATTAGCTTCTCTTCTGAATTTGGACCTTGTTCGGATTCCTTCTGAGGTCTCTCCAATAATTAACTCTTCTGGATGAGAACTCTTATATCTCCAATCTTTTTTTAAACCAAGAGTCTCTGGAATATCCTCAACCGTGTCTAACTGAGTTCGTGATGATGAAGCTTCTATAGTATCACCTAAGAGCATTAAAGGGACTTCACTATCCATGTCATCTTCCTTACTTGGTTGGGAACTATCATCAAACTTGACATAAATAGTCTCCTCAACAGTCTTCGAGGTAAGATTGTAAACCCTAAAAGCCTTTGATGATAAAGAGTAACCTAGAAAGATACCTGGATAGGTCTTTAAATCGAATTTATCCAACAACTCCTTTGTATTCAGTATAGAGCACTTGCAACCAAATGGATGAAAGTAAGATATATTCGGTCTCCTTCCATTCCATAAATCATAAGGAGTTTTCTTCAATAAAGGTCACAATAATATTCTATTCTAAATATAACATGTTGTATTCACAGCTTCTGCCCAAAAGTACTTAAGAAGATTCATCTCACACAGCATAGTCCTTGCCATCTCTTGAATCGTCCTGTTCTTCCTTTCGACAACTCCATTTTGCTGCGGAGTCCTAGGAGCAGAGAAATTGTGGAAAATTTCATTCTCTTCACAGAATATTCTAAACTTTTTATTCTCAAATTCTCCACCATGATCACTCCTGATACTGGCTATAGACATTCCTTTGTCATTCTGTAACTTTCTGGAAAGGGTCCTAAAATACTTAAAAGACTCATCTTTGTGTGACAAAAATAATATCCAACAAAATCTAATAAAGTCATCAATAATAACAAGTCCATATTTCTTTCCGCCAAGACTTATCATCCTAGTTGGACCAAATAAATCCATATGTAACAACTCTAGAGGTCTAGAAGATGTTACAATATTTTTAGAAGAAAACGATGTTTTGACTTGTTTTCCTTTAAGACAACTTTCACAAAAGAAATCCTTGTCAAAACTTATTTTTGGTAAACCTCTTACCAAATCATGCTTTAACAACTTTGAAATATGTTTGAAACTGACATGACCTAGCTTTTTATGCCAGATTAGTCTTTCTTCTTCTGTTGATAAAAAACATGAAATATTTTGATTTTGAAAATCTTCTAAATCAATTTTGTAAAGATTATTTATTCTCTTGGAAGAAAAGAATATAGACCCATCTTTGTTTTTGACTTCACAAAGATTTTGATTGAACGTAACTTCAAAACCAGAATCACATAATTGACTGACACTAATCAAATTTTGATCTTTCATCCCTTCCCTATGGGTCAGAAGGGAAAAAGCAAAATCGTACGGGTTGAGGTCCAAAGCGGACAATATTTGAAAGTGGGTGGACTGGGCTGTTACATTTGGTATCAGAGCCAGTACCTAAGCGATATGCCAGCGAGGACGTCTGGCCCCCTAAGGGGGGAGGATGAAGGATCATTGCTATCACATATCGACTGGAGAGGAGAACGAAGCACTCTTTATAAAGGTGTGGAAACCTTTCCCTTGTGCACGCGTTTTCATCCCTTCCCTATGGGTCAGAAGGGAAAAAGCAAAACTGTGTGGGCTGAGGCCCAAAGTGGACAATATCTGTAAGTGGGTAGATTGGGCTGTTACAGTTTCGCTTCTTCTGAGTTTCTCAACTTTTGAGTTTTCTTCATTCCGTTTTTTGTTCCTTTTGAGTTTCGCTTCTTCTGAGTTTTCTTACGTTTGTGTTTTGTTCTTTCTGAGTTTCACTTCTTCTAAGTTTTCTTCCTTCTATGTTTTGTTCCTTTTGAGTTTTACTTCTTCTGTGTTTTGCTGACGTGTCTTCTTTTGTGTTTTGCTGACGTGTCTTCTTCTGTATTTTGCTGACATGTCTTCTTTTGTGTTTTACTTCTTCTAAGTTTTACTTCTTCTGTGTTTTATTTCTTCTGAGTTTCGCTTCTTCTGTTTTTTTGCCCCGCCATAACTTCTTCTCTAGACACCCAAATGAATTGATTCTTGAGCCATTGGACTCGTAAGACATTGCCCTATATCTCCACAAAAAATCATAGCCATCTGAAATGAATTGTGAAAGATTGAGTGAGAAATGTGGAATGAGTACAACGAGTGTGCTCATAAATTTTATGAGCTGAGATTATTCCACTGAACATACTTTAGTGTTTGGATTATGTCTAGATCTATAGGATTCCAATTGGGTAATGAATTGTGATTTCAATAGTTTAGTGAGGCATAAACCTAAGTATGAATCATACTTAGACGAGTTTTGATATGAGACCGACTTTGGGATGAAATTGATGGAAAATACCCAAGATTGTCATGAACATGCATTGTATATAAGTTATTTCATACATATGCATCATTGGATACTTATAATTGAAGAAACTGTGATATTGTGTATATTATTTGTTATGGAGGAGCAACTGGGACATCAACCTCCAGACGTTACCGGATCTTCCAGGCGTTAGCTTCGGGAGAAACTTGTGAGTAACCTAGACGGTCTCACTTAATTACTTGTTTGCTTAAATTATATTTTGAATAATGAATGAATGAGATTTGATTGTAGATTTTGGACAGAAGATCCGATGACTATGAAATGTGGATTGGGTTATTGAAGTTCGGCTGGAATGTGAATGAGGAGACCTAAATGTTTAGAATGTGATTGATTTTGGCAAATGTATTCTATGAATGAATGCATGAAATATAATGACAGTTGTAACCAAAGTAGCCAACAATCAAAGCTTAAAGCTCAATGTGTGGAAATGAGTCTTGAGCTCAAAAATGTTTCAAAGCTTCTGGCTCAACGTATAATGAGCCCTATATCCTCTTCGGATAAGGGACGATTATTAATGAGGCTGGTATCAAAATAGATACAGGACAGTTCAAGCACTCGGTCACAACAACGTAACAATTGAAAAAGAGTCTCATGAATATTTCATATGCATTTGGTTATGTATGTTTGATAGATGGAAATGCATAATTTGCTTCTATTTAAGTGAAAATGTGATACCTATGTAGAGTGCAAATTTGTGAAATAATTGTTATGTGAATTGATGTGTTGCATGAATTGAGTGAACCATCGATGATGGTTACCTCATTGAGTTCGCAAAACTCACCAAAATTGCAATGTTATGTTTTCAAGACCGAGAGATGACCCTAACTACTGAGAGGCTCTACTACCATGTAGATTGTGCTTTAACAAGTGAAGTCATGGCTCAAAGGTCGGTCAGCTGAGATTTTTGGATGACTTAGATAGATTTGATATATTTTCCTCTTTCATGTAGTAATTTTGTAGTAGGTTTTGTTAATTTACATGTAGTAAAGGTTGAAAGACATAATATAAACTTTTGGTTTGAGAAATGAAATGAGGAAAAAGTTGGTTTTAAAAATTTTTGATTTTCCATTGATGCTTAATAAGTGATTAATGATACGATGTCATATGAAGTAAGTGTAGTGATCGATCATAGCTCACCCTTATCGTAGGATATGTGCCGGAGTGACCTCCGGGTGTCCCAGTGAGTACCCTGCGGTAAGGGGGCGTTACATAAAGTCTCTAGTTGTTTGGAAGAGAATCTAAAGATTAAAGCCTACGACAAATGTTTTGGAGACTTTGAAGGCTAACTTTAAGTTGAATAATTTGAATTTTTATATGTAAATTTAAATAACATTTAAATATTTGTATATGTAGAATGGATTATTTGAATTCGAATAGATGACATTTTAGGGTTTCATATTATTTGTTAGAACTAAGGCATATTATCTATTATAGTTTTTTTTTAGTCTAATTCATTTGTTCTTATCGGTGGTATAACAACCATTTAAAGTTATTTGCTAATGGCCAATAAAATGACATCCTTGTATACAAACCTATTATGTAAGTAACAATATTAAGTATGCTTCAACTTTCATCTTAATAACTATGCTTCAACTTTTATCTTAATGACTCGATTCTTTTATGTCTTGTTTGATGTATCAATTGCAAAAGATAAATATTAATGATTCTAATCAACTTATAGGGAACTTTTATAGTTTTAGATTTAGTACAAACATACATATACATATATATATATATGTATGTATATATATATATATATATATATATATATATATATATATATATATATATATATATATATATATATATATATATATATATATATATATATATATATATATATATATATATATATATATATATATATACATACATATATATATATATATATATATATATATATATATATATATATATATATATATATATATATATATATATATATATAACTTGACCTTTCATTTTTAATTTATCTTTGAATTTAACACTAGAAAAGTACAAGAGAATACATAAAAACCCTCAAAGACAAAGTTATTCACATTCACATTCCTTTTATCTCAGGAGGACATCTATGGCACCCTAAATTATCACATTCCGTAAATGAATTAACTACCCAAACTAGAATCATTATACGTTTACAAATTTCTTAATATGCAAGATCTTATCAATGATTAAATAGTAATTAAGATTGATTGTTAGTATATAATACTTATTACTACTTCAATATATGGGATGAAATCTAGATTTTGTTTGCCACATAAGAGTCTATAATCCAAGTAGTCTCCAATTTTCAAAATGTGGCCCAAGTTAGTGTTTACAATATTACTCGTATGTATTTGACTTTTAATGTTTATAAAATGTGAGTCTTTTGAGCTTTTTGTGACCTTATAAGTTGCTTATGCTAATTAATGTATGAATCCTCAAACTTTTAGAAGTTTATATATATTACTTGTTTGAAGTATGAATTGCTTGTAAGTATGCCTACTACTAAATAAATACATATAATAATAAAGATTAAGTAAAATACATTTAACTTATAAATATGGAGCACAACTTTTCACAATTATAGTTATAAATGCCAATAAAAACATATCTCTATTAGTTGGGCGATTGTTCCCGTAAAGAAAAAACTTACCTGGAGATGGTTTTTGGAGGGCTTATAGTAAATGTTGTGAGTTATATATAAATGGGCTGAGTCTTCATATATATTAGGTAAAAGTTGATAATTTTACTATTACATTTTAAGTTTGAAAATATATTTCATTTTATTAATCAATTACTTCTATGTATGCTAATAAGGTTTAGAATAAGTACAATAACAATATGTTAGTAGTTAAGCATCAATATTGTGATAGATATACATATGCCAACTTATAGAGGCAACCTAAAAATAACTAGGGTTGTAAAGGATATGGTATAGAATGTAACAAGGCAAATATAAGTATAATGAATGAGATAGGAACATAAAGCAACTAGAGAGTGATAACAAGCAATCATATAAATGGGTTACTACAATTATATTACCCAAATGGTATAGGCACACATATGTTAGAACAATGAAGTATGATATACAGATCAATAATCATTTAAAGAGTGAGCATATATCAAAGAGGCTTAACATATATCTATTTTAATAATGTTTGAAATGATATAGAGGGTTATGATGAAGAGATTCAACCAAAAAAGTGAGGGAATAAAACGAAGCAGGATATATTTGTCTAAGAATTCAAGCACAACTAGAAAAATAAAAAAAGCATGCTAACAAATGGATTTCTTATTTTTAGCAGTGGAAGGTCATATATATATATATATATATATATATATATATATATATATATATATATATATATACACTTAGTCTTTTATTTCAAGGCCTGAGCTTTATATAAAGCCTAAACATCTCCATAAATGAAACGACCTCATTTGTTTATGTAATAATACATCATTGTTTTATTGCTCAATGACATTTTGTTACTTAGTGACAATGAATAATATAGATTTGTGACATCATTCTCTCTTACCCTTTATATTTTTTTGTTCTCTATCGTGTGGTTGTTCTCATAGACCCACACCTAACTCGCTTTGTCAATGTTGCTTGCTACTTTTCTCCATCGCTCACTTTTTTGTTACCCCCAGTCGCTCTCGCTTTAATGGTTAGTTTAAATCTTTACTTTGTATACAAAACTTGATTCTTTTAGGGTTTTAGTGATGGTTTTTATATCATATGAGACTTATTAGGGCTAAAATGTCTTATATATGTGGTTCATTTTGAATGTAGTTTGAGTATGCTATTTGTTGATGAGAATTGAAATTGTTTGGAAGAAGCTTGACATCTTTGTTTCATATGTTAGTAATATACTGAATAGAAGTAGACATAAATAGCTGCTAAGGCTATAAAGAATAGTGATATCCATTACTAATGATATTAGGAAATATATTTCAATATAAAAAAGTTTGATCATTATGTAGATATTATTGGTAATTTCATATGAAAACAAAGATTATTATGTAGATGTTATTGGTAATTTCATATGAAAACAATGCCCTTTTATGTAAATTTTTGATCAGATTCATAACTAACTACTTCATTGTCATAGCACTTTACAAAGCCTAAGATGTTTGTAACGTTAGATCTTAACCGAACTTCAAGATCCTAACTCGTAATGCTATTAGGAAAGGTACCTTTAAGATTTACGAATATAAAAAATTAATATTGAAGATATTGTCGAGTCATCACGAGTGAATTATTTTCGTATGAAATACATGGATGGTTGACAATCAAAAGAAGGGTTATATGATAGTGACCACACATTACATTAGCAATAACCAAACTTTATGTAGTCAGATCATGAGATGATTTTTAAATTTTTTTATCATTTATCATTTAATTATTTATAATTAATATGTGTTTATGTTTTAAAATGGTAGGCTTATTTATATGCCAATATTAAATACAAGTGAAAAATTGACAAGTATATCAACTTAGTGCTTAATAGTTTAAAACTTCGATACCAGGCTCTCAACCATAACTTTGGAAAACTATTGCACATGCCATGATTGAAAAAGTGAGAACTAAGATGCGGGTTAGGAGCTTGTTGATGGATGGAAAATTATTTCATATTCATCATTTCATGCATATTGACACTTTAATTGTTGGCCGCAATTTTTTTTTGAATTAGCATGATTTAACTAATTTTGAGGTTTTGATAGATTAATTATTTTGTAATTATTTGATTTTGTCAAAGTTAGTAGGATTTATTGAATGGGTAAGTGGAATTAAAGTGTAAAGGTTATAAGAATGTTCAAAGATATTTTTGGCAAGACACTTAAGGTTAAAAGAACATAAGCCTATAAAGAAGGGTAAAATAGACATTTTGGGTTCATTAGGTAGAAATGGAAGAATAAATATTGTCTTATTCTTTTAAGAAGAAGAAATGTGTGAATTGGGAGAGAAGAAGAGAAAAGAAGAGAGTTGAGCTAGGGTTTCTTCATTTCTTAGCTTTTGAGAGAGATTTTGAAGTGGTTCAAGAAGAGAAAAAGGTAGAGGAAGAGAAGAGCTTCCATTTGAGCCAAAGATCTCTTTATTTGGTGAAGAATTAAGGTAAGATCATTTTGAATCTTTAGGATTTTTGGAAGGATTTTAGTTCATGGAGTTTAGAAAATGCATAGGTTTACGTATTCTAGCACCAATTTTCGTGATTGTGCTTTATGGTATTTTCAATTAAAAACCCTATTAAGTGGGATTTTTGTTAGTGTATAAGGGGATCAAGAAAGGCAAGAGGAGCAAGTGAAGAGGCATTTTGAGCAAGTCTTTAAGCAAGAAAAACAAAGTGGGTTACATGTTTATAATAGAGTTATGAGCCACTAATGCTTTTCCAAATCAAGAAAATAAAATGATTTTAGTTACTTCTTAAATGTTGCTTTTGAGTGATTTGAGAAATTGTTATATATTTGGTATAGGAATTTTGTTGATGAATTTTGAAATGAAGAAGGAAACGTTTTGAAACATTTTATGTTATGTCTTGAAAAATGTCATGGCATTTTGTATAAATGAAAAGAACATGAAAGCATGAGCATATGATGAGATGATTTGAGCATGAATATGTGTTTTTGTTTAGGCAAAAGAGGAACCCGTTTCGTTAGTCAGGTGCACGTTGACCTATAGCCTTCTTCCGGCTGCACGCTTGAGGCCACGAGATCTTGAGAATTTGGACTCGTTTTGTTCACGGTGTAAACATTGGTGCATTGCATCTTTGAATTGTTAAGTTTATTGCATAATTTGAGTGTTCTGCAGTGATGGTTAAATGTATATGCTATGTTGGTGTAATGATATTTTAACTATGAGTTTGAGCTAAAATTGTGAATTTTACTGAGAATTTGAAAACAGAGTGTTTTATGAATTCATTATGCCTTTTATAAGACAAATGAACATTTCAACGATTTTGCTTATTCTCCGTTATAAACTTGTTACCCATGAGCTTTCAAGCTCACCCATCTTCAGGTGAAGATATAAGATCGAGTAACCAAGAGTCGAGGAATCATACTACGTTTGCAATGATTTGTAAATTAAGTTAGTTTTTGTAAAAGCAAGACCTTAGAAGCATTTCAAAAATTATTAGGTTTGACATCTTTTGTATTTCGAATTTTGATACCGATGATGTAATGTGGCTTGGAATGCCATTAAAGCTTTGTAAATTCTTATTATTGTTGTAAATGAAATATGAATTGTGTATGGATGATGTGAGTTGAAATTAGATATACGTAAAGAAGTTATCAACTTGAGTTGATGATTTTGGAACATGAATTGTTGACATTTATATATACACACACATATAAGTGAGATGTTATGGAAAAGAAAGATAGGAATTATGACTAACAAGATGTAGTTGAATGTGATGAGTCAAATGAGTTGAGATTTGAGATCAAGAAAATAATTGTATTAATTTAGGCTAAATTAGAAAAAGTGTTCTTCTAGGAAGTTGTAGCTTATCTTTCTAGCTTTGCAACAGTATATAGTATGAAATTTTTCGACATCGGAGTCAAAAGTTATGATCCTTATAAGTGGAGATGCTTAGGAGTGTAGATTGAATCTTCTTAGGTTGACCTTCTGTATCTTCTTAGGTTGACCTCCCGAAACTTCTTCTTATGCATTGTAGACTGAAACTTCTTCTAGTTACTGTTCATATTACATCTTCTGATCCAATTTTGACCCTCTATATGATAGAATCTATCTTTATAGTCTTCATTAAAGGTGTAGATATTGAAGATCTCTTTCAAACCATCTAAGAATGACCTTGATCTAATATCTCTAGAGAAAGTTATGCCAATTGTTCCAAAATAGGTCTTAGACAAAAACTTCTTTTGGGTACTGTTCATCTTACATCTTCAAGTCCCTTTGTGACCCTCTAGATGATAGAATCTATCTTCAAGATCTTCATAAAAGTTGTAAATCTTGAAGTCTTCTTTTATCCCATCTAAAAATGACCTTGATATGATATCTCTATAGAAAGTTATGCTATTTGTTCCAAAATAGGTCTTAGACTAAAACTTTCCTTCTTATGCACTGTTCATATTACATCGTCTGGTCCAGTTCTGACCCTTTAGATGACAAAATCTTGCTTTGATGACTTCACAAAAGTTGTAGGTCTCGAAGTCCTCTTCGAAACCGTCTTAATATAAACTTAATTTGACATCTATAGAGAAATTTATGCTAGTTGTCCTGAGACAGGTTCAATATGATTGAGGACAAAACCTGGTTTGATTCTTTTGGCCATAACTGCATCATCCGACTTCCAAATGAGATGATTCTTATTCTCGAATAAACTAGATACATATAGCTACAAGTTATTTGAAGGAATAGAATTCTAATTCAGTCCTTAAGACCTTCAATTTCTGGATGGAAGTTGAGCACAGAATATTTGCTTCAGTATTAGAATAATTCGGAAATAGGGCCTAACACTTATGGTATCAGAGAATGAAGATAAGCCGAGGGTGACTAATGAGGGTTAATTGGAATAACCATGCATGGTAACAAAAACAAACACACATTTTTATGACGTCCGAATGTTGGCTTTCAGAATCGGGATCCAACTGTTGTGATATCAAAACCCAAAATTGAGGTCTTACATGGGCATTTTTCGGAATAAGTGTCAATCGTAAGGACGATTTTTAAGAGTTCGGGCTAATAGAATTGTGAGAAGAATAATGATCTGTCAGAATGTGAGAAAATGAAAGGTTTATGGATATTTAGAAATAAGAAATATTACTTAGTTCGATATGTTAGACATAAATTCTGTATTTGTGATTATGTTAGTGAATATGGTGATGAAATTTTGTTGTGGATATGTACCTGGATTGATATGGATGTGAAAATATTTTCATGGATTGACTAAGAACAAATAGAGACATAAGTGGAAATGACAAGATTTAAGGTGTACAAGCAAAGTGGAATTGAAAGGTTGAACTTGGAAGTTAGAATGATTGTTTAATTGCTTTGATAAGAGTTTAGGTCCGGTATAAGAAGATATTAGTGTAATTGAGATTGTTGATGATGTTACAATGAGTAATGAATTCAAAGATAAAGAGAAAAATATCGTCTAGGATCAATGAAGATCAAAGTCTTAATTGTGTAAGATATAAATTGGTGAATTGTTGGAAATAAATAGGTGGACAAAATGAGATGAATTTGATGATACCCACTTAAGCATATGCAGCAGTAATTATGTTTACTACTTCATTGAATTTTGGTAATTAAAATGTTATGACCTTGTAAGAACGATAGAAATTGGTCTTCTTGAGGTATTAAAAATGGCTGATAATGCGATGATGATAACAAATGATTGATAAAGATTTTATGAATAGTATAAATGATAGTAGCAAGAAATCTTCTTTTTAAGAAGAATTTCACTGAATTAGATTAAGCAGATCAGATAGTTTATATTAAGAATGATCAATGAAAGAACAAATTGGAAATGAATACGTAATGATTCAAAAGTAAATATTGGAGTCATATCCCTAGCGAAGATTTAAGCATAAGAGGTATAATGTACTACTGAGAATATATGTATTTTATTTGATGTAAAGTATCCAATTATGTAAGTAGATTTTTTATAACACTATTGCTAATGTGAGGAGAACTTAAATCCACATTATATTCTATACGAGTATGGACAGGAGATATATATTAGGGTTTGATGAATGTGTTACCCACACAGGAAGTTAAGTTTGCAAATAAATTGAAATGTGTGGAAAAACTAGTATGAATAAGCATATAGTATAATAATTCAATGTGAAATTAGAGAAAATCAAATGAATTGAGAAAATCATTCGATAAAGGAAGTTGATTGGGAAATTGAAAATAACATGAGACAATGTTACCTCATTGAGGAATTATTTATTTAAGGAATTACGAGAACTAATCAGGGGGCACATGGAGTTTGATAATAATTGTTTCAGTTAACAATTGGCCCGACAATACTATGGTATTGAAGATTAGAGCAATCCAAGAAAATTTGATTATATATAAAATGTATTCGAAAAGTTGAGAAGAATAGTTGAATACTTGAAAAAAAAACGTGTAAATAGTATGAGTAATGGGAGTAAAGAGAATTTTGAGAAATTATATTGATTTTAATTATATCGTATGGATTTGGAGATTTTATAGTATACAATGATGTTGTATAAGAGATTTGGATAAAATCCAATGCAACATAATAAAGTGATTTCATATGTATTGTTGGACCCCGAACTTTTGATGAAAATTAAAATATTAAAATGAATTTAAGTGAGAAAGAAATTGGTGAGAAAATTATGAATTTAAGGAAATTTGATGAAATTAAAAAAAAATATGAGAAAAGAATTGTTTAATTTTGAGGACTTTGATATTTGAGTGAACTTATATGGATTATGAGAAGAAAGTGGATGAGTTGATTGAAATGAAGTTAAATAGCAAGAATTAAAAAGAAAAAGTGTGAAAATTTGAAGAATTTAGAAAGTTTGACTTTTGGAGATAAAATATTTGACTTGAGAGTTGACTTTTTTTATTTTGGGAAAATTTGAGAAAATGATCTTCTGAAAACTTGTAGTTTATATCAAGAGTTTTCTGTAGCCATAAAGTTTGATATTTTTCGATATCGGAAGTGAGAGTTATGATCAGTCAAAGTTCGCTTGAAGTTTGACTTTTTGAAGAAAAAGTTGACTTTTTGATTTAGGCAAAATTTGAGAAAATGATCAACATGAAACTTGTAGCCTCTATCGAGAGCTTTTCGTGGACATAAAGTTTGCTATTTTTTGATGTCGGAATTGGGAGATATGATTTTCCAAAGATACGCTTTGTTTTGAAAATGCTATTAAGTATAGATTTGTGTGTTCTAGGTTTCGAGGCCACTCGTCGTATGGATTTAGTTTGAATTGGAGTAAGTGGTCTTCATGAAAGTTTTAGATGATTTTTTTATCTTTCCATTGATATAAAGTTTACAATTTTTCGATATCGGGGCTAGGAGTTATGAGCGTTTAAAAAATTAGATGTCGTTTAGGAAAAGCTGTTTTGGACAGAATCTTTGATTGAGGTTTTGACCCCTTTCAAGACCTAATTTGATTTTGAGTACTTCAGAGAAGTTGTAGAGATTCCTTTGATATTTTTATTGACACCAAATTTGTCAAATTTCGAGTTCGGGATCGAGAGATATGATTGTGGAAAAGTTCAGTTTTGAAGTTTCGATACTTTGTTTTTAATCCGATCCCTTTTGTAATCTTTTGCTTATAATTCCTTCGTCCGACATCCGATTGATTCGATTCTCGAAGCGTTGGATTCCTAAGACAATTAATTTCATTTTTATGAAGAATTATGATCTTTAGGAGATCAAATGGAAAGAGATTGACTGAACCAAAGTACGAGATTTGGTTATAGGTTATAAGTTGGATAATTTTCTGAACATGGTTCGGTATTTGTGAATTTCGGGAGCTGTACAACTCCGATTGAGTTGATTCTTGAGGCCAAATAAAATTAAGATATAGGGCTACAAATCATGTGAAGGGATCGAAATTTAATTTCATCCCTAAGATTGTTAATTTCTGGACTGAAGTTATGTTAATGTTAAGTCTCAGATTTTGTGAAGGTCCTATAGTATTTTGGCTATAACTTCTTCGTTTCTGATCCGAATTGAGAGCGGTTGGTGACGTTGGATTCGTATGATCTAGAGGAACAATTTTCAAGAAGAAAGTTTATCCAAATTATTTTGTTTAGATGCTTGAAAACAGAACGCAAGTAGTCAGTTTTTCAAGTTCCTGCAGGGGCAATTTTGGAAATAGGCAAATAAGTGGGGGGCAACTTGGTCATTTGTGCCCCATTTTAATAACTTGACACCTTGAAATCAGATGAGTGTCATGGAAGAGTCTGGAAAATGAAGGTAGTGAGATAAAAAGAGAAGAGAAATAACGAAGAGGGAAAGAAGGTGAAAGCTTGCTTCCATACCCAAGAAATTTCAAAATTTGAAGAGAAAAAGGTAAGAGTAATTTTTGATCTTTGAGTTTTTGATAAATTTTTGGTTGAGAAACATGAAAAAGGACTCGGGTTTGTGATTTATGAAGCTAATTGTGATGTATATGCTTTAGATTGTGTTTAATTTTGGATGGAATGAAATTGGGGTTTATGTCAAAGTTCAAAATTGGGAATTTTTGAAATTGATGCTTTAGCTAGCTTGGATTAATGATGAATTTAAGATATCCTAAGTCAATTTTGATGTTTATGCTTTAGGTGAAGTTTAATTTGAAAAATTGTAAATTGGGGGTTTAGGCTTAATTTGAAATTTGGAGATTTTGTGAATTAATGGTGTAGAATCATCCATACTAGTATGAATTGGTGAAATATGAAATCAATTGTGAAGAAATTGTGATTTATGATATGGAATTTGTGTAAATTGGTTTAGGCCAATTTTGAAAATTGGGGATTTTAAAAATTGGAGATTGAAATAGCTTGAATATGTGAGGAATTGATGTTTCCTAAGCTCAATTTGAGTAATTATGATTTTTGTGATATCGAATTTGATTGAATTGGTTTAGGTTCAATTTAGAATTTGGGAGATTTTGGGATTTTTAGAAATTGTTGAAGTAAGATGGCTTGAAATATGATGAGTTTGTGAATTATGAAATCAAATTTGAAGAAATTGTAATTTATGGTATTGAATTTGGATAAGTTAGTTTAGGCTAAATTGGTGAATTAGGGTTTTTGTAAATTGGTGAGTTAGATAGCTTGTAATTATGGTAAATTGGTGAATTCCTAAGTTAATTTTGAAGATTATGTTATTTATGATGTGAATTTGGATGATTATGGTTTAGGTTTTGTTAAATTGGAAGAGAGAGAGAAGCAAAAGCCAAATTGAAGCATTGGACAAGATGCTAGCATGGAAATAAGGTGGGTAGTATATTTATTTATTGAATTTTAAGCTAAAAATGTGAATTTGAAAATTCAAGAAGCAAAGTTTTGAGAAATGAATATTTATAAAAATGTTTGGATATTATGATTTTGAAGGATTAATTTCCTTATGTTAGAAATGATTTTAGAAAATACAAGATTTATGAAAATCATGTTTTAGATAATTTGAACAATGTGTTTTATGAAACTATATATGTTTTGATTTATGTGTGAAAGAAATAATTGCATTCATGTTTATGCGTTTGATTTATATGCGATTAATTGATTTATTGAATATGATTGTATATGTGGAATATGCATGTGTCAAGCTTTTTGACACAATTTGATGTTATGATTTGAAAAATGTGAAAAAAATCAAGATTTTTGAAAAGTGCCTTCGGGCAATTTGAATTTTCGTTTTCGCTTATGTGTTATGTGGGTTTGGTCAGGTTCTTTTGTGGGTCAGTGCACTGTCTCTACTTTTTAAAGCCTTCTCTCGGCTGCCTGCAAGAGGCAATGGAATTTCGATCACGGACTCCCTTCACGGCTGCACATGACCGCTATGCGGAAATGTGCAGTACGTCATATTATGGACCAAACTAAACCATTTAATGTGTTATTGTGATTTGTGTTGGATGCCGCAAAGATAACCCATGAAACACACGCCGCAAAGATAACTCGCAAACACCTACGGTGGGGTGTGGGGTCCAACATCAAACCATTCTGTTATGTTATGTGGTTTTGATTTTGTTTATGTGTTATGTGATGCATTCATGTTTAAAGTCATGCATGATTGGTAAAAGTTTGAGAATTTGAGAAATGAGAAAGTGAATTTTCAATTATGAATTTTGAGCTGTTTATGAATGTTTTGGAAAGTTTGAAAATGAGTTTTGGATAAATTTCGAATGGGAAATGTTTGAAAATTTTGAAAGATAATTTTCGCTTATGTTTCAATTTATAAATATATTATTCACGAAGCTTCGAAGCTCACCCCTTTCATCCCAATCTCCGTGTATTCGACGTGAGATCGGATGAAAGAGCGTCAAGTTTGATTTTGCGAATTTGTATTTTGTGTAAATTGAGAATTGATATTGTTTTGGCTTGAATTGCCTTTTTGTATATAAAGCGCTTATTACGGGATGTATATGAATTCGAGACTTGGATATTGATTTTATGATCATAATTGAGTATGATTATGCTTTATGTTTGTAATTGAATATTGAATGAGGATTTTGTATATGGATTTGAGATATTGAATGTGGTTGGGATTGATTGAGATTTTATATAATCGATTGAGGATTTATGAAGTGTTAGGTTTAGATGTGCGTTCCTGTTGGTGTTATGGATTCCGGACGGGAGGGTCCGATGATGATTTGTGTTGTTGGGTTGTGATATTAGAAGTGTTTTTACCTTTGCAGAAATTTTTGGGCTGTCAAAATACAGCTGTTATGCTGCCAAAATTTCGGTAAAAATCAGGTTTAGATAAGAAATAGAATAAGAAGTTAGTTTGGTAAAGTTGAGATTTTAGTTAAAAAGAAATGAAAAGAAAGAAAGAATGGGAATATGAGATTAAATTATGTGTGAGTAAGAAAAAAAAATTTATACCGGATTTTGGAATGGTACGTCTTAGGGTTTCCAACGCGATTAGTTTCCTATGCTACATGTTTGCAACGGATGTCGATGTTTGTTCAGGTTGATTAATTCGTTCGTTTGTATTTGATTCGATTCGCATTCGATTCCGAATTCTGTTTGTTTTCGGTTTTCGCTTTCCGGTTGGGATCCGGTTCCCGGATCAGGTCCCAACTTGTATGGAGACAACTAAAGTCCTAAGAGTTGACTATTCAATACATGATTTAGAGCTGCTATAGTAGTGATTGCTTTGAAAGTTTAGAGACAGTATATGTATAGGAACATCTTGGATATATAATCATTAAAGTTTGAGGTAATTATTGAGTTGAGAGAATTGAATACGAGACTTAGACAGCGGATAGAAGTGTTGAAAGACTATAATTGTACAAATGAGTATTTCCCAGTAAAGTTAGTGTTGTATCTGATCTAGTAAGCAAAAATGCCAATAGCAGTGAAGCATGAATTCCGATATTGAGGTTATCAGATCTAGTAAAAAAAGGAGCCTAGCATATGAAGTTGAATTTTAGGCAAATCAAAGTACTATTTGCTATGGAATTGAAGATCAGTTTCACATGAAAGGATTAAAATTAAAAGTGAATATGAATTTTGAGTTCGAAGAGAAAAATGATACTTTGTGATTGAAATAAGAAGCATGTGTAATCAATAAAGGTGATAGAGCAAAGAAATTGTTAGAAAAGTACAAATGGTAATGTAAGTTATACATCCCAATAGGAATATGTCAGAACATCATTTAGCGACTAAGAATGTATAATCAAGTGATTGAATGTTTGAATTGTCAACGCTCTTAACTGTCAGAGATGTGTTTAAGGCTTATAGTTTGGAGTTCATAGGGACAAGAGATCAATGACTTTAAACATCACATTCATTATCATAGTGATTTCATTAGAATACTGTATGAGCAGTTAGATAACAAAAAGAGTCGTTCGTTTTTGTATTGTCATGATTAAGGCCAAAAAAAAAGATTGAAGGCTAGAATTGAAAATGTTACTGATAGGTGAAATTGATCAATATTAGAAATCAAATGATTCAAGAAGGATTAATGAATTAGGTGGATCAACACCAAACGTATGGAATATAGTGAGATAGACAAAAGAGTTAGGTGTATTAACACCGCACTAATGTGAATTATTAAGTGAAAGATAAATTATCTCTGAGAGTATCACCGTGCCAAGGTGTAATTAGGTTAGGAAAAAGGATTAGCTAAGCCCGACATGAATTGGTCTATACGAAATAATTACGAGAAGTGCTATTGATGAAAGATGTCTAATGTGATATGTGTAAGTATGCTAAGAATATTGATATGATATTGGTGTTATTAACGCAAGAAGTGAAAAATTGTGAGTAATATGAAAATATTGAGGAACAATTAAGATAGTGTGATATATGAATAAGTCACTGAAGGATTGACCGAATCTGTTAACTAGGGTGATTTGAAAGAAATTACTTGAGTGATGAAGTTAAATAGAACACGGAAGAGCATAAGAGGAGGAGACATACCCCTGCCCCTAGATCAGTCAGGTCAGAATTTTGAGGTCGAAATTCTTTTAAGAAGGGGAGAAATGTTGGCCCCAAATTTTTTTGGTGAATAAGCATGATTTAACTAATTTTGAGGTTTTGATAGATTAATAATTTTGTAATTATTTGATTTTGTCAAAGTTAGTAGGATTTATTGAGTGGGTATGTTGGGCCCCAAATTTTTGTTTTCTTGAAGTTATTAAGTATGAATTTATTTGATTAATGATTTATGGCATAGTTTGATTTTATTGAAAGTATTAATGAAAAATTAGGATTTATTTGAGTATAGTATGGTGTAAGTGGAAATGAAAGAGTAAAAATGTTTAAGGACAAAATGGTCAAGGCACTTGAGTTAGGATGTTTTAGGCTTAACTAAGAGGGGCATTTTGGTGCATGTGCTCTTTAGGGCTTAGGTGGAAGGGAAAAGAGTTAGAAAAGAGGAAAAGAAATAGAAAGAAGAAGAGAAGAACCGAAGAAGAGAGTCGGGAGAGAGGAGAAGAAGAAAAGAAAAAAAGAAAGCTTAGGTTTGAGGATTTTCGTCAGATTTCAAGCATTCTTAAGGTAAGTTATACTCTTCTACTCTTGTTTGGGTTGAATCAAACCCTAGATTTGCATGGATTGAGTAGAAATCGTTGGTTTAGGGTTTATGGTGAAACTTTGGTAGATTTGCATGGGTTGTGTGTTGTTGATGTTTTTGGTGTTAGAATGAGTTTAGAATGGAAGTATAGAGCTTGATGCAAGAGTTAGAAGTGTTGTAGTTGAGAAAGGGAAAGTTTTAAGGTAAAAAAAAAGGCAGAAACAGGGTTCGGGAGACGAAGCTCCCGTCCGCACGTCGCGACATGCGTGAGGCAGACCCACAAGGCAGCAGAAGGCCACACGTCGCGACGTGTCGAGCCGCACGCCGCGACGTGCTGAGGAAGCGCCGCACGCTGCGACGTGCCAGGCCGCTCGTCGCGGCGAGGCCAATTTTTCAAGCAGATGTATTTTTAGTGTTTTGATCATATCTTTTGCTACAGAAGTCCTTTTGAGGTGATTTTTGAGGCGTTGTAAACTAGAGACATAGATCTACAAGTTTTGTGAAGTGATGAAGTTATGAATCAGTTTCTAAGAATATGAATTTTAGATGGAAATTAAGAATGAAACTATTGTTTCAGTATGAGTTATTGAATGAGATTTTGGTTCTTATTTTAGGAGATCAAGTGAGGCAAGAGGATCAAGAGGCTCAAGAGGAAACTCATTCTTAGGCAAGAACAAGCAAGGAAATCAGGTGGGTTCATGTTTATAATAAAGTAAATAAGTCACTCATTGTTTAGTTCAAATCAAGAAAGAATTAATGCATTTGAATTGCATCATCCACGATTGCATTACATATTATTATGAATAATTATATTCTGCTATGTGATTTGCATTCATGATCATTACCAAGATTTTTACAAAGGGGTGTTCTCCTTTCACGAATACAAGTATATGAAATCATGTTTTACGAATATATGACAAGCAAGATTACAAGCAAGTTTACAAGCAAGTGCCAATTTGGTAAACAAGTTTACAAGAACATGAATCATGCATGTTTATGTGGGTTTGCGGTGTCCCTCACGAATAGTCAAGTGCACATTGACTCACAAAAGGCTTCTCCCGCCTGCCCGACTGTGGCACAGTGTTTCTCACAAGGATTCCCTTATGAAACTACGTCTACACATCAACATTTCGATGGCATGTGTAGTACGTCATGAACCAGGGACAACCCAAACCATCATATTATGTTATGTGTTATGATTTGTTATGTGTCATGCATCATGAATTGGTTAAAAATCAAGCATTTTCAATCTATGAATCATACATGCTCAATGACTATGATTTCAACGAGTATCACGACAATGAGTTAATTTGTGATTACTTTTGCTTATTGCTATATTATAAATATGTTCCCACGAGCTTTATAGCTCACCCCCTCTAATCTTCCCCATTTAGGTGACGAGTAAGAGATCAAGTGAATCACGAGTTACGATAGCACTCCAGTTTCATTTGTTATGTTTGTTTAGTTTCAATGTTATATTGTTTTGGAAGTCAAGACTTTGGTTTCATTTCAAGTATTATTGGTTCAAGAGTATTTTGTACTTTTGGCTCTTGAACTCAAAGTTGTAATTTGGTTTGAGGTATTCTTAAAGCTTTATGAAACTCGTCTTTTGGAGCACGAATTTTGGATATGTTTGTTTAAGTCACATGAAAGCAGGTTTCAAGTTTGTTTTCTAGTAGGCTTATAAATCTTCCGCGGGTCTTTTTCTTAAATGTATAATTAACATGTTTCACGCCACGCTCTTATGTCCAATGTTGGGCTCCGGCAGCGGGGTCCAACATGTTGTGGTATCAGAGAGTGCCTAGGTTTTTGATCTAGGGCTGCATGACATTGCTTTCAAGAGATAACTTGCATTGTTTTACACAATTTGAACTGTTTTTGCATACTTTGAAACTTGTCTTATGTGAACTGAAATTTTCAATGGTTTTCTATTCAAGGAGTGAACATGCCACCTCGAAGGAGAACTCAGGGAGCTATGACTCGGTCTCATTCTCGTCAGGGGAGTACGGATGAATCCCATATTCCTCAGGATGCCGGGACACATTCTGTTTTGATTTCAGAGGCACCTAGTTTGCAACAAGAAGTGCCTCCTCCGCCTCCTCCTATGCCTCAGGGAACTCCCATGGATCCGAGTTTCTTTCAAGCCTTTGCTCAGGCTTTCACGTATGCCATGGGTCAGAGATCTCAGATGTCGTTGGAAGCTCTAGAGACAGAGTCTGCAGATGACAAGCTCCGGAAGTTTGAGTATGGATTTGATGGGACTACAATCCGAGAAGAGGTCAAGCTTGGTCAAGAGGGCCGAGAGGCTTCTAGTTCAGATGAGGTGCTCAGATGAGGAGAAGTTAGAATATGCAGTCAGTCTGTTGCAGGGTGATGCACTACATTGGTTGGAGTCAGTGCCCCACAGTCAGGTTGTTCCTTCGGCGCTAACATGGAGGGACTTTGTGGAAGTGTTCAGGAAGAAGTATCTCTCCAGGGTCTATGTGCAGGACAAGGCCAAAGAATTTCTGAATCTTATGCAGAGGGACATGAGTGTGAGCGAGTATGAGCTGAAGTTCACACAGCTTTTACGATATGCAGCAAACATTATGGCAACAGAGGAAGACAAGTGCCGCAAGTTTAAGGGAGGTCTTCACTTGGGGATCAGGGAGAAAGTCCTGATTCATAATTTCTGTGACTACCAGCAGTTGGTCGATGCTGCTTTCCAGGCTGAGAAACTGGAGAATATCAGAAATGAAGTGAACAAGAAGAGGAAGAACAGGGAGCAGACTTTCAGGAAGGGTACTAGTGCTCCATTGCCTGAGAGGAGCACGAGGAGCGCTCACAGTCAGAGTGAAGTAGGTAGCAGTGGGGCTACCAGGAACAAGCAAGTGAGGGCAGTATCAGGGCAAGCCTCTAATGTGGGAGGTGCCGGTAGAGCAGGAAGAAGCTGGTTCAACTATCCCTTATGTGACCAGTGTGGGAAATATCATCAGGGAGAGTGCCTCAGATCACTTGGAGTTTGTTTCAGATGCAGAGAGAAGGGACATATAGCCCAGCATTGTCCTCAGGCACCGAGACAAGAGGGGTCGCAGTTTCAGGCTCCAAGGCGTGCAGAGACAGTGGGAACCAAGCCAGTTACTGAGGTAGGCAGCTCGGGGACTGCAAGGAAGACTGTTCCTCCAAGAAGCCCAAGGGGTCAGGCGCCGGTAAGAGTGTTTGCCATGACCAGGGAGGAAGCTGCAGCCGCACCTGAGGTTGTCACGGGTATGGCTCAGTTATTTGATTCAGTAGTATTTGTTTTGATTGATTCTGGTTCCACACATTCATTTGTTTCTACGAGCATAGAATTGCATGGTGTGAGTTCTGTGCCTTTGGATAGGCCTTTGATTGTTAGTACTTCTTTAGGGAGGAATGTGGTGATCAGTCAGGTGTATGAGCAGTGTGAGCTTTTCGTTGATGGTGCTAGATTGGTAGTGGACTTACTACCGCTAGACCTTAGAGGAGTAGATGTTATTCTGGAGATGGATTCGATGGAGAAGTATCTGGCCAAGCTGGATTGTGGTCAGAAAGAAGTAGAATTTGATATGGGCAATGGTGAGAAGGTGATCTTCAGAGGGGACAGGAGGACACCATCACCAAGATTGATTTTAGCTATATTGGTTGAAAGGATGATGGGCCAGGGATGTGAAGCTTTCTTGGCGCATGTTGTGGATGCCGATGTGCATGAAAGGAAGTTAGAGGATTTCCCAATTGTGAGGGAATTCCCAGATGTGTTCCCAGATGAGTTACCAGGTTTGCCGCCGGTGAGGAAAATCGAGTTTGCCATAGACTTGATTCCTGAAACCGCGCCTATTTCGATACCGCCTTACAGGATGGCTCCAGCTAAGTTGAGGGAGCTTAAGGAACAATTGGAGGAATTGTTAGAGAAGGGATATGTCAGGCCTAGTTCGTCTCCTTGGGGAGCACCAGTTCTGTTTGTTAAGAAGAAGGATGGATCATGGCGGATGTGTATTGACTATTGGAGACTTAACAAGGTGACAATTAAGAACAAGTATCCGTTGCCACGGATAGATGATTTGTTTGATCAGCTGCAGGGAGCACGGGTCTTTTTCAAGATTGATCTCAGGTCAGGCTATCATCAGCTTAGAATCAAGGAGGCTGATGTAAGCAAGACAGCATTCAGGACCCGTTATGGGCATTATGAGTTTTTGGTTATGCCATTCGGCTTGACCAATGCTCCAACTGCTTTCATGGATCTTATGAATAGGGTCTTCAAGGAGTTTCTGGATCAGTTTGTCATAGTGTTTATAGATGGCATTCTAATGTATTCCAAAAGTGAAGATAACACGCACCAACGGAAGGATTGAAGAGGAATTTGCGTTGATCTTGTATAAGGAATAAATCCAAGCTCTGGGTATGGCTGGAATGATTGAATTTTTGGAAGAACTTGCGTCGGTTATGAAGAACAAGGAAGAACAGACTTGAATTGAAAATTGACAAACAAAACTAACTAAGATACGATGAAATCAATCCTACGACACCCCTAAAGACCGCCTTAGGTAACCCGATGATCATAATTGAATTCAAAGAAAGAACTCAAACACGCAACAATTGGGAAAGCGATTGATAAGTGAAATAAGTTCTTAAGGTAACAAGAACAAGAGAAGGTTTGTTTTCTCTCAAGTTGGAAGCCGGTGGTTGCACACAATAATCTGAATCGATGCGCTAATCGACCTAAAACAAGTCTATAAATACTAGGTTTTAAGTGACTAATGAGTTGGGCTAATAATACAAGAAAGCCCAAGTAAATAATAAGTCCAAGAAAGCTAATTAAAATGCCCCCATGTCCTGGTGCGATGGGTGTGCCTTTCACGATCACTTAAGTCCACATAAGTTGGGCTCAGTGAATTAAAACAACCCATTCATGCAAGTCCTCAAGCCACATGCATATCGACCCAAAGACTTGAGTTAAGTGGATCCATTTGAGCTGTGACCCAAATAACTCTCCTCCTATAGGATTAGCACGCTGCATGTCTTCCATAAATGAGCCCACGTGCGCATACAAAGCCTCTTTGATCCTCTTAGCCAGCTTCTAGTCATTGGCCCAATTGGTATGGGCGGGTCTCTTCCTTGGCCTTGATCACGCAAGCTCTTCTTCAAGTCCAAACCTCCATGCACGCCTTCACCACGCACGCCACCACCTTCATGCACATCGTCATCCATGCCTTTGCTCACATCGGTCCCTCCTCCTTAAAAGATTTGTCCTCGCTTAATCCATGTCAAAAGGAGAAAGGTCAACAACATTAAAAGTGGCGGAAACATTGTACTCACCGAAGATCAATCTTGTAGGCATTGTCATTGATCTTCTCCAACACCGGAATGGACCATCTCCTCTTGGATCCACTTGGATTTTCTTTGAGTAGAAATCGCTCCTTTCTCAAATGAACCCAAACCCAATCACGTGTTCGAAGGTCACTAATCTACGCCTTTGTTGGCTTGCTGGCGTGAACCGGTTCTTTTGCTCAATGTGTTGCCTCGCCTTCTTGTGAAGTTCCCTAACCAACTCAAATTTTACGTGTTCCATCCGTACTAGACAATTCATGCAAAGGTAAAGGTACCAAATCCAAGGCAGTTATGGATTAAAACCATAAACCAACTAGAAAGGCGAAAAACACGTAGTGGAATGCACACATCTATTATATGCAAATTCAATGAAAGGTAAACATTCCCCAAGTTCTCAAATTTCGACCTACAACAAGACGCAACAAAGTTCCCAAGGTCCTATTCACAACCTCGGTTTGCCCATCTATTTGTGGATGACAAGTAGTGGAATATAACAATTTGGTTCCTAACTCATTTCACAACACACGCCAAAATGGCTCAAAACTTAGTATCTCGATCGGATACAATCGACCTCGGAATGCCATGCAACCTAACAACATCCCTAAAGAATAAGTCAGCCACACGTACAACATCATCGGCCTTATGGCATGCAATGAAATGCGCCATCTTACTAAAACGATCCACAACCACAAAGATGTTATCAAAACCTCTCTTTGTTCTAGGTAGACCCAAAACAAAGTCCATAGACAAATCAACCCATGGTTCAAGAAGCGCATGTAAAGGGTATACAATCCATGAGGTTTGACTGCTGATTTTGCCTGTCTACATGCAATGCACTGCACACACTCGCCAACATCCTTGCAAGATACCAAAGCCAATAAAATGCTCATGCAAAATATCCAAAGTCTTAGCAACCCCAAATGACCCATCAAACCACCACTATGAGCCTCACGCACAAACAAAGCACGAACGAACAATTAGGCACACACAATTGGCTACCTCTAAACAAATAGCCATCATGCCTATAAAATTTCTGAAACGCAGCATGCTCACAAGCAATATACACGTAGCAAAGTCATTATCGAAGCATACAACTCCTTTAGTTGCTCAAACCCTAAAAGTTGTGAACTAAGGGTAGTAACCAGGAATACCTCCTAGATAACGCATCAAAGAACCACGCTTTCCTTCCCTTGCTTGTCATGCGCAGACATATGGAAATGTCTCCAAAACTCCACCCACGTGGCATGTCGTTTGCTCAACTTGGCTTGTCCTTTCAAGTGCTTCAAGGACTCGTGATCCGCCCTAATGACAAACTCACGTGGCTGAAGGTAGTGTTGCCACACCTCCAATGCTCTCACCATCGCATATAGCTCCTTGTCATAGGTTGGATAGTTGAGTTGTGCACCACTCAACTTCTCATCAAGTAAGCTACTTGGTTTGTTTTCCCGCAAAAGCACAAAGACCTATACCAATTCGAAGCATCACATTCAACCTCAAATGCCTTATCAAAATTTGGCAAGCACAAAATAGGAGCAGAACATAATTTTTCTTTCAACAATATGAATGCACGTTCTGCTCCTCTCCCCATACAAACCCTTCTCCTTCGACTATCTCGGTCAAAGGAGCGAATAGTGGAGAAATCTCTCAAACCTCCTATAAAAGCTAGCAAGTCCGTGAAAGCTCCTCGCCTCACTCGCACTCTTAGGTGTTGGCCAATCTGGATGGCCTTCACCTTTCACTATCTACCGCAACACCACGAGAACTCGACTACAAATCCTAAGAAGACAAGTCGATCAATGCAAAAGTACACTCTTAAGATTGGCATATTTCTCCTTTCTCAACACATCCAACACACTCCTCACATGCATGACATGCTCATCAATAGTAGGCTATAAACCAAAATGTCATCAAAGTAAACAACCACAAATTTACTAAGAAATGCACGCAATACATGATTCATCAACCGCATAAAAGTGCTGGGTGCATTAGTTAAGCCAAATGGCATAACCAACCACTCATACAACCCATACTTGGTTTTGAAAGCGATTTCCATTCATCTCCGGATTCATTCAATCGATGGTATCCACTCTTCAAATCAATCTTAGTAAATACACATGCACCATGCAACTCATCAAGCATATCATCTAACCTAGGAATAGGGTGGCGATACTTTTGATGATTTTATTCACAAAGACGACGACCCACGACATCCTCCAGTTCCATCCTTCTTGGCACCAACAAAGACCAAGACAAAGACATGGGCTCAAGCTCTCCCTCACATGCCCCTTTTCCAACAACTCATCCACTTGCCTTTGAAGTTCCTTCGCTTCCTCGTGGTTACTCCTATAGGCTGGCGGTTTGTAATCTGTGCACGGGTATGAAATCGATTTGGTGCTCTATGCCCTCAAGGGTGGCAAATCCATTGGGCATCTCCTCCGGAAAGACATCGGTGTATTCTGCAAAAGAGAACTAAAGACACTAGGCAAGGAAGCAAGAGGGTCAGTGTCACCATCAAACACTCCCTATACCTAAGCAACAATAGTGTTCTCTTCGCCCACTAGCTCTCCTCAAATCTTTCTCTCGCAAACAAACTCACCTTCTTCTCTCTCGGCCACTCTTCCTTTCTCTACCGAGGTTCTTCTCTCCGCACATCCCACCTTCTTTTCCTCTCCTGCATCCACTCACCTGGGCCACTCTCAATTTGCTTTTAGGCTTCTTTTCTCTCATCTTTTCTTTTGAGCTCACTACCCAAACCCTCCTCACATTTACTTGCTTTCAACAGTCCAGTACAATTCATGAGGTGATAAGGGTACAAGAGTGAAGTTCCTACCCTTAAACTTAAACGAATACCTATTGGTATATCCATCATGTGCTACCCTTCTATCAAACCGCCAAGGTCTCCCAAGCAACATATGACCAGCCTCCATAGGTACTACATCACACAACACCTCATCCTCATATCCGCCATCTGAAAATGACACCAACACCGCTTTGTCACTTTCACATCAAGACTATCATTAAACCATGTAGCTTGTAAGGTTAGGATGTTTCCTATAAGGTAACCCTAGTTTCTCAACCATAGTGACACTAGCTACATTAGTGCAACTACCCCATCAATGATCGATTACAAACCTTTCCACCCACCAAACACCTCGTGTGAAACAAATTCTCCTCCGATCAAGAAAGTGCATCTTTGGCCCTAACACTCAAAACACGCCTAACAACAAGCACTTCCCCGTGATGCCCTCTCTACACAATCATCATCATCATCATCACAAGCATTATAACAAGGCAACACATCATTATCACAATCACTATCCTCGTAATCAATTACCCCATTATCCCGCATAAACATAGCCTTTTATTAGGGCATTGTGATGCAATATGTCCATTGCCCAAACACCTAAAGCATTTAATACTAGATTGTTTGCTAGATGAGGCATGAGAATTAGGTGTACCTTTTGGTCGACCCCACATTTGGCTTTTGGGTGTCTCCTCGAGGTCCGCCTTTGTCTTTCGACTTCTCCTCTCTCTTGGGCCATTTCAACCCCATGATGGACTAAATACCGATCCACTCCTTGCTGCCACTCTACTCTTGAGTTGCCTTTCCACTTTCATGGCCATGTTCACCATGTCCTCAATCTCCACATAGTCTGCAACTCCACCACATTGGCTATCTCTCTGTTCAAGCCACTCAAAATCGTGCCATAGTCGCCTCTGCGTCCTCTTCTATGTTGGCTCGGATCATGGTTATCTCCATCTCTTTGTGGTAATCCTCCACCGATCTAGACCCTGAGTGAGTCTCTGCAATTTTGGTGCATCTCCTATAATAGTAAGAAGGCACAAACCTCTTCCTCATGCGAGCCATGGCTGCCCAAGTAGAGATAGCCTCTCTCCATTCCTCCTCCCGAAGTCATCAACTGTCCCACCAAATCAATGCATAATCGAAAACTCCACCGCAGCTAGCTTTACCTTCTTGTGCTCGGAGAAGTTATGGCACTCAAAATTAAGTCCACCTTCCTCTCCCATTCTAGGTAAGCCTCGGCGCCATTCCTCCCTCAAGGTAGGAATTTGCATTTTGATGGACTTGATATTCCATCTAGCCGGTTTAATGGCTCACCATTTGTGCCCTCCTAGGTCTATGGTCAAACTCTTCCTCCTCCTCCTCCTCAATTCCGTCGTCCACATGGTCATATTGTGGTGGTGGTCTCCAAATGGTGGTGGAGGGTGTTGGTGCCTAGCACCACGCCTCCTCGAGGCTCCTCACGCCTCTCTTTGAGTTCACCTATCTCCTCCTCATCTCAACAAATGCCAAGTTGAACCGCCAAACTGTTGTTGCATTGCTCTCATGGTAAGAACATTGATTTCTCGGTTTGATTAGATTAATACCTCCGTTGCTACCATCGCTACCATTATTACCTCCTTCCGTGACATTTTGAGGAAATAATATACCGCAAAACAACGTTAGTGTAAAAAATCCAACTCACAATACTCCTTCACGTGTTTCACTCAAAGATGTTCTCTCTCCTCGTGTTTAATGTCACGCAATGACACCTCAAATGCACTCACACTCTTGCCTTTTACCACTTAATTTCTAAAATTCAAGTTACAAAGTAGAACTATAATTCCTCAAACCAAATTCAATTCCCAAATAATGGAATGTGGTTCAATATCCGAAAACCCCAATCAAGGAAAACCGAGATCCTCCAAGCAAGATTGCTGAATGTCAACCAATTCGAGACACAAGGAAGGAAACAGAAACAATGCTAGACAGAATGAACTCAAACAAAATGAAGAATAAGAAAGACAAATTCAAACAAGTAATACCAAGATCAAAGAAGACAATTTTGGAACAATTGGAATTCAAAGAACGAAATAAGGCTGAACAATGGAATCAGATGGAAATTCCCAAAATTTTGAAACCGGTATGTTAAGACTAGTGCTACTCAATTCAAATGAGCTAAATCAAAGGAAAGAAGAAAATTTTAAGTAGGCCTTTTTTTAACTTTTTTACCTCCTGTTTTGGGAGAAGGTAATCGCCACGAGTTTCAAGAGAATTAGATGAATCCCTAACCGAAAATTTTGGATGGGTCAGTAGTTGACGTTGAATGAAAAGATTTCTCAAGAACAAGAACACAACAAGGTCCAAAGATAAGAACGATAAGAACCTGTGTTTCTCAAGAACAAGAACACAACAAGATCCAAAGACAACAACGACAAGAACCAGATTTCTCAAGAACAAGAACACAACAAGATCCAGCAGAAGAACGACAAGAACCCAGATTTCTCAAGAACACAACAAGATGCAAGACAAGAACGACAAGAACCCAGATTTCTCAAGAACACAACAAAATCCAACACAAGAACGACAAGAACCCAGATTTCTCAAGAACACAACAAGATCCAAGACAAGAACGATAAGAACCCAAGAGAGACAAATTAGAATTTACCTCCGCCAAGGCTTTGATACCAAATAACACGCACTAACCAAGGATTGAAGAGGAATTTATGCTGATCTTGTATAAGGAATAAATCCAAGCTACGGGTATGGCTGGAATGATTGAATTGTTGGAAGAACTTCGCTCGGTTATGAAGAACAAGGAAGAACAGACTTGAATTCAAAATTGACAAGCAAAACTAACTAAGATACGATGAAATCAATCCTCACGACACCCCTAAAGACCGCCTTAGGTAACCCCGATGATCGAATTGAATTCAAAGAAAGAACTCAAACACGCCACAATTGGGAAAGCAATTGATAAGTGAAATAAGTTCTTAAGGTAACAAGAACAAGAGAAGGTTTGTTTTCTCTCAAGTTGGAAGCCGGTACGCACACAATAATCAATCACCGCCTCTAATCGACCTAAAACAAGTCTATAAATACTAGGTTTTAAGTGACTAATGAGTTGGGCTAATAATACAAGAAAGCCCAAGTAAATAATAAGTCCAAGAAAGCTAATTAAAATGCCCCATGTCTGGTCTCGATGGGTGTGCCTTTCACGATCACTTAAGTCCACATAAGTTGGGCTCAGTGAATTAAAATGACCCATTCATGCAAGTCCTCAAGCCACATGCATATCTCGATCCAAAGACTTGAGTTAAGTGGATCCATTTGAGCTGTGACCCAAATAACTCTCCTCCTATAGGATTAGCACGTTGCATGTCTTCCATAAATGAGCCCACATGTGCATACAAAGCCTCTTTGATCCTCTTAGCCGCGCCCTAGTCATTGGCCCAATTGGTATGGACAGATCTCTTCCTTGGCCTTGATCACGCAAGCTCTTCTTCAAGTCCAAACCTCCATGCACGCCTTCACCATGCACGCCACCACCTTCATGCACATCGTCATCCATGCCTTTGCTCACATCAGAAGAAGAGCATGAGGAGCATCTCAGGATTGTATTGCAGACTTTTAGGGAGAGAAAGCTTTATGCCAAGTTCAGCAAGTGTGAGTTTTGGCTTCATGAGGTGACTTTCCTTGGATATGTGATTTCGCAAGATGGTGTTCATATTGATCCGAGGAAAGTTGAAGCGAAGAGTGAATTGGCATGCACCCAAGACAAGAATAACACCCACTCCGTAAGACCCAACCCGATATCGTTGGTGATATCCGAGTCCGTGTCCCACGAGAGTGGCGATTACATCACGATTTAAAATTCAGTATACACTTTTTTTTTTTTGTAGCCATTAACTCCACGCTCACACGGCAAACATAGTAAGTAATTAAAATCCGTGATTCAATATAAACCCGCTTCAGCTTATTACGCCATCCACGGTCATAATTACAATCACCAACGCAGTAAAACATTAATACCACAATGGCTCAAGAAAATATAAAGCCTTATTATACGTTGATCATGAATACAATCTACTAAAACACTCATGCATACCTAACCGATCCCGACCTCTAACCTTTACTCGCCTACAAGAGACATACTCCGTGTCAACCGGGTATTCTTCAGACCTGAAAATAGATGCAAATTTTGGGTGAGTTTTATGAACTCAGTGAGAAACCATCATCGATGGTTCACTAAATCATGCATTACGCCCATGGGCATAAGAGACAAGACATTAATCATCGATTCGATAAGCGATCAATAATCATATCCAGAATAAAGAAACATTTACAAGAATTCATGCCATTACAAAAGCAAGATATGTCACGTAAGCACTCATTTGTGCAATTGCAATGCATATGTGACTCTTTCCGCTTATTCAAGACAGCCCAAGTGCTCGCCGGTGTTCGGTGGGGACGCTGTGATTTTCTCCCCTGCTCGTGGGTCTTGGCCAAGATAAAGATGAGAGCTCAAGCTCTTATCAAGAAAATAGCAACTGGGGCACGCCCATTATCCGATCATGCAATTATGCATGCGATGCAAGATGCAAGAATAAATATAAAGTGTTTGGCTATAAAGCCCAAAGGTATCGTTGAATCCACGATATGGCTATAAAGCCCAAAGATAGAAGTTGTTCAAGATAATGGCTATAAAGCCCATCTATCAATATCAAGATCATTTAGTACAAGAAAATCATATCATACAATCATCCACTTTATACATGCCGAAATCATACAATTCACCTTTGCACGTAATTTACGTTAAGCATGTACACAACCGTAAATTTGAGAAACCAACTAGGTTACTCACCTATTACTCCGAGCTAACGCCGGAAAGCCTCGTGACGTCGGTCAATCGACGCCCAATTGGGCCTCTATATGAATCGAAAAGCACGAGTCACTAAATATGAAATTTGTGCTCATGTTGATGAGATATGCATGTTCATGAATTCCTGTCCTAATTCAATATTTTCCCATAATGAAATTCTATGAAAAATTAGAAATCCATAAGCGCCGACGGCATGTAATAGGACCTCTATAGGTCCCAAATTAAATAAAACAGTGTTTACATATTCCGTCAATAGGGGCTACGCCAAATTCCTGTCTAAAATTCTCGCTTTCATAATATGAAATTAAATATTCAACGAATCCGATGCCTCGAATCAGTCAATCGGACGTCGGACGGGAAAGAAATTGACAAAAGAACAATCGGATCAATTAATACCAAATAAAATTTTAAAATAACAATTTCCATGCGTCGCTCATGGGCGAGACGCCGTCGCGAGGCGATTTCATCTATCAAGGTCATGAGGCGGCGCCGCCTCGCGACCTTCCTCCTTCAATCTCGCCTCGCGAGAAACTTCGCCTCGCGAGGCTGAATCACCTCGTTTGTCATGAGGCGAGGCGTCGCCCTCGCGACCGCCCGATATCTCGCCTCGCGAGGCGATATGTCGCCTCATGAGACGGCGAGTCACCTCTGCCTTGCCTTTTTTTTTTTTTCAGATTTCAATCCTACTTTTCAACTACTCTAACTTTTAGCACACAAATCAGAAAATACCCACTATACCTCATTGGAAAGCTTATGAAAAGCTCTACAATTCTCTAGAAGACCATAAAATCAATTCCAACCCTAAGGGTGTCAAATAACCCATCAAACCTTCTGCCTTCACAATTTCCCTCAACACAGGGCAGTACATTTACAATTTCATAACTCACTGATTCCTTAGTAATAAATTACCACAAAATATGGTCAACAAGTTCACAATGTCCTCTACAACTTTCATGAACAATCCAAAATCAAATTCTATTTCTAAACCAGTCCATTAATTCATTCAATGTCACTGTCCCTGAAATCCTTCAATATGGGCAGTAACCTTACAAGAAGCATAACTTCCAGTATATAAGTCAATAAAATCAGAACTTTATATCCTTGTAAAGATAACATCATAAACTTCATTTTTCATGAAGCACTCAACACCCAATTCAATCTCTAACAATTTCAAAACTGTTATGGAAGTTTCTGTTATCATCAGCCATTCATAACCTAATGTAGGATCAGTTTTTTTGAAAAATCATATCTCCCAATTCTGACTTCTAAAAATTACATACCAAATATCAATTTCAAGATAATCTCTTCCTCTACAACTTTTCAGAAGCTCACTCACACCAATTCAGTCCACATCAAATGTTAAAATTGCCTCCAATCAGTAAACTCACAAAATCACACTTAAGCTAGGTTTCATCCACAATGCTCAAAACCAGACATTAGTAATCAATTCATATCTCCCAATACACAATTCCAAAAATAGCAAGACCAGTAGCAATGGAAAGATAATCAAATATGCTACAACTTCCATGAAGACCATTCTCCTAATTCCATTTCAATTAATTCATAAAATCAACAAAACTCAGATGTCATGGTTGCGGTTACTGTTCATAGCCAATGGAACAGTAACTTTCCATGCAAAATTTCACCCTTCTATCATTGAAATTCAACAACACCTATTTCACACTAAATTAAAGCCAACATCCCAAAGTTTCATTGGCCACTAACCTTACCTCATTTGCATTTCTACACAATAAGTTATGAATAAAACAGTAACATCAATTATAATTCCAACTTTCCAGATTTAAGGTTAACCTTAGTTCAACCACTTCCAATGCCTTTTTCACATCATTAAACATCACAATAAATACAAATTAAATCTTACTCCAGTCACACAGATACTAGGGTTAATACTGAAAAATTTACAGCATTAAAATCCTCAATTCAGATACTCAATTAATTATCCATAATCAATTCAAAATCAAATCATATCATTACTTTCAATTCAGTCATCACTTAGCTTTATGCCCCTTATTTTAAATCATAATAATCAACACTTTAATGCCTACATGAACCTTATACATGCTTTAAATCCTTATATTAACTACCCCCATACTATCATGGCATTTAATTCCATATGCAACATCATTTAAAGATCAAACTTAAGTAAATACTTACCAACTTAAAACCTCCTTCAAACCTCAACAACCACTTCTAACTTCTAACTTCCACACCAAACCTTTCCTTCTCAAGCATGCACAAAACTCATCTTTAAGCTTTGATGGAATAAGAGATAGCTTGAAGATGTGGAGAAAGTAGAAAGAAGAATGCAAAATCGATGGACTTTGTAAAGAAGAGTGAAGTTTAGGATGTTAATAACCAAAATCCTTCAAAACAATTTCTCCTTTCCTTCAAACAACACATATCTCAGAAACATGGAGAGAAGCACTCATTGTTGCCTTTTTAAACAATCCATTTCCTTTCCTTGTTTAATAACCATACACGTCCGAAAGCAAAGAAGAGAGGCATTAAATGATGCCCTTTAAATGGCAACAAATGATTGGTTTATTTCTATAAGAAAATTCAAAGTATATTTATTTAATTCACCAAAATTTTACTCCATTTCACTCCTTCACTCCAATGGCCCTACTTTCAGTCCCAAAATAATATACCCAATATTACAGTACCAGTGGGTAGCGATTTTTTACCGAAAATCGAATCGATTCGCTAATTGGCAATTTATCCGTCAGGAAATTTCCGGAATTTTCCCAAATTATTTTTCTGAGAATTATTGAAATTCCCTAAAATTGTAAAACATGTAATAAAGGCACTCCAAATAATTTTTAATCACAAAATTACCTTTTCTACCCCAAAACATTTTAGGCCGGTTTGAGGCGATTTTTTGGTCCGGAATTTTCTCCTAAAATTCCGAAACTTTTCTGAAAATCCCTTAAAATCTAAAATGCTTAATAGCGCACTCAGAATAATTTTTCAAACCCATTTACCACGTTAATCCAAATAAAATTGCCTTAGGCCCAATTACCGGGAAGTATCATGGATGCATATACCAAAATTCCATGTACACAATTGATACTGTGTATCAATCCTATTATGCATGAACAATATGAATAAATCCCTATCAATTTCATCCTATGCCAATTTACTATTTTACCCTTCTAGTAGGGGGTGGGATGTTACAATTCTCCCCTCCTTATAAGAATTTCGTCCTCGAAATTCTCAGTCAACGGTTCACTATGACCGTTATCACATGATTCTACAAATCCCATACACTTTTCCACTTAATGATTCACTTTTCAAGTGATCACAGTAACCACTCTCATCTCGTGGTTCGCCATCGATTTGGCTAACTCGTTATCACTTAGTACAGTAAACGGATTTTGATAAGACTATCAGTTGACGTTCTCATTTTCTTAGCTATCTCACTTGCCATTTCTAGAATAGGCACTACCTTTGGTTTCGGTATGTATAACTCAGTTCAGTATTTTCAATCTATTCACTTATCACATTTTATTCCTCAAATACCTTTTTCCCACAATGCCATATAGTCCTATTCAGTATTCCATCGAGGACATCTCCATTTCTTTGGTATCTCCTTCATCGCGTCAGGACGATTTACATTCCTTCGTACCAATACAAGAATATTTAATTCCACTTCACTATAATCAAGAATAATGTACCTTATGCGGTCTATTTTTTTATATGCCATTCACTTTAAATTTAAATTGATTCTCGTAAGACAATTTCATCGTTTCTATAGTGTTCACACACTTTATCCGGATATCTGCTTTACTCGCCTCATTTGTCCGATCCGATTCCACTTTAGCTAACCATGCGCTTTTCTCACCACTTTCCTTTTCTCACACATTTTAGTCTCAAACCCATTACGGTCTTTTAACTCAAGAGGTACTATGCAAAGGTAACAAGATATATTCTCCAAGGAATCAAAACTCTATAACAAGAACATAATCAAACCCTTTTCCTATTGGACATTCAACCTATAAACACTTGAGCCAAGAATCACTTCATTCTATACCTACAATTACTCAATTTCACTTTTCAAATATGCCGACTAGAATGTCTAACTTTGACTGCTCACTTTCTTGTTCTAATACCTTTTATCGGCACACTTATTTCTCCTTCGACTTTTGTTCACTATAGTTTTCCAATTCCATTTGTATATTCAAACTCATCATAAAACTTCCTCTTTACTTTCTCGCACTCTTAACCTTTCTTATCACGATTTTTACAACTTCATTTTTCCGTAACACTTCACAATTACCCCGATATGCTTGACATTAATTGAAAACCCTAATATCTCGTAATGGATCCGCTCATTAAAGCATTATCTGCTCACTAGTTAAGGTAGTAGGCGTAATTGTTTGTTCATTCTAGCATTGTCGTATCTTTCCTCAAATTAACCCAAAGGTATCCTTATAGAATCTACAGCCTCCAAGGCTTTCAATCGTGAGCATGACACCAGCATTCATTTATCACAAATCGATTCAATTTATTTCATACTGCTCAATATATTGTCGCAGCTCAATACTCATCGCCCACTTTTCCAAAGGTATGTTTATCATCGATCGATTCCTCAACAGCTTTACATCATAACCGGAGATCGATTCACTTCACATTGCAATAGAATCACCTCAAATTAAAATCTCACCATATGTAATTCTTTACATTTCATACATACAATGCGAGATAATCTCAGCAGATGAGCTATGACCCAATTTCACTTTTAATTTTGTCCACAAAAGTCTCATCAACCAATGATTATTCCTAATTGTGTTTCAATCCTTCTTCACTATCGCATAATCTCAATCAAGACACTCTTATGTCATCATTTAATGATCGTAACATTCCTTTCGCGAAGGTTCCTTGTGGCGCTACTTAAACACTTTCTTTCACACTTATTCAGTAAGCTTTACCACAGATTCTATCCGAAACCAATTTGTAACCCATACAATTCAGACTTCCTTAAAACTCCTTTCTGCTTATACTCATCCTTAACTACATGATCGATACGTAATTATTTTCGTTTCCTCTCATACAGGCACACTCAGTCCAATTATGTCCTACTATAACCCATTAAGAACTTCACACTTATAATCACTCTAAACATTTACCGCCCATTTCCTCTATGATTTCCATAGATCTGTAACATACATTTCATTAGTCACAATTAACATTACTGTCCAATAGATATCCCTAACAGTAAATCGATTTAAATACAATAACTCTTTTCATACACCACTATTGTGGTTGATTTCATTCTCACCATATCATTTAACTGTATGACTCATTCCCATATCCGTTACGTGCAGCTTGACCTTGTAAGGTCATATCAACTTGGCTTTATCAGCTTATGATCCTGTTTTTTTTTTTTTATTCTGTTTTCTACTACTTATCTTCTATTTTCCTCAAACAGTCTATGATCGGGTGTTCACAGTCCCCAATACCCGACAAAATCGTTGATACCACTCCATTTTATCCCTATCTATAGCCTATCCATTTACCATTTTGTGTCCATATACACCTAATTCAAGATTTCCGATACACCATCAAGAGAAATCATACATCTTTTTCCTTTACGATTTTATCATACGAATTTCTAACCTCAAGCACAATAATCACCTAACAATTTCAGTCTCAAACTTATGCGGTCTAGTTCATAACCATTTCCTAATTCATTTCGGTCTATCTCAGACACTTTTATCTCACTCTCAGGCATCGGACATCTTACTTTTTCGATTCTTTCGGTTCTCGATAGATCGTTACAAGACTCTATCGAGCTTCTTACCATCTCGCTATTATCCTCTCGCTTATAATATCTACTAATCTCTAACTCAATACCGTGAATCAAAATATGCCCGATTGATCATCTACATTTTACTCAATTCCAATATTTCCCTTTCATGTCATATCTGAATGTAATCGTAATTACCTAACTATCCCTGCTTTTAATTTCGCTTAGATCTACTATAACCAATATGCTTCCAGATCTCTAATGGACCTCTCCAAGTTCTCAACATCTTCTTTTTTTTTTTGTCACTATAACATTGTCAATTTAATTCAGAAATTTTAATCGCCCAGCCTAATACGTCATTCTATTATCACTTATAAGGGTTTCTAACCCAAAGACAATTTTCAATTTTCTTATCCATTTTTCCTTTATCCTTTCCTAATTGATTATCCCCTTTGGGATTTACACTCTAATCCAGTATCACTCTTCTCTCACTTAATCACTTGACACTTATGCACCCTTAGGCTTTATCCTCGTGTGACTCTGACTAGGGATCAGTTACCACGGTCTGCATGACGCGACCCAAATGCATGCAACCTATGTTCCAAATCGTGCCCAGATACATTACGCATTCACGGGCTCGATACCACCTAATAACACTCCATCTCGTAAGACCGAACCCGATATCGTTGGTGATATCCGAGTCCGTGTCCCACGAGAGTGGCGATTACATCATCGATTTAAAATTCAAGATACACTTTTTTTTTTTTGTAGCTATTAACTCCACGCTCACACGGCAAACATAGTAAGTAATTAAAATCCGTATTCAATATAAACCCGCTTTAGCTTATTACGGTCATCCACCATAATTACAATCACCAATGCAAGAAACATTAATACCACAATGGCTCAAGAAAATATAAAGCCTTATTATACAAAGTGATTGCGGAATACAATCTACTAAAACACTCATGCATAACTAACCGATCCCGACCTCTAACCTTTACTCGCTCACAAGAGACATACTCCGTGTCAACCGGTATTCTTCAGACCTGAAAAATAGATGCAAATTTTGGGTGAGTTTTATGAACTCAATGAGAAACCATCATCGATGGTTCACTAAATCACGATTACGCCCATGGCGACAAGATAAAGACATTAATCATCGACACCGATAAGCAATCAATAATCATATCCAAGAATAAAGAAACATTTACAGAATTCATGCCATTACAAAAGCAAGATATGTCACGTATCACTCATTTGTGCAATTGCAATGCATATGTGACTCTTCCAGCTTATTCAAGATTGTGCCCAAGTGCTCGATCGGTGTTCAGGTGGGACGCGCTGTGATTTCTCCCTCGGGCTCGTGGGTCTTGCCAAGACAAAGATGAGAGCTCAAGCTCTTATCAAGAAAATAGCAACTGGGGCACGCCCATTATCTCGATCATGCAATTATGCATGCGAAGACAAGATGCAAGAATGTACAATGTTTGGCTATAAAGCCCAAAGGTATCGTTGAATCCACGATATGGCTATAAAGCCCAAGATAGCAAGATGTTCAAAGATAATGGCTATAAAGCCCACTATCAATATCAAGATCATTTAGTACAAGAAAATCATATCATACAATCATCCACTTTTATACATGCCGTAAATCATACATTCACCTTTGCACGTAATTTACGTTAAGCATGTACACAACCGTAAATTTGAGAAACCAACTAGGTTACTCACCTATTACTTCCGAGCTAATGCCGAAAGCCTGTGACGCCGGTCAATCGACGCCCAATTGGGCCTCTATATGAATCGTAAAAGTACGAGTCACTAAATATGAAATTTGTGCTCATGTTGATGAGATATGCATGTTCATGAATTCCGGTCCTAATTCAATATTTTCCCATAATGAAATTCTATGAAAATTAGAAATCCATAAGCGCCGACGGCATGCAATTGGACCTCTATAGGTCCCAAATTAAATAAAACAGTGTTTACATATTCCGTCAATAGGCTACGCCAAATTCTGCCTAAAATTCTCGCTTTCATAATATGAAATTAAATATTCAACGAATCCGATGCCTCGAATCAGGTCAATCGGACGTCGGACGGAAAGAAATTGACAAAAGAACAATCGGATCAATTAATACCAAATAAAATTTTAAAATAATAATTTCCGTAAATGCGCCTCATGGGCGAGACGCCGCCGCGAGGCGATTTCATCTATCAAGGTCATGAGGGCGAGGCGCCGCCTCGCGACCTTCCTCCTTCAATCTCGCCTCGCGAGGAGAAACTTCGCGCGAGGCTGAATCACCTCGCTTGTCATGAGGGCGAGGCGTCGCCTCGCGATCGCGCGATATCTCGCCCATGAGGCGATATGTCGCCTCGCGAGACGGCGAGTCACCTCCGCCTTGCCCTTTTCCTTTTTTCAGATTTCAATCCTACTTTTCAACTACTCTAACTTTTAGCACACAAATCAGAAAATACCCACTATACCTCATTGGAAATCTTATGAAAAGCTCTACAATTCTCTAGAAGACCATAAAATCAATTCCAACCCTAAGGGTGTCAAATAACCCATCAAACCTTCTGCCTTCACAATTTCCCTCAACACAGGGCAGTACATTTACAATTTCATAACTCACTGATTCCTTAGTAATAAATTACCACAAAATATGGTCAACAAGTTCACAATGTCCTCTACAACTTTCATGAACAATCCAAAATCAAATTCTATTTCTAAACCAGTCCATTAATTCATTCAATGTCACTGTCCCTGAAATCCTTCAATATGGGCAGTAACCTTACAAGAAGCATAACTTCCAGTATATAAGTCAATAAAATCAGAACTTTATATCCTTGTAAAGATAACATCATAAACTTCATTTTTCATGAAGCACTCAACACCCAATTCAATCTCTAACAATTTCAAAACTGTTATGGAAGTTTCTGTTATCATCAGCCATTCATAACCTAATGTAGGATCAGTTTTTTGAAAATCATATCTCCCAATTCTGACTTCTAAAAATTACATACCAAATATCAATTTCAAGATAATCTCTTCCTCTACAACTTTTCAGAAGCTCACTCACACCAATTCAGTCCACATCAAATGTTAAAATTGCCTCCAATCAGTAAACTCACAAAATCACACTTAAGCTAGGTTTCATCCACAATGCTCAAAACCAGACATTAGTAATCAATTCATATCTCCCAATACACAATTCCAAAAATAGCAAGACCAGTAGCAATGGAAAGATAATCAAATATGCTACAACTTCCATGAAGACCATTCTCCCTAATTCCATTTCAATTAATTCATAAAAATCAACAAAACTCAGATGTCATGGTTGCGGTTACTGTTCATAGCCAATGGAACAGTAACTTTCCATGCAAAATTTCACCCTTCTATCATTGAAATTCAACAACACCTATTTCACACTAAATTAAAGCCAACATCCCAAAGTTTCATTGGCCACTAACCTTACCTCATTTGCATTTCTACACAATAAGTTATGAATAAAACAGTAACATCAATTATAATTCCAACTTTCCAGATTTAAGGTTAACCTTAGTTCAACCACTTCCAATGCCTTTTTCACATCATTAAACATCACAATAAATACAAATTAAATCTTACTCCAGTCACACAGATACTAGGTTAATACTGAAAATTTACAGCATTAAAATCCTCAATTCAGATACTCAATTAATTATCCATAATCAATTCAAAATCAAATCATATCATTACTTTCAATTCAGTCATCACTTAGCTTTATGCCCCTTATTTTAAATCATAATAATCAACACTTTAATGCCTACATGAACCTTATACATGCTTTAAATCCTTATATTAACTACCCCCATACTATCATGGCATTTAATTCCATATGCAACATCATTTAAAGATCAAACTTAAGTAAATACTTACCAACTTAAAACCTCCTTCAAACCTCAACAACCACTTCTAACTTCTAACTTCCACACCAAACCTTTCCTTCTCAAGCATGCACAAAACTCATCTTTAAGCTTTGATGGAATAAGAGATAGCTTGAAGATGTGGAGAAAGTAGAAAGAAGAATGCAAAAATCGATGGACTTTGTAAAGAAGAGTGAAGTTTCGGATGTTAATAACCAAAATCCTTCAAAACAATTTCTCCTTTCCTTTGAAACAACACATATCTGTAAAACATGGAGAGAAGCACTCATTGTTGCCTTTTTAAAACAATCCATTTCCTTTCCTTGTTTAATAACCATACACGTCCGAAAGCAAAGAAGAGAGGCATTAAATGATGCCCTTTTAAATGGCAACAAATGATTGGTTTATTTCTATAAGAAAATTCAAAGTATATTTATTTAATTCAGTCCAAAATTTTACTCCATTTCACTCCTTCACTCCAATGGCCCTACTTTCAGTCCCAAAATAATATACCCAATATTACAGTACCAGTGGGTAGCGATTTTTGCTACCGAAAATCGACCGATTCGCCAATTGGCAATTTATCCGGTCCGGAAATTTCCGGGAATTTTCCCCAAATTATTTTTCTGAGAATTATTGAAATTCCCTAAAATTGTAAAACATGTAACAGTGCACTCCAAATAATTTTTTAATCACAAAAATTACCTTTTCTACCCCAAAACATTTTAGGCCAGTTTCGGGCGATTTTGCCGGTCCGGGAATTTTCTCCGGAAAATTCCAGAAACTTTTCTGAAAATCCCTTAAAATCTAAAATGCTTAATAGCGCACTCAGAATAATTTTTCAAACCCATTTACCACGTTAATCCAAATAAAATTGCCTTAGGCCCAATTACCGGGAAGTATCATGGATGCATATACCAAAATTCCATGTACACAATTGATACTGTGTATCAATCCTATTATGCATGAACAATATGAATAAATCCCTATCAATTTCATCCTATGCCAATTTACTATTTTACCCTTCCAGTAGGGGGTGGGATGTTACAACAGTGACGGAAGTAAGGAGTTTTCTGGGTCTGGTAGGTTACTACAAGAGGTTTGTAGAAGGATTCTCCATAATAGCTGCTCTGATGACCAAGCTATTGAGGAAGAATCGAAGTTCATCTAGATCAAGAATGCCGAAGAGCTTTGAGGAGCTCAAGATAGTCGACAAGTGCTCCAAGATCGATTTTGCCTTCCGTGATGAGGGCTATACAAAGGTACAATGATGCCTCAAGGAAGGGTCTAAGTTGTGTATTGATGCAAGGAGACAGGGTGATAGCATATGCTTCAAGGCAATCAAGCAAAGATGAGTTGAATTACCCGACTCATGACTCTGAGTTAGCAAGAAGTGATCTTTGCCTCAAGATTTGGAGGCATTATCTTTACGGGTTCGCATAAGGATCTTTACAGATCATAAGAGCCTCAAGTACTCATCGAGCCGAAGGAATTGAATTTGAGGAAGAGAAGGTGGATTGAGTTACTCAAGGATTATGATTTGTTGATCGAGTACCATCCGTAAAGTTTAATGTAGTGGTCGATGCTTTGAGCAGAAGTCTTCTATTGCCCATGTTCGCATAGTTTATCTTCCTTTATTGAAGAGATGGCCAAGCTTAAGATAAGCTTGAAGGTGAGGAACCAAATTGCCTTATAGCTACTTTCGAGTAAGGCCTATACTCCGGAGAAGGTTAGGGAGTCAAAGCAAGATGCAGATTTGAGCAAGCTTAGGAGGAAATTCAGAATGGTAAGGTTTCAAGTCGTAGTGAGAGATGATGGACTCATGACATGTGGGGATGATTTTGTATTCCAGATAGCAAGGAGGTTAAGGATGAGATTTTGATGAGGCACACAACGCGCTTTACGCCATGCACCTGTGTAGCACCAGATGTACAGAGATTTGCGAGAGCATTTCGTGGAAGGGCACGAAGAGGGATGTACCGAGTATGTCAAGAAGTGTCTCATGTGTCGCCAGTTAAGGTGAACACCAGCGCCTTCAGCAAGTTAAGGCCATTGTCCATTCCCGAGTGGAAGTGGCAAAGAGTAACCATGGATTTTCGATGGGTTTGCCTAAGACTAGTAGGAAGCATGATGCCTTATGGGTTATAAGTGGATCGGTTGATTAAGTCAGCCCATTTTCCGCAATCAAGCATCGATTCGTTGCATGTGCTAGCTGTGAAGTACATTGATGAGGTAGTGAGATTGCATGGGATTCCAGATTCTATAGTGTCGACAGGATCCCTGTTCACTTCAAGATTTTGGGGAAGCTTGCAGGAAGCTTTAGGTACTAAGCTGCATTTTAGTACGAAATTTCACCCTCAGACGGATGGTCAATCTGAGAGGACCATTCGAATACTGGAGGGAATGCTCAGGGCATGTGCGATGGATTTCAAGGGAGCTTGGGATGAGCATTTACCATTGGTCGAATTTACTTATAATAACTCGTACCATTCGAGCATTCAGATGGCTCCATATGAGGCTTTATATGGAAGGAGGTGTAGAACTCCTATATGTTGGGATGAAAAAGGAGAGAGGAAACTGGTAGGACCAGAGTTGATTCAGATGACTGTGGATAAAGTCAATCTAGTTAAGCAGCGGCTTAAGGCAGCCCAGGATAGGGTGAAGAGTTACACTGATGCTCATCGGAAGGAGATGGAATATGAAGTCGGTGAGAAAGTGTTTCTCAAGACGTCTCCTTGGAAGGGAGTAATGAGATTTGGCAAGAAAGGCAAGTTGAGTCCAAGATATGTGGGTCCCATGAGATTCTTGAGAGGATCGGACCACTAGCTTACTGTGTTGGCGTTGCCAGAGTTGTCTCAGATCCATGATGTCTTTCATGTTTCTATGCTGAGGAGGTACAGATCGATCCTTCTCATGTCATTCAGGGTTTCAGAGGTTCAGTTGAGAGACGACTTGAGTTATGAGGAAATTCCAGTAGAGATTTTGGACACCAAGGAAAAGGTTCTCGTGAATAAGACAGCTTCAAATAGTTAAGGTTCGTGGAGGAACCATTCAAAGTGGAAGAAGCCACGTGGGAGCCTAGGGACGCCATGAAGGAGAAGTATTCAAGTCTTTTCGATGATTCAGGTAAATTTCGAGGACGAAATTTCTTTTAAGAGGGGGAGAAATGTTGGGCCCCAAATTTTTGTTTTCTTGAAGTTATTAAGTATGAATTTATTTGATTAATGATTTATGGCATAGTTTGATTTTATTGAAAGTATTAATGGAAAATTAGGATTTATTTGAGTATAGTATGGTGTAAGTGGAAATGAAAGAGTAAAAATGTTTAAGGACAAAATGGTCAAGGCACTTGAGTTAGGATATTTTAGGCTTAACTAAGAGGGCCATTTTGGTGCATGTGCTCTTTAGGGCTTAGGTGGAAGGGAAAAGAGTTAGAAAAGAGGAAAAGAAATAGAAAGAAGAAGAGAAGAACCGAAGAAGAGAGTCGGGAGAGAGGAGAAGAAGAAGAGAAAAAAAGAAAGCTTAGGTTTGAGGATTTTCGTCAGATTTCAAGCATTCTTAAGGTAAGTTATACTCTTCTACTCTTGTTTGGGTTGAATCAAACCCTAGATTTGCATGGATTGAGTAGAAATCGTTGGTTTAGGGTTTATGGTGAAACTTTGGTAGATTTGCATGGGTTGTGTGTTGTTGATGTTTTTGGTGTTAGAATGAGTTTAGAATGGAAGTATAGAGCTTGATTCAAGAGTTAGAAGTGTTGTAGTTGAGAAAGGGAAAGTTTTAAGGTAAAAAAATGGCGGAAATAGTGTTCGGGAGACGAAGCTCCCGTCTGCACGTCGCGACGTGCGTGAGGCCGCACGCCGAGGCGTGCAGAATGCCACACGTCGCGACGTGCCGAGCCGCACGCCGCGACGTGCTGAGGAAGGGCAGCACGCTGCGACGCAAGTGCAGCACGCACGCCATGACGTGCAGTGTGTATTCGTCATGACGAAAGCAAGCCTCGTCATGAGGCCAATTTTTCCAGCAGATGTATTTTTAGTGTTTTGATCATATCTTTTGCTACAGAAGTCCTTTTGAGGTGATTTTTAAGGCGTTGTAAACTAGAGACATAGATCTACAAGTTTTGTGAAGTGATAAAGTTATGAATCAGTTTCTAAGAATATGAAATTTTAGATGGAAGTTAAGAATGGAACTATTGTTTCAATATGAGTTATTGAATGGGATTTTGGTTCTTATTTTAAAAGATCAAGTGAGGCAAGAGGATTAAGAGGCTCAAGAGGAAACTCATTCCTAGGCAAGAACAAGCAAGGAAATCAGGTGGGTTCATATTTATAATAAAGTAAATAAGTCACTCATTGTTTAGTTCAAATCAAGAAAGAATTAATGCATTTGAATTGCATCATCCACGATTGCATTACATATTATTATGAATAATTATATTCTGCTATGTGATTTGCATTCATGATCATTACCAAAATTTTTACAAAGGGGTGTTCTCCTTTCACGAATACAAGTACATGAAATCATGTTTTACGAATATATGACAAGCAAGATTACAAGCAAGTGCCAGTTTGGCAAACAAGTTTACAAGAACATGAATCATGCATGTTTATGTGGGTTTATGGTGTCCCTCACGAATAGTCAAGTGCACATTGACTCACGAAAAGGCTTCTCGCTTTCGATCGTGGCATGTGGTTTTCATAAGGATTCCTCACGAAACTACGCTACACATCAACATTTCGATGGCATGTGTAGTACGTCACGAACAGTGGACAACCCAAACCATCATGTTATGTTATGTGTTATGATTTGTTATGTGTCATGCATCATGAATTGGTTAAAAATCAAGCATTTTCAATCTATGAATCATACATGCTCAATGACTATGATTTCAACGAGTATCACGACAATGAGTTAATTTGTGATTACTTTTGCTTATTGCTATATTATAAATATGTTCCCACGAGCTTTATAGCTCACCCCCTCTAATCTTCCCCGTTTAGGTGACGAGCAAGAGATCGAGTGAGTCACGAGTTTACAAAGACTCAGTTTCATTTTGTTATGTTTGTTTAGTTTCAATGTTATATTGTTTTGGAAGTCAAGACTTTGGTTTCATTTCAAGTATTATTGGTTCAAGAGTATTTTGTACTTTTGGCTCTTGAACTCAAAGTTGTAATTTGGTTTGAGGTATTCTTAAAGCTTTATGAAACTCGTCTTTTGGAGCACGAATTGGATATGTTTGTTTAAGTCACATGAAAGTAGGTTTCAAGTTTGTTTTCCAGTAGGCCCATAAATCTTCCGCGGGTCTTTTTCTTAATTATATAATTAGCATGTTTCATGCCACGCTCTTATGTCCAATGTTGGGCTCCGACAGCGGGGTCCAACAGGGTAAGTGGAATTAAAGTGTAAAGGTTATAAGAATGTTCAAGGGTGTTTTTGGTAAGACACTTAAGGTTAAAGGAATGTAAGCCTATAAGGAAGGGTAAAATAGACTTTATGGACTCATTACGGGTAGAAATGGAAGAAGCAATATTGTCTTTAAGAAGAAGAAAAACATGAATTGGGAGAGAAAAAGAGAAACTAAGCAAGAAAGAGAAGAGAATTTCAGTGGTTCAGAGAAAAGAAGAGAGTTGGGCTAGGGTTTCTTCATTTCTTAGCTTTTGAGAGAGATTTTGAAGTGATTCAAGAAGAGAAAAAGGTAGAGGAAGAGAAGAGCTTCCATTTGAGCCAAAGATCTTTTTATTTGGTGAAGAATCAAGGTAAGATCATTTTGAATCTTTTGGATTTTTGGAAGGATTTTAGTTCATGGACTTTAGAAAATGCATGGGTTTACGTATTCTAGCACCAATTTTAGTGATTATGCTTTGTGGTATTTTCAATTGAAAACCCTACTGAGTGGGATTTTTGTTAGTGTATAAGGGGATCAAGAAAGGCAAGAGGAGCGAGGGAAGAGGCATTTTGAGCAAGTCTTTAAACAAGGAAAACAAGGTGGGTTACATGTTTATAATAGAGTTATGAGCCACTAATGCTTTCCAAATCAAGAAAATAAAATGATTTCAATTATTTCATAGATGTTGCTTTTAATGCTTTCGAGTGATTTGAGAAATTGTTATATGTTTGATATATGAATTTTGTTAATGAATTTCGAAATGAAGAAGGAAATGCTTTGAAACATTTTATGTTATGCCTTGAAAAATGTCATGGCATTTTGTATAAATGAAAATAACATGAAAGCATTAGCATATGATGAGATGATTTGAGCATGAATATGTTCTTTTGTTTGGGCAAGAGAGGAATCCGTTTCTTCAGTCACGTGCACGTTGACCTATAGCCTTCTCCAGACTGCCCGCTTGAGGCCACAAGATACTGAGAATTTGGACTCGTTTTGTTCACTGTGTAACCTTCGATTTCTCTATTTCGTTCCATGAAACTCTCGACTCATTTGTTTGTGCATTTCATCTGTCAAGTTTGTTACATAATTTGTGTGTTCTGCAGTGATGGTTAAATGTATATGCTATGTTGGTGTGATGATATTTTAACTATAGGTTTGAGCTAAAATTGTGAATTTGACTGAGAATTTGAGAACAAAGAGTTTTATGAATTCATTATGATTTTTATAAGACAAATAAACATTTCAACGATTTTGCTTATTCTCCGTTATAAACTTGTTATCCACGAGCTTTGAAGCTCACCCCCTTTTCATCCTATCTTCAGGTGAAGAAAATAAGATCGAGTAACCAAGAGTCGAGGAATCGTACTACTTTTGCAATGTTTTTGTAAATTAAGTTAGTTTCTGTAAAAAGCAAGACCTTAAAAACATTTCAAGAATTATTGGGTTTGGCATTTTTTGTATTTTGGATTTTGATACTGATGATGTAATGTGGCTTGGAATGTCATTAAAGCTTTGTAAATTCTTATTATTGTTGTAAATGAAATATGAATTGTGTATGGATGATTTGAGTTGAAATTAGATATACGTGAAGAAGTGACCAACTTGAGTTGATGATTTTGGAACATCAATTGTTGACATATATATATATACATAAGTGAGATGTTATGGAAAAAAAAAAGGTATGAATTATGACTGGTCAGATGTAGTTGAATGTGATGAGTCAAATAAGTTGAGATTTTGAGAGTTTAATGAAGTTAATTTGGTAGTTGAATGGTTATGCTTAGGACATTCCAAGTTGCATAATGCAAATTTCAAGTCTTCCATAGTGATAAATTTCGTGTTCTGACTTCAGGAGAATAACTGTATTAATCTAGGCTAAATTAGACAAAGATGTCTTCTAAGACATTGTAGCTTATCTTTTTAGCTTTCCAGCAGTATATAGTATGAAATTTTTAGACATCGGAGTTAAAAGTTATGATCCTTATGAGTAGGGATGCTTAGGAGTGTAGACAAAATCTTCTTAGGTTGACCTTCTGAAACTTCTTCTTATGCACTGTAGACTGAAACTTCTTCTGGGTATTGTTCAACTGACATCTTTTGGTTCAATTTTTACCCTCTAGATGATAAAATCTATCTTCAAGGTCTTCATAAAAGTTGTAGATCTTGAAGACCTCTTTCTAACCATCTAATAATGACCTTGATCTGATATCTCTATAGAAATTTATGCGAATTGTTCCAAAATAGGTCTTAGACTGAAATTTTCCTTCTTATGCACTGTTCGTCTTACATCATCTGGTCCAATTCTAACCTTTTATATGAAAAAATCTTGCTTTGATGACTTCACAAAAGTTGTAGGTCTCGAAGTCCTCTTCAAAACTGTCCTAAGATGACTTTAATTTGACATCTATAGATTTAATATGATTGAGGACAAAATCTTGTTTGATTCTTTCGGCCATAACTGCATCATCCGACCTCCAAATGAGATGATTCTTATTCTTGAATAAACTAGAGACATAGAGCTACAAATGATCTGAAGTAATAGAATTATAATTCAGTCCCTAAGACTTTCAATTTCTGGATAGAAGTTGAGCATAATATTTGTTTCAGTATAAGAATAATTTGGAAATGGAGCCCGACACTTATGGTATTAGAGAATGAAGATGAACTGCGGATAACTACCGAGGGTTAATTGAAATAATCGTGCATGGTAATAAGCATAAGCACACGTTTTTATGACGTCAGAATGTTAGGCTCCAGAATCGGGGTCCAACATTAGTAGTAAAGGATGAGTTGGACGTAATAAAGGAAGGGAGAATATTGGAGTAGAACATCCTCACAAGTTAAAAATTTTGAAAAAACTACATGATAACTATGCTTTTTATGTAAAAATAAGTTAGTTTTGGATTTATCGATTACCTTAAATTCAACAGTCAAAATGCTACTGTTAGCAATTAAGTATATTAAGGTGTCATCATATTAAGACAAAAAGATTCCCAATATATTTTCTTATTGATAGAAGAGTAATAGGAACTCGCTAAAACAATTCACGATGTTTCATAATGTTAATGAGTTATTCTCCATAATAAAATATACAACTTCACACATTTAACTAATAGATAAAGAGCAAGATTGAGTAGTTCAGTAGCTACTTCATTCATTATTGATACACATTATCATATATTTGCAAGTAAGGAATTCACCAAGGCAAAAAAAGGCTAGGATTTCTTACAATAACATAGAGTTGAATAAATGTTTGGAAGTAGATATGGTGATGTGATGAGCATTTTAATATGTTATCATGGTAAAAATCATATAGATGTTAATATCTTATTATGTAAGCAATTGCAGAAGACTTCTTAATAATTTTCCAATATTTATTGTTGAATCTAAATCTACTTTTAGTACTGATGATTGACTAACGAGTCCTCATTGTAATTGACTTCATCTTAAGATTGTAGAAACCCTAATGTGTGTTTAGGGTTAGTTAGGTGCTAAAAGTGTTTAAGGTAAACTCCATACTTTATGGTATGTTAGTGTCTCTACCTTCATCAATTTTAACAACTTATCATATTATCTTATATTTTCGTTTTATATTGTGATAGGTACACAAACTATACATCTAACTAAAAGTTTTACAAAACATATCTAATGATGAAGGTATATTTATTTATTAATTTTCATGCATTTATTTAACAAAATTGTTGCATAATTGAGTATAATTTACATAAATTTTCTATATATAAATGAAGTGGACAAATTATTAGCGATCTCGAATATAACAATTAACCAGCCCATTTTCTTCTATTGTTAGTTTATTTTCTTTAATCTTTATTTTTTATATAAATATTTTTTGTAAATGAAGATGTAAATCTTTACTTGTATAGTTTTATGCAGTTCAACAAAGAATCTCCATGTTGTTGCCTTTGCACTATATAAGTATACCTTCTTTTCGCTTAAATCTTTTTCTACTCATGCATTGCATGCATTCTCTAGTTGTTATTATTGTAAATAGCTAACTTATATTGTACCTTATTGCTGTGGTGAAAGTTTCCAATTGCTTCACTTATCATAAAAGAAGGGATTTAAAGAAGAAGTTCCCAAAGACTAACAATATGTAGCTTGATAGAAATATAGATTTTAATGGCTTGTGAACTTTTCTTTCAAGAAATTTGAATTCCTATTTCTTTTCTTCAATAAATAAATTTGTTTTGGAATTGATCTTGGGATTATTATTTTATAAATTCCAATGCACTAAGTTGATTCTAGATGACATGGATCAAGTTATGAACCTTTTTAGTTTTGCCCAAAATAAATTGATTGAGATTATGAAATTGAGTATTTTTGATAACTATACAATTGGATACTATTTATAGTTCTCTTACGCATGATATGGAGGTATTACTATTTATAGGATGAGACCAGTTTGATGCCTATTGTGCATAAAGAAGGAAACTTTGAGAACACATTCATGGTGATGATGACCATTCAATTATTTAATTTCTGTTTACGCACGTGGAATTACAATATTGAAAATTTTAATTTAAAAATTAAAATATTTTTAATTTATGAGTTTAGTTTGATTCAATCAAACTTTGTGTTTAACAAAACTATTCGAATTTAAGCTACGAACTTTGGATTTGATTAAGCTTTAAATTGGGTTTGAATTACCAATAAAAATTTTAAATCTAAGTTCAGACCATAAACGACTCAACTCGACCTAGCTCATCGCTAATATAAAAATAAGAGAACAATAGTAATTATTGAGATACATTTTGACATTAAGGTGACAATTTCCATATTTTTAAATACATTATGCTACTTTAAACATATCGTTTTATTTTTTATGAGGGCAGGTAACATATGCAATATATGGTAGACTAGTTGATGGCATATTTGTTGGACCCCGATCTTTGAGTGGAATTTAGAAATATTAAATGAACTTGAATGAGTGTGTTAGTATATGTATTGTGTTAAAGATGTATTTATGCTTAAAAGAAATTGATGAGAAATATGTGATTGGTTTTGATGACTTTGAAATTTGAGTAGAGTTGTATGAGTTATGAAAGTTAAAGTGAATGAGTTGATTGAAATGGAGTTGAAAAACATGAAATAAATAGTGAAAGTGTGAGAATTTGAAGAATTAAGAAAGTTGACTTTTTGGGGATAGAGAGTTGACTTTTGATTTAGGCAGAATTTGAGAAAATGATCTTCATAAAACTTGTAGCTTATGTTGCAAGCTTTCTGTCTCCATAAAGTATGATATGTTTTGATATCGGAATTGAAAGTTATGATTTTCCGAAGTTAAGGTTATTTTACTTTGTCTTTGAAAATGCTCTTAAGTATAGGATTGTGTATGTTGTACTTTGAGGTGAATTCTGGATTGATATGTTTTGAATTGAGTTAAGTGGTCTTCAGAAAAGTCATAGAAATTTTTTCTAGCTTTTCAATGAGGAATCATATGTTAATTTTGGATGTGAGAATTGGAAGATATGAATTTATGAAGTTTGGATGTGGTATAGGATGACACACTATTCTGGCAGAAACTTTTACTGAAGAATTGACTAAAGAATTGACTTACTTAGAGTTTGAAATTGCTTTCAAGTTCTCATGAAAGTTTTAGATTTTGTTTTGATCTTTCCATTAATGTGAAGTATGCAATTTTTGGACCAGGAAATATGAAGTTATGATTTTTTTTCAAGTTTCTGTTACTGTTTTAGCATGATTATTAGAGGGCAGAACTTTTGATTAGAAATTTGACTTCCTTATAGGCCAAATTGATTTTTCTGTCCTTCATGAAAGTTGTAGGTGGCTTTCTGATCTTTGTATTTATATAAAATATGACATGTTTGGACTTTGGAGTTGAAAGATAGAAATTTTCAAAGTTGAGTCTTTGTTTAGGGATTGATTATTTGGACAGAATGTTTGATTGGATTTTTGACCCCTTTAGAGATAGAATTGATTTTCGAGTTCTTCATATAAGTTGTAGAGCTTCCTTTGAGCTTTCTATTGATACTAAATTTGTCAAATTTGGAGTTCTGGACCAAGAGTTATGAATTTTGAAAATTTCGGTTATATATATATATATATATATATCTCTATATACATGAAAAATCCTTTTGTTTTTGCTATTCTCCTCCCCTAATCCGACCCTTGTTCAATCTTTTGTTTAAAACTTTTCTGTCCGACATCCGATTGATTTAGTTTTTGAAGCGTTGGATTCCTAAGACAATTATCTTCATCAGAATGGGAAATTTATAATTTTTGAGATTTAATTGAAAGAGATTGATTTAATCAAAGTGAGTTAGATATTTTTTTTAACATGGTTCAGTTTTTTGAGAAATTCTTGATCTGTGGAGATCCAATTGAGTTGGTTGTTGTGGAAAATTAAAATAGATACATGGGGATACAAGTCTTATAAAGGAATTTAATTTCAATTTAGCCTCTAAGACTTCCAATTTCTGAATGGAAGTCGGGTTTAGTGTGCAGTCTTGGATTAGAAAAATCTGAAAGTATTTTGGCCATAACTTTTGCTCTAGTAATCCAAATGAAGTGATTCTTGATTTGGATTAAACTAGAAAGATAAGGATACAATTTGTCTGAAGGAAGTGAATTTTAATTCAGTCTCTAATAATGTCAATTTTCGGATGGATTTAAAGTGCTGGAAAATGTTTTAGCATAATGATAGTCCGAAATCTTTGGACTATAACTTTTGGAGTAGTGCACAAAATTAAATGATTTTGGTGGTGTTATGAAATTAATACAATGAGGAACATTTCTCTAGAAGGAAGTTTTGGCAAATTCCTTCAATTTGATGGTGAGAAAAATGTCCTAAAGTAAGCATGAATTGAAATAAAGTTCAGGGGTAATTTTGGAAGATCACTTAAAGAGTTAAAGCTTTAGGCTTATATGGAAGGGTAATATGGTCATTTAGCATTCATTAAAGACAAGAGATAATGTGGCTGTCATTTTTATGAGTAGAAGCACGACTTTGGACTAAAGAAAAAAAGAAAGAACAAGATAAAGAAGACAGAAGAGAGGGTGCTTCGGTGGTGAAGGGAGGAAGAAGAACGAAATAGCTAGGGTTTCGATTTTTATGGCTTCAAGCATGATTTTTTTTCGCAGATTCAAGGGAAAAAAGAAGGAAGATGATGAAAGTTTCCTTCCAAGCCAAGAAAAATCTGAAATTGGAGAAGATGAAGGTAAGAGATGCATTTTGATCTTTGAGTTTTTCATGAATTTTTAGGTTAGATAGCTTGGAAATGGTATAGGTTTGTGTTTTCCAAGTTCAATTTTGGTGATTGCTTAGTATTATTGGTTCATTTTTGGATGATTAATTAATTAGGGTTTATGTTATTAAATTAGGGAAAATTAAGGAAAGGCTTTGCAGAATTGATGCTTGGGACAAGTTTCAAGCATGGAATTGAGGTGGGTAATATAATTATATTTTGAATTATAAGCTAATTATGTGATTTTGAAAAATCAAGAAGCAAATGTTTTCAAATTATTGTTTATGTTAACGTTTGAAAATTATGATTTTGAATAATTAATTCAATGCTTTTGGAATGATTTTAAGAAATTGAAATAATTATGGAATTCATTATTATTCAAATGTTTTGAATAATTTGAGAAATTAATGATTTCATTGCTTAAATGAATGGGAATTTATTTGATTTAGGATTTTGATAAATTGCAAAATTGTTGCATTCTTTGTGATTGATTGATTGAAAAATGGTTATGTAAATTATGATTTTAAGAAATTGCTATGATTTGTGCATTCTTTGTGTTTGGATGAATTAAGATTTTGATATGTGAAATATGTGTCACATTATGCTTGATTATGACATGACATGAAAATTTGAGATTTAGAAATGTGCCTTCGGGCAATCTGATTTTCAAGCATGAAAATGTATTATGTGGGTTTGGTTAGGTCACATAAGTTAGAGTCAAGTGCACTTGTCTCATTTTCATAGGCTTCACCCGCCTGCCCGCTAGTGGCACTAAAACTCCGATTTCGGATTCCCATAAGTTCACGGCTACAATAGACCGCTATGCGGGAAAGTGTAGTACGTTCTGTTCACGACTGCACAAAATCGCTATGTGGAAATGTGCAGTACGTTCCATTTTGGACCGACCCAAACCGTTTTGATATGTTATGTGTTTTGATTTGTGTTTATATGTGATACATTCATGTTTCGATTTTATTTATAAATTGTGAAAAGTTTTAGAATTTCGATGAATAAGCAAGTGAGGTTTTCAACCGTGAAAGTTTTGAAAACTGATTATGAATGTTTTGAATGATTTGAAAAGTTCGAAAAACAAGCTTTCGATAAATTTCCTACTGCGAGTTTTTTTTTATTAAATGCAAAAGTTTAGAAAATGATTTTTGCTTTTGTTTCAATTTATAAACATGTTATCCACGAGCAATAAGCTCACCCCCCTTCATTCCCATCCACAGGTGATGAGAAGAAGATCAGGTGAAAGAAAATGAGGGTTTCCGTTTGTATGTGTTCATATTGTATTATTGTTAAATTAGATTGTTGCTGAAAAATTTAAAATTGTTGTGTATTGTGTACTTTGGATTGTGGTTATTGGTATTGTATATGGCTTGAAATGCCATAAAGGTTTTGTAAGCATTAAATTCATGATGGTAATGAGTTATGGAATTATACATGAATATGAATTATGAATTTATGTAAGGATTTGAGTTATAAATTGGTGTATGATTATGGAATATGAATTGTGATTGTATATGAATATTATTGGATTGTGTTTGGATTGATTTATGAATTGGTACAGTAATTTGAGATATGAATGTGACTTGAAATGTGAATTGGATATGGATAATGGGAATTGAATATGAATGTGTTTTGGATTCCAGACGGGAGGTTTTTGATTGAGAATTATAGAAGTGAGTTTAAAACTAATTGCAAGTTTTGGGATTTTTAAATACAGTCGTTATGCTGCCCAATTTTTTTTATGGCAAAGAAAGAATAAGAATAAGAATAAGACTTTGGTTAAAAGATGAAATTTTGGGATGTGTATGAATGTATAAGAAGATTTTTTTATGAATTGAGATTTGCATGAGGATGAATTTCGAAAAGGGAAATTGTATTGATTTGTTTTGATTTGAATGCGATTGAATAAATATGAAAGAAATGAGAAAGAAAGTATATATATATATATATATATATATATATATATATATATATATATATATATATATATATATATCGGTTTTGATTGAATTAGACTGATTGTCGTATGGTTTCCAATGCAATAGTTTTATAAGATACACATTTTCGAACGTCGGATCCGCATTCGATTTGGTCGATTTGTTTCCGCTTTATGAATTGATTGAACCGTTTGTTTGCTTTGATTTGATTCGTATTCGTTTCACATTTTGTTTCCGCTTTTTGATCCGATTTGATTTCACTTTGTATGCCTTTCACTTCTGTTTTCGATTTGTGATTTGCTTTCGATTCGTTCGCCTGATGTTCCGTTCTTTCGAATTCAATTTCGTTCGTTTTCGTTTTCCGCCACTTCGTTTTCGTTTTTGTTTTCCGTTTTCTAGTTGGGGTCCAGTGTCCAAGATCGGGTCCTAACAATATCAATGCCTCATTACTTGCCTCTTATTTTTTGTAGGAACAAGGGACGGTAGTTTAAGTAGTGTTATTTTGAAATATAATACACAGTTTTATGTTGTTGACTTGTAATATTTGCCTTTTTCATTTGTATTTTCTTAATGAAAGTATTAAAGACTTTACATGTGAATTTGATGATAGATAGGATGATTTGGAAGTTTATTTTATATATGGAATATGTTTTTATCTACTTAGCCACTGCTTGATGTGTCATACCAAATAATTTTGAACTAAGATATCTGCCTGAGCATGTGCCTTGGACATTAAATGATCATAACAATGAGGATCCATGTGTTGGAAATTAGTTTGTGATATAAGTAGTTGAAGTCAAACTTGGAAATGAAAGGTTGTTTCCTTTCTAAAAGTTGTAAACTTGTAGTAAACAGACATGATTGTTCTAAAGGGTTGCTTCGTTTTCAAAAGTTATAACTTGTCTTGAATAGACATGACTGTTTTGAAAGGTTGCTTCCTTTCCAAGAGTTGTGACTTATCGTAAACAAACATGACTGTTCTGAAAACTCTACATATATATATGAGTTTTAGTCAAGATTAAAAAGTTTTTTGAACAATTATATTAACATAATCTCTGCATTCATAATTTCTTAAGAACATTCATACTCTCGCAACTTGAATGTTCTTATATTCTTTGTATCCTAAAAGTAATTTGTCTTTAACCCAGTTTGCAAGTATAGTGGGGGCAAATAACAATTTAAGGAAAGTGTCCAACACACATAGAAACACTTTAAACTTTGTGTTTTGATCTCTAGTTCTCTCAATTCTCTGATATCATTTGGAAATCACAAGATACGGTGTGAAAGTTTTGAAAATCATATGGTATTTTATGGCCAACACTTTTGTTGGGAAATTAAAATCATAAGGGACTATTTATCAGCGGTGTAAACCACATGAGGAGTTTATCCCTTAAATGATTCCACTTGCAAAAGCTTAAGAACTCCTCCATCTCTTTATAGTAAGTGTGGTATAATGGTATAATATTGGTGGCCTGGATTAAGAAAATAACAGAAAATCAACAGGTTTGGAAATCACACAAATAGGCGTATTATGGCTATTGTGCACCAAAAGGGGTTCTTTTTAAGCTTAAATCACAAGAAGGTATTTGTTTGAAATGAAAACCACAAGGTGCTATTGTTTGTTTATGCCATTGCAGCCAATTAATTGGATGTAGATTAGTATATGACATTATATTTAATTAATGAAAAGGCGTTATTTATTTTTGTTTATTAATTTCATTAATATTTTATGTTTTAATATTAAAGATAAAATCCTTGGAATAATCACTATGTAATTGAAATTATGATGAGATCATAATTATGAGATTCAATTTATACTTCTGTGTTATTCCTAAATATTCCTAGTTGAAGTTTCATCAAGACTGGATATTGTTGAAATGGTAAAACTAGCATACATTATGTTTCTTTCTTATGAAGAAAGTAATTGATCTCATAAATTAAAGTATAGAGATACTTAAACTAATGTGTGGGTGATTGTTGGAGAATAAGTCATTGAGATGACCCGATTATGAGAATTATGAATGGAATATTACTTATATGTTAATAGATTATTTCATAATGATGGTTGTATAATTAATCATCAGACTTGAGATTACCAAGGTATCTTGTGTGGAAATTACTGTGTTTTGATGATAATTATGAATCGTCTTAGGATACTTCAGTCAATAGTAATTGGATACAATATGAACCATATGTAGATAGTTGAGTATGTCAATATAGTATTTGTCATTTTAAAGTAATTAGAGAGAATATTTTGTTGTTCTTGAGTTATTAATGATTTATAGAATTCTCTAGCTAGAGTGAATTGATATTTGAAAAGAAGTTTTTCAAATTTCAATTATAAATCAATTACTAATTAGCAAGAACGAATATAATTGGATGATAAGAGTAGACACTGTATCATACTCTATCCAATTAGAATATTGAATGACGAAGGGATTAAATTATAAATTATAACCATGCATAAATAGGTTAAGTCAATCGCTTTGACATTCCTGATATTTGGGTAATCATGACATGTTGTTGGACGTCAATCATGATTTATGATTATGAATTATTTAATTGGAGAATTAAATATAAATTAAAAGGAGTTTTAATTTATCTAATTCTACTATAATTAGAATTATAATTTATAATCATTGTCAATTTATTAGAAATCTAATGGGTCATACATTAAAGAACAATTTGTGAAAGAAAAATCAATTTAATTAAGTTAGACTTAATTATAAAGTTTGAGAAAGTTTGGGAATCAAATATGAGATATTTGGTTTTATTAAAATTAAATTAATTAGAATTAGAATTTGATTTTAATTATAATTAAAGAGATTTAATTTTAATAAAAGACTGTCATGATTTTTCTATTTAAAGGGAAGAACTTTTTAGAAGCTAGCAATTTTTATCTTCTTCCTCTCAAAATATTTTGGGAATTGCTCTGTGGATACCATCAGAGGTTGGACAAGTGGATAGCTTGTGATTGATCAATCATAAAAAAGATTCAAAGATTTTTCTTCTGAAAGTGAACAAGGTACAATTTTTAATTCATTTTGTTTTATTCAAGTTTAATCAATTATTAGAATCCGCTCAGAATCCGTAATTTTTTTTTTCCACTGCGCCCGTGATTCGATCAGGGTTAGATCCAACAGCTATTTGTCCTTTAATTGTTAGGTTAACTTCAGGTTACAAAAGCTCAAGAACTCCTACAACAAGTATGAGATACTACATATGCATTCACAATAATAAAAAAAGAGATAAATCTCATACTCATTGAAGGACATGATACATAATGTTCACAAATATGAAATCATTTTGATACAATCACATGATAAGTCTTATAAAGAACATTATAAATACCATAAACGAACATTATACCTACACAGAACTTAATGTCAAATTCTAAATTCATCCACATACAACCCACTATATATACAATCCTCAACACTCATAAAAGTCAATTCATTATCATCAATCTCCATGCCCAAATGTCTTTATTGTCGGTTTTTTTTTAACTTTGTATTCTTATTGATAAGTTCTTTAAGTAAATTTCTTGTCTTACTAGATAAAGTACTCACATCTTTTTTGGGTCTGCAAAAATATAACTGGACATGTCAAAATACTCACCATTTCAAGATGTGGAAAGGAACTAAGAGACAAAAAAATTCATATGAAAACAAAAAAAACTAATTGACATATTATTTTGACTTGTAAGTGCCAAAATAGCATTAAAAAGGGAATGAACACAAGTTTATAGAATCATGTTCACATAACTTCATATTCACGCCAAAATAGACTTAATCCTCATAATCATGTTTACAGTTTTTCATACTAGGTAGGTGGGTTTCTACTTTCTAGCTGAGAAAACAAAAAGGGATCGTTTGGTTTTATAATTAATCGTGGAAAATAAGGTACAGTAAAAAGGTAACCAAAAATGTCATGTATGTAGTATTAGATAACACTAGTTCACACAAGGACTATTTTTAAACTTTTCATAGATAATCTTTAAATTTAATAAAATAACAAAAATAGGTGTTTTGTTTTTCTTAAGAATTACATTTTACCTAAAACATTTTATTATTATGTATTTCTTTTAACATAGAAAACATTTAATTATTTTGTATTTTATTATTTATTAAATCAAAAGATTTGTAAAACATATTTATCATTTGATGCCACTTCAATTAGTAATTTTACTAAAAGTAAACATGAGATAACAAATTCAGTTTTTCACTAAAATTTTGAATAGTTGACTCAAATTTAAATTGATTACGTTTCGCCCTTTTTCAAAAAAAGATAATCAAACAATTTCTAATCATGGTCTTTGCACGTCGGATCATCCAGATAATATACAAAAATCAACTAGCTTTCTTGTTTCCTTATCAATTTAAAATGAAAAAGAAATGTAAATAAGAGGAAATAAAACTCTCCATTCATTCCATTCATGGTTTATTTTTGGTAATAAGTTATCCCTCTTATAAAAACCAGATAGCGATAGCGATGTAGAAGGCGACAGAGATGGCGATAGGCGTGCGAGAGCTTGAGCGTGAGAGACAGGTGTAACTTTGTTATCTGGAGCTGGAGAAACAAGGAGTTTCCAATTTCAGGTGGGCGTTTATTGGCTTCTTCATAGGTAAGCGACCAACCTTCCCAATAGTTCAACGTGCTTTGAATAAATCCTGGACTGAGTTTGGGTTGAAAGAAATTTTGATTACAAGTTCCAATAACTTTCTGTTTAAGTTTGAATATGAAGTAGGAGTAATGTCGGTTATGGGAAAGGGACCTTGGCATATCCAAGGTAAACCCTTATTTCTAAAGAAATGGAGTTTGAATGGAGGAGAACAGGAGGTTGTACGAAAAGCTCTAGTGTGGGCAAAAAATTTTAATATTCCTATTGAGTACTGGACTACCGAAGGACTGGGTCGTATTGCGAGTGCAGTTGGGCACCCACTCGTAATGGATCCCCCAACTGCTCGGATGGCATGGATAGTGTATGTTAGGATGTGTGTTGAAATGGACCTTAAAACCATTGGCCTACGTCATTTCAACTAGCAACGTCTATTTGGGGAATTGGGCAAAGGAAAAGAGGCACAAACAATTAACCAAGAACGGCAAGGCGTGGAGTTAACATCTACAAGCCAACCCTCCCACGACAAGGAGGCATCTGACTCCCATTGCAAAGGCTTAGGCCCATTGTTGATGGAACATATAGTTGGAATGAATTAGTTGATGGAACAGTTCTCCAATACTGCTAGCAGTCCAAATACACATGGTAAGGCAAAGCTAGACCAAGAAGCTCCAGCAGGAAACCTTAAGGATCCACAGGTCAATGTCATAAGTCACGTAGGTACAAACTCTTTCTCTCTTATATCTGAATTGATTCCGCAGTCTTGTAATTATAGGGGGTTGAGGGGGATTTTACTTTGAAAAAAGGTCAAAAACCTAAGAAAAAGCAAAAGTAGGTGTTGGTTTAGGTTGGAATAAATGGATTTAGTTTTGGAATATTAAGGGGCTTAATAACCTTAAAAACAATTAGTTGTTCATGCTTGGCTTAGGAGATTGTTAGTGCATTTTGTGTGCTTACTAGAATCGAGGATTAGGTCCCCTTCCTCTTTGAATAATGCATGCTCCTCATTGCTCCCTAAGTGGCCTTTTTATAGCAATATAGACAGTGCCTTTAATGCCAAAATAGTGCTAGCTTGGGATCCAAATAATTACCTTTGTCAAATCCTGAGATCTACTGATCAGTTAGTGCATGATGAGTTGTCTCCTAGGAACAATTCCCTTCCTTTCCTAGTAACTTGTGTCTATGGGTCCAATAACCTAAACCACAGGAAGAACCTCTTGAATGACTTGTCAACTCTTAGTCCTTCCATCTCCTCCATGCCTTGGATAATTGCAGATGACTTAATGCCATCCTCTACCCACACGAGGCAAAACCTATTAGTCACTCAGCTCTCCAAAGTATGAGTGACTTTAGACATTGTGTTGATGGTAATGCTCTGTATGACCTCAGCTCAAGTGGTCCTTGTTTCACTTGGCACAACAAACAAAGTGGGGATAATTTTGTGGCTAGGAAGCTAGATAGGACCCTCATTAATTCTACTTGGAGCTCTAATTTTCCTAGAGCTTATAGTGTCATTCATTATCTGAACGTTTCAGATCACTCCCCAATAGAGGTCAAGTTTGGTAACCCCATTCAGAGAAGAGTATCGTCTTTTAGATTCTTTAACTTCATTTCCTCTCAGCCTAATTTTCTTCAACTAGTGGAGGAAGCTTGATCATTATTCAAGTAGTAGTCGGAAATCCCTTCCTCCTTCAAAGGACTTTGTGGATCTTCTTTTTCCTCAAGCCTTGTTTGAAAGCCTTTGTAACTCCCTTATCACTGATGTTTCAGTTCAAAAGATTAGAGAGATTTTTAACTCTTTCAATCCAAATAAGGCTCCTGGCCGGGATGGTTTTGATGGTTTTTTCTTTCAATAAACTTGACACATTGTTAGGGAGGACATTACTAAGGCTATCAAACATTTTTTTTTAGCATAGAAAACTTCTTAAAGAGCTCAACTCTACCTTTATTACTCTTATCCCTAAAAGAGCTCAACCTTCCATAGTGGTAGATTATAGGCCTATCTCTTGTTGTAACATGCTGTACAAAGTGATTGCTAAGATCATCGCAAATAGGCTTAAAGAATTTCTTCCTCACATTATTAGTCCTAACCAAAGTGCATTCATTAAGGATAGGATAATTGGTGATAACATCTTGCTAGCCCAAGATATTTTCAAAAACTACCACATTTCTAATGGTCAAAAGAGAAGTGCCTTTAAAATCGACCTCCAAAAAGCCTATGACTCCATCCATTGGGATTTCCTCATCAAGTCCTTAGAAGCTATAGGCCTTCCTCCTAGGTTCATAGCTTGGATCCAAGAGTGCATTTCTTCCCCTTTGTATGCCATTTTGATCCATGAATCACCTTCCAAATTCTTTAAGGGAAAATTTGGGCTTAGACAAGAAGACCCTTTATCCCCTTTCCTCTTCATTATTTGTATGGAATTTTTTTCTAAGAGCTTGAATGATTGCATAGTTAGAAATCCTTCCTTCAAATGCCACTGGAGATGCAAAGCTCTTAAACTCACCCATCTCCTGTTTGCAGATGACCTACTATTGTTCTGTCATACTGACATTAGTTCTACTCAAGTATTGCCCAATTGCCTAAACTCTTTCTCTCAACTGTCAGGATTAGATATGAATATGTCCAAAAGTCAGTTTTTCCTTTCTTATGACATGGATCACTTGGCAAATCAGATGGAACAACTATCTGGCCTTAGGAAAGGTTCCCTACCCATAAAATATCTAGGTGTTCCCCTCATTACAGGTAGGTTATCGAAGAGAGAGCGTTTACCCTTATTGGACAAGATTGATGTGAGAGTCAATAAATGGACCCATAAAAGCCTTTCTTATGCGGGTAGACTTTAACTAGTGAGTTCTGTTCTTTCTTCTTTCTAGGTTTATTGGGCCTCTCACTTTTTTCTCCCATCTTTTTTCCTCAAGGAACTAGAAGCTAAGCTAAGGAATTTTCTATGGGTTAGGAGGGTGGATATGGAACCTTGTTTTGTTAGGGAAGAGGATTTGGTTTCTGTTCTATGATAGAGAGGCCATGTGGGTTAGATGGGTGCATATGGTTATTTTGAGACAGAAAATTTTTTGGAGTGCACAACCTACTGATAATAGTTCCTAGAGTTGGAGGAAAATCTTAAGTGTAAAGGACAAATTAGGGAATCAATTCAGATTTAGGATAGGTAATGGGCAGTCCACTCTCTTATGGCAGGATCCTTAGCATCCAAAGGGAATCTTAAGGAGCTTCTTATCTCCTAGAGAGATAAATAGGTCAGGCTTACCTATGACAGCTAAGGTTTCTGATAAAATCAATAATAATGTGTGGAGGTGGCTGGATTTTCCTATAGAGCTTATTGCTCATTTTGAACACATTCAATATCAACCGACTAGTTCTCCGGATTATTTGGAATGACTCCTTAGCTCTTCAAAGACTTACACCAATGGTTCAGCTTGCAAACTCCCTCAACCCAACAAGTACCTTGGTATAACTTGGTTTGGTTAAAAAATAATAGCCCAAGGTGTTCATTCATTCTTTGGTTAGCTGTCCTCCAAAAACTCCAAACAAGGGATAAACTTCACTTTTTATATGCTCCCAACCACTGTTCCCTGTGTATGTCAGACATGGAATCCAATGAACATTTGTTTTTTAACTGTCCTTTCTCTAATTCTGTATGGAAACATTGCCTCACCCACTTCCAAATCACCATCCCTAGCTCTTCAAGCCTTCCTTCTATACTCACTTGGTTCCACCGAACACCTCCGTAGTATCTCATCTTCCCTATACTTCTATCCACAACGGTTTACGACATTTGGACCGAAAAGAATTTAAGAACATTCAACGATGTAGCCATGGAGATAGAGAGCTTACAAGCCAGGATAATCTTCTAAGTTCTGTAGCATCTCAACCTATACACATAGAGAGGTAATTCGATCTATTTTGCACTAACTTTGTGTTGCAAATTATTGTTCAGCTAGGGGACCTCACTTCCCCACGGATTATACCTCTTGGATGGCCACATATTCAAGGCCATAGAAGGTGTTCTAAATGCAATTCGAATTCTATGGAGCTTTGATAGGCAATGGTTTATGCACAACAAATCACTACCTATGGAAGCTCCTGTTGGAAATAATTGAGACTATGAATACAGATTAGCAGGTTTTTGATGATGTCTTGATCATCTATTTGATTGGACTGTGGTTTAGCTCTTCTATTTCTAAGCATATCGTGACATGGTGCGGTATTTGATGATGTAATGTTGATCGGTGTATAACTAGGCATTTGCCGCAATTGGTTAGCTTGATCTTGTTACTTTTACTCAGATTGTGCTTCTATTCTGGCAAGATACTGGTTACTTCTAACATGTAGGACTTAGTAGGGGCAATTGATGATAGGGCAATTAGTTGCATGCAAACATGTTTTTTTGCGTGTTAAGAGATTACCTATAGTATCTCTTGCTTGTACATAACTTTTTATTCTTTATAAAGTTCTTATTTACCCCAAAAAAAAAAAGCTCTCCATTCGATGTTAAGTTCTCAAGAAATGGAAACACTTGAAGGCGAATCAGGTAAGGAGTTCGCGAACAAATGAAAGGACTTAAATCTCTCCTCTCTGTGCTTTTACCCACATTGACGGAAACTTCACTTGAGTTCATGGTAACTCTTAATTGTTGTGGAGTGGAGTTGACCGGACGTGCATCTTACTTTATCTGAATATACCTTCCAGGGTAGAAGATTAGATGTACATATTCATTTTGTTGTAAAGATATATATTCAGGCTGCTGTCTCAGTAGTGATGACAACTTTATTGTCTACCAATTTCCATGTGCTTTTGTTGACACAAAGGGATAAGATACGCTATAGCCTTCTAGGTGGATCAAATCCTTTGGTGACCCAGTATTTTTTCATAGAAATGGAAAGTCAGAAACTGTTAATTATGGGTTAACAATTGCTGCATAACGGATTCTTGGTGACCCAGTACTTTCTCATGGAAATGGAAAGTCAAAAACTGTTAATTGTGGGTTAACAATTGCTGCATAACGGATTCCAGCAACGGCGGTGCTATAATTTTTTATATGCCAAACATTCTAATATTGTTTACATCGAAAGAAGTTTAAGTGAAAAGATTGGCAAATTATCCACTTGTGCTGATCGTTTTAATTTGAGGCCCAGCCATGACAAGTCTTCATCTGAAAATGTGTCTCAACTCTCAACCAACCCAATTCAAGAAGCAATTAAAATCCTGAGAGAATTCGGAGAGTTGGTTCATGGTTGTCAAGAGGAAACTGACACATTAACCGAGGGAAGTACATAGGTCGGATTTGAATCAAAGCTAAAGAATTGCTTTTCCCTATTTTAATGTAAAAGGGACAAGAGACCAATCTTTTTTAATTTCCTGTGCCTTTCACTGCAGGAAAATCTCAACCACAAAACGTGCATGCATTCTGAAGGTAAGGGCGGCAGATGTCTTTCCCTTATGTTTTGAGTCCAGTGAAAAGCTAAATTCTACCGAAAAGATGGATCCAATGATAAAAGGTGAAAAGTGGACAATAATGTGCGGAGGATTAATTGGAGGGCACTTCTTTTGTCGTATCTTGGCTTTAAAAACCCAGTGAATAATAAAGGTTGCGACTTTCTGTCTACGAACTGATTTGGAAGCCAGAACACAAGATAGACGAAAGAAGAAACTAAACAGACAATCAAAAAATGAGTATCAAAACCTATGGAATACAGATCAAGTTTTTTCCGAGTCTGTAACATTATCGTATTCATTGAAAGACTCGAAATGTTCATCTTCATCACGTACGTGTACTTGTGGTCCCCTTCTGCCACATTTCAAAAATTGCGGCCCATATCTGTTTCTAATTTCAATCATTGAACGGGACTGGTGGGGAGATTTTTTGAAAAAGGGCCACCATCTTATTTCAATCAAAATGGCATCATTTTCTCGGTCATTAAATCCCATCAACATTCATGTCTTACTTCTTATTCTCTGTTCTCTGTCGTCAACTTCCGATAGTATACCCTACGACTACGAGGGCTGATGTCAGTTGGGTAGGTATTAAAATCCTTAAAAGGACCTGCATAAACTGTGCATCGCTGCCCTGTCAATATTAAAACTCTTTTGGGCCGTGATTAAGGTTATAACCTATAGTAAAAGATTAAAACTATGCATCTAGAAGCTTTGCCCACCAATGCACATGATTTACGCCAATTCTTGTTGTCTCATTGTCACTTTTGTTTCATTCTAGAGCTGCTACTGCTTCTATAAACTGCAGCATTCCAGTAAATTTGTCCCTTTTTTTGAAGGTTTATGAAAGAAAGATCCAGGGAAAAGAAAAGTAGATCCATGCTTCCATGCTCATGGCTATGGATTAAACAGAGCCGATTAGTGTAATTTTAAACAGATTCCATACAGTGTGAAGGAGAGGAACAACGACTCAGAACCCTGAAGTCTGAGAGTAGAGCAAATCTTTATTATTGGCTTATCCAATCTCAACTTTGTTTTTTCTCTTAATTAAACGATAGGTTAGTGAATGATAAGAATGTCACTTGCGAGAACAAGAACCAAATCTCGCTTTAAAAAGAACGGAACCGCATTATATTAAACCATGATAAGTTTCTATAATATAACACAAAAGTCAAAAGGGAATCCAAAGTTTTGAGTGGCGGTGGCATATGTCCTACTCTATCATAATGGGTAGGATGTGGCCAGAAGTGACTTACCCATTGGCTTGATGCCTCACCAGCGTCTACATTGGCACTTATAATCCAGCTTTTAAGCAGTAAGCCCCAAAAGAAAGTAAATCTTCCAAACTGGTTTCCTTGTGGTCGCACTGGATGCTGATTATTGCAACAAGAACTCCGCTAGTCAACTTTCATGTGCGAGGCCATGCTTCCCAATTCCCACGCCCAGTTAGGTTTCCCACCTCCTTGACCTCAAACCCTGTTCAAACGGCGCAGAATTCTGAGGATTGCATCCCGACACTTAATCCTAGCCATTTTCAATGTCTTTGACACCAAACACTATATTAAATATCATTAACAAAGGTTCAGGCTGTGATTTAATAAGCATTTTGATGGAGTGTCTGGAAGTAAATTCTCTGTTTATGATTCCTTGCTTTTGAAATTTTCTTCCAACATCTACACCTTCTAACATCTTAGGTGCAAATTGTCAGAGAGCGACCTTTGTCCCTCGTAATTTGATATTATTACACTACAGTATTTTCGATATACGACAATGTAACATCCAATTCTTTGTAAGCAACAAAGCATATTTATGAAACGATTCATGATACTTCACATGATAATATCGGTATTTCCATCTTGCAACACTACAGTTACTCCCCATATGTCTAACTGAGTTGGTTTACTATGCTCAGCATTAAATTTCAAACGTGGATGTGTCACACTCGATAGTTCTTCCCTCTTTCCATTTTGTCTCTCTAGTTCGACACTGTAGTTTCATTTAATTCTTGTTGCCCTTCATTGCTGGATTGCAGAAAGAGAAAGTCCCTGAGCGGAAAAAACATGATTAGGTTGACTGGTTTTGGAATGTGGGTGACCAATGTGCTTCTTTTGGTATGGGTTACAGAAAGATCCTTAATTTAAAACAGTCAACAAAGAAACGAGCGACTGGCACACACGGGGTTTGTGCGCTTTTCTTGTCTCGCACTATCCTTACCTTGCATTTTTCAAACCTGAGTTAAGAAGAAGGTCTTGAAGTGAGTAATCTTAATAGTTTCGAGGGTAGAGAATGGCGACGAACTGCTAAAAGATCGGTTCTTTACTTCTTTATTCTTTCATCCTTCTTAAGTATTCTGGTGGAGAGACAAGAAAGGGTAGAGAAATAATCAGACCCACAAACAAACATGGATTCGTTCTACTTTTTCATCTCTTTCACTCTCTTGCTTGCGTTATCAAGTCTTCGACGTGTTAATGGAAACACAGAGTTGAGAGCTCTAATGGAACTAAAGTCCGGATTAGACCCAACCAACAGGTTCTTGAAGTCGTGGAATAGTGATGGTGACCCTTGCAGCGGATTATTCGAGGGCATTGCCTGCAATGAACACCGCAAAGTGACCAATATTACTCTTCAAGGGAAGGGTTTGTCTGGGATATTATCACCTGCAGTGGCAGAGCTTAAATGCTTGTCTGGCATATACTTGCATTATAATTCATTGACTGGAGAGATTCCTAAAGATATTTCCAACTTGACAGAGTTGTCTGAACTTTATCTCAACGTGAATAATCTGTCTGGCACAATTCCTCCTGAGATTGGGGGCATGTCCGGTCTACAAGGTTAGTTGTGGTCGCTTTTTCATTTTCTATTTGGTGTAATAGTGTAAGTTTTCGTCTTTGTGACTAGATTCACTTGGTATTTATTATTTAGATGCTGAGAAAACTATGGATAAATGGAGTGAAGCACCATTGTTGTTACTCGTTTTATCAGCATGTGGTTTAATTATCTTCACTTGGTTTTGTAGTGTTAGAGCTAGGCCGTAATCAGCTGACAGGAGGTATACCTACAGAGATGGGGTCTTTGAAGAGGCTTACTGTTCTTTCTTTGCAATATAACAGACTAAATGGTGAAATTCCTGCCAGCTTAGGGAACTTGTTTATGTTGAGAAGCCTAGATTTGAGTTCCAATCACTTTTTTGGTACAATTCCTTCGGCGATAGCTGCTATGCCTAAACTGGAATTGTTAGATGTCAGAAACAATTCTCTTTCAGGAGTTATTCCTTCTGGTAAGTCTATTTCTTGTGTTGGATTGACTATGGCTAGTTTTCAAAAAAAGAGGAGGAAACAGAATCTACTTTTTTTCTACACTGTTATTGCTGAAACAAAACTGATTCTGACATTTGTAAAATAAATTCAGCTCTGAAGAAATTAGGCGAAGGATTTCAGTTTGGGAACAACCCAGGTTTATGTGGAGATGGGTATGCTAAATTGAGAGTCTGTACTCCTTTTGATAACGTTAACATTAATCAGGTTGACCCTCTAGGACAGCTCACGAATCATACTTTTCCAGATCATAATACCCAGTCTACAATTTTAGACACAAACTGCTATCAAACGCACTGTTCCAAGTCATCAAAACTCCCACAGATCGCCATTGTTGCAGGGGTTATTATAAGCACCATCACAGTGGTAAGTGTAGGATTTCTGATTGTTTTCCGGTATCGTCGTGGGAAACAAAAGATTGGAAACACATCTGATTCTCCTGAAAGCCGACTAAGCACAGACCAGAGTAAAGACTACTGCAGGAGTGGTTCCTCTCCACTAGTGGCTATCGAGTATTCTAATGGCTGGAACCCATTAGGAGATGGGCGAGAAGGTAGCAGACTCCATGATCAGCATCTCTCTAACTTTCGTTTCAGTTTGGAGCAGATTGAGTCCGCCACGCAAAGTTTTTCTGAGACAAATTTGTTGGGGAAGAGCAGCTTCTCAATCGTCTATAAAGGAACTTTAATAGATGGTTCACTTGTAGCTGTAAGGATAATTAACCTTACCAGTTGCAAGTCTGAGGAAGAAGAGTTTTTGAAGGGTTTAAGGCTTCTGACTTCCCTGAGACATGATAATCTTGTCAGGCTCAGAGGATTTTGCTGCTCCAGGGGAAGAGGTGAATGCCTTCTTGTGTACAATTTCGCTTCAAAGGGAAACCTGTCGAAGTACCTTGATTCTGAAGATGGAAGCAATCGAGTTCTTAACTGGCCCACAAGGGTCTCCATAATAAATGGCATAGCTAAAGGTTTGTGTTGTGTCATTGTAGTTTGTTCACTTAGTCACTCTCATTTTCTCCCGTAGTTTTATGGATCAGAACTTTATTGTCACTTCTCTGCATTGATATTGTTAGTTTCTTTCTGATCCTAACTAGGTATCGGATATCTGCACAGTAGGGAAGGCGACAAGCCTGCAATAATTCATCGGAACATATCTGTCGAGAAAATTCTTCTCGACGAACAATTGAACCCTTTAATTGCAGACTCTGGCCTCTCTAAGCTACTGGCAGATGACATTGTCTTCTCAACTCTCAAAGTTAGTGCTGCAATGGGATACTTAGCTCCAGAGTATGTAACAACAGGGCGTTTCACAGAGAAAAGTGACGTATTTGCATTTGGAGTGATCATCCTTCAAATCCTCACTGGTCAGCAGATGCTATCCAATTCAATGCGCTTGGCAGCTGCTTCTTGCAAGTACGAGGACTTCATGGATATACATCTAAAAGGGAACTTCTCAGAACCAGAAGCAGTCAAGTTAGCAAATATAGCTGTCTCTTGCACTCAGGAATGTCCTGAAGAGAGGCCTACTATGGATGTCATTATTCAAGATTTACGTGAAAGCTTTGATGGTTCTTGATGGCTATACTATTTTCTCTCTGTATTTGTTGATTCTGCAACCAAGAATGGGAGGCTAAAGCAAACTGGCTAACTTGTACAGGAGAAGACTTGCATTGATTCTGTGAGAGTCACTGTCAAGGAAATGAGCATCCTATTGAATTGAAATGGTTGACAGGTTACCCTTAGGGAGGAAAGTTACCGCGATTCAGTCAGCCATTAACAATAATGGTAACGCTGGGCTTTGTGAGAAGCAAATGTCTTGTATAAACCGAAACCGAAACCCAAACGCTGTTGCACCATTTATGTCTTCTACTGAAAGAATTCGAGATCTTGGTGAGGCAATTGACAAGTGTTTGTTAGTGTGCCTGCCCACTGACCTAATTACCTTTACATGAGGATCACTGGCAATTATAGTATACCTCAGCAATTCTGCTCCACATTTTTACTTTCAAAAACAAACATTGCCAAATCTCAGTTAATAACTTCATAAAATTCTCAACGTAAACTCCCACTCTTTCCTTTTAGTGCAAGAGGTTATACATAAAGACCAAAAAGGACATGAATATTATTGTAAATAATATGGTACGGAGATCACGATCTAGAAACAGGGAGAGAAAAAAAAAGAAGAAGAAGAGACGAAGATAATTGAATAGAGAAAATAACGGAGAAAGAAGAGATTGATTAGAAGCAAAAAGGAATAAGATATAGACAATGACAAATTTTAGCCTAATCTTATTTTCGTTCGGTTATATCCGATTATTGTTAATAAAAATTTAAATAACAAATCTTCATATGTCCTTCAATAATCATTCCAACCTCTTTGAAGGCACCAATATTTTGGGGATAGATCCTCTGTCCCTGTTTTTGTGTATCTATCCTATTTTATTGAATCCAAGCCATCCATTTATGTGGCACATAAATAGATGGCTTGAATCCAATGAGACATGGTAGGTACACAAAAACGAGAACAGAGGATCTATCCCTAAAATATTTTTTTGTGTACCTACCCTATCTTATTGGATCCAAGCCATTCTTTTATGTGCCACATAAATGGATGGCTTGGATCTAATAAGACAAGGTAGGTACAAAAAAATGGAGACAGAGAATTTCAGGCCCAATATTTTTGCTTATTTTCTTGGTTATTTATTCAATAGCATACGCACATTTTGATATCAGTATCTCCTTGTCTCGCTTTTCTTGGCTTAAAAAAATAGGGTTATTCAACTTAATCCCCTCTATAAATTCTCTTGTAACACCGACTGGAGAATGATCTTGCTAAAGGATTAACCACTGAGTTACAAACCAATCTTTAGTCCATCATTGCTTGGGGTTACAAAGTCTTTGGTGAAGATAGCTAAGGGAGTGTGGGTCTGAGTTGCAATCTTATGACCCTGCCAAACCAATCTTTAGTCCATCATTGCTTGGGCTTACAAAGTCTTTGGTGAAGATAGCTAAGGGAGTGTGGGTTGAAGGGACCTCTCAGTATAGACCTCTTAAACCAATGATATATGGAAGGTGATGTGAATTTGTGTCTCATTTGGTAATTGCAACTTGTATACAACCTTCCTTATTTTTTTCCAATATAAGAAAATGATTTATAGTATTCCTATTGAGGTTTGTGAGCTTGGTGACCTCCGGTTAAACTTTGCTATTGATAAGGATGGATCTTGAGATAGAGCTTATCTTTAATTGTAAATTATCTATCAATATACCTTCTGTCTTCTAATTACTTCATGCAATTCTAAGCTTGGCTAGTTAATCCTTAAGTACTTGATCATTTGCTCTCGTTGTTAAAGCATTTTGTCCACTTCATCATTTTGGGAGTTCCGCGAGAAATACAAAATATGAAGAGGAGGAGGGAAGCCATATAGAGATTCAAATGATGTCAATTTGATCGTGTTATGGTATGTTGTGTTGTACTAGAATTCTGTTAGAGATAACCACTGACTCCAAGATTTTGTATGATCTCCTGCCATGCATTTTAGATATGTTTCCAGACATTGATTTACCACATTAGTCTGCCCATCCATTTGTGGATAATATGTAGTTCATAGTTGGAATGAGACACCTTATAAATTAAACAACTCCTTTTAGAAATGAATAATAAAGATGAAATCATGATTACTAATAATTAGTTAAGGACATGCTATATAATTTATAGACTAAGTCTAGAAAAACTTATGCAATATCTTTGGTAGTTTAAGGATGGGAGAGTTTCATAAAGTGAGCATACTTCATTAGGTGATCAACCATAACCAGAATGATTGTATTTCCTTTAGAGGGCGGCAAGCCTTTGACAAAATCCATATTTATGTCATCCATTGGGGATAGGCAGTGGTTGCAAAATTCTTGAATATGTCACATTTTGATTCTTGTTTTATTGACATGCAACATACTTTAGTATATTCCCTGACATCTTTATTCAATCCTTTCCAATATACCATTGCAGACAACCTCTTTGTAGTGGCATAAACCTAAGAATGTCCTCCACAACCCCTTCCACCCCCCACCTCACCCCACCATAGGTGAGTAATAAAATAACTTGATCAATTGCTCCCTTAATTGAGATCTAGCCTTTATTACTAGTTACCTTTTTGTCTGAGTTCATTGTTAACTTAGGCATAATCCTCAAATTATGATTCACCTTGCACCTTACTATTGATGATGCTGAGTTGAATTTGTGATCCTAATAGTTGTAGTTTATATTATGTTTTGGTAGGTGTTTTAATGTGTTTATAGGTATTAATTAGATTATTATTGCATGTTTAGCCTTAAAATTATATTAATGTGATTGTGTGTTTATGTTTTAATTGGTAAGTAGATTAGGGCATGATTTTGGACCTTAATCTTGTTTTTTAAAGGTGTTTTGATGTGTTTTTTAATAAATGAAACCAGATGAATGAAGATTGAAATCTGGAACATGCTTGGGCTAAAAGGTAGGGTTATGATCATTTACAGAGTGTCACGATCGTGACAGAAGACTCTTCTCTAATGTCACGATCGTGCATGAAGTGTCACGATCCTGACAAAAGGTTTTTATTCTGGGTCACAATTGTGACATCCCTATCATGATCATGACAAACATTCACTAGACACAGGATTCTCTATTTGTTTTGATAATTAGAGGGCTTTTTTGGGACAATGTGATTGGGGTAAGCCCTAAACTTAACCGTAAGACACTCATTTACTATAAATGAACATAAAGAGACCCACCCAAAAACACTAGCCACCATCTTACCAAATAGGGGGAAAAATAAGGAAGATTAAAAGGGAGCAATTGGGTTTCTAATTATTGCAATAACTTCCAGACCAGTCCATCGTATGTCCTTTCTTCTTCCTTTGTTTATTTTCTTTAACCTTGATGTATGAACTAAGTTTGAGGATGCTCTACATGTTTATTATGTTTTAATTTCAATTTAGGATTTGTTCTTAACTTATTTTGTGACTTAAACAGTTTTGATTTCAATACAGTGTTTTAGGATTTGTGATATTTATGTTTACTTATACTTTAACAATAAATCGAGAGAATGAGTTGAAAGGAATTTGATTAGGTTAGGTAATGAGACTTAACGACCTAATAAGTCATGCAAATATCAAATTGATAATCATATAAAGAGAGATCTTGTGGGAGAACTCGATTATCTAATAGATTGCTTAAGAATTAGTTGAAAATATTAGGCTATTTTTATTAATCGAAAGATTGCAAATCTGAAACTTCATAATCAATTAGGGATAATTAATTGAGGTTATATGATTAGGTCTTGAGAGAGAATAATCAAACCCTTTAGAAATCTAAGATCGACACTCATTTAAATCAAAAGTGGTTAAAGGAGCAAAATCACGATAGTACGAATCCTGAACTTTCATACTTAATCATTCTTGTTTTATTATGGCATCTCATTTGTGAAGTGGTTAAGTGCTCAATTTCATTTGATTGTTTTAATTTCTTATCATTCATTTACATTAAAATCATTTTTCACAACCTTAGACAAAGTTAGTTTCATTTATTTTTAGCTAATTTCTCGTAGGATCAATACCTTACTTACTACAAATTTACGATCTGAATACTTTTGTATATTGAGGATTTTATTATAGGTCAAACTTGCTCAACAGATCCAAGCCTCTTTCACCTGTTGAAATAGATTAAGTAAATGACATTTTATAACTAACTATAAAGCTTAGAGCTGGTGGTTTTAGATAAAGCAACTATAACTTTGTTTTCCTTCCCTTTCCTATATTAAATCTCGTAATCAAACTTCATCAACCTTACTAGCCAAGCTTGTTATGTAGGGGTTGTAAGCCTTTTTTCTAACAAATACTTAAGGCTTTTATGGTTTATGTGAATTATATAAATGCTTGTTCACCAGGAAAAACTCTTACTTCTTAAGGGCTAAAAGAATATCCAACATCTCTTTCTCATATATAGAGAACAATTAGTTCTTTATGGACAATAACTTACTGATATAACAAAAGGGGTTTCATTCCTCAATGGGTACTACCCTTATGCCCTCTCCATTTGCATCCATTTCAATTAAAAACTCCTTTGATAAGTCTAGTAAACTAAGAACTGTTGTTGTCACTATTGCCCTTTTGAGCCTATCAAATGCTTTCTATGCCTTATCATCTTATTCAAAGGTATCTTTTTTTAGTAAATTAGATATGAGGGCATCCATCTTCCCTAGTTGACCATAAAACATCGATAATATCCTGTTAATTCAAAGAATCCTCTTAACTACTTGGGATTTTTGGGAGTAGGCCAATTCTGCATAACTTCAACTTTAGTTGCGGCTATCTTAATGTCACTCTTGAGATGACGTGACACAAGTATTCCATATTGCAGCAACCAAATAAATACTTCTTCTTGTTAGAAAACAATTGGTGTTCTCTCAATTGTTCTAAAATTGAACTCAAATGCCTTAATGATCTTCTCTAGGTTGATTATATAAAAAGATATCATAAAAAAAGACTAGCATAAACTTCCTCAGGTAAGGCTAGAAAATAAAATTCATAAAAGGTTAATGAAGCATTTGTGAGGCCAAAAGGCATCACCAGAAATTCCTAATTCCCTTCATGCATTCAAAACATAGTCTTCTCCACATTTGGCTTATGCATTCATGCTTTCCAATGTCTTGACCTCAAATTGACTTTGGAAAACAAAGTAGATATTTCTTAATCGACAAAAAGCTCTTCCACTATAGGTATAGGGAATTTATATTTAATAATGGCCCTGTTAAATGCCTTGTAACCTACTCACTTCCTCTATATATTGTCTCTTTTCTTTATAAACACCACAGGGCTTATATAAGGGATATGACTCCTCTTTATTACTAATAAATCTAGCATCTCCTTCATCAATCTTTTCAATCACATCTTTTTGAAGGCTTGCTTACTAGTAAGGCCAATAGTTTATGGGTTGCATTCCCTTCTTCTAGTCTATTCAATGATTAGAGTCTCAAGGTAGAGGTAGAGATTTTGATTCCTCAAAAACTGATTAAATTCTTCTTACAATAGCTCAAGCTCTACCCACAAACATTCATTGGTCTTATTAGGGAACCCTTGCATAATAAGTAACTCAAGTAATGCAATCATCCTAGTATGTTCTACATGTTATGGTTTACTTAATAACTTATAAAGTTGAGTCACCCTAATTCATACTCTTGTAGTAAGTATTCTTGACATCAAAGTCTGAAGGTCAAGCGCAAATTCTAAAAGTTCCAGAGTATATCTATTAGGGTGGATAACCACTATGTTCTTAAATTAAATAATAATAATAATCTAGGGGAAGGACATATACATCTACCTCAATCTTGTCCTTGCGTCTTCTATATAAATTCTTCATATATTGCATTACAATAAATCTTTTGGTCATTGGCCACTATATCTTTGATAGCCTTTATCTCCTGTAGTGTACAATTAAGCATTTGATCTATTTGCTCACTCAAGAAGTTATAGGTGCTTGCCAAATCAATTAACATATAAAACTTATTTCTGTCATAGTGACCCTTAATTCTCACATTTTACACCCCTACTTTTAAGCACAGGAAGATAACTCAATGCCTTGGAATTTCATAAAATTCCTTTTACAATCTACAAGTTATTTTATGTCCTTGTTATGTGTGTTGAATTGTAACATAAATATCTAACATTTCTTACACTTATGCACTGGGACATTCTTCTCTTCTCACTAAAAACAAAGCCTTTAGTTCCTCTTTCATTGATCTCTTTGGAAGTAATGGAATGAGGTTGGTTTAGGTATGGTATTTTTTTGGGATTTATTGGCTTAATGTTTTGAGTGGGCATGATGCTAAATATTTGAGGTTTTTTTAATTTGTGTTTGGGTTTTAGGGAAGGAACTGTGAGGAGTGGAAGTAGTAGATCCAGTGGATGGTTGGCTAAGTAAAGGTTTTGGTTTAATTAAAGAGAACATATGGGGTGTAGTGGTAGTAGGGTTATGCTTTTATAAAGAGCATCCACCTATAGCTCCTGCAATCAAGCTAAAGAATAGGCCTTAACCAAATTTTTAGCCCTAAACATATGCACTTCCATTTATATCTCATCAATAAACCAAAAAAGAACAAACTAAGTGCATTACTCTAAGTAATATTGGCTATAAGGTAAAGATCATCAAAAGCATCAATATAATCTTACAAGGCACCTTGTTGTTTCAAGTTTCTTAACTCTAAGTGGATCCTCATTTGTCAAATAAAATGTAGTTATCCTAGTCATTATAAGCTTGTTCTTCTCTGATCTTAACATACCCTAAGTAATATTATAATGTTTCCCTCATAACTGTACAACTACCTTCCTATTTTGATGCTCATGAAGTGTACCTTCCACATTGAAATAGCTCTGGATTAGCAAAAACCAACTATTGAAATCTTTCCCTTCATATTAGGAAGCTTCATATGATAAGACTATTGATAGCTAGATAGTGGAAAAGTACTGGTGGTACACATACAGTTAGCTTCATTAGGAGGATTCTCTTACTATTTGGATAGCATAACCTCTCGATACTATAGGCTCAATTATCCAAAGAGATTTTTTAGTTTGGCTTCAGCTTGATTAAGTCTCCCCTTTTGCTTCTATTTTGCCTCTTCGACCATAATTGCAATTTCTCTTTGAACTCCTACAGTCAGGTTTCATCTATCATGGATCTATTACTCTAATACTAGTTAGTACATTTTGGAATTGCAATTTAAAAATAGAGAGAAGAGAAGATAAAATAAAAGGAAGGGTTGGAAATAATTGAATAGAGAAAAGAATAAAGAAAGAAGATTGAGTCCATCAATGTCCATAGACAATAACAAATTTTAGCTTAATCTCGTAGTTTTCACTTTGTCATGTTATATCCAACTACTGTTAAAAATTTTCAAAATAATAAATTCAAATAACAATTCTCTAATTGTTCTTTAGTAACCTTTTTAAATCCTTTTGAGGTGCCAACATTTTCTAACTATTGTCTTGGTTATTATTCAATGCAATACGCCACCGTTTCATGTCAGTAACCCAAGTGTTTAGATGGTAGCTAAGACCATGAATACATGTTCTCTCAACTAAAACAAGTGAAAAATGAACAACTTAGAGAGCTGAGATCTTTATAAACCATAGAGTTTCCCAAACATTCCAACTTCATTGAAAATGTAGCAATATGTTTTTACAGTTGCATGCTCTTTCAACGTACCTAATTTCTCACTCGACGTTGATTTATAAGGAGTTTTTAGATTAGCAAACACTGTTTGTTAAGAGTTTTGATAAAATATATTGTACCATTGATTCTTGTCTAGTCTACTATATAACACTCCATTAAGAACCCACTGATATAGAGGTTATATTTGTATAAATATAGATTGGAAGGTGACAGTGAAATAATTCTTATTGGTTTTTGGACTAGAACAATAATATAAAACTAAAAAAAATATTCATATACTTTCATTATTAGAAAGGAGGAGGCCAAGTTCTATAGGGTTAATAAAGTTTAGCAATGAGAATATTTCTTCTCACTTAACATTTTACCACCATTTGATCCTTATGACTTTAACCTTTATGTATGCTCAAATACCCTTTGATTTGTTCTAGTTCTGGTATGCTATAATATCTTTCAAATGCTTCTCCAATAACATAAGAGACTAAACACAATTATAACCAATCCATCCCTCCTTTCAAAATAAGAGTGAAGGATTGAACTGTGATCATGTTTCTACTCTATCCCTTAAATACAAAAAGGAATTGCTTAGAATTTACACTTGTATAGATTTATAGAAGCCAACATAAAGCATATATTACTCTTTCCATTGTCATCAAGAAACTTCAAAAGTTATGATTGGCTATAGATTATCTAAATATGGTTGGTTTAACTCGAATGAAATCTCTTGTCAAAGACGGCTATATTGCATATAACTGGATTTGCTTGACTTAAATGCATAATTTACCTCATATTTCAAACAAGCAGAGATTATTATGGACTTATTTAATATTAATCTAACAAAAAAAAGTCAGATTATGAAACTTTTATGAAATTAAGAAAGGACAGACTACATAAAATTTTAACTGGACCTTTAAAAACTATCTTTTCTATTATAATATAATTTATAGTTCATTTCGTTTACTGCTGCATCATCCCCAAAGAAAGGTGTTGTAAAATATAAATTATCATAAAGGAAAGACTAAAAAGAACAAAAAAGAATGATAAAAAAGAGCTTAATTGTTAACGGTCATTCATAATCAATCTTATCATAAATATTTTAAAAATAATTTAATAAAATAAAATATTATTTGTTTAATAAAATTGACCATAAATAACTTGGTTAAACCGTGGAATATTTAGTATGGTGAAGATCTTTTTCCTTGTGTACCAAGCTTAATGCTACGCCTTTGATTAGAATTATTGTCATTTTTTGCCAATTAATTCAATTCAATTTAATTCTAAAAAACCATATAGTCCAGTCTAAAAATATCATAAGGAATGAACTTGCTCACGAGATTCATGAGCTAATTCCTTACGAACCATGCATGTATACAGGCATAATGTTGTATCTATTAGTTTATGGCCTATAACCAATCGATTGGTTATAATTTAGTGACAAAAAAAATTCTTCTTAACATTCCTTAGCATCCAAGCATCTAGAAATAGTTACAAATGTGATAAGTCCCTAAAAGGAAAAAATATTTTAGTAAATGAAGGAAAACGCTAGGGATAGTGAATATTGGAGCTGGGTATTTGATAATGAAAGGAGAAGAACACTGGAGCATACAAGAACTTAAATTAAGCATTTAGATGAAAATTTTTACTCCCTAGACATCAAAATTACTAAAAGAAAAAAGTGCATAATTGGAAATGAAATTGAGAGAAATGAAAATATATTAGATATTTTCAATGAAAATGGCGAATGAATTGAAATGTTTAGGTTTGATTTAAATTATATATTTAAAATTAACCAATTTAGATCATGGTGAATTGATTTGTTAAATTAAACCAAAATATTATTAATTATGTACATAACTAAATTTATCTCTAACAAATCTAACTTCTAATTTAGATAATACTTTTAAATCAAGCATAACTTTCTAATCTAACGTCTAATTAAGATGATTCAATATGTTGTAAAAAGCTTAAAAGGAGCTCTAAAAAATTTTTGATTGAGTTTTTTAAAGAAAAAGTAAATAACATACCTAGGATACAATTGTTTCCCAAAGCATGTCCTTAATAGAGCTATTTAGTTAAAGAACATGAATTCAAAACACAAGAGTTACAGATCTCTTTATAATCTTGTCATAGCATCTTGATCATCTCAATTAAAGTTTAGATGAGAAAGTTATATTCAATTTAACAAGCATTGTTGAATTGTCTAGAATTTTTTCTTTATAAAGAGATACATGTTTTAACGTGCTCATGCCCATAACGTATTTCCTTAAAAAAAATCTTTCCATAAATGTACACGCCTTTAAAAACTTATGTCATATTTTAATATTAATTCAAATTATAAGTTATATCTATGTTCATTATTCATCAAAACTGAAAAATTATTTACTAAGTTAATTACTTTTACATAAAATTAAATTCTCTTACAAACATGATGACCTCCTCTTTATGTTCTTGATCCACCTTCAATGTTATTAATTTCCTTTTAATCTTATTAATTTTCATTAATACAAAATGTTAAAATGAGGAAACGAGACAAACCATATTTCTCAACATATCAGGGTTATAGTTACTGCATAAAGTCCTTAATTAATCATTTAACCTACAATAACAAATGGCACTTTGTATATTTTTGGCAAATGTGGTTTTATGTGCATCTAATATACATATGTTTCAAACAATATTTTACTATTTTTAAGAAAATTACAGTTCTTAATTGACTTGATATTATGCTTTAATTAATTATGGACAAGTTGCTTAAGGAATGATGTTAGCTAAGGAATAGGCATGACACGTTACAAAGGTATAGGAGACAATGTCAAGTGGCAGAGAATAATCTAAAGGAAACATGCACAGGCATGCCAAAGCTCGTGTTTCTCTTTAGAAAAGAAAAAGGTTTTAGTGAATTTCAACTATACTTTTTAAAGTATGCATAACTTTCTCATTTGAGTTTTAATTAAGATAACTTAAGATTTCACCAAAAGATTCACAAGAGCTTTAGAAATTTTCTGTTACAGTATAAAGATAGTAAATCAATGTAAATAATTTATACTTGTCTCAAGGAGAGCTCTGAGCCCTTCCGTCTCAATGATTATTGCTTGGAATGTCAGGGGCTTAAATTGCCCAAAAATGAACAAGTTATCTTTGATTATCTGCAAAGTAAGAAACAAACTATGTTAGCATTTTGGAAAAAAAAATTGAAAATTTAAGTAAGGGGCTTTGATTTTTTTCAATAAAAAATTGCATCCAATCATTCATTTCATTATAATGGGAGAATTACAATAGCCTATGACCTAAATATTATCAAAGTTCTTCAACTTCAAAGCTCTAATCAGTATATTAACTTAAGGATTAACTTTACTTCGCTCTTGGGGGACATCTTGTCTATACTGCTAATCAAACTTTTTAAGAAACCAACTTTGGAATGATTTGAAACTAATCTTCATATCTTATCAGATTGCTTAGCTTGTAATAGGAGATTTTAATTGTACCCTTTATACTCAAGAATTTGAGGGCTTTACTCAATTGCTCAAGTATATTCATGAAGAGTTCAAGAATTACTTTTCTAGTTTAAATATTTAAAATACATTGGGAATACTTCACCTAGAGCAATAATCAAGAAGGTCAATGGTTAATCAGAAAGAATATTGATAAAGACCTAACCAACTCCTTTTAGATGACCAATTTCTCTAATAGCTTTGGTTTTTTTAAGCTTCTACTTCATATCTAACTATATCCTTATAGAAATTCAATTCTTACTTCAAAACAAGAGTGTTAAAGCTCTTTTCAGATTTTTCAATAATTTGACTAACCTAGATGGATATGAGGAAGTAAGGAAAGGGTTAGCAATTTATACTGAAGGATATGAAGCTTATAAATTTATGAGAAAGTTGCTGCAAATCAAAGATCTTAAGAAGCTTCATAAAAAGGCATTTTAGTAGGGATATGGTATCCATAATTTATGAAGCAAGAAGTGATTCTGTAACACCCTAAATACCCCCTGGGAGGATAAATGGATGTCACCCAAGACAGGACAAACAAATCAAAACGTTTCATGCATGCATTTTTAAAAACTAAACGTAACACACATATAATACATTTCATGAAAGAATATTTACAGGCCCAAACAAACCAAACAAAATATATTTTCGCGCAACACACAACTCAGACTCTTTTGGCCACTGCGGTTGACTTGTCCCAGTCCTTAATCTCTTAACTCCGAACCTACACGGGACAAATCCACCGTGCTAAGCATATAGCTTAGTGAGTAATAAATAATCTATATTAACCGATTTCAGAAAACAGAAAGAATGCATTTCAGAACAGAATTTATACTAAACAGAACGGCAAATCACAGGAGATCCTTCAGAATCAGAATAATCAATCGATATCAGAATACAGAACAAATCAAACTAGAAAGCCATGAACAGAAGTGGGTAACGGGACTTATACAGGAGAGACCGAAGTCTCGACATCGAAGTGTCACAGGAGAGACTGAAGTCTCGACACCGAAGTGTCTCAGGAGAGACCGAAGTCTCGACACCGAAGTGTCTCAGGAGAGACCGAAGTCTCGACACAAATGTGTCCATGGCGATTCTGCAGACCCTTCTAGGCATGCCTATTTACCCAACTCGGACTGAACAAATCATTTCAGACATTTCATGTGCAATAAAATGAGCACTTCCAATAAAATAACATGCAATAATCGCCTCGGACGTTCATTGTCCGGAACAGTACACAATCAGTACATCACACATGAGCACTTGGACATTCATTGTCCGGAACAGTACACAATCAGTACATAACAAATCAAAGTGAGACCATCCCGAATCTCTCACTTAACATTGACTGTGTTACCTGTATTACTTACTGAAATTATTGACATTACGGAAAGTCCGACATCGACCTTAAATCGCCTTACTATTTATTGCCTCGAAGTCCGGCAATATCTCGGCAAAGGGTCGTTCCTCTATAATAGGAACACAGATACAAATTATGATTGTGCATAATTATTGTATGATAAATGAGTATGATGCATGTTCATGCAAATTTCGGGATTCTTCTCTCTGTTTAAAAATATGTATTACTATTCACAATACGTATTATTACTGTTCACAAATACGCATGCGATATCGTTTCATCATTCACTATTCACTATTCACATTCATCACTATATCTGACCGTTCATCATCTTCTTCGACTTCCGAAACTTTCTTCTTTTCTTTTTACTTTATTTCACGTTCCTTTCTTTTCTTCTCAATTCTTCTCAATTCTTTTAGCATCATCACTTAAAAACTAACCTATTTAGCAAGTCTAATCGATCAGAATCATCCAAATCTTCAAATCTGATAAATCTAAAAATTTCCTTCCCCCTTTCTCTTATCCATAAAACCATCCCTAACAGATCATATCTACATATATGTCTCAACCAATACCAGAAAAGATTTATGATCTAAAGGACTAACCTCGTTATTTGCTGCAGAAAAACAGATCGATCGAAAGCAGATGATGAAACCGAAGAGCTCTGGATTTTATGTCGGTATACATTTGTCTCAAAATAAATAAGGCCAACCCACACGTTCATTCGTCCATTTATTAAATTAGTATTATTTGCTGAATAGTTAAATAACCAAAAACACACTTATGAATTCTTCTATCAAATAAATACCTAGAAGTTCCAAACAACGTCCAAAAATTCACCAAAAATTCCGTCATAAAATAATGACTTCCAAATAATTGTTCAAAAAAATACTAAATACGTCACCAACAATTTCTAAAAATCATCGAAGTATCCAAAAATTACTAAAATTATCTTAATACAGTCCGAATTAATCCGAAGTGTCATTAAACCAATGTACCCGGAAAATGCCATGAATGCATGCCAAAATGTCAAAGAGACATAACATAAATCGGACTAAATTTGCTTCATATGCTAACCCCTAATTTGGGGCGTTACAATTCTTCCCTCTTTAAGGAATTTCATCCTCGAAATTCAGATCTGATCCGAAGAATTGCGGATACTGAGGTAACAGCTAGTATGTAACGGTCATGTAACGGTTAACAAAAAAAACGGCTAGTAACGGCTAGAGAACGGTCATAAACGGCTAGTTAACGGTACAAAAATGTTCTATAAATAGAAACCATTCCTTCCTCATTACTTCATCCCTCCACATTCTTTCTTTCTTACCTACCTCAAAATTTCTTCTAACCAAATTTCAAAATGTTATCCGCTATCGCATGCTTTTGTGTAATTATTATCATTATGTATCTTTATCTCGTTCTTAGTGTTAGTGTAGAGCTAAATGAAGCTCGCACTTTTTTTTTCTTCTTAGCATTTCCTATGATCCTGCTGTTGCTTATTGGCATAGCCTTTGAGCAAGGCATGTAATTTTTTTTTTCATAAGGGAAAAATAAATGTTTTACTTTCACTTTCGGAATCAATAACGCCAATATAACCAAACGTATCTAATACCACCAAATATCATAGCAAAGCACTATAGCCACAAAACCAATGTTTCTTCACATAGTTATATAATCATACCAGTCAATGATCTCATTTCATAAGGAACATCATATGAACCAATCATCAGTTAAAAGGTTCAATTCATATCTTGCGATCATTAATCTCATCTTTCACGTATTCCCTCTTGTAAAATCACGCAACAATGTGATCAAAGAAACCTAATATCAGATATCATCTCATGATCGATCATATAACTCGTCACCTTATTCCACCAATTTCCTGACATACAGTCACATGCATCTCCCTCCGAACACATTACATTCACATCGCTACAGTGTTAATACAATTAACTCATGTGTCTTCTATACAGCATCAGATACACACAAACGTACCAGGATAGTACTCATTCAAACAATTAATAAACCTTCAGTTCTTTTATTCATTGACTCCGTATCGTATTCAATTCTATCAATACCGCAAACTATCCGACATGTGTCACTACACCTACTGTGTCTCCAAGCTTGCAAAGCTATGGCAGTAAGTTTTATCAACTAATCACCTCACGCGACATCATTTGTCTCTATGCATACAAAAAAAATTTTCTTCATTCCTGCAAAACATGAATGATTTCACCCAAGTTCACTTATCAACATTTGTTCTCAATTGATCTTGGACAAGACTTCTCTTTTCTTCGTTCCTTATTTCTATCTCATCTTTCGATTGTCATTTATTTCGTCTTCCATAAGTATACATTCACACAAGTCAGAATAAAATTCTGAATCTCTCCCACTTAGAAACTGAACCATTCCAATCTTTTGCCACAAATTTGCCAATATCTCAAAATGCACCAAAATTGATCTTAAGAATCACACTTTCAAACTAGTATTCTTTTTTTTCTTTTCCCGAAAATCGGGCAGCATAACGGCTGTATTTTATCCAGCCCAAAAATATGCAATGATCAAATGCACTTCTATAATGCTCACACAATAACCATAATCATCGGACCTCCCGTCCGGAATCCAACATCAGCAAACAACGCAATGTTATACTAAACACGTCAATCGAAAATCAAACTCGTACTTCTTGAACATACTGACATAGAATTCATTACAGACCTAACTCCGTCTAACCATAATAAGCATGTGTATATGCACGTTCAACAGTCTATTCAACTTCCTATGTCTGAATCGCATCAATTCAGACACTTACGATATGTAACCATCATGACATTCTAATATCGAACCCATTCTTATACTCTTATCCAGAATCACAAATTCTCAACTACCTCATCAACAGTCTTATGAATCTTTTCATACGGACATTCTAGAACCAAAACATGGGACAAACCGCATTAGGCCAGACACAACTCTAGTACAAGCAATAGTTAAGCGCTGGTTAAACCATAATCGCCTAAACCATGCTCTGATACCAAAAAATGTAACACCCAAAATACCCCCTGGGAGGATAAATAGATGCCACCCAAGACAGGACAAACAAATCAAAACGTTTCACGCATGCATTTTTAAAAACTAAACGTAACACACATATAATACATTTCATGAAAGAATATTTACAGGCCCAAACAAACCAAACAAAATATATTTTCGCGCAACACACAACTCAGACTCTTTTGGCCACTGTGGTTGACTTGTCCCAGTCCTTAATTGTTAGCCTCAAAAAAAATTTTATTTAATTAAGCATGATTAGACCAATTAAGTAAGTTATGTTAGCATTAATTTAAGTTGACATCAATTAATATATGATAGCATTAGATGAGTTAGGTGTTAAGAATTAATGTGAGTTAATGAAATTAAATGAGATAGTTGGGTTTTAATGAGGTAGGAAAGAAGAGAATAAGAATAAGATGGGCTTGAGAAATTAATGGGCTTAAATGAAGAAGTAGGCTTGAGTAGTTAAAGAGGTAGTAGGGAAGTAAAAGAATAAGAAGGAAGATGGGCTTAGGGGCCTTTGGGCTTAAGTGGAATGGAAGAAGTATAAAAGGAAGGAGTTAAATGAATTGGTGTAGGGAAAAGAAAGGAGATTTACGAAAATCAAAGGGAGAGGGAGAGAGTTTCGGCAAAGTGGAGAAGAGAAGAAGAAAAGGAAAAGAAGCTTGGTTAGGTTTGTGATTTCTAAGAGTTTGAGTGGGTTTTTGAAGAAAGTGCAAGAAGAAAAATTGAAGAGGAGAAGCTAAGCTACCTTTTAAGCTAAGAAACCCTTTGGGTTAGTCAAGAATCAAGGTAAGTTATGTTTTCAAGGTTAAGCTTTTGCTTGGGTTATGGTTTGGAAAGCTTAGAAATGAAGTGGGTTTAGTGATTCTAGGGTTAATTTCATGACTTAGGTTCATTAGGTTTTTCAATTTTAAAACCCTAAGTGATTATGGGTTTTCGGTTTTAATGAAGGGAAAGAAGCTTTATGTATATAAGCTACAAATGTAAATTAATGCATGACATTAATGAGTTTTGATTACTTGATGATTGTATTAAATGCTTGTGATAGTAGTGGTTAGATATCATTAATCATGAGTTTTGTGTAAATGAAAATGATACATGTTGATGATTTGATGATGGTTGAGCTAGTATTGAATGAAATAGCCTAAATGAGTATGAAATTATAATGCTTATAGATGTACATTGTATGATGGCGAATGAAGTTGTTTTGGAGAAACTTGTTAAATGAATATGATGAAAAGCATGAATGATGTATGACAAAGATGATTTCTAAAGGAATGGAAAATTGGACAAGAACAGTCCAATTTTCTTGTATGATGCATGATTGTTGTGTTATGTGGGTAAGGTATAGTCCCAAGAACCGTCACGTGCATCGTCGACCATGAAAGCTTTCGCCCCACTGCCTGATTGTGGCATAGGATGATCCAACACTTTGGACTCCTAAAGATTTGCCCATATAAGCTCACTAAATGAGACTATATGGTTGCGAAGAATATGGACTTACCGAGCCATTTGATGTGTTTCATATGTGATAACATGAAAAGGCAAGAATTATGAATGTTGAATTGTGAGAAATTATGTTTGTGTATTGATGAAAATTGCATGATGCACATATAGTATGACTTCATTGAATCATTGTTTAATGTATGGATAAATAATGGACATGCTTGATATATAAATATAAATGTGTTACCCATTGAGCTTAAAGCTCACCCCTCAAATTCTCCAGAAAATGAGCAGGATCCCGAGGAGCAAGCTTAAAGGCATTTACTCCAAGATTTTCTTTTGGTCTTGTATTTGAAATGATCTTTCTAGAAATCAATGCTTTAAGTTGCATTTTGAGAAAACAGATGTATTTTGGCAAGATGTATTTTGATTGAAATGTAATAGGCTTGAAATGCCTACTAAAGCATTGTAAAACATTGTTTTGATATAAATGAAATGCATGAATTATGATTTATCATGATCTCCCAAAGCCATTTACTATCATGTTTAAGCATAGTTTCCAAAAGTTGTATGAAATTGCTTTGGAATTCATGTGAGTAGATGAATGATGTAAGTTTAAGTGAGATTAAAGCATGTTGAGAGTGGAGTGGATGAGTTGAGAGGTTTAGAAGTGTTTATGGTGTTTGGAATAAGCCAAGAGATAGTGTAGAGGGTTAGGTTTTGAGTTCAGAATAGATATAAGTCGAGTTATTGGACCCATAAGTCGACTTGTGAAGCTTTTGAATAATAAGTCGACTTGTCATTTAGATAAGTCGACTTGTTTGTCTCGATAAGTCGACTTGTAGGTTATAAGTCGAGTTGTTTGTCTCGATAAGTCGACTTGTTGGTTATAAGTCGAGTTGTTTGTCTCGATAAGTCGACTTGTTTATCAGACAAGTCGACTTGTTCTGCAGATCCATAGATAAGAGTGTTATTTTGGGGATTGCCGAGAGCAGTCAAGGTCCAGGCCTTAGTCAGTGTATGCTCACCACCAAAGTGAGTCAAATAAAGTGTGTCAAGTTAGGGTCTTAGCAAGGTAAGTGTCTCGGGAATGAGCTCCACCAGGGACCACCTCCCGGGACAGTTGGGTCTCGGATCCAACATCTATAGTAAGTTATATGCAGGTTGGGTAACAGGATCCAACAGTTGGGGTCCGGTCTCCGGGTCGGGGCCCGACATCTGTGGTATCAAAGCGAAACGGGGTTTAGGGTTTCCTAGGAACCTTAGTGGGATTGTCTAAGGGTCAAGTCCTCATGCATCTTTTTACGTAAATTATATAAATTATGTGCATTATTTTAAATGCATAACATGCAACATTGTTTTCAAATGAGTGAATTGACTTGTTTTAAATCGATTTACATGAAATGAACTTGTTTTATGTGAACTAAAGATTTTCACTGATTTTTAAATTGAAGGAGTAATGCCGCCTCGAAAGAGAACTCGAGGAGCTCAATCTCGCCCACTCTCAAAGATGGAAGTACGGATGAGTCGACGTTCGCAGATGCAGAACCTTCCCATCTCGACGACGATGCAGCAAGCAACATGAGGCGCCTCCGCCGCCTCCTCCTCAAGTGAACCCTATGGATCCTCAGTTCTTCCAAGCATTTGCCCAGGCTTTCGCATATGCTATGGGCCAGGGAAGGCAGGCTCAGATGCCAACTCCAGCAGATCGGAGTGAGCAGTATGATAAGCTCCGGAAGTATGGAGCAGTTGACTTCAGCAGGACTACAAATCCCGAAGAGGCAGAAGCATGGCTGAAGAGGACCGAGAGGGTCCTGAAACAGATGAAGTGTATGGATGATGAGAAGCTCGACTATGCAGTTAGCTTATCGCAAGGGATGACTTCAGATCGGTGGGAGTCAGTGCCCCGTAGTCAGGAAATGCCTCCGGTACTGACATGGAGGGAGTTCTTAGAGGCCTTCCGGAGGAAATATTTCTCGATGGTTTACATGCAGGAGAAGGCCAGGGAATTCTTGAATCTTACACAGAGGGAGTTGAGTGTGGCAGAGTATGAATTGAAGTTCACTCAGTTATCTCGGTATGCAGCCAATATCGTGGCAACTGAAGAAGACAAGTGCCGGAAGTTTGAGGGTGGATTGCACCTAGGGATTAGGGAAAAGGTGGTAATTCACAACTTCCGTGATTACCAGCAACTGGTTGATGCTGCTCTTCAAGCAGAGAAGTTAGAGAACATCAGGGCTGAAGTGACTAAGAAGAGAAAGAACAGGGAACAGTTCTCCAAGAAGGGCATGAGTGCTCCAGAACCTGCAAGGAGCACCAGAACCCAACATACACAGAGTGAGGTGGGCAACAGTGGCCCCACTCAGAGCAAGCAGCCTAGGGCTATGTCAGGGCAAGTTTCCAGTGTGGCAAGTCCGAGATGGACAGGTAGAGGAAATCCCCAGTGTGATCACTGTGGGAGATTTCATAAAGGGGAATGTCTGCTGAAGATAGGAGCATGTTTTGGCTGTGGCCAAAGGGGGCACATAATCAAAGATTGTCCCAGCGGTCAGCGGGAAGGGTCTCGATCTCAGCCCCGGAAGAATGTAAAGCAGTGTCATCTCGTCCGCAGATGATGTGGGCGCTCAGAACTGCAAGGAAGACATATCCGACTGGGAGACCTAGAGGAAAGGGTCAGGCACCAGCTCGGGTCTTTGCCATGACCAGGGAAGAAGCTGCAGCCGCTCCGAAAGTAGTGACGGGTATGGCTATGCTATTTGATTTACCAGTTTATGTGTTGATTGATACTGGCTCCACCCATTCATTTGTATCTGCAAGTGTGAATATGCATGTTGTATGTCCTGAGACTATGGACAATTTTCTGGTTGTTAGTACTCCTTTAGGGAGTAAGGTGGTGATCAGTTTGATCTACAAGAACTGTGAGCTCAACATAGACGGTGCTAGACTGGTAGTAGACTTACTACCTCTAGACCTCCAAGGATTGGATGTCATTTTGGGGATGGATGTTATGGAGAAATACAAGGCGAAGCTAGATTGTAGTTTGAAGGAAGTAGAATTGGATCTGGGAGATGATCAGAAGATAGTCTTCAAGGGGGACAGGAAACTGCCAGTGCCGAGGATCATTTCGACGATGTTAGCTGACAATATGATGAGCCAAGGGTGTGAGGCCTTCTTGGCGCATGTAGTGGATCCAGAAGTGAATGTGGGCAGATTAGAAGATTTTCGGGTTGTGAGGGAGTTTCCTGATGTGTTCCCAGACGAGTTACCGGGGTTGCCGCCGGTGAGAGAAATTGAGTTCGAAATTGACTTGATTCCCGGAACTGCGCCAATCTTCATACCACCCTACAGAATGGATCCAGTTAAGTTGAGAGAACTCAAGGAGCAATTGCTGGAATTGTTGGAGAAACAGTTCATCAGGCCGAGTTCTTCACCTTGGGGAGCTCCGGTCCTGTTTGTTAGGAAGAAGGATGGAACGTGGAGGATGTGTATAGACTACAGGAGGCTTAACAAGATGACGATTCAGAACAAGTATCCTCTGCCGAGGATAGATGATTTATTTGATCAGCTGCAGGGAGCAAGGGTCTTTTCGAAGATTGACCTAAGATCAGGGTATCATCAACTCCGGATTAGGGAGTCTGATGTGAACAAGACAGCTTTCAGGACCCGTTACGGGCACTATGAATTCAGAGTCATGCCCTTCGGATTGACCAATGCTCCAGCTGCCTTCATGGATCTGATGAATAGGGTGTTTAATGAATTCTTAGATCAGTTTGTCATTGTGTTCATTGATGACATTCTGGTCTATTCTAAGGATGAAGGAGAGCATGAACGGCATCTCAGGATAGTATTGCAGAGATTGAGAGAGCAGGAGTTGTATGCCAAATTCAGAAGTGTGAATTCGTGCGATGAAGTGGTTTTCCTCGACATGTGATTTCAAAGAAAAAGGATTCATGTTGATCCAAGGAAAGTAGAAGCGATAGTGAATTGGCAAGAGCCTAAGACAAAGTGAAAGAGGTAAGAAGCTTCCTAGGTTTGGCGAGTTATTACAGGAGGTTTGTGGAGGATTCTCCATGATAGTTGCTACCGATGACTAAGTTATTACTGGAAGAATCAGCAGTTTATTTGGAATGAAAATTGCCGCAGAGTTTTGAGGAGCTTAAGCGGTTAACTAGTGCTCCCATTTTAATTTTGCCCAATGGAGATCGGGGGTATCGCAGTGCAAATGATGCCTCGAGAAAGGGCTTGGGTTGTGTGTTAATGCGAATGCGGGGTGATAGCCTATGCTTCACGATTTGAAGCCATATGAGTTGAATTATCCGACTCATGATCCGGAATTGGCAGAGTGATTTTGCCCTAAAGATATGGAGACACTATCGTATGGGGTTCGAACAAGGTTTTCACGGACCACAAAAGCCTTAAGTACATTATGAGTCGAAAGAGTTAAATTTAAGGCGAGACGATGGTTGGAGTTGCTCAAGGACTATGATCGATGATAGAGTACCATCCAGGCAAGGCAAATGTAGTAGCGGATGCATTGAGTAGGAAGTCATCCTTAGCTTATGTTCAGGCAGTTTACTTGCCTCTTTTGGAACAAATGGCCAAGTTGAAGATCAGCTTGAAGCAGGATCAGTCAGATTGTATTCTTGCTCAATTGTGGTGAGACCTATCCTTGGGGAAGGTCAAGGAGTTCGCAGGAGCAGGATCTGTAATTAAGTGGTGAGAGATGAAATTCAACATGGTAAGCAGTCAAAAGTGCAAGTAAGGGATGATGGGCTAATGGTAGTCGGAAACAGGTTATGTATTCCGAATGATAAGGCAGTTAAGGATGAGATCATGGATGAGGCACACAATGCGCCTTATTCCATGCACCCAGCGACACCGGGATGTCAGAGATTTAAAGGAGCATTTCGGTGGAAAGGTATGAAGAGATGTGGTGAATATGTGGCGGTGTTTAGTGTGTCGTGAAGTCAAGGGTGAACACCGTGCACCTTCAGCATGTTGCAGCCATTGTCCATTCCTGAATGGAAGTGGCAAAGGATCACGATGGATTTTTTGATAGGTTTACCCAAGACTGTTAGGAAGCATGATGCTATATGGGTCATTGTAGACCGATTGACCAAGTCAGCCCATTTTCTCGCAATCAAACAAATGATTCATTGCAAGTCTTAGCCAGGAAGTATATCGATGAAGTGGTAAGGTTGCATGGAGTTCCGGATTCCATAGTATCTGACAGGGATCCTCGATTCACATCGAGATTTTGGGGAAGTCTGCAGGAAGCATTAGGAACTAAAGCTGAATTTCAAGATCTGGCGTTTCATCCTCGAGACGGATGGCGACCCGAGAGAACAATCCAAACTCTAGAGGGGATGCTTAGAGCATGTGTCATAGACTTGAGAGGAGCGTGGGATGATCATTTGCCGTTGGTCGAATTTGCTTATAACAATTGCACCATTCGAGCATCAGATGGCTCCTTATGAAGCCCTTTATGGCGGGAGATGCGGGACTCGATATGTTGGGATGAAGAAGGAGAGGAAGCTAGTGAGACCGAGTTGGTCCGGATGGCGGTTGAGAAAGTGGATGTAATCAAACGGCTGCTTAAGGCAATGACCAGATAGAATGAAGAGCTATGCCGATGCTAATGTAAAAGAAATGGAATATGCGATGGGTGACAAAGTGTTCCTCAAGACGTCTCCATAGAAGGGAGTTATGAGATTCGGCAAGAAGGGGAAGTTAAGTCCTCGCTATGTGGGTCCGTATGAAGTATTGGAGAGGATTGGGCCGTTGGCCTACAGGTTGGCATTGCCGCCAGAATTGTCGCAGATTCATGATGTATTCCATGTTTCCTTACTGAGGAAGTACAGATCAGATCCTTCTCACATCATTCAGACCTCAGAAGTTCAGCTGAGTGATAATTTGAGCTATGAAGAGGTACCTGTGGCAATTCTGGATAGCAAGGATAAGATCCTCAGGAACAAGACAATCAAGTTAGTCAAAGTCTTGTGGAGGAATCATGCAGTTGAAGAGGCGACGTGGGAGCCTCAGGATGCAATGCAGGAGCAGTACCCACACCTCTTCAATGAAGCAGGTAAGAATTTCAAGGACGAAATTTCTTAAGGGGGGGAGAAATGTTAGCCCCAAAAAAAATTTTATTTAATTAAGCATGATTAGACCAATTAAGTAAGTTATGTTAGCATTAATTTAAGTTGACATCAATTAATATATGATAGCATTAGATGAGTTAGGTGTTAAGAATTAATGTGAGTTAATGAAATTAAATGAGATAGTTGGGTTTTAATGAGGTAGGAAAGAAGAGAATAAGAATAAGATGGGCTTGAGAAATTAATGGGCTTAAATGAAGAAGTAGGCTTGAGTAGTTAAAGAGGTAGTAGGGAAGTAAAAGAATAAGAAGGAAGATGGGCTTAGGGGCCTTTGGGCTTAAGTGGAATGGAAGAAGTATAAAAGGAAGGAGTTAAATGAATTGGTGTAGGGAAAAGAAAGGAGATTTACGAAAATCAAAGGGAGAGGGAGAGAGTTTCGGCAAAGTGGAGAAGAGAAGAAGAAAAGGAAAAGAAGCTTGGTTAGGTTTGTGATTTCTAAGAGTTTGAGTGGGTTTTTGAAGAAAGTGCAAGAAGAAAAAGTGAAGAGGAGAAGCTAAGCTACCTTTTAAGCTAAGAAACCCTTTGGGTTAGTCAAGAATCAAGGTAAGTTATGTTTTCAAGGTTAAGCTTTTGCTTGGGTTATGGTTTGGAAAGCTTAGAAATGAAGTGGGTTTAGTGATTCTAAGGTTAATTTCATGACTTAGGTTCATTAGGTTTTTCAATTTTAAAACCCTAAGTGATTATGGGTTTTCGGTTTTAATGAAGGGAAAGAAGAAAGAGGAGAAGAACAAGAAGAGGAACTTCCTTAGGCAAGTTTAAGCAAGGATACAAGGTGGGTTTCATATTTATCTTTATGTATATAAGCTATAAATGTCAATTAATGCATGACATTAATGAGTTTTGATTACTTGATGATTGTATTAAATGCTTGTGATAGTAGTGGTTAAATATCATTAATCATGAGTTTTGTGTAAATGAAAATGATACATGTTGATGATTTGATGATGGTTGAGCTAGTATTGAATGAAATAGCCTAAATGAGTATGAAATTATGATGCTTATAGATGTACATTGTATGATGGCGAATGAAGTTGTTTTGGAGAAACTTGTTAAATGAATATGATGAAAAGCATGAATGATGTATGACAAAGATGATTTCTAAAGGAATGGAAAATTAGACAAGAACAGTCCGATTTTCTTGTATGATGCATGATTGTTGTGTTATGTGGGTAAGGTATAGTCCCAAGAACTGTCACGTGCACGTCGACCATGAAAGCCTTCGCCCGGCTGCCCGATTGTGGCATAGGATGATCCAACACTTTGGACTCCTAAAGATTTGCCCATATAAGCTCACTAAATGAGACTATATGGTTGCGAAGAATATGGACTTACCGAGCCATTTGATGTGTTTCATATGTGATAACATGAAAAGGCAAGAATTATGAATGTTGAATTGTGAGAAATTATGTTTGTGTATTGATGAAAATTGCATGATGCACATATAGTATGACTTCATTGAATCATTGTTTAATGTATGGATAAATAACTGGACATGCTTGATATATAAATATAAATGTGTTACCCACGGAGCGAAAGCTCACCCCCCTCAAATTCTCCAGAAATGAGCAGGATCCCGAGGAGCAAGCTTAAAGGCATTTACTCCAAGATTTTCTTTTGGTCTTGTATTTGAAATGATCTTTTTAGAAATCAATGCTTTAGGTTGCATTTTGAGAAAACAGATGTATTTTGGCAAGATGTATTTTGATTGAAATGTAATAGGCTTGAAATGCCTACCAAAGCATTGTAAAACATTGTTTTGATATAAATGAAATGCATGAATTATGATTTATCATGATCTCCCAAAGCCATTTACTATCATGTTTAAGCATAGTTTCCAAAGTTGTATGAAATTGCTTTGGAATTCATGTGAGTAGATGAATGATGTAAGTTTAAGTGAGATTAAAGCATGTTGAGAGTGGAGTGGATGAGTTGAGAGGTTTAGAAGTGTTTATGGTGTTTGGAATAAGCCAAGAGAGAGTGTAGAGGGTTAGGTTTTGAGTTCAGAATAGATATAAGTCGAGTTATTGGACCCATAAGTCGACTTGTGAAGCTTTGAATAATAAGTCGACTTGTCGTTAGATAAGTCGACTTGTTTGTCTCGATAAGTCGACTTGTAGGTTATAAGTCGAGTTGTTTGTCTCGATAAGTCGACTTGTTGGTTATAAGTCGAGTTGTTTGTCTCGATAAGTCGACTTGTTTATCGACATGTCGACTTTCTCGCAGATCCATAGATAAGAGTGTTATTTTAGGGATTGCCGAGAGCAGTCAAGGTCCAGGCCTTAGTCAGTGTATGCTCACCACCAAAGTGAGTCAAATAGAGTGTGTCAAGTTAGGGTCTTAGCAAGGCAAGTGTCTCGGGAATGAGCTCCACCAGGGACCACCTCCCGGGACAGTTGGGTCTCGGATCCAACATCTATAGTAAGTTATATGCAGGTTGGGTAACGGGATCCAACAGTTGGGGTCCGATCTCCGGGTCGGGGCCCGACATTAATCTCTTAGCTCCGAACCTACACGGGGCAAATCCACCGTGCTAAGCATATAGTTTAGTGAGTAATAAATAATCTATATTAACCGATTTTAAAATGAAAGAATGCATTTCGTAATGTAATTTATACTAAAGTAGCGGCAAATCACAGGAGATCCTTCAGAATCAGATATCAGAATACAGAACAAATCAAACTAGAAAGTCATGAATGAAGTGGGTAACGGACTTATACAGAGAGACCAAGTCTCGACATCAAGTGTCACAGAGAGACCAAGTCTCGACACGAAGTGTCTCAGAGAGACCAAGTCTCGACACGAAGTGTCTCGGGAGAGACCAAGTCTCAACACAAATGTGTCCACGAAAGCATTGCAGACCCTTCTAGGCATGCCTATTTACCCAACTCTGATTGAACAAATCATTTCAGACATTTCATGTGCAATAAAATGAGCACTTCCAATAAAATAACATGCAATAATCGCCTCAGACGTTCATTGTCCGACAGACACAATCAAGACAACACACACGAGCACTTGGACATTCATTTTCCTAACAATTACAATCAAGATGTGAACAAATCAAAGTGAAACTGTCCCGGATCTCTTACTTAACATTGATCGTGTTACAGTATTTATGAAATTATTGACAATACGGAAAGTCCCGACATCGACCTTAAATCGCCTTACTATTTATTGCCTCAAGTCCGGCAATATCGGCGATGGTCGTTCCTCTATAATAGGGAACACAGATACAAATTATGATTGTGCATAATTACTGTATGATAAATGAGTATGATGCATGTTCATGCAAATTTCTGGGATTCTTCTACTGTTTAAAAAATATGTATTGCTATTCACAAATACGTATTATTACTGTTCACAAATACGTACGATACTGTTCACTGTTCACTATTCACTATTCACTATTCACTATTCACTGTTCATCACTATGCTGCATTGTTCATCATCTTTTTCAACTTCCGAAACTTTCTTCTTTTCTTTTTACTTTATTTCACTTTCCTTTCTTTTCTTCTCAATTCTTCTCAATTCTTTTAGCACCATCACTTAAAAACTAACCTATTTAGCAAGTCTAATCGATCATAATCATCCAAATCTTCAAATCTGATAAATCTAAAAATTTCCTTCCCCCTTTCTCTTATCCATAAAACCATCCCTAATAGATCATATCTACATATATGTCTCAACCAATACCAGAAAAGATTCATGATCTAAAGGACTAACCTCGTTATTTGCTGCAGAAAAACAGATCGATCGAAAGCAAATGATGAAACCGAAGAGCTCTGGATTTTATGTCGGTATACATTTGTCTCAAAATAAATAAGGCCAACCCACACGTTCATTCGTCCATTTATTAAATTAGTATTATTTGCTGAATAGTTAAATAACCAAAAACACACTTATGAATTCTTCTATCAAATAAATACCCAGAAGTTCCAAACAACGTCCAAAAATTCACCAAAAATTTCGTCATAAAATAATGACTTCCAAATAATTGTTCAAAAAATACTAAATACGTCACCAACAATTTCTAAAAGTCATCGAAGTATCCAAAAATTACTAAAATTATCTTAATACAGTCTGAATCAATCCGAAGTGTCATTAAACCAATGTACCCGAAAAATGTCATGAATGCATGCCAAAATGTCAAAGAGACATAACATAAATCGGACTAAATTTGCTTCATTTGCTAACCCCTAATTTGGGGCGTTACAGATTCTCAAACAACATGGGAGGATCTTTACACTAATCCTAGTAGAAAGGATATCAAGTTGAAAGAAAATACGCTCTTTATTAGAATATTTGATTAGCTACTGTCTATATTAAGTTCCCATGATCTACGGGCTTCCTTTACCGTTAGTTATGCTAGATTAGTGGGATTGAGTTTTTTTATGTTTTATACATAATTAGAGGGATTTGATATACATGTATATATATAGTCTCTGATATACGGAATAGAATATACAAGAAAGGCTTCTTATCAATTTATTATGGTATCTGGGAATGGTCTTTATTTCTAGCCTACAGAATCGTTGAGTCATTTTATCAAACACACTGCAGACCAGAACAATATCATTACTGTCAAACTATTGATGTCCAACAACGATATCACTACTATCCAAAATTTCTTTTTAATGGACACTCAACCTGCTGTTGTCTCATCAAACACATCTTCTTCCATCATAGACTATGACGTCTCCTGTCCTTACTTTCTCCATCATTCAGACAATCCAGGAGCCGTATTAGTCTCTCGAGTCCTAAAGGGCGATAATTATTCCACATGGAGCAGGGCAATACTCATGGCTCTTGAAGCAAAACACAAGTTGGGATTCATCAATAGCACTTTAACCAAGCCGACACCTGACTCATCAAATCTCCTGCAGTGGAATAGATGTAACGGTATGGTATTGTCATGACTTCTAAATGTTGTCTCAAGAGATATAGCTAGTAGTGTTATATATATGCAGAATGCTCGTGATGTTTGGGTGGGTTTAAAAGAACGTTATTCACAAAAGAATTCTCCACGCATTTTTTAAATTCAGAGAGCGGTCTCAAATCATGAGCAAAGGCAAAATTCTATTGCAACATACTATACAACCCTTAAAGCTTTATAGGATGAATTGACTTCATACCATACCCTCCCAGCCTGCTCATGTGGTGCTCTTCAGAACTTAAATTCCTTCCAATGAACAGATCGACTCATGCAATTTTTGATGGGTCTCAATGATTCTTATGCAACGGTGAGAAGCAACATTCTGCTCATGGACCCCTTACAGACCGTGTCTCATGCGTATTCACTTTTACTGTAGGAGGAAAGACAACGATCACTCCATTCTTGAGAAAGACCAGTTTCATCAACTATGTGGCAAGCTGGGCATTCATGATCTTCATGCTCCACCTTGAGGGGGAGTATTAGAATATTTGATTAGCTACTGTCTATATTAAGTTCCATGATCTACAGGCTTCCTTTGCCGTTAGTTATGCTAGATTAGTGGGATTGAGTTTTTTATACATTGTATACATAATTAGAGGGATTTGATATACATGTATATATATAGTCTCTGTTATATGGAATAAAATATACAAGAAAGGCTTCTTATCAATTTATTACTCTTAACAGATATATATAAGTTCTTAAGGCTCATATCTCTATCTTAAAGCAAAAATTAATAATATGATCGTTTCAAGAGGGGAAAATTTTCAACCTATTTCCATAACACGGTCCAAGTAAAAAGAAACAATTAAAAAAAATAATATGCTTGATAGACCACAATAGAGTTTTATTCTAGGAATAAAAAGAAGCTAAAATCTTTAGCTTTCCACTATTTCAACAAATTGTTTAAAACTAGAGCTAATTGTGATTGTTGGACCCCGAACTTTTGGTGAAAATTAGAACTATTAAAATGAACTTAAATGAGAAAGAAATTGATGAGAAAATTTATGAATTTAAGAAAATGTGATGAATTTAAGAAAAAGTTATGAGAAAATAATTGTTTAGTTTTGATGACTTCAATATTTGAGTGGATTTGTATGGGTTATAAAAGTTTAAGAGAATGAGTTGATTTGAAATGGAAGTTGAAAAGTTAGAAATAAAGAGAAAAGTGTGAAATTTTGAAGAATTAAAAAAAGTTTGACTTTTTGGGGTTAAAAGTTGACTTTTTGATTTAGGCCAATTTTGAGGAAATGATCTTCTTGAGACTTGTAGCTTCTGTCGAGAGCTTTCCGTAGACATAAAGTTTGATATTTTTCGATATTGGGAGTGGAAGTTATGATTTTTCGAAGTTAATGTATTTTGCTTTGTGTTTTGAAAATGTTCATAGGGTAAGTTTGCGTGTGCTATGTTTTGAGGCAAATCACCGTAAGGTTGTGGTCTGAATTGGAGAAAGTCGCCTTAATGACAGTTGTAGCTTGTATGGCAATCTTTCTGACGCCATAAAGTATGCAATTTTTCGATATCAGGAGTAGAAGATATGATTTTCCGAAGATAAGGTTATTTTGCTTTGTTTTTGAAAATGCTATTAAGTATAGGTTTGTTTGTTCTATGCTTCGAGGCCACTCATCGTAAGGATTTAGTCTGAATTGGAGTAAGTGGTCTACATGAAAGTTGTAGCTTGTCTATCAATCTTTCCGACGCTATAAAGCATGCAATAATTGGATGTGGGAATTGGAAGATATGAATGTTGAAAGATTGGAGTTTGTTTAGGTGATGTTTAACAGGACATTAACTTTGACTAGGTTTTTGACCCCTTTAGAGATGGAATTGATTTTTGAGTTCTCATGAAAGTTGTAGAGCTTCCTTTTATTTTTCCATCGACACCAAATTTGTCAAATTTGGAGTTCAGGATCAAGAGTTACTATTTTTGAAAAATTCGATGTATAATTGAGATTCTGTTCTTTTGCTTTTGATCCGACCCTTTTTCAATCTTTTGCTTATAATTCCTTCGTCCGACATCCGATTGATTCAATTTTTGAAGCGTTGGATTCCTAAGGCATTTAACTACCCCTTCATGAGTAATTATAATTTTTTTAGGAGATTAAATGGAAAGAGATTGATTGAACCATAGTGAGAGGGTTGGTTAAAGGTTATGAGTTAGATAATTTTCTGAACAGGGTTCAGTAATTTGAGAAATTCGGGAGCTGTGGAGCTCCGATTGAGTCGATTCTTGAGGCAAATTAAAATTAAGATATGGGTCTATAAATCATGTGAAGGGATCAAGTTTCAATTTAGTCCTTAAGGTTGTCAATTTTTGAGTTGAAGTTAATGTTATTATTCAGTCGCGGTTTTGTATGGTCTGTACGTATTTTGGCCATAACTTCCTCAATTCTGAACCGAATTGAGTGATTTTGGTGTCATTTATAAAGAGGAGACATAGAGGAACAATTCTCGAGAAGAAAGTTTTGCCAAATTATTTCGTTTAGCCACTCAAAATCAGGACGTAAGTTATCAGTTTTTCAAGATTCTGTGCAGGGGTAATTTTTGAAGTTAACTTAAATGGAGGGGCATTATGGTCTTTTGGTTGTCATTTAATGACATGGCACCCTTAAGCAAGTAGCTGTCGGCAGTGAAGAGAGGAGAAACACAATAGAAGAGAAGAAAGAAAGAAAAAGAAGAGAGAAATGAAAGAGTGAGCCGACGGTGATAAAGAAGAGACAAGAAGATGAAGGGAGAAGTTAGGTTTCGGATTCTTAGGGTTTTAAGTAAGGATTTTCGATGTTTTCCAAGGGGAAAGTGAAGAAAAACTCAAGAGCTTCATCTTGAACAAAAAAGTGCCGAAAATGAGGGAGAAAGGTAAGATTTGAAAAACTTTGGTCTTTGGATTTTTAGTGAGATATTGGTTTAGGTGGCTTGGAAAGGTTATGGGATTGAGTTATCTATGATTAATTGAAGTGATTATGCTATGATGATGGTTAATTTTAGAATTTTTATGAGTTAGGGTTTATGCCCAATTTTTGAGATTTGGGGTTTTTGGAAATTTTTGCTATAGATAGCTTGAAAATATGTTGGAATTGGGTTTCCTATAGTTAATTTGAGGATTATGTCTAATTTGATGTTGAATTTTGATGATATTGGCTTAGGAAATTTTTATTTGAAAGAAAGAAGAAATGATTGGAGAAATTGATGATTAGGACAAGATTCAAACATCGATTCGAGGTGGGTATCATATTTATTTTTGAAATTATAAGCTTTGTTTATGCTTTTGAAAACTCAAGAAAGTATAAGAGTTTATAAATTATGGTTTTTGAATGAGTTCGTTAAGAAATTTTATTACTTTAGGTTTGAAGTATTTAAAGCAATTACCAAATGTGTTTAACGAAAATGTTTTCGACCGATTGGACATATTGCTAAAATTGTTTCGGATAAGTGAATAAAAATGTTTTGATTTCTGCATTCTTTGATTTTTTTAAGTAAATTGAAAAGATGATTAAATTCATTGTTTTGGAGTGACCTAGGAAATTTCCAAAATGGTTTGAATACATTGTATTTGATTGATTTGATTATAAGTCATGCTTCCATTTCAAAAAAAACTAAGAAAGAAAGTATCGACTTTTATCTATTTCCAAAGGGGTTTGAAAAATTGTTACAAGTTTGGAATGATTAAGTTTATTGCTCTTGAAATTATTTATAAAAATATGGTTTATAAATGTTTGAACAAATTATGATTTCCGAATACTTTGAAATTAGTTATAAACTATCGTTTGTGAAAATGTTTGAAAATTTATGATTTAGAATACTTTGAATTAGCTAGAAAATATTGTTTATAAAAATATTTCAAAATTATTATTATTATTATAAGTTAGAACATTTTGAAATTGTTTATAAAAAGAAGGGTTTATGAAGATATGATTTCCAAATATTTTTGGAAGTGTTTACAAAAATATTGTTTATCAAAGGTTTGAAGAATTATGATTTCCGAATAGTTTTAGAAGGGTTTTAAAAAAAAAATGATTCCTTAATATTCTTTGAGTTTGCTTATAATGTAGTGTTTATGGCAAAGATTTAAAAAAAATTATAATTTTAGTATGAATAAATTCCTTGCTTTTGGAATAACTTTAAAAATTTTGTTATATGTTCAATGATATAAGAAATTGAAATTTTTAATTTCGAAAAGTTTTTCTTCGCGGATGTCGGAATCTTGCCACTCAGTTTGTTTCAGTTCGTTTGGAATTCGATTCGAATTACTGTGCTTCATTTTTTTGAATCCGTTTTCGTTCGTTTCTCTTTTGCGTTCCCGTTTTCATTTCAATGTCGCTTATGCTTTTACTTCCGCTTTTGCTTCGGCCCACTTCCGGGTTTGACCTTCGCTTTTTGTTTCCGGAAGTTTCCGTCCGTTTTCACTTTTGTCTTTTCCGTTTTCTAGTTAGGGTCCGGTTCCGAAATCGGGTTCCAACAGTTATGGTATCAGAGCGCCAATATTAGGATCTTATCTGGGCGCTTTTGGATAAGAAATTGTGAGCGTTAGAATGGATAAGATTGAATGAGAGAGGATGTGATAAAGATGGAATTGGATTTTCATGCTTGATGTGGAGAACCTAGTGGATTGTTTGGTTGAGGTGATGAGTGATGATTGATTGAGGATAATCTCATGATGAAAATGGATGAATGAATTTCGGATGTACATTTGTGAGATGAAATAAGAAATACTTGAAGGAAAGGATAGGATTAAATGATATGAAGGTATATCATGAAATATTTGAATAATTAAATTGATTGTTGAACAAAGTGACGAGAATTATGATTGATTTTAGGAATGTGTTACGGAAATTAAGATTAGAAATTCTTGATGAATAAGAATAAATTGATTTGATTATGCTTTTGAGAGATGCAAATTTTGAAAGATGAGATAAGTTGATGTTTGAATATACATTTGTGAGATGAAATGAGGAATGCTTGAAAGATGAAATTGGTGATAGAGATATATGTGTAGAAGTTCAAACGGTTGATTTTAAATGATGATTTGATTCATATTAAGAGTCATTAAGACGTGGACCATTGACTTGCGTAAACTGTTAAAGGAAAAACGTTAAGGAATATTGATTTGTAGAAATAGTGAGTTTCATATGATTTTAGATAGAGTATTTGATATAAGAATTGAGAAATTGTGAAGAGATTGAGAAATATGTATGAGAAGGAAATTAGATAAGAAAAGTGATTAATTATGATTCGATTCGACAAATTGATGATATCTTAAATTGATTGAGAAAAGTGATTGTATGATTAGATAAGAAATATTATGTTCTTAAGTGTGAATTTCGAGGACGAAATTCTTTTAAGAGGGGGAGAAATGTTGGACCCCGAACTTTTGGTAAAAATTAGAACTATTAAAATGAATTTAAATGAGAAAGAAATTGGTGAGAAAATTTATGAATTTAAGAAAATGTGATGAATTTAAGAAAAATTTATGAGAAAAGAATTGTTTAGTTTTGATGACTTCAACATTTGAGTCGATTTGTATGGGTTATGAAAGTTTAAGGGAATGAGTTGATTTGAAATGGAAGTTGAAAAGTTAGAAATAAAGAGAAAAGTGTGAAAATTTGAAGAATTAAGAAAAGTTTGATTTTTTGGGGTTAAAAGTTGACTTTTTGATTTAGGCCAATTATGAGAAAATGATCTTCTTGAGACTTGTAGCTTCTGTCGAGAGCTTTCCGTAGTCATAAAGTTTGATATTTTTTTATATCGGGAGTGAAAGTTATGATTTTTCGAAGTTAGTGTATTTTGCTTTGTGTTTTGAAAATGTTCATAGGGTAAGTTTGCGTGTGCTATATTTTGAGGCAAATTGCCGTAAGGTTGTGGTCTGAATTGGAGAAAGTAGCCTTAATGAAAGTTGTAGCTTGTATGTCAATCTTTCCGACGCCATAAAGTATGCAATTTTTCGATATCGGGAGTGGAAGATATGATTTTCCGAAGATAAGGTTCTTTTGCTTTGTTTTTGAAAATGCTATTAAGTATAGGTTTGTGTGTTCTATGCTTCGAGGCCACTCGTCGTGAGGATTTAGTCTGAATTGGAGTAAGTGGTCTACATGAAAGTTGTAGCTTGTCTATCAATCTTTCCGACGCTATAAAGCATGCAATATTTGAATGTGGGAATTGGAAGATATGAATGTTGAAAGTTTGGAGTTTGTTTAGGTGATGTTTAACAGGGCAGTAACTTTGACTAGGTTTTTCACCCCTTTAGAGATGAAATTGATTTTTGAGTTCTTCATGGAAGTTGTAAATATTCCTTTTATCTTTCTATCAACACTAAATTTGTCAATTTTGGAGTTCAAGATTAAGAGTTACTATTTTTTAAAAATTCGATTATATATGTAAAATTGAGATTCTGTTCTTTTGCTTTTGATCCGACCCTTTTTCAATCTTTTGCTTATAATTCCTCCGTCCGACATCTGATTGATTCAATTTTTGAAACGTTGGATTTCTAAGACATTTAGCTACTCCTTCATGAGTAATTATGATTTTTTTAGGTGATTAAATGGAAAGAGATTGATTGAACCATAGTGAGAGGGTTGGTTAAAGGTTATGAGTTAGATAATTTTCTGAACAGGGTTCAGTAATTTGAGAAATTCGGGAGCTATGGAGCTCCGATTGAGTCAATTCTTGAGGTAAATTAAAATTAAGATATGGGGCTATAAATCATGTGAAGGGATCGAGTTTCAATTTAGTCCCTAAGGTTGTCAATTTTTGAGTCGAAGTTAGTGTTATTGTTCAGTCGCGGTTTTGTATGATCTGTACGTATTTTGGCCATAACTTCCTCAATTCTGAACCGAATTGAGTGATTTTGGTGTCATTTTTAAAGAGGAGACATAGAGGAACAATTCTCGAGAAAAAAGTTTTGCCAAATTATTTCGTTTAGCTACTCAAAATTAGGACGTAAGTTATCAGTTTTTCAAGATTCTGTGCAGGGGTAATTTTGGAAGTTAACTTAAATGGAGGGGCATTATGGTCTTTTGGTTGTCATTTAATGACATGGTACCCTTAAGCAAGTAGCTGTCGGCAGTGAAGAGAGGAGAAACACGATAGAAGAGAAGAAAGAAAGAAAAAGAAGAGAGAAATGAAAGAGTGAGCCGACGGTGATGAGAAGAGGCAAGAAGATGAAGGGAGAAGCTAGGTTTCGGATTCTTAGGGTTTTAAGTAAGGATTTTCGATGCTTTCCAAGGGGAAAGTGAAGAAAAACTCAAGAGCTTCATCTTGAGCAAGAAAGTGTCAAAAATGAGGGAGAAAGGTAAGATTTGAAAAAACTTTGATCTTTGAATTTTTAGTGAGATATTGGTTTAGGTGGCTTGGAAAGGTTATGGGATTGAGTTATCTATGATTAATTGAAGTGATTATGCTATGATGATAGTTAATTTTAGGATTTTATGAGTTAGGATTTATGCCCAATTTTTGGGATTTGGGGTTTTTGAAAATTTTTGCTATAGATAGCTTGAAAATATGTTGGAATTGGGTTTCCTATAATTAATTTGAGGATTATGTCTAATTTGATGTTGAATTTTGATGATATTGGCTTAGGAAATTTTTATTTGAAAGAAAGAAGAAAGGATTGGAGAAATTGATGATTAGGACAAGATTCAAACATCGATTCGAGGTGGGTATCATATTTATTTTTGAAATTATAAGCTTTGTGTATGCTTTTGAAAACTCAAGAAAGTATAAGAGTTTATAAATTATGGTTTTTGAATGAGTTCGTTAAGAAATTTTATTACTTTAGGTTTGAAGTATTTAAAGAAATTACCAAATGTGTTTAACGAAAATGTTTTCAATCGATTGGACGTATTGCTAAAATTGTTTTGGATAAGTGAATAAAATGTTTTGATTTACGCATTCTTTGATTTTTTAAGTAAATTGAAAAGATGATTAAATTCATTGTTTTGGAGTGACCTAGGAAATTTCCAAAATGGTTTGAATACATTGTATTTGATTGATTTGATTATAAGCCATGCTTGATTTCAAAAAAAAACTAAGAAAGAAAGTATCGACTTTTATCTATTTGCAAAGGGTTTGAAAAATTTTACAAGTTTGGAATGATTAAGTTTATTGATCTTGAAATTATTTATAAAAATATGGTTTATAAATGTTTGAACAAATTATGATTTTGAATACTTTCAAATTAGTTATAAAATATCGTTTGTGAAAATGTTTGAAAATTTTATGATTTTGAATACTTTGAATTAGCTAGAAAATATTGTTTATAAAAATATTTCAAAAAATTATTATTATAAGTTCGAACATTTTGAAATTGTTTATAAAAGAAGGGTTTATGAAGATATGATTTCCAAATATTTTGGAAGTGTTTACAAAATATTGTTTATGCAAAGGTTTGAAGAATTATGATTTCGAATAGTTTTAGAAGGGTTTTAAAAAATATGATTCCATAATATTCTTTGAGTTTGCTTATAATGTAGTGTTTATGGAAAAGTTTAAAAAGTATAATTTCAGTATGAATAAATTCCTTGCTTTTGGAATAACTTTAGAAATTTTTTATATGTTCAATGATATAAGAAATTGAAATTTTAATTTGAAAGTTTTCAAAAATTGTTACAAGTTTTAAATATTGATAGATTTCGAGAATGTCCGAATTACGAAAATTATTATAAAGGTTAGATTTATTGTTTCTAATGATTTTGGAAATTGATTTAAGAAATTGTTATTCATTGTGTTTGAATTATTTAAAGAAATTGTGTTTTGAAAAATCAAGGAGGAAAGGATTTTGGAAATTGATTTAAGAAATTGCTATTCATTATGTTTGAATTATTTAAAGAAATTGTTATTTATGTTTTGGGAAATCAAGAGAGAAATGCTTTTGGAAATTGATTTAAGAAATTAAAATGATTGGTGATTTTGTTGTTTTGAATAAAAAGGTGAAAATTGTTGTTTAAATTTTGGATGATAAATGTGTATTGTGATTTTAAATGTGTGAGAATTATGTTTCAAAGGAATTGATAAAGTTGTTATTTATTCTTTATGAATGATTTTGATAAATTATTAAATGTGTTGCATACTTGTTTGATGAATGATTATGAATTTGTAAGAAATTGACTAGTGAATTTTTGTTTTGCTATATGACATATGAAATTATGTGCTTAGTGAATGTGACTATGTCTAGTAAGACACGACATGAAAATTTGAATTTTCGAAAAGTGCCTTCAGGCAATCTGCTTGTTTTAAGCATAAATATGTGAATTATGTGGATTTGGTTAGGTCCCCTCCGTAGAGTCAATGCACTGGTCTCCCTTTGATAGCCTTCTCCCAGCTGCCCGCTAGTGGCATAGGAGCTCCGATTTCGGACTCCCCTCCGTTCACGGCTGCACATGACCGCTATGCGGGAATGTGCAATATGTTCCGTTAGGACCGAACCAAATCACTTTGATATGTTATGTGTTTTTGATTTGTTACTTTGTAATACATTGTTATGTGATGCATGCATGTTTTGAAGTTATTTATGAAGTGTGAAAACAAAGAATTCAAGAAGTTTGAGCAATAAGAAATTAAGGGTTTCAACTGAGAAAAACCTTTGAAATTATTTATGAACGTTTGAAAAGTTGAAAAGTTTGAAAAATAAGCCTTTGGGCAAAACTTTGTGAAAAATGATTTCTGCTTATGTTTTATTTTACAAATGTGGTACCCATTGAGCTTTTAAGTTCACCCCACCTTTCATCCCCATCTCCAGGTTTCGAGCAGGAGATCGGATGAAGACGGTCAAGACATCAGTTTTGCATGTTTCTGTAATAGGCTTAGTTGAGATTTTGGCATTTGGTTTTGTATCGTGGCTTGAAAATGCCATTTTGGTTTGATGATGTACATGAATTATGAATTAATGTATATAGTTGGGATGTGTATGATTTTGGGATATGAGTTATGATTGCTGATGAATATGAGTGGATTAGATTGAATCTTGCATTTGTATTTTGACGTGAGATGTATATGAATGAGATTGACTTCTGATGATAGATTTTGGTTTGAGAATTATCGAAGTGGTGTAGTTATTGGTTTGCGTTGTTTCTGCTGGAAATTCCGGACGGGAGGTCCGATGATGGTTGTTATGGGTGGATGTGATTTTAGAAGTGTGTATTTTTTATCTACAGATTTTTAGGCTGTTCAAAATACAGTCGTTATGCTGCCCGATTTTCGATAAAATCGGGTTATGACAAGCTAGAATAAGTTTAAGATTAAGAGTTTTAAATATGCGATTAAAATATGCATGATTAAGAGTGTTTTGAGCTAATGGCAAAGGATAGTGAGACTAGACTGGGAGAATTTCCAAATGGAAAATTGTATTGTTTTGAGTTGTATGCGATTGATTAAAGAGAACATGAATGACACCAAAAAAAAATTTATACCGGTTTCGAATTAGTTTGGACCAAGTTAGTTTTAGGGTATCTAATGCGACGTTGTTTCGAAAAGTTTTTCTTCGCGGATGTCGGAATCTTGCCACTCAGTTTGTTTCAATTCGTTTGGAATTCGATTCGAATTACTGTGCTTCGTTCTTTTGAATCCGTTTTCAATCGCTTCGCTTCTGCGTTCCCGTTTTCATTTCAATGTCGCTTATGCTTTTACTTCCGCTTTCGCTTCGGCCCACTTCCGGGTTCGACCTTCGCTTTTTGTTTCCGTAAGTTTCCGTCCGTTTTTATTTTTTTCTTTTCCGTTTTCCGGTTGGGGTCCGGTTTTGAAATCGAGAAGTGTGAGCAATAAGAAATTAAAGGTTTCAACCGAGAAAAACCTTTGAAATTATTTATGAACATTTGAAAAGTTGAGAAGTTTGAAAAATAAGTCTTTGGGCAAAACTTTGTGAAAAATGATTTCTGCTTATGTTTTATTTTACAAATGTGGTACCCATTGAGCTATCAAGTTCACCCCACCTTTCATCCCCATCTCCAGGTTTCGAGCAGGAGATCGAATGAAGACGGTCAAGACATCAGTTTTGCATGTTTCTGTAATAAGGTTAGTTGAGATTTTGGCATTTGGTTTTGTATCGTGGCTTGAAAATGCCATTTTGGTTTGATGATGTACATGAATTATGAATTAATGTATACAGTTGGGTTGTGTATGATTTTGGGATATGAGTTATGATTGCTGATGAATATGAGTGGATTAGATTGAATCTTGCATTTGTATTTTGACGTGAGATGTATATGAATGAGGTTGACTTCTGATGATAGATTTTGGTTTGAGAATTAATGAAGTGGTGTAGTTATTGGTTTGCGCTGTTTCTGCCTTTTTAATGTAGAGCCCGGCCTCTACCGCCATCACTCCAGGTATTATCCTCTTTATTACATGTGCATTATTATATATTTCTGATTGTACATTTGGTAATGTTTAAATATTTTGATTGTTATAGAGGCACATTTGGAACGTCATCCCACAGACGTTGCCGAGACTTCCAGGCATTAGCTCGGAAGCTATTTGGTGAGTGACCTGGATGGTTTCTCAATTATTATTGTTTATAATTTTACGTTTATAACTCTGTGGAGAATAATGGTGGGTTTATGAGTTGTTTATGACTGGATTTCAGATAGGAGGTTCGATGTATTGGGAGATGATGACATAGAAGTGCGATATGTGATGTTAATGTGATTAATTGTGAACTATTTGTGTGAATGTATTAATTTGGGATCGATTGTGATGTTGGCATTGCTTTATTTCGACATATGCATTCCATGCATGAATGCATGATCAGTTAATGATAGTTATGACTGGAGCAGCCACCGAGAGCTTAAAGCTCAATGTATTTGGGCCTCGAGCCCACAGTAATTTAGAGCCTTAGGCTCACCGAATAATGCGTCCTTATTGGGACAGTTTAGGCGCTCGATCACAACAACGTAATAAATTAGAAAAAAGGTTCACATACGCATTACATATGCATTTGATTGAATGTCTTGATTGAGTGAAAGGCAAAACGCCTTGTGTTCATGTGAATAATCATGTGGTACTTCTGAATAGGCTATTATGATATAACTGTGATCTGTTTGACTATGCATGAATTGGGTGAACCATCGATGATGGTTCCTCACTGAGTTCGCAAACTCATCCAAAATTGCAACTTATTTTTCAGGACCGAGAGAGTAGACTCCTAGCTCTAGAGGGAATTTTCCTGCCTTGTTGATCGCGTTGGCAAAAGAAGTTATGGCTCACAGGTCAGTCAGCTAGGATTTTTAGGGGATGATCTAGTTAGGCTTTTGTATTAGATTTCTTTTGAAGTAATGTACAAACAGTAAACAATGACAGAGATGTAAATTATGGTTTCTATGAAATGAAATGAGAAAGCAAAATTTGGTTTCAAAGGTTTTTGATTTTTATACTGATGCTTATTACGATGCCATGTGAAGTACAGTAGTGATTGCTCGTAGCTCACCCTTATCGTAGGTTATGTATCGGAATGACTTTCGGGCGTTCCGGTGTATACCCTATGGTAAGGAGTGACTATCCTAAAGGAGAACAAGTACCATTCCATAATAATCTCGTCTTGCACTCCATCAAGCTTCAGGTTTTGTCTGAAGACAACGCACTTATAAGCTTTATCTCAGTAACGCTTTCTACAAAGGATTTTTCTGAAAAATCCGTAGATCAAGACTTCTGAAAATCATATTGAAAAATAATCATACTTGTGTAAAACTGTCAATAGCAATTGAGTAGAGGTAACAAACCATTTGCACAATCCTTTGATTGATCTTGTCACCAAGCAGACAAGCATCTCTAACGTTGGATCGCATGGTGTTCACTATGATGCCAATTATGTAAAAAGCCCACAATAAGCAATTACCTGGAAACCGAGAGACAGCGAGAGCGTTGTTTTTCCTTGCAAATTGCAGGAACTATACTTGAACTATAAATCAGCATCGGAGCAGTAAAAATACCCTTTGCAAGCATGACTAACCACTACAAGAGAAGTTTAAATTAGCGATGGAAATTTACCGACAGTAAAAAAAACGTAAGCAATTATTGACAGAAATAGTATAGACGTCGGTAATGTCGTTTGAAAATATTTGTTTAGCAGCGGTAGAAATTTTTGTTGCTACTTTGGGACGAAATGGTTTACCGACGGATATTATCATCGATAACTCTGTCAGTAAAAATCATTGTCAGTCGTCGACTTTAAATTTAACGGCATCCTTTCGGTAAACTTAAGAACGTCTTCGCTTCATCAACAAAATGACGTTGTTTTCTCATTTGGTTTGGCTCACGGTTTAAACATTTATAAGTTAACCAAAACGACGTCGTATTGGTTAACTTATAAATGACATCATTTGCTAGCTGAACGTTAAAAGGTGTACAACTTAACGTAAACAACGTCACTTGGTTTAAAACCAAACGATGTTGTTTAGTGACTGAAGGTTTAAATATTTATACTTAAGCAAAATGAAGTCGTTTAGTGGCTGAAGGTTTAAACGTTTATACTTAACCAAAACAACGTCGTTTTAGTTAAGTTTTAAACCACCCAAAGATACCCCCCCTCCCCATGTTTGCTACTCCCGTGCCTGCTGCGTCGTTTTCCTCCTCCATCAACTCTGTCTTCCATCGTCGTTGTCTGGAGTTGCACTGTCGCCGTGGAGCTTGTGCATCTCCAACATCGTCTTCTCTGGCCAGCAAACTGAAGGTATTGTCCTCTTGTCCCTTCTCTCCTCTTCTCTGTCCGATGATGTATATGGTGTGCGTGGTTGAATTATTTGGTTAATATGGAGTTTGTATTTGGTTTTGGTTGTTAATTACTGATTGTTAATGATAGGCTATGTATTTATTAGAGAATGATGGAAAAAATTGAGAATTTTTCTTGAATTAGGGATGAATCGGTTAATGCATACCAAGTGTTTGATAAAATTTAGTCCATTGAAAAAAATTGATTTCAAGTCATTTCAATGTTTAAACTAAGGTTAGTTTCATTAATTTATTTTATCATTAAGTGATCTAAACCATGTACATTACAATTTAGAAATTTAATCGATCTTAGTAGGTTTAAAAGTAATATGTATATTTATAACACCAAATACCCCCCCCCTAAACTTGTTTTATTGTTTAAGAAAAGGAAGTAGACGTGATACATGCACTTGGACATATATAAAACCCCTAGCTAGAGTTTTTAAAAAATGAGAATAAAATTTGCAAACTTGTTTATTTCAGTGAATTGATAGTTTAATTATATCGTTAATCTAATGAATAAGTAGTTTGATTAAATGTGAAACATCATTTCGACAATTAACAGCTTAAGATTGATCTCTCTAAAAGTTCTTTAATCCTTGGAACATTATTAAGCTTTTTTCTATAAAGATGTTTTAAAGCAATAAATTGATAAAGCATATAAGCCAAACATCAAACTGACAGTTTAGACAAATAAAAGAAGATAACAACAATGTCGACCACTAGATTTTAACATAAGAAAACAATAAAAAAAAAGCACAACTACGAAGTGAAATACCCATAACCAATAAGCACATAAACATTGAATGAAACTAATTTTAAATAACTATCTTTGCTTTATATAATACATCCTAGAAGAGTGTAAAAGATTAATAACAAAGCACATAGAGAAATTATATGAGTAAATAAAGGAATTTTGATTTGAGAGTAGAGATTCAAAATTTAAAGAGAAAATAAGAAATAAAGCAATTTATCATATTCAAATAAACAGAAACCAATCTAACACCGTAAACATAAACATGCAAGGGAAAAATAAGAATAAGAATAGAAATAATTGATTTATTAATTAGTATTTAAAATCTTCCTCAATTATAAATCATAACTTTAAACTTAAACGAAACTAATTATTTCTTATCTTATTGCCATATTATCTCTTCTTTAAAATTAAAGAAAGAGTAATCAATGTAATAGCCATAACAAGTAGATAATACACATGAAATATTGAAATTCTCTTAATAAAAAGGATTTCCTAACTACTTAAATGTTCGGACTTACATATTGTTTAATATAGTATTTACAAACCATGAGACATGAGGACAATAAGAAAATCACTATGAAACCTAATGGTAATACCTCCTTTTCAACTTTATGCTACTAAAACTCAAGAAAACTAAGTGCCTGTTTTGATGAGCTTATATCAGTAGAGCTTTTGTCAGTAGAGCTTTTTTAAGAAGCCAGTTGACTGTTTGACTGACAATTAAAAAAATATTGAAAGAGCTTCATACAGTAGACTGTTTGGCAACATAAAAATAAAAAACACTTTTATTAATTTTAATTATACTTTATTTTGTAATAAAAATTATTTATGCATATAAATAATAGTCAAAGTATATTAAACAATGAGTTTACATTTACTTTATAATTGTTTGACAAATTCACTTCTATCTTGTAGAAAATTATTTAAAGAGATGTTTTATTTTCTTAGACGAAATAAAATTAATATTAAAATAAATATTAAAACATATAAAAAGATAAATAATATTATAATCTTAAAATAACTATTCAAGTTGAGTAAATAGTTAAATACATAATAAATTATGTATTTTATTGTAATACAAGAAGATTTGCAATATGTTCCCTCTCATCATTCATCTTGTTATTTGGTGGCTCATCTGAATGATTTTCTTCAATGTGTTCATTTCCATTGGTTTCTTCATTTGTCGGAATAACAAAATCCCCACTGCATATAACAGTGACTTAAGCAAGTTTAAGAAAATATAACAGTATAACCGTAGAAGATTACTTTTTAGTTTATTGTTTGAATTTTTCACTACTAATTAATACTAACTAGTAGTTTTTCACTACTAATTAAACAATACCACAATTGTTGAGGCTCAGTACTTGAACAGAATAAAACGATTTGAAAAAGAATTTCATTTCATTTTTACTAAAAAATCAGTTGAAACAGTCAAATACAAAATCAATTATTGTTTTCAGGTATAAGCTCAAATTGCAAATTAGAAAGTTAAATTTTGAAAAGAAAAAAGAGAAGTAATAATTTTAAATTTTAACAAAATAGCTAAGGAAAGCACTCATCTTCAATCGTTGTTCAGCTTACATCAAGAAAAATGAATAACTCTATTACATTCCACAGTGAGGGAGTGAATGTGATCTTACAGTTCTCCATAAGACATTTAAATGGACTGTTAGAGCCTACTTCACTAACAAAACTAATATTCTTCCTTCTCATGTTCATTTACAGCTAATCTAATAATCAGAGAAGTCCAAGAATCCACACTCTCACCCATCTCATCAAAAAACTTTTCTTACTTGTTCAATGCTTCCAGATAATATCTCTTTGTGTCATTAGTTCAATCACTTCATATGCATTCTCGTGCTCCTCGTAAGCACCATAAACATGAACCAAATTGTTTTGGATAAATCCCAATGAGTTTATTATAGCAATTGAGTGAACCTTTTAACTATTTTATCATCACCCATCTTAGCCATAGTCTTCAAAAGAAAGGAATAAGTGTATGTCGGAATCAAAGGAATTTGCACACATGTGATATATTTTAATATTTGTCTTTAGAACTCTCAACATACGCTCTAATAATTGTATTCCATAGTAGCAAACAATTAAGAGATCTTGCTTCTCTCTAAATTGCACTCCATGTATGGTCTCATCCACTTCAAGTTCTCATCCACTCCAAGCCCTCTTTACACTTTTCTTACTAATCTCTGGCTTCCTTAACTATTCCATCTTGCTCCAATCTTCTTATCTTCCTCTGGGCTTATTATTACTCTTCTTCTTCGAGCTTATCTCCTTGCCCACTTTGACAACACACTGATCATTAACCTTATACTAACTTAGCAATGTCAGAAACAATGTTATTGTCAGACATAACTTTTCTTGATTATCAAAAGAACCTATAAAAACTAAAACCTCAGCCAACCCCAACCCTCTACATAACAACCTATGACACACTTCCACCCCTTGCCAGGCCTATACCCTGAGACCTTGGAAGTTGAACCAAATAGTATTACAGGAGAACCCCAGGTAAAAGAAATCCTGGAGGCAGAGCAGCAGAACGTAAAACATGCAGAGCAGAAGTAGCAGAAAATGTAAAACACGTAAACGTAAAACATGCAGAGCAACAGAAGATGTAAAACACGCACCTATGATGGTTGCAAACCTTGAGAAGATGGTTGTACCCCTTGAGAAGATGGGTAGAGAAGTCGGTGGGTTTGTAAAAAAAAAGTGAAGAGTCAAAACGTTCTAAACGTAAGTGACAGAAAATAAGGTCTACCCGAAAAAGCCAAAATAAGGGACTTTTTTTTAAAGCTCCAAATTTGAGCTTCTTAAAAAGTTGTATTTCAATTTTTAAAAAAGTTATTTCTATTGAAAAAGTGTTTTTGAATTTTACGACCAAACACTCATTTCTTTGAAAAATAACTTTTGCGGTAGAAAAAAAGTACCTTTTCAGCCTCCAAAAGCTGAACCAAACGGGCACTAAATGAGATGACAATTGAAGAGAGAAGAGAATACTAGAAATTTAAAAAGCGGGGAACGCAACTGGTAGCTAGCTAGGGCACAAAAGATGATTGAGGGAAAGAGAAACAACAAGATGGGAGAGGGAAGACCACAGTCAAATAGTCATTTTATATATGGAAGAAGTTTGGGCTTTGGACTAAGTTAGATTGTGAAATTCATTTGAATTAACCCAAAATTCAAATTGAATCAATTCCATTGACATTAGGCTGAACCATAAAACCTTTTCCATTCTTTCTTGAGTCACTTGTTTTATACATATGAAAACATCAAAGGTAATCACTTGATAATTCTCCTCTTACATTTTACATTTTCCATTTTGGTATTCTCGACCACACTCATGGTTGGAATGTCTTGATTTGAAAGGTAGTTCCATGTCATATTGAAGAAACATCTATTCTCCACTCATAACCCATTTTTATTTCTCATTCTTGATATAATCATAATAATCACCCTTCTTAACAACATACTATTTTAGAGTTTTTCTAAATGCATTAACTGAATCAAATAGCATACTAATCTTTAAATCCATTCACCTCATCATATCATTATGTATTCGCCTTTTTCTCCCTTTTTATTTGAACTATAATCTATAATCTTAAGATCATCATAATCTTCATATGTTGAATCTATTTACAAATCTAGAATATTATTTGTTACGACATCTTATGCACTACTATAAAAAAAAGCATAGTTTTCTTTTGTAACCTTTTCGCCAACCACCTATCTTCCATAATTATCTTATCATATATATCCTATAATCAAATGAACTAAAATCATCAAAGTCGCTAACTTCTTCTTTGCCACCCTCATATGTTGGATCATCAAATTCATTATTATCCGCATCATTTTTATAGGTTTTTTACCCCCTGTAGAAGCAAACTATTGCCTCTTTACAACATCACAATCATTTTGTTCACCTTCTCTAACAATGCACAAAACTTGTCCACGTACTGAAAAAGTTGCCTATTCACCCTCTATAACCTCATAATTAACTTTTTTACCTACTTCACAACATCCTTTGTTATGTATCAACAAGGGATATTCAACACTATCCAAAAATAACCCTATAATCTCATAGTCTTTCTTTTCAATTAAATTAATCATATTAATGGTATAAGCCTCACTTTTTAGGTCTCTAATGTCATCCTTAAAATACTCTTAAGAAAATTTATAACTAAAAACTCGAACCTTTTTATAGTTCGAGTCGCCTACTGTGTATATAAACTGAATCATTGTCAAATGATTCAGCTATACTATAAAATGTCAAAACTAAAATTTAATTCTAGTGTTTGTAAAATAAGAAAGACAAACAAACAGATATAAATATGATGTCGAGTATTTAATAGACAAAAAAAAAGATATAAATAAGTTGTGAAGTGTTTAATTAAAGCTCTCGCCAATCTTAAACAAATATGATTTCAAACTTAAATCATGTTCTTTGATCATTATATGCAAGAAGGGACATCATCAAAATAAGTTATAATTGTAGAGAATTGAGAATATCTTGATGTATTGACTATAATTGAGAGTGTATGGGTTACAAATTGGTATACTTGAATTATGAATTAGATTATTATAGTTTGTGTGATGTAAATGTGGACTAAATTGATAATAGACATATAGTTTGGAGACCCAATTTGAGTTATGGTTACTGGTCGATATAGAAGTGCAATTTTGTTGTAGGATTGACCTTTATTTCAAAAGGGGATGTTCATTTCAAAGGAAAAACTCTGCCGAATTTTCAACTGGGTCCTCGTCAAATATGACATCACTATTTTAAAATTAAAATAAGAGCTTCTTAGTATTAAATGATGATCTTATTGTCGAACATGACTTATAATTATACAAATTATTGAGGATAACAGCTAATGGTTGAATTATTTAAGTATAGCTAATGACCTTGATTGATTATAATATTTCATGGCAATTGTTTTAATATATCCTACTTTCTAAACTGTGAACGAAATTGTTCTTAGTTGTAGGAACTCATTTGTTGCCCTTATTTATATTTTGAAGGAGATTGAAGTGAAGCTTTAACAGGTATTCAAATGACATTCATTTTCTTATATAGTGTGACAATGTCAACAATGAATTTTCACTCATTTGACATTCATTTTCTTATATAGTGTGACAATGTCAACAATGAATTTTCACTCATTTTTATGACATTTTTATCAAAGTCTATATTTTTCATTCTAGCTCCGTCACCATCATCTTCCTTCACGTACTTTAGGAAGATTCTTTGACGTGTCGGTTGAGGTAAGTGATTTTATTTTTTACTACGTTTTCATGAACTTGGTTTAATTTAGGTATTTGTTTGCAGTTTGAACTTCGAGTTATCATTGAATTAATATAGGATGAGTTTGACTTATATTATAGTTCTACATGCCCTTTATATGTCAATCCGTTATTTCATTGATTCTTATTCCATTGTGAGTAGCTTGTCGTAATGGTTTTTTATGTGCGAATTTTTACACGCATCTTTTAAAAACTACATATATGTTAAAACAATTTATTAAAATAAGTATTCATATTTTTATGAATACTTATTATGTAACATCCCGTCACCGATGGGATGGATACAGTTCATTGCATTCATATTTGACATGCTCATGCATGATTTATTTATGTATAATTGGAAATGATTATATTGGCATTCATACGTACATACATGTATGACATATTTCTGATCTGATTTGGATAACTTGAATTTGGAGATGATTAGGACATGTGTGATAATTTGGTCAAAATAGGCTCGAGGATTGAATTTGAGTTAGAAATGAAAGTTAGGAAGTTGAATTATGAAATTGGAGTATATGATAATGAGTTTTCTATTTTTGAGAATTTATAGAAATTTTTCTGGAATTTTCGGAGAAATAGGCCCGGACCGAAAAAATTGATCAATGACTGGTTAATTGGATTTTCGGTTCTGAAATTGATTATCCAATGGTACGGTCAGGTTAGAAATTTGAATTGAGGAATTAGGGTTTAGCCATTGGAATTCAGGAGAAATTGGAATTTGAAATTGGTTTGAGGTTGTTCGGATTTAGACTTGTGGCAATTAGATTTGCCAAACAAGCCTTTGTTTTCTTAATATATAAAACCTCTCTTTTGAAAACTTGCTTCCACGATACTTGCTTTCTGAGAAAGAAAAATTTGAAGTTTCTTCCTTCCTCTATCGTGATTTCTTCTTTGATTTGCTTCTTGATTCCTTCTTGTCATTTGTCCCTTCCTTTGCCTTGAATTGATTTGTTGCTTTGGAGTGGGTAAAGAAGAATTGAAAATGGGTTTTATTTGGGTGATTGTCGTGGGTGTGTGAGTTGGAGTTTGGTGTGATCCTTGAAGATTTGAGGTTATAAATCAAGTAAGTCACTTCTTTCTCACTTTATATAGTTTGATTGGTGGGTTTATAGAGTTATTTGGATTTTTTTTTATATATTTGAGGATTTGGTATGTAGGGTTTCCGATTGGGTATTTTCGTTAGTTTTAAGGTTGAAATTTGGGAATAATGGTTGTTTGATGAAATAGAAGCTAAAGATTAGTTGTATGATGTGTATGGAATTATTTAGGAGTAGTTTGTAAGGAAAAAATCTAGATTTGGAGTGTTATTAGTCGAAAATCTGGAAATTTCTGGGTTTTCTGGACGTGTTTGCGGTCGCACGCCGCGGCGCATAAAGAACACGCGACGGCGAGCAGAATTGCTCCGCACGCCGCGACGTGCGCGGAAGGCGCGCCGCAGCGAGGAGGAGAGGCGCACGTCGCGACGTACGCACGTACGCACCGACGAAGGGCGCGCGATTCGCCGCGGCGAAGGCGTAGGGAAAGGGGAGTTCGCCGCGGCGAGGGAGTAGACGTCGCGGTGAGGAATGCTGAATTCCGAAATTGAAGTTTGAGGTTTTAAACATTTGGGATTTAGGCAAATGATGATTCAATTAGTTATGGATTAAATTCAATTTGGAGATTTTGAATTCGGGAATTAGGATTTGAGATCGGGGAAATTCAGATTTGTGTCGGAAATGCCATAACATGTATAGTACGTACATTATTTGATTCATATGCATCATTGAACACTGAAATTGATACAATTAGTAATGTTAATTATATTTTGATTGTTATAGCGGCTCCAGTGGATCGCCGATCGTCCGACGTAGGAGAGACTTCCCGGCAGTAGCTCGGAAGTTCTGAGGTGAGTAACCTAGTTGGTTTCTCAACCTTTATGTGTTTATTTTATGCACCGATGCCATGTGGAGTTAAGGATGGATTCTATGTGTTTAATTTGATTGATTTCGGACCACAGGTGTTCGAAATAATTGGACTGTGCTATAGAAGTGTTAATTGTGTATAAATTGCTACAATTGGTTTCAATTGGTGAGAATTAGGCATATACAGATTTAGTGTGATGCATGTATGGTAATTGGACATGTGCATACATGCATATAAGTATGATCAGATAAAGGCAGTTGTGACCGATGTAGCCACCGTATTCAGAGCTTTAAGCTCAACGTACAGGGTTTCGTACCCAACGATCTTCAGAGCTTATGCTCAACGTATTAGGGCTTTTGAGCCCAATGTTTTCAGAGCCAATGGCTCAACGTATATGAGCTCAGGCACATGGTCACAACAACGAAAGAAAATGAAAGAGTCACATGCACTCTGCATATATGAATGTTTACATGTGAATTGTGTGAAAGGCTTATTGCCTTGTGAATGTGAAATTGATTGCATATGATTTCTTGTTTATTATATATATATGATATTGTATGATTGTTTGGCTATGCATGAGTTGGGTGGACCATCGATGATGGTTTCTCATTGAGTTCGCAAACTCACCCAACATTGCATCTATTTTTCAGGACAACGATAGTTTGACTTCTAACTCCGATCAGTGAGACTTTTCCTGCTGTGAGTGCCGGCGAGAGGAGCATGGCCCACAGGTCTGTCAGCTGGGGATCTTTTGGGTATTTTGTGGATGACTTATCTAGGAGTAGTACTAGTTCTTTTGGGCTTGTACAGGTGTATATATATATGACTGATGATGTACTAATGGTTTTATGAAATGAAATGAGAAGTACTATTTGGTTTTAAAATTTAGTGAATGTTATATTACTGCTTTATTATATTGATGCCATGAGGTGTATAGAATTGATCGAATCATAGTGCACCCTCATCGTAGGTTATGCATCGGTACGACCTACGGGCGTCCCGGTGTATACTCTACGGTGAGGGGGCGCTACATATTATATTTGGCACTAGTACATATTTAATATAGGACTTTTAATATTAGTAATCTTCTAACATATATGATTACAAACATATATGTTCAATCTTCAGGATAGGTTCGTGTTATATATCTGAGAACATGATCAAGTTATCGGACAATTGATTGGGAAATCGAATTCAACTCTCTTTTCCTTGCTGCTTTTCTTTTGTTGACCTATTTTGGATAAAAACTCAGACTCATTCAAGGGAGACTGTAACATTAGAGTTCGATAAGAGAGAACTCCAATCTCTTGGGTTTGATTAAACTCTAAACTACCGTTTTATTTAGCTTCTTTACTTTTAAATAAGGATCATTCATATTATAGATAAAAACGTCTATTATCTATAGACTTTCTAACTATTCTGTTCCTTTAAATAAGGATCAATCTTATTATAATTATAGAAGTCCTATATCTCTAAACTTCCCACGGAATAAGAATAGGAAACAATAAATTGAAAATAAAAGAGAATATCAATTCTGAAGCTTTCCTCTTCTGGTATATGGTTTCCCAACGAAGGCATTCACAACATTACCCTCGTCCCGCAGAAGAAGCTTGTCCTCAAGTGCAAATTCTGGATAAGTGTGTCAGAAATGTTCTGTATCCTCCCAAGTGGCATCAAAAATAGGCATACCAGTCCACTGAACGAAGAGTTCATATTTGCCACAGTTGAGCTCGAAGAACCGACTGAGGAGTATGTAACACACGTCCATCCACTAAGGGTGGCAGTAAAGGAGAAATAGTAGGGCTGTCATTTGAATGTTTTTAATAAAGAAACATGGAAAACATTGTGAATGATACTGTCTGGAGGAAAACAGAGCTCATACGCCACTGAACCAATCTTGCGAATGATTGGAAAAGGGTCGTAGAAATTAGGAGACAACTTGTTAAATCCTATAGTTCCTAAAGAGCGTTGTCGATGGGCATGTAAACGAAGCCAAACCAAGTCACCTATAGAAAACTCCACCTCTTTATGCCCGAAAACTCCACCTCTTTATGCCCCTTGTCATAATAAGTCTTCATTCGTTGTTGTGTTTGGGATAATCGATCCTGAATTTCCTGTAAAGCCTTGTCCCTATCCGTCAAAGCATTATCAACCACTTTAACCCAAGAAGAACCTATTACGTAAGATAGTAAACGAGGTGGATCCCAGCCATATACGTCCTTAAAGGAAGTGGTTTGAAGAACGAAGTGAAAAGAAGTATTATAACAATACTCTGCCCGTGATATCCAAACAACCCATTTTTTTGGAAAATCTCCCACAAAATATTAAAGGTACATTTCAACAGCGCGATTAACTACCTCGGTTTGCCCATCGGTCTGCGGGTGTTAAGCTATAGAAAATTGAAGTTTGGTACCTTGCAAACGAAAGAGCTCCTTCCAAAATGCACTAGTGAAGACTACATCTCTATCATATGTAATAGTTTCGGGTAAGCCATGTAAACGGACAATTTGCTCATTGAACACTTGGGTCACACGAACTACTGTGTAAGGGTGAGCTAGAGGGATGAAATGAGTGTATTTAGAAAAGCTATCCACTACAACCATCAAGACTGATTTACCCCATGATTTTGGTAACCCATCCACAAAATCCATCAATATATAGGACCATATTTGCACAGGAAGTTGCAGCAGTTGAAGCAATCCAACAGGGATTAAATGCTCGGTCTTAGTGCGTTGACACGTGGGACAAACAGACACATAGGCAACCACATCCATCTTCATACCTTTCTAGTAAAAATCCCCATGTATTCTGTGTAATATTTTTTGGATACCTTCATGTGTACCAGCATGGTAAACAAATAAAATGGTGGAAATCACCACAAATGTTGGTAAAGGATAAATTCGGCCCTTATATAACAAACCATCTGATATAACCCAATCGGATCCTAATTCTCCTCTTTCAGCTTGCACATATAGCTCCCTTAATGCTTTAGCCCCTTTTGTTTCATCCCAGATGTTCTCAAGCAATAAAACATGTGGTTGACTGATTACACAAATCATCATATCTGTTGTCGGTTGTCGGGATAAGGCATCGGCTAATTTGTTGAGATGACATGCACGATATTCCACTCTAAAATCAAACTCCATCAGTTTACTGAGCCAATGTTGCCGTGGTGGTGTAATCAGCCACTTCTTAAGTAGATACTTTAAACTATAATGATCTATCTAAATGAGAAAAGATTGTCCCCATAGATATGGTCTCTAATGTTGAACCTATTTAGCTAGGCCAACACTCATACACGGCTAACTTTTTATGACGGATAGCCAATGGACGACTAAAAAAGCCTATGGGATGTCCGTCTTGATGTAAAACAGCCCCAATATCCTCACCAGAAGCATCACATTCTGTAACAAATTCAACATCGAACTTAGGAAATTGTAACACAGGGGTCGTTGACAAAGCTTGTTTGAGGTTCTCAAAGGCTGTTAGAGCCAAGTCATTCCACTGGAAAGAGTTCTTTTTAAGTAAACTAGTTAAAGGTACAACCAATATGCTATAATTTCAAATGAATTTACGGTAATATCCTGCCAATCCTAAAAACCCACAAAGAGAAGTAATAAACTGTGGTTGTGGCCAGTCTAAAATAGCTTGAACTTTACTCTTGTCCACTTCCACCCCTGTGGCTAAGATTAGATGTCCCAAATACACCACTTGTTCAGATGCAAAAGAGCATTTAGAGCGTTTTAAGTAAAGTTGATGAGCTCAAAGTAATTCAAAGACAGTTCATAAATGTGATAAATGATCCTTGAAAGTGCGGCTGTAAGTGAGAATGCCATCAAAGAAAATGAGCACAAAACGACATAATTGGGCATGAAATACCTCGTTCATGAGGGCTTGAAAAGTGAATGGCAAGCTTGTCAAACCAAACAACATAACGAGGAACTCAAAGTGACTATGATGGGTGCGCAAGGTCATTTTCTCTACATCTGAAAGAAATATGCGCACTTGGTAATATCCCAACCGCAATTCTAGCTTAGTGAAGTATTGTGCACCAAGGAGTTCATCAACTACTGGAATGGGAATTTTATCTTTGACAGTGCTGGCGTTCAATTCTCTATAATCAACACAAAGATGCCAGGTTCCATCTTGCTTGGGAACTAGCAAAATTGGTGAAGAGAAAGGAGACTTACTAGGCCTAATGATCCCCTGCTGAAACATCTGAGAACATTGCCATTCAATTTCATCCTTTTGTAAATGAGGATACCTGTAAGGCCTTACCACGACTGGAGCAGACCCAAGCAGCAAACAAATGTGATGATCACTTTTACGAAGGGGCGGTAAACCTATGGGTTCTTAAAGCAAAGCATCAAATTCTAGCAAGAGTTGTACTAAAAGATTCTTCACTGTCGAGGTTCACCAAGCGAATGCAAATTTTTTCTAGCAAACACCTGTTGTCCCTGAAGCATAACCGACCACCTCTCCTCCACTGTGAATTTCATTGTGAGCGCCACAAATCCCAAAAAATAGGTCCCAATTCTTGTATCCATTTAATTCCCAATACAATATCAAACCCATTCAATGTTATAACATAAAAATCTGCCACAAATTTGTGTGCATTAATATAAAAGGTGAGATGAGAACAAACCCCTTTACTCTGGACTTTCTCTCCGTTAGCAACTGACACACCAGTATTGGGTAAATGTTTTACCCGAAGGGCTAGACGATGAGTCGTTGTCTCACTAATAAAATTGTGAGTATTTCCTGAATCTACCAAACTCAGCAAGGGTTGTCCACTCATTATGGCTTGTAGTCGCATAGTCCTAGCATGTGTCTGGCCTGTAATAACATGTAAAGAAATTTCAGGTTCTCCTCCAAGTTTATCAATTTTTGTAGTCACTTCTTCTGCAACATCACTCAGCTCTAACTAGAATAGTTTTGCACATTGATGAGTCATTGAATAGGGTTCATCACAATTATAACATAACCACTTTGAACGACGTTCTGTCGTCTCAGCTCTACTTAACCACCTGATACAAGGAGTGTGTTTTTGGGTTGTTGAGGAACCCGTAGCTGCAGAGGTTATAGCATTTTTCTGGGCATTTAATGGTTGTGAATTTGAGGATCTAAACCCCATACGAGTAATCTTCCCTTGCCATCTTCGGTTATTTCCAACATGTATTAGTTTTTACTTCTGTTCAAAGGCTTGAGCAAGACTCATGGCTGTGGCTAAATCTGTAGGCTTGTGTAATTTCCAGACAAATGGAGACATCCAGACCAGCCATGAATAAGCCCACTGTTGATCTACCCAGACATATTCGCTAGCCCTTGCTAATTTCTCTTAAAACTACCGCTAATATAGCTCTATGCTTCCAATTTGTCGCAAACTGACTAAGTCGCCTAACAGGTTGCTACCTTTCGGTGGGCCAAATCATAGTGAACATTAGCTACGGAATTCCTGGAAACTTGATATGAGCCCTTCTAATTTTAATTGATAGTAGAAAAATTGTGCTTCTCCCAACATATGAAAAGCTGCCAAACTCACCTTGTCTGCATGGCTTCAAAAAACTGTTCACAATGATAGAGCCAGATTAATAGATCCTCTACTCCATCAAAAGTAGGGAAATCCAATTTTGTGAATCTTGGAACAGCTCCTCCATTTATGGAAACTCTTTCTGGTGGTCTTGTTCTTGAACCCGCAATCGTTGGTGCAGATATGGGACTTGGTCGAACCGTGTTACTAATGGTCGAGCCATCCCCCATCGTGGTCTTGCTCAAATCTGAAACTAGGTTTTTCATCTATTCCTAAAATTGGTGAGTGATGTGATTTAAGTGACTATCCAACCAATCCAAAAATCCAAAAATTTAGCCTCCATGATTGATTCCGTAATAGTTGGCTCTCCTTGTAGCAATGCTCATATCACATCGCCCATGGTGATTGGCTCTGATACCAAATTGTTATATATATGAGAATAGGATCGAGTTATCGAACGATTGATAGGGAAATCGAATTCAACTATCTTTCCTTTGTTGCTGTTCTTTTGTCGACCTATTTTGGATTTAAAAAACTCAGACTCATTCAAAGGAGACTGAAACCTTAGAGTTCGATAAGAGAGAACTCCAATCTTTTAGGTTTGATTAAACTCTGAACTACCGTTTTATTTAACTTCTGTCCTTTTAAATAAGGATCAATGATATGACAGATATAGAAGTTTATTATCTATAGACTTTCTAACTGTTCTGTTCCTTTAAATAAGGATCAGTCTTTTTATAATTGTAGAAGTCCTATATCTGTAAACTTCCTACGGAATAAGAATAGGAAACAATAAACTAAAAATAAAAGAGAATATCAATTCTGAAGCTTTCCTCTTTAGGTAGGCATCCACAACAGTTCGTTTTTTAGATTTGAACCTATAAACCTTAACCCATAACCAGTGATGATTGCTCCTGTAAGGCTTATCAGTGAAAAATACGAGGACCCTAAGAGTCACAACTTAATTAACTAGTCTTATGAAAATGATACTAACTCATGATTCACTGTTTTAAATTACCAATTTTGTAGAAATGAGTTATGTTGATAGATCTTAGATGTATAGACGATTAATACCTAATAGTTACATTAATCCTGGATTTATTGCCAGAGTTGAAGCTTTTATTTATTATGCATGTTCTCAGCCTACATATATAGATGGGCCAAAGATCAGATGTCCATGTAAAAATTAGAAACATAAATGTTTCCTTCCTATTGATGAAGTTAATAGGCATTTGTTGAGAAAAGAGTTTGTTCCCAATTATTTTGAGTGGACACAACATAGGGAACCCTACATTTGTAGCACCTTAAGGGGTAATCAAGCAGAATCATCTGTCAACTTTAATGAGTTTGAAGGGGGATTCCATTAAGAACAAATTATATGGATGGATTTGAAAATCGGTACATGCAAATGGTTTATGATGATGCAAGCGGTAATACCTTTAAGGAAAATATGAAAAATCTTAAAGAAGAGCCTAATCCACATGCAAAACAATATTTTGACTTACTACATTCAGCAGATCAAGGGTTATGACCAAATTGTGAGACTATGACCTAATTGTCTTCAATTGCTCGAATATTGAACATAAAATCTAAAGTGCATATTTCGGACTATAGTTTTGAAATTTTTTTTGAATAGTATAATGAATCATTGCCTCTTAATCCTACAATGGTCGATAGTTTTTACAATATAAATCCAGACATATGACATCTACATTTAAGGAGAGGCTTAATCTTGAGGGTTATATGTGGAAGAAGATCTCTCAGGTCACAAAAACATTTTACTTTCAGGAGTTTGAGGTACAATATGCAGCAAATAATGATCTTTTTCATTTATTTGTATACATTAATTACATAAATATTATTAGATTATAAGTTATCGAATTTATTCCTTTTAATTTCAAAAACAATTTTACTGAAATTCTGCTATCGACGGGGTCATACATAATGTATGGGAGAAGCGAGCTCGTATAAGTTATCACAACTTTATTGGTGCGATACATAACGCTGGTGTATAAACGTTTTTTATTTCTGAGGGCATATGGAGTTATTGGCAAGATTATTGGACATCACCTGAGACAATGTTCATCTCAGGGCATAACTCGACCAACAGACGTGGAGACCCAGGGGGAGACAGTCTTATTGTTTATACGAAAGGATCAATTACCCACCACGAGCATGTAGAGAGACTTGTAAGTATCTAAATATTATATTTATGTTCTTTTTTTTTACTTTGTTGTATTCCAATTTAAATTGATGTGTGAATATTGCAATTAAAATATGTGTATTATAGATAATGATTATGGTATAAATATCTAGTGTCATATATGGCTGTGATGAGTTATTTTCTTTGTTCAACAAAGGGTAATATCGTAAAAATAAAGCAGACTCTACCGGAATTTTTATAACTTCTAGTTTAACTTAGAACATTTTATTATTATGCAGCAAAAATCTATAGGCATAAGGCCTACACCCCGACAGTTAATTTTGCATACTCACACTAAGAAGCATGATGGTGTGACATTCGTCAACAGCCAATGTAGACAACTGAATGTATGTGAAATTTATGCTTTAATATTTATATTGAATAATTATCACTTACTAATATAAGCATTACCTCCTAATAGGACCAAATAAAAGAAACAATTCAATGATAGTCTCAGGAAGAACAAGCTGTTGATAAGAGTCAAGCATGTTTTGATGTAGTGGGTGGTAGGGACAGTCGTGGAAGGATCTTCGGGCTAGGCTCATTTGCGAACACATGTTATTCGCACTCCTCGACGTCCAGTACAACAGCATTAACTAGACTGCCGACAATGGAACATATCCATCAGCTTGAGAGCACAATGCAGACATTGACAAGTCAGTTGCAACAGACAATGCAGTACATGACTAAGCTCCAAAATAACATGGAGCAGTTGAAGGGGAAGGCTAACGAGTTAGACCATCCACGCTCACCAGGACAATAGAATTGTTGTAGTCATTTGGCCTGAATTTATGTACAATTTAATGCTTTTATTATTAATGAAGAAAATACATGTTGGATCTCGTTTCCAGGGTCCAGCTCTGAAGTCATAAGACTTCAACGTATCACCCTGTAAGGTTATTTCAATGAAATCTCCTTAACCATTATCGGTTCATCTTCTTACTCTGATACCAAAAGTGTTGGGCCCTGATTCCGAATCCCACACTAGTTAGGCAGCGAAAATTCAAAAAGACTTCTTCAAAATAATCGTAGCTCCATGTCTCTAGTTTATTTTAAAATAAGAACCTTCTCATTCGGAGCTTTATAGATCAAAATATGATTAAAAAGCTAAAGTATATTCATAACCAATTCATGCTCTTCCAACTAATACTCTTACTTTCTTTCCATCAATCTTTTTCAAATCAACACCAAAAGCTACCAATTTTATGAAAAGATAGAGAAATATTTAAGGAATTTGTTGCTTCAAAAATCAAGTCATTTAGAGGTCAGATGACAAAGTTATGGCCAAAAGAGTCGAACATGACTCGTCACGATCGTGACTTTCGAAAATTTTTGCAAAGTCACGATCGTGACTTATATTTACCGATGAAACTTTAGTTTCCATTTGTAAGTACCATAAATAAGTCATGATCGTGACTTTCGAAAATTTTTGCAGAGTCACGATCGTGACTTGTCACTATTGTGACTTATTTTTGATACTTATCGATGGAATTTTAGTTTTCGTTGGTAAATTAAATTATATTTACCTACGGATGATAAAGAAACCGTCAGAAAAATGCATATATTCACCTTAGACTTACCGACGAAATTTTAATTTTCCATTGGTATGCTTACTCATATTTATCAACGGTTTATCACATTTTTACATTTTTACGGTAGATTCACCGATAGATTGACATAACTGTTTGTATATATATTGACGGTATCAATTTTTTCTATCGATAAATATTTTTCGTTGGTCTTTTTACCGATGCATAAAAATTTCCGTCAGCAAACTTACTGACAGCCTATCTCACGACGCATTTTTTGTTCAGTGAATACCGTCGGTAATTTTAATTACAACGGTTTGTTAACGCTTGTCGTCGGTAATTTTCGTAGGTAAACCTCCTTTTTCTTGTAGCGAAGTACCTTTCAGGATTAAGTGCACGGTGGCCATAGTTATTATACTTCGACCACGAAAAGAATGGAGCTTAGTAGCTTACTATACTACGTCCACGACTAAAATAGAAACATACTTGATTCACAACAAGAACTGCAGTGAGCAATCTTGTTTTGAACTATTTTTCTAAGATGGTCATAGTTCTGCACTGAGCTATTTAGTTGGTCTTTGCGAATTAGGTGACATCTGGAGAGAGTAAAGAAGCAGATACTTCAACAGGACAACCAATTCACAAGGTTTCTACGGGAACTAAGAACAAGGTTATGTTTTGGAGTCAACTTATTGTTGAAGCAATGTTTTGCTTCTGAGCATTAAGTTGTTCAAACGGTATAAATTTCTTCCACAGGTAGGAGTCCATGCAAACCTTACATAAATCTTCATGAAGATATGCATTGGTCTTTTTTTTTTTTTCAACTTATTTTCCTTGTGTTTCTTTGTTCTCATGGATTAAATTAAATTTGTTGGTTTTTCATGATTAGATGAACTTGCTGATTTTGAGGAAGCTTGGAAGGAAAGTGCCAGATAGCATGTTCCTATCACAGTCGATATTAGCTACAGCTGGATCAGGTGCGCCGCCGATGATATGAAGGTGTCTGCTCTGTTTTCTCAGGTTCAAAAGCACCTCGTAGAGGCCGCGGAGAGAGCTAGTTCCGCCTGAGACGGGTCTAATCCTAAAAATCACTCTCTCTTACATTGTTATCTGTGACCAACTTAAAAGAGTCCTGATATAAGCGTCTATCCAAATACAGGAGTCCTAATCTAACAGGGACTATTTCGCAGTAATTTATGAAATCCCAATGCCACATAAAGTAAACTAGCGTGCGTCTATATACTCCCGATAGTCTCTAGTCCGAAGTCTCCTCCGCTCATTATATTCTTCCTCTTCTCTGTTTGTCTATCCGCGAACATACGCTTCTCAGATCGTTGCTTTCTTCTCTTGCTTTGTATTTCCTGGTGCGTGATATTCGATTATTCTTCACTTTTTCTGCATTGTAATGAATTTGATGATATGCGGTTTACTCGTAAAGATTTGTTTTTGTTTTTTGCTCTTGCTCTTTCTTCTTTAGGTTCGACGTTGCGTTCCTTGTGTTTATAGTCTGCTTAGTAATATCTGCTGTGTTTTTATGTTTACGAAACTGTTTTGCTTTGCGTTTAGTGACTCAAATCTTGTAAGGGCTTCGCTTGATTAAGATTTATGTTTCTTATTCATACAACTTTTCTTGGGCTTGGCCGGTTTAACTCTGACTTGATAATGTCGAGTGCGTTTTTCGTTCTGAATAAGCTGCTCTTTTTGTTTTGACAGAAGCTGACTTGAGACAATGGTGCCCGAGCCTACTGAGTTGGATAAAAATTGGAATTACGTGCAGGAGGGTATTCACAAGCTGACGAGGATTTTAGATGGAAAACCAGAGCAATTTACCACAGAACACTACATAATGCTTTACACGTACTTTTAACTTTATTTGAAGTTGTTTTATGGAAGAAAAATATATATATACACGTTTGCTGTATGATACATTAATAATTTGTTCACATGCTGCAGAACTGTTTACAACTTGTGCACCCATAAGTCCTTTAATGAATATTCCATGAGGCTTTATGACAAGTTCAAGGAGTCGTTTGAAGTTTATATTGATTCCACGGTGAGAATCTTCTGTAATTAATCATGTTTCTGTTGCTACTTTTTACTTCTCTATGATCTATCTTTATGTTGAATTCTTCTTTTCTTCTCTTGCTCTTTATCAGGTACTGTCCTCTTTAATAGACAAACAAGAAGAGTTCATGCTGCGGGAGTTGGCGAAGAGATGGAACAACCATAAGATTATGGTTAGGTGGATGTCACGCTTCTTCAATTATCTTGATCGATACTTTGTCACCAAGAACTCATTACCTACGCTCAATGATGCTGGGCTGACATGCTTCCGTGATCTGGTTTGTTTAGTCCTCCTTTTCCACGCTGGAGTGAATAGAACATAAACTGCTTTTGCTTATCTTAATCTGTGCCGTATACTTTGTAGTTCTTTTAATAACCATTTTCACTTCCATGGTGTCAGGTTTATAGACAAGTGTGTGGAAAAGCCACGGATGCTGTACTTCTGCTGGTAAGTTGGTCAAATTAGCTGGTTGCATGTTAAAACCAATGTGATTTTTAGTTTGATTTTCCCGAGGAAATTGAGCTTCCTTGCAATGTGAATCAGATTAATAAAGAACGTGAAGGAGAGCAAATTGATAGAGCATTACTGAAGAATGTTTTAGGTCTCTTTGTTGACATGGGAATTGGAGAAATAGATTTCTATATTGAAGATTTTGAAGGACGAATGATCGACGATACGGGTGCTTATTATTCTCGTAAGGCATCAAAATGGATTCTGAATTATTCTTGTCCACAATACATGATAAAGGCAAGTACTTTGTGGGGTTTTTCTTGCTCTTTGTATTTTTGGCAGTTAAAGTTTGTGAGAATGAAACTCAGTTTAATTGCAGGCAGAGGAATGTTTGAAGAAGGAAACTGATAGAGTTTTGCACTACTTGCACACAGACACCGAGCCAAAGTTGATAGAGGTTAGTGATTGGCAGTATTCAGAACAGTTGTTTGTTTTTAATTTCTTATAATGTAGGCAAATATGCTTACAACTGTACAACTAATAAGTTTACAGTTATTTTGATATTCTAATATTAATAAGGATGTTAACACTATGTTATGCTCCATCTAGAAAGTGCAACATGAGTTATTGGTAGTGTATGCAAACCAATTGTTTGAGATGGAGCATTCAGGATGCCGAGCATTGCTGAGAGATGAAAAGGTATCCAATGATTTATTGTTGCTTCAGCTTTGTCCAGTGTTATCCCCGGCCATTCTGCATATTTATTAGTTTGAATCATGTTAGGTGGAAGATCTTTCAAGGATTTATAGGCTCTTCCTTAACATACCTCAAGGCTTGGAACCTGTTGCTACTGCATTTAAGCAGGTTGCTTTTCCTTTATCAATTTATTTACTTGGGACTGTATCTTTTACCTTCTCTATATATGGTTCTGACGGCTTTTCTCCCTTTTACAGTACATCACTGCTGAAGGAAAACTCTTGGTCCAGCAGGCAGAAGATGCTGCAAGTAACCAGGTACTTTGTTTAATTATATTTTTCTCTTCATTTGATAGTTGGTCAATTGTGCATCATTACTTTATGGCTGTTTCGATGTGGTGCATTTCTAACGATTCCAGTTAAACTTGATCCTGTGATTTGAATCGTTAACCACCAAGTTTATGATCATAAGCCTTCTAATTGTTTGGTCTATACTTAGCACACAAGTAATCTTGTTGCGGAATTGTTGCATTCGAAATTAATGTTAGTTGATTTCTTTGTAATGATGGGGTTTTGCCATGAAAGTACTTGTTCTAAATCCAATCAGCATATGTTTGGTGTCATGTATGTGTTCTAATTTAATATTTTGGTCCCGAATGATGACACTTGCTTTCTCTTCAGACTGCAAATGGTGGCGCACAAGAGCAGGTGAATTTCTCATCTTGCAGCCCATCATATTAGAAAAGAATAGGAAAGGCCAATAGTTGACTCTTAAGGGTGTGCTTTTCAGGTCCTTATCCGAAAGATTATGGAACTGCATGACAAATATGAGGCTTATGTGAATGACTGCTTCCAAAACCACACCCTATTTCACAAGGTTTGGTGTGAAGATACTTTTTGTTTTCTCATTTTTGGCATTGATGTGTTTCTTTTTATCTAAGAGGTATAATTTTCTTCTCCTTGTCTCTCTATCTATCCTTTTGGTATTTTTTTAAACAGGGCATGAAAGAGGCATTTGAGGTATTCTGCAATAAAACAGTCGCTGGCTGCTCAGGTGCAGAAATTCTTGCAACATTCTGTGATAACACTCTCAAGAAGGGTGGAAGCGAGAAACTAAGTGATGAAGCTATAGAAGAAACACTGGAAAAGGTGGGTTTACAAGTTGATAGATTCTTCCGCAACTAATAGTTAGCTTTGTCAAGTCCTGTTCTCATTTTGACAAAGTGTAATCTGTGTGGTTATGTTCTGCAGATAGTTAAGCTGCTTGAATATATTAGTGATAAGGACCTTTTTGCCGAATTCCACAGGTAAAACTGATTTTCAGTTGATGTTGTATCACAACAATATTCATGTACTGACTTCTTCACTGATGTTTCTACAATCATGACAGGAAAAAACTTGCCCGACGTCTTATCTTTGAGAGGAGTGCTGGCGAGGATTACGAAAGGAATATCTTAACCAAACTGAAACAGCTATACGGTGGGCAATTCACCTCAAAGATGGAGGGGATGGTGAGTTGACCTAGTTCCGAATCTGAGTTGATTACCCCACTTATCTCCTTAGTTATCTGAAGCATGGCTATTTACTGCTATTCCAGGTCACAGATATAACGCTGGCAGAAGATAACCAAAACTCCTTTGAGGAATATCTGGGAAGCAATCCACAAATAAAATGTGGCTTTGATATGACAGTAAATGTTCTGACAACTGGATTTTGGCCAACTTATAAGTCATCTGATCTTATTCTTCCTCTTGAAATGGTAAGTAATTTTTCTTAGTCATGTGTTGATTTACATTTATTTGCATATGAAATTTCTGATCAAGAAAGTTTCAAGTCTCATCTTCTCCTTTTACTTTCAGGCTAGAGGTGTTGAAGTTTTCAAGTCTTTCTATAATAGAAAAGCTAACAGCAGAAAACTCACATGGATATTTTCACTGGGAACGTGCCATCTTAATGGCAGGTTTGAGCAAAAGACTATCGAATTGGTTGTGTCGACTTATCAGGTATGGCTATAAGGAGCTAGCGAACAGAGTACTACATATTATTATTTTTTTAGAGGATACGTTTTCTGATTTGCGATTTTTGTGTTAACAGGCAGCAATTTTGATGCTCTTCAATGAAGCGGATAGGCTCAACTATGCCGATATCATTGCTCAGACAAACTTCACGGATGGCGATTTGGTTAGATTGCTTCAGTCTCTATCATGTGCTAAGTACAAGATCCTCAACAAGGAAACAAACACGAAGACGGTTTCTCGGACAGAGAATTTTGAATTCAATCATAAGTTTACTGACAGACTGAGGAGGATCAAGGTTTGAATTTCTCACTCTGGAGTAGCTTTTACTTTCCATCCACTTTCAGTTTTCATAGTTTTCACAATTCATCAAAGATTACGCTGGATTTCATTTGCAGATTCCACTTCCACCAGTTGATGAAGGCAAGAAGATAATTGAAGATGTTAATAAAGGCAGGGGGTTTGCGGTTGATGCAGCAATTGTTCGCATAATGAAGAGTAGAAAAGTGTTGAATCACCAGCAATTGACTTTGGAAACTGTTGCGCAGTTGAGACACATGTTTAAGGTATGTATGCTACTCGGCGTACAAATTGCACTAAATGGGGAATATCAATGTGACGCTTTCAACATTTTGCATTTGCAGCCTGACGTTAAAGTTATCAAGAAACGGATTGAAGATCTGATTACACGGGACTACTTGGAAAGAGACGAGGACGATCCCAATGTGTTTCGATATTTGGCATAAAAGCATACCCGTGATTGTGAAATTGCTGTGATCGGCTTTTTATTTGGAACCTTGCCCTTTTGTTTATCCTTTTTTTTTTTCTGACAGAGGATAGGATTCCCTCAAGACTATGTATATTCCAAAAAGGGAATAGAATTCAATTTACGGTCAATGCACAAGGAAGCACAAATACACAAAATACGTGCCACTTCTTTGGATGACCTGTTAAACCAAATTCAATTAAAGACTTAACGCTGCCCGAACTCACCCAAGTTCAGACTTGCTGGATATTCAAAACCCTGAAGAACTGCCATCATTTTCATGTCATCTTTGGAATACGCAGGAACGAACCAGTAGCTCTTGTCCATCCCAAAAACCTGATTATAGAAAGTTGGAAATAGTAATCATCAACTACAACTGACGTTGCATATTGCAGAAATTGTTGCTGCCTAAGACCTATATTCCAACAAAATGTAGCAACCATTATCACTATATACAAGTACAATGAGGAAGATAATGAGTGCTTTAAAGATCAAATAAGATCTAACTTAAATCTGTGTATTGTTAGTTTCAGGTTTAGAAAGTAAAATACGAGGAATATACCAACTGCATACAGTTTCATTCTTATGGGTCAAGACTGAATTTCAAATAGAATAAAACCGTTTACAGGATTTTGCAGATGTATACACCAATAGGAAAATATGTTACGGGAACAGTTCTATTTCTTGATTAAGCTATGAAAAGCAGCACCAATAAAGAAGAAGATTAGGCAGCCAACAGCAAGAATGCAGGCATAAATTAGAATTTTTTAGGATAAATTTAGAATCCATAGTGATGAAACTAGTTACCAAGCTTTTACTTCAGGATCTTGATTAAACCCACAAATTTCACAACCTTGTGAACAGAAGCAACATGAATTTTGTAAATGGTGAGGTGAACCGAGAAGTGCAATATTGAGCACTAAACTAAGATATTTTTTCTACCACACTATGAAAATCACTATAAATGAAGCTAAATACCAATACGTTCAAACACACAATTGTGAAGATACCATTTGTGGGCACATTTGTAGACGTGCACAAACATGAGAAACTGAATAAACATCATTTTCAAGACCAAGGTTAACCTGCTCAAAATTTTTCCGTCGGCCAAGGTCATAGCACCATTTTGCATTGGTTCTCTTTTCATATGCCTGAAAGGCATAAATTGAGTATGAAAAACATGAAATAAACCAGCTGGAAGCTTTTGTTAACTAAGGTTATGCAGGAAAAGATATAAAGCAAATTGCATCACCTCAATTGTGGTGGTGTTGGCTATTACCAATGCTATATGCATAATTAGGAAGCCCATCACACTCAATGCAAATGTTAGGTTGAAAACTGAAATCAAGTAAGCAAAAAGAGGTAAAAGTGTGCTACAGATATCCAAACGAAAATAAAAAGATGATTTTTTGTTAAAACGTACCAAAAGTGATAAAGGTTGCTATAAGGGTTCCTGGCGTTCCACTTACTTCACCATCCGTAAAGAACGCTATGAACAATGGCAACAATGACAAGGTAACAAGAGTTGTCTCAAGAAATGTGTAAAACTGCATAAAAGTGACAAAATTCTGACTAAGTATTCTGTTCCCAGAAATATTCAATTGAGTATAATAAATAAAGAAAGATTTCTTCTGCATAGAAACTCTAACACCTAGAATTATGAGTAGCCTATTGATGTAACATGCAAGGAAAACAGCTTGTAACCAACAATGGAAGGGAAAACTGCCTAGCTTAGATAGTACTTCAACAATGTTATCTTTGCTCATCATCTTGCGCATTTCAGTTTCATTGTACGAAATGCTCAAAAAAAACCTACTAAAATTGAACTATGGATGAAAAATATTTCCTTTGTTGACTATGTATTCATTCAACCCAACAAAACAAAAACCCAATTGAAAATATGCAATTCTGATTACAAAAGTAAACAAAACAAAACAGCAGATAAATAAGAAAGAGAAAGAATAGACTATACTATTCCTTAGGGATAAATATAGGCGAAACACAGGCTTTTTGGACAAATGAAGACTGGAAATTTCTTGATATGCACACAAATATATGGATGAGGGAAAAGAACTTCAACAAACAACAAAAATTATTGAGTTGCCACAAGTATTTTTCAACTGATTTATGCAAGTAAAGAGTAAAGTTATAATGACCCGAACTAATATCATGTAAATTCATTTTGTTAAACCGACTTCTATCCAAAATATCTTAAGCACACATCGACACAAACATACTAACGCCCAAACTTAATTATCAATTGCAAATTCAGTAAAAAACCAAGTAAAGACGTTTTTGAATAACAGTTAACTTACCAAGAAAAGAAGAAAATATTTGTAGTTCAATGCCCCAACACAGTTAACCACCCACACACAATGGTGGTCCATTTTCAGTATACACCGTCCACCTAAAAGAAATCAATAAAGTAAGCTGACTTTAAGCAGATGGTATACAAAATCATCATCCTAAAAGACAAGTCAATCTCAAGAACTCACAAACAGAACAATGATGGCAACGGGGTGGTTTAAACTGTTTGCACTTTCTACAAAATCTCCTTTGCTGATTGGCGGGCTCACCAAGTATAGCCGATTGCTTCAAACCTACAATTGCACCAATATATTCTGATGCCATCAATGGATCTGCACTACCACTCTCCTCATCTACTGAAGGTCGCCAATTTGGTGGGACACCACCTGGATCCGTTAAAACAGTTGCAAAGTAGCTCCATAATAGCATGGCCAACTACAGTACCAAATCCATTCTTGAAAATTAGCATGGTTGGGAAAAGTTCTTTCTGTGGTTATCAGCAAGATTATTTTATAAAGGACACTGTTCTCGATAGTATTTTGTCCTACGTTATCTATTTGCTTACAGGATGGGTAGCATGCCACCTTGTGCATGGACAGAATCCAGTAAATATGTACTTGAGACTTCCACGTGGTTTTTGATTATCTATGTAGGAAAAATCAATAATGTCGAATCAAAATCAACTAGGCCGGAAATAAAGCATTGGGTTGAACCTTCTTTGGAGTCAAGGTAATAGCTATAAATAGCCATCGACTCCGAGGAAAAGGTTAGAAGAAGCTATACGGTTATTACCTTCCTAAATAACTCCTTGTGCTAGACATAAAGAAAAACAGAAAGGCATACTTTTAAAGTCCCATTACTCATGAATGTTACAAGATCCATACCTTAGAAAGTACATGGTAAACCTAGTCATTGAAGTTCATCAAGGAAAATGAAAAATATATTGCCAATTCTAGGTTCTGGAATACTAACTCAACCAAATCAAGCAACTCCAACTTCAAATCTTTAACTGGTTGATAATATAGTCATTTTCCATTGTATCCAATCTTGCCAAGCACAAGTTTACACAACCAAGGATTTGGATTCCATAAAGTGATACAATAACATTTCTAACAGAGGAGAAATAAGCACAAAAGGAAAATTTTCCAAATGTATGTGGTATTTACTAGAAATTTTCATATGATAATATGCAATGCAACCTCAAACATGAAGTCCAACTTTAAGTTACAAGAACTTTGTCTACATTCAAATTTTTCCTATGCTTATCATTAAAAGTGGTACTCTGAAACAGAATAGGAACCATATCCTTATGTAAAAGTTCTGCAAGCTAAAGAAAGGCATTTTACGAGTATCAAACAGGTTAGCTGACCATTTATACTGGATAAACGTCACATGAACTTAATATCTTGTAGCACAGTAAATGTCACAACATATAAAGGAAAACAACGTAAGTGACTCAGAATGATTTGCAACAAGGAATGGCAATTCGCCAACAGTTTGACAGGATGCAGGTAAACTGTGTTCATGAAAAAGCAACTGCAGCGGTGCAAGAACTTGCGAACCAACGTCCCTAAAACACTAAACATTTCATAATAACACACTAATATTAATTTCATGCCCAAAAAAAAAAAAAGAACAAGGTACAAATTTCACTGCCCAACTAACTTCTTCATTGCACTTTAATGAAAGCAGCCACAGAAACATAAGGATCAGACATAGTAAACAAGATGACATATTAACATCATTCTATAAATGAAATGGACGTTGATGGTATTTGAAACCTACCAAATAATGGAACAAAAGCAACACAAGGAAAGCAATTAGCGAGTCACGGCCACCACTAAATAGAGTTGGACCATATTTGGCGATAACAACAGCATAGTATGTGACCCCGACGATGGCAAGGACCAAAACCATCATAAGAGAACCAAGGGCTCGCAGCGCTGTGCAGAACTTGAAGACGTTCCAAGCCATAACTTTAAATTGGCCGTCTGCTTCCCTCCCCAATCGATTCCTTCACCAAGGTTTGTGTCCGAGAAGAAGCGAACTTTCTTAAAGGAATCCTGGAACTGGGAAATGGGTTGCCCTTGGATTCTGTAATCCTTAGAAATTTCAGACCAGAGCATGATCGCAATGTTTTAATGGCGTTAAAAAAGAGCGTAAAAAGAAAAACAAAAAGGAAAGATATGTGCGGTTCATGAGGCCCAAACTCAATGATCAATATAAGATGAATTAGGAATTCAGTTGACTCGTTGCGCATCCTTGTTTCTCAGTTGGGCTTACCACAACCTTTGACCAGCCAAAGCCCTGCACTCCAGAAGACGCCTGATATGCTCGTCCCCGATATTTTTTTTTTTAGTTTTCATTTTTTAGTTTTTATTTTTATTTTTTTAATAAAAATAAAAACTTATTTGATTATTAATATTAATATAATTATATTTTATCATTGATAATAAGTAAATATAAAAAATTAAAGATAAATTATTTTCAATAAATGTATTTATTTAATCGCTTATATAATATTTATTAACAAATTATTAATAAAATTATGTTATTTTAACAAAATAAATAGTTTAAAATTAATATTTATTTAAAATATATTTTAATTATTAAATAATTTTATTTAAATATTTATATATTTTAAATATAATTATATTCATTAATAATAATTAAAATTTAATTACATATAATTTTATGGAACAAACTAAAATCAAAAACAGAAAATAAAACTCAAATAAATAATTTGTTTTACTAAATTTGAAAACAAAATTAAAACAAAATTGAAAACAAAAGATTTTGACATTGTTTCTTAGTAGAGTTATTTATTAAGGCAATTGCAATCAAGCGAAAAATAATTATTATACATTTTCTTTAAGATAACTGTAATAAATACTCCTATCATTAACCAGTCCAGAGAAAACGGTTGGTGGAAGTAAGTATAAATTAAATACGTTTTAATTAATATTCAAGGACTTATTTCTATTTGTTTAACTATCATATCTTTCTTAGATCATATTCAATATATATGCAACTTATCATATATATATATTAATTAGGTTGCATATGATAACATTGAATTTTTTAATAAGAGATATTAAAAGGTTGACAAGTAAAAGGGGTTGACACGTAACATTACATCATCATAAAAGGGGTTGACAAGTAACATTACATTATGTCAACAACATGCCCACCTCCTTGTAGGCTGCTGGCAATTCCATGACCTGGAAGAACATCAAAGTTATTTAACATCACGTCTTTTGTGGCATAAAATGGGTTATATGTGATAGCTCAAAGGTTCGATTCTGGTTGGATTTTTAAGTAGCGGACTTAGACCCGCTCATTTCCCACGCGCTCACTCCTATCCTCCACTAGTCTTAAATCTGAGAGTGCAACAATATATTGACAATTCAGGTAATTGGCATTGGGATTACTTCCTCATTTTGTTTGCATGTCCATTGCAAATATTTTACTGCTTAAGCCCCAATTAGGGCTTGATAAACTGACTTGCGGGATGTCGAATCCCAAACAGTTCACAACAGTTACCGCTTATACTATGATTATGGAACAAGCCCCCCAAGAGGCTCCTAACCACTGGATGACTTTATGGTACTAGGCAGTCCTCAATGCATTAAATCCTTTCTCTGGCTACTTGCTCATGACCGATTGATAACTAATCAGCAACGGCTTCGCCAATATCTAATTCCGACTGCAGAGTGTCATCAATGTCAGGCGAACGAGTCCTCCATTCACGTTATGAGAAACTACCTCAAAGCGAGAAGGCTATGGTACACAATCCCTTTGTTAGGAATTTAGCCTTCCAAACCCACACCCAAGGATATTTAATAGACAAAAATATCAGAAAATAACAACACAAGAGATTTTACGTGGAAACTCCCAAACCGGAGAAAAAACCACGGGCACCGAGAAGAAAATTCACTATGTGAAAAATTCTTACATTCACACAATTTTTCTCTCACCCAATCTCCCAATACACCAACACACTCACAAAAAAATACACAAGACAAACTCTCCAACTCTCACCTCAAAAGAGGAATTTAACAAGAGTCAAATTTGTACTACAAATCTTTGTCTTTGTTTGGTGCATCAACTAAGGAAGTAGACACCTCCTTATATAGGTGAAAGCCTTGCTCCAATTGTTGTCCCCAGCCAATATGGGACAACAAAGGAGCCAAACTCAACAATCTCCACCTTGGCGACTTTGATTGATCCCACAACCACACTCCACCTCAATGAAGATCTCCTGAAAATAACATAACTCTCAATACAGAGAATTATCATGCTTCATAACATCATGCTCCACCATAAAAGCATACTCACTCAGAATAAACCAATTCTAAGCCTTTTATTTCGGCACATGTCGAAAATAACCTTGCTGAAAAATTATGGTGCAACTCCCATGTTTGGCTTTCCTGAAAGTTCATCAGCCATCGACATAAATTCCACCACACACCTTGCATTAATGTCAAACCAATGTCCGTGTGCAAACCTATGGACCCGCTAACAATAACACATCCTCTATCATGGCAACTTTGGGATTAGCGGCATGCCATGAGGATGTACATGCCCCCTTCTTAGAGAGCAAGATCATCATCCATGGAAACAATGTTAGCGACATTGTCAGTCTCTCCATTAATTAACCCAGAGCCTCTTGCCGAACCCGCTCTACCTCTCGGACAATTTTTCTTCACATGTCCAGATTGTTCACAATTCCAGCAAACTACATTTTCTTCATGGAGTTCTTCTTCCGATATCCAGCTACCATCAAAGCTGAGTTTTCAGGAACATTTCTACCACCCAATCTTCTCTCTTCTGAAAAGAGTTTTCCGACAACTTCAGAAAAAACTATCTTCTCCTTCTCATGAATCAAAATCGGTTTCATGTGTTCATATGAAGGTGGAAGAGACCAGATGAGTCTCAAAGCTTGATCCTCATCATCTATACGAACTCCAATTGCCTCCAGTTCAGAGACAATCCCATTGAGAACACTTAAATGATCTGAAATTGTAGTACCTTCCTTCATCCGCAGTGTATGAAACTGCTCCTTTAGGTACACCCGATTTGAGACACCCTCTATTTGATACAACTCATCGAGCTTTTCTCACAGCTCCTTTGCTATAGCTATTCCATGCACATTCGCAATGACATTTTTAGCCAAACACAATCGTATCCCACTTGCTGCTCTCAAATCCAGATCCTTCCAATCTTCATCGCTCATACTAAATTTGCCTGTACTGCTATCAGAGATCTGTCTGCCTTTCAATGCCTTGTGTAACCCCGACTGAATCAAAATATCCCTGACTTGTACTTGCCACAAGCCAAAATTGATTTTTCCGTTTAGTTTCTCCACCTCAAATCTAAGAGAATTCGAAGCCCTATTTTCTGACATTTTTCTTGTGCTCTTCTTCCTTGATGGATTTTACCGTAGAAGTGAATAGTACACCAGGAAAGTTTCCAGAAAAGAGAGGTGGGTCACAACGGACACTCTTAAATACCAAGTCTTTCCTTAGCCAAAACTTTTCTAGACATGTACTACCACACTACCACACCAAAACTCCACCGTACCGAATAAACCTTTCTTAAGAAAATCTTTTCTGATGTGAAAGATCAGTCAAAACTGCGACTACAGAGCATACTTAGAATTTTCAAGAAAAACACACCTTGACTCTGATACCACTTGTTAGGAATTTAGCCTTCCAAACCCACACCCAAGGATATTTAATAGACAAAAATATCAGAAAATAACAACACAAGAGATTTTACGTGGAAACTCCCAAATCGGAGAAAAAACCATGGGCACCGAGAAGAAAATCCACTATGTGAAAAATTCTTACATTCACACAATTTTTCTCTCACCCAATCTCCCAATACACCAACACACTCACAAAGAAATACACAAGACAAACTTTCTAACTCTCACCTCAAAAGAGAAATTTAACAAGAGTCAAATTTGTACTACAAATCTTTGTCTTTGTTTGGTGCATCAACTAAGGAAGTAGCCACCTCCTTATATAGGTGAAAGCCTTGCTCCAATTGTTGTCCCCAACCAATATGGGACAACAAAGGAGCCAAACCCAACACCCTTTGCATGTAATCTTGCCTGATTTTTTGACCTTCCTCTGTATGATTAGCTCCAGGTGAACCTCCAAATGCATCAACAGATTAGTGGCCTTGATTGGTCCCTCATGTTCGGTACAACTTGCTAGTTTCTGTGATCCTAGAGAAACCGGTCCCTTTTTAGGGCTCAATTCTCTTGATCAGTCTCTCCTACTACCACTATTTTGGAATATGTTCGCCAGATCCAACAAGCTTCGGAACGGCAAAGCACGACTACTCATGACTTCCGACCTCGACAGGAACAATTAATTGGTTGATGTAGACCCGCTTTAGATGGGTGAAACTGAACACAAATGATTCTCACAAAAGTTCTTCCGACTTAGCCACCGTAGGAGAACTTATTCGAGACAACGATGGTGATTGGCTCAGAAGTTTTGTCCAAAATCTTGGATGGTGTTCCTCAGTAGCAGCGAAACTTTGGGTCGTCTACTCAGAGTTGAATCTGACCTAAGATTTAGGATTTTGAAAGGTGAAATTAGAACTAGATTTTCAAGTGGTATCTAGTATTATCTCTGATTCCACTAACCGCATCAAATCTTTTATTCCGCTTGTCTTGGGCATCAACAAGCTACTCAATCATAATTAGGTAGTTTTACCCTACCACATTTATAGAGAGGATAACAAGAGTACCAATTGACTCCCCAATTTTGCTGTAAATTTCAGGATATAGGTTACTACTTTTGTATCCGCACCCTACGGGTGTCAATTGATCCTCCTTGAGAATATTGCTAGAATTAGTAGCTCCATATTAGTCTAGATCGCTGTTTGTTCTTTATCTGTTTATATATATATATATATATACAATGTTTTAAAAACTGGACCGGACATCGAACCGGTCGAAGGAAAGATTTAAGGTTTAGAGGTTCAACCGGTAATGAATCGCTATTAAACCGGAATATAATAAATAAGATAAAAATTTTATAAAATAAATAAAAATAAAATATTTTATTGAACATATGCTAGCCTTGTCCACGTGACTTTAATTAAAGACTATCTTTAATTATCTTGTTCTTTTTGCATAAGTCTTTGATTGGGTCCACCACTGTGCATGTGCTTACCTTTCACGTGACTCCATTTGCCTTTGTATAATTGAACTTAATGAAGTGCAACGTTTTATTCATGAAGTTCCCTTGTGCTATGCGTTTTTGTGCTTCACTTGTGTCTGAACAAAAGTGTCTTAGGTGAGTTTATGACTTCAGAGTTCAGACAGACAACTTCTTTAGAACTTTCGAGAGTCACCCATTTCATGTCTTTGCTATTCTTCTTTCTCTTTTGCTTCGACTTATCATCTGTAGTGCTTTAGTGTTGATTTTTTGAAGAATCATGTGTTTTTCTTCACACCTTGAAAATGGAGGCTCCCCACCCCAATTCCAAGCGACCCATGTGCCCATCTTGCTCCAAACCCTCACGCCTCTCCCTCTGCACTCGGATTCGAAACCCTGCGCTTGAAAACAAGGTCAGTGTTACCATTCTTCAACACATTCTTGAGAGCAAACACCCTCTCAATTATTCCAGGATAGCGAAATTAGGACTTTGATACGTTTTTGTAACTACTGATGAATCAGCGTTAACGTTGATGCCGTACCTTTTTGGTTGCTTGAGCACATTCTTGATTGGATTGGGGTCGATTTGGTTGTGATTGTGAAGTTGGAGAAACTCTGAAGCAAAAAATTGAGGATGTTGGCGGATTGAGTTCTGATGCGGAGGATACGAGTTTGATTCAATTTTAAGGACATTTGAGAGTTTAAAAAGGTGAAAGCAGCAGCCTGGACAAATCTAAGGGAGGTGATGTTATGAAAAACAAGGGTTTAAAACTGGACCGGTCCGGTTCGACTGAAAAAGATTGAACCCTCCGATTTTTATATAGAGAAGTTATTAAGTAAAACCGAACCGGGCCACTGATCGGTTCAAACTTTTTTCGGTCGAACCAGACGATCCGATCCGATTTTTTAAACATTGTATATATATATCGAAGCCAACAGAAGAGTTTTGTTTTCATCGTAACAACACATGAGGAGCAAAAGTCACCTTTTATATATATATATCAAACTCGTCGAAGCCAACGGAACACTTTAGTTTTTATCGTAACAACACATGAGGAGCAAAAGTCACCCCTTATGGTATTAGCTCACATACGCTTGGTTCGTTTGCTCGTAATTTTGTCTGTAGATGGATTCATATTTTCTTCTTGGAAGCAAGGTGGACAAGTGTTAGTCCCTTAATCACACGCAGCATTTCATAATTACTTAAAAATGAGTATTGAGTGGAAGGTTATATATTCAAAATAACTTAACAAGATAGATAAAGTATAATGCAAATTTTGGTAAAGTTTCCAAACTTTTAAAAGTTTACTTGATTAAAGCTAAGTTTTTTTTAGACTAAGGAATTAGTATATGGTTAAATGAACAGACTATGATCGGAGAACTTGAAATAAGTGAACATAGGATGAAACCATAATATACTTTGAATTTGGATATGGGAAGATCTTAAATGAATCTTGAATACTTTGAATTTGGATATGGGAAGATCTTAAATGAATCTTGAATCGGTTAAGATCACTCCAAGGTATAAAGACCAGGATCATCTAATTTGTCAAGGTAATGTAATCTAGATAGTTGAATTTTATTAAAATTCTAACTTACCTTTTCAAAGTTACAAGTAGACAGTTTCTAAGAAAATTTTGTCATTCAATGATCAAATGGAAAAACTGAATCCATGTGAACTTGGAGAGAGAGGACGAGACTTTGCATGTGAACCAACATAAATTGGAGGTTATCATCAAGTGGTCCCATCAGGGTATGACTCATACTCGTCTCTGCAAGTCTTTTTAGACTTAGACCTGGTTGCTAGGCATTAAATGCATATCGATGAAAGTTCTATCCGTGAAGTAAATGCGTTTTTAGTTACGGTTGGAGACTCGAGATGTGTCATCTTCTCTTTATTACCTGATGTTGGCTTTTCTTTTAGCTCAGACTCAGACACATTCTCCTCCTCCAGTCACGACTTGGAGCCTGAGTTTAATCTCCTTACACGACGCAACGCGGCAAAGTTTACAACCCTTCTTCATTCTCATTTCAAAAGAGAAAGGAACTAATATTCTAATTATGATAATCCTTCTTATTTGAGCCTTAACTAATTCTATTGGTTTCATGTTAGTTCTACGACTATCACGCAGTAACTAACTAATTAGGTGCTCAATTTTCTATACTTTGTATTAATTATTTGCTTGCTAACCAAGCAGGTGAGCTTGGAATTTTCTGTTTATGGTACAATTAAATAATCAAACCAAGGATAAGTCGGTAGTCTATCACATTTTTTATGCTCTTTTCTAAAAGTTGGGTTATAAGATCCTTGCCATTGTGACAATATGAAATGTTTAATTATTAGGATGATGAAGATCGGTTTGGTGGCCCATGCTCTAACAAATGTCATATGTGCCTAGATTAAAATAATAACGTAATCCGTAATTTTCACGATATTTTGTATTGCAGATATCTGTCTTAATTTTTTTCTTATATTAAAAAAAGTCATAACGTAATATTCAATTTATATTTACAAGGGAAAAAAATTTTACCTATAATAAACAATAATTACTCTACTACACATTCTATTACATAAGCAACATATAATTTGATGAGTGCAGGTAAAACACTTCTAAACAAGAGGGAAATTGTACACATATGGAAATGTGCATGTACGAAGATAGAAGGAAAAAGAATAAGAAAACAATTTATGACACTACTTGAATTGTGACAAAAACGTGACGCACAGTAGGCAGAGAGAGACACTGGTAAGGGCTGTTAATATTTGTCTTGTGATTCACGGTCATGATGACGAGTTAAACAAGCCAAGAAAGTGAAAGAAAACGAATGAGAGACTGAAACATTAAATTGGCATCATTAAACCCCAACACGTCTTATCTTCGTAATTTCAAAACACCCCAAGAATACTCTGTAGTTCAAAACAAACCAAACTCGTTCTTACAGAAAGACAGGAATGGCTCCTTCTTCTAAATCCTCTTCATTTTCTCCACACCCCCATCAACCCCGCCAATTCACTCCTGTAAGTACAGCTCCTGTTTGCTTCATGAGCAAGAAGCTTGTTTGATTCATTACCACTGTAAAAGCTGCTGTCTCTTTTATTTTGTTGGATAGGATTTATTTGCTTTGCTGATATGTTAGTCTTGTTTTTCTTTTTATCGGGTAAGGCAGATTCAGGAATGTGAAAGAGAAGATCAAGAAGATGGATGCAGTGAGGAGAGAATTAGTCCAATCAAAGCTACACCAGTTGGTTGTAAAGAGACAAGAACAACTCCAACAAACCATCGAACACCATTTCATGACAAATACACCAAGCCTGTAAACTCTAAGAGACGACAGTGGATTGGTCAGAAATGCGGCGGTAATGATTCAGTCTCGTGCAACAAGTGTCGACCACACGCGAGAGAGAAGATCTCTGTTGTTCCTCTGGATAATAATGGCTTAAACAGGCTCTCCTCATCCATTCCAAGTCCTAATGCGATTTTCAAGTCTTTCTTCTCTTCACTTGTTAGAAAGAGCCCAAAATCTTCTGACGTGTTGACGGTCAGAGACGAGCAATGGAAGCATGCAGTGGTTGAGCTATCACACAAGTTGACTGAGACTACGAGAACGAGAGATGAAGCGCTTCTTGAAGCTTCAAGGCTCAAGGACTCTATGACTGAACTTGAGAAGAAGCTTAACAAGCTTGAAGTTTATTGCCACAATCTGAAGTCGGGGCTCGAGAAATGTAGCGGCAATTCACCTTATCAGACTGGAAAAGGTCACAGTGTGATCAGTCGTGAACCGAATATTGCAGGTTTTAATGATAAAGCGATAGAGCAATTCTTGGTTTTAGTATCAGAAGCTAGATCCTCTGTTCGACTCTTAAGCAGGGCATTGGCCACGCAGCTAAAACACCTGGGATGCAGAGTTTTTGAGAGATTATCTATGCTTTTGCGACCTTATGATATCAATATTTCAATCTCCAAGAACTCAAAAACTGTGCCTTTTTACCTTGAAGCCCTCTTGAGCAAAACTTTCTTTGAAGACTTTGAGTCTGTTGGGTTTCAGAAGGGTTCAATAAATCAAGTACTGAATCCGATCGCTAGATGTGAAGCCAACTACGCATCTTTTAATGTGCTTAAGGAGTTGAAATGGGAGGATGTATTGAATAAAGGGACAAGGCATTTCAGCGAGGAGTTCAGTAAGTTCTGTGATAGGAAAATGAATGAAATAGTAGCTATGTTGGGTTGGAACCGAGCTTGGGCTGAGCCATTGTTGCAGGCATTCTTTTGTGCTTCCAAAAGTGTGTGGCTTGTTCACCTCTTGGCCAACTCGGTGCACCCCTGTCTAACAATCTTTAGAGTGGATAAAGGAGTGAGCTTTGACACGATTTACATGGAGGACGTAGGTGGAGACAGGGCAAGAAACTTGGTCCCAACCATGGTTCGAATCATGGTTGCACCTGGATTTTATGTGTATGACAACGTGGTTAAATGCAAGGTCGTGTGTAGGTACCGCAGCAATGGTATTAGCAATTATAAGGGTTTAACACCTTCGCCTTAGGTATTCTCACATCCACATCACAATGTTGTGATTAGTTTAAAACATCTTCTGCAGTTGTTTAATAGATTTGCATATTGAGTGACTAAAAATGCGTGTTTGAACTGTTGAACTTGAGTTTTCTTTTGGATGTTTCAAAGTTACAAGTTGACATTTTCTAGGAAAACTTTGTTTTATTCTATGTGCAGTCAATATGATTGTCATATGTTGTAACAGTTCTTGGGGATTGAGTTCTCCATTCAACGAAAGACCAGACACTGATATAGATTCCCAGCCCCACCTATGTGGATGGAATAAGCAAAGAAAAGGCGTATACAAGATTGGATGCCGCTCGTGATTGGTTTTTGGGTCTTCTTAAGTTTATTACAGAGTAGTTTAGGAAATGTAGCCATTACTCTTAGATATCGTTTTCTTGGTATGGCATTGCCAGCTCATATCTCCATTTCTATGGCCTCATTCATTAGTGTGTGGGGTTGTTCCTTCTCAAGCTGGCTGACAAGAACTAGGATGGTCATTGCAATCACACTGAGCTCAGAGTGCCCCTTCCTTTGAAGCTTGTATCTTTGTCCACTTTCTATCTGCTTCTATCAGACCCCATAAATATAATCAAGTTGTTTGCTTGAAAGATAAAATATTAGGGATTGATACTGATACCATTTTATAGCAATGCAGGAGCTAATTCACTTTTGGCGCCTTTTTTTTAGTCATAGGGTGGTCTAATCGGGGATTGGGATTCCTTAAAGAGCTTTTAGTATCCGACCTGTCATGGGCTTGAGTTCTTGGGTTAAGCCTTTAGGGATTTCATAGGGGCCCATTCCATAGAACCCCCGTGGTAATTGGTGGATGAATTAAATCAAAACGAGATTTTGAGAAAACGTAATTTATTATTTATCCTAACATGTGATTATCAGTCGGTACACATCTACAGTTTATAAAAAGAAGTCGCTTTTGGCCTTGTTAATGGTTTATTGACAAATTTAAAACGATTTAGAGCATTCAATTCATGTCATAGTCTTAATCATAAAATCAATAGAGAAAGTTTGACTTGATTATTGGATTGATTTTATTTTTAAAATTAAATTTTTGTTTATGAGTTCTAACCTAAATCTTTGCTTTGAATTAAAACTTTTAAAAGTTTGAAATTTAAATAAATTTAAATTTGAAATTTTCTGATCAACTCAAAAATCTGTTGAGTCTAAAACTCAATTAACTTTTGGTTGGGACCCACTTGTTACCCTAGTTTCAGTTAACTCTTTAGGTTATGTTTGGTTGAGAGTTTATTAATGAAATATAATAATATTCTATCATTTAAAAGGGGAGTTTATAATATAATAAAATAAACAAGTATTTCATATTACATCTCATTTTATCAAAAATAGTAAAAATGAAAAACCTTCAATGTAATGGGTTTATGATGAAATATAAAATAATAAATAACTTTACGATATTATATTATAAACTCTTTATCTAAATAAAATTTCACTATATTACATCATGAACCCTTCCATTTCTCCAAATATCAAAATTTTAATATTATATCTATTTGGTTATGCCTAATTTTGGTGAGGTTGAACGTTGCTGTTTGGATCCATGTGATTGTCGTCTTGAGTGAGAGAGTACCTGCAAAACAGAACAAGGCACGCCGGGGGTTAATAACCGATAGGCCCCTCCGACGCTCAAGTTAATCTTTTCGGTGAGGGTTTGATAGCTATGAACAGAGAAGCTAGAGTTCTGATCACGTAGCCGTATCATGGCAGAGTTATATCTTATATATGGAATAGATGCTAGGTTTAGGTCTTTACGTATGCATGGGAAACTTCCACCTGCAAATGGGTCGTGGATGCGTGGACTAGGGCCTGAGCCTAGCATAGTCAATAAGAATTAGGTCAATCCTTGCGGGGTGGACTGATTGGTCCATGAGTCGTTTTGAGTGAGTTTGGACCTAGCACGATCGACCCAACCATAAACCTCCCTACACCTCGAGTCTGAGCAAGGAGAAGGGTCGAAGGAGTACATAAGGATCTTGTGGCTCGTCATGGGGCCGGTTTCGTAGTAGGCGATGGGTGGGACATCAATGCATAATGCATGATTGCTCGTACTGGGATCAGTCGATTGAGTATCCCGATCGGTTGGTATCGATGCTTATTGCATGATAGCTCGCGCCAAGATAGATCGGATGAACATCGACGCCAAGCGCGTGAAGGCACTTGGTTTAATTATTACTGACGGCGCGTGCCCTCGTGATTTTAAAATTTGAAGCGAAGCGTCTTTTATGTAGTTGTGCGGTATCACGTGGGTCATTTGCAGCTCGGATTTCTAATAACCCCAATTCACCTCAGTTCAGATTCTGCCACGTGTCTGAGTTTGGCTCGGATTTTCTTCATGTGTCAAGCATTGGTTGGAACGACCTTTCGACCGATCTTCTATAAATACTCAGGGTCGATAGACTGTAGATTTCATTTACGCCTGTTTTGTTCTCCGGCTTTCATTATGCTTTCATTTTTACTTTCTTGCCTACAGTCTCCGGAGTTTTCTTTCAATCGTCGTTCAAATTCTCAATCTCAATTTCCAACTAGGTACGTCCTTTTTCTTCGCTTTTCCTAAAGTTTCCTCTTTGTAAACATGTCGTCAACCAGTTCTAGAAGTGGGGCTAGCCCTAGGGATGAGACCGCTGAGAGGGCCTCCCAACTGGCTGGACCGCTTGAAGTAGCGGCGAAAGTAGCGACAGTGAGTGATCGGAAAGATGGGATGGTAGTAGAGGAGCCACCGAGAGACGAGTCGACGATGACCTTGGGAGAGCTGAATCGGTCGATTATTCAGAATAATATCCCTATGTCCTGGGGTCCTCAGCTGGCTGGCCAGAACGAAAGGAATTATAGCAGTGGGGGAGGATATTTTGCTATTTTCGACAGCTTCTTCTTGATCGGTGGCATAAAGCTCCCATATGCCCCGATCATCGATGATGTGTGCGTCGCCTACCATCTGAGGCCGGGCCAAATTCCTCCGAATGGATGGAGATTCATCAATAGTTTGGTTTTACTGTGCCATCAGTTCGGCTGTCCCCCTTCGGTTGGCATCCTACGCCATTTTTTGAGAATGAACCAGAGTTCAAGCTCTGGGGCCGGGTGTTAGATCCCGAATTTTTTTTATGATCTTATTCAGTATGAATTGTGATTTTTGCCTTAGTTTGATTAAATTGAGAGAATTATGGATAATTAAGATCTAAATATGGTTTAAATGAGCATTTGAGGATTTAAATTGTGTAAAGGCTTTTTTAGAGGTTAACTTAAGTTGTTTTGGGCTTGGGCTTGGGCTTATTAGGGATGGTCCATTCCCTTAGGGTTTAAAGAAGAGAATGAGAATAGAAAAGAGAAGAAAGGAAAAGAGAAAGGAAAATAGAAGAAGAAGAGGAGAAGCGGCGGGGAGGGAGAGGAAGAGAGGAAGAAGAGAGGATTTTGATTTACGAGGTTTTCCGGCGATTGAAGCATTTTCCGTAAGTTTAGTGCCTTCTAACTTGGTTTGATTAGATTTAAACTTAAGGAATGTTGAATCCGTGAGAATCGAAGGTTTAGGGTTTTGGGTGAAAATGTAGAGATTTCCTTATGTTGATGTGTTTGTGTTAGATTTGAAGCTTAGAATGGGTTAGAAATGTTGTAGAGGATTTGGATCTATAGTTTGGTTGTGTTGCATTTGAGTTTAGAAGAGGATTTAAGATGAGATATGCAAAAATTGAAGTTAAAATTCGGTTCTTGACGCAGAGCGTCATGACGTCTTGTATGAACACGCCATGACGTGCGAGGAAGGAAGCTACGTCATGACGAGTAAAATATTTATTCGCCATGACGAGAGAATCGGCCTTCGTCGCGACGTGCGAACTGTGTTCGCCCATGACGTCGCAGAGTAGGCACGCCATGACTTACACTTGTGGTCGCCATGACAATGAAGGGCCGTTCAGCCGCGGCTTCGTCATGGTGAGCCCTTATTTTCGAAAATGAGATTTTTGGTATTTTAGGCATATCTTTTGGTGTAGATGTCAATTGAGGTGATTTTGAGCCGTTGTGAACTAGAGATCGGGGGCTACAAGTTGTGCGAAGAAGGAACTTCAGAAATTGTTTGAAGGGTTACGAATTTTAGGAGGAGGTCGAATGGAGATTTTAATGCTTTATTTTGACTCTTCAAGCTTTGATTATTTTATGTGGATATTGATTGGATGGAAACTTGGTTGTTTTAGGAAACCAAGGTGACCCGATTTCATCGCAAGAGGAAGGACATTAAGTGAATTGGATTCTCAAGCAATCTTAGGTGGGTAATATACTTATAGTTATTGTGTGATTAGGCGGGTTCTTTTATGTGTGAATATATCTTGTAGATGATGCATGTTTAAATGTAATGAATTGAATGACTTTGATTTCATGTATTTTGAAAGAAGTATGGAAATTGATAGCATTACATAGATTTTGAGCATGTTATGCCTCGACTTGATCGTGGCATTTTGATTAAACGAAGACATGATAGAATATCATATGATAGAATGATTGTGAACATGATTATATGCTTTTGTTTGGCGAGAGTGGAACCATTTCGTTAAATCACGTGCACGCACGTAGACAAGAGCCTTCTCCATTTGCCGCTTGTGGCATATGAGCTCGAATGGACTCATTTCATTCGAGGTTAAACTTGATTTCTCCTTTTATTTCCATGGAACCCTCGAGCCATTGTGATGTACATTGCATATGTGAATTGATCATTGTGAAGCATACTTTGTGACATATGATGACTTACTTGTATTGAATGTATAAATTGTTGAGTAGCATGTGAATGCTAGAATTATTGTCTGTATAGATATAATATATATATATACATTCATATCTTTGGGATTTGTGCTAATTAGATGGCTATAACTATATTAGCCATTGATTTTGTGTAGCTCGACCCATTACTTTCCCTCCTCGAGTGCATATCAGGACGATCGTTGACTTTGTGCGGCATCGGAAACTTCAGACAAATTAGGAGCTTTGTATTAAGTTAGTATTTTGTTGGCCCTCCGAGCATGTTAACATTGAGCATATTCATGTATTTTTGGATTTAGATTTCATTTTGTATTTTGTTATAATTGAGGATACTTGTTGACTTTTCTTAATTTGCAATAGTATGAAATCCCTATGGTTATAGGGTCTTTAATGTATGGTTGTGTATGTTCTGGCAATGTATGTATGTATTAATTGATCGATTGTGCCGAAATATTAGGATCGGGTCCGCGGTTTGGGGCGCTCGACGAGGGTGCGACCCGAGGGGCCGTCCTCGGGGATTTGGACATACGGGGCCTGGGCCCAACACCGGGATCCCTCAACTGCAGTATAGAGATGTCCGATTTCGCCCGGTCGGAACGGCCTAAAAAATTACCGCTTGGCGAACAAAGTACTTTTTCGTGAAGCCTCCTGGATCTTCCCCCGAGTCCCAGCCGTGGAGATATCCTTTAGCCGAGTGATGGAACGACGCGTCGAGCCTATCACTTACTAGAGAGGAGTGGGAGGTGGTCGATCGCATAAAGGAGCTCGATCGGTATGACTTCGGTCTCCTCATTTAGGGATATCGCGGGGGGGCCTCGACTGATTCATTTCTAACCGACCCCCCGCCCCAAATTAGCGAGTTAAGAGAAGAAACTGCCCCCTCTGGTTGATTCATCGTGGTTGAACTATTTACTGTATTTGTAAGTATTGGTTTCGATTTCTTAACTTTTTTTTTATTCTTTGTGCTGACCATGGCAAGGCTCGATGATTTCGCGGGTCCTTCGCCCTACCAAAGGCAGCGCATAAGGCTGCCAGCCCTCATGAAGGCAAAAAGCGAGACAAGAAAGGAGAGGCCGGTAGCGGATGTCGCTCGACCTCTGATCTCGAACCGTCTGCTGCGCTTCATACAGCTATCACACCCGGCGATCAACAGCGATGACCCGATCGGCTGGTGAAGGCCTGGTGGTAATAGAAGAGGAGGAGGAGGAGGTCGGGCCACCTCTCAAGAGGAAGAAGACTGCTCGGGTTATCGACGGAGAAGGAGAGAGAAAGCAAGGGGAAAGGGCGAGCGGCAAGCACCGAAAAGTGGGAGCCAGCGATTAGTTTGGCTAAAACTGCATTGATTGGGGACCTCGATGTGTCCCTTCACATTACTGAGAGGATCGTTCCCCCTGTAGACGAGAAGCTCATGGACTCGTGGAGCAATCAGGAGCTAGGGCTCCGGCTCGTCCGTAGCCGTGTAAGAAGTCTGGCGCTATCCTCCGAGACGCACCAACGTATGGAACAACTCGACAAGATTAATCAATCGTTGGATCGGGAAGTTCACGATCTCCTTGAGCAGGTGAAAACTTTGAGGGGCGAGCTTCCGGAGGCTAAGGAAGAGAGAGATCTCTTCCAGGCTCAACTCTCTTCCTTGGAGGAGAAGAAGAAATCTTGGGAGGAGGCGAGGAGCGTTCTGAAAGCTCAACTTGCCACGAGGGAGGAGGAGAGGAGCCGGGTGATTGCGGCGAAGGACGGGCTGGCTAATGAGTGTGAGGGCTTGAAGAAGATGGTGAAGACGGAGCAGGAGCTTCGTAAGAAATTCCTCCAGGATTGCCATGAAGCGGTGGAGGGTAAACTGAGGGCCGAGGATAGATTGGAAGAGTTGCGGAGCTCCGTCAAAAAGCAAATGGTTAAAGCGATCAAGTGGTGGAAAAGGCGGTTTCTACATGGGGAGTACCTAGAGTTCGCTTGTGATTTGGCCCTTTCAATTTTGAGGAATTGCCACGACGTCCACATCCCTGACGGGTCGGGTGGTCCTTCATTCGAAGATTACGCCAAGCCGATGCTTCCCACCTCTCTCGGCCTTTATCTGGAGGAAATGAAGGAGATGGTCAAAAGAGAACGAGTGTTGGTTCCGGATGAGAAGCTGGACCTGAGCTCAGAAGAGGAAGAGGATGTCTCTCCGCTGTCTTCTCCTCACGATCCGATTGCTGGCCCTTCCTCTGCCGATCCAGCTACTGGCTCTTCTTCTGCCGATCCGGTTGCTGGCCCTTCTTCTGCCGATCCGGTTGCTAGCCCTTCTTCTGCCGATCTGGCTGCTGACCCTTCCTCTGCCGATCCGGTTGTTGGCCCTTCCTCTCTCACCGGAGGATCAAAATAATTATCCCCCCTTTTCTAAAGCTCATCTGGTCGGGCTTGTGGCCAGAATATATTCAAGAAAATAAAATTTTTATTTTTCATCACCATATGTCGTGTTAAAATTGGACGATCTTTTTCAATAGCGGGTAGTAAACGAACGCACTCAATGTGCGTCGATCGGTCGTTGTGTCTGAGAGAGTCAGTCGACCAAGGCAATAGAACTTGGTCAAGCGATTGCGAAGCCGAGCGATCCGAGATTAATATTCTCGGCATCACCTAGTTCCAAGGATCTCGTCCTGACAACCTGGCCGAGCGATGGTCGAGGCTGATCGATGGTCGAGGCCGAGCCATAGTTCCAAAGATCTTGTTTTGGCAACCTGACCGAGCGTTGTCGAGGTCAATCAATGGTCGAGGCCGAGCTATGGTTCCAAGGATCTTGTCTTGGCAACCTGGCCGGGCGATGTCGAGGTTGAGCCATGGTTCCAAGGATCTTGTTTTGGCAACCTGGCCGAGCGTTGTCGAGGCTGAGTCATGGTTCCAAGGATCTTATCTTGACAACCTGACCGGGTGATGTCGAGGTCGAGTCATGGTTCCAAGAATCTTGTCTTGGCAACCTGGCCGGGCAATGTCGAGATCGAGCCGTGGTTCCAAGGATCTTGTCTTGGTAACCTGGCTGAGCGCAGTTGAGGCTGAGCGATCAGTTGATGGAATCTTCCTTTTTTGAACAGTTTAGTGAGATTTTGCTTGCCAAGAAGATTGGAACCCCTTTATTGACGATGATAGGGCGTGGGCCGTTAAAAAACCTGACTGGCAGGGCCAGGAAAAAGGTACCCACAAGTTGTGTACAATAAACAATAATAAACAAAGATTAACTAAAATAAAGCTTATCTACTGGTAGAATGCCTTCAGGTTTTGAGAGTTCCAAGGCCTCGGTAGAATCTTCCCATTCGCATCGCGGAGGATGTAAGAGCCATGTCTGGCTTGCTTGATCACTTGATAGGGTCCTTCTCACGCCTGTCCGAGCTTTTCAGGATGTTTTCCAGCTGTCTCGGCCTTTCGCAGGACGTATCCGTTGACCTTTATATCGCTCGGCTTTATCTTTCTGTTGTAGAACTTTGTTGCTTTTTGCCTGACGGCTTGAGCGAGCGGTGCCCTATTCTGTCTTCCCGAGAAGCACGAGTTACGCATTTACGGGCTTCATTATTCTGCTCTTCTTCGTAACTCGACATTCTTTAGTTGTGCAGCACCACTTCTACTGGAACTAGGGCTTCTGCCCTAAAGGTCATCCTGAACGGTGTTTCCCCTATAGCTCCATTTGAGGTAGTCCTGTAAGCCCACAATACTTCATCTAGTTCGTCTACCCAAGTCTTACGTCCATCTAAGCGCTTCTTGAGGGCATTCATTATCTTTTTGTTAGTATTCTCCGCAAGACCGTTACTTTGGGGGTGAGCTACTGAAGTCAATTGGAGCATTATCTTAAATCGCTCATAGAAGTCTCTGAACTTGTCGTTGTCAAACTACCGACCGTTATCTGTAACCAACACTATAAGAATCCCGAAGCGGCTTAGTATATTTCTTCTCACAAAATTTTCCATCTTCTGCTCAGTAATTGTAGCGACCACTTCGCTTCTACCCATTTGGTGAAGTATTCCACTGCTACTATCAAAAACTTCTTTTGCCCAGGACCAAGGGGAAAAGGTCCTAGTATATCCATTCCCCATTGAGCAAAAGGGATGGGATGACTCACGATTTTCATCCTCTCGGTCTGCTGGTGAGGCAGGCTACTGTTTTTCTGGCAAGCCTCACACCGGTTGAATTTTTCCTGGCAGTCTTTCCTCATTGTCGGCCAGTAATACCCTTGTCTAATCAACCTATGAGCCAAAATTCTGCCTCCTACGTGATTTCCACATATTCCTTCGTGGACTTCGGCCATTGCCTGTTCTGCCTCTTCTCCACTCAGGCATCGCAGTAGTGGCCAGTCATAAGATCGCTTGTACAAGGTGCCATTAACAATTGCATACTCGGCGGCATTTATCCTTAGTTTCTTGGCCTCTAAGGTATCTTCAGGCTGCGCTCCCCTGAGGAGGTATTGTCTGATCGGTTCCATCCAACTCGATCGCTCGGCATTTGCGTCAAGGACTTCATTGGTTTTCTGAATGCTAGGCCGGTCTAGTCACTCGACCAAAACGTTATTTCTCGCATCTCGGTAGGAAGTCATTTTGGAAAGCGCATCTGCCTTAGCATTTTGAGCCCGTTCTATCCTGCTGACTGAGTACTACTCGAAATTACTCAACTCCTGCTTTACCAGTTCCAGGTACCTGATCATGCTGCTCCCCTTGGCTTCATACTACCCAGTGACTTGACCGACCACTATTTGGCTATCGTTGTACACCTTTAGATGCTTTACCCCCATCTCTTTTGCCAATTGGAGGCCGGCTATTAGAGCTTCGTACTCTGCCTCGTTATTAGAGGCTCTAAATTCTAATCGGAGGGTATACTCCACCTTTTCTTTCCAGTGCGGGCTGATCAATACAACTCCTGCCCCGCACCCCTCAGCATTGGACGACCCGTCAACAAATAGGCTCCAGGCTGGGCGTTGCTCATCCTGTGAGTTAGGTTGACTCATTTCTTCAACAAAATTGGCCAACACTTGGGCTTTGATCGCCGTCCGCAACTTATAATGTATATCGAACTCCCCCAGCTCTACTGCCCACTTTATTAGTCGCCTAGAGGTCTCGGGCTTTTGGAGGCACTGCCTCAGTTATCAAGGAAAGAGCTAACTTCTTAATGGGCGAATACCGCATTTCTGGCCCGTTCAGCACTTTACTGACATAATAGATCGGGAATTGTTCATTTAGTCAATCGAGCGAGGCTATACCGATCGCCCCTCTGTGTTGCCGGATAAACAATGAGGCTCTCCCTCTCAACTGGGCTCTGCAAAATAGGTGGACTAGTCAGATACTGCTTCAAGTGTTAAAATTCTCTTTCGCATTCATCCGACCATTGGAACTAGGTCATATCCGCTTTTCTGAAAATTTTGAAAAACGGGAGGCACTTGTCCCCATCCTGGAGACGAATCTGCTCAAAGAGACTATCTGACCGGTTAATATCTGAACATCTTTCAAGCACCGCGGCGAAGGCATTTGGACGATAGCTTCAATCTTTTCTGGATTAGCTTCAATCCCCCGCTGAGTAATCATAAACCCCAGAAATTTTCCGAATGCCACACCAAAGATGCATTTTTCTGGGTTCAACTTCATGTGAAATTTATCAAGGGTCTGGAAGACTTCTTTGAGATTTTCCACATGTTTAGCGACCGTCTTACTTTTGACCACCATATCGTCCATATAGGCCTCAACTGATAGACCGATCTGTTTCTTAAAAACTTCCATGACGAGCCGCTGATAGGTGGCCCCCGCATTTTTCAAGTCGAACGGCATTACTTGGTAGCAATACACACCTTAGTTAGTTATAAAAGCTGTCTTCTTTTCATCTTCGAGACTTATTGGAATATGATAGTAGCCCGAGAAGGCATCCAAGAAGCTGAGGAGTTCATGCCCTGACGTGGAGTCTACCAGCTGATCGATTTTGGGCAAAGGGAAACTGTTCTTTGGACACGCTTTGTTTAAATTAGTGAAGTCAATGCACATTCTCCACTTTTCATTTTTCTTCTTCACAAGTACGACATTGGCCAACCATTAAGGGTATTTGACTTCCCGAATGAATCTAGCACTAAGCAGCTTTTCTATCTTCTTCTCAATCACCTCCTACCTCTCTTTGTTTTGCCACCGCTTTTTCTGTCTAACTGGCTTGTAATCTTGTTGGATACCGAGAGAATGCGATGCGACCGATCGAGAAATTCCAGGCATATCGCTCGGTACCTAGGCGAAGACCGATCTGTTTTCTACCAAGCAATCTGTGATTTCTTTCACGAGGCCTTTCTGAAGCTCGGAACCTAAATTTGTGAACTTGGAACGGTTTGCTTCATCCAATATGAAACGCTGCGTTTTTTCTACGGGGTTCATCCTCTCCGTTTCTTCATCGGCTCTCACGTCAAGAGAGCTCGTCAGGACTACCGCCCCATCTAGTGTCCTTATTTCCGCCAAGTAGCATTCCCTAACGATTCTCTGTTGACCATTGACAACACCAATTCTATGGGACGTAGGGAACTTCATTGCTTGGTAGTAGGTGGAGACAACTGCTCTGAGGGCGTTTTGAGTGACTCGTCCTGTTAGGCCCCGAATTTTTTTATGATGTCATTAAGCATGACTTGTGGTAATTATGTGATTATGTTTTAATTTGAGTTAATCGGGGGTATTAATGCGGAATTAAGGTTTAATTATGGTTTAAATGATTTTGGGCTTTGGCTTATTAGGAAGGGCCCAAGCCCTTAGGGTTTAAAGAGAAAGGATTATAAAAGAGAAGGAAAAGAAGAAAAAGAAGAGGAAAAGAAGAGAGGAAGAGTGTGGCCGTCGACGGAGAGGAGAAGAGGAAGAGAAGAGTTGCGATTTCGATCGGTTTCGACGATTCTAAAGCCTCAATCGGTAAGTTTTCGACCTCCTTATCATGTTTTCATTTGGATTAAACATTGTAATGGCTTGGATTGAGAGAAATCGATGTTTTAGGGTTTTGAGTTGAAAATTTGGGAACAACGTTGAGTTATTGATTTTAGGATGAATCTGAAGCTTAGAATGAGTTAGAATGGTAGTATAAGCCTTGATCTATGCTTTGCATGTGGTAGATTTGAGTTTGGAGCAGAATCGAGCTTGGGTTATCAGAAATTTGGGGTTGAGTCGAGTTAGAACCGACGTCGCGACAGCGTATGAATGTCGCCGTGGCGTGTGGGGAAGAAGCCACGTCGCGACGTGTGAATTAATTCGTTTATTCGCATGGCGTGTGCTCTGCTGTGGACGTCGCGACGAATGATCGAGACGTCATGACGTGTGACGTTTGGTTCATGGCGAACCTTAACCGTCATGACTATCGCCGCGTGAGTAGGATTATTCGTCATGACGGCGTCTCTTCGTCATGGCGATCCCCTGTGTTTCGAAATAAGATTTTCATATTTTGGGAATATCTTTTGGTATAGATGTCGATTGAGGTGAATTTGGATTCATTGTGACCTAGAAATAAAGGGCTCCGAGTTGTATGAAGTCGGAAATTGAATTTGCCTCGCGAGGTTGAATTTTAGGAGAAGATGGGATATAGATTTTAATGCTTTCTTTGGATTCCAAGCTTCGCACATTTACTATGGATATTGACTAAATGGAACTTGGTTGTTTTAGGAAACCAAGTGACCGATTTTATCGCATGAAGAAGGACACCAAATGAATCGGATTCTCGCGATCTTAGGTGGGTAATATACTTATAGTTATTGTATGATTAGGCAATTTCTTGCCTATGTATGAATATATGTTATATGCTATGCATGTTAAATGTGATGAATAGAATGACTTTGATTTATCTATTTTGACATAATCATAGGAATTGATAGAAGTGCATTCGATTTTGAGCATGTTATGCCTCGACTTGATCATGGCATTTTGGATAAATGAGAAACATGAAAACCTATCATTTGATAAAATGATTTGAGTATGATTATGTGATTTTGTTTGGGCGAGAGTGGAACCATTTCGTTAAATCACGTGCACGTTGACAAGAGCCTTCTCCATCCCACGCCCGCTTGTGGCCTATGAGCTCGAATGGACTCATTTCGTTCGAGATGTAAACTTCGGTTTCTTCCTTTTGTTTCCATGGAACCCTCGAGCCATTGTTATGTGCATTGCATATGTGAATTGATTATTATGACGCATACTATGTGACGATTTATGAACCGCATTAATTATAATGAATGAGTACTTTAGTGATTGGCATGTGAATGTCGATGTTGTATATAGATATAATATATATACATTCATATCTTTGGGATTTGTGCTAATTGCCAATGGCTATAATTATATTAGCCATTTGGTGTGTAGCTCAACCCATTCCTTTCTCTCCTCAGTGCGGATCCGATTCGATCGTTGACTTTTTGGCATGAAACTTCGGACAAATTAGGAGCTTTGTATTAAGTTCGTATTTTGTTGGCCCTCGAGCATGTTAACATTAAGCATACTCATGTATTTTGGATTTAGATTTCATTTGTGTTTTGCTACATTTGAGGATACTTGTTGACTTTTCTTAATTTGCAATGATATGAAATCCTATGGTTATAGGTCTTTAATTCATGATTGTGAATGTTATGGAAATGTATGTATGTATTAATTGATCGATTGTGCCTAAATGTTGGGATCGGGTCCATGGTTTTGGGCGCTCGGTGTGGCGCGACTTAGAGGCCGCCCTCGGGATTCGGGCATCCGGGGCCCGGGCCCAACATGTTTGGTATCAGAGCACCTAGGTTTAGGTGTCCTCGGCTTAGAATGCATATAGGATTGTGTGTTCTATGATTATTTGTTGCATTCCTTGATTGTATTAAGTGACATGACTGTCATGCATACATGTAGATTGTCGTATAGCTAATCCTTAGTGTTTCCATTTGAAGGATGCGATGCCACCTCGTAGAAGGACACGAGGAGCTATGCACGGGTCTGCTGCACTTTGACTCTCCGACTAGAGAGGAGAGGATCGATGAGTCCGTGAGCCCCGAAATCTTGAGGCTTCAGAGGGCTAAGCGGTGAGCCTATGTCATGATCTCGAGAATCGCCGGTTCGCCAGGCAAGTGCCTCGATTTGATCGAGGATGTTTGAGCCTTTACCCAGCGTTTGTTCAAAGCTATGGGTCGATGCCTGACCTACATTTGACCCCGATTAAGAGGGAAGCGATTCGACAAGTCGAGAAAGTATGGGCGATTGACTTCTTTGGGACGCAGATCTGAGGAAGCCGAGACTTGGTGAGGAAGAGGCGAGAGAGTGCTAAATCAGATGGGTGTGAGGATGACGAGAGAGTTGTGTATCTTGCTAGTTTGCTTGAGGAGATGCTCTGCATTGGTGGGAGGCGTGCGAGCGATCGAGATGAGGCGATTAGGTTATCTTGGCGGGACTTCTTGGTTGCTTTCAAGAAGAAGTATCTGTCGAGTATATATCTGTGAGCGAGAGGAGTTCCTCGGTTTGACTCAAAGGAGATGACGATTCTTGAGTATGGCCGATTCTACGCAATTTATCTGGTATGCTTCAGATCGATGTTGGCGAGGCGCCAGATATCGTCGGTTTGAGTCGGGATTGCATTTAGCCATCGAGAGAAGGTGATTGTGCAGAATTTTGTGACTTCAGCAGCTAGTTGAAGCAGCTTTGAGGTAGAGAATATCGAGAATATCAAGAGTGCGATCAACAAGAAGAGGAAGGAAGAGAGAGCGATTCGAGAGGAGGTAGCACTAGTACTCCTATGCCAGATGAAGTGCTAGGAGCTTCCAGCTCGGTCGAGGAGAGGAGCGATGGTGCGAGCCGACCTAGGCCGATCGCGGACCTCTTACATTTCTCACCAAGCTTCTACGGTGGGCGGCGATAGGAGGAGATGGGGACAGTCATCGGTCCCTAAGTGTGAGCATTATGGCGATTTCCATGGTGGAGAGTGTTACCGATTGGCGGGTGCATGCTTCAATTGTGGGATGAAAGGCCTGAGGCTAGAGAGTGTCCTCACCGCCCAGAGAGAGGGATCTCGGATCTGAGCTCTAGGAGGGCAGAGAGGCGGTGGGTCGAGGACTTGACAGAGGTGGGCGATTCGATGTTGCAAGAGGTGAGTCTTCGGGAAGACCGAGAGGCGAGCACCGGCCGAGGTGTTTGCTATGACGAGGAGGATGCAGAGGCGCGCCGGATATGTTATTCTTGGTATGGCTCGATTGTTTCTTGATGATGTGCTTGTGTTGATTGATCCGGTCTACTCACTCGTTTGTTTGTGAGTAGACCTATGTGTGATAGGTCGTGAGCCCGTTGGATACTCCGTGATGGTGAGTACTCCGATTGGTCGATATATTGTGGTTAGTCGGTGTTCGTGGATTGTGAGGTTGGTATTGGTGGAGCACTTCTAGTGGTCGATCGATGCCACCGAAGATCTGAGGCTTAGATGTGATTTTGGGTATGGATACCTTGGAGAGGTACAATGCCCGATTGGATTGTAGGCAGAAGACAGTGGACTTTGATTTGGGTGATGGTAGGAGAGTAACGTTTGTTGGGGATAGAAAGGCAAGTCCGCTCAGATTTGTTTCGGCTTTGACAGCAGAGAAGATGATGAGTTCAGGATGTGAGGCATTTTAGCTTTCGTGATGGACTCTGAGGCGGATAGAGGAAGTTGGAAGATATTCCAGTAGTCAGGAAATTCTCGGATGTCTTTTCCGAGGAATTGCCTGGACTACCGCCAGCTCGGGAGATTGAGTTTTCCATTGAGCTTGTGTCAGGTACGAGGCCAATTTCGATTCCGCCTTATCGGATGGCTCCGGCGGAATTGAAAGTGTTGAAGGAACAGTTGGAGGAGTTATTAGAAAAAGGGTATATTCGACCGAGTTCTTCGCCTTGGGGAGCTCCGGTTCTTTTTGTGAAGAAGAAGGATGGATCTTTGAGGATGTGTGTAGACTACAGGAAGTTGAATCAGATTACGGTGAAAAATCGGTATCCGCTTCCTCGCATTGATGACTTGTTTGATCAATTGCAAGGAGCGAGAGTCTTCTCTAAGATCGATTTGAGGTCGGGTTATCATCAGTTGCGGATTAAGGAGTCGGATGTGCCGAAGTCTGCTTTCAGGACTCGGTATGGATATTTTGAGTTTTTGGTGATGCCTTTCGGATTGACAAATGCTCCGGCAGCTTTTATGGATTTGATGAATCGGGTGTTCAAGCCATTCTTGGACCAATTTATCATTGTCTTCATTGATGATATATTGGTGTATTCCAAGAGTGATCAGGAACATGAGGAGCATTTGAGGATTTCTTTGGAGACTTTGAGGAGTAATGAGTTGTATGCCAAATTTGAGAAATGCGAATTTTGGCTGAGAGAAGTTTCCTTTCTTGGGCATGTGATCTCCGAGCAGGGAGTGCATGTGGATCCGAAGAAGATAGAAGCTGTAGTGAATTGGGAGGCTCCGAAGAATGTAGCAGAAGTGAGGAGTTTTCTGGGTTTGGCAGGTTATTACAGACGATTTGTGGAGGGATTTTCGATGATATCCGCTCCGATGACGAAGTTGTTGAGGAAGAATCGAAGTTTATGCAGGTGAAGAGTGTCAGAGGAGCTTCGAGGAGCTTAAGCGCAGATTGACGAGTGCTCCGATTTTGGTTTTGCCTTCTGGGGATGAGGGATATGTTGTGTACAGTGATGCTTCAAGGAAGGGTCTTGGGTGTGTTTTGATGCAGGGAGATCGGGTAATTGCATATGCTTCGAGGCGATTGAAGCCTTATGAGTGAATTATCCGAGCCTTACGATTGGAGTTTAGCGGTGATCTTTGCCTTGAAGATTTGGAGGAATTATTTGTATGGAGTTCAGACTCGGATCTTTACTGATCATAAGAGTCTAAAGTATTTGCTGAGTCAGAAGGAATTGAATTTGAGGCAGAGAAGGTGGTTGGAGTTGCTCAAGGATTATGATTTGCTGATTGAGTATCATCCGGGCAAGGCCAATGTGGTGGCAGATGCTTTGAGTAGAAAGTCTTCGGTTGCGCATGTTCGATCAGTGTATCTTCCTTTATTAGAAGAGATGGCCAAGCTTAAGATCAGTTTGACGCAGGAAGAACCGGGTTGTCTTTTGGCTAATTTTCGAGTGAGGCCGATGTTGAGGGAAAAGGTTAGGGATTTGCGGGCTCGGGATGCGAGTTGAGTAAGATCGAGATGAGATTGAATGGTAAGAATTACGAGATAGAGGTGAGGATGATGGTTTGATATTTGTGGGCAGCAGTTGTGTATTCGGATGTTCAGCGTTAAGGATGAGATTATGGATGAGGCGCACAATGCACCTTATGCCATGCATCCGGTAGCACCAAGATGTATCGGGATTCTGAGAGCATTTTGGTGGAAAGGCATGAAGAGGATATAGCGAGTTTGTTAGTAGATGTCTAGTGTGTCGCAAGTCAAGGTGAACACCGTGCACCTTCAGGCAAGTTGAGGCCGTTACTATTCGGAATGGAAGTGGCGGAGGTGACGATGGATTTTCGATGGGATTGCCTAAGACCGATGGGAGGCATGATGCTATTTGGGTGATTGTGGATCGGTTGTGAAGTCGGCTCATTTTCGGCAATTAGACGGTGATTCTTTGCATGTGTTGGCAAAGAAGTATATTGATGAGATAGTGAGGTTGCATGGGATTCCAGATTCGATCGTGTCGATAGAGATCCTCGGTTTACTTGAGGTTTTGGGCGATTCTGAGAATGCTTTGGGGACGGTTGCATTTGATCGGCTTTTCACCCTCGGACGGATGGTCGATCGGAGAGGACTATTCGGACTCTTGAGGGATGCTTGAGCTTGTGTGATGGATTTTCGAGGAGCTTGGGATGAACATTTGCCGTTGGTGAATTTGCTTACAATAATTGTACCATTCGAGCATTCAGATGGCTCCGTATGAGGCTTTGTATGGCCGGAGATGTAGGACTCGATTTGTTGGGATGAGGAAGGAGATAGGCAATTGATGGGTCCGTAATTGATTGCATTGACGGTTGAAAAAGTTAACTTGGTTAGCGGCGTCTTAAAGGCGCGTGAGGATAGGATGAAGAGCTATGTTGATGCTCACCGGAAGGAGATGGAGTATGAAGTCGGTGACAAAGTGTTCCTTAAGACATCTCCTTGGAAAGGAGTGATGAGATTCGGCAAGCAGGGTAAGTTGAGTCCGAGGTATGTAGGTCCTTATGAAATCCTTGAGAGGATTGGACCACTTGCCTACAGATTGGCGTTACCTCCGGAATTGTCACAGATCCATAATGTGTTCCATGTGTCTATGTTGAGAAGATATAGGTCGGATCCGTCGCATGTCATTCAGACTAGTGAGGTTCGGTGAGGATGGTTTGAGTTATGAGGAGCTTCGGTCTGATTTTGGATTCTAAGGACAAGGTTCTCGGGAACAAGGCGGTTCGATTAGTCAAAGTTTTGTGGAGGAATCATTGATCGAGGAGGCTACTTGGGAGCCATTGGAGGCCATCTTGGGAGAAGTATCCGCATCTCTTCGATGATTCGTAAATTTCGAGGACGAAATTTCTTTTAAGAGGGAGAAATGTTAGGCCCGAATTTTTTTATGATGTCATTAAGCATGACTTGTGGTAATTATGTGATTATGTTTTAATTTGAGTTAATCGGGGTATTAATGCGGAATTAAGGTTTAATTATGGTTTAAATGATTTTGGGCTTTGGCTTATTAGGAAGGGCCCAAGCCCTTAGGGTTTAAAGAGAAAGGATTATAAAAGAGAAGGAAAAGAAGAAAAAGAAGAGGAAAGAAGAGAGGAAGAGTGTGGCCGTCGACGGAGAGGAGAAGAGGAAGAGAAGAGTTGCGATTTCGATCGGTTTCGACGATTCTAAAGCCTCAATCGGTAAGTTTTCGACCTCCTTATCATGTTTTCATTTGGATTAAACATTGTAATGGCTTGGATTGAGAGAAATCGATGTTTTAGGGTTTTGAGTTGAAAATTTGGGAACAACGTTGAGTTATTGATTTTAGGATGAATCTGAAGCTTAGAATGAGTTAGAATGGTAGTATAAGCCTTGATCTATGCTTTGCATATGGTAGATTTGAGTTTGGAACAGAATCGAGCTTGGGTTATGCAGAAATTTGGGGTTGAGTCGAGTTCGAACAGACGTCGCGACGAAGCGTATGAATGTCGCATGGCGTGTGGGGAAGGGAGCCACGTCGCGACGTGTGAATTAATTTACGTTTATTCGCGCGACGTGTGCTCTGTTGTGGACGTCGCGACGAATGATCAGAGACGTCGCGACGTGTGACGTTTGGTTCGCGGCGAACCTTCGCTTCGTCGCATGGCTATCGCCGCATGAGTAGGATTATTCGTCATGACGAGCGTCTCTTCGTCATGGCGATCCCCCTGTGTTTCCGAAATAAGATTTTCATATTTTTGGGAATATCTTTTGGTATAGATGTCCGATTGAGGTGAATTTGGATTCATTGTGACCTAGAAATAAAGGGCTCCGAGTTGTATGAAGTCGGAAGTTGAATTTGCCTCGCAGGTTGAATTTTAGAGAAGATCGGATATAGATTTTAATGCTTTCTTTGGATTCCAAGCTCGCACATTTACTATGGATATTGACTAAATGGAACTTGGTTGTTTTAGGAAACCAAGCTGACCCGATTTTATCGCAAGAAGAAGGACACCAGTGAATCGGATTCTCGCGCGATCTTAGGTGGGTAATATACTTATAGTTATTGTGTGATTAGGCAATTTCTTGCCTATGTATGAATATATGTTATATGCTATGCATGTTAAATGTGATGAATAGAATGACTTTGATTTATCTATTTTGACATAATCATAGGAATTGATAGAAGTGCATTCTGATTTTGAGCATGTTATGCCTCGACTTCGGTCATGGCATTTTGGATAAATGAGAAACATGAAAACCTATCATTTGATAAAATGATTTCGAGTATGATTATGTGATTTTGTTTGGGCGAGAGTGGAACCATTTCGTTCGTCACGTGCACGTTGACAAGAGCCTTCTCCCTTTGCCGCTTGTGGCCTATGAGCTCGAATGGACTCATTTCGTTCAGGATGTAAACTTCGGTTTCTTCCTTTTGTTTCCATGGAACCCTCGAGCCATTGTTATGTGCATTGCATATGTGAATTGATTATTATGACGCATACTATGTGACGTATTTATGAATCGCATTAATTATAATGAATGAGTACTTTAGTGATTGGCATGTGAATGTCGATGTTGTATATAGATATAATATATATACATTCATATCTTTGGGATTTGTGCTAATTGCCAATGGCTATAATTATATTAGCCATCGAAAGTGTGTAGCTCAACCCATTCCTTTCTCTCCTCAGTGCGGATCCGGTCGATCGTTGACTTTCTTGCATCGAAACTTCGGACAAATTAGAGCTTTGTATTAAGTTCAGATTATTTTGTTGGCCCTCCGAGCATGTTAACATTGCGCATACTCATGTATTTTTGGATTTAGATTTCATTTTGTGTTTTGCTACATTTGAGGATACTTGTTGACTTTTCTTAATTTGCAATGATATGAAATCCCTATGGTTATAGGGTCTTTAATTCATGATTGTGAATGTTATGGAAATGTATGTATGTATTAATTGATCGATTGTGCCTAAATGTTGGGATCGGGTCCGCGGTTTGGGGCGCTCGGCGCGGGCGCAACCCGAGGGGCCGCCCTCGGGATTCGGGCATCCGGGGCCCGGGCCCAACACGTCCGATTATCGCATTGTATGCTCCTACAAACTTCACAACTAGGAACTCAACGTCCTTCTCTATTTGACACGGCTTTTGTCTGAATTTCACTTTCAAATAGACTTGGGCAAATAGGTAGGCTGATGCTCCAATTACCCCTTTGATAAGTCCTTCTATAGGCAGTAGTCGATCCTCTGATATCTCCATCTGCTTGAAGGCATCGTAATACAATAGGTCGACCGAGCTGCCCGTATCGATCATTACCCACTTCACCTCGTTGCCGTCCATGTTTAGGTTTACCACGAGCGCGTCATCATGAGGACAACTAACATCATCAAGGTCAGATTCGCTAAACGGTATCATCCCACCGTTCTGCCTCTTTCTCTTGGCCAACAAGTCTTCGCCGACCTGCCTGGCATACCTCTTTCTTCTTTTAACAGTAGACCCCCTACTGCATTTTCACCAAAAATCATGTTAATGACCTTAACCGGTCAGTCATCTTGTTGTCCAGTGTTTCTGTCCCCTCTTGCCTTGGACTGTTCTCTCGCTTCGCGTCGATCGTCAGTGTTCCCATTCTGCCTCCCTCCATCATTATTATCGTTTCGCCTCCAAGGCTATCGCCAGTTGTCGGGCCGACCGCTTTTATGATCATTATCTCGATCGACATTCTGTCCGTGCTTCAAAAATCGACCCAGCCTTCTCCTTTGGATAAGGAATTCGATTTGTTTTTTCAAGTCCCAGCAATCCTCCGTGTCATGACCGATGTCTCTATGGAAGTGGCAATATAAATCAGGATTCCTCCTTTTGGAGGAAGTCTTCAACTTATTGGATTCTCGGAGGGGTTCCTCATCTGCTCTCATGGCTGCCAACACTTCCACATACCACCTGTTGAGTGGGGTGAAGAATTCTCGTTGATTTTCCTGTCGATCGGTCAGTTTTTTCCAGCTCGACTGATCTTTTTGTCGCTTGTGAGAATCATCCGCTCTGCTGCTCGACCCTAGATCGTCTGCTCTACGTTTTGTGTTTTTTAACACTTCCTCGAGCTAGATATACTTGTCCGCCCGGTTTCTTATCTCTTGAATAGACTTGGGCTGATCGAGGGCCAGTGACTTCTTAAACTCTTTATCCATTGTGTTTGCTCATCAGTGCCGCCAACACGGACGAGTAAGTGAGGTCGGGGACTTCGACAGCTTCATTATTAAACCGAGTGATAAACTCCCGCAAGCTTTCGTTCCTTCCTTGGGTAAACGGCATCACTTCCAAAACGGTCTTCTGCGGTCGTTTACTTGTGGCGAAATGGTTGAGGAATAACGATTTGAAGTCCTTAAAACAAGTGATACAGCTTGGAGGTAAACTGTTGAACCATCGTCGAGCTCTTTCTTGAAAGGCTGTGCAAAAAGCCTTGCATTGAATGGCGTCGGAGACGCAATGTAGATTCATGATCGACTAGAAGTGCTGCAGATAGTCTAGGAGATCGGTCTTTCCTGTGTATTTTTTAGGTGTCAGTATTTTGGTGCCGACCGCAGGGAGGCTATCCAAGATCACCGGGGTGAAGGGAGAGCTGTATTGCGTTGATGAATGATGTGGATGGGAATTCATGGCCACGTTGGTCCGATCGTCCACGATTTTTTGTAGGATTTCAGCGGAATGGCGATCGGCCATCATATCGATATGCCGTGCGGGTGTCTGTTGATGTTCATGCTGAGACTGTAAAATTTGACGAATCAATAAATCTGCCGCTTCCTCAATCTGTTTTCGGGCGAGGGAGGTTTGCTGTGTTGCAGGAGGATTTGCATCCGGGGTTAGCTGGAAGTTCGGATGCGTATTGGTTTCAGCATTATCCTCAAAGGCTACGCTCTGTTCTTCTTGATCCGGGTTCTGAGGTTGCGGTTGATCATTCGGGTGCGAAGACTGTGTACGGAAATCCTGGTGTGTCGACGGGAGAGTGGCAGGCAACTACAAACCCATCCGCTGTAGCTGTTTGGATCCACGTGATTGTCGTCTTGAGTGAGAGAGTATCTGCAAAACAGAACAAGGCACGCCGGGGGTTGATAACCGGCAGGCCCTTCCGACGCTCAAGTTAGTCTTTTCGGTGATGGTTTGATAGCTATGAACAGAGAAGTTAGAGTTCTGATCACGTACCCTTATCATGGCAAAGTTATACCTTATACATGAAATAGATGCTAATGCATGAGATACTTCCACCTGCAAAAGGGCCGTGGATGCGTGGACTAGGACCTGGGCCTAGCATAGTCGATAGGAATTAGGTTAATCCTTGCGGGATGGACCGATTGATTCATGAGTCGTTTTGAGTAGATTTGGGCCTTACACGACCGACCCAACTACTATTTATATCTCATTATGTTATAAACCATTATATTTTATTATAGCCTAGTCTATTAAAATCTTTAATACCTGGAGCATGGTGCAATGGACTAATTTTCAACGCGAAACATGCTTACATTTCAGGAAGAATTAGTAAGACATGGGCCAATGGGCCTATGATCTTGGTGTATGACATACGCTTTTGGCGATGGACCAAGTAGTTACGACGTGTTACATTGGTGATGGAGAAAAGTCAGACGGCAGCTTTCAAAGAAATTGTTTCTAAAAGGGAAAGAAATTCAACCGTAACTTGTCTTCATTTTCTCAACTCTTGTACTATTAAAATTGAGTCATTATCCAGTTTGTTCTATTAACACTTTTGGCATCCATACAAAATTGACGACCAAGCACAAACATCGACATGAAACATTTACCCCCTGTCCCTGTTCATACAACCGCCATTCTCTTACCTTGTGAAACTCGAATAATTGGTAGAAAGTATATATTAAGATTCTGACTGTATCTTTTTATAATAAAACAAGTAGATGCTTAGCTATTAAGGATGGCCAAGTCTCAAAATCCACAGCTAAATACAGAACCTTCCTTCTCCTTCCTTTCAAATACTTGGTTAACTAATGCGAATGAGTTTAGGAACTTGACCACCCTCTAGTTCTTTTGAATAATTCCAATCTACGACCGTCCATATTTTTGTTTTAATTTAGTGCATTAAGATTCCATGTTATCTGTTTTAAAACTTAATTTTTCATTCAGTTTTAATTTTTTATTCTATTTATTTTAATAACTTTTATTATTAAAATAATCAATGTATTAATTAATTATAAATTAAAATAATTAATTAATTTTCATTTAATAATTTTTTAATTAAAATTAAAAATTTCAATAAGTAAAAATAATTTCTTTTAATTATATTTTAAATTCTTTAATTTTATTATTATCTAATATCAATTAAATATTTTATTTAAACATTAATAATAAATCGTCAATTCAAATAGAAAGTAAAACAACAATAAATTCTCTCTCCTATACACAAAAGGGCTATACTGTAAATTCACAAGCACATAATAGCCTCCGGTCCAAGACCTTTCCCGAGAGGAAACGCGAAATCGCGGTTGCCGGTTCAACGAGGCCGGTTAGTCAAAAACATGCTTCCAGGTAGGCGTCAAGCCCCCATTGTTGTAAAATTATATAAATAGGCACATATCTTTAAAAACTACAATTAAAGAAATCCTAACTAAAAGATTTTTCATTCCCATTTATCCTTTTTTCTCTCTCTATCCCGGTTCGCTGTTTTCATTTAACCTCTTGATCCGTACATTTTACTCTTCTATTTCGCTCGCTTTACCGATTTGTTCTTTCTCTGGTTGAGCCTCTCTCTGATTGTCGTTTCCGGATCGGGGAGGAATCGACGCTGAACAGCGAGGTCTAAGGGAGAGAGATAATCGGAGCCTTCGCGTGATCGGCCGGGAAATGTCTCTCTCCGATTCTGACTCGTCTTCTTCCTATGGCGCCGAATACAGGAATTTCCGACAACTCACTCGTGAACGTGAGTTTATTCGTTTAGTTTAAGTTATTTGTGATCTTGTGTTGCTTAATTCGTTTCTTTTCAGTCGACCTTCTAGAGTTTGTGAAGTTAGTTTTCCTGTTTGGTTGATTTTGAGTAATTAGTGTTAAATTAAGCTTTTTTATATACTTTGGGATTTGTTGATTTGTAGCACAGCTCTAGTTATTGCAATGTGTTAATTGCTATGGAACGTACCAACTTGGTGATTTGGAGTTAGGTTAACTAAACACTATTCATATATTTGAAACTGAATTTTGATCTAGTTTTTTCAGTATTCCTGCAGGGTTTACAATTACAATTGTAGTGGTTGGCTTGATAAGGAATTTAGTGCTTCGTTATGCAAATTGGATAAAAATGACTTGAGCTTGAAATATAGATTAGTACAACTCCATCCTTGTAATAAGTCTGGTCGCACAGCATGTAGGATATAATATTTAAGAAAATATAATTTGCCTTTTCTTTTTGAATTTAATGTTATTGCTTTCTTCTCGATGTAATGGGGAGACCACGACAATCAGTGTGGTCAAATAGTAGCAACTTGTGAATTTTCAGTACATTCATGATGCAACTTGAATATACTTAGTTGTGTACTGGATATGCATCCAGAAGAAATTGTTCCTAAACTTTCTCTTTTTGTGTTCATCTAAAGAAGATCATCAGCTGTTATTCTCCAGCGTATGATAAAGTGTCCTGGATTTAAGACTACTAACTTTTCAAGTTGATTGCTATATCTTCATGTTTTAATCCCATTGGGTATCTTGACATTAATGAGTTTCTAATTAGTTTATCGGCTATTGATGTGATTTTGTTTTCTTGCCTGTCCAGGATTATTGCATGAAATGCTTCGTTCAGCCAAAAGAGGAGACTCAAAATCAGCGTGGAAGGTAAATTATCTTTCAACCATTTCAACTTTGCTGTTCTCATTCTATCTAAAATTTTTTAAAGAAATAACTTCTAATGAAAAAACTGGACATGTTCTGCTTTGTTGAGAAGTAGGTTATGGAACTCTTTTATATATATACATCCAATAAAGGACATAGCTTGACACAAATCTCTGGTTCTTCTCTTCTAAATTGCAAAATAAGGGATTAAAGTGAATATGGCTTCTCTTCATAGTGAATATATTGAGATTTAATGAATTTAAAAAGCTCTGTACCTGTTAAAGACATGCTCAATCATCTCATCTATCACGCTTTGCATATGGAAAAGATCTTTCAGAGAAGTATTAGGTCTTTTGGTTCTTTTCTTGTAACTTATTTTGTTTGGTTGAATACATTTTGGTCCCATCCACATATACTTCTCCCTGCCTAACTGCCTGGGCATTGACTATTCTGCCTTTATTTACATATGTTATCCTGCTGTTTCTAATAAGAGGCTGTGAAACTTTTGTATGTTAATCAATATATTTCTGCTTTTCCCATATTATATCCTCTGTTATAGCATCATATCAATGTCGAGTATCACTATGTTATAATTTTGTGTGCATATGGCTCATGAAAGTTTTCCTGATCTTGTTATGTGTAGGTTCTCATAATGGACAAACTTACTGTAAAGATCATGTCTTACTCATGCAAGATGGCTGACATCACTCAGGAAGGAGTTTCATGTAAGAATGGAAAGGGTGAATTCTAGATATTAGGGAAAACTTTCTTGGTCCTTACATAATTTGTCCAAACATATACCCCCTAGGGCTATATTAGAGAATAACAATCACTTGTTATAGTTGCATAATTTTAGTTGTAGAACTTATTATTTTATTCTCCTTTGTTCCTGAGATATTTATGCGCTGAAGCATTGCTCTTTTGTGTGCATAACACTGCTAATGAAAAATTGACAGGCCTGGTTCCAATTTATTCCCTTCCACCAACCCAAAAACGGAACAATAACTTAGCACATTGCATGTACCAGCATTTTGTTATTACCGCCTAAACAAATATAACCATGTATTGTAGAAACAAGGTAATACAAATCTGCACAGGATACTGACTCTTGGCATGAAAGACGAACATATGGAGGCATCCTGAACAAGTTCCATTCCTGCTCAGCTTTAGAAAGCAATTGATTCAGGCTTGAACCATGCAACCATGCCATTTTTGCATACTTGACATTGGTTCTTTCTTCACCCTTTGAAGTAACACTCGTTCATTCAATTCTTCCTTTAGATACCTCCCTTAATTCTGGAGCATAAAAGAACCCATCTAACAACCTGCCTATGAGCTTGAAATAACCAATATCAAGAGCTTCACATTAATATGCTGCAGTCTAAGTTTCATTACATTCAATGAAGGGCAATTGGTCAACTTATAATACAACCAGGGTTATTTTGTTTTGGTTTGGTAGCACAAAATTAATGTACATCATACACGTTCCTAGAAGTTGTAAAACTTTTATCATGTTTTCCTGCAGTGGTTGAAGACATATACAGAAGAAGGCAGCCATTGCCCTCCATGGATGTTATATACTTTATCCAACCAACCAAGGAGAAGTAATATTCCTGTTCTTTAGGTTACCACCCATATTGATTGTCATGGTGCTTCCTTGAGCTGTTAAATTGGGTCTTTTCCTGTCATTTAAGACCTTGGTTCCCTCTTTTGAGTTATTTAAGTGCTTTTTTAAAGCTTTTCTCTTATGTAAAAATTTAAATGAAAAAATTCACATCGATTTATGTATTATAATGTGTGTTAATCAACAAAACAAGCATAAAAGTGTAAAATCTGATAACTACAGATTTTGGGTGCCTGAATTGGATTTACATGTGTTCTTAGCAGAAAGCTAACTAAGTTAAACTAATAAAGGGCTTTTGGTATAATGGAAGGTATTCAATAATATCTTCAAATAAATTTGAGTTTGATAAGCTTGACACCTGAACTTTTTTGAGACTTGCCCCTTTTAACTGAGCTTTTGAGTCGTACGGTAGGATTACATACCATATTACAATAGTTATCTGGCTTTCTATTGAATATTTGTTAGTCTTCTCCCCTTTCCCTTCTTTTTTCTTTCTTCTTCTGCTTTGTTTTTGCTTTTTTAATGTTTAGATTTGCCTTCACTATTCGTACACACAAGCAGCTATGCACCTGTTAATTTATATAGTTGTCTGAATTTATAGTTGTTTTCTAATGATTATCCTATTTTGTAGTGTCATCATGTTCTTATCGGACATGTCTGGGAAGTCACCATTATACAAGAAGTATGTGCAGAATTTTATTAGTGATCTTAAGTTTTGGTTTAACTTCTTAAAGTCCTAGATGCACATATTTTCCAACTGATTCTCTTTTCTGGCTGTGAAGGGCATACGTTTTCTTCAGTTCACCCATTTCAAAAGAGTTGGTTACTCATATTAAGAGAGATGCAAGTGTGTTACCACGCATAGGTGCATTGAGAGAGGTATGGCACTCATTTGTTATCAAATTATCATGTAGATAAAGGTGGTGAAACAATTTTTTGCCAGGTAGTTTAGACCTTTCCTCATATAAAGGAGAATTATTGGTGGATAATGATTTTTCCCCCCCCTTGTTTGGCTGGTCATGCAGATGAACTTGGAGTATTTTGCCATAGACAGCCAGGTATGTGACTCTAATGCAGAATTGGTCCAACATCTTATCCATGCCATGGGCAATTAGCATTATTCTAATTATCTATGCATTTTGTTTGCATAGTTTTGGTTCACTTTTCCACTGTAAGCTATTTATGATTTTTCATCTTTCTTACACGATGGCTGCTTAATATGTGTTTGAGCGGCATTTTAGGACACCTGATAATTGATAATATGATGCAGGATAATATCTCTTATGCTATCCTTAATCCTTAATATTTTAATAGAGTAGGCAGTTTTAGCCAGTTGGATGCTCTCCTTTGATCAAAACGGTGGTCTGTTCTGTTTATGTGCAGTACGGTGTTTTTTTTTGTTTAGACATATGTTCTGGCTTTTGTGGCCTTTTGTTTTCTTACCCTCTTTTGCTGATTTCACATTTACTAGGGCAGCTTCACTTTCGTTCCCACGCTTTCAGACTAATGCTTTTAGATTTAACATAAAATGAATCCATTAAAAAAATGTGCTGAGTAATTTTTTTAGACCATATTTTAGTATTTCTGGTAACACTTTTGATATTTTGATTATTGGTTAATTTGACTTGGTTATCCTGTTGAGAATAGGAGAGAAGGAAGACTGCCCTAAACTAATGTTTTGTTTCCAAGAAAAAAAAAAGGCTTCATTATAGAGCCATTGTTTGTGGTTTCTGATGGGGTAACAGATACTCAAATATAAACATGTTTGGCCTGCAGAATATCCTGTGTAGAGTGCTAGAAGAAACAGGATGAAAGATTAGATGAAATACCCCTAGGAATTTTTCACCAGTGTCTTCAGACAGCAGTTACTAGCATTGAATATGAACTTGAGGTCTTTGGATGATTTAATCCTCCTTTCCCTGTTAGACATGTACATAAGCTTTCCACCATTTTTTAATCAGACCATGGGGAACATATTTCATGAAAGTCCTGTTTATCTATCAACTATATTTTTGTTACCTTATGATGGTATGGTGTTTTGTTATGCCAATTTCCTCATACAGGGTTTTATAACCGATAATGAGAGGGCTTTAGAGGAACTTTTTGCTGAAGACGAGGAATGTCGAAATGGTGATGCATGCTTGAATGTGATAGCCAGTCGTCTTGCTACAGTTTTTGCATCATTAAGGGTAATGATCTTTAATAGTGGTTTGCATTATTGTGATATTATTTAAGAGAGATTTATATTTCAAACATTGTTTTTCTTCTAACAATTCCAGGAATTTCCTTATGTCCGCTATCGTGCTGCCAAGTCTCTTGACGTAGCCACCATGACAACTGTCCGTGATCTGATACCCACAAAACTTGCTGCTAGAGTTTGGGACCGTCTAATGCAGTACAAACAGAAGATTGAACAGTTTCCTCAAACAGAAACATGTGATTTGCTTATTCTTGACAGATCTGTTGATCAGGTATCGTCATTTTTAGAAACTATGTGATGATTGAATAGCATTTATCTTTATTATTAACATATTGATGCATTCAATTTTTCATATTTAGATTGCTCCTATCATACATGAGTGGACGTATGATGCAATTTGTCATGATTTGCTAAATATGGAGGGGAATAAGTATGTTCATGAGGTGAGTAGGCAATTTGTATATCTGTTTCTGCTACTGAATTTGGTGATTTTTGTTTCTATATCTCTTTTGTGAATTGTATATAAAGGACTCGCATTATTTAGGTTCCAAGCAAAGCTGGCGGTCCGTCTGAAAAGAAGGAGGTTCTTTTGGAGGAACATGATCCTATCTGGCTTGAGCTTCGTCATGCGCATATAGCAGATGTAAGGATGGGTCCTTGCGCCTTTTTATGGCTTGGAACATACTCCAGATGCTTATTGGTCATTGTTTGGTTTGTCAGGCTAGTGTACGGTTGCACGAAAAGATGACAAACTTTGTATCAAAAAATAAAGCTGCGCAAATCCAACAGGGCTCAAGGTTAGTGTAAATTCTTTTACCTTGAGAATGCCACTTTCTGTGTAGCTGATCATTTTTTCATTTTGTTTTCTTTTCCCCAAACTTTGAACTAAGTAGGAAAAGGTCTGTTGGGATATGGATGCATTTATTTTTACTGTTCCATATCCCAAGTCTGATAATTACGGCTATTAAAGGCAATTAATAATTTGCCATTTTTTCTCCTTTTTGCTTATGTCTACTCAATCATGATAGCTGATGTTTTATGTGGGATCTGTTTGTTGTAATGTCATATTGTACATTTGCCCTATGTTTAGATGAAGATTTTTTCTTGACCCAGCTGATGCAGTTACTTGGTACTATAATAGATGATTGATATATAGACTAGGACTACTATTTTGAGTGTCTTTGAATGGAATATCACCTTATAAGTTGTCTGCATACTCGATCATACCTCTGTCTATTTTAGTAGTTTGGGATGCTCGCTGGAAATTTACATCTTGTCACATCCACATTTTTTTGTGGTGGTGATATATTCATCGTAGAACAGTTAGAAGACAAGTGGAGGCATAGATGAAATATCAAGATTAGGAATGTTGACATGGATGCTGTTTGCCTAAATTCTGATAATGTTTTATTTTCTTTTTATTGCAACAATGTATAAAAAGCACTGTACCCTATTATATCCCATCCCAGGTTGAGGACGAATTTGGTTAATTTGATTTGTTTGGGATCTACAATACGTTTACAGCTGGCAAGGATTCTTTTATGGATCCAGAACTAAGGGATGTATCTGAGGAAGGGAATAAAAGGATGAGAGCTTCTTGTTACAATGAAGAAAGAAAGTATGTCAAACAAGCAAAATTTCATGGTTGCAAAAATTCCAAGCTTAAGGCAATCGCTTTCTAAAATCTAGCACTGGTGGAACTTGTTTTGTATGTCTTTGTTTGTTTTCGTGCCGAGAATCTGTTTTTCTACATCTAATCATTATTTTTGTTAAGGTGGTAAAGAAGAGATGTTCTCAAATGCAATGTTCTCCATTGTTTTCCTTTTCTGGTTGGTGTTTGGGATGGAAAAAATTGAAACTAGACATGTTTTATTAGTTGCTGTCTTGATATATTTCTCACCCTTTAGTACACTATTTGTGTAGAGAGGGTGAACTTTCTACAAGGGACTTGCAAAAGATGGTTCAAGCGTTGCCGCAATACAGTGAACAAATTGAGAAGCTCTCCCTTCATGTAGAGGTTGGTGTTTTACTTCTTAGCAAAAGTATCGTTAGTTCATGATAATTAAATGTGTAAAATGTGCTCATTTGTCAATCTGAAGGAAAATCAAAATGTGAACAACTATTGTTGTACATTGTACAAATTTCAATCTTTTCTCTATTTTCCAACAGTTTAAGAAGAAGGATGGCATCGTTTCTTGTACATTTTTCTTTCCATAAATCTTTTTATGCCCTTGTAGACTTGGAGTTTGTTAAAAGCTGATCCTTAATTGGTGGAGCATTTCAGTTTTCCCTAGAAGATCAAACTTTAACAGTATATTAAATGACATTTTGTTTATATTAGTATATCAATTAAAATTACTCTATTTAGGGTTTCTTCAAGGCAGTGACATTTTAGGTGCAGATTGCAGGAAAAATTAACAGACTTATCCAGGAATTGGGGCTTAAAGATATTGGACAACTGGAGCAGGATCTGGTTTTTGGAGATGCAGGAATGAAGGATGTAATTAAATTTTTAACTACAAAAGAGGTGAGTATTTGTGTTGAATTTTAAAGGACTAATATGAATTGGTAAGTGAACTGATCGAGAGGTAAGCTTCTTTGCAGGATGCATCGCGTGAAAATAAGCTGCGATTGTTAATGATCCTTGCATCCATTTATCCAGAGAAGTTTGAAGGCGAAAAGGGTCTTAATCTAATGAAGGTTGGCCTCCTTATGTTCTTTAACTGATTGTGTAGTTTGTTGTATTTTTGGTGTGAGTTACTAGATATTATATTTGTCTTATCTAAGCTGATGCTTTTCACAGTAATATGTTGTATAAATTACCGATCGAGTAGTTTGCGTTATTCTTTCAGTTAGCCAAATTACCAGATGACGATATGAATGCTGTGAATAATATGAGATTGCTTGGGGGAGCCTCAGATACGAAAAAAGGTTCTGGTGGAACTTTCTCTCTGAAGTTTGACATTCATAAGGTGCAAAAATCAGCTCATGAAATGCTTCTCTTTGATGACTTTTCATATATATTAATTTATATTCTTTCCAATTGTCAGAAGAAACGAGCAGCTAGAAAAGACCGCAGTGGTGAGGGAGAAACAACATGGAAGTTATCACGCTTTTATCCCATGGTAGAGGTATGCATAACTTGCTTTTTTCGGGATAATTTTGGACAAGTGTACCATAATTTATATACGATAACTGTTTAACTAATATTTATTTGGTCCTCCATCTGCGGCGTAATGGATCAGTTTTTAGTCGTAATTTAGTTTGACAAATCAGTTGTCAGCATACAAATAGGCTGTATCTTTTTGTGGAAGGATATGTCATAAATTTTGACATATATGTTTGTCATTTCCTTTTTCTTGTAGGAGAGGAAATGCTGTTCTTCTTAAGTCTTGGTTAATGAGTTCCAAATTTTGGTAGTTAATGGAATGTGTTCTTTTTTAAGGTTAACATTGTAAATCTCAACGTTTTAGGAACTTGTTGAGAAACTCAATAAAGGGGAACTTTCCAAGGATGAATATCCATGTTTGAATGACCCAAGTGCCACTTTCCATGGGACTTCGATTGCTGCATCCAACCAATCTCAAACTCCTCATTCAATGAGATCAAGACGGACACCGACATGGGCAAGACCTCGGAGCTCTGATGACGGGTATTCTAGGTGATGTTCTTGGCCTATATAGTGTTGGCAATTTTTGCTCAGCCCGTCCTGAAGTCAACGGGCTTGGCTCAAGTTAACGGCAGGCTGGGCTTGGAATTTTATAGTTGAGCCTGCCCGAAGCCCGAATACATTAAGTGAAACAATATTATTTTGGGTAAATCGATGTTGTTTTTAATCACATTCAGTTTGCTATTTTATTTTGTGGATACCATCCACAGCATTGGAAATTTGATTTCTTCCCTTAATCTTTAGATAAGAACCTATTTATTCTTAAATGTCGCTCTCATGTGGTTCTCAACATTATATTCTGCAGGATTGTTATTCCCTGATTAATCAAGGTGGTTTTGTTTTTATGCAAGTTAATGCTACAAAAGGATGCTTATGCAATTTGCACATTGTTTTATTCCTAGGAAATTCAAGATCCCATAGAGTACATTTATCCTTGTGCCATCAGTTCTAATTCTACTTATTTTCTTGTCCGGTACAGTGATTCAGTGCTTAGACATACATCTAGCGATTTCAAGAAGATGGGAAGACGTGTTTTTGTGTTCATTGTTGGTGGCGCAACAAGATCCGAGGTATGAAAATTTTAATACTTTTGGAAGTTCTTACAATGGCTTTCTTAATATTGCATGTGTCATCTTATGCCCTTTTTGTGCCTGATTTGATGATTAGTTGAGGGTTTGCCACCAACTTTCAAGTAAGCTGCAGAGGGAAATAGTTCTAGGTTCAACAAGTATTGATGATCCTCCCCAGTTCATTACAGTAAGTAATTCTTAGTTTCCTCACTATATCTTTTTTCAACAATAGGATGTATCCCTCCCCGTTCCAATATCTCATCCCACATGGGTTAGGATTTGAACCCAATACTTTGGTATGGGGGATGGAGTGGCCATCACGGGATCACTCTCGCAAAACCCCAATTTTCTTTACTCGTTAACTAAATGCACTGACAATAATCTATTTATTCTGAATTACAGAAGCTAAAGTTGTTGACAGCGCAGGAGCTTTCATTGGATGATCTGCAAATATGAAAATTGTTGTACTGGATTTTGGATCCCATTTGTATTCGTAGATTCTCGATTTGGTTGTCTCCATTTTTTAAAATCTCAATGTAAAATGTTCATGTGTAGTTTGCCTGGTCTTGTGTCAAGTTATGTGTAAGCATGCTGCCATATGCTGGGCTGTGGGTCTTGTAGTTGTGGGAGGATAAATTGGAGGTGCCAACGAATTCACTCTGTATATTCTAAATTACTGGTAATTGATAGTGAAGGGTCGAAGGTGAGCTTTGAATAAAAATGTATTTGAGAAAATATTTTTTGATTGATTGGAGTAATGACAGGATCAGTATTTAGCAAAGAAAGAAGAAGAAACGGTTGAGAGAGTCAGAAGAAAGAGAAGAATTTGGCATGACACCCTCCAAAAGGAAAAACTGCTTACAAAATGTTCACAAGCTACTAATTTACATATCATAGGTACAGCGGAATGCCTCCTGTGCATGCATCGTGTGGTTAATGAGGACCCGTTAAGAGAAACAGGGGTCATTGATTCTTGTACTTCGGCCAATTGCAATACGTTATTTCCTGTATTTTTTAGATGATATAGACATGAAGGCCGAGTAAATTATTTTTTTAATGTAGAGGTTGATAACCATATGCGGTGTTTGTAGTGTTTGTGACTAGGAAGGTAAAATAATAGGATTGAGTAAACATTATTTGAGAAGTTCCTTACAATGATTTAAAAGCACTGAAAAAGTAAACAAAACAAAACAAAGACAGATTATTAGACAAGAAAGAGAATCAAATCTCTAAAGCCCAAGCATTCTCCATGTGAATCCGGCGCTCTTCCTCTGGAGTAAAATCGTTTGGGATACCAAAGAGAATACGAATATCCTCAGGGCTCTTGCATATAAAGAGCTGTGCGGCCTTTTGGCAAGCCCTCTCGAACAAGTCGTGAATGTTTAGGTAATCCGTCGCCATTATGAGATCGAATAGGACATGTGTATCAACATCCAGAAAACAAGCCTCCCAAGCCTTCAACTCTCCTCTGTTGGTTTCTGCATCAACGTTGAGATTGATACCATAGATGGTATGCATTTTCCACCACTCTATGATTTTGGCCATCGTGGGACCGTCCACATTAGGTAGCGGAATCTCACCGCCGGCCACACCATTTTCCACCATCAACTTGATTGTTTCAGACATGACGGCCATGTTCTCTTTCACGTTAAACACCTGGTTGTCAGACGTCGTCAGCTTCCACACCCTCGCGTTGCAACTTGACGACATGATCAATGCTATGCTTTAATACGCTGTTTTATTTATGACATGAAGCAATGTAAATACCCCAAGGCTTGGTACTTGGTCGTTGTTATATGATGACTTATTAGGGTGGGATTAGAAATAAGATAGAATTCCAAATTATACAAGGCAATGTTCTTGTTTCCCGACTAGGATAAGGAAGGATATTATTATTTTGATTCAATCCAACATGCATTGCGATTTGCGGAGGAGCCACAGTTTTGAGTTGTGGTAATGACACGTCACCAGGGAATAATTGTAATTCGAAATCAGAAAGAAGGGCTAGCCCAGATGAAGTTTACATCATCTTTCCGGGATTCAAGTATGGGCTTTCAACAAATACAGCCAACGTTCAACCCAAACACAAGAAAACCAAATAGAACAAAAGGCGGGCATAACTCCGCTTTTGTATTTGGTCCATCAATAGTTTGATTAAAAAGCAAATCTTATAATTAATTTGTGTCAAACATCGAGGATTTGAACCAATGATGAAGAATATTTTGTCCTTGAATTTCAAGTCACGGAACTTGTTTGAAAATTGAAACTATAATAATCAGATTCTTTCTTATTATGATGGGAACCTAAAAAGTTATTGCCTTTTTCTTCGACGAACTAACCACCATCGTCATTTTATTTCTTGTCTATTCTCCCTTTTGAGCGTTAGTTTAGGCTTCTTTTCAATGTAACCCATAAAGGGAGAAGGTGACTTGTGGTACCTAATGTATAATTGGTTTAGGTCTCTTATAGTTAAATTGGTCCAAAGAACAGATTGTGTTATCCTGTCACGTTGTGGTCTACACGAGAAATTTTCCAAAGGAGTAGTAACATTTAAGGTTCATGTATTGCTTGCTGGCTAATCTTCTTCTTCTTCTTTTTTTTGTTTTTTATTGCCTTGTACAAGATAGTTGGTACAAATACACCTATACCAACGCATTGGCGACCTGGATATTTAAGATAATGAATAAACAAATTCTCTCCCCAGTAGACTAATGGAACTTGTAAAAACATCATTAATGTTTTCACATTATTCGGCCAATCAAAGAATCTGTCTTGTGTTTTAAGCATGCATGCATCTAACAAAATTGGATCCAAAAGGGCTTGTTTTGGGTATTTCACAGTTGTCATCTGCAGAACAATTTTCATATACGAGTTATTTTAAGTTGAAATGCTTTTGGGGATCTCCTAGTCATACTGGCATTGTTAATGTGTGTTTGATGCACTTTTTGGGAGAAAATGGCCACAACAATAGAAGATAATGATCCAGAGTCAATCTTCACATAATTTAATCAAGGGTATGCGACTTATATGCCAATATTTTGGGTGCTCAAGTCAAGCCAGTAAAGATTTCACAAAGATTTAAGTTTGGAAAGACTTCTCTCTATAGGCTGATGAAATTCAAGTGACGAGTTGAGTTGGAAACTTCCAAGTTTAAATAACAAATCAACGCATAATTGACTGCTAAAATGTGATTTAAGAGAAAAGTCGTCAATGAAGTTATGCTGATTGCATATTTGGCCCACAAAGATCAACCGAAGGAAACCCTTAAACTCGTTTTCCAACATAAATTAATTATAGACCCTGATTTTCCCGCGCCACATTGTTTAATTGCCACCATTTTAGTTTAATGTTTTATGGTTGATTAGATACCACTGAAACTTGGAGCTGGTCAGCTGATAAGGATAAAATATTGTTAGTCTTTTTATGAATTGAGAGAATCAACTAATTGTGGACCACAAGAAGAAGATTGTGAGATTAAATATGATAACTAAGGTGGAGAAGATGGTAACAATGATTCCGTTTGGTGTATTCGAAAGCTAAGTCCCAACCGAAACTGATATTTTATACCTTTATTTGTAAAAAAGAAGAGCAAGTTACACATAAATGTGATAATCAACACTTGCATGGCACATGGAATTCCCATGATTATATTTCGTCACCATGTGTCAAAACTGACTAATTCCTTTCATAAGTTCGAGGGAACTTAAGATTGAAGCTTTGTTGTGTTTTAGAGGATAATCATTATGATTGTCTTTAATATAGCATAGATCGTTTGGGTTCAAAAGCTCATTGTTCATCTTAGTAAAAGGAAAACCTATTATTTAGTGGGGGCGACCTAGTTATTATCTTTCATCACACGAATGATTTTTGAAATCCTGCCAATTTCTTTTTTCCTTCATGGACATACTTTATACTATGTCAAAATTCCATAACTCCACAAGCTTGTTTAAGTTTGATTGACGAGTAAAAAGAATAGAATAAGAAAAGGATATATACATATTTGCTACAAACACTAGCTTGAATCGTAATGTGTTTTCTCCCCTTACATTTCCAACGTCAAAGGAGGTTACAGTCCACTTTTAATGATAATAATAATAATAAAAATAAAAGAAGTTTGTAGCTTGCACTCACTTGGTGTTGTCAATTGAGAATATTATAATTTCAATTACAAAATAGTAGTAGGACTCTGTCAACGATAGATCAATATAATGAGAAGAAAAAGTTATGCAACCATTCTATTTTGATTTTTAAAGAATTAATTGTTTCAACCCTCTTTATGATATTTTAATTTATGCTCGTATTTGATTGTTTGTTACTTATCACTTTGATTGATATTCACTCAATTGCCCTTGTTTCTTTTGAGTTTAGTATGCAGCTTCTTAATTATATGTCAACATTCTCATTCAATCCCAAAGTAATAACGATAAGCATAACCAATTAATTATTAATTAGTGGAAGAAAACATGCTATGGTTGGGGATTTTATAATTAGATTTTGAACAACAAAGTCAATAGTTGTAAAATTAAAGTGAAAATCACCTTAAAATAGTCTATCCATTATAAGGATTAATGTTGATGATATGGAGACCCATCAACTATAACTATTGATAACCAATATAGTTTTGGAGCCCCTCTAATAGCAGCTACTGATAAAAAACATGATTTTAACACTCATTTATCAACGCCGACTACTGCTACTACATAAATAGTGTAGGCTTAGCCCTCCTTTAATTATAATGATAGTTATTAATGAACAATATGTTTTATGCACCCTTCTAACAGTACCAATAAATGAATAAATTAATGAGAAAAATTACTCAGACGACCCAATTTATAACGAGTATGAGAGAGATGATGGACCTCTAGATAATAGAAAGTTTTAGACAAGTAAAAGGCTAAAGGATGGCTTAGTTGATGCTAGTATTAAATGTACAAGTCAATGTGTTTTCAAGTTCAACATTAACAAAAATGATATTGATTGATGCAGCAAAAATATTAAGATTGAATACAATAATACATGCATTATTGGAGCTAGTAAATATAAGGAGATAAAGAGACACAATACCTATTTTAGTGATTCCTTTGAATTTGATGAAAAAGCTGAACCAAAAATGAATGATCTTTGAATAATTTGAAACATTTGGAAAGAAACTGAAAACTTATGCATATACAAAGGAGTTCTTTTCTTACATAGAGATTAAAAAAAATAAGAGTGATAGTTATGCAATAAGAAATGTGACTGAATCATTCTTACTATTCTCACTCAATAGGGAGAATCCTTTACAACAAAGATATTTTAGAGTAAGCATTATTTTGGAAGAACACAAATTACAGTATTTTGGAAGAACCATAGATTTAGTCTTACGAATTGGATGAAGAACTGAAAGAAGTATGACCCATACTACGAGAATAAACATTATAGATCTAGAGAAAGATAATTTCCTAGACAAGGGGTGATAAGTAAATAGATTAAATATTCTTAATGAGTTTGATTAGGTTGAATTGCATATTGATAGGTGATAATTATCTAATTAGATATACTTGTTTGCCTTGAGAGAGGTACATATACATTAGGTTAATTGTTGTTTTAATTACGATAATCAATCTTTCATGATAATTATAATTCCTAATAAGTGAAATTTGAAATCTTAATGGTTATTATCTTGAATCATTTTTTATTTAATTGCTTTGCATTAGTTAGTTTCATAATTTTATTATATTTAATTACATGTTATTTTCTTTATTTTTTGTTTGATTAGGATTAATAAAATATTAATATAGTTATCATAGCATCAATACTCTCAAATACTAAAACTTGCTACAATTGATTATGTGCATTTGCAAATAGAGTCAATCAATCACCCTTATAAAGCTATGAAATTTGATGTATGTAGTGGTTACATAAAAATTTAAGTCTAAATTAAGATAATATGACCATAGGTTTTGTTTCATACATTTATAAGCTAACTTGTAGAGGAAATTGAAAGTGAAACATTTTTATAAGAGACTAAATATGGAACATTGCTTTTGAGTGTACAAAAAAGGATTTGAAAAGAAAATGAGTAAGGTAAGGGGAAGAATAAAGATACTCACAATTGATTGAAAAAGAATCTAGAAAAAGGTGTATGTATGCCTTTAATAAAAGAGTTGAGGTTGATTCATTGTCAAATAATACTCGTTGGCACTTGATTTTGCTACACTTATTTTCAATTGCTCAATCTATTAAATTAGAACATATATTTTGATTTTTTTCAAAATTTCTTACAATTTATTGAAAATAGCTTTTAAAATTTGAATTAATTTGCATTTTAAAAAAGGATGCATATATATTTTTATATAATAAATGAAAAATTTTAATCATGTTTAATTAAATTTTGTAGTTTATAACTACACATCATCATCATCATCACACCTAGTCCGAAGTCTCACAATAAATTTGAGTTTGGGGAGGTTTGATAGTACGCAACCTTACTCCTTCATAGTAAAGAGGCTGTTTTCAATAGACTCGCATGTAGATATGACAATAAAATAGTGATGCAGGTTAAAAAGTAAATAAATAAAAACTGGCACGTTAAATAATTAAATAAATAAAATTTCAATAAATACATAAGTATATACCTGATGGTGACCAGATCTGCTAGTACCTTACACACTGCTAGGGATCTTTACTGAGAGACCCTGAGGATTTGACAATCCGACTGTTTTAGACGACCTCACGGGATCGTTCCCCACTACACTTGACCTAAAAAACCAAGTTGAAGGCCCAAAAGCCTTGTCCAAAACTTACACTGGCAAAGGCAGAAAGGACATTTGGGTCGGACTTCCTACGTGGTAAGTATGTGGAACGAGGTAAGTATGTGGCACGAGGACTTTAAAGGGTATCGTTTACCCTTATTCGATCATGCGACTTTTCTATTTCTAGTCACTGCCTCAGTAAGGGCCAACTCTTACATATCTTTCTTGATCACTTCCCTTCAGTTCTTATAAAGTCTCCCTTTTCTCCTCTTGTAGTCACTAAGGGTTATTTTTTCATAGCATTGTACCGGAGCATAAGAGGACCTCCTGTTCACATGCCCAAATCGCCTAAGCCTTGTCTCTTTCAACTTGTCAGCAATACTAGCCACCTATAGTATGTCTCTCACCACACAATTCCAGACCCTATCTTTTTTGGTAATGTCACATATCCACCTAAGCATACACATTTCTCATACTAACAACTATCTTGTATGTCTACGCTTAGTAGCCCAACACTATGCTCTATATAACATGGTTGGCCAAATCACCATTTTATAGAACTTCCCTTTGAGTTTTAAAGGGATCTTTTTTCACATAAAACATCTAATGCACTTCGCCATTTGACTCATTCAAATCTAATACGATGTACTATATCGTCATCGATATTACCATCACTCTTAATGATGGGCCCGAGATATTTAAAACTTGATTTATATGGTATAATGTCAGTATCATTTGCTATTGCTGCCTCTTGTACCCTCTGACTTTCCGAAAAATTATATTCTAAATATTCCTTCTTGGACCTGCTCATTCTAAAACCTTTCGATTCTAATGCTTCTCTCCAACATTTTAACTTGACATTGATGCCCTCCTTGGTCTCATCCACTAGGACAATATTGTCAACAAATAACATATACCAAGGTAGTTCTCCTCGAATATGTTTGATAAATTCATCTAACGCTAATGTGAACAAAAAATGGCTTAAGGCCGAGCCTTGGTATAGTCCAACTCTAATAGAGAACACTTCCGTGTCACTTCCTATCGTCCTTACACTAGTCAATGCTCCTTCATACATATTCCTAATTGCTCTGATATAAGTCGTAGGAATGTTCTTTGCCTCTAAGTATCTCTAAGTACCTTTATAGGAGTTCTCTAGGAATCCTGTCACATGCCTTCTCTAAATCTATAAAAACTAAATGCAAATATTGTTTTTGTTCCCTGTAGCATTCCATTAGTCTCCGGAGTAGATGTACTACTTCTGTTGTGTACCTGTTAGGCATAAAACTAAATTGGTTGGCCGACATAGAAGCAACTCTCTAAATTCTTTTTTCAATTACCTTCTCTTACAGCTTCATTGTATGACTTAGTAATTTGATGCCTCTATAGTTGTGCCATTGTTGGATGTTTCCTTTGACCTTGTATAATGGGATTAACCTACTTAATTTCCATTCATTCGGCATCTTGGCTGACTCGAGGATCATATTAAAGAGCTAATCTCTTGATAACTACACATTAGCTAAAATTGTTTTTTTAATCAAGTTTAATATGTTTATCTCTTTATTAGTCACGAGCTAATGATATGATTTACACCTCAATTGTTTACAAAAATTCCAAGTAAGTCCTTATTGTTATTTGTGGTGGCATTTTACACTTTAATATTACTAAAATTGTACTTATTGCACCTTAGTGTTACTAAAATAGTACTTATTACACCCTAAAAGTGGCTACAGAAATAATAATAGAGGCTAATTTAAACCTTTTGTGAAATGTTAAGCTGAAAATGACCCTTTTAACTAATGTTTAAAGAAATTATTTTTAAGATCACGTTAATACTTGGTAAATTTAAATTGCCTAGTTATGATATGATATAGGCTAAATTTATAACTCATTTACTAAAAATTACAAAAACTTAACTCAGTTAGGATTTAGGGTGCTACTAGTACTGTTTTGAAAATATTAAGGTGCTAATAGTACCATTTTGAAAGCGTGAAAGGGTAACATGATACACAAGACAATGGTAGGTACTAACTTAGACAAATTAGGAAATATTAAGGAGAAATTCATTTTTTCTATTAGTCATGTGTTTATTTCTTTCTTCTAGAGTTAAATTTAAGTTTTAGGGAAAATGAAGGTTTAATTGAAAAGCTTTTGAAAATGTTCAAAAATTTAAAGAATAGTAGACTGAAAGAAAGTTAATATGAGGAGGGACAGGGTTCCAAGGTACAGAGGGACTAACCTGTAAAAAGTGAAAACAGATGGCTTATTCTGGAAAATAGAAAGTTGAAACCCAAAAGAATGAAGGAAAAATGACGTTTGGAACGAAAGAGCAAAATGATAAGAGTGCCCCCAGTGTCATAATTCCACCACAACAAGCTGTCCACTTATGGTGCGTTACTTAAGCAAGCAATATCTATGTCTCACATGTGTCATAATTGTGAGGAGAATATTTTGCATGCATTGCAGGATTGTGCTCTATTTGCACATGTGTGGAAATTATTTGTTCCGGTGAATACCAAATCTATCTTCTTCTCCCAAAACATGGACAGAGGACAGAGAACAGAGAACTAGATGAAGCAGCCAAAGTCAAAACACTCGTCCTGCCCGTTGCCAATCCACAAGTCCATCCTTAATTAGCGTGTTTTGTTTGTCAGGGATTGAGGATTTACAGTCATAATTAAGATGCAAGATGATCAGCGGTCTAGAATAGGCTATATATGTTTCCATTCCTCTGTACTCTAGATGGCAGATCTTCATTGGCTGATTTTTCATTTGCCGTACATCACAAGTTCCAGAGTCGTCCATCTTTTCTTACTCATATGGCTTAATCTTAGGTGTTAATTTCAAGCAAACGATTCGATCTCATAGCTGTCAAAAATGACCATGAGACTGGACTCATCTTGACTGTTGAGCTTCATCCATTTTAATCTTAACCGTCAACTTTGGATATAAATATCAACGATAGATAAATTCGAATGGATACTTAGATTTGTCCAAATTGTGCTTTCTCTTAGACTCAATATTCGAGTGTGACTAGTCAAGACTCAGGAAAAATATGTATATGCCATATGGTTAAAGACAAAAGTTGGAGTAAGAAGATTAAAGAGTTTTTGAGTGACTGATTTAAGACAAAATGGCTGAACCCAACTTTAAACACGAATATATTACTACTTTTATTCTCTTTATACATGACAAGAGTGGACATGCTTAATGCACGATCAAGTTCCCACTCAAGTCCCCCTTTGGACGTAAAAGTTGAAGTCTGTATTGAACATAGTCTGACACACGATTGTGTGTCACTCTGTGTAGTTATCAGGAATGAAGATTGTAAGATAGATACTGGTCGGGTTGGTGATGTTGGGCTCGGATTCAGTCAAGACAATCCTTGGGCCGATTGGTCCATTCTTCATAGAACAAGTCTCGAATCCAACGGCTACGACAAGTCCAAGCCCGATCCATGCTCTTCTCAGCCCATCCGCATGTAAGAGACTCCCATGCAGACACGTAAAGGTTTAACCCTAGCATCTATCCCCTATATAAGGTATAATTCTCCTATAACAGAGGTACGCAATCAAAACCTAGCTTTTCTCTGCATTGATCAACCTCACCTTTACAAAAATATTGACTTGAGCGTCGGAGGGGCTAATCGGGACACAACTCCCGATGTGTCTTCTTTGTTTTGCAGGTATCTTCACGTCGGATTAATCACAAAAAGCAACCAGCTCATGGATCCAAACGGCAACGTACAGTTCAGCCAAAATTCGGCAGAACCAATTGGCGCCTATCGTGGGACCCGACTTCCGGGTACCACGTCCAAAAACACACAGATAAGTCAGGCGGCGGCGACGAACCCTGATATAGCCGCTGTCGCGGCTCTGGCGATGCAACGCATAGGTTTTCAGCTACCTACAACTCTGTCGCCTGTACCACATGTTTCACGCACGGAATCCTCAGATCCTAACGATCAACCACAGCCTTAAACCTTGAAACAAGAAGAACAGAGCATAGCTTTGGAGGATAACGCCGTGCTCAATACGCACCCAAATATCCAACTCCGACTGGGTGCAGATCCTCCTCCGACTGTACACACTACCTTGACCCGAAAACAGATCGAGGAAGCTGCTGATCTGTTGATCCGCCAAATTTTGCAGTCTCAACCAAGCAAGAAAGAAATTGTCTGCACGCAAGAAGCCGCCCGACAAACCAAAGATGACGACCGATCATCGCCCAACCAAAGCCCTAGAAAAATCGTGGATGATCGGATTAACGCAGTTTATGAGTTTCCGCCCGGATCGTCGGCGTCGCGAGATAGCTCTCCCTTCACTCCGGAAATCTTGGATAGCCTCCCGGCACCCGGCACAAAAATACCGACCCCCGAGAAATACACTGGGAAGACCGACCCCCTGGATTACCTGCAGCATTTCCAGTCCATGATGAATCTACATTGTGTTCCGGACGCTATTCAATGTAAGGCTTTCTGCACGGCCTTCCAAGAGGGAGCTAGGCGATGGTTCAACAGCTTACCCCCAAGCTGTATCACATGCTTCGAAGATTTCAGGTTGTTATTCCTGAACCAATTCGCCACTAGTAAACGGCCGCAGAAGACAGCTTTGGAGGTGATGCAACTTACCCAAGGAAGGAATGAAAGCTTGCGGGAATTCATCACTCGATTCAATAACGAAGCGATCGAGGTCCCCGACCTTACTTGCTCGTCCATGTTGGCCGCACTTATGAATAATACGAGGGATGAGGAGTTCAAGAAGTCGTTAGCCCTCGATCAACCCCGATCCGTTCAGGAAATAAGAAATAGGGCGGATAGGTATATTCAGCTTGAAGAAGTGCTGAAAAATACGATGCGTCGGACGGATGATCGCTCGCCAAACGATAGGGCGAGCAACTCGCACAAGCGGCAAAAAGGCCATTCGAGCTGGAGAAGGCCGACCGATCGATAGGGAAATCAACAGGAGTTCACCCCGCTCAACAGGCGATATGCAGAAGTTCTGGCGGCCATGAAAGCGGATGAGGAAACTATCCGAGAACCCAATAAAATGAAAACCCCCTACAAGGATAGGAACCCCAATTTATATTGCCGTTTCCACAAAGAGGTCGGCCATGATACGGAAGATTGCTGGCAGTTGAAAAGAGAAATCGAATTCCTCATACAAAGGGGAAGGTTAGGCCGATTCGTGAGGCACGAATAAAATGCCGATCGGGATAATCAGCGCAGGCCAGGTCGGCAAGACAATAGGCGACCGCCCTCGAGGCGAAATGACAGAATGATGGGGAGGCGAATCGACCACCACAGATAATCGAAGAGAAGAGAGAGGGCGATCGAGGGAAAGAAACGACCGAAACATCGGGCAACAAGACGACCGACCGACTGGGGTCATTAACATGATATTCGGTGGAAATGCAGCAGGAGGATCCACCACTAAAGGGAGAAAAAGATACGCCAAACAGGTTGGCAGAGACTCATCCACCAAAAAGTCGAGGGAGAACCACGGGACGATATCATTCGATGAGTCCGACCTCGATGGAGTAAGTTGCCTCATGATGATGCACTCGTGGTAAATTTGAACATGGACGGTTACGAGGTGAAGCGGGTGATGATTGATACGGGCAGCTCGGTCGACTTGTTGTACTATGAGGCCTTCAAGCAGATGAAGGTACCCGAAGACCGACTACTACCTACAGACGGTCCCATCAAAGGCGTAACCGGGGCCTCAGCCTATCCGTCCGCCCGGGTGCACTTGAAAGTGAAGTTCGGACAAAAGCCGTGTCAAATAGAAAGGGACGTCGAGTTCCTGGTAGTAAAGTTTCAAGGGGCGTACAATGCAATAATCGGGCGGGCTACTCAAAATGCCCTCAGATTGGTCGTCTCCACCTACTACCAAGTTATGAAGTTCTCGACACCCCACGGAGTCGGTGTTGTCAGGGGCCAACAGAGAATTGCCAGGGAATGTTATTTAGCAGAAACGAAGACATTAGATGGGGCGGTGGTCCTGACGAGCTCCCTTGATGTGAGAGCCGACGAGGACATAGATAGGATGAACCCAGTGGAAGAAACACAGCGGGTCGGATTGGACGAAGCCGACCCTTCTAAATACACAAACCTAGGCTCCGAGCTGCAGCACGACCTAGTTAAAGAAATCCTGATCGTCGGTGAAAAATAGATCGGTCTTGGCTTGGGTGCCGAGCGACATGCTCGAATTTCTCGATCGGTTCGTCGCACTCCTCGAATTCGCACGACTACAAGTGATCGACGGAAGAAGCGGCGGCACGAAGGAGCGGCTGTGGAGGTGATCGAGAAAGAAGTAGAGAAGTTACTCGAGGCCGGGTTCATCCGAGAAGTCAAGTACCCTGAGTGGCTCGCCAATGTGGTTTTAGTGAAAAAGAAGAACGGGAAATGGAGAATGTGTATAGATTTCACTGGTTTGAACAAATCATGTCCAAAGGACAGTTTCCCATTGCCCAAGATCGACCAGCTGGTAGACTCTACCTCAGGACATGAACTTCTCAGCTTCCTGGACGCTTTCTCGGGCTATCACCAGATTCAAATAAGTCTGGAAGACGAAGAAAAGACCGCCTTCATAACCGATCAAGGCACATATTGCTATCAAGTAATGCCTTTTGGTTTGAAGAACGCGGGGGCGACCTATCAACGACTCGTCATGGAAGTCTTTAAGAAACAGATCGGCCGGTCGGTGGAAGCGTATGTGGATGATATGGTGGTCAAAAGTAAGACGGCCACGGAGCATGTGGAAGATCTCAAGGAGGTTTTCCAAACCCTGAATAAATTTCAGATGAAGCTGAACCCGAAAAAATGTGTTTTCGGGGTGGCATCCGGAAAATTCCTAGGGTTTATGATCACTTAACGCGGGATTGAGGCTAATCCAGAGAAGATCGAAACCATCATCCAAATGCCCTCACCCAAATGCTTAAAAGAAGTGCAGGTGTTGACCGGTCGGATAGTCTCTCTAAGCAGGTTCATCTCCAGATTAGGAGACAAGTGCCTCCCATTTTTCAAAATCTTGAGGAAGGCGAACGTAACCCAATTCCAATGGTCGGACGAATGCGAGAAAGCTTTTCAACACTTAAAGCAATACTTGTCCAGCCTACTTTGTCTGAAAGCCGGTAGAGGGGAGAACTCGATCTTATACTTGGCGGTTACGGAGGGGTCTATCAGCGCGGTACTTATTCGATCGAAGGGAAGCGAACAACACCCTATTTACTACGTCAGCAAAGTATTGACCGGACCGGAAACGCTATATACGCCCATAGAAAAACTAGCCCTCTCCTTGATAATGGCAGCCAGGAAGCTAAGGCCTTACTTCCAAAGTCATACCATTGAGGTATAGACCGACCAACCCCTCAGGCAATGCCTTCAAAAGCCCGAAACTTCGGGTCGACTAATAAAGTAGGCGGTAGAGCTGGGGGAGTTTGACATACAATACAAACCCCGAACGACCATCAAAGCGCAGATGTTGGCAGATTTCATCGCAGAGATGAGCCAACCAAGCTCGAAGGACGAGCAGCTCCTTGCTTGGAACTTGTTTGTTGACGGGTCATCCAATGCCGAGGGATGCGGAGCAGGAGTAGTGCTGATCAGCTCGCACCATGAAAAAAATGTGGAATATGCCCTTCGGCTCGAGTTCAAGGCCTCCAATATGAAGCGTAATACGAGGCCACGATAATGGCCTCCACCGCGAGGAGATGGAAATAAAGCATCTGAAGGTGTATAGTGATAGCCAAGTAGTGGTCGGCCAAGTCACCGGATAGTATGAGGCCAAGGGGAACAACATGATCAGTACACGAGTCGGTAAAGGTGAGTTGAGCAATTTCGAACAGTACTCGATCAGCAGAATAGAACGAGCTCAAAACGCTAAAGCGGATGCGCTCTCCAAAATGGCTTCCGACCGTGATGCAATAAACAATGTTCTAATCGAACGACTGGGCCGACCTAGCATTCAAAAAGTCGAGGAAGTTCACAACATAAGTACCGGTCGGTCGGGTTGGACGGAACCGATTGCGCAGTACCTTTTAGAAGGAAAACAATCAGAAGACGCATCGGAGGCCAAGAAACTAAGAATAAAGGCAGCCGATTATACAGTCGTTAATGGTACTCTATATAAGCAGTCTTACGACTGGCCGTTGCTTCGATGCTTGAACGAAGAAGAAGCCGAGCAGGCAATGGCCGAGGTCCACGAAGGGATGTGCGGAAATCACATAGGAGGCAGAATGTTGGCTCGCGGTGATCGAACGACAGGGTACTTCTTGGCCGACAATGAGAAAAGACTGCCAAGAAAAGGTCGACCGATGTGAGGCCTGCCAGAGAAATAGCAGCCTATCTCATCAGCCGACCGAGAGGATGCAAATTGTGAGTCACCCTATTCCTTTCGCTCAATGGGGAATGGATATACTGGGGCCCTTCCCTCTCGGTCCCGGACAAAAGAAATTCCTGATAGTGGCAGTAGAATACTTCACTAAGTGGGTAGAAGCGGAGTCGGTCGCTACAATCACCGAGGGGAAAGTAGAAAGTTTCGTAAAGAAAAATATACTATGTCGCTTCGGGATGCCTATGGTGTTGGTTATGTTAAGTCAAAATGACTTTACATAAAAATGATTTTGAAGTATAACAAACAAAGAGAGATCATATACAAGAAAAACAAAGCAGACGCAGACGCAGACGCAGACGCAGACGCAAAAACAAAACAGACGCATACGCAAATGCGAAGCAAACGCAGACGCAAAAACAAAACAGAGGCAGACGCAAAAGCAAAGCAGACGCAGACACAGATGCAAAGCAGACGCAGACACAGAAGCAAAGCAGACGCAAAAGCAAAACAGACGCAGACACAGATGCAAAGCAAACGCAGACACAGATGCAAAGCAGACGCAGACGCAAATACAAAACAGACGCAGACGCAGACGCAGAAGCAAAGCAGACGCAAAAGCAAAACAGACGCAAATGTGAAGCAGATCTGACGCAGAAAGAAGCAGACGCAAGAGTCGATTCAAGTTAATTCTGAACTCAACTGATTAACTGCTTTAAAGATTCAAGATTCAAGAATCAAGAAGCGATTAGAGGCGAAGGCTATAAATTCAAGTCAAGTCGAAAACTAAAATGTGCGATCTTAGAAAAATCACACAAAGTGAAAAGCGATTAAGTGCAAACTAGTGAGTGCTATCTTCATCAGAATAAAGTGTTCAAATATTTTTCGAAAAGAAAAGGTGTAGAGATAGCCGGCAGAGGCTAAGTGTGAAAGAATACTGGTTGTAGAGACCTGAAGAGGCTCGTGAAAGAATACTTGTAACGATTGAAGAGATAGTGAAATCTCAAAAGAAACTCTGAGGACTGGACGTAGCCCACGGTTTGGGGTGAACTAGGATAAATCCGCGTGTCTACCACTCTTACTCTCTGTCTTTTTTTTATTTTCAACTTTATCATTACTTACTGTTTGTATACATAGTATTGAGAAGTTTGATCAATCGGAATAAATAAAAATTCTGTAAAGATTTTTATTCCTAACAAGTAATTCTGAAAAGACTTATAAAGAGGGGAATACACAATTCAACCCCCCCTTCTCGTGCATTCTATTATTGTTTTCTAAGTGTTGTATTAACGTGTGATTCACTTCAATTGGTATCAGAGCAAGGTATCCAAGAATCACTTTGGCGAAGTGTGGATTAAAGATAATGGCGGAGTCGCATGTATACATCGCTGAAGGAGCCTCAGTCACTAGACCTCTAGCATTCAATGGAGAAGACTATCACTACTGGAAAGATAGGATGCGGTTATTCATCGAATCTACTCATGTTGACCTTTGGGACGTTATAGAGAACGGACCTTACACACCTGTAGATGAAGAAGGCAATTTTATTCCACGGAACAGATGGACGACTGATCAGAAAGCAAGAATACAGTTAAATTCAAAGACAAAATTTTTCTTGACATGTGCCCTAAGCAGGAGTGAGTATGACAAAGTGCACGGTTGTGACACTGCAAAAGAGATGTGGGACACATTGTCTATTGCTCACGAAGGCATAAGCCAAGTTAAAGAATCCAAGATAAGTATTCTTGTGCATCAATATGAACTTTTCAGGATGGAAGATGAAGAATCTATTGATCAAATGTTTGGAAGATTTCAAACAATTGTCAATGGATTGAAAGCTCTTGGAAGGACATACAACAATCAAGATCATGTTCGAAAGATTCTAAGAAGTCTTCCTAAGAGATGGAGACCTAAAGTTCTGCAGGTAAGAAGCCAAAGACTTGGCGTGTTAAAATTTGGATGAGTTCTTTGGGATCCTTAAAGATTCATGAAGTAGAACTCAACGCTGAAGACAAGCCCAAGCGAGATAAGTCAATAGCACTGAAGGCCGGACAAAAGAATCATAAGACTCAGAGAAGGAGGAAGTCATCAAAAGCGTTGAAAATTGAAGAATCAAAGGATGACAACTCCAGCCAATCCGAATCAGAGTCAAGTGATGAAGATGACGAATTATCTTTCATTTCCAAAAAGATAAGAAGCATATGGAAGAAAAAGCCCAGAGTGAACCAGACATTCAGAAAGAATGGGAAAGATGAAGCTAAACCAGAGAAGTCTTCTATCATTTGCTACGAGTGCAACCAGCCTGGACACTATAAGTCCGAATGTCCTACTCTCAAGAAGAAACCAAAGAAGAGTAGAGAAGGCAAGAAAAGCATGATGGCAACATGGGAGGACCTAGATTCATCTGAATCGATCTGAGCTCCGAGTCATCGTAATATGCAAACATTTGCCTAATGGCCGAGGAAGATAGTGATGAGGAGGTAAAATCGATTATGATAATTTGCATGATGCCTATTCGAATTGTTAGAAGATTCTCATGCTATTTCAAACAAGACAAGTGTTAAAGAAGAAGTATGTAGAAAATATTAAACATAATGAGGTAATAGAGAGAAAATGTTTGTTTAAAGAAACAATTAGAAGATAAAAAGAAAATTGTAGATGATCGGAAGAGATTAATCAACTTAAACTAAGGATTAAGAATTTATCATTGATTTAGCTACTTTCACGAAAGTACAAAGAAAATGAATGAGATACTTGGAAAATGTAGACATCCAAGTGATAAGACTGGATTAGGGTTTACAGGAAACAAGATTCAGTCTCGTAAAAAATCTGTCATTCAAAAAAGAAGATATGGGATGATTCATTTTAATCAACATTCTAATAATATGCATCATAGATCACATCATATGAATACTACTAACCATAAAGGACCAAAGAAAATTTGGGTACCAAGAAATAAAATAGTTTCTCCTGCAGATATCCTTCCTTGGAAGATACGGCAAGCACCATTGGTATTTAGACAGTGGATGCTCGCGACACATGATGGGAAGAAGGTCTATGTTTCTAGACCTTCAGTATAAGAAAGGAGGATCAGTAACTTTCGGAGACAACCAATGAGGCAAAATTATTGAATCGGAAAATAGGTAAAGATTCCTTTACATGCATAAATAATGTCTTGCTTGTTGATGGTCTAAAGCATAACTTGATTAGCGTCGATCAATTGTGTGATTCGGTTTCACATTACATTCAATCAAAATCTTTGCATAAGTCGAAACAAAGATGGGTTTATACTTTTCTCGCCAAGAGAAGAAACAACCTTTACAAAATCAATTTAGAAGATTTTCAAAACAAAATATTTCATGTTTTCTATCTTCTGAAGAAGAAAGACTAATCTGGCATAAAAAGCTAGGCCATGTCTCTTTGAAACATATTTCAAAATTGGTAAAACATGATTTGGTAAGAGGTTTGCCAAAAATAAGTTTTGACAAAGAATTTTTTGTGAAAATTGTTTGAATGGAAAACAAGTTAAAACCTCTTTCTCTTCTAAAAGTTTTGTAACCTCATCAAGACCTTTAGAACTATTACTTATGGATTTATTTGGTCCTACAAGGACTTAAGTCTTTGCCAGAAAGAAATATGGACTCGTCATTGTTGATGACTTTACTCGATTTTGTTGGATATTATTTTTATCACACAAAGATGAGTCTTTTAAGTGCTTTAGAATCTTATCCAGAAAGTTACAGAATGAAAAAGGAATGTCCATAGCCAGTATCAGGAGTGACCATGGTGGAGAATTTGAAAATGAGAAGTTTAGAGTATACTGTGAGGAGAATGGAATTTCCCACAACTTCTCAGCCCCTAGAACTCCACAACAAAATGAAGTTGTTGAAAGAAAGAATAGGACGATTCAAGAGATGGCAAGGACAATGCTATGTGAGACGAATCTACCTAAGTATTTCAGGAAGAAGTCGTGAATACTGACAGATGTGTATTCGAATAGGATCATGTTGCGAACTATGCTGAAGAAGACTCCTTACGAGTTATGGAATGGAAGAAGACCAAGCATATCTTACTTTTATCCATTTGGGTGCAAATGTTCCATTCTGAATACGAAAGAGCTGTTGGATAAATTCGACTCGAAGACCTTTCCAGGAATCTTCCTAGGCTACTCATTATCGTCTAAAGCGTTTCGAGTTTACAACTTGACTTCAAAGACTGTTGAAGAGACGATACATGTCAAGTTTGACGATAGTTCTCAACCCCATAAGGAAGATGACATGGAGAATGAAGGTCCTTCAAAAAACTTATATAATACCTCAGAAACTCCCTCGTCAGACATTCATGAGAACAAGATTGAAGATATTCCAGAAACTATAGAACTAAGACGAAATTGGAGATATAAAAGTTCTCATCCAGAAGAACTAGTTATCGGTGACACCTCGAAGGAATTAGACAAGGTCCAAATTAGGAAGAAGCTAATGTAGCTTTTATCTCGAAGTAGAGCCTAAGAAGGTTGAGAAGCTCTTCAAGACGAAGCTTGGGTGTTAGCCATGCAAGAGGAGCTGAATCAATTTACTAGAAATAACGTCTGGTCCTTAGTCCCAAAACCTTTTAAGAAATCCACTATTGGAACAAGATGGGTTTTCAAGAATAAGTTAGATGAATCAGGTAGGGTGAGTCGTAATAAGGCTAGATTAGTAGCACAAGGCTATAATCAGCAAGAAGGAATAGACTACAATGAAACATATGCTCCAGTGGCGAGACTTGAAGCTATAAGGATTTTGTTAGCATATGCAATCTGTCATGATATAAAGTTGTTTCAGATGGATGTTAAGAGTGCATTTCTGAATGGCTTTATAGATGAAGAGGTGTATGTGAAACAACCACCTAGCTTTGAAGATGTTAAAAAATCAGACTATGTCTATAGACTTCACAAAGCCTTATATGGTCTGAAGCAAGCTCCTAGAGCTTGGTATGATCGTCTGAGTACCTTCCTAATAGAGAATGGGTTCAGTAGAGGACAAGTTGATAAGACGCTCTTTAGGAAGAGTTTTCAGAATGATTTTATCCTAGTACAGATCTACGTTGATGATATCATTTTTGGTGCTATTTCAAAAGAGCTGTGTTTAAAGTTTGAGAGCTTAATGAAGAAAGAATTTGAGATGAGTATGAGGGGCGAGTTAAAGTTCTTTCTTGGGTTGCAAGTTAGGCAGACCGAAGAGAAGATCTTCATTCATCAACAAAAGTATGTGAAAGAGTTGTTGAATAAGTTTGATATGAATAATGTGAAGCCTATGGAAACTCCGATGCATCCTTCAAACCTTTTGTCGAAAGACTAATTTAGTAAGAAGGTGGATCAAACCCTATATAGAGGATGATCGGCTCTTTCTGTATCTTCTGAAGAAGTAGACCGATATTCATCAAGGTGTATGCTTGTGTGCAAGATTTCAAGCCGATCCTAGAGAGTCTCATTTTATTCTTTGTTAAAAGAATTTTGAGATATCTCGCAGTACTACCGATCTTTGCTTAATGTTCGAGAAAGGTAAAGATTTGAGTTAATTGGATATTGCGATGCGGACTATGTCGGAGATAGAATCGAAAGAAAAGCACAAGTGGAGGATGTCATTTTCTGAGGAAATCTAGTCTCTGGTCAAGCAAGAGACAAAGCTCAATTGCTCTATCAACCGTGAAGCGAGAATATATATACGCCGCAATTCTTTGCTCACGATGATATTTGTGGATCAAGTATCACTTGAAGACTATTCATTAAAGAGGAGGAGATTCCAATTTATTGTGACAACACCAGCGCAATAAATCTATCAAAGAATCCAATTCAGCATTCCAGAGTGAAGCATATAGAAGTCAGACATCATTTCCTGAGAGATTATGTTCAGAGGAAAGTGGTGCTTCTACAGTTTGTTGAAACAGAACTTCAGTGGGCAGACATCTTCACTAAACCACTAACTGAAGAACGGTTTCAGAAGATAAGACGCAATCTTAACATGGTGATGTTAAATGAGCAGTTAGGCTAAAGTAACGTGGAAACTAACGGCGTTAGTTACATTGAGTTACAGCTGGTAACTCTCTCACAAGAAAGATTTTTGGAGGGAAAAAAAATCTGATAATCTCGAGGTTTTTAATGATTCTAGAACCCACCGGACCATAACCCTATATGTAGACTGAAGATGAAATTGTAGCAGTCTTTTCATCATCTCCTGACGATTCACTTTTGCTTTACCAAACTTCTCAAAAAACATTTCGCTCAAAAAGCTCTCCAGAAGATATTTTTCACTCTATACAATGGAAGCAGCCATGGTTTATGGAAGACTTTTGGACTTTGAGTCACTAAGAAGAGACGGCATGGATGTAGAACCAGAAATCATAAGAGCTGGTTGGAAGAACTTCTTTCAGATACAAGAACCAGTCTATACGAATGAAGTATATGAGTTCTGGAAGAACGCTCTTCTGATAAATAACACTATTGTATCCTCTGTAGAGAGAATATCTGTTCTTGTCACAAAGGATCTGATAAAGAAGGTGACCGACTGTCCATCAGTTGGTGAGAAACTATCTACCAAGGCCGGATGGACGACCTCAGTCGGAATGAAAGAAGAAGATATCAAGAGGCAACTATATGGCATAAATAACTCAAGGGAGAGGAAGACATCAAATTTGATTCCGAAGGCTAGGGTGCTTCACGCAATTACATTTAATTGCATTCTACCAGTCGGTTCAAGACATTTGGTGACTACTCTAGACGCACAATGCCTGTTCTTTCTTCTGAATCGAAATCCCATAGATTTACCCTTCTTAATCTTTCACTATATGGTTAAGGGGTTAAAGGAAACTACCAGTTATCCTTATGGTATGATTTTGACGAGGATTTTTAAGGAATCTAGTATTCGTCTGCACCTCGGTATCAGACAAGCTGTTCCTATGAAGAGCAAGATCGATGCACACACAATACGGCGAATGGGTCTGAACACAGTAGACAAAGATCAAGCCGACTCTTCAAGGAAGTCAAGAACTGAGGGGGAGCGTGTATTGAAGAAGACTCCTGTCTCAAGTTCTCAGTCTCCAGTGAGTATCAAATCACCTACTGCTGAACTAAGGAGAGTGCTAGGTAGACCTCTCATGAAAATGACGAGTCCTCTTTTCAAAGAAAACCAATCTCAGAGGACAAAACAAAGTGCGCCAAAGAGACAAGGAGAAAGTCTTTTGAACGAAGTTGTGAAGAAAGCAAAGAGATCACCAAGAATTAGGACTCTGAGGCAACAGGAAGAAAAGATTGCCGAGAGCGAGTCGAGAAGAAACTTCTAAATCTTGTGCACCCAGAGCCACAAGATCCTTAGTCTCTATTCTGAAAGAAGATACGGCCAGAAAATCCAAAGAGACTGAGAGGAAGAGAAAAGCAACATCTGAGAAAAGAAAATCTTCAACGAAGAAATCAGTAAAACTAACTAAAGAAGAGAAAAAGACTAAGAAGGTTAGTCGAAAGAAGATCATTTCAACTGCTGAGGACGTTAATCAACAGAAAGAAACTATCAATACTGTTCAAGTAGAAAGTGTCGAAAGCGGTTCTGATTCAGATACCCCTATTGCTCAACAGGAGGAGCCAGAAGATGAGAGCCCGGTTCAGATGACTCCTATTAAAGCACATCAAGAAGCAAAAACAGTATCATATTCGGAGGATGATAAACCGTGTCTAATGGTATACAACTACCACAAGTTTTTGAGGAAACAGAAGTTGAAGATCAAAATGGTGGAAGTAGTTACCAGACAGAAGACTGCTATTGCAATCGGTGTTCAACCAGTGAAGAAGATAGTAGCTGTGGTACAACCTATGGTGATTAACCATAACACATGGGAGTTACTCAAAGAAGACGAAAAGATCTTCTATGATACTTTGGGATTTGCTGCTACTATGCCATATCCTACAAAACGTCCATGCCATCCGTGTACTATTTTCCCAATCACTAAAAATACAGAGATAATGGTTGCACGGATATACAAATAAGATTCCCAAAAGATTTTACCAGGGGAAATCAAAATTATATCTGAAGATGATGCTAGTGATAATCATCATGCAGATCAAATTGCGGAAGAAGTGCGAAAATTGATGAAGCATGCGCCGCACGAAGTTAGATAAAGCGGCTGCAGCCATACTAATAGTGAGGAAGGCGTCCGATGGGGAAGAATAAGAACATGAACATTTATTGAGTTCCTCGTTCGACGGTTCTTCGTATTAGCCCTTTGTCTAATACATCTTGTCTATTGAAGCACAAGTTCTACCCTCGCAAGGAAGGCGATTCTTGATCTTTGCTGCTCCTTTTGATTTAGATCTTCCTGAAGCAGAAACGTTCATTCGTCCACCTACCTTTGAGATCAATGAAGACTACATCCCATCCTTTGATGCTTACACTACTTCAATTCCTTTCGCTCCTCCATCAGCAGAAGTTGATCAAGCCTCTTCGTCAGTTGATCCACCAGATGAAGTTAGCAGATTACGTGGTGAACTCAACGACATGAAGGAGACGTTGAATGATCTGAGAAAGATGATAGCAGAACTGCTGAAGACGCAGAATCGTTAATCATTTTTTGATTATAACAAATAGGGGGAGAGCAGGAAAAGAAGATAATCAACAGAAAAGGAGAGGATGTTCAGACAAAGAAGGTGTGACCACAATGCATTTAAGAAAGGAAGAAGATAAGTATTTTTTTTAACTTTGAAAAATCTGTAAATTTACTTTGTTCTGTTTTCTTTTCTTGTATGTAATTTGTTATATTCAAAAAGGGGGAGATTGTTAAGTCAAAATGACTTTACATAAAAATGATTTTGAAGTATAACAAACAAAGAGAGATCATATACAAGAAAAACAAAGCAGACGCAGACGCAAAAGCAAAGCAGATGCAAAAGTAAAGCAGACGTAGACGCAAAAACAAAACAGACGCAGACATAAATGCGAAGCAGACGCAGACGCAAAAACAAAACAGACGCAGACGCAAAAGCAAAACAGACGTAGACACGGATGCAAAGCAGACGCAGACACAGAAACAAAGCAGACGCAAAAGCAAAACAGACGCAGACACAGATGCAAAGCCGACACAGACGCAAATGCAAAGCAGACGCAGACGCAAATACAAAACAGATGCAGACGCAGAGCAAAGCAGCATTTAAAAGCAAAACAGATTTAAATGTGAAGCGGATCGAGGCGTAGTAAAAAGCAGACGCAAGAGTCGATTCAAGTTAGTTCTGAACTCAACTGATTAACCGTTTCTTTAAAGATTCAAGATTCAAGAATCAAGAAGCAGTTAGAGACGAAGGCTATAAATTCAAGTCGAAGTCGAAAACTAAAATGCTGTTGATCTTAGAAAAATCACACAAAGTGAAAAAGCGATTAAGTGCAAACTAGCTGAGTGCTATCTTACTGTAACAAAGTGTTCAAATATTTTTCTGAAAAGAAAAGGTGTATGAGATAACTGCAGAGGCTAAGTGTGAAAGAATACTGGTTGTAGAGACCTGAAGAGGCTCGTGAAAGAATACTTGTAACGATTAAAGAGATAGTGAAATCTCAGAAGAAACTCTGAGGATTGGACGTAGCCCACGGTTTGGGGTGAACCAGGATAAATCCGCGTGTCTACCACTCTTACTCTCTATCTTGTTTTTAGTTTCAACTTTATCATTACTTACTGTTCGTATACATAGTATTGAGAAGTTTGATCAATCGGAATAAATAAAAATTCTGTAAAGATTTTTATTCCTAATAAGTAATTCTGAAAAGACTTATAAAGAGGGGAATACACAATTCATCCCCCCCTTCTCGTGCATTCTATCTTTGTTTTCTAAGTGCTGTATTAACGTGTGATTCACTTCAGGTTACAGATAACAGTCGACAATTCAATAACGACAAATTCAGAGACTTATGCGACCGACTAAAAATCAAACTACAGTTGACTTCGGTAGCTCATCCCCAAAGCAATGGACTTGCGGAGAACACCAACAAAAAGATAATGAGTGCCCTCAAGAAGCGCCTAGATGGCCGAAAGACCTGGGTGAAAGAACTAGATGAAGTGTTGTGGGCATACAGAACCACACCGAACGAAGCCACAGGGGAAACACCGTTCAGGAAGACCTTCGGAGCAGAAGCCCTAGTCCCAGTAGAGGTGGCATTGTATAATCAAAGGCTGTCGGGCTATGAAGAAGAGCGGAATGATGAAGCCCGCAAAGCGAAACTCGTTCTCTTCGGTGAGGATAGAGAAAGGGCAGCCGCTCGTTCGGAAGCCATCAGGCAAAAGGCGACCAAATTCTACAACAGAAGGGTCAAGCCGAGCGATGTAAAGGTAGGTGATTATGTCCTACAAAAGGCCGAGGCGGCTGGGAAGCATCCTGGAAAGCTCGGACAAACGTGGGAAGGACCTTATCGAGTGATTAAGCAGGTCGGGCACGGTTCTTACATCCTACGTGATGTGAAAGGAAAAATTCTACCAAGGCCGTGGAACTCCCGAAACCTAAAGGCATTCTACCAATAGATAAGTCTTATTTTGATTAATGTTAGTTCAACATTGTTTTTGTACAACACTTGTGGGTACCTTTTTCCTGTCCCAGCCAGGCAAGTTTTTTAACGGCCCACGTCCTCGTTATCATCAATAAAGGGGTTTTCAGATTTCTTGGCAATAAAAAATTTCATTGTGGCAAAGAGTAAAAAATCAGATCAATCATCGCTCGATATCTCCATAGATCAACTACGGTCGATCGGTCGCCAAGACAAGATCCTTGGGACCTCGCTCGGTATCTCCATAGATCGACCACGGTCGATCGGTCGCCAAGACAAGATCCTTGGGACCTCGCTCGGTATCTCTATAGGTCGACTACGGTCGCCAAGACAAGATCCTTGGGACCTCGCTCGGTATCTCCATAGATCGACTACAGTCGATCGGTCGCCAAGACAAGATGCTTGGGACCACGCTCGGTATCTCCATAGATCGACTACGGTCGATCGGTCGCCAAGACAAGATCCTTGGGACCTCTCTCGATATCTCCATAGATCGACTACGGTCAATCGGTCGCCAAGACAAGATCCTTGGGACCTCGCTCGGTATCTCCATAGATCGACTACGGTCGATCGGTCGCCAAAAAAGATCCTTGGGACCTCGCTCGGTATCTCCATAGATCGACTATGGTCGATCGGTCGCCAAGACAAGATCCTTGGGACCTCGCTCGGTATCTCCATAGATTGACTACGATCGATCGGTCGCCAAGATAAGATCCTTGGGACCTCGCTCGGTATCTCCATAGATCGACTACGATTGATCGGTCGCTAAGACAAGATCCTTAGGACCTCGCTTGGTATCTCCATAGATCGACTACGGTCGATCGGTCGCTAAGACAAGATCCTTGGGACCTCGGCTTGATCGACCACGAGTAACACCTAACCCTACTATACGTCCGAAACAAAGCACATAAGCACGAAAATTGACTTCGACAAAATGAAACACAACAAAAAATTTTCATTCATATTAAATTCACCCTGGCCACAAGCCCGACCAGGTGAGCTCTAGAATTCGGGAGAAGGGGAGCAACAAGTAGCTAAAGGAGCAGGAGAAGCCTCAGAAGGGAGCGGCACAATGGGAGTAGGAGCAGGACCCGGGGAGCAACTGGAGGAATATCCTCGCAAGGAAGCTCTTCCCCTTCGGAGAGCCATACAATGGGAATAGGAGCAGGACCCGGGGGAGCGACCGGAGGAATATCTTCGTAGGGAAGCTCTTCATCGGAGCTGAGATCCAGCTCTTCGTCCAAAATGGCGTCCCGTTCTCCTTCGGCCTTCTCCCTGACTTCCTCTAAAGAAAGCCCAAGAGCTGCAGGAAGAAGCGGCTCGGCATACTCCTCGAATGAAGGGCACACAGAGTTCGTGGCCCCTCCTCAGAACCGAGAGGGTTATGTCGCAGGCGAGCTCTAAACTCTCCTTGTACAGAAACCGCCGTTTCTAGCGCTTAATCGCCTCGACCCGTTGCATCCTCACAGAACGCCGCACCTCCCGCAAGGTCTCCTCTGCTCTGTCCCTACCCTCCATCATGGAGCGCAATCTTAAGCGGAGTTTCTTGTTAAGCTCCCGCTCCGTCCTCACAGTCTTCCTCCATTCGTCCTTCTCCTCCTCTCCCTTGGCCAGTCGAGCCAACAAAGTGCCCACCTCCCTCTCCTGGGATTTCTTTTCCTCCTCTAAGGATGCGTTTTGAGCCTGGAGGAGGTCTCTCCCCTCCTTCACCTCCGAAAGCTCGCCCTTCAAAGCCTTCACCTGATCATGGAGGTCCTGGACTTCTGATCCGAGTCTCAAGCCGCAAAGATCTGCGAAGGCTGTCATCGCACTCCGCACACCGAGACGAACGAGCTGAGACCCTAGCTCCAGGTTACTCCTCTTCTCCATGATCTGCTCGTCCACAGGCGGAGTAATCCTCTCGGCAATGTAACGGGACACTTCGAGGTCCCCGATCGTGGCATTCTTGGCCAACAAGGCGGACTCCATCGCTTCAGATTTGCGGTCAAGGCCCCCTTGCCCTTCTTCCCTTTCCCAGTCCCGGCTCGACTTGCCGGGCCGGACGGTAGATCCCGCCAGCCGAACCAATCTCTTCCTCTTAAGAGGAGGACCCACATCCTCCTTCTCCTCCTCCTCTGCCAGGACTACTCGGCCGCGACCCAAGACAACTGGCAATGACCCGAATCGGAAGGTCGGCCCCGACAGTGGAACATCCGTCGACACTCACGGACGAGCCCAACCCCATGATAAAGCGACGCCATCACCGGTCCCGTCTCCGTCCCTTCTTTCAGATAGCACCTTCTTTGACTTGGAGGCCCGGACGGGAGCATCTCCCATCTTCACCATGGCTGCATAACGATAAATTAAGTTAGAAAATGAAACCAAGGCTCAAAAATACAACAATTAGCTCAATCACGAGGAGTCAACCGGACGGGGCGGTCTCCTCTCCTAGCCCGCTAATTCGAGGAGGGGGGTCAATGAGAAATAAATTGGCCGAGACCCCCCTGAAGTACCCCTGCATGAGCCGAGTAAAGTCGTATCTACCGAGCTCTTTTATACGACCGACCACCTCCCACTCCTCTCTATTAAGAGATATGGTCGACACGTCATTCCATTGCTCGATTAGAGGGTACCTCCACGGTCGAGCTTCGAAGGAGGCTCCTGGGGGCTTCACAAAAAAGTACTTCGTACGCCAAGAAGTGACTTTCCCGGGAGTTCTATCCGGGCGATACCGGGCATCCCTGTATTGAAAATGAGGAATCCCAGCCCCAATTATGGGGCTCTGACCCATTCTTAAGAAGTGGCGGAGGGTGTCAATTGACGGAGGACAACCGAATTGATGGCATAGCAGAGCCAAACCATTAATAAAGCTCCAGCCATTCGAGAGGATCTGACTCGGCATCAGCTCATAGGCGGCGCACACCTCGTCAATAATCAGGGCGTACGGAAGCCTCATGCTGCCAACAGAGAAAAGCTCTCGAATCTGACAAAATACCGCCAGATTGTGAAGATCCGTTCGGTTCCGATGACCAACCTAGGCCCCCAGGACGTAGGAATGTTACACCTAATGATCAGCCGCTGCAGTTCCCCCAACCTCATTTTCGATTCACCTCTCGGTACCGCCTCCACAACTAACCCGTCCCTTCTTTCCTTCGTCAACACTTCCTCGGTACCTCCTACCGTACTTCTAAAACTACCCATTGACATGATTACCAAGAAAAGAGCTCTTGAAAAGAACTTTAGAGGAGGAAGGACATACCTCTTTGTTGGATGGAGAAAGGGAAATCGAGCAACGATTGAATGAAGTTTCCGGAAACTGGGAGCAAGAAAGAACGAACGAAAGCAGAAGCGTATGCAAGAAGGAAATAAGCGTGAAAAAAACCAAATGGTTCGTCGACCCTAAACATTTATAGGGAGGCACTCGGACGAGCCATCCAATCAAAATATAACACGTGGAGAAAATCCGAGCTATGCTTGGACACGCGGCATGATCCGAGCCATGGAAATTAGGGTTGTTCAAAATCCGAAAGGGCGCGTCAGTTGAAGGGACGCACGGGGCAGCTGTACAATGGTTATAAGGAAGATACGTTTAAGATTCTGAACAGCTGTCAAAGGACGTGTGCCGTCAAACAATAAATACTCCAAGTACCTTCACACGTCTGCCAATGATGACCATCCGACCCGCTTTTGCACGGGCTGTCGTGCAATAAGTGGCGAGGCCGATCAGCTGGGGCACACAGTCGATAGATCCCAGAACGAGCAGCTACGTTCAACCGGTCGGAATCCGAGCAGTCATGCATAATCGGTTGGTATCTGACCGATCGGGACCGCCCGAGCTTTCCCGTGACCGAGTTACAACAACAATGCCCGACCGATCGATTACTTCACGAGCTGACCTACAGACGAGCCATATCTCAATGTCCGACCAATCGCCCCAATCACGAGCCGTCCTAAGTACGAGCTATAAACCTCTACATACTCCTCCGACCCTTCTCTTCGCTCAGACTCGAGGAGTAGGGGGCTTATGGTCGGGTCGGCGATGCTGGGCTCGAACCCAGTCAAGACAACCCTTGGGCCGATCGGTCCATTCTTCATAGAACAAGTCTCGAACCCAACGGCTACGACAGGCCCAAGCCCGATCCATGCTCTTCTCAGCCCATCCGCATGTAAGAGACTCCCATGCAAACACGTAAAGGTTTAACCCTAGCGTCCATCCCCTATATAAGGTATAATTCTCCCATAACAGAGGTACGCAATCAAAACCTAGCTTTTCTCTGCATTGATCAACCTCACCTTCACAAAAATATTGACTTGAGCGTCGGAGGGGCTAATCGGGACACAACCCCCGACGTGCCTTCTTTGTTTTGCAGGTATCTTTACGTCGGATTAATCACAAAAAGCAACCAGCTCATGGATCCAAACGGCAACGTACAGTTCAGCCAAAATCTGGCAGAACCAGATACATATACATCACAAGCTAGAGATTGTGTAATTTGATGTCAAAGTTTAGTATGGAACGATGTCTAGGACATGGTCATGTCACAAATTGTGTCTGTCATTGAAAATCCTAGTTTTGTATTATTTAAGGAGTGTTTCAAACAATATAGATAGTTTTTGAATGTTTTTGTTTTGAGACATATCAATGCTTTTCTCTCTTTTTCTTCTCTGATCTTCAAAATTATCAAAGAATTCATGTTTTGTGGTGTTCAAATCTTTTATAAACTTGTTTCTTGATTGTTTATAATGTATAGGTCAAGCTTTGTTAGTGTGATTCAATTTTGTAAGTGCGTTCTTTGGTATCAAAGTCTAACTCTAAATCAAGTGTGATAATCCGTTTGTTTTCATATTATTTAAAATTATATACTTTGTCTTGGTCTAAATTTACGATTTCTTACTCACTACTTATTCATTCTATTACATCTTATTTTTGTTTACAAAGTTTAATTAAAATTAATTTTTTTCATCATCTTGTTTAGGGTTTCCCTTATTACAAATTAGTGCATCTTAATGACTTTGTTTTTTTTTTAATTTTGCTGTCACTTGTTTAGTTGAACAGGTCAAATTTTTGTTGCTATTTTCCTGGGATAAAGTGAGTTAGTAGTAGAGAATCAATAACAGAGTAATTTTCACTCTGATTTAGTAGGATATTTTGGGAGTTCTTTTAGAGAATTTGTTACGTCTTTAGTCTATAAATTTTCACATCTGTTGTAATTTTTTCTTCATGCTTTCAATAATATATCAGCTTATTCTCCAAGTACTTGCGTTTGTTCATTGCTTCATTAAGAATTTTCTGGTTTTTTTTTCTTTTTGTTTTATGGTATCAAAGCAAGGCTAGGGCTCTTCTACCTTTACTTTCTTGTGGACATTTGAAAAAATTCTTGTTTTGTATTATAGAGCTGTTTAATGGGGGAAGTGGTGCTAGTGCACAAAATGGCATGAAAAAACTTGTAGGCACAAACTACAAGTATTGGACAATGTTTATGAAAGCTTACCTTCAAGGTCAAGACTTGTGGGAATTGGTGGTTGGTTCTGATTCAGAGATTCCAACGGACACCCCTGATAATGTTGAACCACGAAGAAAATAGAAGATCAAATGTGGGAAGCCCTTGTTTTCCTTGAGAATGACGATTAGCAAAGAACTCATTGATCATGGTCATGATGTTGATTCACCAAAGCAAGTCTAGGAAAAATATTTGTTCAGAGATTTCAGAACTCGATACGGATGAGAAAATTAGTGAAACTCGTTTAAGAAGATTTTTCATTTGAGGGCTACAGAAGGAGTATACGCCTTATATCACCTCCATTCAAAGATGGGCAAACCAACCATCAGTTGAAGAATTGGAGAACTTGTTGTCTAATCAAGAAGCTTTGGCTAAACAAATGGCCAAGAATTTCAATTCTGAAAATGATGCCGTCCTTTTCACTAAAGAAAGATCAAACGAAGGTGATCAAGAAGAAGGTACTTACAGGAGAAAAGCTATCGGCAACACTCCACAAAGTAACAAATCTATCAACTGCCATCGATGTAGGATGCTTGGACACATTAGGAGAAATTACCGTGTGAAGATCTCCAAAGCAAATGTTGTTTGCGAAGATGAAGAAGAAGACAATTAGCCTAAGTGGGAGCAATGTTTCACTATTGAAGCAGTTGTAAGGAAAGACAAGGCTGCTCTTAAATCAACATCAGACTAATCTCACACTAACTATGTTGATTTCAAGGAAGAGTGGATCATCGATTCTGGTTGCTCGCACCATATGACTGGCGATGACTCATTATTTTCAAATCTATGACAACATAATGGAGAAAGAATGATAGTTACAGCTGACAAATCCACCTATCCAATGTGAAGGAATGCATTGTGAAGAATGGTGTCGCTAATACAAACATCAAACTAAATGATGTCTATCATGTTCCAGGTTTAAAAAAGAATTTAGTTTCAGTATCTCAAATTAGTAGTGTTGGAAAGTATGTATTGTTTGGTCCTAATGATGTGAAAGTGCTTAATAATATGAAAAATGTTATAGCTGATGTTGTTCTCTCTGGTAAGAAGAAAGGCTCTCTTTTTGTCATGTTACTGGGAGGTTTATGTAAAGAAAACAAGTCAGACTGATAATGAAGCAATATGGCATGCTCTATTGGGACATTTGGGCTATCAAATGCTATAACAAATCTCATAAAAGAAGTTGTTAGATGGCTTACCAACTTTGAAAAATGTACATGAAGAAGTGATTTGTCAAGGTTGCTAATACGACAAATCACATCGCCTTTCTTTTAAAAGTTCATCTAACCACAGATCAAATCCGTTTGAATTGGTGCACATGGATTTGATGGGAGCAACAAAAATAGCAAGCTATAGTGGCTATAAATATGCGATGATATTGGTAGATAACTATTCAAGATTCACTTGGGTGTATTTTTTGAAAGAGAAAAGTGAAACACTTTTCAAGTTCATTAAATTCAACAATATGAAAGAGAAAGAGTTTAGCCAGAAAATAAAGTGCCTGAGGAGCGATAACGGTGGAGAATTTATGTCGACTGACTTCTTTTAATATTCTGTGAAAAATGGGATTCAAAGCAAAATGGAGTTGTTGAAAGGAAGTTGGCACATCTTGCTTCGACAAGTCTTTCATGGTTACATGACAAGAACCTTCCTTATGAGCATTAGACAGAAGCCTTTTTATGTGCATTTTATTAATAAATCGTTTTCCTCCATGGTTAGGTAAAGAGAAAGCTCCTTTTGAATTATTGTATGATCTAAAGGCTAATGTTAGTTGTTTTCGGGTGTTTGGTTCCATTTGCTATGTTTATATTTGTAACACCCCACACCCGTAAGACCCGAACCCGATATCGTTGGTGATATCCGAGTCCGTGTCCTACGAGGGTGGCGTACTACATCAGTCGATTTAAAATTCAGTACACACTTTTTTTTTCTTTTTGGAGCCATTAACTCCGCGTTCACACGGCAAACACAGTAAGTAAATAAAATCCGTATTCAAGATAAACCCGTTTCAGTTATTACAGTCATCCAGTAATAATTACAATCAGTCAATGCAGTAAAACATTAATACCACAATGGCTCAGTAAAAATATAAAGCCTTGTTATACAGTGATTGCGGAATACAATTTACTAAAACACTAATGCAGACACGAACTGATCCCGACTTCTAACCTTTACTCGTCTACAGTAGATATACTCCCGTGTCAACCGGGGTATTCTTCAGGACCTGAAAAATAAATGCAAATTTTGGGTGAGTTTTGCGAACTCAGTGAGAAACCATCATCGATGGTTCACTCAAATCATGCATTACGCCCATGGCGTACAGTACAGTACAGTTATCATCAATTACCAATGAGCAGTCAATAACCATATCCAGTAACACATAGTTATATCACTCAAACACATTCAGAAGTACCACATGATTATCATGTTATCAGTCAAAGAAACCAATTCAAATGCACATGAAATGTGTATGAGACGCTTTTCCAATTTAATTCGTTGTTGTGGTGGCGCTGAAGCTGTCCCTTAAAGGCGCGATAATCGGTGAGCCATAGGCTCTAAATCACTTGTGGACTCAAGGCCCGATCACGTTGAGCTTAAAGCTCTCGTTCGCTTTCTGGTCAATCGCCAATTCTTGTTCATGCAATTATGTATGAATGCAATATCCAAATCCACACCATAACCGATTCCCATTTAACATATGCCCATAAGTCATTTCAAGTAATCACATATATCACTTCGATATCTCATACCAAATATTTCAGACACCCATGGTCCGAAATCAATCAAAATCAAACACACATGTTCCCATCCATTATCTCCACATGGCATAAGTGCGAGATATTAAACACATAAAAATTGAGAAACCATCTAGGTTACTCACCTATTGCTTCCGAGCTAATGCCGGAAAGCCTCTGTGACGTCGGTCAATCGACGCTCCATTTGGGCCTCTATATGAATAAGAAAAAGTACGAGTCACTAAATATGAAATTTGTGCTCATGTTGATGAGATATGCATGTTCATGAATTCCCGGTCCTAACTCAATATTTTCCCATAATAAAATTCTATGAAAAATTTGAAATCCATAGGCGCTGACGGTGCGCAATTCGGACCTCTATAGGTCCTCAATTAAATAAAACAGTGTTTACATGTTAAAATCGATAGGGGCTACGTCAAATTCCGTCTAAAATTCCCGTTTTCTCATAATATGAAATTAAATATTCAACGAATCCGATGCCTCTGGAATCAGGTCAATCGAACGTCGGACGGGAAAGAAATTGACAAAAGAACAATTGGATCAATTAATGCCAAATAATAATCAAAACAATAATATATATATATCTCCATCGCTTTGCCTCATGAGGCGAGGCGCCGCCCTCGAGGCTGAATCACCTTCGTCGAGCGAGGCGAGGCGCCGCCTCGCGACCAGCCTCTTTAAATCTCGCCTCGAGGCGCTAAGCGTCGCCCTCGCGAGATGGCGAGCTTGTCTCGCCTCCATGAGGCGACGTGTCGCACTCGCGAGGCAGCCTTATGCCTTGCCCTCCTTCTTTCCAGATCTAAATCCCAATTTCCAACTACTCTAACTTTTAGCACATAAATCAGAAAAATGCCCACTATACCTCATTGGAAAGCTTATGAAAAGCTCTACAATTCTCTAGAAGACCATAAAATCAATTCCAACCCTAAGGGTGTCAAATAAGCCATCAAACCTTCTGCCTTCACAATTTCCCTCAACACAGGGCAGTACATTTGCAATTTCATAACTCACTGATTCCTTAGTAATAAATTACCACAAAATATGGTCAATAAGTTCACAATGTCCTCTACAACTTTCATGAACAACCCAAAATCAAATTCTATTGCAAACCAAGTCAATTAATTCATCTAATGTTACTGTCCCTGAAATCCTTCACTTTGGGCAGTAATCTTACAAGAAGCATAACTTCCAGTATATAAGTCAATAAAATCAGAACTTTATATCCTTGTAAAGATAACATCATAAACTTCATTTTCATGAAGCACTCAACACCAATTCGATCTCTAACAATTTCAAAATTGTTATGGAAGTTTCTGTTATGATCAGCCACTCATAACCTAATGTAGGGTTCACTTTTGAAAAATCATAAGTCCCAATTCTGACTTCTAAAAATTACAAACCATATGTCATTTTCAAGGTAATCTTTTCCTCTACAACTTTTCAGAAGCTCACTCACACCAATTCAGTCCACATAAAATCTTAAAATTGCCTCCAATCAGTAAACTCACAAAATCACACTTAAGCTAGGTTTCATCCAAAATGCTCAAAACCAGTCATCAGTAATCAATTCATATCTCCCAATATATAATTCCAAAAATAACAAGATCAGTAGAAATGGAAAGATAATCAAATATTCTACAACTTCTATGAAGACCATTCTCCCTAATTCCATCTCAATTAATTCATAAAAATCAACAAAACTCAGATGTCATGGTTGCGGTTACTGTTCACAGGCAATGGAACAGTAACTTTCCCATTCAAAATTTCACCCTTCTATCATTGGAATTCAACAACACCCATTTCACACTAAATTGAAGCCAACATCCCAAAGTTTTAGTGGCCACTAACCTTACCTTATTTACATTTCTACACAATAAGTTATGAATAAAACAGTAACATCACTTATAATTCCAACTTTCCAGATTTAAGGTTAACCTTAGTTCACCCACTTCTAATTCCTTTTTCACATCACTAGACATCAAAATAAATACAAAGTAAATATCACTCCAGTCATACATATACTAGGGTTAATACTGAAAATTTACAACATTAAAGTCCTCAATTCAAATACTCAAATAATTATCCATAATCAATTCAAAATCAAACCATATCATTACTTTCAATTCAGTCATCACTTAGCTTTATCGCATTACTTTAAATCATATAATCATCCCTTTAATGCCTACATGAACCTAATACATGCCCTAAAACTCTTATTAATCACCCTCACTATCATGACATTTAATTCCATGTAAATACACCATTTAAAGATCAAAGCCGAATGAAACCTTACCAAATCAAAACCTTCTTCAAACCTTCAACAATCACTTTCTAACTTTTACACCAAAGTACTAACCTCTTTTCCTTCTCAAACATGTACCAACTCATCTTCTAATTTAAGAGAATAGCTTGGAGTTATGGAGAAAGATGAGAAGAGGAGAGCCAACTTCGATGGTTTCTTTGAAGGGTTTGTATGTTTGAGTTTGGATGGGTTTTAACAAAGCCTTACAAACTCTCCTTTCCTTTCTTTTAAACATTCCCGAGAGCATTAATGAAGGAGCAATTAATGAAACTTTTAAATGGCAAATTGCAATTGGTACACAATTCATAGAAAAGTCAAAAATACATTTGTTTAATCCAGTACAAAATGTTACTCCATTTCACTCCAATGGCCCTACTTTCAGTCCCAAAATAAAATACCCAATATTACAGTACCAGTGGGTAGCGATTTTTGCTACCGAGAAACGACCGGTTCGCCAATTGGCGATTTATCCGTCCGAGAATTTCCCAATTATTTTTCTCGGGAATTAATGAAATTCCTAAAATTATAAAACAGTGTGATGCACTCCAAATAATTTTCAATCACGAAAATCACCTTTTCTATCCCAAAACAAGTTTAGGCGATTCTGGCGATTTTGCGGTCAGGAATTTTCTCGAAAATTCCAAAAAATTCTGAAAATCTCTTAAAATCGAAAACGCTTAACAACGCACTCAGAATAATTTTTCAAATCCCATAACCCCGTTAATCACAATAAAATTGCTTTAGGCCCAATTACCGGGAATTATCATGAATGCATATACCGTAATTCCATATACACAATTGATACTGTGTATCAATCCTATTATGCACAAACAGTACTAATTATTCCTTACCAATCTCATCCTATGCCAATTTTACTATTTTACCCTTCCAGGAGGGGGTGGGATGTTACAATATTCCTAGAACTAATCAAACTAAACTTGACTCGAAAGCCAAGAAATGTGTTTTTGTTCGTTATGAATTAAACAGGAAAGGATGGAAGTGTATAGATCCAAAAACCAAAAAGTTTGTGACATCTAGAAATGTTGTATTTGATGAGTTGTCATCTTGGCGTACAACCCAAAAATCAGATTTAAAGAGTGCTGCACCTGATGATAGTCAAGACAATTCATCATTCTTCCTTGAAACTAATTCATAAGGAAATGATGAATCTCATGTCCCAATGATGGATTCTTCAATCTCATAAAATGGTGAACAAATAATTAGAAGAGCGGTTCGAGAGAAAAAGCAACCAGAATACCTTAAAGTTTATGAAGTACAACTGAATCATTGCACTGTGACCTCATGCTTCTTTGTTGGAGCATCAGATGGAGAAGAACCGACATGTTATGAAAAAGCTAAAGGCTGTCAACAATGGGAAACAACAATGCAAGAAGAAATTGAAACCTTAAGAAAGCATGATACATGGGAACTTGTACCAAGGCCAAAAAACTACAATCCAATCACTTGTAAATGGGCCTATCGATTGAAAAAGAAATTGGATGGCACAAGTGACAGATGTAAAGCTCATCTCGTTGCTCGTGGGTTTTCTAAAAGTTGCAGACTGGACTACAAGGAAACTTTAGTCCAGTAGCAAAAATGGTACTGTGAGATCAATTTTTTCACTTGTTGCCTTTAGAAGTTGGAAGCTATGGTAACTTGACATAAAGAATGCATTTGTTTACGGCGAGCTAGATCGTGAAGTCCTAATGGAACAACCTCAAGGGTTCATCTCCAAACAATTTCCCAACCATGTTTGTCGATTGCAAAAGTCATTGTATGGCCTCAAATAAACACCACGTGCTTGGTATGGTAAAGTTGCTCAATACTTCATCTTTTGTGGATTTAAAGTTTTTGATTCAGATTCTAGCTTGTTTGTAAAATTAGAATAAAAAATACATTTGCTAATCTTGCTATATGTGGATGATATGATAATCACCAGAAGTGATGAAGATAAAATTTCTCGTTTAAGAAGTGATTTGTCAATTTGGTTTGAAATGAAAAATTTAGGTGAACTTGGTTGTTTTCTTGGTCTAGAAGTGGAGGGTATTTCATATCCCAAAGAAGATATTCAAAGAATTTATTGCAACACTTTGACATGGGGGAGTCAAAAGAAATGGCAACTCCCATCGAAATAAATCTCCAGATGAAGAAAGATAAAAGGCATTTGTTGAAGAATGCTAGATTATTTTGACAGCTTGTTGGTAGTCTAATTTACTTAACTATCACAAGACCAAAAATTGCATATTCTATTAGTATTGTTTCTCAGTTCATGCAAAATCCAAGAGCTTCTCATTTAGATGCAGCAAAAAGGATTCTATGTTACATAAAAGTTTCTGTCAATTATGGTCTTAAGTACAAGAAAGAGAATGATTTTTTATTAGATTGATTTACAGATGTAGATTAGGCAGGTAATGAGGCAGATAGTTGCTCAACTTCTGGGTATTGTTTTAACATTAATTGTGCTGTTATATCTTGGTGTAGTAAAAAGCGATCAAATGTTGCTCTATCCAACACAGAAGCAGAATACATCGTAGTAATAATGGCAGCACAAGAATGCATTTAATTAAAGTGTTTGATGGGAGATATCTCTATGAAAGTGGATTATGCTGTAAAGATTCAATGTGACAATGAAAGTGTCATCAAGCTTGCCTCAAATCTATTTTTTCATGGGAGAACAAAACACATTGAAGTTCGTCACCATTTTATATGAGAGAAAGTTTTGAATCAAGAAATTTAGTTGAAAGGGATACATACCAACAATCAAGTAGCACATATATTTACAAAGGCTCTAGCCTAGCCTGGCTTTGAAAAGTTTAGAGCTGCTCTTGGTGCCATTGATATTAAGTACGCGCTAAGGGGGAGTATTACAAATTAGTACTCTTAATGACTTCATTTTTCAATTCTGTTGTCATTTGTTCAGTTGAGCAGGTCAAGTGTATGTTGCTATTTTCCTGGGATAAAGTGGTTTAGTAGTAGAGACTCAATAACAAAGTAATTTTCAATCTGATTTAGTAGGATATCTTGGGAGTTATTGTAGGGATGTTGTTAAGTATTTAGTGTATAAGTTTTCACATTTTCTGTAATTTGTTCTTCATGCTTTCAATAATATATCAACTTATTCTCTAAGTACTTGCCTTTGCTCATTGCTTCATTAAGAATTTTCTGGTTTTTTCTTTTCATTTTATCCCTATCTTTTCTTATGGTGTTGGGGTTTTTTCTTTTTTCAATCTCTTTTTTTATGCTTTTCGTCTAGATTGTCTAAACATAAGTCTTTTTTGATCAAAGTCTTTTGGTTATAATAAAACAAGTTAAGCCAATTTGGTTTCAAAAAGAAAATATATTAAAAAATTCAATTGATCAGTCACGCAATCAACTTAAATTATTCTTATGGCTGAGATTAAACAAATCATTATTATTAGAAGTCCAGTTCAATTTAATCCTTGTAACTCTTTCAATTTTTTTATTTAATTTTCCTTACTGCTTGCTTAACTGGTGAGTAGATTCTTCTCCTTGACTATTTTGCTTTAGTTTTTAGATGTTTATAAGGTTTAAATTTTTGTTCAAAATTTTTTGTTCCTTAAGGAACTTGGGAAGGAAGAAAAGTTTGGTAAAAGACAAAAGAGAGTGAGATTAGCATCAACAAAAGCTAACTAAAGAGTGAAAAACAAGTGAACATGATAACTTCTGAGAGTATACACATGAGGGAGTGTGTGAGGAATTCTTTTTCTCACTAAATTTTCTTTGAACTTCTAAATATATTTTCTAAAGTTGTTTTCAATACTGAAGGAAGAGAAGGGAAATGCATCAAGCTATGCAATGATAATTTGAGAGGATGAACATGATGTATGAAGAGGTGAAAGATATGTTCGAGAAGTAATCCAATCAAATTGTTGAATTACAAAGGAGATAAAATCTCAAGTTCCTAATAAAGGAAGGCATGTCAGATGCAATCTAAGACCCCTAATTGGAGTTGGTATAAGATAATGAAGATTTGAATTATGGTAAGGATGATCTCACTTTTGAGATTGGAGGGGCTAAGTTTAGGCCTACGAGAAGAGTTAGGCGTGACTAAGAACTTAGGAAAGAGCCCAGGGTTCAAGATGGGGTGGATACGAATCTTGGTAATATATATATGGCCACCCATTTCTTTAAGGATAGAAACAATATTGAAGCTTATTTGGAGTGAGAGAAAAAGGAAAGCATACTAAATGCAATCTAGTACCCCTAATGAGAGTTAATGAAGAGAATGTTGATGAGGATGATCTAGCCTTTAAAGTTGAATAAGGTAAATTTAGGCCTAGGATAGGAATTGTGCATGATTGGGCACCTAGGAGGGATCCTAGGTTTAAGATGGTATTGATAGAAATCTTGACAGCACAAAGATGATGACACATTCCTTTAAGAATAGAAATAATCTCAAAGCTTATTTGGAGTGAAAGACAATGATATAATTGATCTTTGATTACTATACTTACTATGAGGAGAAGAAGGTATAGTAGAGTTTATTGGTTATACAATTGTTTGGAAGGGTCATTTAATGAATAATAGGGGAAGCAATCATGGGCAAACTAGAGAGACTTGGAATGAATTCAAAGTTATCATAAATGGGAGATTCATGCTAAATAGTATGTTATTGCGTGTACTTAAAAATAATACCTTACTCTCGATAAATATATAGTACTAGTACCTAATCTTGTTTTATATTTCATAAACAAGAACAAATAACGTTGTTTTCATTATAAAAACAAATAACGTTGTTTTGAATATAAAAACAAATATAATAATATAACAAAGAAAAAATGCAAATTTAATAATGAAGAAATTAATAAAAATAAATCTTGATCCAGTCCACATCTACTTTAGAAATTGTATATTTATTTCTCATACAAAATAAATCAATTTATAATTTTAGCATTTTCATTAGAATTAATTCCTTTACCTCTTTATTAATAGTTAACTAGAAAGAAAGTTAACTAGAAAGAAACCATAATCTATTTAACTCTAACTACTGAATAACCCTATGACACTTACCTAATATTCAGCCAAGTAATAGTTTTAAGAGCTAAAAAGATCAATGAAACATAATAACGAAGGCCTACGAGGTTGCATTCAATTCACTCAACTTTCCTTCCCAAGATTGAAGAATCTTAAACCACATTAACCCATTAAACCCTAGTCGCTTTATATCTTAGAGGGATTAAAAGAAATGAAAGATGTAGCATCTAATTTAGCAATAGATTGAGTCAAATAATAAACTAACATTCATTATAACAATCATAAAGATAACACAGAAGAATGATTAATATTCAATACACTAACTTGACCAAGAAATAAACTAAATATCATAATTTAATACATCCCAAGGTATTAGTTTCCTTAGATCAAATAAGGAAGATTAGCCATACAAGTCCATGGATGAGAAAAGAAAGAAGAAAGGGAAAAGGAGAGGCAGTTGCCTCCACCAAAACCCAATAAAACCTAATGCAAAAAACAACTTAAAAATTAGGATTTTTAGGCCTTTTAAATAAGGTTGATTTACTTTTTTAATAGTGAACGTGATTTAGAATATGACCATATTTTATACCATATATATTTCTATCTAGAAGCACTTCTTTCCCAAGAATTGCATAAACTAAGATGTCCATTTTTTAGACCATATCTAACCTTGACACAGTTTGAATCTCTCAAAACTTAGAACATAAATGTTTTATATTTTTTTTTAATATTTTCATGGCATCTTAAATAATCTGAATTAGAAATAAAATGAGAGAATTATGACCAATTTATGAAGCATTGCTGAAATTGTCTATAATTGCACAATTATCTTTATTTTGCAATAAACATCTATAAGTGCATCTTAAATCAAAACATAAGCATAATAAGTATATTTAGTCATAAAATGGGCATAAACGGATAAACATTAAGAGGAGAAATCATGTCATTTTCAATCCTATAAAAATTTCCATACTTGGCTTTTCTTATCCTCAGGTAAACATACTTTTAAGTTAACATCATCCTCTAATTTATTTCTTATGATATCAAAACTATAGACACTACAACAAAATTTAAATAAAAATTAGCATAATAATTTTGTTCAAAGTGAGTGAAAAATTCAGTAAAATTTTCTCATATATTTCTCTTTAGTCACTTAAGTATTTAATTAGTCAAAGGTTTTCACTCAGGTTCTTTTTATGAAAATGTAATATCATAACTTGATAATACATCAAATCTCCACTACTCAAATTATATGCATGTTTTAATGTAAGAACGACTAGCCCAAAATTGGAGATTTGTTACATGTATGTTAGGATAATCATAAAAGAGAAAGTTAGAGAAATTTAGAGGTAAAACACTTATCTTTGACTGAACATAGTTTCCAACATAGGTGTGGCCTAGGTTGTGTCTATCTTTAAAAGTTATAGACCAACCTACAATTACGTCCATGAACATCTCCTAAGTCATGCTTAACTCCTCAAAGATATAGTAAGATCTATAATCACTATACATTGGTTTGGATACATTCACGTGCCATTAAAATTTCCATAATTAGTAGACCTAGCCCACGAATATGGCCTAACTATGCTCACCAAAAAAACTTAGTTTTCATTTAAGTTGGTAAATCGTAGTTTTTTGTTGTCTGATATTTAAGGAATGTTTTTTATTAGTTAGAACAACATTGATATACTTGTTATTTAAAATAGTTTTTATTTAAGTTAGGAAACCTTAGCCTATGTTTGGCTGGGGGTTTAGTAATGGAATGTAATGTTATTCCATCGTTTGAGAGGAAGGTTTTTAATAGAATGGAATGAAATAGGATGGAAAGGGAGGGCTTCACATTACATCCCATTTCATCCTAAACAATAAAAATGAGTTAACTTTGATTTGGGGGTTTAGGATGGAATGCAAAATGATACGTATGTACTACCTAATATACTCTCAATAATTTTTATAATACCAATTATACACTCAACCCTATTAAAATATGTTTTATTTTATCAAGGGTAGAATAGTCATTCATTATTATTATACATACATTACATTCCATTCTATCCATCTTCCCAACAACATTTCATTATATTACATTAAGACCTTTCATCTCTCTAAACAAAAATTTTATAATTTTACATCCATTTACGTTCCATTCCATTATAAACTATTTCATTCTATTAAAATCTTACGTCCGACTAAACATAGCCTTAGTTTTTATTGTTCAGTATTTAAGGCATATTTCTTTTAGTTAGAACAACTTTGAGATATTTGTTATTTAAAACCTTAGCTTTTATTTAAGTTAGAAACCTTGATTTTAGTTGTTTAGTATTTAAGGAATGTTCCTTTTCAATTAGAATACCTTTGAGATTTTTTATTTATTTTAGAGTTATTAAAGCTTTTATTTATTCTTCATTAAACTTCTAATTAATCAAATAATTCTTTCTTTTAGAGTTTAAATACTTTTGAATTTAGTTTCTAATTCTCTGTAACCAACACTTGAGTTCTTTCATACATCTCTTATGGTTTTCTTAGATTTGATTTAAACTTATTTGTAGGTTCTCTAGGTTATATTCTAAATGAGTTTCCATTAGTTGGCATAATAACTACACTCTAAATCACATGTGGTTATCCTTTTAATTTTCATATCACTCGATCTTTATTATTCTATATCTCTTATTATGTTAAGATCTCTTTTTATTCAATTCCTTTATTTTGTATTATTCATGCAAATTATTTGTGTGGTTATGGAAAGAAAAGAAAAGAAAAGAAAAAATTAGTGGAGGAATGATTACGTCAAGAAATGATTCCTAGATATAGTTTAAAATTCTTATTGATTTTTCTTCATTTTGTTATACTTATGTATTCTTTAATTCATAATTTATTCTTTTTTTTTGACTAAGAGTTCTTGGTTTTTCTTTGAAATTTTCAAGTTTGAATTCATGTTTGAGTTTTTTAAGTTGTGAAAGAGTGAAACACAAAAGACTTGTCATCTTTGGAGGTAAACATGTGAGGGACTATGTAAGAAATTTTTATTTATTTTTCTTACTACTTCTGATTATGTTTGCTGAAGGTGTTTCATCACTAAAGAGGAGAAAATAACTTAGATTTTAGGGAGGCTCAACACGTTGGCATAAGTTGATGTTTGCATATAGGGGTTAGGTCCTATAATCACCATATAATGGTTAAGCCAGTGGCCAAACATGATAATCATTATAGTCTAAATACATTGCCAATTTGAATAATACTTTAAATTTTTCCATACTTATTTTCACCAAAATTTCATAGATTTATAGTTCTCTCCTCTATAGGCTAATACATCTTTAGTTTCTTTTCCTATTATTACCGTTAAAGTTAATTTTATGGTGTAAATGCAATAACTAAAAACCAATTACAAATAAGAACAAAAAAAAAAAGATCACATTAGCATTTACATTTATAGTAAACCAAATTCCCAAAATTCATAATTCAAAAATTAGGTAACTTAGCTACATTGAAAATATAAGTTTCATAGAGAATTAGTATAAACTGGAATATCACAGGGAAAGACAGTGGGACTTATACATAGTTTTCATTGACTTAAAGAAGGGTAATGATAAAGTACCTAGAAAAGTCATGTGGAGATTTTTAGAAGTTAAGGTAATTCTTTTAACCTACATATCGATTATTCGGGATATGTATGAAGGTGCTAAGACTAGAGTAAGGATGATAGGAGGAGTACAGAGCATTTCTCTATCAATATTAGGCTACACTAAGGATCTTTATTAAATCCCTTCTTATTTGTAGTAGTGATGGATGAGCTCAACAAGAATATCCAAAGACATGTGCGTTGGTTTATATTGTTTGTTGATGACATTGTTACTTATAGTGTAACTTTTTGGGCTATATGATGGCTTACGATAAGGAAATAAAGATTGGTTTACAACCTTACCACAAAAATATTAGTTTACCATAAAAAGATTAGTTCAAGTACCTTGGATCCATCATCTAAAGCAATGGTGAGATAGATGAGACATAGTTCACCATAGCAAATTAGGGTGGCTTAAATGAAAAGGAACATCAAGAGTTTTATATGATAAGAGGGTACCACTCAAACTAAAAGGTAAATTATACCATTTAGCAATTAGGTGGCTACTAGAAGAAACAAAGTTATATCAAATAAAAAGTGGTGGAAATGAGGAATGGCTTTAAGGAAACAAACATCTTTAGGTTTTCTGATGGCTTCTATACTAACACCTAACTTTTATGTGATAACTCTTGGTAAGTAAGGATTTCCACCTTTGATTAATGAAAAATTATTCGAGGTCATATACTTTAAATTGTTCTAAATAGGATGGGGAAATAACACAAATTTTCATGTAATTCACGTGAAGCACAATTGATAATTTGAGGAGAGTGAATTTAAAGTGCTCATTTTCATAAGTGGAACTAGGCATAAGAGATGGAGAAACTAGGGAGCTCTCTCTAAGTCCTTTGATCCCCAATTAGGGTGAGGTTAGTCATACCTCGAGTAAATGTCCTAGAAATAGGAGAAGGAACTAAAAAAACTAAAAAGTAATGGATACTAAGGATTTAAAAGTCTAAGGCCACCTACAGGAAAAAAATACTTCAATAAATTTTAAAATCTTAATCTCATCAAGTTCAATTTCCCATTTGTATAAATAAGGAATGTGCAGTTATGTAGGAAAATGAAAAATAAATCACGAATTATGCAAAGTTGACTAAAAAATCAAAATCAAGGTAACTTGAGGAAAAAAAAGGTCAAATGAATAAATTTAGTTAAAAAAGTACAATCAAACCTTGAATGGTTTTTAAGATAAATAGGAAATAGTTCAATTTTATGAAATAGACCTCTAATTGTACCTAATTCAAAAATTATTAATTTCTCCAAATGTCTCTAGGTTGAAATTATTCAATTGGGCCATTAATTAATATGTTTCAATTAAATTGAATGTAGGAAGAGTTCAAATATATTCCCAATTGCAATAACTAACCATCAATTTCACAAAAAAATCTACAAAAGTTTGAGTAATTTAAAAATTCCCAAATTAAAATAGTAAAATGATAAAAAGTCAAATTTAATCAAAATCAAACATAATCAAATGCACTTGGAAGTTATAAAACATTAGTTCAACCTTCAATTTCATTATTAAAGCATCAATTTGAAAAGGTAGCAAAAATGTAAATTGAAATCATTAATTTTATAACCTATTGTTTTCAAATTCATAAATTTATACAATCTAAATGCAATTGGATGAAATTTAATGTATAACAAGGTTTAATAACAAGAAAATAAGAGGAATTAAGGATCAATTTAAAGAGAAGTATCATTAATAGTGAAAATCCCAACATCACAAAAGATAAGTTTGAACCTAAAAGGAATTTTATGAGTTGGTAGTTGCAAAGGTGTAGATATGCTTACTAGAGCTGAACTTATGGTCTAAATTTTACTAGAGAGATTTCAGAGAAGAGAGGAGTTGCCAAAGGTGGAGGAGCAATTTTTCCAAGTTGAGATGCTTTAGTAAACTTCTATTGATGTACAGTGAAAAGCACAAGACTACTAGATAGTGGTGGACCAATATGAGTAAGTGGTTGACTTGTGCAACAATCAAACTACGAACATATTCATTGAATGTGTGAAATTATTGATTTGTTAGGACACTGTTCAACCACATTATGATATATGTTGACTAGTGTCAAGACTACTAGATAGTGGTGGACCAATATGAGTAAGTGGTTGACTTGTGCAACAATCAAACTACGAACATATTCATTGAATGTGTGAAATTATTGATTTGTTAGGACACTGGTCAACCACATTATGATACAGGTTGACTAGTGAAAACTTAAGGATCAATTTTGAAACTTAAATTAAAATATTAAATCACATAGTAAATCATCTAAATAACAATTAAGAACAATTTAAGTCTTCTAAGGGGATCTTTATCATATAGAATTCTTATCAATTATACCCCATTCTCTCCTAATTATGCAAAACATTTCCTCACTTATTGGTTTAGTGAAAATATCATATAATTGGTGTAATTTTTTGTTGAATTATTGTTCAATATCCCTATTTTACACATGATCTCCAATGTGATTATATTTAATTTCTATGTGCTTGGTTCCCAATTATTGAATGGGGTGCTTTGTAGGGCATATGGAGCTTTTAATGTCACACCTAATAGGCATCTTTGCAAGATCCATACCATTGTCCCTAATTTGTTAACTAAGTTATAAAATTTTATACCACAACCTTTGACCTCCATATATTCAACCTTTGTAGTTGACAATGCAACTAAAGTTTATTTCTTGCTAAATTATGATACTAGTGCATTTCTTTGAAATTGACAAGTGTCAAATGATCTTCCTATTTAGGAGTTACCAGCATAATCCATATCCAAGTAGCCACCTAAATCAAAAGTTGAGTCCCTAGGATACTAAAGTCTTAATGACAAGGTACCACATAAGTATCCAAGTATACACCTAATATTTAAAAGGTGGGAACCCCTAGAACTTTACTAAAATCTATAATATAAGCATACACTAAACATAGTATCATGCCTATTAGTGATGAGATAAAAGCAAACTATTAATCATACCTTAATAGAGCTTTAATTGACTTTTTATATCCATCCTTGTTCAACTTAGTTATATGGCTCATTGGTGTCCATAATGATTTAGCTTGATCTATTTAAAAGTATTTAAGTAATTCTTTGGTGTAATTTTCTTGATTAATGAAGATGCCTTACTTTATTTTCTTGATTTGGAGTCTAAAAAGAATTTGATCTCTCCCCTTATGCTCATCTTTAATTCCCAACTCTTACATTTGGAAAAATTTTTGCACATACTTTCATTAGTGATAGCAAAGATAATATCACCAATATAAATTTAAATAATTAAAATTTAATGATTATGTTTTTGATTAAAAAAGTGTTGTATTGTTCTTGCCTTTACTAAACCCTTTTGTAAAATAAATATAATTAACCTATTATATCAAGCTCTAAGAGCTTAATTCAATCCATTTAAAGCTTTAGAGAGTTTGTAGATATAGTTAGGTGCATTATGATTTTCAAAATTGAGAGGTTGATCAACATAATCTTCTTCTTGAATAAAACCATTTAATAATGTACTTTTGAAGTTCATGTAAGATGCAAATGCAAGTAATAACCCAATAGCTTCTCACCTTGCTACGGTGTAAAATTTTCCTTAAAGTCCATGACTCCTTTTAATTGTACCCTTTAGCCACCAATCTAGTTTTACTTGTCACGATGGTACCTAATTCATCTAATTCATTTTACACCCATTTAGTACCTATGATTTACTAATCTCTAAAGTCCAAACCTTACTTCTTTTAAATTGGTTTTATTCTTCATTTATAATAAGAACCCAACTTTTGTAACTTATTGTTTCTTACATGTCTTAGGCTCAATTTGAGAGATAAAAGTAAGATAAGTTTGTAAGATTCGATCTAGTAGTAACCCCTTATTGACTATCACGTATGAACTGATTCAAAGGATGTTTCTTCTCAAATTTCCAATCTTTTGAAAGTTCATCATCCTTCTTATCTCCCTTACTTGGTTTTAAAAAATAATTCTTATATAACCTATATGAGGTGTCTTGATGATCCCTATTATTCTCTTTGAGGGATAATTTGATCAAATCTTCGATAAACTTGCATCCTCATCTTCAAGATTTAATACAAGAGGGTTAGATTTATTAGAAACAACATATATAAACTCTTTAATTACAAGGCTCTTCCTATTAAACACTTTATATGATTTGCTAGTGAAGCATAACCAATGAAAATTCCTTCATCTACTTTGAAATCAAAACTTTTCCATGCTATCCTTAGTGTTTAAAATATAACACGTACAACCAAAAACTTTAAAGTACCTAACTTTGGGTTTTTTTTCCATATTCCAAAGCTGATAAGATGTTTTTTCAAAGGTTAGTCTCATTTAGACTCTGTTAGATTTGGTACATGTGGTTGATATAGCTTCCATACAAAAGTATATTGGGAGATCATATTAATTTGCATTGTTTTAGCCATGTCTTGTAAAATGCTATTTTTCCTTTTAACAATTTCATTTTTTGGGAGTTATAGGAGTAGAGAAGTCATGTAAGATGTCATTTTCTTTACAAAAATATCCAAACAAATCATTTTTAGGTTTCTTACTATGATCACTTGTAATTGATATAGTGGAGAGCTAATTTTCATTTTGAACTCTTTTTACAAAATTACTAAATCTCTTAAAACATTATCTTTTCTAGCCAAGAGGATAACCCATGTAAATGTCTAAAGATATCTATTATAACAAAAAAATCAAAATTTCCACCTAGACTAGCAATTCTAGTAGGATTAAACAAATCTATGTGAAGTAATCATAAGGGTCTAGTAAAAGTTACTAATCTTTTACACTTGAATAAGCTCTTTTTTTCATTTGGCAAGCACCATACACCTTCCATTTCTCTAATTTGACATTTAGAAGTACATTAAAAAGTTTTTTGGAGTTTAGATTCAAGAAGAGGTCTATACTAACAGGTCTAAGCCTCCTATACCAAATTTATGCATCTCCACTAATAGATATTAAGTAGTTAATATTTTGGTTAGAGAAATCATAAATATAAATTGTACAGATATTCCCTTCTCTCTTGCCTAAAAATGCATTGCTAAAATTCCCACTTCCAATTGTTTGACCCTTGGCATTGTCTCCAAATATAACAAATTCGCATCTTTATCTCCAAATGCTAAAATTTAGGATTCATCATTGTTCATATGCCATCGTCCACGATTTAGGTACCATTTGTTTCTCCTTTTATTAGAGACCTACAAAACTACATTAATTATTATGTCTTAGGAACTTCAATGAGATTAGATCTTTGATTGTTAGTCTCCTTTTTTCAATCCTATTTTCAAGGGATTGCTTGTTATTCTTTTTTAAGGAATAAAAATTTATCAATATGTCCATATTTAACATAAAAATGGTATATCATGTTATATGGGTGATGTGAGTTAATTAAAATTGTAATGAAGTTTATGCATATACGCATTGTTTGATCTACTATGTCTTGATGTTGTAGTGATGTTAATGCATATATGCATTGTCTAATCTTTTATGGCCATATGTATTATAAGGATCTATCCATTGAAGATTGATAATTCCTTTTAGGTAGTGTGATGAAATATAAAAATTATATGTGTGGTACTTATTATGGAAACATACTTGTTGTTGGTTTCTAAGTTGGTGTGGCCTAAAGGAGTGTGAGTAAGATTAGATGCCATTATATGTCCTTTTATAAAAATATTGACTATTCTTTCTTGAAAATATTAAACTCTATACCTAGGTTTAGACCCATATATGAAAGCATAAGGTTTGCTTTTAGGATAAGGCTAAAAGTTGTTGTATATGCATATATATTGTATGTGTTGGCTTATAATTGGATGCATCATGCCCATTTGTCATCTTAGACAAAGATTCTTTACTATACAAAATTTTTCCTTAAAAATGTAGTTTTAAATTAAATTCACTTTATCGTTGTGTCTAATCCTATAACTATTATTTACATTCATTTGAACTTATAACATGTTTTCAAGTTTCTCACTTTCCTTGGTAAATTCGGACAATAAATCCTTAAATGCATTGACATCATTTTTCAATGTCTCATTTTCAAGTTTTAATGCATCTAATGCATGACTGTCAAGGATCTTATTATTAGATGCTTTGATGCTACTTAATTCACTCTTTTTCTTTTTAGTTTCATCTATGTATGTTTCTAAATGTTTTAAACTTCTTTGAGTTTAAAAGATAGCTTCTTCCTTCCATACTTATAATTTTTAGACTTTCTACTAGTTCGTCATATGTTAAATCATTATCACTATCACAAAAGTTAGAATTAGATGGTATCTTTAAACATTAAGTACATATGAGCTACCTCTCTTTTAGAATGCTCACTTTCAAAAACATTTGTTTCATCCCAAATTAAGGCTTTAAGAGATTTCTTCTTATTTTTCTCTCCCTTCTTCTTTTTGTTGTTTTTTCATATTTGTCATTATCTTTGAGTAGAAGACATTGTGGCTTCACATGATCGAGTTTTCTACATTCAAAATATATAATGTTAGAAGATTTACATTTTGAATCAATTTTATCTTCCTTGAGAAACTTTCTTTTTGAAAATTTATCTCTTTAAGTATTTATTGAGCTTTCTTGTGATAAGGATGATCTTCTTCATTACCTTCACTTTTTGACATCTCCTCTTCTTCCCTTAATTATTGCTTTGAGGATTTTAATCCTAGGTTCTTTAGCCTCAAAACCATTGTCTCTTCTTGTGTCAATTAGAGCCTCATTTTGTATACGAGGAGAGATCAAATAAGCTTCTTTAATGGTAGTGTTATTAAATCCTTAGCATCTTATATAGCCATCACTTTAGCTTCCTAAGTCTTGAAAAGTGACTTAAACAACATTCTTATCATTTCAACATTAGTGTAGGTATTTTTAAGACCATTTAGATTATTAATAATAACTATGTATCTTGTATACATGCTTTATATCATTTCATCATATTTCTTTTAAAATATTTCATATTAATGAGTCAACGTGCTTATTTTACTTTCTTTAACTTAGTTAGTACCTTCATGTATGACCATGTGTGTGCCAAATTTCACAAGCAGTTCCATATATGGATACCTTATTGAATTCATTCTTACAAGTGCACAAAATAAAATATGAATGTTTTTTGCTATTTAAAGAGATAAGTCTCTTATCTTGATAATCCCATTCTTCTGTTAGTTAAGGTACTTTTTTATCACTTAAAATTTTCTTGCATATGAAAGGTCCATTGATATTATTTCTCATAAGTTAACATTTTTTTCCATCAGGAACTTCATCCTAATTTACCAATATAAATAGTCATTACTATAAATGAAGGGGCCCCACTAATGTTTTATCCCTCTTTGTAGATGATGATGATGATTATACTCCTAAGCATACCATTATGATCTTTACTATAAGATTTTATTTGAAATGTTACCTTAATAGACCTACTATGATATTACTTATTTGCCCCTAATGGAACTCGAGAGAAGGAGGGTGAATTAGGTATTTGTAAATTGTATATTCTAACTAATAGATGCAATTTGACAACAGTCAATATATGATGAAAAATATCTTAATGTAAGTTAATAGAAAAATCAAACAATAATTTAAAAATTTTAAGGTAGAAGAGAGGCAAACCCATTTATAATGGTTAGATAAATAACCTTTGTCTACGTCCAATCTCCAAGACAATTATTAAAATTTCCACTAAGTCTCTTCTTTTAAAGAGGTGAAAAGGAACTTTCTTACAATAATCTTGTTTTTCATAAGAGAGTAACTCTTCTTACAGTCTTTCTCTAAAATGAAGAGTGACCCCCTCACAATAGAATTTAAAAATAAAAAAACATCACTTAATTATTTGGATAAAAATAAATAGATCACTCACTAAAAATGAGTCAAATAATGCTTATATGCTTGAAAAATCTAAGAGAAATATGTATAAAAACACCCAAACGATGTAAGAACCAATGAGTATATATACATTTATATGGTCTTGGGACTTAAACTAGTTGTTGGAGCTAAAAACTAGTAATTATAATGACTAGATACATGATATTGGTTGACCAGTATAGCATATTGGTCGGCCAATATGCATTGAATACACATGATTCACAATTTTTTAACTATTGATAAACCAATATGTCAACTAATATTACTTAAAACTCTTAGTACACACCTGCATTGGTTAACCACTACCATATATAAGCTGACAAATCCCCTCAAAATTATAATTCTATCAATTTCAAATTCTCAAATTTTATTTTCTTAATGCAAATTAAGTTTGAAATACTTTTCAAAATGTACCCCAAAATTGTTTTAAAGTTTAAAAATATTTTCCTTAAAATGAAAATTTTAATCCCTCTTGATGAACGATAATCCTTCTGTAATTAATCAAACAATGATGTCTTTATGCATCGTCAGACTTTAAGTTTATCCAAATGATTACATGAAAATATAACAAATATGAAAAATTATTTATAACCCTGATATGCTTTGATCATCTGTGTCCTTCACATGGATCTTAACTTTAAATGACTAAAATTTTCTTGGCATCTTCATGAAATGTCTCTTGATTTATGCAAGCTTAAAATTTACTCTCATATTGTTTTCATTAAAAAAAATCAGTATTATTATTGATTAAAAACTCCTTTGGGAAGATTTTAAAGAACTAAGATCAACTTTAAGGAGGTGAAAATGGCAAAAAGTTATGATGGGAACCTTGTGCTAAGTAGATATGACGAAAAAAAAGGTTTCTGAGATCACCTTATAAGAAATTAATAATAGGTCCTTACTTCACCTTTAGAAAGATTTTATAATAATAACTCTTTCGGCAACCAACTCTTTGGTAAAAAAGAATACTGGTAGATACAGGTAGTATATGGATATTGTATTTTATGATGCATTTAGAAAGATTTGTTCCTCCATGGATAAACCAAAATATATTATAGGACTCCTACTTTATCTTAGAGTATATTAAATCTATACCAAAGGCAAGATACCTACAGGAAATTAAGGCTAGCTTGCATATAAAACTTTAAAGAGGTGAAGGAAATGCAAAAGCTAATAGTCAGGGTAGCAAGGCTATAAGGTATATGTTAAGATTAACTAATTAATACTTGCAATTTTCAAGATAGTAAATAATTTAAAAGGATTCAAGTAGACTTAAGAGTGCTCGTAAGCCTTTGAATAATAAAAGCATTATCTAGAAATTTCATCATTTTTTTCAGCCTTGGGATTAATGGAATGATTAATCATTTTGGATGTAGTCTTTAAATCTGTTTTGATTAGGGAGCAAAAGAGTAATCAAAAGATGATATATTATGTAATTCATGATAAGGTCCAAAGTTGAAGTAGCTAAAAGTAGAGAAGGAAAATTTTGCATTTCTCATTAGCACATGAAAAATGAGGCCTTCTGTTGGGACCCGATCCGGGAACCGAATCCCAACCGAAAAATAAAAAGCGAAGGAAACGAAAGCGAATGGAAACGGAAATTTCGCAACGAAAAACAAAGCCATCGATAAAGCAAAACGAATATGAAAAATCGGAATACGAATAACAAATCGGATAATCAAGTGAAAGCAAATCGGAATCGAATTTAATACGAAAGCGAAACGAATAAGCGAATCGAAATCGGAAATCGAAAGAACGGAACATAAGGCAAAATCAAATTGGATACGTATAGAATCAAACCAAATAAATGAAGTAATTGAACTGAATGAAATGCCGACATCCGTGAATAAGATACAAAGACAACAACGATCGCGTTGGAAACCTAGACTAAGACATCCGAAATCCGGTATAATTTTTTTTCTTTTCTTTTTCATTCTTTCTTATACCAATCACATCCATATAATTTCCCATAGGAAATTCATTCTTATATCCAAAACTCAACAATCATACATAATCTTATATATATCCATACAAATATCAAAATACATTTTTATCCCAATTTTATCGAAATTTTGGCAGCATAACGGTTTCATTTATCCTAACCCAAACCTGCAAAGTGTTCAAACAACACTTCTATATTTTCACAAATATCCAGTATCATCGGACTCTCCGTCCGGAATCCAACATAACAAACGCAATCCTATATCTAGTACTTTACATATCGAAATCATCCATCTAAAATCCACAATCTTCAGAATTACAAACAATTTGATAACTCATCATAGCCATAGCCCAATCAACAATCCTATCTTAATTCCATAAACAATCTCATTACACTAATTACAATCATATGCAAATCATAACTTAAATCCCGAATTCATATCCTTCATATCCAATCATATACAGAATCATATACACACATGGCAATTCAAGCCATATACAGAATTAATATCAAACCCAATTTACACAAAAATCCAAACGATACAAAATCGGACCAAACATCTTGATAATCTTCCATCCGATCTCCTGCTCAAAACCTGGAGATGGGGATGAAAGGGGGGGTGAGCTCGGAAGTTCGTGGATAATATATTTATAAATTGAACAATAAGCGAAAAGCTCATTTTCAAGAAGTTTGTCATTTTTAAACATTTCACAGTAGAAACCTATCACAGCTTATCTTTTACATCTTTCACTTTTCAAACCATTCATAAAACATTTCCAAAATCTTACATTTGCAAATCTTATCTTCTCAGTTCTCAGAATTCTCAATTCTTTCTTATTTCAAAATCAAATTTAAAAACATGAATGCATCACACTTAGAAACGAAACAAAAGCACATCACACATCAAATGGTCTGGCTCGGTCCAAAACAGAACGTACTGCACATTCCCGCATAACGGTCCTGTGCAGCCGTGAACAGAACGTACTACACTTTTCCGCATAGCGGTCCAGTGTAGCCATGAAAGGAGTCCGAAATCGGAGCTCCATGCCACTAGCGGGCAGCCAGGAGAAGGCTATAAAACGGACAAGTGCGCACTCGTCCCACAGATGGGACCTGACCAAACCCAAATAACACATAATTGAAAACGACATTTCAGATTGCCCAAAGGCACGTTTCGAAATCTTGATTTTCAAAGTTTTCATATCATAACGTCAAATCGTGTCAAAATGCTTGACACATGCACATTCCACATATTCACATCAATCTATATAATAATCATATTCAATTAATCAATAAATCACATATAAATCAAATGCATAAAAAAATGAATGCAATTATTTCTTTCACACGTAAAGCAGCATTGCTCACACTTTTCTTTCAAAATGCGAAAAAATAATTTTCATAAATCTTGTATTCTAAAATTTTCAATAAATTTTACAAACATTTTAACGTAAACCTTTGTAACGATTCCTTTCAAATCCTTTGAAAACACAATTTCAGAAATATTTTTCCTTTCTTAAATTTTCAAATTCACATAATTTACTCATAATTCAAAATATAAATACATTACCCACCTCGAATTGATGCTAGAAACTTGCTTTGTGCCTCAATTGCTCCAAAGCCTCCTTCTTTCTTCCACATTAAAATTTTCCTAAACCACAAATACCCAAATTCAACATCATAAAAATCATAATCCTCAAATTTCACTTAGGAATTCACCAATTGACCATATTTCCAATCTATCCAATTCAACAATTTCGAAAATCTCCAATTTCTAAAATTGACCTAAATCGATTAACTCAAATTCAATATCATAAATCACTTAATTACTCAAATTAAACTTAGAAAACACCAATTCCATATAAAATCAAGCTATCTAAATTATCAATTTTCAAAACCCCTAATTTTCAAAATTGGCATAAACCAATTTACACAAATTCAACATCATAAAACACAAATTCTTCAAAATTGGTATCATATTTCACCAATTCATCATACTTTCCATGATTCTAAGCCATAAATCTTCAAAAACCCCAACTTCTAAAATTGGGCATAAACCTATTTAATTTTTCATCCAAAATTAAATCCACTTCAACATGAAATTTCCAAAATTGATCATGGAATTAACAAACCCATATCATTATCATGCTAAAGCAACCAAAAACTCAAGAAAATCTTAAAGTTCAAAATTTCCTCTTATCTCATTCTCCCTTCATTTTCGGATTTTTGCAAAGCCCAAGGGAAGCTTTCCTTCTTTTCCATCCTTTCTCTTTAAAATCAACTTGAAATCCTTCTTAGAAGCTCCCAAAAATTCGAAAATTTTCTTTCCCTTTCTTCTTTCTCCATGGCCGACTCTTCTCCTCCATTTCCTTTCTCTTTATTCTTCTTTCCTTTCTCCCTAAATGTCGTGCCTTTCCTCCAAAAACGACAACTCCTTATGTTTTAAAGGGGCCATGTCATTAAATGAAGGAGCAAAGACCTAAATGCCCTTACATATATGCCTAATTTCCAAATTTGCCCCTATACTTTACTTTATGTCATGCTCACTTGCGGGTTTGATTCGCACTATCAATTTAAAGGAATTTGTCAAAACTTCCTTCTAGAGAAATGTTCCTCTATGTCTTCATTTCATAACGCCACAAGAATCATCCAATTCGGAGCACTACATCAAAAGTTATGCTCAAAACATTTCGGGTATATTCATGTTCTAACACATTTTCTAGCACGTTATTTCCATCCAGAAATTAACATTCTTAATCCCAAAATTGAAACTAGAAGTCTTCATAAAAATTGTAGCCATATGTCTCTAGTTTAATTCAAATTAAGAATCGCCTCATTTCGATTTCCAGACCAAAAGTTATGCTCAAAATACTTTTAGATATTTCTAATCCAAAAACTGCACACTAATCCGAACTTCCATTTATAATTTGAAGGTCTTAGGGGCAAAATTGACATTTACTTTCTTCATATGACTTGTAGCCCCATGTCTTAATTTTATTTCGACTCAAGAATCACTTCAATCGGATCTCTACAGATCCCGAATTTCTCAAAATACTGAACTATATTTGGAAAATTTTCCGATTCACTTTGATTAATTTAATCAACCTCAATTTAATCTCAAAAATTCACAAATTTCTGTGAGGATGTAGATAATTGTCTTAGGAATCCAACGCTTCAAGAATCAACTCAATCGGATGTCAGACGGAAAAGATATGAGCGAAAGATTGAAGAGGGGTCATAATTCTTATAATCTGAAAAAATAATTAAATAATTATAAAATAATAATTAAATAATTAAAAAATAAATAATAATTAATAATAATTTTTTTCATAAAAGCCCTCCTCACTAGGGCGACGTATCGCCCTAGCGAGAGAGCAGTTTCTGTTTTTTTTTTAAATAATAATTATATACATAATTACATATATATATATATATATTCGAATTTTCAAAAATCGTAGCTTTTGATTTCGAATTCTAAATTTGACAAATTTGATCTCTATGGAAAGCTTGAAGGAAGCTCTACAACTTCCATGTAGATCTCAAAAATCAATTTGGTTTATAATGGGGTCAAAAATTCAATCAAAGGTACTGCCCCAATTTAATATATCCCTAAACAATATTAAACTTTGAAAATTTATATCTTTCAACTCCAAATTCCGAACACCTCATATTTTATATCAATGCAAAGCTTGGAAAGTCCTCTACAACTTTCATGAAGGACATAAGACTCAATTTGACCTCTAAGGAAGTTAATTTTTCAGTCAAACATTCTATCCTCTATTAATCATGCTAAAAACCATAACAGAAACTTGTAAAAATCATAACTTATTATTCTTTGATCGAAAAATTCCATACTTTATACCAAAATAAAGATCAAATCAAATCCTTCAACTTTAATGAATAACTCCAAGGCTAAATTAACCTCTAACTAGGCAAATTTTCCAGTCAAAGCTTTAGTCATAACATAAGTCAACCGATAACTCACCTAAACTTTGACTAATCATAACTTTCACTCCCGATATCAAAAAATTGCAAACTTTATGGCGACAGAAAGCTCTCAACATAATCTACAAGTTTCATGTAGATTATTTTCTCAAATTTTGCCTAAATCAAAAGTCAACCTTCCAAGGTCAAAAAGTCAAACTTTTCACAATTTTTCATATTTTTACTCTTTTTCTCTTTAATTCTTGCCATTTAACTTCATTTCAATCAATTCATCCGCTTTTGAATATTTTTTATTTTCACTTAAAAGTCGGGGTCCAACACCTTCTTTTCAAGCATATACTATTAATGTATGTACAAATCTCCTATTAAGGTAAGTACTTCATAAACCAAAAGTATTAAGAATACTATGAAGTGTTCAATTGATGTTGAAGTGATTGACATTAGGTACATCCTAATAAACTCTTCAAAATTCCTATTTATAGAAATTTCGTACTTTAAATGTTGATGCTCCTTGAAAAAAAAAGAGAAAAAAACAATAAGAACAACTTACCAATTTGGACAATACAAATGAACTGAGCCATAAGAGACAGACGTAACGACATAATGATATATTTAGAAGATCCAATAAGAACAAAAATGGATTAAGTAGTTTAACATCAATTTACACCATTTAATAATAAGGAAAATATTAGGCATTGTTAATTGGGTTGAAATTAAACTAAGAAAACTACATATCATATCTATAACCATAAGGTTAAACTCATGACTAGTACTAAAGAAAATCAATAAAATGTATGATATAAAATATGAAAATTTGTAGAAGTGCAAAAAAATTTAGGAATATGAATGAAAACAAACATACAAATGTCAAATCAATACCTTAGTAAAAACATTATGTCTATCTTTCCAAAATATAAGCCAGAAGAGATATTTTATGAAGAAAAAACAATGTCAATTCCATCATAAATAAATTAGGTAGATATCACTAAAGAAGACAAAGCATATTGGACATATTTAATAAAAAGTACTAATTATAGAGGAGATTCCTAGAAGATCATAAACGGTAAAAAAGCCCTTGGCATAGGCCTTAAGGCATTCAATTATAAATGAAAACTTGTTCAAGAAATATTTTACCCTACCATACCTAAGATGCATTCCAAAACTGAAAGTACAATACATCCACATCAAGATACATAAAAGAGTATACATCATACGTTAGAGAAGATCGTCATTGGCTCTTAGGATCTTAAGGTGGAATAATTTTTTAGCCTAAAATTTAAAAGGATGCTTAAAAATTTGTGAAAATGTATGTGTCAAATTTATTGAGATTTGCATCATTAACAAGTTTTCGATCATAGTACAATATCTAGTGCGATCTTTTTTACTCAATGGTGAATGGTGTCCTTCAACCATTTCCTCCCTCTATAAGGCAATTCAAATTCTTCCTAATTATGGTTGAATATTTTATAATGAGGTTTCAGGTTAAACCATTAACGAACGTGATATAATAAATAGTGAAATATTCTTGGAGAAAATATCATATACATTTATAGAGTCCCTATAGTAATTATTATGGATAATGGAATCTAACTCAATAGTAGAGAATTAATAAAATATTATTTAAAGAATTATAAATCAAATATTATATCACATTTATAGCATACTTGTAGGCCAACTGATTTGTCGAGTTCACAAATCAAACAATATCTTAAAGATTAAAGGCTAAGGTTGAGAATGTTGAAGGTAATTGGGCTAATAAGAAATATAATATATTTTAGGCATATCAAACAAACCCAAGAATACCTACTAAGAAAAAGGGTATAAGCATATCAAATGTAAGTAAAACTAAGAAATTGCACTTAGAATTGGATATAATTGAAGAACACAGGGACATCATAAGTACAAAAAGTGAAGCTTAGCAACAAAGGATCAAACAACTAAACTATCAGGGAAAAATAAGAATTTTATAATAGGCATAATTTATTAGAAAATTCATTCCTATTATACTAAATTCATACTAACAAGTTATAATATTAAAGTCATAATTTAACGTAGAAGTTATAAGCTCAACAGGCTAGACAATTTTAAAGTAAATGAGAATCATCTAAGAAAACTTCTATATATATTATTCAAACGCTCTTCTTTAATAAAATGTTGCAAGTTTAATTCCAAATTAAATTAGGCCCCAAAAATTGGAAACCTATATGTTGAAAATTATTATCTTTAAATGTCTTTTTAGCTCCTTAACTCCAAATTAAAAACTTCCAAATTGAACAATCTTCAGTCCAAGAGAAGTCTCGTTATCTCCCTTACTCTAAATTAAAAATCTATAGGCTAGAAAACCTTAAATATAAGATAAGTTTCCTTTGCTCCACAACTCAAAAATTTAAAATCAATATGGAGAAAAGCTTTAAGACTAAGAAAGGTCGCCTTAGTTCCCTAGCTAGAAATAAAAAACTTACAAGCTGAGTATTATGATACTAGTAATAATTGTCTTTTTTTAATTTGAATAATTATTGTATTAACTATAGCAAAGTTATCTCAACATTACAATTAGTTCACCATAAGTAAAATTACAAGCTTAAGCCAAGATACGTTACATAAACCCATGAAATGTAACTTAAAGTATTAGAAATTCCATGTGGACTTCGTTCCTGTGGATAAGTCAAGTTGATTAGATTTTGCTATCATAAGGCCTCAAATCTAATTTATGATGTCATTAACTAAGCTGTATTTAGGTACTTCCTCATTACTATAAATCGTCTTGTTTCTGTCCTTCCAAATAGAATAGATCGTGGTAGTAAAGAAAATTTTGTAGATAAGGGGCATCTTGCAACCATAATTAGGCAATACAAATGATCTAGTTGAGAGATAATGATCAATCATAATTAACAAAAGCATCAGACAACAAATGTAAAACTATGCTCCATACCACCTTAGAGTATTTGGATTGAAAGAATAAGTGCTCTCTATCTTCTTCCAACTTTTTACAAAGCACATAAAGAGGGTCATAAGAGCCAAACCATCTATTTTTAGTACGAATCCTATTTTTGATAACTAGCCAAGTGAAAATATAGGCTTTATGATTGAAGGAATGTTTCCAAAGGAGATTGAACCAAGGAATATTGTCTTCAACTTCCTGCAAAGCCCTATAATAAGACTTATTAATGAAATTACCTGAGGCATTTGGGACCCAAGTTATAGAATCTTGCCTGTGTGTATTAGTGATCTAAGGAAGAACAACTAGTAAGTTGAACCCCCTGAAATTGCCTTCCCACTGCATTTGGTTCATCAAAGAAGAAGTTTTGGTGTGAAGAGGAATCATGTTTATAAGTCTAGATAAAGTCTTCCTTTGAAAGAGAGGACTATAATATGTCTAATTATCAATCCATACCAAAATAATACCTCTACTAGCTAACACAGGCTTAATCAAAGGAAAAACAACCTGTCCTCAGATCAACATTTGTAAGAAAAACCAAGAGTACTCCCTTAAGGTAGACAATTGCTGAAAGCTTTCATTACTGAGATATGTTTCATGTAGCCGTTTGACCAAGATAGCGTGTTTGTCATCAAAGAACCTCCATATCCATGTGCAAAGAAGCACTTTTTGCAAAAGAGATATATGGATAATCCCCAGTCCTCCTTGCCTATTAGGAATAGTCACCTCATTCCATTTAACTTTATCTTTCTTAGAGTTGTCAGAACTAGACCATAAGAAAACATTCAAGATGCTATCAATCTTATTTATGACTTTCTTGGGAAGAATGATATGAGATATGTTAAGTCAAACCAGACTTTACGTATTAAATAATTTTGATGACAAACAAAGAGAAATACACAAATGAAAATTAGATGGACGCATGCGAAGTAAAAAACAGCTGAAGGAGTAAAAATCAGCCGAAGTAAAAATCAGCTGATACAAGAAAAGCGAGCCAGGCGTTCGAAAAATCGGTGATACAAGAAAAGTAGGCAGGCGTTACAAGAAAAATCAGTGATACAAGAAAAGCGAGCCAGGCGTTACAAGAAAAATCAGCTAATACTGAAAAGCATTTTAAGCTTTACAAGAAAAGCGGGCAGGCGTTACAATAAAAAATCAGTGTGATACAAAAGCGGACGGAAGCTTTACAAGAAAAGCGGGCAGGCGTTACAAGAAAAATCAGCTGATACAAGAAAAGAAGACGGAAGCTTTACAAGAGAAGCGGCCGATACAAAATGTCGACGGAAGAAAGAAACATCGGTTTGAGTTAATTCTGAGTCAAAGCTGAATAACCGATTTCTTCAAGAATCAAGCGATAATCAAGAAAGCAGTTGAAGACCGAATATAAATAAGAGTTGAGATTGAAGAAGAAACAACTTTATGCAACTTTATGAAACTTCATGAAACTCGAGTATTCAACGTTTGATTTTGATTATCGAGAGAAAAATTGTGAGCGATATTTGAGTGAATAGTGTTAAGAGCATCTCTATTGTAACAAGCTCTTTACTATTCTTTCAATTAGAAAGTATTACAGATAGCTTTGAAGAGGCTAAGAGTAAAATAATACTTCTGTAAAGAGACACGGAGAGGCTCGATCGAAAGAATACTTGTAAACAATTGAGAGATAGTGAAATCTCGAAGGATATCGAGGATTGGGCGTAGCCCACGGTTTGGGGTGAACCGGGATAAAGCTGCATGTTTCTCTCTACTCTCATATTACTTATATCGTATTCTTCAAAGTTAACAAAGTGTTTCAAACTAATTACTGAATTGATTTACGATAAGTTTTCGAAAGAACAAGTATTTTTTAGGGATTAAGAAAAGTTTATCACAATTCAACCCCCCTTCTTGTGTATCTTGATCATATTATTGTTCAATATATTAACGTGTGATTCACTTCAATTGGTATCGAGCACGGTGTTCAAGAATCACTCTAAAAAGTGTGAATTAAAGAAAATGGTGGAATCACACACGTATATTGCGAAGGAGCTTGATCCACAAGACCTCCGGCATTGATGGTGAAGACTACCACTTATTGGAAGGACCGGATGAGATTGTTTATCGAATCTACTCACATTGACCTTTGGGACATCATCGAGAACGGACCATACACGTGAAGATGATGATAAAATCAATTCCACGAGAAAGATGGATGACCTAGCAAAAGCAAGATTTTAACTAAACTCAGGCGAAATTTTTCTTGAGTTGTGCATTGAAAGCGTAAACGAGTATGACAAAGTTCATGGATGCGACACTGCCAAAGAAATGTGGGATACATTATCAATTGCACATGAAGGAACAAATCAAGTCAAGGAGTCCAAGATAAGCATTACGGTGCATCGATGCGAGTTGTTCAAAATGAAAGAAGAAGAGACCATTGATCGAATGTTTGGAAGATTTCAAACAATTGTTAATGGGCTAAAAGCTCTTGGAAGAGCGTACAAGTGATCAAGACCATGTTGAAAAATTTTGAGAGTGCGCCAAAAGATGGAGACCCAAAGTAATTCTTGTACTAGAAGCCAAAGACTTAAGCGTACTGAAGCTTGATGAATTGCTTGGATCGTTGAAGATACACGAAGTAGAGCTTGATGCAGAAGATAAACCTAAGAAAGAGAAGTCCATAGCGCTCAAAGCAGGTCAAATGAATCACAAGATCCAGAAGAAGAAGACAAAGAGGAATACATCAAAGGCATTAAAGATTGAAGAATCAAAGGATGATGATTCCAGCAAGTCAGAATCTGAATCAAGTGATGAAGACGATGAGCTATCTTTCATTTCAAGAAAGATAAGAAGAATGTGGAAAAAGAAGTCCAAAAGAAATTCAACATTCAGAAGGAACAACGACAAAGACGATGGAAAAATCGAGAAAGCATCTATTACATGTTATGAATGCAATAAGTCGGGACATTACAAGTCTGAGTGTCCAATGTTAAAATGACAACCCAAAAAGAGTAAGGATCACAAGAAAAGCATGATGGTAACATGGGAGGATCTGGATTCATCAGAATCAGATACAAGCTCAAAAGCGTCAGAACATGCTAACATATGTCTGGTAGCTGAAGAAGAAAGTGATGAAGAGGTAACTTCTAGCCATGATAATATACAAGATGCATACTCAGAATTGTTAGAGGATTCTCATGCTATTACGAAGCAGTACAAGGTGTTGAAGAAGAAATATGTGAAAACCTCAAACATACTCATGAGATAGAGTGAGAATATAAATCGAGAAAGCAAGTTGAGGAACCGAATAACAACAAAGTTATAGATAGATCCGAAGAGATTAAGCAGTTGAAGGCGAGAATCAATAATCTCTCGATTGATCTAGCTAAATTCTGAGATAATACAAAAAGATGAATGAAATGCTAGGAAAATGCGGACATCCGAGTGATAAAAGCTGGATTAGGGTTTGCTAAAAATAAGTCTCAGCATTACGTGAAATCAATTGTTCAAAAAGATAAGAAAAGATATCAATCAGGTTTTCAAAAAGGTCATCAACGTTTTCATTCTACGTCTTATTATCATTCATTACACCATACTAACCCTAAAGGACCCAAGAGAATCTGGGTACCTAAAAATAAGATAATATCTCCTACAGAAATCCTTCTTTGGAAGAACCAGCAAGCACCATTGGTATTTGGACAGTGGATGCTCGTGTCACATGAAGGGAAAAAGGTCTATGTTCTTAGATCTTCAGTACAAGAAAGGAGGTTCGGTAACTTTTGGAGACAACAAGTAGGGCAAAATAATCGGGATTGGTAAGATTGGTAAGAATTCCCATGCATGCATTAACAACGTACTGCTAGTTGATGGTCTAAAGCATAACTTGATAAGTATTAGTCAATTATGTGATTCTGGTTTTGAAGTTACATTCAACCAAAACTTTTGTGAAGTCAGAAACAAAGATGGTTCTGTTTTCTTTTCGGCCAAAAGACGAAACAATCTTTACAAAATTGATTTAGGCGATTTTCGGTCTCAAAATATTTCATGTTTTTATCTATGAAGAAGAAAGACTGATCGGCATAAAAACTAGGTCATATCGATTTTAAACATATTTCAAAACTTTTGAAACATGATTTGGTAAAGGTTTGCCACAAATTTGTTTTAACAAAGATTTCTTTTGTGAAAGTTGTCAGAAAGGGAAACAAGTTAAAACCGCTTTCTCTTCAAAACATTTCGTAACTTCATCTAGACCACTAGAGTTGTTACACATGGATTTATTTTGTCCAACAAGGACAATAAGTCTTGGTGGAAAGAAGTATGAACTTGTTATTATTGATGATTTTACAAGGTTTTGTTGGATACTTTTTCTGGCACATAAAGATGAATCTTTCAAGTGCTTTAGAAATCTTTCCATGAGGTTCTGAGAATGAAAAGGAGTGTCTATAACCAAGATAAGGAGTGATCATGGTGGAGAATTGAAAATGAGAAGTTTAGAGTATTCTGCGAAGAAAATGGAATTTTCCATAACTTCTCGCCTTGAGGACTCCGCAGAGAATGGAGTTGTTGAAAGAAAGAATAGGACGATTCAAGAGATGGCAAGAACAATCTTCATGCGAGATGAATCTTCTAAATATTTCTGGCGAGAAGTCATCAATCAAACATGCTATATTCGAATAGAGTGTTTCTGCGACCAATATTGAAGAAAACTCCTATGAGTTGTGGAATGGAAGGAGACCAAACATTTCTTATTTCCATCCTTTCGGTTGCAAGTGCACTATTACGAACACAAAGGAAGTTCGGACAAGTTTGATGCAAAGACTCTTGCAGGAATATTTCTAGGTTATTCTCTCACTTCAAAGGCATTTAGAGTCTACAACCTCACCTCAAAGGCATTGAAGAAACTATTCATATCAAGTTCGATGATAGCTCTCAACCCAATAAGGAAGAGGAATCGAGATAATGATCTTTATTCTGATGCCTTTGATGGAGTACAAAGAAGTATCTTCATCGAAACACTATATGATGAAAAGAAAGACATTTGAAGAATTTGGAGCTAAAGAAAGATTGGAGATACAAAAGTTCTCATCTAAAGAGTCAATCATTGGAGAAACCTCGGAAGGTGTCTGAACATGGTCCAAGTTCGGAAGAGAAGCCAACGTAGCATTTATATACGAAGTAGAACCTAAGAAGATTGATGAAGCTCTAAAAGATGAAGCATGGATACTAGCTATGCAAGAGGAGTTGAATCAATTACAGAGAAATAAAGTCTGGACCTTAGTTCCTAAACACGAAAAGAAATCCATTATTGGTGCGAGATGGGTATTTAAGAATAAACTAGGCGAATCGGGAAAAGTAAGTCGCAATAAGGCAAGATTAGTAGCACAAGGCTATAATCAACAAGAAGGAATAGACTACAATGAGACATATGCTCCGATGTAGCAAGACTTGAAGCAATAAGGATCTGCTTGCATACGCGGTTTGCCATGACATAAAGCTTTTTAGATGGATGTAAAAGTGCATTTCTGAATGGTTTTATAGATGAAGAAGTCTATGTTAAGCAACCTCCGGTTTGAGGACATAAAGTATCCAGATTATGTCTACAGACTTCATAAAGCCTTATATGGATGAAACAGCCCTAGAGCATGGTATGATAAATGCAGTTCATTTCTTATAGAAAATGGATTTACTAGAGGTAAAGTAGACAAAACTCTTTTAGGAAGAACTTGAGTAATGATTTCATTATTGTGCAAATTTATGTTGATGATAATATTTTTGGTGCAACTTCAAGAAGGTTATCATGAGTTTTGAAAATCGATGAAAATGAATTTGAAATGAGCATGATGGGTGAGTTAAAATTCTTTCTTGGATTGCAAGTAAAGCAAACTAAGGATAAGTTTTTATCCATCAACAAAATATCTTAAAGAATTGTTGTCTAAGTTTGATATATGCGATGTTAAACATATGTCTACCCGATGCATCCTTCAAACTTGTTGTCAAAAGACGAAAGTGGTAAGAAGGTGGATCAAACCCTATTTAGAGGATGATTGGTTCCTTGCTTTATCTTCTGACAAGTAGACGACATTCTATTGGTGTATGCTTGTGTGCAAGATTTCAGCCGATCTAGAGAATCTCATTATATTCTTGTAAAGCGAATTTTGAGATATCTCGCAGTACTCTGATCTTTGCTTAATGTATGAGAAAGGTAAAATTTCAGGTTGAATGGATATTGCGATCGCGGACTATGCGGTGATAGGATCGAAAGGAAGAGCACAGTGGTGGTGTCACTTTCTTGGACCAAACTGGTGTCATGGTCAAGCAAGAGACAAAGCTCGATTGCATTATCAATGCAAGTTGAATATATATCGCCGCATGTTGTTGTTCACAAGTATTGTGGATCAAGTATCAATAGGAGGACTATTCAATACAAGAAGAAGAGATTCCAATATACTGCGACAACACCAGCGCCATCAGCTTGTCAAAGAATCCAATTCAACATTCAAGGGTGAAGCACATAGAAGTCAGAGATCATTTCTTGAGAGATTACGTTCAGAAGAAAGTCATCAGTCTACAATTCGTAGAAACAAAATATCAGTGGGCGGATGATTGAGCCAAATTTATACTATAAATTGGCCCTGTTTTCTTAAGTAATTATGCACTTGTTGACTCCTAATTCATGATTTTTGTGCTTAATTTGGTTCCTCATATCGATCTTTTATAATTTGCACATTGTCGATGGTTTGTTGTCATTTGATATTAATTTCGCATAACTTTTATTGGGACAATTATCTGCAAATGTGTTGTATTTTGTAGGAACAATTGAGTCAACAAGAGAAAGTCAACACGTCGTGAGAAGCCATCCATTCGTCGGGACGAACCAACATTCCCATTCGTCGCGACAAATTAATTTGGTATAAATTGATTCGTCGCGACGAGTGACCATTTTTATTTGTCGCGACAAACTTTATTCATTAGTCGCGACGAATGTCGGATACCCCGGCCCTTAAATAGCAAAATTATCCACTGTTTTGACCCGGCCCGCGCAGACTTCCTATAAAACCTTCTGTTTTAGGTTAAATGATGACGGCCGCATTCCCGAGGTAGCTCTCCATCCTTCGTCTTCTCCATTTTTCTGATAGTTTTGTTTCTTCTATTTTGCATATTCGGCGCCACTTCCAGACGACGTCCACCATCATCATCTTCATCTCTTCCATCATTAAATCGCACCCATTCTCAAGCTGTTCGTCGTTAGAGTCATGGGCGAGGTGATATTCAGCGATGATGGACTCACCCGCATCATGCGTGGCTAGGCGTTGGATCTCTGAAGATGTAGCAACGGTTTGAGTTCGAGCTCAACATGGGGTGTCGATCTTAGTTTTAGATTTACGTCGTATTTTGTAACAACTCCGAGTTGGAGATTGCATTGTATGACCGAATGAATCTTGCTATAGTTTAGTAGGATGCTAAACTTTGATCTATGTTAAGGATTGGTTTGTGTTGAATATTGTGCCTGAATACATGAAGTCTCATGTATATCAGTCAGATTTTGCATTAATTAATCTAATCTGCCTAGTTGTGTTTGGTTAAGTTGGTTGTGTTATTATCTGATTGATTTATTGCATAAATCATTTCATACCATACACTAAGGTTTTTAACAAGATTTAGTTAATCGAGTTGATTAATTAAATTTTGGACTTAACAAGTTGTTAAGGTTGAGCTTTCGAAACTTAGTGGATTTCAAACCCCAATATTTATTTTGAGTGATGATGACCCGAGCCACATTTTCGGAGAACTTTAGTTAACTGTTTTCAATCTTAATTACTTGAATTGTCTTGCCTTTCAAAATCCCAAAATATTTATTTCATGCCTTGCTTTCTTTAATTTTAAAGATTAAACCAAAACTCAATTTTAAGCTGCTTTCTTGCATAATTCAAACATTAGGATAGTCTTAGAATCAATTACCTTTGGTTCTTTGAGAGTCGACGAGGTTGCACCTCGTGTTGCAATTCTTGGTATAAATTGATTTTGACGGTTTCGAGGATCAATCTTGGATTGAGCGATAAGCCATGATCAAATTGGCGTCGTTCGGGGAACCAAAGTAATTGGTTTTCTAGGTTAGCCAAGTGTTTGTTTTACATTTAGTTTAGTTATTTGCATTACATTTTGCATTTCATAATTTTGTTTTATTCATTTGCTTCAATCTTTTTAGTGTTAATTTGTTTTGCTTTAAGTGTTTAGTGTGATTGTTCACCTTATTGTGCCTAATTTGAGTTATTGTGCTTTCTTTGTGATTCTTGGCTGCGACAAGTTCATCATTCGTCAGAACGAGTTCATCGTTCGTCGCAACGAGTTCATCGTTAAATCATGACGAATATTATAATTTTGTCTGTTCGCCGCAATGAGTTCTACGAGTCATGACGAGCGAAGATGAATTAAACCCTTCGTCATCGCTGTCATTTTAGTGAGCTAATTTAGGAGAACTTCTTTTGTGCATGCCCGTAGAATTAGGTTAGTTCATTTTCAACCTGAAATCGGCGATACTTAAGGAAGCGTAGGAAAGACAAAGAGAGCAAGCAACCCTTAGCACATTAGAACATCAGTAGGAGAAATGGTGAGCATCAAGAATTTCCGGTCACCAACCTAGGAGCAGAGATCATGGATTAAATGGTGATCGGGAAAGAGTCGATGAGAACATAGGAACAACAGCGAGAAACGATAAGAGAAGCTACGACCTCGGACGTCAATTATGACCCCCTCTCATGACTGCCCGAACTTCGACGTGAATTTGAAGTTAAGGGCTATTGATCAATTCTCTCCCCAAATTTCACGGTTTGGCGGGAGAAGATCCCTACATGCATTTACAAGTTACCGACAATGATTTGTCAAAGCATGAAACCGTAGAGCTCCCTAGATCATGTCTTTGTGGAAGGTGTTTCACTTATCCCTAGAAGGAAAGGCCCGGGAGTGGTACATGAGCCTCCCAAGGCATGTCGTGAATGCCTATCACAGTTGGGCTAATTTGAGAAAAGCTTTCCTGGAAAATATTTTCCAGCCTCGAGGACGTCGTCAATGAGGAAAGAAATCTATTCTGCCAAGCAAGACTATGACGAGTCCTTGTATGATTTTTGAAACAGATTTCAGGATCTGTTGTCTCGGTGCCCCATCATCAAATTCACGATGAGCGACTTGTTCAATATTTTTATGATGGGGTGAAGAATCAGGAAAAGGGAATGTTAGATGCTGCTTCGGGAGGATCGTTGATCGACCTCACCGCACCTGAAGCGTGGGCCTTGATCAAGAGGATGGCCCTAAATCATCAGCAGTATAGTGTCAGAGATTCCAAGAGTGTCCATGAAGTGGGAGCCATGTCGGCTCAGACAAAAAGGATGGAAAGCCTGGAATCAAAGGTGGATTCCTTGGAACATTGGATAACTTCACAGTTGTCCTCGATTACGGCGGAGTTAAAGAATTTGAATGTACATCGCTCATCGCCTTCCATCGAATCGCGGCGCACCTAGTTGCGAATCTTGCGGATCGGTGATGCACATAACCGATGTCATCACGGGAGGTATGAAGAAGTCTCTGCAGTGTATCCGGGGAGACAAAATCCTAAGTGGGATCCGTACTCCAACACGTATAATGAAGGATGGAGATCTCATCCTAACTTTAGTTGGAGGAGTAATGAGGAAGAGCACCAACCGCTTCCAACAAGGAGTGGAGCTGGAACATCTACAAACCGGTTCCACGATCGAAGCATTGACGGTGCAACCACAAGCGCAAAAGAAGACACCAACCATTGCTGCAAAGATGATGACTCGTGAAGGAAGAGAGGAATTATTGCGAATCGAGTTCAGCGCCATCGCAAACTTAATCCAGCGAGGACTCCTCGAAGAATGCTGCGCGTTTCTGCCTTGGAAGCGAATGGATCAATGGGAAACCAAGGCGAAAACCTGAACTCATACGTCACTCAGTTATCCAACAACTTGAGTGAAAATCAAGCGAGGAGTAGCGGATCAATTCCCTCCAACACGGTCATAAATCTGAAAAGCCTGAATGCAATTGAATTAAGGAGTGGAAAGAAAGTGCAATTTAGCATTCCTGAAGAAGAAGAATGCGCCGAAGAAATTGAGGTTGAAGAGACACCTCAAGTAAGAGAAAAGAAGGTCATGCGATCGAGAGTGATCGCGAAGAGGAATTGCTGAAGAAAAAGAAGAAGTTAACCATTGAGGAAACAGAGCAACCATCAAGCAGTCCAGGAGAAAGTGCTGCAAAGGAAAAATCTAGTGGAAATGAAGCAATACAAAGGGAAGTCAATCTGAAGGACCTTCCCTTCCCAAATTCCTACTTGATGAGCAAGAAGGTCAACGAACTGAAACATGAAAAGGAAATTATTGACCTATTTGGGAAGGTGGAAGTGAATGTGCCCCTTTTGGACCTGGTTAAGAGAGTTCCAACCTACGCTAAATATTTAGGCCGAATGAGAGAGTCCAGGTGAGCTCAAACGTGTCCGCATTATTCAAGCCCCAAATTCCTGTGAAGTGTCAGGACCGGGATCGTTCACCATTCCTTGTGTCATAGGAAGGTGACAATTGGAAGAGCGTTCTTTGGATTTGGGAGCGCAATCAATGTGATGCCAAAATCATCTATGAAGCCACAGGGGTTAAGGCGTAAAACCTACTTGGTAGTGTTACGGTTGGTGACAGATCCTTGAGCACCTATGGGCATCATTGAGGACATTACGGTCCAAGTGAAAGGATTAGTGTTCCTGCCGATTTTTACGTCTTTGGATATGTCTCTTGAAGTGGTGCGGGACACTTCTCTAATCCTTGGGCGACCCTTCCTTCTGGACGACAAGTACAATGATCGATATGAAGGAAGGGAAGATCACCATGGAGGTTGGTGATCAACACGTTAGCTTCAACATGTATGAAGCTATGAAGCACCTAACGAGGATTACTCCTTGCTTGGGGTGAATATGTGATGTTGTGATTGATGGCGCTTGTTACGAATTTGCGAAACTCTAACCCGACCACTAATGATCTCTTTGGAGGCGGTTTCTATTTTGATGATAGTGCAGGTGCTTATTCGGATACGGGAATGGACATGGAGCTGCCCAGGACCCAAGTTGTTGACATGGAGCTTGGATATCAACCGCACGTCCATCCCGAGCTACAAGATCCACCGTGAGCACCAGGTGTTTCTTTTCCTGCATTTTCAATATATTTATGCACATTATTTGATTTGACTTGAAATGTTGTGTTGCATGAATGTATTGTTTAAGTGTGGGGGAAGAAACCCATCAGTAGGAATAGCTGTAGTTAAGTAGAATTTTCATTTCTGTTTCAATAAATTGATTCCCTCTTGTTAGCTCTGCATGTTCCTTATTTGATGAAGCATGAAATAGATTAATGCGATAGAGTGAAATGTGGATTGATAAATTGAACGATTGTGCAATTTGTGTAGGATCCTTAGAAATTTTGTTCTGTTTTGGGTGGTTCGCCGCAATGAACATCGTTGTTCGTCGCGACGTCTCTAGGGTTTTTCTGTTTTGTTCGCTGCGGCTAACGATTGCCTCGTCGCGACGAATATACCCAGTTTTGCCCCTCTTGACCGTTGGATTTCTCTTTTGTCCAGAGCCCTTTTCAGTCTTTTCCCCCTTCGCGTCTTTTAAATACATCTCCGCGTTTTTTTTCTTCTTCTTCTTTCTCCTTCTCTCCTCATTTGGTTCTCTCCTCGCCGTCTGCTCGCTGTCGCCCTTAGCTGTGCCGTTTTTCTTTTGAGCTCCAAGCCTTCGCCGTCTTCTCTTTTCTTTGTTTTTTACAGGTAAGAATCCCTTCGTTTCATTTGTCCTTTGAAGTTCTCATTTGCTAGATTTAGGGTTGCGTGGCGCTTTCGTCGCGTCTGTTAGCGAGAATCGCCGTTAAATCGAGACGAGTTTCGTACTTCGTCGCGACGAACGCTGGTTCCCATTCGTCACAACGAACGTCTTCGTTCGTTGCAGCGAATGAAAGGGGACTCTCCTTCATCGCAGCAAATGCTCATATTCGTCGCAACTAATTCAGGAGAGCCTTGCCTCGTCGCGACGAATGACATTGGTCGCAACGAGGAGGACCATTCTACATTCTGAATTTTTGTTGTTTCTAACCCTTGTGTATGCAGGATCATGGCGGATGAAGAATGTTTCCGTCTGAGCATTTGCCGTCCTCTTCCGATTCCTCCGACCAAACTCATTCTCCTTCTCCATGACCAACCATTAACCCTAGCTTTTCTAACCCTTCCTCCTCTCGCTAGCGATTACGAGTATGTTGAGTTGTCCACTCGAGTTGCTAGCGGACCATACTTAAAGAAAAACCATTCCCTCTTCGCGGCTACCAACCCTTTTGTGGGTCAACTCTTCCAACTCGAGTTGACCGGCCTCGCCCACCCTCGAACCTCTGGCAACCTTACCTTTGTGCTTGAATTACACCAATGCCGTTATTCGCACACCTGGAATTAACTTCCGGGTGTTTCTATTCAAATGCTTTCACATATGCTATTATCCGAGAGCACTACCACCTCCCCGTCGTCCCTCATTGTCACTATTCCGAACTGATCGCTGCATACCCTTGGGATGACGTCATTCGTACTCTCTGCCCTGCGGGTACTCAATGGCTTCAACCTAGGGGCGCTCAGCGCTATATCCGACGTTCTGACCTCCTTCCCGAAGCCCGTCCTTGGTTGCACTTTATATGCAACAATATCCTTCCTACCCTCCACCTCACAAATATCCCTAAGGAACAGGCCCTATATATATACCTTCTCATGGTCGGTCCATCATCAATCTTGCCATAGCCATAGCCTCCGCCCTCGCCAATGTGTTATGGCCACCAATATCCGCAATACCTTCTTTTCCCCACCTCATTTCCGATTTGTTTGGACCTTTGGGTTCGGAACAACAGGTCGACCTAACTTTTTCGCTGCCCTCCTTTTGTTTATGTCCGTCTCGGCCGCCCTCGCAACCTTCCACCCCTCCTCCACCTTGACTGCTCCGCAACTCCTTCCTCACCCTCTCCTCCTCCTAGCCCTCCATCACCTCGGGTCCCCTCTTCCACCCCTCTGGTCCTTCCTCATGTTCCTTCTCCGCCTTGTGTCTCTTCTCCAGTGTCTTCCCACCTAGCACCCCTGCTCCTTAGAGGTGGCTCTGCTCATGACGACATCCATCGGCTTGAGGTGCAATGGCGTGACCGTGCATTGCTCACTTCCTTCCGAGCACTGGTGGCTGCTGATCGTGAATTCAATAGCGCCATGCTCTCCATGATTGCAGCTCACCTTAGGTTGCCTCTTCTGCTTCTGGCTCCGGTCTCTACTGCTGCTCCTAGTTCCTCTGTCGCTGCCCCTCCGGATCCGCCAGCTGACGATCCTGCCACATAGTTTAGGCTGTTTATTTTCCTTTCTTGTTGTTCTACTTCTGTCTTTTCTTTTCTTTGCTGTATTTTTAGCTAGTACTTCGGATCCTCCTTTTTTTGTACATTTACTTTTTGAGCTTAATGATATATCCCCATTTCTCTTTTGTCAATTTTTGTTTCATGCTTCTATGTGTGCTTTCCTACTTCTGCCATGGTGGACAATGCCATGTTTAAGTGTGGGGGAGCTAGTTCCCTTCTTATATTTTGCATTGCATGCCGAATTTGTGCATAATTTTGTGGGCCCTTTCAAATTTTCTTGATAAATTTGAAACTCAATCAACATTTTTCACTTTTGTTCTTTTGTGCCTTGCATGCAAATCATTTACAAGTTTCAAAAGCGATACTTGAGTTTTGAAAATACTCTCCATTCTTTGAGCGATAATTGGATTTGGCAAAATTTTAACTTTTGAAGTTTTCAAAACAAAGTGAATGGGAGCATGCTAACAAGATAGTATTGTCGCTTTTAAGACTTGAGATTGATCATTGGGACAAAACCCTTGTTGGAAGGATATTCGAGCCAAAATTTTTCTTATATCTTTGTGTGTGCATCCTTAGTTCATACTTCTCTAGAACTTGTGTCAATTTTTACTCAAAGCTTGATGGACTAGAATTTTGTTGATATGATAGGCGTTTCTTCTTTCAACCCTTTCCCCAAACACCAACCTTTAAACACTTTTTCCTTTCTAGCCCTCGAGCCTTTATTCATGAGCATTTGCATGCATATTAAGATGATGTCGGTGATCTGTGTTTTGTTTGGTAAAAAAAAGTGTTAGTCTTGTGTATCCCAAAAGGGATAATAATGTGTTGTATCCCAAAAGGATTAGCATCTCAAAAGAGATAGCCAAAATGAAAAAAAGTGTATATTCAATTTATTTGAGTTTAGTTTTAGTTTGGTTGTTGACATCAATTCCTCATTTAGTGCGCATGCTCATATATTTTTCTTTCACTTCATCCATTCATCTAGCCCTCCGCTCATTACAACCACGAAAGACCTCTTGATCTTCAAAATGATAGTTCTTGTAGTGGAGAAATAAAATTGATACAAGCTTATGGTAGGAGATGCATTAAGCGGATGGAGAAAATATCCTTAAACACAAGTGAGTTGGCGTAAACACCACATCCCAAGTGATCCTCTTTTTCAATCTCATGTGCTTAAACTCTTTCGATTATACATTTTATTAGCACTCTTTCAATTTCTTTGCGTGTGAATTCGATGAAGTGGATTCGTCATTTTCATTATTATTTGAGCATGGCGGAATTTTCTTTCACTCTTGTACCTTTTGACTCTTGTAAACTTTGTCCAGAGTACAAAGGTCTAAGTGTGGGGAATTTGATTGAGCCAAATTTATACTATAAATTGGCCTGTTTTCTTAAGTAATTATGCACTTGTTGACTCTAATTCATGATTTTGTGTTTAATTTGGTTCCTCATATCGATCTTTTATAATTTGCACATTGTCGGTAGTTTGTTGTCATTTGATATTAATTTCTGCATAACTTTTATTGGGACAATTATCTGCAAATGTGTTGTATTTTGTAGGAACAATTGGAGTCAACAAGAGAAAGTCAACACGTCGTGAGAAGCCATCCATTAAATCGGGACGAACCAACATTCCATTAAATCGCGACAAATTAATTTGGTATAAATTGATTAAATGTGACGAGTGACCATTTTATTTCGTCATGACGAACTTTATTCATTAGTCGCAACGAATATCGGATACCCCGACACTTAAATAGCAAAATTATCCACTGTTCTGACCCGGCCCGCGCAGACTTCCTATAAAACCTTCTGTTTTAGGTTAAATGATGATGGCCGCATTCCCGAGGTAGCTCTCCATCCTTCGTCTTCTCCGTTTTTCTGATAGTTTTGTTTCTTCTGTTTTGCAGATTCGGCGCCACTTCCAGACGATGTCCACCATCATCATCTTCATCTCTTCCATCATTCGTCGCACCCATTCTCAACTGTTCGTCGTTAGAGTCATGGGCGGTGATATTCAGCGATGATGGACTCACCGGCATCATGCGTGGCTAGGCGTTGGATCTCTGAAGATGTAGCAAGCGGTTTGAGTTCGAGCTCAACATGGGGTGTCGATCTTAGTTTTAGATTTCGTCGTATTTTGTAACAACTCCGAGTTGGAGATTGCATTGTATGACCGAATGAATCTTGCTATAGTTTAGTAAGATGCTAAACTTTGATCTATGTTAAGGGTTGGTTTGTGTTGAATATTGTGCCTGAATACATGAAGTCTCATGTATATCAGTCAGATTTTGCATTAATTAATCTAATCTGCCTAGTTGTGTTTGGTTAAGTTGGTTGTGTTATTATCTGATTGATTTATTGCATAAATCATTTCATACCATACACTAAGGTTTTTAACAAAATTTAGTTAATCGAGTTGATTAATTAAATTTTGGACTTAACGAGTTGTTAAGGTTGAGCTTTCGAAACTTAGTGGATTTCAAACCCCGATATTTATTTTGAGTGATGATGACCCGAGCCACATTTTCAGGAGAACTTTAGTTAACTGTTTTCAATCTTAATTACTTCAAATTGTCTTGCCTTTCAAAAATCCCAAAAATATTTATTTCATGCCTTGCTTTCTTTAATTTTAAAGATTAAACCAAAACTCCCGTTTTAACTGCTTTCTTGCATAATTCAAACATTAGGATAGTCTTAGAATCAATTCTGCACTGGTTCCTTGAGAGTCGACCCGAGGTTGCACCCTGTGTTGCAATTCTTGGTATAAATTGATTTTGACCGGTTTCCAAGGATCAATCTTCAGATTGAACGATAAGCCGCGATCATATTGAGTCTCATGTATTCAGGCACAATATTGCATTAATTAACCTAATTTGCCTAGTTGTGTTTGGTTAAGTTGGTTATGTTATTATCTGATTGATTTATTGCATAAATCATTCCATACCATACACTAAGGGTTTTAACAAGATTTAATTAATCGAGTTGATTAATTAAATTCTTGGACTTAATGAGTTGTTAAGGTTATGTTTTTGAAACTTAGTGGATTTCAAACCCCGACATTTATTTTGAACAATGATGACCCGAGCCACATTTTCAGGAGAACTTTAGTTAATTGTTTTCAATCTTAATTATTTCAAATTGTCTTGCCTTTTAAAAATCCCAAAAACATTTATTTCATACTTAGCTTTCTTTAATTTTAAAGATCAAGCCAAAACCCCCCTTTAATTGCTTAAATTACATGCATCATTAGACTAGGCTAGTCTTAAGATCAATTCTGCAGTGGTTCCTTGAGAGTCGACCCGAGGTTGCACCCTGTGTTGCAATTCTTGGTATAAATTGATTTTGACCGGTTTCCAAGGATCAATCTTCGGATTGAACGATAAGTCGCGATCAACGGATATCTTCACAAAACCACTAAATGAAGATCGCTTTAAAGAAATCAGACGCAACCTCAATATGGTGATGTTAACGGACCATTCATCTGGTTTTTAATAAAGACAAGACAGACTGACTGAGGAGTTAACGGACCATTCATCTGGTTTTTCATAAAGACAAGATAGACAGACGGAGGAGTTAACGGACCATTCATCTGGTTTTTCAAAAAGACAAGACAGATAGACGGTGAAGTTAACAGTTTGATCATCTGATTTTTTCAAAAAGAAAAGACAGTGAAACGGTGGAATTAACGGCTTTAGACGGTTTCAGATATAAAACTTCCTTCACAAGAAAAATTTTTAGAGGGAAAAAGCTGTCAGATCATCGAGAAGTACAATCGTTCTAGAATTCGCTATAATATCCCTAAAAAACTGACTTTTGGGATTTCTACCGAATTCAGAAATTGCTAGTTCTCTTAAAATCTCTCTGAAATTTCTTCAAGCAAGTTCCTACTCAATCAGAATTAGCAAGATGAATGTCAAGCCTATTTTGCGAGTTGATCCAGGATCGGGCTGGGGAAGATTGGTAAACTTTGAAGAACTAAGAAAAGAACAGATGGATATAGAGTCGGAGATAATGGCGGCAAGATGGAGAAACTTCTTTCAAATACGAGATGAAGTCTATTTACAAGAAGTTTATGAGTTCTGGAAGAATACTATGTCAGTAGACGATACAATCGTGTCGTATGTAGACACACACTGTTATAATGTGAAGGAGTTCTTGGAGAAAGTCCTTGAATGTCCGATGGATGGAGTTCAACCCATTAATATGGTGAAATGGATGACTAAGCTTAAGAAGAACGAAGATGAAGTTAGTCGTCAACTTTATGGAGAAAATAACCCAACTGAAAGGAGAGCCTCTTGGCTGGTACCAAAAGCAAGGTATTGTTCGCGATTCTATGTGATCGTGTTTTACCAAGAATAGGTTCACGACATCGGTCACTACCCTTGATGAACAATGTATCTTTCATCTTTGAATCATCACCAATAGATTTACCATTTTGATTTATCGACATGGTAAAATCAATAAAGGATACAAACACTTGTCCTTATGGGATGTTGTTGACAAGAGTGTTCGAGAATCGGCATCGAGTTGGAAAGGGAATCGATGGAAGATATCATTAAAAGCTATATAGATTCAACATCTATTGATAAAATGGGTCGAGATTTTCAGACGTAAAAGGAGCAGATTTGGCAAGAAAAGCAACAATTGAGGGGGGCGTTCTGCGAAATCTTCTATGAAGGAAACAAGATCACATTCTCGTGAATCAAAATCAAGAAGTGTTCGATTTTTGAATCGGTGATTTGAGCGTAAAGGGAACCACTCTGAGTGACATTCCAAAGCAAGCAAGAAGGTCACCGTAAGCTAAAAGCGTACAATGTAAAGAAGCCGGTCAATCCAGAGAATCAAGCCAATCAAAGCATTACGAATGCGAGGATCAAGAGCTACAAAGTCGTTGACATCAATCCTTGAAAGAGATTGAAACTCGGTCTCAAGGAAGTGGAGGAAAAGGAAGAAGAACTGAAAAGCAAAAACGCGCAACCTAAAAAGTCACCAAGGGAAAGAAAATGAGTGCAACAAAGAAAGAAGTCCAACAATGACCACAAAGTCTAAGAAGATGCAGCGAAAAAAGATTGTTGATACTTGTAAAAGTCTGTTGCTAATACGGTTGAAATTGCTGAAGTTAATGTGGAAGCTGTTACTGGTAATCTTAAGGATACTCACAATGTCCTTGACAATCCAATGTTTGAAGAAGTAGTTTCTACTACCTTTCAGTCTTCACTTGTTCGCAAATGTATTGCTACACATGTTATGGGACAAAAGGTTAGTCAAAAAGTCTTGAGTGTGATGACTAATGTTCCATCCCAATATTTAACTTTTCAAAGAGAAAGTTGGGAACACAGATTGGTTGTCACAGAGGAGAAGAAGACCAAATCTGTCATCATCCGAGACAAACCAAAGAGATTTGTGAAAGCCTTCTTCAAATCAGTAAAATTTGATAACAACATTCTACATCTGATGGATAGGGGTTATAAAAATTTCTATGATCAACTAAAGAGAGTTGGAAGAGAACCATATCCACCAGAGCCATTTGGAGAGCGTCTTACTTCTTATCCAATCTTGAGCGATAAGATAATCAAGGTGGTACCTGATTTACAACCACCAAATTTTGTTGAACACAAGTGTGAAGAGAAACTGAAACTGAAAGTTCAACCAGAACCAGTTTTGGATGACATGACTTCTGATCAGATTGCAGAAGCAGTGCAATTGATTGATGAAGCATGTGAAAAGAAAAGAAGTGGAAGTTCTATCGCATTTATCAAGATCCGTGAATAAGCCAAACTAAGGCTACAACAGATGATCCACGAGGAGGACTATCGAGAAGGGTCGATGTCGTTCTTTTACGATTGGGAACTTAAATTGTTCTTATAGTATTTTCTGAACATTCGCAAAATCGTCCTCTGTGGAGATCAACTCAATTGCAGAAGCTATGCCTTGGCTTGGAAGCACATATCAACGTATACTTGATTCCTATGATCTTGATATTCCTGAACAAGCTGTATATGTCCCTTCGCCTCTCCTCCAAATTATTAAACCACATGTCTCAAACGTGGAAGCCTATACAACAACGATTGCTATTATTGAAAAACAAGTTGTTGAGGCGGGATCCTCATTGCGCAATTGAATCATTATCTTTAAAGAAACAAGTTCAGAAACTTGATAAGGAAATGAAGAAGATTAAGAAGATGCTGAAAAAGTTGGTGAAGCAGTCTGGGAACTAATTTTTTTTGATTAATAACAAATAGGGGGAGAAGGAAGAATGAGAAGGGAGAAGGAAGAATGAGAAGGGAGAATCAGCTGAAAGGAAAAGATAGAAGAAATTTTGAAAGCGGAATATGGTTATTTTGATCTATTAATACTTCTGTATATGTGATACTTTTCATAATTTGATACCTTTCATATTTCTCTATTTCATAATATTTGTTATCATCAAAAAGGGGGAGAATGTTAAGTCAAACCAGACTTTACGTATTAAATAATTTTGATGACAAACAAAGAGAAATACACAAATGAAAAGTAGATGGACGATGCTAAGTAAAAACAATGAAGGAGTAAAAATCAGTCAAGTAAAAATCACCGACATAAGAAAAGCGAGACGGAAGGCGTTCAAGAAAAATCGGTGATCAAGAAAAGCGGGCCAGGCGTTATAAGAAAAATCAGCTTATACAAGAAAAGCGAGGCCAGGCGTTATAAGAAAAATCAATGATACAAGAAAAGCAGACGGAAGCTTTACAAGAAAAGCAGACGGAAGTTTTACAAGAGAAAAGCAGATATAAAATGTCGACGGAAGAAAGAAACATCGGTTTGAGTTAGTTACTGAGTCAAACTGAATAACCGTTTTTTCAAGAATCAAGCGGATAATCAAGAAACAGTTGAAGACCCGACTATAAATAAGAGTTGAGATTGAAGAAGAAACAACTTTATGCAACTTTATGAAACTTCATGAAACTCGAGTATTCAACGTTTGATTTTGATTATCCGAGAGAAAATTGTGAACGATATTTCGAGTGAGCAGTGTTAAGAACATCTCTATTGTAACAAGCTCTTTACTATTCTTTCAATTAGAAAGTGTTACAGATAGCTTTGAAGAGGCTAAGAGTAAAATAATACTTCGTAAAGAGACACTGAGAGGCTCGATCGAAAGAATACTTGTAAACAATTCAGAGATAGTGAAATCTCAGAAGGATATCTGAGGACTGGACGTAGCCCACGGTTTGGGGTGAACCAGGATAAACTGCTGTGTTTCTCTCTACTCTCATATTACTTATATCGTATTCTTCAAAGTTAACAAAGTGTTTCAAACTAGTTATGAATTGATTTACGATAAGTTTTCGAAAGAACAAGTATTTTTTTAGGGGATTAAGAAAAAGTTTATCACAATTCAACCCCCCCTTCTTGTGTATCTTGATCATATTATTGTTCAATATATTAACGTGTGATTCACTTCAATATCGAATAGACATAAAGGTTTCCCAGCACAAAGGTAATCAAAGTAACCTTTACAATAATTGATAGGAATCTATTATGCCAAGCATGAATTCAAACTTTAATCCTTTTAATAAGAGACATACAATCTGAATACTTTGGCTTTGCATACGAAGTAGGGACTCCCATATACTTAAGAAGAAGATCATGGAGCAAGAATTCAGTAATACTAGATAGCTCTGTAGGATTCCTAACATCTTTAGAGCAGTAAAAACTACTTTATTGACATTCACTACCAGACTAGACCATTTAGAAAACTTTATAAGAAGTTCCTTGAGTAACTACACTAAATGTGCTTCAGCCCTTGAGAGAAGAATCAACTCATTGCATCTGATAATCTTGTTAATGATTCAAGAAAGGCCTTTTATAACTAGAGTAAATAAATAAAGGGAGAGAGGATCACCCTGTTTGATACCTCTTGCATAAGATATTGGCATGATGGGAGTCCCATTTAGAAGAATGTTGATAGAAGTAGTTTGTAATCACTTCAAAATCTAACTAATAAACTTAGTTGGGAATTCAAGAGCCTCCAAACAAATTTGTACGAACTTCCAATTAACTGTATCAAAAGTTGTATAAAAATCTATCTTCCAGTAAGAATGTTTGATATGTCTTTCAGAATTATAATCTTTTAAGATCTCTTGCATAAGTAGGGTGTTATCCTTAATATATCTATTTTATATAAATGCACTTTGAGTATAATTGATTACTATGAATAAAGTAGTTTTCAAACAATTAGCAAGGAGATTGGCAATTACTTTGTAGACTGTGTTGTAGCATAAGATAAATCTATAATCTGCTAATGTATCCAAATTCAGCTTTTTGGGAACTAGGCAAATGTATGTGTGATTTATCTCTTTCAATATTTTGCAAGAATATAAACACTCCAAGACAGCTTCAGTAAACAAGTTACTAGTAATCAGCCAAGTTTTTTGAAAAAAACCCTTCTGTGATTCCATCAGGACCAGGAGCCTTAGAGGGATATAAATTAAATCCTGGCCTCCAAGCTAGTGAACAGAGCAGAGATTGATTCCTTGAGTTCGTGAGATAGGGGACTATCAAAAAGGGTGTGGACATCATCAGTATCATTGGAGCTTGCTTCAGTGCCCATAAGTTGAATAAAGTAATCCCTTGTAATTCTAGATGGAGCATCTTGATCAAAGGAGTTACCTAAGTGTTCTCTAAGTTAAACAATTGTATTTCTATTCCTCCTTGCAATTAGAGAGGCATCGAAGAATTTAGTATTGGAGTCACCACATCTAAGCCAATTAATACAAGCTTTCTTTTTAAGATTGAAATATGCAATGCCAAAGCTTCTTGATGGTCATTTAATCTAGCACTTTCTGACTACTTTAGAACAGTAATATGTGGAGATAGATAGCAAGCCTATTGAGCCTCACCGAGCATCTGATGGGTAACCTCAGCCAGTCTCTGATTATGCCTCAAGAAAGCTTTAAGGGATTACTTAACCTTTCTTAGCTTTTGCATTAATTGAAAAGACTTATAGCCCTCAACCTAATGATTCCAACAAGAGTCCACCAAATTCATAAACCCATCCATTTTTGAGAGACCATTAAAGAATCTGAAAGGAGGCCCTGGATGTTGAACGGATTGGATATTGTGAATGTTAGTATAGGAATGATCAGAGAAAGAGTTTTCCCCAAATTCAACATAGGATTGAGGGAATTTAGCCAACCATCTTTGGTTTACTATAACTTTGTCAAGCTTTTTCCAAATTAAATGTTAGCCTTGCTGCTTATTAGACTAAGTAAAAAGTCTCCCTGTGTACCTCAGATCATTGACTTTAACTTTGGAAAACATATCTATTAATTCCCGACTTGTAGTAGTATGAAACCCATCCCTCCTTCATTACAGGTAAGAATGCAATTAAAATCTCCCATTATAAGGTAAGGATGAGTCATTGTAGCTGCCAAGGATTGCAAATATTGCCATAACATAGCTATTTGAAAATGGAAATTGGAAGCATATATTAATAACAGATTAAAACCTCTAACTACCCTTTTCAATTTACAACTCAATTGGATAAGTTGCTTATTTTCTGCCACTGCTTGAGCCCTGGTTTTATTGGAGTTATAGAAACATATAATCCCTCCATTGAAGTGCGAGGAATGATTTGAAATAGCCTACCACTCAGCTCCTAAAAGCATTAAAACTAAAACCATATGCACAAATTTTATTTTAGTTTCTAATAGTCCTACAATTAAAGGTTTTTTGTCCCACACCATCTCCTGAACCATTGCTTTTTTTTAAAATTCATTTGCGGAAGATTCACTTATGAGTTTATTTTTGGCCCCTTTCTTTGAAGAACACCTTTTAGAGCTAGTTGATTGAGCTACTAAAGTTGCATTAGGTTTGGGTTTTGCCATACATACATCTCTCTTTTGTAATTGGTGTTACACATTTATTTCACCTTCCTCAACTTGTTGAAGAATGTGATTGTCAGGATGGATTAGCACACTGCATTTTGCTATCCCAGTAGAGCAATTCCCTATCTCAGCTATTGGAATTGCTTCTTTACTAATATGAAACTCAATCCCCCTTGGATAGATTGCTTATTCAAGTCATTGGAGAGTTCATACTGGAAGTTAGTTGTTAGTGATGATTGTTGCTGCCCCTACGTCAAATTTTCCTGGGCTTGGAAAACATGTAGTTGTTCAAAATGGTTGACTATACTTGCAACAACAAGTGAAGAGGCTAAGTTCTCGTCTCTAGTGAGATTGTCCCTCGCAATTTCATTGGAATCCTGGACTATTTACTCATTTATTTTAGTCACCAACATTTTCTAATCATTACCAAGCTTTATATTCACTTCGTCACCGAGAGTCATAATAGCAGCATTCACAAAATCTCTATTTTGCAGGTCAAGTTGTTTATTAGGGAATTGCTCCATAATAGTACTAGTCAAAGCTTCTCTAATTAAATGTTGGGACCCGATTTTGAAACCGGAGCCCAACCGTAAAACGAAATCCTAAACAGAAACAGAAATCGAAACAAAGAGGGCGAAAGCAAAAGAAAAATCAAATAAGGCGCGTGCCGGTAGCAAAGGAAGGAAATCAAATCCGAAAGAACGGAACACAAACGAAAATGGGCTGAAAGCAAAATGAATGAACGAACGAAATGAAAGGCGAAAGTTGGATTTCGACATTCGAAACGTGTGGCGGAAACGAACAAACAGATCATAAAGCAAAAGTCGGCCCAACGACAAAACAAATGAACGGACGGAATCAAAAGCGAAAGGATCGAAAGTGAAATGAATGGCTCGGGATCAACGAAAACAAATCGCTTGAGAACAAAAACTTAACTTCGACATCCGAAAACGAATATTTGAGGAAAAAATATCGCGTTGGAAAATTCTAAGACCACTTGATCTAAACCAATCCAATTCGGTATAATTTTTTTTCTTTTTCATTTTATATAAAACATTCAAAGCAAATTCAATTTCCAAACAGACTTCAATATCCAATATAAATCATTCCCACTTAAACTCAATTTATTTCTTCCAAATCAAACCTATCTTATCAATTTAATCAAAATCTTATTATTCTTTTCTTTTTGCCAATAGAAACTTACACACATATCCATATACCCACAATTCATACACAAAGCACTTCAATATCTCAAATCTATCCACACAATCATCGGACCTCTTGTCCGGAATCCAAACACAAGCAAACACATTCATATACCCATAGCACTTCAATAATTCTCAACGATCAAATTCATCGGACCTCCTGTCCGGAATCCAAATGCAATTAATCACATTCATATAGTACTTCAATATCCAAGGCACATTCACATTTGATCCTATATACAAATCCATAATTCATTTACATCATGAAATACATGCATACAAAATCTTAATGGCATTCCAAGCCATAATACAACAACAATATCAAAATCCAAGTACAAAAGATTCTAAAAATCCCCACAATACTCAACATAAGCCTAAGCCCTTATTTTTACAATAATCCAGCTTAAACAAAAATACAATCACAAACATGACGAACGAACATCTTGTCTTTCATTCATCTGATCTCCTTCATGATTACCTAGAGATGGAGATGAAATAGGGTGAGCTTTACAACTCGTGGATAACATGTTTATAAATCGAAAAATAAGCAAAAATTATTTTTTCAAAACTTTTGCCATTTTATAAAAATTTCACAGATGAAAATTCATCAAATACTTATTTTTCAAAATTTCTCAATTTATCAAAGAATTCATTAACAATTCAAGAACATGAATGCATCACATTTATTAACAGAAACAAAAACACATAACACATCATAAATGGTTTGGGTCGGTCCAGAAAACAGAACATACTACACATTCCCGCATAGAGGTCCTGTGTAGCTGTGAACAGAATGTATTACAACTTTCCACATAGCGGTTCAGTGTAGCCGTGAACTTATGGGAGTCCTAAAAGGAACTCCAATGCCGCTAGCGGGCAGGACAAGTGCACTTGACTATCTTATAGGACCTAATCAAACCCACATAACAGATAATTCACACATGAAATCGAATTGCCCGGAGGCATCTTTCAAAAACTAAATTCTTATAGTCATGTCATAATCAAGCACAAATTCATTCATAACGTCACAATTTCACATAAATTCACATAGTAAAATGCGCAATCATTCACAAACAAAGAATGCAACAATTTTCATAATTTATCAATTCTTTCATAAATAAAGAATTTCAGAAATTTTATTCACAATCAATCAAACAAACATTCAATTGCATCAATTTTATCAAATCATTCAAAACAATAAATCTAATCATTGTAACAATTTTTTTCAAATCATTTTAAAACATTTTCTTTTCTTGATTTTTCGAAAATACATAATTAGCTTATAATTCAAATTATAAACATGGTACCCACCTTAATTCCATGCTTGATTTCTTGTCCAAAGCCTTTTCTCTAATTTCCTTCATCCCTTCATCACTTCCAAAAATCCCTAACCAATAGGAATTGAAATTGAACATCACATAAGGCAATATCACCAAAATTAACTTTAAAAAACTCAAACCCATAACATTTTCAAGCTATCTAAACCAAAATTTCTCTAAAAATTCAAAGATCAAAAATCTTCTCTTACCTTAATCTTCTCCAAATTCGAAATTTCTTGGCTCATATTGAAGCTCTCATCTTCTTCCATCTTTTTCCTTCATGAATTAGCACCAAAATCTCTCTTAAAATCTTAGAAAAATCAAATCCTAACCTTTCTTTCTTCTTTCTCCTTTCTCCATCCGAAGCTCTCTTCTTCTTTCTTCTTTCTTCTTTCTTTCCTTTTTCACTAACAATTTCATGCTTCTCCTTCATCTTATACGAAAGCCCACATCTCAAATTTCAAAATTGCCATTAATGAATGAGTAATGACTCATTTGCCCTTCCTTATAAGCTTTGAAACTTAAAACCTTAAGTGATCTTCCACTTTTACCCCTCATGCATTCTTAACACTTTAATTCAATTTAATCAAATCAATTTATGCTATATGACCTTACTCACATTAACATGCTAATTAATTCCTCAAAAATCATAAAACAAATCCAAGACTCAAAATATCCTTAAATCATGATTAACTTAGGATATTTTTCTAATAATCAAATTTGAAGGAATTTAATAAAACTTCCTTCTAGAGAAATGTTCCTCATTGTCTCAATTTCATAATGACACCAAAATCATTTAATTTGGTTCACTACTTTAAAATTTATACTCCAAACATTTCGGACTATTCTTATGCTAAAATATTTTCCTGCGATTTACCTCTGTCCAAAAATTGATATTCTTAGAGACTAAATTTTCTTCAGAAAATTTGTAACCTTATCTCTCTAGTTTAATCCAAATAAAAAATCACCTCATTTGGATGACTAGAGCAAAAGTTATAGCCAAAACACTTTCAGCTCTTACTAATCCAAGACTGAACACTAAACCTAACTTCAATTCAGAAATTGAAGTCTTAGGGGCTAAATTGAAATTCAATTCCTCAGATAACTTGTATATCCATGTCTCTAGTTTAGTTTAAAGTAAGAATCAACTCAATTGGATCTTTACAGATCGAGATATCGCCAAAATATTGAAACATGTTCAGAAAAAATATCCAACTCATACTCTTTTAAGCAATCCCCTCACTTTGATTCAATCAATCTCTTTAAATTAAATCTCAAAAATCCATAATTTTTCATGGAGAGGTAGAGGGAAGTCTTAGGAATCCAACACTTCAAAAATCAAGTCAATCGGATGTCGGACAAAAAAGTTATAAGCAAAAAAATGAAAAAGGGTCGGGTCAAGTCGGGTCGGACCGGTCGGTCTGGCCTTGTCACCCTCGCAACCAGATCGCGAGGCAACCAGTTCGCGGTGATCGCGAACTGCGATCTTTTTCTTTTTTTTTTCTTTTTTCCTCAAAAACTTCTAACTTCCAAAATACATAACTTTTGACTCAAGAGTCCAAAATTTACAAACTTGGTATCAAAAGAAAGCTGAAAGGAAGCTCTACAACTTCTATGTAGAACTAAAAAACCCATTTCGTCTCTAAAGGAGTCAGAATACCACTCAAAATTTCTGTCCCATACTTGTCATTCCAAAACAGTAACTCAACTTTTAAAATTTCTATCTTTCAACTCCAAGGTCCAAAAATTTCATACTTTATATCAATGAAAAGATCAAAATATAACCTACAACTTTCATAAAAGACTGAAAATCAATTTGGCCTCTAAGGGAGTCAAAAACCACTTCGAAGTTTCTGTCCACTAATGATCATGCCAAACAGTAACAGAAACTTCTAAAAATCATAACTTCACATTCCATGGTCCAAAATTTTCATAATTTACATCAATGGAAAGATCAAAACATAATCTAAAACTTTAATGAAGCACTTAAAAGCAATTTCAACCTTTAACTAGGTCCATTTTTCAATCAAAATTTCTGCCAGAAATTTGTCATCCTATACCACATCCAAACTTCAAAATTTCATATCTTCCAATTTCCACAATCAAAAATAACATATTATACATCATTGCAAATCTATTCAATTTCTCTATAACTTTCATGTAGACCACTTACTCCAATTCAAACCACATCAATACAAAATTGGCCTCAAAGCACAGTACACACAAACTTACCCTATGAGCATTTTCCAAACACAAAACAAAATACACTTAAATTCACATGATCATAACTTTCAATCCCGATATCGAAAAATATCATACTTTATGGAGATAGAAAGCTCTCAATAGGAGCTACAAGTTTCATGAAGATCATTTTATCAAAATTTTCCTAGATCAAGCCAGAAAAATTCACAAAAGTTTCAGATCAAAAGCTCACTTTCTGCTACTATTCATCCTCAAAATTTTAGATTTTCAATTCTCCAAAAGCTAACACTTTCATTTTTCATTTCTTGCTTTTAAATTCCATTTAAAGAAATTTATTCACTATCAATTCCATTTAAACTCAAAAACACCATTTTAGGCCATAATTAATCATAAACATCAATAACAAAAACATACACACATATACTCTCTCATCATCAACTTGCTAAATTCTCCTATCTTAATCTCATATAACAAGTCACATTCTTAAATTCTCTATTTCTTTGCACATGAATAATTCACCACAAATTCCCCATTTTATGTCAATTTATACTTCAAAATTTTAAGAAAAGTTCGGGGTCCAACATTAAAAGTATGCTTTCCTCAACAATACTTAGACAGAACTAATTTTTGCTTCAAGTCCCTGCCTCTTGATTCTAGCTCCTTGCTAACTGGGCTATGGTGTTCCATTATCTTTATAGATTGAACTATTTCCCCCCTTAGAGACTCTAATTCAACATACCCCATTAGCTTGTTGTGACTCCCTATTTTAAACTTATTTCCAGTTGGTTTCCATATATTCTTCCCAGTGCTTGGTTTCTAAGGTTAGGAAATATTGACCATAAAGCTCATCAACTCCCCATTCCCTCCTAACTTCATGATAGGCAAATGATCTAGTAGAATAAAGTCTCTCCTCCCTTTAATACAAATTTTTGCAAAACACACACGCTCTATGTGAGCAGTTTGATTACCCATGCCTATGGAACCAAGAGAACTAGCTTGAAAGCTCAGTTCGTCCATAATCCAAAATTCCAACGGAACATTATGAAAATGGACCCATAATGGAATAGTTTCTATATTACCTGAGTTGAACTCGATTCCTAGTCTCCATCTTTAGATGAATAGTAGTTTCCACTAACAAGGCACGAACCTTGTTCTAATATTTCTCGAATGCTACTCTCTAACTTAAACTTGAATAGGAATTAATTATCATCCTATACCATGACTTTCTCTAAGCCTTTTTTTTCCCTACCGAGCCCTTGCCCTTGCCCAAGCTTGCACAAAAAAAATCTATTTGCTTGCTCCAAAAAAATCTATTTGCTTGGTTCGTACTAAGACAAAGAAAACGAATAGTAACTAATAAAGAATCCAAAATAAAATAAGTCATAGTCATAGATCTTAAAATCTTGAAGTTCTTCACTTGATTCTTAATAGAAATCCTTTCTTCCTTTCCAATTTTGCTCCTTTCTTAATTTAAGATGCTTTAATTATCCCCTTATCTTTTTATATCCCAAAAAACTAACAAAAATTATAACACTACGACTAACTCATGTTAAATATGAACCTATCTTGGACATGTACTTTTCTCATTGTAAAAAAAACCTAAAATTTCTTTAAAATTCACTACCAGTATATGTCCTCAAAACATATTCAAGTTAGACTTGTGGTCCTCAACCATAAGTACAGATTGAATACGGATCTACGTTTTAGCCCCTTCTCTAAAATCATGATAAAACTTCTCCAACTTTTCTCTAACTTGCCTAAATTCCTTACTTCTCTTTAGAGGGATAAAATAAGGCGTGAAAAATGAAATGTAAGTTATATAGAGTACTAAATCCTATAAAAATGATTCAAAAAATAAAACATTCTCAAAATCATGCTAATATTATAGTATAATTAACATTTTTCAAACTCTCCCACACTTAAGAAATTATTTTCCCTTAAGCAAATCAATTTAATCATTCTCAATTTAAATAGGTGGCAATTCTTAGGAAGAATTTAACAAATCAATCGAATCAATCAAAACTCCCCATCGTTCCTTCGATTGCAAAGTTTATTAATTTAGTAGGTGTTTAGCTACTTACATTAAGCCATAAATCAATTTAATTTGGACTCCTAAATGCTTCAAACTTTAACTTAATCAACAAAATTAAACCTAATGCATAAAGTAAATAAACATGAGAAAGTTGGTCTGACTTTTAAAAATTTTCATAACCCTTATTGACAAAAAAGCAAAAAAACTTACTTTAAATTCACATAGCAACAGTTAAAAGTTTATTTTAAAATTAGTCTAACCTTTTGATATGGAAGTAAACACATTTTCATTAATACTCTTGGTCACTCATTTAGGTCTTTCAAATAGCTACTAGCATCATTCTTTAAGTTTAACTTTTTGCACTTGGTTTGAAGTTAAGGGAGTTAATTTATTTTATTTTATGCTTACTTTTTCACACATCTTTTTTTTTGTTTTAGTGAGATACTAAAAATGCTTGAAAAGAACTTATTTCTAACTCAATTGTATATCCAAATTGTACAAAAAATGATAATGCAAATTATCTATTTAAAAAATAATGAAGCAAAATAAATTTAACTTAGTCCTTATGGCTTATGACTATTTAAATAAACAAATCAAATCACAATAACGACAAACTTATAATGAATTATCTCAATCAATGTTCTTTTAAAGTCAAAACAATTCTAGAATTGTTTATTATTAAGCTAATAGCAAAATTGATAAGTATAATAAATAGGGCTTATGAGTAATTTATTCCCTCACCCACACTTACGTTATATATTGTCCTCCACCAATATATAAGAACAATGAAAAAAACTAGAAAATAAGGAGAAAAGAGATAGATTAGGATAGTTACACTCCTTTGATAATAAAATATCCTCTATTATTGGCACTGCAATTAGATATAAAGGGTTGTTAAGTAAAATAAGGTACACTTGTATCTATATTCAAATCTTATGTCAAGTAAAATAATCACAATCTAATAGTGAAAGCACATTAAAATAAACTTACATTTATAAGTTAAAACTAATTCAAACCCAAAATACATTTAAAAAAATCAACCTATGCATACTAAAAATATTGCTAAAAGTCCTTAAAGTATTTAAATTGAAGTAAAACATCTAAATCATGAGTTTGTTTCCTACTTAGACTTTTTTTTTAGTCTTTTAGCTGAAATTTTTACTCAGTTCCTAATTATAGGCTCGTTAATTTCTAAATATGTTATATGCTTTACTAGAATAGGGTTATTCATCTCCTCTTCTTTTATCTGCATGATACAAATCTAGAACAAATCATATATGATTATTTCCTAAATAGCATGAAAAATTTTAGTATCAGTCACATCTATATAGATTTAAGTATTTTCTTTTTCAAAGGGATGTCTTATGACTTTAGGTATCTTAAGAAATACTTCCTCATCCTCTACCCCTAGGACTAATTTTTTAACATACAATTTTATATTGACTTTTGCAATAGCTACAACAGTCATCATAAGATCAAAGGAATCTCCCTATCATTCTTTATATCCATAATCAAAAATCAATTAGAAAGATAAATTTGCCAACCTTAATCAAAACATCCTCTATAGTGTCGCTAGGATAGTTAGTTGATTTATCCATTAATTGAATGCTCATCTTTGTTGGATTAGGTTCACCTAATCATACTTCCTTAAACAAGTTAAATAGAATCAAATAAATATTAGATCCTATGTTTGCTAATGCCCTTTTAATTAACAAACTAATAATATTAAAAGGAATGGTATTACTCCATAGATCTTTAATTTTTTAGGGTAACTTGCTTGTAATATGGTGGAGCACTCCTTACGTAATGTAAACATTAACAACTCCTCAAGTTTCTTCTTGTTATAAAGGAGATCTTTTAAGAACTTGACATATTTTGCAACATTGAAAGAGCTTCAACAAAAGGAATGTTACTGTGTAATGATAAAAATTACCAAATTGGTCTTCCTTTTTTTCTGAATCAAGTCTGCTTGGGTATGGAATTATTGGTTTTAATCTTTGATAACTTTCTTGTTTGGATCCTCCTCCTCCTCCTTCTCTTTCTGCTTATCCTTCATTTCTTCCATATCGACCTTTTCCTTGTCTTGTGTCTCTTTTTCTTTAAATTTCAACTCCTTTCCACTCTTCAAATAGCTTTAACTTATTCCCTTAGGTTTAGCTTGGTGTTGCTCCAAAGTACTTAGTACCTTTCAAAGACAAGCTTAGTAAGTTATCCAATTTGATTTTCCAAGTTGTGGATGGAGGCTTCTTGATTTTGAAGATGTTTCAATATTTTTAAAGCAAGCCTCAGATATAGTAATAAATTTTTTCATGATCTCTTTATAAGTTGGCTTCCTTTGTCTTTATTATTATTGATGATATTAGGGTAAAGGTCCTTGTGTTTGTTTCCTTAATTATTCTACAAAAAAGTCAGGATGGATTCTCTATCTCAAATTATAAGTGTAGCATCCCACTCTCGCAAGACCCGAACCCGATACCGATGGTGATATCCGAGCCTGTGCCTCACAAGGGTGGTATGCTAGAGCAGTCAATTGCAGTTCAAAAACTCAGTTAGACATTTTTATTATTGAAAACAAATCACATGCGCGGAATTCAGTGAACAATTTGAGGCCCGCTTTAATACAAGAACGTTTTCAATGAAAACATAAATTCAATAAGTACATTACAATACAACATTTATCAATCTGGGCCCTCTACAATGACAGTACTATTCTGCAGAAATTGCAGAAATACAAATCTTATACAAAAATAGAATAGCACTAATACAGACGTGAACTGATCCCAATCTTAAACTCTGACTTGCGAGCCGTAAACACACTCCCGTGTCTAACGGGGTACTCTTCGATCCCTGAAAAATATTTGCAATGTTGGGTGAGTTTGCGAACACAATGAGAAACCATCATCGATGGTTCACTCCACTCATGCATATTCACACGATTCACAGTATCACATATATCGCTTGCAGAAATGTCACACTATCCACATTTAATCATTTACATATGTAATGCACATGTGACACTGTCCATTTTCATTACGGTGTTGTGACCGAACGCCTATCAGTGATCAGTAATCAGACGTATCTAGGGAGTAGGAGAGCCCTCAGGGTATGCACTAACTCCCCTCGAGCTCGAGGCTCGGTTCATTAACAGTGTTTCGGTGGGCTTGAAGCCCTGATACAGTGAGCCTTAATATGGTATCTGAGCACTGCGTGGGAGAGCCCTCAGGGTATGCACCACCTCAGGGGGCAAGCGATACCAAGGCATTATTGGCTGCTTCGGTCACAACTGTCTTTATCTGATCATGCCTTTATGTATGAATGCACATGTATCAATTCACATTCACAATCATTTTACATTTCAAAAACCAATTCCCATTCCTTTGGACCTTCGGTCCGGTAATTCAGTCATTAGCAAATTTTATATTCACAATTCATTTCATAGCAGCATTCACATGCAATATACACAATTTGCACTTCAATATCATACTCAAATACTTCGGACACCCGTGGTCTGAAATCAATCAAAGCAAACACATATATCCCTCCATTATCTCCACATGGCATAATTGTAAAATATTAAACACATAGAGGTTGAGGAACCAACTAGGTTACTCACCTGAACTTCCTAGCTGTTGCTTGGAAGCTCCAGCACTGTCCGTGGAATAACGATCCAACGGTGCCTCTATAACAATCAAATAGTCATTCATTAAATGCACAGTCAAAATAATTTAATGATGCACATGTCGTAAATAAAAGGCGTACAATGTCTATTCATGACCTTCCCGGCACTATTTCCCAATTTCCACTTTCTTTGACTAACTCTACCTTTCCACTCAATTGAGCAATAACGACTCATTTCATTTCAATGACCTATTACGGAATTCCACCAATTCCAATTTTAACATTCAGTCAATTTACCAAGTCATACTCATTTGGGTATTCTCAAGAAAACCTCAATTTCAGTGTCACTATTCTCTATATCTCAAAATTCACGCTTTATACTTAGTATCCAGAACTCTCAATAGCATTTCCTTAAATTCAAAATCGCACGATTATATCTTAATTAGCAATAAACAACCCCAAGGTTGTAATAGAACCTATTCTCAAATTTCATCCGACACTTTCTTTCTTTTTCTCAATTGTAGACCTCTTTCTCTAGTTCATAATGAATCAAGAATCACCTCAATTGGAGGTCTACACCATAAGTTATGCCTTAAAAACTAAACCCAATCAATTTAGAAAAACCATCCTCGCCGCGACGTCCAGCTAGGCTCATCGCGACGTATCAATTTCCGCTTGTCGCGACGTCTAAATTGTTACTTGTCGCGACGTCACCGCTCGTCATGGGCTTCACTACGTCGCGTCGCGACGCTCGTCGCGACGTCCAATAATTCCTTCGTCGCGACGTGCGGCTCTGGTTCGTCTTCTCCGATCCATTTTCCGCCATTTCTCACTCTAAAAACTTCCATAACTCACCCATAACTACCCCAATCACCATAGAAATGCCATAAATGCATAAAGCAACATTAAAGAACAACATTAAAACTGTATACTCACCGATCGAGCCTCAATTCCGCAAATCTCTGAAATTCCTCTAACTTTTCCCTTTCCTCTAACATCCACGGTTTGCTCCCAAAAATCACACAAAACATCATTTTCCTTATCCTTAAGCATCAAGCAAGGCTTGCACAAGGAGGAACAAGCAAGCAAAATCTCAAAGGAAGAAGGAAGATCGATCAGTGGAGGAGGAATGTGCGAGCCCTAGGGAGAGAAGGATTTCTTTTTTCCAACATTTTAAAATCTAAGCTATTTAAAGGATAAACAAATAAGCCTCCGGTCTTTTCCTCACAATGCAAGTAGATCTCTTTCTCTTTTCACAATTATTTTCAATCCAACTTGTCTGCAAATTTCAATGGCTCAACATGTTAACTTCTAGAATCATATGCCTAATGTTTCCATGGCCATTGGACAGTTATTTCAGTCCTATAAAATCATTCAGTTCGCCACTCGGAAAATTTCCGGTCCGGACACTTTCTCCTGAATTTTTCAGAAATTTTCTATGAGTCACTATCAATTGACAATCACTCCTAAGACACTCCAATTTCACAATTCATATCAGTATCACAATTAAAAGCCGAGAAAATGTCATGAATGCATGTGCCTACATGTGCATATGCTAAAAGACTCAATCCTCTACAATTAGAGGCCAAATGAATGTTTACATTTCAAATATGCAATACAACAACCTAGCCTATCCTAATTTACCAATTTACCCTTCCCATCGGGGACGGGATGTTACAATTCTCCCCTCCTAACAAAAATTTTGTCCTCAAAATTTCATATACGATTAATCAGAAAGGCGGGGAAAATCATTTCGATCACTTATATACTGTTTCACGCTTATTACACTACATGACGAAATTCTGCCAATTAACTGAAATTAATACAATCAATCACTCTTTTTATCTTTCTCAAATTTTTCATTACACGATTACTCACAATTCTTCACTTTCGGTATTAATAACACGTATATCAAGTCATAACAATATTTTCTAATTCTGTCCATGCAACACTCAGAATCAATCGACTTCCAAGTTCTCAACTGGCTTTCCAAGCTATAGTTCTATTCACAACACTGTCATATTGAGGCCACTTATAACGAATTTAGTTTCTCCAAATTTTACCTTTATCTCCATAAAGTGTATCTTGGCCGAGATCATACACTTACACCTCTTAGGTGTTAACACACTACTCTCATGAGATTCTAATAACCTCGATAATAATTAATTCGGCTCATTGTCATTAACTTGGATTATTTAACCCTTATTACAGATTCATTTCATTTATCAACATTATTTCAATCAATCATGGCCTCCGACTATTTAATGGTATCACCAATAAAACCATTGATATACCCACATTAAATCTGGATTATACATCAATCTGATATCCCTATGAACTTCGAAAATATCAGTTTCACAATTGTCTCTAGCAGTCAAGTCTGGTAGAAAATTACACATATTCTCATTTGATTTCATATTCTAACCCTTCAATTACTCTATTAAAGCAGTCTTATTAGAACATAACGTTTCGATTGTTCCTTACGTTTTCACAAACAGTTCATTTGGCGGGTATTACCCATACTTCATAGTCCAATCACAAGTATCATCTTCTCAAAAGTTGAATCTATTTTCAATTCCTCGATAAGGTCCGCAAACTTTAAATCCACGATTGGGGTTTGCCATTCCTATTTATACACACCTGATTTATAATTTCACTTACTGATAATACTTTCTTTTTACCTCTTGTTCACTCGACAAATTGCACTCAGAATTACACTAGGTTTAATAACCTTATCACCCACATTGTGATCATTCTGTCATTGAATTTTCTGTGCAATCCATTAAATTGCATCACTAACTAAATTTTGAAACACTCAATCACATGATCCTTGTTCAATTCTTTCAGAATTCCCGAAATACCTCAGTCGCTATTGATTTGCATATTCATAGACATATTCAAAAATATTTCTATACGAATAACATCTCCAACTTTCAAAGCAATACTCAGTACGACAAGTTTCAATTCGTCAACCACTATGCAGTCCATGAGGTTATACTTGTCCCTATACACATCAAACCTCTGTACACTATTTCAATCGATTACATCATAACCTTTACTGGGACATTTCGTTAAATATTGTAAAATCTCCAAATTCCGTATACATGTGTCCCTTGTAATTTCACATTTTATCATTACCTCTATCGTCATTACGTCTCCCAATGTCGTGTCCGAATACTAATTCATCCACCATTTATTTGATCAAGCTAAGATTCACTTTGATGAAACTTTTATGATATGAAATTTCCTTAACTGTGCTAATTATTCTTCTTCACTCTTCAAATGCATTTGATGTATCATTAATGGCCATAGTCACTTTCCAATCTAAATACAATTGAACCACTTTACTCTTCGGTAGCATAATAAATTCCTTATACCCTTGTTTGACTTTCCCAACTCTTTAAAAATCGAATTTCTCCAATGAGGAACAATTCTCTTATACTTTTTCAGTTTCATCATAACATATTCTAAGACATGTTCCTTTACACAAATTTCTCCACATACTTCAATTCATTGCTATCTTTACAACCTGGTTAGTAACATATTCATCAAATTAACTTTACACTTTTTGAACATTTTACACAAAAAATTTGTAAATCAATATTCTTCTCATAATCACGACTAATGCCCCTTTATCGTTCAACAATCCTATTACACAGTCGGATTCTTTACACTAACATAGTACATACCTTCTCAGTAGCAGATTCTATCATTTACGCTTGAGTCTCCACTAGGATTAGGACTTCTAATAATAACTTTTCGTTCATTTCAAACTTATCTCCAATTGGTCCTTTCATTGATATTTCGTTCAATTGAATCATTTGATCGACTTAATCATCAATACCGCTCATGGAATTTCTATGCATCAACAGTTATCACATTTCTTGTCAGCCATTCTCAATGCCTTGAGAAATCAATTTCTCATAAAGAGCAATTATGCCTCAATTCATATAAATCAAGACATCCTTTTCAATAAAATTCAGTGAAGTAAATACCATCAAAATCATTTCATCTTATCGAGGGACAGATATAAGACAACTCACCAATTAGTCACTTACACTAATGATACCTTGATCTCATTTGCTTTTTGATAACACTCTCCCTTTTTGCACCCGTCCTCGCTCGTGAGGATTATGCCATGATCATGTCCTTAACATATAAAAATTTCAATTCATTTCCAATTGATCACTATAAACACTTTCATTTCTTATTCTAACTCATACTGAGCTTTGAAAGATAAAAACTATGACTAACAATAATCCACTAACTCACCAATGATTTCAGATATTATTTCCACACTTATGATACATATAACCTTAATACTTTCACTGATCATAGTGTATTCCCATTATCAGGTTTGTTTTCTCAGGCAACTCAATTGGACCCTGACAACCTTTTTCATCTACCAATTTCATTGTCTTACTTTTCAATCTTTTCATTATTGCATCATACCCACGTATTTTGCCACTCAAACCATTATCATAGATGTACAATCATTCTTGACTTCCCACTAATATCTTCTGGCTCCAAGGCATAAGTCCGTATTCACAAACTCTCATCCCAATAATCAAACCGAAACGTAGCCTCCCTAAATCATAAAACATTTTGTTTTCATCCAATTTTCTTATATCCCTTTCAATCTTACCATTTCTAACATATATATAGTCATATCTATCCCATGATCAAGGATATACTCCAATATAACTCTGATGTTGCAGTTCATAATATATACCCACCAATAACAATACACTGAATCTCTATTTGTCAAATCGAATCATACACTTTTTCTTAATTCCCGATATCCACAACTTCCATTTATCACATTCAATCATATCTTCATTTTTCTCACTATTTCTAATCACTTAAACAATGGGTACAGGCTCATACATGTGACTCATATGCTAGACTGGGGATCAGTTGTCACTGTCTACCGTGACGTGACTTGAATACATGTAACTTGACACAAATTTCAGAATGCCCATGTACAATCGTACTTCTGGGCTCTGATACCACAAATGTAGCATCCCACTCCCGCAAGACCCGAACCCGATACCGATGATGATATCCGAGCCCGTGCCTCACGAGGGTGGTATGCTAGAGCAGTCAATTGCGGTTCAAAAACTCAGTTAGACATTTTTATTATTGAAAAAAAATCACATGCGCAGAATTCAGTGAACAATTTGAGGCCCGCTTTAATACAAGAACATTATCAATCAAAACATAAATCCAATAAGCACATTACAATACAACATTTATCAATCTGGGCCCTCTACAATGATAGTACTATTCTGCAAAAATTGCAGAAATACAAATCTTATAAAAAAAATAGAATAGCACTAATGCAGACATGAACTGATCCCAACCTTAAACTCTAACTTGCGAGCGGTAAACACACTCCCGTGTCTAACGGGGTACTCTTCGATCCCTGAAAAATATTTGCAATGTTGGGTGAGTTTGCGAACTCAGTGAGAAACCATCATCGATGGTTCACTCAACTCATGCATATTCACACGATTCACAGTATCACATATATCGCTTGCAGAAATGTCACACTATCCACATTTAATCATTTACATATGTAATGCACATGTGACACTGTCCATTTTCATTACGGTATTGTGACCGAGCGCCTATCAGTGATCAGTAATCAAACGCGTCTAGGGAGTAGGAGAGCCCTCAGGGTATGCACTAACTCCCCTCGAGCCCGAGGCTCGGTTCAATAACAGTGTTTCGGTGGGCTTGAAGCCCTGATACAGTGAGCCTTAATATGGTATCCGAGCATTGCGTGGGAGAGCCCTCAGGGTATGCACCACCTCAGGGGGCAAGCGATACCAAGGCATTATTGGTTGCTCCGGTCACAACTGTCTTTATCTGATCATGCCTTTATGCATGAATGCACATGTATCAATTCACATTCACAATCATTTTACATTTCAAAAACCAATTCCCATTCCTTCGAACCTTCGGTCCGGTAATTCAGTCATTAAAAAATTTCATATTCACAATTCATTTCATAGCAGCATTCACATACAGTATACACAATTTGCACTTCAATATCACACTCAAATACTTCGGACACCCGTGGTCCGAAATCAATCAAAGCCAACACATATATCCCTCCATTATCTCCACATGGTATAATTCCAAAATATTAAACACATATAGGTTGAGGAACTAACTAGGTTACTCACCTGAACTTCCTAGCTGTTGCTTGGAAGCTCCAGCACTGTCCGTGGAATAACGATCCAACGGTGCCTCTATAACAAACAAATAGTCATTCATTAAATGCACAGTCAAAATAATTTAATGATGCACATGTCGTAAATAAAAGGCGTACAATGTCTATTCATGACCTTCCCGGCACTATTTCCCAATTTTCACTTTCTTTGACTAACTCTACCTTTCCACTCAATTGAGCAATAACGACTCATTTCATTTCAATGACCTATTACGGAATTCCACCAATTCCAATTTTAACATTCAGTCAATTTACCAAGTCATACTCATTTGGGTATTCTCAAGAAAACCTCAATTTCAGTGTCACTATTCTCTATATCTCGAAATTCACGCTTTATACTCAGTATCCAAAACTCTCAATGGCATTTCCTTAAATTCAAAATCGCACGATTATATCTTAATTAGCAATAAACAACCCCTAGGTTGTAATAGAACCTATTCTCAAATTTCATCCGACACTTTCTTTCTTTTTCTCAATTGTAGACCTCTTTCCCTAGTTCATAATAAATCAAGAATCACCTCAATTGGAGGTCTACACCATAAGTTATGCCTTAAAAACTAAACCCAATCAATTCAGAAAAACCATCCTCGCCGCGACGTCCAGATAGGCTCGTCGTGACGTATCAATTTCCGCTCGTCGCGACGTCTAAATTGTTACTTGTCGCGACGTCCTGCTCGTCGCGGTGAACCACTCATCGCGACGTCTACACACGTTGCGGCGTACGCTCGTCGCGACGTCCAATAATTCCTTCGTCGCGACGTGCGGCTCTGGTTCGTCTTCTCCGATCCATTTTCCGCCATTTCTCACTCTAAAGACTTCCATAACTCACCCATAACTACCCCAATCACCATATAAATGCCATAAATGCATAAAGCAACATTAAAGAACAACATTAAAACCGTATACTCACCGATCGAGCCTCAATTTCGCAAATCTCTAAATTCCTCTAACTTTTCCCTTTCCTCTAGCATCCTCGGTTTGCTCCCAAAAATCACACAAAACATCACTTTCCTTATCCTTAAGCATCAAGCAAGGCTTGCACAAGGAGGAACAAGCAAGCAAAATCTCAAAGGAAGAAGGAAGATCAATCAGTGGAGGAGGAACGTGCGAGCCCTAGGGAGAGAAGGATTTCTTTTTTCCAACATTTTAAAATCTAAGCTATTTAATAAACAAATAAGCCTCCGGTCTTTTCCTCACAATACAAGTAGATCTCTTTCTCTTTTCACAATTATTTTCAATCCAATTTGTCTGTAAATTTCAATGGCTCAACATGTTAACTTCTAGAATCATATGCCTAATGTTTTCATGGCCATTGGACAGTTATTTCAGTCCTATAAAATCATTCAGTTCGCCACTCGAAAAATTTCCGGTCCGGACTCTTTCTCCCGAATTTTTCAGAAATTTTCTATGAGTCACTATCAATTGACAATCACTCCTAAGACACTCCAATTTCACAATTCATATCAGTATCACAATTAAAAGCCGGGAAAATGTCATGAATGCATGTACCTACATGTGCATATGCTAAAAGACTCAATCCTCTACAATTAGAGGCCAAATGAATGTTTACATTTCAAATATGCATTGCAACAACCTAGCCTATCCTAATTTACCAATTTACCCTTCCCATCGGAGACAGGATGTTACAATAAGTATTATTATAAAGATTATTTTAAGGCCAATTCTTATAAAATCAACTTTCTTAGTCAGATGCACTATTTTTTTAGCCACTTGACATTCATGATTGGGATGTCCATTACCACAAATGTTATAACAAATCATTTGTTTCAATTGACCTGCCAAAATCATACTATCATTCTTCTTATATCTTTCAAATTTTCTTCTAATTTTGTCACCATACACCTGCTATTAGCTTTGTCTTGTAATTCCTTAGGAGTTTTAAAGCTACTAGTCCCACTTAAATATCCATCAATCAACTTCTTGGATGGATAATTCAATCCATTATAAATGTTGTTGAACCATCTAAATCATGTTAGACTTATAGATCAAGTACTATAAGTACTAGTAATAATTGTTTTTCTATTTATTTAATATAATAAAATGAATGACTAACTTAAAATAAGTTATTAACTAAACTAAAATTATTGATCTAAAATAATAACTAAAAGCAATAAACAAGAATGAAGCAATTGTTTATAAATAAGATCTAGATGTAGAATCTCCCAACGACCTTTCTATTTGTAAATTTATATTGATTCATTTACTAACCCTAACTCTTTAGATCATTAGAAATTAAAAGTTAGAATCATAATCTTTCTAAAAATTATAGTTCATATCTTAAATTGCTTATTGAAAATTTTTCTAATTAACCCCTAGTAATCTAATTAATTTGTTATATAAATTCCCTCATAAGATTTGATTTTAACCTAGAAGATTTCTATGGTCCTATCTCTAAGATTCCATGCGGATCTTATTATCCATACCATAATCTATTTATACATATGTTTTCTCAATACTAACGTATGAAATATGAAATTTAATCAAAATTTCAGAAATTCTTATTCAAACATAAGAAATAATCATGAATAATTTACAAGGTAGCTTGGTTATTTCATTAAATCAAATAATGAATCCAAAAAATAGTTCTAGGTTTATTTTGTCTAGATATATTCCAATTTAATTCATAATAAAATAAAAAAACTAACAATAACCAAGAAAGAACCCAAAATAAAAGAAGTCATTGTCATAGATCGTGAAATTTTAAAGTTCTTCAATTATATATTGATGAAAATCCATTCTCCCCTGCAAAGTTGCTCCTTTCTTGTTTCAAGATAATCTAGTTCATCTCCTTGATGATTGTCCCATATCGAATTGTCTCCTTAATCTTTTTATATCTAAAAGACCTTAGAAATTTTATAAAAAAATATGACCAATAGTAGAAAAACATAGATTCATGTTAGACTTTTGTTGCTCCCCTTGTAGAAAACCTAGAGTTCCTATAAAATTCACCCTTAACACGTATTTTGAATATGAATTTTTGTTTTACATATGTTCCTTAACCATGAACACAAATTGAATATAGATTAGTGTTCTATACCTATGGCCAGACTCCTTTTCTCTAAACTCACTTCAATTTTTCTCTAACTTGTCCAAATTCCTTCATTCTTTATTAGAAAGTTAAAATAAGGCCTAAAAATAAAATATAAGCCACTTTGAGTATAAAATATTATTAAAAATCTATATATAAGCAAAATGCTCTCAAAATAATGTTAAGAATATAGTCATGGTAGCACTTACTATATCAAATTCATTTTATTACTTTAAAATTTTGATAAGGCAAGATGGAGGGAGAGTTTGTAGGTTTTCAAATTAATTTATGTAATTTCCTTAATAAATTTGATAATGTAAGATAGAGTGAGACTATATATGATATTAGATTTATTTAATGATAAAATTTATTTTGCTAAATTTTATTTCATGGAAATTTTAGTGTTTCTTGGTTGTTAAATTACTTTAATATCCTTCATTAAGTTTTGAATAAAGTAGAAACCATTGGTTATAGGGAAAAAAAATAAAAATGATAAAGCACTACTTTTAATGATAGAAAAGAGGAGAAAAAGAGGAAGAACAGCCTAAATGTTTACCAAAAGGTTCATAATGTTTTGTGCCTATAGAAACCTATAGATAGGATAGCCTATTACAAATGCATGTTTCTAAAGTATCATACCACAAGAAAAAAAATTTGGCCATGCTCAGTGATACTATTTGATTATCTTAGAGCTTGCATTAATCTTAAAAACCAATATAAGAAAGTGAGATGAATAAATGCTCCTATATGTAATACTATTTTTCTTTAACAAATAATGCCCATAATTTACATAGCACTAAGCCATACTTAACTTTGGTTTTCCATATAAAAGTAGAAAATTTATTAAAAGGCATTTAACTTTAAAATGTCCATTTCATTTATTTATGTTAATAATGATATGAAAACTTTTCATTCCATGACTTTGTAAACAAAACCTTGATATTAACAAGAGATGCTCCAGTAAACCCAATAACACCCAAATGCCTAGAAAACATAAGGGTCGTAAAGTTAAACATAAATTTAAAGATGGAAACAATTATAATGGTTTTAAGGTAAAATTATGAAGATGGTCATTATTTTCCCATTTTCCTTGGGTTTATTTTTAGTAGATAATGGAAAAAGATCCTTAAACCCTAAACCCCAAACTCTAGACCTGTACCTCAAGGTCCCCAGAGCCTTCATCTTAGTGGGACTTGTTGTTTTTTTTTTTATTGTGGAAAAGGGTTTAAAAACTAAATTTTTAAAAGTTTGAAATCAATTTAAGAAACACTAAAGTTTAGGGACTTAAGTACACCTAGTATAAAAGTTTGAGGCCCAATATAGGCTTTTTATCTTTTTTAATTCATTTTTTAAATTTTGATAGGGTTAGAATGAGACTCTATAAGCATGATAAATTTCCTTTACATTAAATTATTTGGAATTTTATAAGGATAGAGCAAGACTTTTACAAGTATGTTAGATTTATTTGAATTTGATAAGTTTATAATAAGAGTTTAGAGGCCTATTAAAGTTCATTTAATTTGATAGTATTAGAATAGGACAAAGAATTATTTTTACAAGTTCGATAAATTTTACTCATATTAATTTCTTTGAAGAATTATCAAGGCATGATAAAGATAATCTTAATAGGTCTTTCTCGATAAGTGAAGAAACATCAATCAAATTAATAAAACAAAAATTTAAAAATTTAAAAGGTTATATTTACCTAAATCATTTGTATAACTACACCCCTACAAATTAGTATGACAGAAAAAATAAAGGAAAAGAAAATGATCTAGATTAAGATAGGGATGTTGCCAAAAGTATTAGAGTTAGGAGAGTCATTGTATGTGGGACTAATGACCTTAACCTTAATATCAATCCCACAATACTTGTTAAGCTTCTCACTCTTGGTTAGCTTAGGCTCAATATAAGCATCGACGATGTCCAAATCTACAAATGACAAGTTTATTTACTTTTTATACACAAGCTTTATATAAGTCTTAAACTTTACCATAATAACACTAATCAAATTATCATAGTTCCAATTCTCAAAAGACTTAAACTTACAATTACAACATGTAATCTCAAATTTGAAGTCATCGCCCTCATGCTTTCTACATTGTTACTCAAGCTTCCCCTTTATGTTTATAACCTTATCCTTAAAATATGTAACCTCTTTCTTGAGCCACTCAAGGAACTTATGAGTGGCACTTAAAAGTGTTACTCTTCAACAACCTATATCTCCTTATGAAAGGTCTTTAGGTCCTTTTCCACCTTTAGGGTTATGCTCTCAACCTTTTTTCTCTCCTCTATAACATTATTAGCTCCATGTAAACCTTCTTATATCCTATGAATATAGATGAAACAACACAAACGACAAATCAAAGCTTTAAGCTTGAAGATAAAAGAAGTTAAATATGTCAAGTTAACTTACCCTAACAAAATGCCTTTTAGAGGATTTATGGATGAAGTTCACATCCTTATCCTTCAGGCTCTCTTTATCCCTTGGTGAACTGTAACATCCCGTTACCGATGTGAAGGACATATCGGTAATTTGGATGGGTTAGTGGGGTGCATTTATAATTGAACTGCACGTGCATTTTTGCCTCTGCATCAGCGATAAATGAGTTAATTGCACATGCATACATAGTGACATGCATTCATGATTGTTCCAGCATTTAATTGTGATTATGAGTTGAATTGTGAATTTTGAGATAAATGTGTTAGATATGATTTATTGGGTTTGGAAATCAGAGTTGAGTGAGAATTGAATCTTGAGAGTTGGAAATTGAGAATTGAGTATAGGACTTTGTGTTTTGTATTTTTGAGGATTTATGAGAATTTTTTCTGAAATTTTTAGAGCTATGAGCTCAGACCGAGAAAATGCTTAGAGACTGATGATTTAGATTCCGGTTCCGAAAGTGAGTGGTAAATGGCATGGAAAATTTAGATTTATGAGTTTAGGAATTTTTGTGATGAGCCATTGAAATTTAGAGACTGAGATTAAGTAAATTTGAGGACTATGATTTATAGGTTTAAATTAAACCTATATATATAAGAGTTAGGTTTTGATTTGGAGAAAAACATTTTCTCCTTCTTTCTCTTCTCTCCCGTCGACGGTGTGGTTTGCTTTCCTTCGAGATTTTTCATTTGTTCTTTTCATTGTGGTTAAAGAGTTGCTAGAGATCTTGGAGATGATGATGGTTGGCATGGATTGAGGAGTTCTCCGTGATTGTTAGAGTTTGAGAGAGTTTTGGAGGTTTTTAGGGTTTTCGGATTTTGATCTTCGATTTGGTAAGTTTTTGTGTTTAATGTTATATTTATGGCATTTATGGTATTTAATGTGTTAGCTGGGGTAGTTGAACGTGTTTATGGAGGTTTTAAGAGTATTAATGGCGGAAAATGACGATCGGAGAAGATGAAGTGGTCGCACGTCGCGACGTCTGGAAATAGGCCACGCCATGACGAGAAATGGCGTGTTCGTCATGAGCCAAGAGGACGTCATGGGAAAGTGAATAAATTCTTCGCCATGAGAGTTTCTATAGAGACGTCATGCGAGGCACGCAGAAGAGTTGTTCATTGCGATGAACGTTCCTACGCCATGCATGGCGTCCCTTTGTGCGCCATGGCATGAGGGGCTGAGGTCGCGGCGAGGGACAAAAATTTTAGAGAAATTGAATTGGTTTTGAGGGTATATCTTTTAGTGTAGACCTTCAATTGGGGTAATTCTGGAGTTGTTATGATCTAGAGAAAGAGGTCTTTGAGTGAGGTAAATTATAAGAGTTCAAAATTAAATTAGCGAGTTCTCAATCATAGAAAAAGAGTTGATTCTGGTTCCTTAAGTGACCTAAGAGTTATGTATTATCAATTGGAGTATAATTAGAGTTTAAATGAGAGATTTGTGAAATTTATGGATGTTATTGACCTAGTGAGTAGTGAATTTTGGTTGTGAATCAAGAGATAGCGGAATGGGACTAAAGCGTTGGGAAATCATGATCATGCATCATATAATTTTAAATGTGAGACATGTGCATTAGTGAATCTTATTGATTGAGCATATAGTGATGAGAATGCGTTTGTTTTGTTATGGAGGCGTCGTTGGATCGTCAGTCCACGGATATTGTTGGTACTTCCAGGCAGTAGCTCGGAAGTTACAGGTGAGTAACCTAGTTAGTTCCTCGATCTTTGTGTGATAATCTGTGCTGTGAATGTGTGAATCAATTGTCAATGTGAGTGATACAAATGTGAGATAAATGTGCTGCAAATATGAATAAGTGTTCTGATTGTGAGTGATTGTACTGAATGTGTTGCTAATGTGAATACTTGTGATTATGAATCAGTGTATAGTATTACGAGTAAGTGTTCTGATCGTGACAAGTGAGTGAAGTGATAATATATGTGCTAGTGACTGTGCAAGTGTTAGTGCATGCTAGGCATGATTATACGAGGTAATTAAAGCAATTGGATCAAGCATTCAGCAAGTGAGCTTTAAGCTCGAATATCAGTGAATAGGCCTAAGGCCAAAAGGAAAAATAGTGCATACCCAGAGGGCTCTCCTATCCCTAAAGTGAGTGGGTAGTAGTGCATACCCAGAGGGCTCTCCTACTTGCCAAAATTGTGATCATTGTAAAAAGTGCCCGAATCGGGAAAGTGTAACGCTCAGTCACAACAATGACATAAAATGAGAAATTGAATACATTATGCATCCATTGCAGAGTGAAATTGAGAATGCGTGTGATGTATGACAATTGTGAAGTGATATGTTTGAGTTATGTTATCTTATAAATATGTAAATTGTGTACAGTGTTCTAAATTACGTTAAAGTGTACTATGCGATATATTATGTGTATATGCATGAGTTGGGTGAACCATCGATGATGGTTTCTCACTGAGTTCGCAAACTCACCCAACATTGCTAATATTTTCAGGCGGCGTTAGTAGGTTTCTAGCTCCCGAGATAGACGTTTTCCTGCTGTGCGAGTTCTTGGACAAGTGAAGCGATGGCACACAGGTCGGTCAGCTGGGGCGACTTTTGAGGATGACCTAGTATAGACATTTTTATCAGTTTCCTTTTTGGGTTATTGTATTGAGACTTTAGGGGACAGATAGACTTGTCTATAATTTGGATTGATATTATGCAATGAAATTGGGGTTTTAAATTTTAGTGATTTGCTTATTGCGGTTTAATTATATTGATGCCATGCGAGTATTTAGAGATAATTGCTAGCGGTAGCACTTCCTTGCTGTGGGATATGCGTCGGTACGACCCACGGGTGTTCCGGTGTGTACCCTATGGTGAGGGGGCGCTACATGAACCATACGTCGAACCATCTTTAATGCCATTTAAATCTTCATAAATATAATCTTTTTTTCTTTAGGTTGAATTAAGAGACGAAGCAGTCATCTTATAGCTTGTAAGGTATAGGGAGCATAGTGACATTCTCTGTGGTAAGAGGGAAGTAAGTAGTGTTGGATCGGAAAAAGAAAGCATGCTATATTTGGAGAAATGGTAGATTTCAAAACTTTTATGAAATCATTTTTCCAGCGGAAGCAACAAATCCAAATCATCATGCTAATCCATACATGATATGGTATAAGGATAATAAAAACATAAACAAGATGAGGAGTATTACCGACTCCTTTGCTACAACTTTAAATCCTCGCTGCACTATCCTCTCCTTCTTCTTATATCCAAATTCTTTGCCTTTGAATCTTTTCCTTTAGCAATCTATCTTCTCCTTATTGTTGTATCCTCAAACAATTTAATTTATCACTTATTCTTCAAGGACAACTAGGTTAACAAAATCATTTAGTGGGAAATGAGAAGAAATGTTTGGAGGAGATTTTCTTAGAAGAAGATGAACTAAAAATGAAACTCTTTCACTAGGTAATTTCGGTTCACCCTTGCATGAAAGGAGAGAGTGTGTCCAAAAACATGCAAGAAGTCTTTCTTACACTATCAAATTCGGTTAGGCATGGAATGGAAGAAGAGAGAGGCATCCAATGCATCACTTCTTTCATTAATCAATCATAAAGCAACCAATAAATGAGACTCTCTTCCTTTAATTTTAAAATGGCTATATGAAAAGACCATAACCTAAAATTGAATTATCAATTTCGGTTTTTGTAAGAAGAAAGAAGGAAGATGGTCCATCCAATGTATATATTTCTTCTTTAATCTAATGAATGCAAATAGGTTATATGCTAACATTAAAAGATAACCATTAAACCATTTAATGGTAAGTTCATAACTCCATTTAATGATATTAAACCATAATAAAGGCCATCTTTATTTTAACATTTTAATGTCAAATGTGCAGCTGCACATTTAACCTAAGAAAACTGAAATTGCTACTTCTCTCTTTAAATTTTTTTTAATATAATTAATCTAATTAATTACATTAAACCAAATCTAGCCCAGTTCTACATATACTTTTGGGCTTCTAATTAACCATTAATTAGAGCAAGCCCAATATTCAATTATGAGCTTTTAAAATCTTCATTTATATTTCTTACTTAGCTTGATAATCTTCCTTAAAGCCAAGTGAAAAATCTTATTGGACTTTGACAATTCAAGCTCCAATAAACCCAAAATTAATTTAATCTCATTAGAATTAATTCTAGCTTATTAACTAAATGTCATTCCACTAAAGACAATTAATTGAACTATTGAATTATTAAATATTATGAGAACACATATTTCATGTCCAATTGTAAACCCTATTTAGAACCTTATTATAGCTATCCGCACAACAAAGGGTAAAATTACCGTTTTGCCTTTATGTTGGTTTTTCCTTCTAGATCTCCCGTTTTACATTATATGGTGATTAACACACAAGATCTCATCTTGTTGTCAAGACTTGATGGGTAGCTAGTCCATCAAACTACTGGGGCCAATTTAATCACCAAATCTCCTTAAAACATCTAGAAGTGATGATAGCACTATAAACTCTTTATTTAAGTGAATGTTCCTTAATACATGTTTCAATTAATAATTCCAACATGCAGACACTGGATTAATACTCTGTAAAAATCTATTCTGATCATATCAAGAATTATAATGAAACATATATGAGTTCACCACTCATCAAGATTATGGTTCATAATAAGCGAATGCTTAAGTTGTATGTTTTAAGAGTAAAGTAACGACCCATTTTATTCTTAAAAACATACTTGATTCCATATTCATTTAATAATGCCATTATCGATAGTCTACTATTATCATGATATGAAACTCATCATTCCTTTTAAGTAAACTCCTTTACTTATATGAAGATAAATCGCAACACTACGGTCTAAACCATAATCAAACGACCAACTTGATTATTCAACTGTGAATCAATTAATTTAGATTCTTATAATATATATGTTTCTCATACATCTCTATGTATATGTGTATTGCTTACAAAAGAATCTTGGTACCTTTTTGACCAGATATATAACGCTCACACAGATAAAACCAAACTCTTTTGTTTTATTAATAATAAATATTTTCATTATAAAACTGTAACTGAAGAAGATAAAGTTACATGTAAATACACTTGCTTTCTAGGGCACTATATTTACATAACTCCAACAATCTCCCACTTACCCTAAAGCAAGTTTGACATATCCCTCATTCTCATCCCTTCTAGGTGACCCTCAAAGCTCTTTTGAGTCAATGTCTTTGTGAACGAATCAGCAAGGTTTTGCTTTGTGGAAATCTTTACCACATCCAACACCCCATGTTGTATTATCTCCCTTATGAGATGATACTTTCACTCAATATGTTTGGCAGCTTTGTGATTCCGAGGTTCTTTAGAATTAGTCACTGCCCCACTATTATCACAATAAAGTGTAATGGATTTTTTTTGCCTCTGGAACTAACTCTAAATCATTTAGGAACTTTTGAAGTCAGACTGCTTCCTTTACTGCTTCACAAGCAGCAACATACTTAGCCTCCATAGTTAAATCTGTAATACAAGATTTCTTGACACTCCTTCAAACTATGGCTCTACCTCCCAAAGTAAATATAGAACCAGAAGTTGATTTCCTTGAATCAACATCTGATTGGAAATCACTGTCGGAATAAGATTACTTCCAGATTAAACAAGCATTAAGTTTTTTGTCTTACGAAGATACTTAAGTATACACTAAACCACAGTCCAATGTTCCATTCCTGGATTGGACTGAAATCTGCTTACCAGTCCCACTGCATAACAGATATTCAGTCTAGTGCAAAACATTGCATACATCAAACTTCCAACTACCAAAGCATATGGAATGTTACGCAGACGTTCAACCTCCTATAGGTGTTAGGTGCTTATTCCTTTGAAAGTTTGATTCCATGTCTAGTAGGAGTAAAACCCCTATTGGAATCTTTCATAGTCAACATTTTGAGCATATTCTCAACGTAGGTTAATTGAGACAAAGCTATCTGTTTGTTCTTACGATCCCTAGAACATAGTTAGCCTCTCTCAAATCCTTCATTGAAAACTGTTCATTCAGCCATCCCTTAACTGCATATAACATTTCCACATCATTCCCAATGAGCATAATGTCATCAACATACAGGATTAGGAAAGTAACCTTACCTTCTTGTATTCTTTCATAAACACAAGGCTCATCTAGGTTTTGTATGAACCCATAGGTTTTGATAGACTTATCAAACCTAATGTTCCAAGATCTAGATGCTTGCTTAAGTCTATAAATGGACTTTTGCAACTTGCAAACTTTATCCTCATTACTTGGCTCAATGAATCCTTTTGGTTGGGCCATATAAATGGTCTCCTCAAGATCCCCATTAAAAAATGTTGTCTTGACATCCATTTGTCATATTTCATAATCGAAATAGGCTGTTATGACCAAAAGAATCCTGATGGACTTAAGTATGGCAACCGGAGAAAAAGTCTCCTCATAGTCTATACTCTCTTTTTGAGTATAGCCTTTAGCTACCAATCTAGCTTTAAAGGTCTCTACCTTTCCATCCAATCCCCTTTTCCTTTTGTAGATCCATTTACACCCTATGGCTTTTAGACCTAGTGGTATATCTATAAGGACCCAGACTTTGTTAGTAGACATGGAATATATCTTTGATTCCATCATATTGAGCTATTTTCCTGCATCAACATCATTAATAGCCTGTGTATACGTAATGGGATATGTTTCTTCTTAGTCTGAGATGGTAATTAAGCCTTCTCCTAGACCCAGATACCTATCTGACTGTCTTACAACCCTCCCACTACATCTAAGTACAACTTCATGTTCAAGTTGCACTTTCGATTCAACTATTGAATCTATTTCGACATCTTGTTCTGTCATATCCAAAAAAACTCTTGGTTTGGATGACATAGCTAACTCCTTTAGAACTACTTCACTTCTTCCTTTGTGATTTCTCACAAACTCTTCCTCTAAGAAGGTCGCATTTGTCGACACAAATACTATCCTATCTTGAGGACTGTAAAAATAGTACCCTCGAGTTCTAATAGGATATCCTACAAATAAACATACTTCTGATCTTGGTTCCATCTTTGTGGATTCAGGCTTTAGAACATGGGCTGGACAGCTCCAAGTCCTCAAATGCCTCAATGAAGGCCCTCAGCTAGTCCACAACTCCCTAGGTATTTTAGGCACCGATTTGGATGGAGCAAAGTTAAGAAGATATGTTGTTGTTTGTATGGCATATCCCCGAACAATTTTGAAAGGCTAGCGTAGGACATCATTGATCTTATCATTTCCAATAGAGTTTTGTTTCTCTTCTCTGCTACACCATTCTGTTAAGGTGTTCGAGGAGCTAACAAATTGGAAACAATTCCATTGTCAATTAAAAATTGTTGGAACTCTCCAGATAAGTACTCACCACCTTGATCTAATCGAAGTTATTTTAATGGCTTGCCTAGTTGCTTCACAGCTTCAGCTTTGAATTCTTTGAACTTTTCAAAAGATTCACTCTTTTTATGCATCAAATACAAATAGCCATGGCTTGAGTAATCATCTATAAAAGTTATGAAATATTCATAACCTCCTCTAGCTTGTACGTTAATGGGCCCACATACATCAGTATGTATTAGGTTCAACGTGAATTCAGATCTATTTCCTTTAGAAGGAAATGAGGCTTTGGTCATTTTTCCTTCAATACAAGATTCACAGGTGGATAATGGATCACTATCCAAGCCCATAAGGATCCCATCCTTTACTAACTTTTCAAGTCTTTTCTGATTGATATGACCCATTCTTAAGTGCCACAGATACTTTGAATTAATGCTAGAAACATTGGATTGTCTTGGTTTTATCAATTCTGTGGTGTTTAGTGAGCCTATCATAGGTTCTATAAAGAACAATCCCTGTTTAATTATCGCATCATAAATAAAATCCTTATTCTCATATATTGAAACAACTTTTTCAAAATATAAGGAATAACCAGATTTTATTAGACAAAAAATAGAAACCATGTTCCTTACAATCATAGGCATGTAATAAACATCCTCCAAATATAACCTATGACTACTAGGAGAATCCAAGATAACTACTCCTACTGATTTTGCTGAAACATAGGAGCCATCTGCTATCTTGACTTGAAACTGACCTTTAGGCAGGCTTCTCCTTTGCTGGAACCCCTGTAACGAATTACAAACATGGTTAGTGGCTCCTGAATCTAATATCCAAGATAAATCTGCCATATTTGTAGTTCCTAACAAACTTAGGAAACCTATACCTTGTTTGTTTTTTAGGGACTCTAGGTAGACTGGAGAGTTTTTTTTCCAGTGACCCATCTCATCACAGTGGAAAAACTTTCCTTTGATGTTCTCTTTGGCCTTCTTTTTCATGGATTTGGCCTTGACCCCTGTTTGGGCCTTCTTTTTCATTGGACCCTTCTTCTTTTCCTTACCTTTACCCTTGGGCTTAGAATAAGAAGCTACATTAGCTTTTGGCCCATGAGCTTGAATATTCAATATCTCCTCCGTGCTCTGGAGGGTATTCATCAACTCACTTAAGGTGCAATCCTTGCTATTGAGGTCATAGTCCAACTTAATCATAATCATCTGCGTGTCTGCATCCATATCTGCCCCAAGCATCTCAGCCTCAGTGACCGCAGAGATTACCTTCATCATATAATCCCACACCGGTTTACCAGGTTTCTGTCTGAGATTATGAAAGGTTTGGATAGCTTTCACTCTTGCAGACCTCCTCACACCAAACATCTCATGTAGGTGATGGACCATTGCACTAGCAGTTTTCATACAAACAATTTGCTTTTGCAACATGCCACTGACAGAAGCCAGAATATAACACTTAGTAGTCTTGTCAACATTTTTTCAATGCTCATGTTGTTGGACTTGCTCAAGAGTTGAAACTTCACCCGGAGGTGTAGGATCACTTTCAGTTAACACCCATGAAATACGTTCATATCGAAGAACAATGTCAAGGTTACGTCACCATTCATTAAAATTGTCTCCTTTTTTCAATTTGTTATTAGTCAAGAGTAGGGTGAGAGGATTCATTTTGTGGTTGGTTATGTCTGAAAATATAAATTATTAAAACATGAGCATACTAGTCAACAATTAATGGAACTTTGTATAAAATCATGATGCATGTATGCATGATGATAGATTTAACAAAAATTAAAAAATTAAAACATTATACGAAGGTTATTTTTCTTATCTATAACGGATTAAGTGACCATGGGTCATCTTATCCTTTAAAAGAAAAATTGGGACCCTCCCACTCAAAAAAATACCAAGCATCTCATGCCCAAATTTTTGAGAAGCATCTTAATTTGGTCCATACTTTTACCAACAGAGCTATGGTAGGCAGTTTATTGATAAAAAATGTTTAGTGTTTAATCATTTGATTCATACATTAAAGCTACTTGCAAACCATGCCTCGGTGGGAGGTCACATTTGTTATCAATAAGTGGACTTATCCCTAAGGAGACCCAAACCATGCAAGATGTCAGACCCCGATCCCGGGAGCCCGATTGTCCCGGGATGTGAGCCCGAGTGGAGGCCATCTCCGAGACACTTACCTTGCTGAGACCTTAAACTTGACACTGTTATTCTTACTATAGTACCATAGACGTCGGAACCCGTTTTCGGAGCCCAACTTTCGTTGTCCTGAAACCTTGCGCTTATAATCTTGCAGGATTCTTAATTGTAACTCCACCTTCGTGGCAAACACACACCATGTATGCACTAAAATCATGGGTTGACTTATTCATATAATTTGTAGCTTTATGTCTCAAGTTCTCCCTGAAACAAGAATCACCTTAATCGGAGTCATATACTCAAGATACACTCCAAAACCTAAGAGAGTTCATACCCGAAACATGCCCTCTTAACTGACCTTTCACTTGTTTTAGAACAAACTTTCTCAATTTAACTCCAATTGATACTGGATTTTATGGAGTGAAAGATATTTGTCTTATAAATCCAATGGTTCAAGCCTCACCTCATTTGGAGGTCGTATGAGGGAAATATGCCCAAAACAACGGACCATACTCACTTCCGAAATCGAATCGAAACTCTTTTGGCCCGATTGCTATAACTTTTTAATCTATAGCTCCAAATGTTTTCGTTCTTTCACCATATGAAAGTAGACATCTAGATCTACAACTCTTATGAAGACTACAAAGGCTGATTCTATCTCCTACATTCTGCAGCGTCCTATTTTTCCATCGTCTGATTTCTATCATCTGGTTTTCTATCGTCTGATTTCTATCATCTGGTTTTCTATCGTCTGATTTCTATCATCTGGTTTTCTATCGTCTGATTTCTATCATTTGGTTTCTATCTTCTGCTTTCCTTCCTTCTGCTTTTCTATCTTCTGCTTTCTATCTTCTGCTTTCTTTCCTTCTGCTTTTCTATCTTCTGATTTCCTTCTTTCTGATTTCTATCTTCTGATTTCCTTCCTTCTGCTTTTTATCTTCTAATTTCCTTCCTTATGATTTCTATCTTCTGATTTCCTTCCTTCTGCTTTTCTATCTTCTCGATTTCCTTCCTTCGCTTTTTATCTTCGATTTCTATCTTACCTTTTCTATCTTCCGATTTCCTTCCTTCGATTTCTATCTTCGATTTCCTTCCTTCGCTTTTATCTTCGATTTCCTTCCTTCCGATTTCTATCTTTTGATTTCCTTCCTTCGCTTTTCTATCTTCGATTTCCTTCCTTCGATTTCTATCTTCCGATTTCCTTCCTTCGCTTTTCTATCTTCCGATTTCTATCTTCGCTTCCTTCCTTCTCGCTTTTTATCTTCGATTTCTAGTAAGGATCATATCTTTTGACTCAAATCCAAATTTAGCAAACGATATACCTTGAAAACTCTAAACTCCTACTACAATCTTCATGAAGACTCATTGATCTAATTCATACCAAGAGGGTCTAATATTGAGTAATGGCATGTCAAATTTTCCTCATTGTCAAATTTTAGGAAAATTTGACAGACATCCCCTTAAAATGCAACTACCCAATTTTCAATTCTAAGACTTCCACCGCATAAAACTCATCATACAACCTTATATAACATGATTAAACCCTAAGGTATCTTCAAACACCATTCAAGCAACAGCCACACTCTTAATCATCTATCATATCCAAACTATAACAATGATTCAATTGTCTTAAACATACATGGATTTCTCAAAATACATTAAAACTGAACATTTTGCTTTCATAATTCATTCATTCCATCTTCATCAAATCATGTCATATTCATACAATGCTTTAGTGGGCATTTCAAGCCCAATTACAATGAAGTTTCAAAATACAATATCTTCTCAAAATGCAACTAAAGCATTGTTTTACAAAAATCATTTCAAATATAAAATCAAAAAAATCTTGGAGTAAATGCCTTTAAGCTTGCTCCTCGGGATCCCGCTCATTTCGAAGATTTTAGGGGTGAGCTTTCGCTCGTGTAAATACATTTATATTTATATATCAAGCAGTCCTATTAGTTATTCATACTTTTAGCAATCTTTCAATACAATCATAATACATGCATCATGCAATGTTCATCAATACTCAAACATAATTTCTCACAATTCAAACATTCATCATTCTTGTATTTTCATGTAATCACATATGAAACACATCAAATGGCTCGGTAAGTCCTTATTCTTGGCAACCATATAGTCTCATTTCATGAGTCTATATGGGCAAATCTTTAGAGTCCAAAATGTTGGATCATCCTATGCCACAATCGGGCAAATGCGCGCGAAGGCTTCATGGTCAACGTGCACGTGACAATTCTTAGGACAATACCTTACCCACATAACATAGCAATCATGAATCATACAAGGAAATTGGACTGTTCTTATCCAATTCATTGTTTCTTTGAAATCATCTTTTCATACATCGTTCATGCCTTTCATTATATTCATTCAACAAGTTTCTTCATGACAGTTTCAATCATCATCAAGCATTTAATACACTCACATTCATCATTCCATCACACACATTTAATACAACAACCAAGTGATCAAAGCTCATTAATGTCATGCATTTATTTACATTTGTAGCTTATATACATAAAGATAAATATGAAACCCACCTTTTATCCTTGCTTAAACTTGCCTAAGGAAGTTCCTCTCCTTGTTCTTCTCCTCTTTCTTGTCCTCCTTCAAGCATAACAAGAAAATAACCCCATATCAACATAGGGTTTAGAAATTGAAATACCTAAAATCTAAATCATGAAATTCATAAGAGAATCACTAGACCCATCTTATTCTTCATCTTTCTAACCAAAACCCAAACTAAAACTTAACCTTAAACCAAGAACTTACCTTAAATCCTTAACCAACCAAGTGGTTTCTTGGTTCAAAGTGAAGCTTAGACTCTCCTCCACACTTCTTCTTCTTGGACTTTCTTCAAAAACCCACTCACTTTCATGGAAATGCCAAACCCTAACAAGCCTCTTCTTTCTCCTTTTCCTCCCTCCTTTCACGACACTCTTCTTTCCTCTCCTCCAAATTTCGTTTCTATCTTCTTTTCCTACAAAAATCACTTATCTCCTTCCTTATATACTCCTTTCTAAATTACTTAAGCCCAATAAGCCTAAGCCCAACTTGCTTCCTTCTTCTTTCTTCTTCTTCTTTTTCATTTCTCCTCCTTACTTACTCAAGCCCACTAACTCTTTTCCTTCAAGCCCATTGCATTAAATTCCTCTCTTCTTTCTTACTTCATTTGGACCCAAAGCCCAATTAATACATTAATTACACCTAACTCACCTAAGTCCAACTAACATATTTAACTTCATAAATTCTTCACCTAACTCATTAATGCTATCATATATTAATTTATGACACCTTAATTAATGCTAATCTAACTTAATCAATTTAATCTAATCATGATTAATCCTAAAAAATTTTGGGGCTAACACAAGATCTAAGATCCATGCCCTCCGATGGGGAGCAACACTTCACCATATGCAAATGGGTCATCATTTGGAGATCGTGGACTCTCACATGAGCATCCTCTCTCACTCAATCTTTTTAGGCTTTAAGTTTTAATTTCCATCTTATTTAGATGCAAGTTATTAACCATCCTCTATTGTTTCATTATATATCTCATACATAATGAATGCATGGAAAGGCCTAGGGTTGGCAATTGTCTAAATGACATGCAATCACATAATATCACATATTATAAGCATTCATTTCTCCATTCATCATATGAACTAATAAAGCCACTTTTGATTGTCCATCCTAGAAACATAAAATAATTACAAGCCTTTTAGGCCCAAAGTATTCTTCTTGGACTTGGATCTTCCACTTCGAACTCTTCACTCACTTGATCCGACCCATTTGGTAAACAAAAAGTAATGGCATATAAAAAAACCTAATTTTTTCACTTTGAAAAATAAAATTCCAACACTAGATTTTTAGAAAACCGAATCTTTGTTATGACAAAAAATTCTAGCACTTGTTTTCATTAAAACCGAAACTCATTTCATGAAAATAAAAACCAGCACTTTATATTTTATCAAAACCAAAATTTGATTCTTTGAAACAAAAATCTAGCACTTGTTTTTACAATAAAAATCGAAATGTGATCCATTGAAACAAAATTCCAACATCTTTGTTTTCACAAAACTTATGCCAATACACAAAAACACCGAAATGTTTTACCTCTCCATTTCTTCAATCCAAGGCTGCTACATCTTCATCATTACATCAATTTGTACATTACAAAATCAAAGAAAACAGAAAAATGAAGCCAAGGAGGAAACATGGTGATGATAGACCACCCTCCTTGTTACAACCAAAAGAAGAAATCTTATAAGGTAATTGTAACTTCTATGGACAACCAAAAGAGCAAAACATACAACATATACATATTTCTATCACATAAAAATATGCAGCATACACATAAAAATTTCCAACGCATGCATCAAACATATAGGAATCGAAATCATGGATTAGAAATTGGCTCTGATACCAATTGTTCGATCAGAAAAGAAAGCATGCTATATTTGGAGACACAATAGATTTCAAAACTTTTATGAAATCATTTTTTTAGCGGAAGCAACAAATCTAAATCATCATGCTAATCCATACATAATATGGTATAAGGATAATAAAAACATAAACAAGATGAGGAGTATTACCGACTCCTTTGCTACAGCTTCAAATCCTCGTTGCGCTATCCTTTCCTTCTTCTTGTATCCAAATCTTTTGCCTTTGAATCTTTTCCTTTAACAATCTATCTTCTCCTTGTTAATTTATCCTCAACCAATTTGATTTACCACTTGTTCTTCAAAGACAACTAGGTTAACAAAATCCTTTGATGGGTAAGGAGAAGAAATGTTTGGAGGAGATTTTCTTAGAAGAAGATGAACAAAAAATGAAACTCTTTCCCTTGGTAATTTCGGTTCACCCTTGCATGAAAGGAGAGAGTGTGTCTAAAAACATGCAAGAAGTCTTTCTTATACTATCAAATTCGGTTATGCATGGAATGGAAGAAGAGAGAGGCTTCCAATGCATCACTTATTTCATTAATCAATCATAAAGCAACCAATAAATGAGACTCTCTTCATTTATCTTTAAAATGGCTATATGAAAAGACCATAACCTAAAATTGAATTATCAATTTCAGTTTTTGTAAGAAGAAAGAAGGAAGATGGTCCATCCAATGTACATCTTTCTTTTTTAATCTAATGAATGCAAATAGGTTACATGCTAACATTAAAAGATAACCATTTAATGGTAAGTTCATAACTCCATTTAATGATGATAAATCATAATAAAGACCATCTTTATTTTATCATTTTAATGTCAAATGTGCAGCTGCACATTTAACCTAAGAAAACTGAAATTGCTACTTCTCTCTTTAAAAAATTTGTTTTAATATAATTAATCTAATTAATTACATTAAACCAAAATCTAGCCCCTTTCTAAATGTACATTTGGGCTTCTAATTAACCATTAATTAAAACAAGCCCAATATTCAATTATGGGCTTCTAAAACCTCCATTTATATTTCTTACTTAGCTTGATAACCTTCCTTAAAGCCAAGTGGGGAATCTTATTGGACTTTGATAATTCAAGCTCCAATAAGCCCAGAATTAATTTAATCTCATTAGAATTAATTCTTCTAGCTTATTAACTAAATGTCATTCCACTAAAGACAATTAGTTGAACTCTTGAATTATTAAATATTATGAGAACACATATTTCATGTCCAATTGTAAACCCTATTTAGAATCTTATTATAGCCATCCGCACATCAAAGGGTAAAATTACTGTTTTACCCTTATGCTGGTTTTTCCTTCTAGATCTCCCGTTTTATATTACATGGTGATTAACACACAAGATCTCATCTTGGTGTCAAGACTTGATGGGTAGCTAGTCCATCAAACTACTGGGGCCAATTTAATCACCAAATCTCCTTAAAACATCTACAAGTGATGATAGCACTATAAACTCTTTATTTAAGTTAATGTTCCCTGATATATGTTTCAATTAATAACTCCAACATGTAGACACTGGATTAATACTCTGTAAAAATCCATTATGATCATATCAAGAATTATAATGAAACATATATGAGTTCACCACTCATCAAGATTATGGTTCATAATAAACGAATGCTTAAGTTGTATGTTTTAAGATTAAAGTAACGGCCTACTTTATTTTTAAAAATATACTTGATTCCAGATTCATTTAATAGTGCCATTATCAATAGTCTACTACTATCATGATATGAAACTCATCATTTCCTTTAAGTAAACTCCTTTACTTATATGGAGATAAATCGCAACATTACAGTTTAAACTATAATCAAGCGACCAACTTGATTATTCAACTGTGAATCAATTAATTTAGATTTTTATAATATATATGTTTCCCATACATCTCTATGTATATGTATATTACTTACAAAAGAATCTTGGTACCTTTTTGACCAGATATATAACGCTCACACAGATAAAACCAAACTATTTTGTTTTATTAATAATAAATTTTTTCATTACAAAACTGTAACTGAAGAAGATAAAGTTACATGTAAATACACTTGCTTTCTATGACACTACATTTACATAACTCCAACAAGAAGGAGATAGTAGGGATATAGGATTTGATATTGCTAAGGGTTTAAGCTTAATAAAGGTAACCTTATTGTTATGGATCAACTTTTATTTCTTTGTTCCCTTAAAGATAAGCCTAACAAAATTTTCTCTTTAACCACCTTATTCCTTGTGAGCATCTTATTCATGTTCATGGTTATCATAAAAATAATAGAATTAGAAGATTTTCAATATAAAGGAAGGAAAATAAAATAAAAAGCAAGAAACCTATAAGGATTCTCATTTCTATAATATATTCCTAACTGGATTAAACTTACTTCACATGAAATTCTCTAAAAGTGAAAGGGTGTATACAGTTCAATAGCTTTTAACTAAAGAACCTTATGATTTATGTGGTTTGTCTTACCTAAAGAACCTTTCATCCAATTCCCCTCTAGAAAATCTTAAAGTTATACAGACCCATCACATTCCATAGGAAAATTAACTTGTCTTTCCATCCTTAAACCCTTTTAAAGGATCCTAATAACTAAAATCCTCTTATAACACTCTAGTTATACCATCTGCTTTAGGTCCCAATAAGCCTATATTGGTAGGATAGCTTAAGGTTGGTCACCTCTCTAATATGACATGAAACTATAAATCCAACAAGTAGACTTCATTTATAGAGGTGAATTTGACTTGGGCTCAAATATGTCAAGTCAATAACTTACAAGATCATTGAGTATATAAGAAATTGAAGCTCACACTTAAAAGTGTAGTAATAAAAAACCACCTTATTAAGCCTGATGAAACATATACACTTGTCTTAATGTAGATACTTAAATCCTGTACCCTCATTATTATTAAATTTCTTCATCTTCTTAAAATTTTCTTAAAGTCACCAATTTAGAAGTTTAAAGAAGAATTTATCAAGTAAATTTTCTTCCTAAACCTAATAATCTCATATTTATAAGATGCCCTAAAAGAGGCCTAATTATTATACATATCTCTAAAACTTAAGGTTTATGTTTATATGGTTAGATACAACTAGGGCCATATCAATATAGATATTACAACTCACCTTGCCCATTAAATGATATTTCATGTTCATTCTTAGCTTACTTAAAGCAAACGTAACCTTAAAAAAGGGAAGCATTTTACAACATTCAAAGTGTCCCCTATTGGCCTAAGCGTTGTTCCTTATTGAAGACAAAGCTTTAGTGGGCCTTATTCCAAATAGTTTCATTTTTTGCCAAGTCATAAAAGAAACTAAGGAAATTGATACCCCTAGAAGATGCACGAGATGGGCTTCACTTATTTTGCCTAGCCAAATTTATCTATTCAAGTTAGTGACTTCAAATTCATTTGTATAATTCTCACTTCTGGGCTTAATATTAATATTCCCATATATAAGTCTCAAAGACGCTTTAAAAACAAGAACAATAAAGGTAGGGGCCATCTAAATATGGAAATAGAATCCCAACCAAATACTAATCATGCTTCTTATTTGAGATAGATTTAAACTCTTCTTAGATAGTTGGAATCCATTTATACTTTTTAAAGGATCAATTAAGACACTCCAATGTAAAGTGTGGATTATAAGTATTATCACAAACTTACTTTAAGATTTCTCACTACATACCAACACCTTTTGCTCTTATTGATTTGACCATCAAAATATCAACATCAAGAACAAGTTGGGCACTCTAATTATTTATTTCTATAGGCTTATGGAAATGAGAGCATTGTAATAGGAATATCTTGATTTTAGCCTACATCATATACCTATATGATAAAAATAGGAGAGTTGTCATTAAGCTTTAGTTTCAAACTTCAATCATCAAATTTTAGTTGTCAATCTTGAACAATGTGGGAGGAAGTTGACCTTTAATGATTTTTAGAAATGATTTAAAGCATAGACAATATTGTGCGATATAATTGGATAATCAAGTGATGATAGTTTACTGAGTCTGTACAGACATTTGTGCCCCTTGAGTGAGCTAGTGTTGGCTTTCCTCATGTAGCTTCAATATAAGATGATGTTACAACATATGTCATCATTTTGACAAGATAAAGTCAATCACGTTAGCATAAGTTGACATAGGAAATGACATGATAATATATTGATAGTTTAAGGGTTTTAATGCTAATTTAAAATTTTGAAGAAGATTTTTATAGTTTTATAAATGATATAAAGGATTGGAGAAATTAACCCTTTTTTTGGAAGTTCTTTGCCACCGAATTAAATATTTATTTATATACTTTTCTACCATCATCCATATCTGTTTGCCCCTTTATTAGTTTAATGGAACCAAATATCAAGGGTATTTTAGTGATTAGATACAGGTTGTTATTGTTGTTTTGTTTCTTAAGGGTTATCAAGGCAACTCAAGTACATTTCAAACAAGCAAGTAAAATGATTCTCAACATTCTTCAAAAATCATGATTCACGTTTTTAGAAATTAAAAGAAAGGCCTATAAATGAGGTATTTTCTTTATAAAAGTATAGAAAATAAGTTTACCAAAAACAATTTCCTATGTATTATAAAATATATCATATTTTCAAAATAACTAAAAGAATTAGAGTTACAAGTACATAAGACTAAGCATCCAAGACTTAGTCTTTCCCTTTATAAATATAACCTATTATTTGATTTCCAAAAAATACTAAACATCTAAAAAGGAAAATCCATATGGTTCTTTTCTTGTAGTAGTATTATAAATAGATATAAGGTATTTATATTTTGTTTTTTAAATACTTATTGAATTATACAATTAAAATTGAGTGGAAGCTTTTATTGGTATTTGGTTATTTTTTTAAGTTAAACCAATATTAAAGCAAATTTCATTATTATTTTATTTTATTATTTTATTATTTTAGTTTAGTTTAACTTAATCTTCAAATTCTATTTAAATTTATTCATTTATATTGACTTTAATTTAAATTATTCAACTTGAATTTTTCTTTTTTAAACTAGACATCAATCTAGTTTTGAGGTATTAATGTTTCTTTTTTATTAACATGTTTAAAAAGGATTTCACAAGAGTGTGTTAGTTTAGCTAAAAGACACAAAAGAACTTGATAGTAAGAGAGTTCCTTCTTTATAATTTGTAGATATTTTATCCTATGAAAATAGTTAGTTAGCTAGAGTTAGTTTTCCAAATTGAATCATGTCTACCTAAAACAAAGGAATTGTACTAAATATTAATTATAAAAATGTATATAGGAAAAGGCACATTTTTGTCCTTGAACTGTTACCTAAGCGCACTGAAGTCTTTGAACAATCTTTTTCTTTCAAGTTGCCTTCAAACTTTTAAGAAATTGGTGTTTGAATCTTTTTCTTTGGTAATTGGGAAGTGACTAATAAGTGTCAATTTCTTATACCTGGAAAGTTTCAATATTTGGTAAATGTTAAATTATATTGACGTCCTTTGTTATGTGTTTAGTAAAATAGAAAAATTTGGCCACTGAAAAAGAAATCAAATAGTAAGTATAACATTTTTGGTGATAGAAAAGAGGAAATGAGGACTTCTTCATTCACATATTTGATATGGAAATATTGATGCATATACTCAAAGGTGTAAGTGGAGACAATTGTTAGTGATTTTATCACAATAAGGTAAGTTAACTTATACTTTGGAAATGATACTTTAATATTTTTATTTCATGATTTAAGTTGTAATTTTTCTAATACTAAATTTTTAATTGTTTTAATAATCAATTGAGTTATGTTGACTAAAATGAGTTTTTTATAAACTAATTTTATTGGTTTTGCTAATTTATTTATTTATTTGGGTAATGACTTGACGGAAGCTTTTTCTTTGGTAAGTATTTAGAGGAATCACTTTGTAAAGCTTGATAGAGGCAACACATTAAGATATGAATCTAGCATATAAAGGTGCAAAAATTCAATTATGTAATAGTTATTTATTGTCTTGTTTATTTGAAAAGTATGGAACAAAATACTAAACCATATATGGTTGACATTACTATTCATTTCATTAAGATGTGGAATCAATTGAAAAGAATATTATTTCACTATAGGAAATTTTTGATAGAGATAACTCACTCTTTTATATTGGTGGGAGGAAAACTTTAGCGAAGGCATTGATCCAAATAAGTTATATTGATTTAGTATCATGGAAAATATTAAACATATTAGTATGTTAAGTTAGATAAATTATACTATAGGCATCCAAATAAACTTTAAGAAAGGGGTTGGTTGATATTAAAGATGATGGTAAAACAAATGACATAATCTATATTGTTTCAAATTACAAAAGATTGGAGATTTATTTTAAAGGTGAGTATACTGAAAACAAAGCATCAAAAATAGAAAATATGGATGATGGGATTGTTAGTACTATGGTTCTACTAAATTTTGAAGAAGAAAACAATGGTTAGATAGAGGATGTACTACTTGTTTTGAGAGTGAATAATGTGAATGATAAAGGTTCCAATAAGTTGGATGAGAATGAAGATAGTATGCCTATTGCTACTAGTGGAAGTATTAGTTATGAAGCTTCAATTTCTTTTGCAACTACAAAAGCTGGTAGTGAAGTTATTAATTGTCCTACCTGTGGTGTTAGAGATTATGAAAATGATGGTGCCAATGAGCATACAAATATTAATGGTGAAACTACAATTAATTGTGCAATTATATAAAATGGTGGTGAGGCTATTGGATGTGCTAAAAATTACACTAATATTAGTGTTAGATATGTTACTAATAATGGAGATGATGAGTATGCAAATATTGGCGGTGAAGCTACAATTGGTTCAGTAACTAATATAGGTGGTAATGAAGCTATTTATTATGCAACTATTGGTGTTATAAATGGTGCTAATGATGATTTTTATAAATATACAAACATTGGTAATGAGAAAGGTGTTGAGATTGCTTATGTTTCCAAAAATAAGGTTAGTGAGAGTGATTTATGGACTGATTTTTAATGTAAAAGTGGAAGAGATGAAAATGAGCTTTAATATAATAAATAAAAAATATATAAAAAGGAAGTAAAAGAAAAGAAATGAAGATAAAGCAGTCGGTAATGAAGGTAGAGATGAGGTTGTGAACAATATTATTGAAGCCCAAAGATTAACAAGTAGATGAAGATGAAATAAAGGGATTTAATTATAAGAAAAAGATCAAGTACATTTAGAGTGATAACACAACTTAGTACTACTCAAGTTTTAGTGAGGATGTTGTTAATGCATTAAGAGATATTTGTAAGAACCTTTATTATGATCTAAAAATTATACATTAGGTTATAGGTTTGAAGTTTAAAAATGCTAAACAATTCAAGGAAGTATTTATTTAATACCTTATTACAAAGAGTTTGGGATTGAAATAAAAAATGATAAGTCTTAGGTCATAGTGAGATGTGGACTAAAGTTTATGTTACTTTTTGTAAGTATCGAGGAAAATGACGCAAGTTTTGTCTTAAGAGATATCACCTGACACACACGTGTATAATAATGAACATAATATGCTCAATAAATCTAAATAGATAGTGCACCACTACAAGAAAAGGATTAAATTGCGGCCTAATATTAAGATTGCCAATTTAAAGGCCTTATTGAGAAAAGAGTTAAAGGTAAATGTTAGTTTCAACACTTTCAAAAGAGAAAAGATAATTTTCATAAAGATGATGAATGAATGCCAAGTGGTTGAATTTACCACACTATTGGATATGGTAAGGAGGTAAAGATAAAGATCTCGCGAACAAAATGGACATTTAGAAAAGTAACGATAATTTAAAAGGTTCGAGGTTGTTTTCAATGCTATATATGTTTTAATGCTTCTAAAGGGGGTTGGATTAAAGGTTATAAGTAATTACTATTGAAAGGAATGGAAAAAATTAAGTATTTCTTATTGCTTAGGATATGGTTAATGTTGAATGTATAGAGACAAAGATGTGGTTTTTAAAGCTTCTAATTTCATTTCTACAATATGAAGATGGCAATGGCTTGACCTTCTTTTATCACATGCAAAAGGTATTTAATCATATTTATATATATTATTATATTTAAATTATATATTTGTTTAACTAAATGAACTTACCATTTTATTATGCATATATGGCTCATTAGGGTCTTCTTAATGAAAAACCAAAGTATTGTTAAAAAACGTTAAGCATAAAAGATGTGCAATCAATATTTAAGCTAATTAGATACAAAGATAGAATTGAGATGATCTAAAATTTCAGTTTTAGAGGAATGACAAGTTAACCTTCGTTCATGAGTTCAATGTTCAGTTACCTGTGCTAAATTTACTATATTTCATATTTAATCCTAAATGTGATTGTATGAACAATAACATAATTAATAATTTTAATAGTTAGATATTGGAGACTAAAGTGAAACTTATTGTTAGTCTGTTGGAATATATTATAGAAATGATTATAAAGAGGATGCATGCAAAAAGATTTTTTAGTGGAAATAAGAAAATAACATAGCAAAAAATTATGGTAGTATTAGAAGAGAATAAAAGAGAAAGTTTTAATTGTTTTATTTATTAGAATGAAGTCAATAGGTAAGAGGTATAGCATATATTAGACAAGTTTTTTGTGGGAATTAGTAGTCATACTTATACAAATAGACATTGGGATTTAAAATGAATTCCATATCCTCATGAAGTAATTGCCATTTACTATAGTCATCAAAACCTGGAAGATTATATAGATAAATGTTTTATTAAAGAGAAGCATATGCAAGCATATAAGTATTCTCTTAAGCTACTTGATGAACTAAGAGTTTGGCCTTAGTGTGAAGTCATTGAGACACTAACAAAAAAGAGAATACATGATTGCCCTAAAAATAAAAAGGAAAATTTTGAACAGTCCAAATAACTTGCATCAAATATGGACAACAAGGGCATAAGCAATGGTAATCGATTATAGGATCATCTAGTACTTACATAAGTAAACATAAACAGGGAGTCCAAGATGCCCAAGCATAGCATCAATTGGCACTACATCAACTAGCACAACATATACATATGAAGTCATTTAGATTATAGAAAAATAGTGTTAAAGAACCAATGGTTAGAGGGAGAGGTAAGGTAGAAGTAGAAGAATTGGTAGGTACATAACACATTTTAATAGATATACTGGCTCAATTGAGTACCAAAGAAGCTAATAAATATAATAAATTAAGTTTTATGTATTTTTAAAAACTATACAAACACTAATTCATTATTATAATTGTGATTTATATGAAACAATAACAAAATGTTTAGATAATGAGGCCAAGTAGCTTACAAAGATCTGCAACATGTCAAATATAATTCGTAAACTAAACGATGAATTTCAACCAAAAGGAATGCAATGTAATGGTAGTAATAGTATCACTTCATTTAGCTTATATACTCTTAGGGATACAAAGAGGAGAAGGCAATCACCTTTTACCTTAAACTCAAGTCAAACTTGATAAGCATTCAATTGTGTGCATGTTTTTGCTTTTAAAAAATTAATATTCTAGACCTTATTTTCTTACAGTATATTTTAGTATCAAAAAAATGTATATGAAGTTACTTTGGAATTTTGGGTTATCATATGTATTTACTTTTTAAAGCAATTGAAACCTTTTAGTAGTTATATATATTTATTCAGCTACAACTAATTACAAAATCATAACAATATCAAATACAACATTGATAAGTACATGTGATTCTAAAACAACTTCACTATATAAGATGATTAAAAATTGTTATTCACAATTTGATTATAACATTTGTCTACACCATATACATGTACTTTTAAATACAACATAATACTTATAACAAATTATCATGGTGGAACGTTAAATTTAAAGAAGTTGAAGTCGTTTAACTTTTCAATAAGTAGAGTTACAAGTATAGCTATAAATGTTAGTATGACTATTATATAGTTAAATATTATGCCATCTACATCATAATTAGAGTTTCCATTAAATTTTCTTCCAAGATTGTCATTGTTTTAAGAAGTCATCAAAGAGTTTCAACTTCCATATCAACCAAAAACATGCTCATTAGCTTTGACTATGATTCCTTTTTGTTGATTTGGAAAATTCACCTCCATTTTTCTTACCAAATACCTATACCATCTAAATATCAAACATAAGTGATTATATAACACAATAGTATAATACATGAAACTACATACATAATAGTAGATGAGTATGGGCTCCAAATAAGACCTCAAAACTATATTTCAGTAGAATATTTATCAATGATAGGGATGTGATGAATTTAATGTGATATATGGAGATTTTTCATAATATTGCTGGTAAAAATCCTCAAAGCTTAATTTTAGTGAATGAAAGTGTGCAAGCTTCAAATTGTTTGAATCTCTTACAAGATTGCAAAGAAAAATTTGACCAGCTTCAAATTTTGCTAAAATTGAAAAATGCCCAAACCTTAAGATCTTAGGACTTTAAACTCATTTCTTCAAGTAAGTGACATTGAAAATTTACTCGTCAAAATTGATTGCCTAAATCTAATTTTGTTGTTAAAGGCTCTCAAAACTTTAAGCTTGTGAAGGAAAGTGTGCAAGTTCCAATATTCTTCAATCTCCTTCAAGTTGTGTTAAATTCAATTCACTCCTTCAAACTAGTTTTCAACAAGAAGTATATGATACTTGCATTAGGTTCATTCAAAGTTGACGTTTGATTTTTACACTAGGTTATAATATAACATGTAATATTACCAAAATTCTCATCCATTACCAATTTCTTTTTAGTTTTACACTAAGGATGGCGTGTATTGGTTACTTCTTAGCTGCTGATAAGAAAAGATTTAAACAATATCTTTTAAAAACTTTAGGGACAATTTGGCACAAATTTTAGTTCATGGATTTAAGTGTACCTAGAATAAAAGTTTGAGGACCAAAATAAAAGCTTTTATTTATAATTTGCAATCCACAAAACTTCAAAATTTCATGCATTGCATTGCTTTTTGATACAATCCATGATAAAGGGTCATTTCACTTCTTAAAGAATATCTTGCAACTTTTAGTCAAATCCACTCTTTGTATTTTTCAACCTTATTTTTATTTCATTTATAATTTAAAATTTAAATTATCTCTTTTAATTTTAATTAATATTTAGAATTGTTTGTCCAATTTTAAATTGTTATTCATATTAGTGATTATACTTAAAATCTTATATTATATTGGTAATCATTTTACTAGAATTTCATATTCTTTTTAATATAAGATTTTATCTTTACACTTATAAGTTTTGTTACATACATTGGATTTTATTATCATATGTACTATTACCAAAATGCTCACTCGATTCCTATTTTTATTAAGTTTGCATACCAAAGATGGAGTATGTTGGTTAGTTCCCAATTGCTGAAAAAAAAAAGGGTTAAAATTTTAGAAGTTTGAGGGCAACCTGATATAAAATTTAGTCCATATACTTAAGCATTTTTGGGGTAAAAGTTTGAGGAACAAAATAATTTTTTTCTATGTTCAATCTATAATGCACAAAAATTTAAATTTTCATATGCTGAAGTGCTTTTTTGAGCTATTCCATGAAGGAGGCTCATTTCAAATCATACAAAATAATTTCTTTTAGTCAAATCCTTTTCTTGTATTTTTAAGCCTTACTTTTAATTCATGTATCATTTCAATTATTTATTTAATGATATTATGTTAAAGTGTTATTTATATTAACTAATTATTCTTTAAAATCTTATATTATATTATTAATCATTTATAATACAATTTTTATTCTTTTTAAGTCAAGATTTTTATGTTTATGCTTAGGAGTTTTTATTGCATAAAATTGATATCGTTAACATTTAAAATTTTAAAATATCCTTAATGTTACTATATGTTATTTAAATTTTCAATTTTATATTTTATAAAATTCAATTAATAGTCAAATAACTAACAAAATTACTAATTTGATTTGGGATTGTTTAATCCATTTTAAAATTCCTAATAATCAAATTATGCTTTATGATAAATGTTAATAATTTATTTGAGCCTTTTAACCTAAATATATGATAAGAGGATGAAATAGATATACTCAAGAGCTTATATTCTTAATATTATTATTAAATTTCACAAAGCGTATTCATTTTATCAATTACATCATGAACTTTATATTTGATCAATAGAACTTATTAAGTAATCAAATCCACCTTTTTTGGAAAAGTAACTAATTAAATCCACTTAAAACTAACATAAGAACCTTTTCATATAGATATGCCCCAAAATATGCAACGACTCATTTTATGTTTAAAACATGTGACATTTTATATGCCAAATATTATGAAATTACTAAGATGTTTTTGGTAGTTAGATAATTTCAGTCAATTTTCTCAAATTCAAAACCCAATTAAGAAACTATGATATTTTCTATGGTACATAAAATTTTAGTTAAATTATTAAAATCAACATCATTTGCCCTCTATATAGATCTCTAGTGATGAATTCAAAAGGGTTTTCAAAATTAAATGTCTAATAGAAGAAATTTGATAAGGTTTTGATTGATTTAACTAACAAAAATAGTAAAACTAGGATATGGACAATCCAAATTATATAATCTAATGGGTACAACTTTATTAAAACTAGTAAAGCTCATAAATCCTAATTGAAGTAGAAATTAGAAATCTAATGGCTACAAGATAGGGATAGAAACTTCAAGTTCTTTATCAAAGCAATTATAGAAAGACGAAACTCTAACAAAATGTCAAATCTTGTTAGAGAGATTGGTGATAGAATCAAGGACTAGAAGGTTATTAAAGATAAGGTCTTCAAATATTTTTAGGAATTTTTAGGTTTTAGTTCTAAGAGTTATACTTACATGACAACTACTCAATTTCTTCATCTACAAGTCAATTTTAGTTAAACAAACTAAGGAGATCATTAAAATAGTTCACTAAAATGATGCTGAAAAGGCCTTGAAGAGTTTCAAGTCTAATAAAGCACGTGACCTTTATAGGCTAAATGCTTTTGTCTTCAAAGAATCTTAGAGTCTGATAAAGGATCAAATTATTAAAAAGCATGCCTTAAACATCTTTTGAAAACTACTTAAATAATTCGATAAAATTCACGTATGTTTTATCCCTAGAAAGACAAACCCTAATTTCTTTTAAAAGATAAACTTTATAGCCTGTTGCAGCATTATATTTAAGATCATTTCCAAAATTTTAGCCTGATGACTTAAAATTTTCCTAAACTTAATGATATGTAGATCTTAAGATTCTAATATAAGGGGAAGAAAAATAAGTGATAACATCCTTCTATCTCAAGAATTAGTCAAAGGATACCAAAGCAAAGACTCAATTTAAGAGCTATGTACTAAAAATTGACTTTTACAAGACCTTTAGTTTGATCATTTGGAATTTTTTGCTACAATGTATAGAGGCTATTAGCTTTCCTTTAGAATTCATTAAATCGATTAAACAATGCACCATAACAACCATATTTAGTGTCCTAGTGAATGGAGAACTAACTTGAGTATTTAAGGGTGGGAGGGGAGTCAGACAAGTAGATCATTTATCTCCTTACTTGTTCTCTTTTTATGTTAAAGTGTTAACTAAAACCACTAAACATAATAATAGATTAGATCCTCCTTTCAATTTCATAACAAATGTGCTAAACAAAGGATATTTCATTTATCACTTATTGATGATATGCTTATTTTTTACAAAGTTAATGCTTTCCCTGTAGGATTCTAATGAACTATCATTACATTTTCAATCACATCTCAAATCTTAAATCAATAGAGACAAAAGTTACTTGCTTGTTACAGCAGGAGCTAACTCAAAAGCTAAATGACTCTTCAATATAGTTGGTCTGAAAGTTGGAAATATACCATTCAAATACTTATGGATCCCCAACACTACCAGAAAATAAGTTTTGGTGACTTTTAGGCATTGTTTGATATGCTCCATAGGATAATTGGCTACTTTTGCAACAAAAATATATTTTATACTGGTAGACTATAGCTTGTAAAGTATATCTTAAAGAATCTACATACATACTGGACTTCTCACATGGCTCTCTTAATGAACATCATAAATGCACCAAAGAGAATGATGAGAAATTTCTTATGGATAGGACTTGCTTACAGAAAGTCTTATGCCAAATTTTGTTGGTTAAATATTGGAGAACCTATAAAAGAGGGAGGACTTGGCATCTAACTAATACAAACCATCAATAGGACTTGGAAAATTCTGACTGATATGGAATCATTTTGTGTGCAATGGGTCCATTTATATTACCTAAGAATTAATGTTTGTAGGAAATAAAGCTAAGAGCTGAATCTTTAAGGATCGTGTTTTAGATTCTTAAGCTAAGGCAGAAGTTAGGAGAGGAAATAAAGCACAATATTAGGAACAGAGAAGACACGCGACTCTAGTTTGACAATTATAATGAAATAGGTCCAATGTATATGGTTCCAAAAGCTCTTTGTTTAAGATACATGTTAAATCCTAAGCTAAGGTGAAAGAGCTCATTAAAGCAAAATTAATGTTATACCATATTCAAAGGCTTCTCTTTAAATTAGAAAATTTGATCAACTTAAAAAGGATAGTATAAGGTGGATTAAGCACTCTTTTATTTTCTTCTTAAACAATACTTACTTTCATGTATTTAGGAATATTGGTAATGAAGTGATGTAGAGGAAGTTAGTGTGGTTTAAACAAATTTCCCCCAAACTATCCTTTATTATGTTACTTACCACTAAGAACAGACTTAGATATAACAAGAGGTCTCAATATTATGAATCACATATGCAAGATTTGCAATTCTAAGACTGAAAGTAAATATCATCTTATTTTTAAGTGTCATTACTCTATGTCTGTTTAGAGATTAATTATGGATCTATTCAATCTTTTCTTCTTTATAGATGACTAGGAGCAGACAGTGGATTGGGCATCCAAATTGAATTCTTTGCAAATAGGGGATTACAATCTATTAAAGTTAGATTTAAATTATGGAACTTATGTTATTGGGAGGGAAAGGAATGCTAGAATCTTCAACAATAGAAGTCTTGATAAAAAGGTATTCTTATAAAACACAATCTCATAGATTAGAGAAATCATTATGTCCATCATTGACATCAAGATTTTAACAGTGAACATGTCCAACATTGACTAGTATATAAAGCTTCGAGCAAGAAAAGCAATTAGGGAAAGCCCATATTGAGTTTTTGTTGATGAAAAAAGAAGCTCGTTAAGTGGATTGCAAGTAATGCTAGCTAAGCTGAAGCTAACATTATGAACATTCAACATCTATATAGAAAAATTCTTTTTTCAAGCATGTGTGAATTAATCAAAGTGATGTCTTCTAATGAGATTATAAAGCTAGTTTTGCAATTCATTGATGCAATCTTTAAAGAAACTATACCTAGATCTTACTTTTATATTGTAACTCCTTTATGAGTTTTATTCTTTAATGCAATTTCTTTTAATTTAAAAAATGCATAATCTAATCAATCTCTGAGCATAAAAAAATTAGGTTCTCTAAGGTGTCTAAGATGGAACAAAGCCTTTTAATAGATAGGTCTGAAAGGTATAAGATGTGAGTGAAAATTAAAAACTTTAAAGTTCTTTGAGGATGTGGTGAAAAGGAGAATAGAGGAAGAAGAAGGCTTAATTAATACAAAGGGGTTAGAGAAGAAGAAAGAGTCTAAAATAAGGCAATGTTTAAAGATTTGAAAGGGAGAAGCAATAATTTGGCATGAAGGTGGCGACGATTAATTAAAAAAATAGGTTAGTTAATAGTTAGTAAAATGCATTAAAATCCCTTTCTAACCAAAACAACCTAAAAATGCATTAATTTATTTTTTGAGTTCTCATTATTGGTTTTATCCTAAAGGATTTTGTGATTCTCTCTCGAGTGGCTCTCAGTTAACCCTCTTTATCTATATTATGATCTAATTATACATATCATCTCTCAATCTCAATGTATGAATCAAATAATTAAATCGTCAACTTTTATTCCTTCAATTCAATCAATTATAAAATAAAATAAATCTCAAGAAAACTATATAGTTTATTAAATCAAAAGATCAATCAATTCAACATATTACTTCTTATAATTCATCCTACCTAAATCTAAATTTCAATTAGATCATGGTTAAACAGGAAATTACAACATAAGACTAAGAGTAAGTAGTTATTATTATGAATCTTGAATCTTGAATCTTGAATTCTTGGTGAATCTGTTGAATTGTTGTTCTTCTTCCAAGATTAACTTTTTCTTGCTCAATAGTTGATGTAAAAGTGACTTTTAATGATTCTTTTATGCTTCTAAACTCTTTTGTGGCTAAAAATTTAAATCATAATTTTTAATGACTAACATAGTATCATGTACATATTGCATTATGTTTTACCATATTCTATAACTTTTTGTGTAAAATAGCATAGCCGATATGAGGACGTGTGTGGTCTATGATACTAATCAAAGCTCAAACATAGGGGTATGTGGCAGAGAGAAACAAAATGATTCATGATAGAACACAACCCCAACAAGGTAGAATGTGCTCAATGTGTTCTTGGGTCTTTCTTCACTTCTTCCAATGTTGCTATAAAACAACTAAATTCGTCTATAAAATTGCTCATTTTTCTTAAAAAGATAGAAATAAGACTTGACATAAAATATATCTCATTTTGAATATCAAATCCTCTAAAATCTCTAGAACACAAGCATAATACTATAAAAGTCATGCTAAAAGCAATGTATATTTAGCATACATCACTATCGAATTAGTAAATGGTAATTTTAGTAATTTCATAAAAATTTTCACATGATACATGATCTAAATATATGCCATTATATGTTGTAGGGCAGGTTTATCTTAAAAGATCTTATGTTAATTTAAATTTAATTTAATTAGTTGATAAGTTTGTCAATAAGATTTAAGTTTGTAATATATACATATATATTACTATAACTATCTCACAAAGAATTTAAGGATTGACATAATTTAGTAAAATGATTGTCAACACTTAAAGTACAACTATCTCATAATAATTTGACACTTAGGCATAATTTGACGAAAATAATTCTCAAAACATATGACATTTTCATTTTCAAATTTAATATATGTAATTATGTTAATTAAATAAAAAATGCGTTGATCCCTATATTGTTTTGTGTTAATGATTAAGCAAACTCCAGAAGTTAACACATCTTGTTTTCCAAAGATAGAAAAACGGTATTTATAAAACATAGAGCAAGAAAAGAAGATTAACGTTTAAGTTTGAACTCATTCCACTTCCTCGAAAATATACCAGACAAATTTACTTTTCTATGAAGAAAATAGAATAAATGGGTAGATAATAGGTATAACGCGAATTGAAATCAGAGACTTTATCCTACAAAATACAGTTTAGATAGAATAATACAAAGAGTTTAATAATAAATAAATTATTTTTATTCGTAATAATTGTTTCAGAAAAATATTAACATTAACAATTAACATAAAATGTGAAATTTTTAAACATTATTTAAATTCTGTAAAAATTTTGAAAGTAGGCTGTACTTAATTTGTACCTTTAATTGCAAGTGGCTTGAGAAGAAGGAAGGACTAGATCTTAATCACCCAGTTTTAATCTTGTTAATTGCATCCACACATTTATGTAAATTTCACGTAAATATATAAATGAGTATTAACTGACCGAATTAGGACCACGATGATTTCATGTGCTAAGCCTAAAAGAGGTTAGCGACGACAAATGACGTCAGAAGAAAAATAATGAAGTAATGAACCGTCCGGTGTACGGACATTGACCAACGAGATACCGAGAAAGCAGTCATCAGTGGTCAGCAGTTAAGCACGTGACTGACTGTCCCCTTTTGGAATATTTCATCCATTTTCTTATTTAATTAATTGACAAGGTACAGTCAGCTTTAGGTGTGAGTGTGACGATACTTATGTTTCGTTCACTGGTTAAACAGGTTCTAAGTTCCAACATTCAAATGTCGTCAGAGGATACGACACGTGAGCCAACGACACCAACTGTCCAAAATTAATGGGTAACGTCAGCTTTGACTTTTCTTCACAACCAGGTAATTGCGGGGCGCTTTTGGCAAGTTCTTCTGTACCCTTTTTAATGTAAAAATATATTTTAAATATTTTTTAGTTTAATCTTTTTAATTATTAAAATTTTAATGTAACTTAAAGTTTTTAATAATCTCTTTATATTAGTAATAAAAATATAAAATAACATTGGTAAATTTTAAATTAAACATATAATTATGAGTGATTACACATATATTCAATTTAATATTTAATAATGCAAATCACCTAGTTATTGTTTAGTTAAGGACATGAGGGTTCGATATACTAAAAAAGAAAATTGTTACATTTCAGTCATAAAAATGGCGTTAATAAAACATATAGTTACAGCGGTTTATAGGATTTATTTTAAGAGTGGTGGGCCTAAATTTCGAAAATTTCAAACGTATGATTATGATTGTACATTGATTGCTTAACCTGATATTGAACAGTACCAGGGTCCCTTTGTTGAGTAGCTATGGTTTGTTATTTACAAATTAGGTAATACATCGATAATTATAATTACAAATTTACCAAGGCTATTTTTTTAATATGTAAACCAATCTTATGATAATTAATTGCATTAAAAGCCCTACCCAAGTGGCGGATTATTTAATCATTCTTTATGCTTTAAATTCTGCCTAAGGAATGATAAATTAAGATCTACTTAAATAAATTATGAAGCTTTCTTAATTAAGTTCTTCGGTTAAACTTTCGGTCTCATGTGAGTCTTTCTAAACTTTTGTCAGTAGAATTAGTCAATGGCTTTGGAGATAAGAAATGACTTAGAAGTATCGTTGTCTTTGTCTACATTATACTACACAAAACTAGAAATTGTTGACAACTACCGTAACTTTTTTTCTATTTGTCAACAAAGATAATGATGGACACGAGAAAAGTAAAATTAAAAGATTTTAACTTTTAAGAAATCAATATTCTGTTAAAAATATACACAACTTTGTCATTTAACGTATTTTTCAATTCATATGCTTTTGAAAATTTAGAGTGTCATAATTTTAGAATTAATTAAACAAATTTTGGCATTTTTATTTTATCGTTTTATTAATTAGGAACTCATATTCTAAGTTTCCTTCTTTTGATTATGACTAACTATTAACACTAACTTGAACAAGTGGCTACCAAGTTTCCAGGATTACTTAGTGCAGTAAAAGTAATCACTAATATAATTATTTGAACTCCTATGGATAATAATTATCCACAGGTCTCTATATTTCAAAATTAAGTCAGACCATTTTATTGTCAAGAATATTTAATCATAACAATTTGGATAACAACATCTGTAAATAGCTCGAACCTGTTGTGAATAAACATTGTGGGAGTACATTAGCATATGCACGTTGGGAAGGTATAACATTATTAAAAGAGGATTCAAATTACATGATATCACAGGTATATCTATGTATACATATAGATACATAAACAAGCAAGAATCAGGCTTGGGTGAAGAAATGCGAAAGAGGGAAGACTTTTTGACAATATATCCAACATTAAAAAAAAAAAGTGTATCATTAGGAAGGAGGTTAAAGTAGACTGTATCTTTCTTTCCATAAGGACAGGATTGCCGATGTTACTTTTGTAGGTGAAATGCCATGAATTTAAGCTCACCTCATGAAAATAGAACCGGTGGTCCATGAATAACAATGGTCGTAAAAAGTTTTAAAAAATGTATTTTAATTAATAATTAACTTAATACCCATCAGATATATATTAAAGATATATTTCTTGCAAGCGTAGGGTTACTACGAAGTCATGAATTTGCATATGTAGTGAATGTATGTATTTTGTGAACCAAAGATTCCGATCACGTGTCTTGTAATTTTTATACACTTAGCATCTTATTATTTCATGCTTTACTTAATGTTGTAAGCAAGTAATACAGAAAATAATTTTGTTCAAGAGATCCCCGTGTGTGAAATGGGATGATAGACTTCATTACACTTGTAAATCACTAGTGAAAGTGTGTGCGAGTTATTGAAGCATGATTGGATGTTATTGACATGCTGACAATACGAAGAGTGATGAGAAAAAAGAACTTGGGGGGGAGAATTTTAGAGCAATAATTTCACCGAAACACATTAGGGCATGATTTTCTGACTCTGCCATAATGGCATGCCTAAGACATGATAGAGCCTGTTATGTGACATTCTCACTATAGTTTTTTTGAATTAACATTCCTTAATGATTAACCTACAAAGGATAACAAACCTAGAGCGGAATTGTCTCACCAAATTCTAACTTCATTTTAAGCATAACTTGGCAGAACAATCATATCTTACGAACGTAACTTGTTAATTAGTGTCTTCAATTCAATTCCCATCCAAATTAACAGTCATGATTATGAGAGAACATAAATAGATAAACATGATGGATGGAAAAAAACATAAGAGAGAAGGTTCGTAATTAGCAAAAGAGGATTTTTCAAAAAAGCACAATTATAGATGTACAATGAGTAGGGCATTGGAATGGGGAGGGGGAAAGATTCTCATTCTTGTATAAAGAGAAGGGTAGTCGTCCTATTCTAATCATTATATTTTCTTTACCTTTAACTCAAACGAAATGAGTGGAGCGAAGCACATACCATACCATACTTGTGAAAAGCAACAAGATTGAGAGAAGTTATTAGTAGGTGAGCAGTCAGCATTGGTATGCCCTTGCCGACAAGAATTTCTGTCTCGCAGCTTAGTAATTAGAAGACCCCAAAGTGGTACAATAATACCATACTCAAATGCCTCTCTATTTTTCTACTCCATTCACTCACTCACCTAAAAGTGAAATCCCACTTGATTTGTCACCTCTTTTACTGTTTATTTTCGGGGGTGGGTGGGTGGACATGATGCAAGTCGACTCGCGCGGTATCTAGGAAACGATACCCTATGAGGAAAAATTTTTCAAACTGAAGCCATATTCATCCATAGTAGTAGTACTATTGCTCTTGACTTTTCATACTTGGGATAAATAAATGCCGACGAGTTGCCCTTGGCTTGCCACTCTCTTTATCAAGTTTTGCCTAATAATAGGAGCAAGTAAAAAAAATCTTGATCGCTTTTTGGATTTTGGTTCCAAAGCATGAAATTCATCCCAAACTTTTATCCTGACGTGTGAAAGATATGGCCTGGAATGGGACGTGTACATAATTTTTATCATAAAAACCAAAGTCTGTTCGTCCATGCCACCGTCAGAATGAAAGTTTGAAAACTTCAGAAATCTTTGCCATGTACGACGACATCAGAGCTTTTATAGTTCTGATTGTAAGCGAGGCTATACAATTTGTAGCAATTGATTCAGATGAATAAGACATTTTGTTCATTGTCATTTAGCAATTGTAATCTATAAAAATAAAATTCATCTCTTAGAAAGACCAACACGCGTAAAGCTGTATAGCTTATTGGTGAGAATTACATATACAGGAAAGGTGATTAAGAATATTAATGTACAATATTCAAGAATATGGTCTCTTCCTCTTAAAAATTTTAAGATTCCAACATCGTTCATAAACATGGAAAACAGATAGAATTGGTAATAAAATTTTGTTGCAGAATGGCTCTCAAGCATCTTTTTGGTGCTCCATTCCGACAACCTTCCTTTGTTTTGGGTCCTCTTTAAAACACCTTTCTCGCAATTATGGGGAAGCATTGCCCAATTACCCTGCATGAAGGTCACGAGCTTTAGAATGTTTAAAAGAGAAGTTACCTCTCTCTCTCTCTCTCTCTCTCTCTAAATAACTTTCTCTATCTCTCACTGTGTTCATGGCAATCGAAGTTTTGAAAAAGACTTCCACTCCTTTGTTGGTGGGCCTCCACACCAAACCCCAAAAAGACACAAAAAACAGTAGATATGGATGGAGATAACCAAAAACAGTTAGAAGTGCTACTCCAGCTAGAAAGGTTGCTCTCAGGACCTTCCCTGAGGTTGTTGACCCATGTTGCTGCACCTCGGCTTCCCATTTACCCTACCGGCTTGTTCGAACAAAGCTCTGGCCTTTCATGAAAAGACATTCTCAGTTCTGAGAAAGTTTTTCAAGTCAAGAACTTCTTGGATCCTTCTGCCAGAATTCCTACCTTTAATCATGCTCATACTGTATTCCACTGACCACCAACATTTTTACCTTGACCTCTCCAGTCTAACAGTATCTTTGTCCAATGCATCTGCCATCAACAGTGACTAATTTAGCATGATTAATCTTTAACTTCTTCAGTTCAACTAACTAAATTCTCGAACGGTTAAAAGTTTCTCTCTTTTTCCAGATCTGACACTTGAACATATTAAGCTTTGATTAAATGGAAAAAAAAAAAAACTTTAACTTGCATCTTTAGGAAGGACTAATTATTGAAAATAACATTTAAAATGAAGAAAAGAGCACATTCAGTCCGGGAATTTTATGGTGCAAAAAAAGATGGAATTAACATCATGACTCCTTTTGGTTGGCTAGAAAGTAAAGTAAATTTAGAATATGATTCATTGAAAAATAAATCTATGGAAAATAAAGATATTCACATGTTTAGATACTTATAAAATTCTAATAAAATTGGGTGGATTCTTATTATAGTGTTTGGTATGTACAGTATTTTATAGAATGTAACTTAATTTTGACTTATATTTTCAATTATATCCCTACAAACAGAATAAAAATTGAAATCATGAAATAAAGAAAAATATAAACATGAAGATTGTCGATTGAAACTTCTATGCAAAAATGTTCAAAATCTAAATACCGGTCGATACTGAAAAAAATTTTAAATAGGGGAATTTTTTGCAAAATTTTCAAAAAAATTTAAAATTTCTCTCGCTTCCTCTTATTTTTGCTTCCCTTTTCAAAGTTTTAAATTAGTTATTTTATTTATTTCAACTTTTATAATTATTGTGAATTTTAATTTTGTTTTAAAATAATAATAAATATTTTATTACTAATAATAATTATAAATTAAATAAAACTTACAAAAATATTTTTATTTTAATTAATTTTAATATTTTATATGATATTTATTAATAAAATATTTTATTTTTAAAATAAATAATTTAAAATTATTATTGATAAACTAATATTTATTTTATATATTTTAATTATTAAATTAAAATTTATTTGAAATTTATATATTTTAAAGATGCGGAGTTGAGAGAGAATGAAGAGTTAAATTATCTAGTGTATTGTTTAGATTAAATTCCTAAAAAAAGTAATCTAAATACTAAAGAGGTGTTGGGATTTAGAATCCAAGAAAAATGCCACTATTTTCTCTAAATTAGGAAAGTTTTTACTTTCTTAATTACTCAAAAAATGAACCAAACTTAATAATTTAAATTTTAGGAAAAATATTACTTTCTCCGGTAACAATCCGTGCTAACCAAACGGGCCCAAGGGTATTGTTAAAGGATATGTAACCATTGTAACGTTGGAGTTAATATAAGGGTATTGTTAGGATATGTTTTATTATTTAATTTTGACATTTTTAATTATTGGATATTTAAGATAATAATTAAAAAGTCTTATTTGAATTGAATTCTTGGAGAGTGTTGTTGCACAAATAAAAGTCCATCTTGAACGAAGATTAGAGTAGATTACGTTTTTTTATAATATGGATAATGCAAGATAACAAGTGAGTTATCTAATGTGAAGGTTTCTATGTCTAAAATTTTTCACTGCTGCGTGACTAAGTTCTTTGAGGGATACACATGAGTTATTTGGTGATTTTCTTCTTGGTGGATGTTGCCGTGAATCACTGTTATGTTGGTTTTATTGCATTGGTCACTGAGTGTTGACTCTGTTTTGCAAAAAAATACGTGCGTATTTTGGTAAGGTTTTTCTAGTAGTTTTGATGGTGAATGGAATAAGAAAATTGTTCAGTTTTGATCTGAATATTTTACTGCATTGAGAGAGGCTTGCGTGAGGGAATTTGTGATGATGTCTTGATATTGGTTGATTGATTGTGTATGGAAAAAAATCATGTTGTTGTGTGTTGCGAATATAATGAGATAGCTTAAGGAGTGTTACTGAGTAGGTAATTTTTCTTGTCTAAAATTTTCTGTGTGCATTATCGTACTTCTGTACCACACACATATGAGTGATTTGGTGAAGGTTTTGGCTGGGCGTGAATGGTAAAACCTTGATCTAATTATTGTGGTGATTTGAGGGATTGTGTACGTGGGCCGAAGTAAGAGTAGTGTGTGTGTATGTGACTCCTCTGATTTGGCCGCGTGTGTGCATGAAAGTGTCGTGAGCTGAAGGACATATTTTATGAACTGCAAATTATGCGTGACTCTCTCTCTTTGTTTTGTTTTGGGTTGGTTATTGGCGAATGAGCAGATCACATGGTAGTAGAGTGCAAAAAATTTCAAGACAGCAACATATTAATTAGCTAGTGTCATTGGTAAAATAACTCTCAGATTAATCTTCAGAAGAACCGAAAACTTTGGAAAGTTGTTTTGTCTCTTTCTCAAGTATTTTTATTTATGTTAAATTTTATTTAATCATTTGAGTTATTTATTTAGTATTCTTTAATCATAAGACACTTCAGTAAAGTCCTCTATTGAGGTTAAAACGAAACGATCGTACTATTAAGTGTAAATTACCTTCACGAGTAATGAGAATGAATGATAGTGTCAAGAGTTGAATAATGTCAGCTCAATAAGGCGTTGTATAATACTATTGTCGTTAGTGAAAGAATTAAACTGAATGAAGGCCCTGTAAATGTAGACAAGATATACCGGACTACGTTACTAAATTTTAGTGTTAATCTATTTAATTTCATATTTATTTTTTTATTTTCGTTCGTGTTGAAAAATTAACAATTGCTAATACAGTTTATTTAGTAACTATCTAATAACTGACAGATACATTTGCAACTAAAATCGAATTTTTTGCGAAAATACTATGATTTAGCTTTTCATCCATGGAAGTCGCTTGCATAGTTGGTAATCTATACATTTGTCAAACTGAAATTAGGTATGTGTTTTCAGACAGGAACTTCTAATACTTCTGATACATCAAAAGGTGCACTTGATGTAATGTTCATCAAAGAGTCTTTTCCATTTTTAAGGCCAAACCGACCACCTAGCGACCTATGTAAGAACATGCAAAGATCAACAAATAGAGTCCCAAGGCGGAAACAAAAAAGAACAGATTAAAGATTTTAGACAGAAACCGTTCACTTGTCCTATCATTCATAAAAAAGGACACATGATGAAACTAAAAGAATGCAGCAGAACTTGCTTGATGTTCAAGGAATTATCAGGTCATCAAGCAAGACATCAAATGGCATTTGGATGGAACTAATATGAACATGTGACAAACTCCGAAAGCAGAGACCCAATGGCTAATGGTAAGGAAGTAAAATTTACAATGTCATAGAGCTCAGTTGGGGAGTCTTAATTGCAGATAGAAGAACTTGTGCATTTTACAGAATAACTGCATAACTTCAAAACACTCAGAAATGGCGACCTGAAATCAATACGAGACAATCAAGTACTTGGAAAATTAATTTAATCACTATCCACCAAACTCCAAAACTTTCATGGATTCTTATTATATATGGCAATTGAAAGTTGTGTACTGCAGAACAAAGGTATACAATTGCTCTTGTTTTAAGTGCCTCATAATAACACAGCTAAAATCTCAGAAATACAGGAGAAAGAAATGACTACCCTTAATCAATATTAGCCGTCATTTCTCCAAATAAAGTTGAGAAGTTTTACAACAACCTTCCTGGTCTATGGTGATCGCTATCTTTACAAACAAGATCATCTTTCTGCAAATCAGAAACTCCAAAAATGATTATAGGATGAAAGATGGACGACCGTTCAATCATCAGGCCACAGATAACTAGGCCTATAAAACTAAATCCCCTATCAGATTCACTCTTCTTCCCAAACTGATCGCCCCTAAAATTTCCCTAAATAGCAAGTAAAGAAGTACAAAAAGGAAAACAAATGATTAAACAGTGGAAAGAATTTAATAAATCCTACTAATTTAGAGAACTGAAAGGAAAGAAGAAAAAATTGTTACACTGACGATGTATCAGCAAGAACTTCATTTAACACATCATCCTCACCGTTAGCCAGTGCAAAAAGCTCTGCATCTTTTTCCTCATCGCTTACAAGGTCTCGCCTCTCAAGCTTAGAGTGAGCAGCGATGGATATTAACTTTTGTGCCTTCTCCATGCCTGTCCTTGAATTTCCAACCCATCTCAACAAAGACAAATTGCATTTGAAACCACATGAAGTAGCATGAAGGAAAATAAGCCTAACTGCAACTTTCCCTAGCGACTTGAACTCAGTAAGGTACGTTTCCCAAACAAGCCTACTACTTTGGGGATTGACAATTCTCATTTTGCCAGTTATTGGATCCCTCTCCTTCATCTGGACAGCCCTTGCATACACCGGATCGAGCCCTTCTGTTCTCCATTTCATGAGTTCCATTAATGCAATATGAGCTTCCTCCCTCGAAACAAGCCTAGTTATGAGCTTGTCCACATCTTTCTCCTGTTCTGGTGTTAAGCATTTGAAAGGAGGAAGGTACTTGCCACTAGTGTCCCTAAGCAAATAGAGGGGATCAAGAATGTACGCAGCCGCCCAAGCAGGATGATAATTTTTCTTGAACCTCCTTTCGATCACTTTCTCAACTGTTGCTTCTGCAGAATGGAACTTGGAACACCAATCCTTAACTTTTACTTTGAGTTCCTCCCAAAGTGGCAGGCATCGCCCAACCAACGGCCTATCTGCTTCAATCTCTTGGGCCATTTCCTTCACCAACTTGACCAACGAGTGTACTGCCTCCAGTTCATTCCAAAATCCCACATCTCCGATCATCCCAGCAATTTCTCTCCCAACAGGATCCTCCACGGACACCATCTTAAAAGATTCATCAAGCAACACCAGCTGCAGTGCACGAGCTGAGCCGAGTATGTCCCCTAGCATTGTATAGACAGGTGCAAAATCCATCTTATCATACTCGCGCGAGGGTGGCACTCTCAGCAACGCCGCGTTCCCATATTCTTGCGACTGATATTTGAGAAAACTATTTCGAATTGGGGTGTTATTGTTAAAAAAAGAAGCAAGTTTGAAGCAATTATCGCTCACGCTCTTGAACAAAGGAAGCTCCTTGCTGAAATCCTTAATCAAACTAGTGAACCCTTGAAACTGACACGAAAGGTTGACCATCCAGTGGTTCTGATTCTCTAAGTTTCTCAATGCCTTGGACTTAAACCTGTCTGCAACTATACCTACACACTGTTGCACAACATTTCCACAGATTTCACTCATCGTCTCCCAAAAAACATCCTGTGCATATTTAGACGGTACTGATCCACTAACAAACACGGCTTTCCGATACAAACTAGTTCCATTAGGCAAATTAACAGTCAAATTGACCAAATTCACGTCATTAAAACTCTCATAACTCTTGACCTTCCAGCCATCAGACGCAATCTGAAAAAACATAGCATCTCTAATCCTCGACTCAGACTCAGCCTTCGCTTCCTCGTACTTAACATCCAACCTCCCGCCAACAAACTCTCTTCTCGAAACCGCAGGCAATCCAACTTGATTCAAGAATGCCTTGAACTTAGGATGCTCCAAACTCGAAAAAGATACCGACCCGCAAGACTCATAAACCCAATCAGCCAAGTAATCAAGGGCACAGTCAATCTGGGTCTTGCTCAAAGCTGGTCCTGGCGATGTTTTAGGACTCTTTAGCTTCTTCACACTGTCTTCAAGCATAGCCAAAGCACCCAAATCGTCTTTTCCACCAGAAAGCATCAAATGCGGTTGTTGAGGCAACATAGCCACTTCACCAGAGTATCTCGATGGATCTACCATAGCAATAGGACTTATTTGATACGACGTGGCCGAAGCCGACGTAGCAACCGCCGTAACCGGATAAGAAGACGCCGAAATTCCCGAACTTGCACCGGCAGGACGTTTCCGGTTACTGTGCACTAACGTGGCGACAACGGAGGCTGAAGGCACGGTGGTGTTGGACGACGGGGAGATAGATGAAATGGGTTTGGGCAGTGAGTTGAAATTCGGACAAGTCCCGCGTTTTAGATGCTCCGAGGCCGTGCGAGACGGGTTCGAAGCAGAGAAAACGGCGTCGCACAAAGAGCACCGAAGCTTCACGGCTTTGGGGAGGCCGGTCTCGTTGTTGTGCACTAACATGGGCTCAAGGTGAGTCCAGTACCACGCGCCTTTTCCCTTTATAGCTTTGGTTCTGACCATGACGAGGCCATCGTAGCGTTTGTGGACCGCCTTCGCCGTGAGCTCGTCGGCTGAGGCGGTTGTTTCAACCGGAGAGGTGGCGGTGTTTGTGGTTGTGGCCATTGTAATAAGAGAAAAGAATAACGTGAAAGTTTGAGTCTTTGTGGAGTACTTCAGAGCATATGGTTTTATTGCTAGTTTATGAGTTGCATTCAGCTAGGAGAGGCCGTCCGGCTGTGATAGCCGGATTTTGATCCTCCGGGTAGTGTCCATGCCGGAGACCGGCGATCCAAGTTGATATACTTATGTGGTCTCGGTTTCACTGACGGGTCCTTGTAGCTGTAATTGAGAGGCAGTTTTGGAAGACAGAAAAGAAGAAGAGTCCGTGGGAAAGAGAAAGTTTTTGAAGGGAAGAAGAAATAGTTGGCGAGCGACGTACACGGGAAAACCCGCGCCGAGTATATGCGCGTGGGGAACATGGAAAAGCTAAGTTGATGGAAACTGCTAGATCAAAGTAACACAACCGTCCGACGTTCGAAAACACTGCTGACATTGGTTGTTAGTTCCAGGTGATTGGGGAGTGAGGGACACGCACTGTTGATTTGATATCCCCTACATGCTTTTCTTTTGGCTAAAATATTTATATTGTTTTCTGCTAATTTACATGTAATTTTTGAGTGGGGATGGAAGTTTCCTCTCGTGACTTCTTGTTGATGTGGTTACATTCAGGTTGTGGACAGAAAGAGCAACCTAGGAATTCAATTGGATACCATTAATAACAGGCAGGCAGTGTTGACCAAGGCACACCCAATTACAACAGCAATAGCACTTACAATTTGTTTGAACACTGCCAAGAGCCCTTTATATATTTTATTCATATAAGCCTTTAAAACCATAGAGTAGCAAGTTGGCACCAAGCATTACGAAATAGATGTTGCAATTTTCCTAACACCCAACATAGGTTAGGGTAAGTACCTAGTATTCCATCCCTCTGCCACATTAGGGTTTAATGCCAGCGTAAAATGACTCAATTCCTGACAAATTTCTCTCAAGATCACTTCGAAATTTCAAGAATGCTGGGCCTGCTAAAGGACAAGTCGCTAGGGTTTTGGATATATCACACCATATCAAAAACGGCCAAGCCTACACTATTTTTGGTTGTCATTGTGAGGTGTATGCAATCATGATCATGCGGGTAGTATCAAAATTCACAAGCTCCCAGTCTTCCTGTTGTGGTTTGGCTCCACAACGCACCTGGATTGGCCGCGTCCCGTATGTGCTCAAACCTGAAATTCCATTTGAAGTCAATTTTGTTTCAAAACCACCTTGGGTTTAAACCAACATGTCTAAACTCAAAACTTAGTTTAACTTAAGTGAATAAAAAAAAGGTCTTAGCTTAATTAGATTTGAAGTAATATTCAAATTTTATTAATTTTAAATTCAATTAAATTAAATAGTAATCATTAACTTTAAATCAAGTCTCGTGATTATTAGTTCTTATTTTTGTAACTAGTAATTTTACACACTCTAATTATATGTCTATCTTATTTTCTTGTAAATTATATTCATAATCTGTTTATTGAAAACGACTTCTTTATTATAAAAGAGTAAAGTTAAGCATTATCGATCCTCTCTAAATTTCGCACCTTAATAGTACTTCAACTGAGTATTAGGATGATAGATACATAGTCTGTATTTTACTTTTTAAAAAAAATTTAATGGTTGTCTTGCTAGTAAGTTCAAAGTTTTACGCTTTTGTCGTAATTTTCTCTTAAGTTGAATTTGACGTTTTATTTTAGTTCTTTAAAATTTGAATCAGATTATATCTTAATTATTATGAAATCTACAACACTTAGTTTATAACTTGTGAACATGTCAAAAATTTAATTTTAAGGTAAAATACCTCTTATAATTTTACTCTTTTGAAAGATATTGTTGTTATTGAAAATTACTTTAAAACACTTTATTGTATTAGAAATATTTAAAAAAATTGCTATCTTTTATCAAGTTTTCATACTATATTTATTATTAAAATTATATCAAAATAGTTATATAAAATTTGTCATGTATTTAATGATTAATAATATAACACTATGTGATAAAATAATAATATTTTTTACTCTCAATTTGATTGAAGGTTCATTATTTTCCAATAAAAGAGAATTATTCACACATCAACCAGTCGTGCCCATCTAGAGTCTAGACCCTAGTCCTACAAAGTATGGGCACCGTGATTCTTCAAGGATAGTACTGTGCTTATTGAACATTCTTTTTTTTAAAAAAAAATTAAAAATAACTCAATGAACATTCTGACCAGTTCTACCAAACTTGGACCTTGCAAATGCTTGATGGTTCGAAGCTTTAAGTATTTGAATTCAAACCCTCTCATTTCATTAAGCTATAGCTACAAGAATTTTAAGAAAGGATAAACTAGAGAAGAAAAGAAACATCTTTCAACACGACAAACTTTCACCACATGAAGTATGGAAAGCCATCTAACAATGGACGAGCCCTTAACAGTACGAGCTTTTTTGTGGTTACTTACCCGAGAATAGTTACTCACTAACCAACATCGTGTCCGCCGGCACCTCACAACTGACAACACCTATCCTCACTGCTACAGTGAAAAATCCCCCCTTCACACTGTACAGGATTGCCTTAAGGCTCACCGCGTGTAGGACACCTTCTTAGTGGACCTCACTCATACTGATTTTTACACTATGCCGACACGACAGTAGATCCTGACAAACCTCCACCAACATCGGCTTATTATGGGACATGACTAGGCGACTCTTTTTGGCACGACCTACTGACTCCTATGTTCGTGAAGGAATGGATCTCTCTTTGATGTTGATTTCACTTGGTCTCTATCTCCTAATTTTCACATATTGTCTTTTGCAGATTAGATCCACAAGGCTACCGAGTGCAAAAGCCAGGCAACTACAAGATCACACCCTCGCCACCAGCAACTCATTGGTTGGACCAAACTGTCTCCTAGTTGGAAACTAAATACAAACGACACTTACAATCGATGCTTGGCTACTGCGGGTGGCATTTTATGCGATAATGCTGGCAACTTGCTTGGAGGTTTCTCCCAGAACCTCGATTGGTGCGATACAATATTTGCTGAATTCTGGGGAGTTTATACCGGGCTTTCGTTAGTCTAAGACAGGGTCGTTCCTGTAGTTTTATAGACTCGGAGCGAAATTAAAAAAATGGCCCTAATAAATCGATTGTATACTTAAGTTTACATATTTGTATGAAACATAAATAACTTAATTTATAAGTTTACATAATCAACTAAATATTAAATGATCATAACACTAACAAATATACATAGGATCATGATTTATGAAAAACAATTTCTTCGTACATTTCTAGATGCAAAATCATTAATAATATTATCAAGATCAATATTGTCCAACATATCCTTCTCAATACATAACATAGCTAAACCATTAAACCTTTCTTGTGACATTGATGACCTCAAGTAGGTTTTCAACAATTTTAACTTTGAAAAACTTCTCTTAGCTGATGCTACAGTCACATATATAATTAATAGAATTCGATAATAAATAGCAAAATTTAATATCTAATATTAAAATAGAAAACAAAGAGTAAAAATATATTAAAAATCAGAAATTTTACCTTTAAATTATACTCGTAACTCGGAAGATGTAATCATAAAATTTTTGTTGTTAATTTTTGAGTTAAAGTACTTTAAATATATATATTGATGAAAATAAAAAAATTAGAAGGTAAAATATACTTAAATATTTCAAGACTATTTATAAGTACGAGGAACACAAAGTTATTTTTACTTTAAAAAAAAAACACCAACTTATAACGATAAAATCATTTAAAGCCAACATGTATAAATTAACGTTAACTTATAACGTTAAAATTTTTCAGGAGGGAGGAGGTTGTTGCGTGTTGCTTGCGTTTGTTGCTGTTAATTAGAAAGGAGGCTATTGACTATTGAAAAAACAGAGTTAAAATTTGTTTGACTATACGTAAAAATTTGTCAATAATAGAAAAGTAGCAAGAGAGGGGGCTGTTGAAGAGAGGCCTCCTCTCATCATGGGCCCTGGGCAGGTGCCCTGTTGGCCCCTCCCCAGGGCCAGCATTGGTCTGAGACCTGGGCTTCTATCGGGTTGAATTGGACCTGGACTCTCTTGCGGTGCACCATATCATTTCTTCCTCGGTTTAGCGTTCCAAGGCACTCAATCTCATTGTCACGGATATCCATGAACTTCTCACGCAGAACTGATCTGTTACTCATCGTCACGTTTATTGAAAGAGCAATAGATATGCTAATTGACTTGCTACTCATGTGGATCAATCTACTATCGGTCTCACCTTTTTTGCTACTACATCTATAAGATGCCAACGCCTCCTTGTCGAAGATATATCGGAAATTTGTTTTCTGAAACTTGTTACGTAACTTTTATTGCCCTTCTCCCTAGAAAAAAAAAAACATCTTTCATGGGTTGGCCATTCTGAGGTTTCAATTTGGTTTTAGATATTCGGAATTTCGGATGTTTCGGAATTGCCAGGAACTCAAGTGATTGGTCTTCTCTTAATAAATGAGATTGGAGTGATGAAAAGATAGTACGAAGAGACTGGGACAGATTGAGTAAATTGGGATTACCAATTAAATGGGCTATTGGGGATGGGGTGAGCCATACGGCACAACTGTCTTCCACCCTATTTTGAAAGTTATAGAACGAAAATTTATCAGCAAAATTAGGAACTATTGGGCCATGCAAGGCTGTATGACATAAAAAGTTAAAGCTTGATTAGTGGCCAAGCGGAGACCTTGAGATAAAGTCCAATTTAGGCTTATTCATCTGCGAAATTCTTTGTGTGCTCGTAAAAGGTAAACCTTGAAATTTGGTCGTATGGATTTGTCTAGACCTTGTTCTTCTTTCACAAAGAGAATCTGGGATGAATTCAAAGACAGGATGTTGTCTTGGGCTTGTCATTTTCAACAAGTTGAGGGTTTTCACTAGGAATTTTGGCATTCCATTCACAGTATATTTCTCTTGGAGCTCCCTCTGTTTCTCCAATCTTCTCCTTCTCTGGGTCTCTTTCAAAACCTCCTTACATTAATTTACACTGCCCTAACGATCCCAGCAAGAACCTGTGACATGGCTAGCATGAAAAACACGTATTTGATCCTGAAAATTGTGTCTAAAAGCAAACACATGCATCAAAACTTGTTCTTGAGTCGGAGATTGATCCACCGAGCATAAAAAATAGTATTGTTCTTGGAAAACCAAGGGAAGTCAATCTGTAATTTGGCCGGAAACTACTTCCATACAGTTAACTGAACATTCATATTCATATGCATGACAAGGCCTTCCAAAATGTTGGTTCTTTCATATAGTTGTACTTTAAATTCAAAGCAAAAAAGAAAATGGTTGGAAACTTTAGAAGAAAAAAGTCACGAAAAGATGAAGACAATTTCTACCTTTGTTGCACCAAGAAAGAAGCAGACAGCTAGCCTATTCATTTTTCTAGCTAAAACTAACACAAGTTTTTTCTTTTCGCGTGATTGCCCAAAAAGTCTTTGTTTTCATTACTTGTTAAATTCGTGACAACCCAAAATACAATTAAACTAATTAAAATATTAACTTAAAAGCGCTTGATTCACGTAAGGTAATAACAATGATAACAGAAATGAATATAATAAAGAATGAGAATAAAGTATAGTTAATAATAAAAAAATAGGGTATTGCTGAAAATGGACTTGTTAATATCAAATATAAATTTTCATTTCATACTTATACTTTTTTTTTTCCTTATTACCCCCAAATAAGCACATCTTTATCATTATCTTGAATTTGAGATGGCAATAACATGCCCAAGATAAGCCCAAGTGGAAAAGTAACGAATGTCGATGTTTCCCCTAAACTCCCGAGTTTCAATGCAACTAGGAACCATAAACTGGATGACAGATTCAGTACTCCTCAATTAAAAAATCAAAATTGAAGCTATCAATTGTTTTGAACCCAACGTGGAGAGGGAAATTAGATGATACACAGGCTACCTCAAATTACATATATCGATGTGGAGAGGGAAATTATAACACAAGTAGGTGTTACAGCATCCCATTGGATACCAAGAGGGATTGTTCACGAAGCAACTAATAATTTAGATACGTCCAATTTAAAGAGATCCACTTTATTCAAATTAACATTCCATGCAATGATATAGGGTCAAAGAAAATAATTAGAAATTTGGAAAAGAAGGAATTCCTATAGTAGTATTAGTCTCCTTTATGAAAAGTACAGTTCAAATGAAACAGATTGGTGGACCCCCGTTTGGTGAATTTGGTATTACATTAACTTGATTGGACCATCAATGGATCTGATAAAATTTTTAGCAGCCCAATATACTTGTCCTACAACTAGGCCTCATAAAGGTGGTTTGGGTATCCAAATGGAGCTGACCCACCCCATCAGATCAGACCTTTGTTTAACTGCTTGCAGCCATTGTGCATAAGATTCGTCAGAAATACAATGAACATATCACATTTTAAACAAGCCATCACTTACTATTACCTTTTTTAGCTAAGAAAATCTAAGACAACACTTAATATTACTACACCAGCACACAACTATGAACTATCCATCCCTAAGACCGGACATGGAAATCTAAAATCCCCCCAAAATCATGGTAAATGTCCACTTGAACTACTAACAACTACTAATTAGTCAGGCTACCATATCTTCCCACAGATTTCTTGGACGTTGCTTGATGCTGCTCGGGGAGGTTACCTTAAGGGCATTTGTTCTCAACTAAACTTCTGTCAACCCACGGCTCAGTCAGACTTAAGAGCTTCTTTAGTGTAATAAAAGCCTACATTCTGCCCACCACCACTTTTTGATCCCTGTTTTAACTACAGTTAGAAAAAAAAATGGTTAAAACACAAGATAGAAGAAATGCATATACCATCTACTCAGCAGTCTATGCCAGAGTAGGATCTTTATGCTTTTGAAACACACCAGATTTAAGAGAACAGAGTTTACCTTTTCAAGGACCTTTTTCTGATAAAGATAGCCCTAATCACAGAGAATATAACCACAGAACAATGTGTTGGGAAATCTGGACCGGATCTAATCCGAACGCAGCGGAATAATCACGAAACTTTTTCGTGACTTTTGATTTCCCGAAAACCAAGATCTATTTAATTCTATAAAATAATTAACATGAATCAAAATAAAGCGGAAATTAATTCGCACTTATTATGAAGCTTGATCTTTATCTTGATGCATTCTTCAACTGTTTCAAACCGATCCGTCTCAATCACCGTAGCCGCACAAGTGTCCTACCTCTAAGCAGTATCCACCGAATGAGTTGAGAGAACTCGTAATTTTTACAGAGAGGATTAAGCATGAAGTCTAGCTCCATAGAGCTCAAGCCTATTTATAATAAGCTTAGACGATTTAGTAATTTAATTAAAATTAAATATTAATTTCAATTAACCTTTAATTAGAATTACAAATAATTCTAATTAAATACCAATTATGCCCAAATAAGATTCAATATCTTATATTGATCCTTATTTATTAAATATCTCATATTTAATTTTAAAGTTTTCAAACTTTATAATCAAGTCCAACTTGATTAAATTAACTTTGCTCTCTCCAACCCATTCTATATGTGTGACCCATTAGGTTCCAAAATATGTTGGCAATGATTATAAATTATAATTCTAATTCATAATTAGAATTAGATAAATTAAAACTCCTTTTAATTTATCTTTAATTCTCCAATTAAACAATTTATAATCATAGATCAAGATTGACATCTAGCAACGTATCATGACCACCCAAATATTCAGGAATGTCAAAGTGGTTTTGACTAACCTTTCCGTGCATAATTTTTCCGTATAATTCAATCCTTTCATCAACTAATGTTCCAATTAGACATAGAGCATGGAATTAATGTCTACTCTATTTTGAGTCTAATTATATTAATTCTCCTCTATTAGCTATTGATTCAATTAATGATATTTGTAAATTATTTACAAAATATCATTCCACCTTGGCCAAGGATTTCCCGAATCAATATTAATCGAGAACAACGGAACATTCTCCCTAATTACTTTAGGGTGATGAATCCTATCTTGATCATTCAACTATCTCCATATAGTTCATGTTATATCCAATGACTACCGTTTAAACGACCTTTATAGATCACGAATAGTATCAAAACATAACAATCCCCATACAAGATAACTTTGATGATCTCAAGTCAAAGGATCACTTATACAATCATCACAATGAGAATTTATAGACATACAAGTAATGTTCCAAATAGATTTCTCATATCGGTCTGTTCAAATGAACTTGTTCTCTAACAAGCACCCACACGCTTGTTTAAGTATTCCATACTTTAGCCTATGAGATCGACTACTTCCTTCATAAGGAAAAACGAAACGTGTGTTAGTCTTTTATGTTCTATTAATGTCCAATCTTAATAGAACAATGACTAGGAACATTTTAGGAATAATTCATGAATGCAATATGAATCTCATAATTATAATCTCATTATAATTTCATTTGCAATGTAAAATTATCCATGGACTTTATCATATACATCTAAACATGTACAAGATAAAGAATGCCTTTTAAATAATTTGTCACTAAACTACAACCAAAGCGATTGGCCGGTAGGCATAAACCAACAATCTCCCACTTGCACTAAGTCAATCGTTTAAGTATCTTATACCATATCACCATATGACGATTATTCTACTACTAGAGTAGTGGCTTAATAAGAGAATTCTACAAGATTCTCTATAGTGAGCACTTGATTAAACCTTACAACTTCTATCTTAATTATCATCATAATTAAGAACATTTGCTATACATTCTTGGATCTTTGATGAGACATTAGCTCCTTATGCATTCCCAATGACTCTAATGTTTTACAAGACATTCTTGTCTTGAACAATGCAAAGAAACTCTATCAAATTCACTAAAGAACTTGTTAATCCAATTAATCATTTCCACTAAATGAAAATGTATTATGGCTTAATTAGCAACCAATTGCTACATTGGAACTTTTCCAATCCTAAAAGATAATGTTCTAAGTAAATATACCTTAATTAGGATTTACTAAAGTTATATCCTTATCATCTTAAACTCAAATATCAACTCAAACACAGAGTAATGGATATCTTTAATACTTCATAAGTATCTGATATCTTAAATACTAAACATCTTTAGTACATTATCTATGCACTTGGACTTAGAATAAGTCAACAACGTCCAATCTATCTCCATAGATCTTATTCCTAAAATTAAGTTGTTACCTTTTCATATCCAACAAGAGTTGTTCTTGGACAATTATATATTCAACAATTGAAAGTTAGAACTGTTGTTCTCTGTGAGCAATATGTCTCCGCATACTCCCACTAAAGAGGACAACTACACTCCCACTAACCTTCTTATAGAAGTGATAAATTCACAATCATTTTCAAAACAAACTCTTTGAATTCATCATGAAAGTGAATCTGTCAATATCTCGTAGCCTTTCAACTATACATCAAATGTATCATTAACGGCACTAGTTCCAATTATATGTATATAGTCATGAGATTTGAATCTTTTAAATTCCTTCTTACTCCCACTACGTATCATGAGAACCATTCTCCTATAAGTATACATTGAATCAAACAATTTGTTCAATTGGTCTGTAAGAATATATCCAACCTTTTGGATATCTCATAACCTTTTATTACCCACTTTAGTTCTAAACTAAATGGATAAGATATGCTTCAGCTAAGCATCACATTCTTAAATCATTAACTTTGACTATTTCAAAGACTTAGTGTTTCATATCTTAATATGAAAACTTACTAATTGATTTAACTAGAACTATGAAGGTAAGTCATTGTACGTGCATTGCTATAAAAGAAATACTATTGCATCATACAATATCTCATATTGTATTTTACTCCTTACATAAATCCATACACTTACGAATTTAATTGTGAAGGAATTCATTAAAGAATCTCATTCTTTATAGATAACCTAAAATTTAAAACTTACCACAACGATCTCATCGATGTGCTTTAGCATTCTCAATGCTTAATTTCTACTTAGATTTAAATAATTTGAACTTTTCAAAATTTTAAATCATCATTTTATTTAATACGTATGACTATATCACATAAAGTCATTAGTAATAAAATAAAATAAAATATTATCCTTTATGAATTATTATTTCATCCAATACATCACATGTATAAAATTTAACAATTCAATACCATCATCATCCTTTCACCAAAGGTTGATTTGGTTATTCGTCAACTTTATAAGTTTCACAAGTTCCATACGATTCATAATCAAAAGGATACACATATCCTTGTATGTAACTTTATGATTCTTGTTCTATTGATTTAACCAACATGGCATAAAAGGATTATCTCGGTTATCTAACTTTTAATTCTTGTCATTTATGTTAAGCATAAGCCTCCTTTAATCCAACACATACAAACTCTTTGTATAAATTGGATCAACTACTTTACTTAACAATCTATTTCTAACCATGCAATGAACATTACAATAATGTGAATCTAAATTCAAGATCAAATACTCATAAGCATGAATTAGAAACACATATGATCTCAATCATATCACATATAGGCAAGAAAATAATGCAATCATTTTCTTTTATGACAACTATTGACATACTATAGCAAAGCCTTTAATTGTGGCCCATACTTATGCTTTTAGTAGGAAAAATTAAGTGGAACAATTCCAACAAGGTACTATACCTTTCAACCTTCCTCCATGCAACCCTTTGCATTTTGCTATCATGGTGTTGACATACATCTTACATGTCATCGTCAAAGTTTACGAGGCATTAGTCAACTCAAAATGTCAATACGTTTTGTCATCTTTATAATTTTGACATATCTCTAAAACTTTAACACCAAGTCCTCAACAAGGATTATAACAAATTTGCATAATGGACATACAATTTTCTTTTCCAACTTTTGAGAACACTTCTCAAACATATCCTATATCCAAGAAGTTGAGTTCACTAACTTAGTAATCAATTATAAGGTAAATTCCACTAAGAACAAAATATAAGTGTAAGAAAAACAAGTAATCAATTATATGCCATGACTACCAAATAAGATTAGGACTTTAATCATGCATTTGGTTACTCCCACTATTTTATTCGAAATAATAGCCCCCACTATTATTCGGAAAGATTACTCTAATCTTTCTAGTGGGCTAGGATCCCATTCAAGTATAGTTGACCTTGAGTTTGCTCAACAAACCAACTATACTTAAATTAGGTAGATAACAACTTTATCAATCATATCTCATGTGACTCCTAGATCCGTTAGGTGACAACTCTTGCCACAACATATCTTATATGTCATTCCTAACCTTGCCTCTAAATTCATGTGATCATGAGTTTGCTCATCCAAATCACACAAATTTAGTTAAGTAAAACTCACTATTATAAGACTAAACATATTCGGGTTAAAGAGGCCTTGAGTTTGCTCAACAAGCCTTACAATAAACAGAACTCTGGTTTATTCTTATAACAATGGAAGGCATCAATCACGTTCTTAACATGTACTTAATATTTTAACGGGGGGTTTTAATTTCATATGTCTCATCAAACATAAATTGCATGTAAAATATCACACATATAAAAACATATAATTTATCATGCATCCAATATATATATCAACCATATAAATAAAGTATGCAACTTATGCAGTCATAATCCAAGTATATGCATAAAATATGCATCCAATATAGATATCAACCATATAAATAAAGTATGCAACTTATGCACTCATAATCAAATTATATGCATAAAACATCAAGCTTCGCTTGATTCTAGTTATTGATCTTCATAATCTAAAATAACATTTCCAACTCTTTGGAAAAATTAAATTAGATTAAAATAATTGATTCCTAAATAAATTAAATTTCTATTCCAAATAGAAATTTGATTTGAAACTAATTTTCAAATCCAATTGGAAACTATTTCCATTTTGTTTTGACTCCTTAAAATAATTTAATTGAAAACAATTTTCAATTAATTATTCTTCTTACTTATTATAATTTAGAAAACTTCTTTCAAAATTATATAAGTAAGACATTCTAATCTAATTAGAAGACTATTTCTAATCTAATTAGAAATCACCATTTCTAATCTCATTAAAATTACTATCCTTTAATTAGAAAACTATTTTCTAATATTAAAAGGAAACTACTTTCAAAATTAAATAAAACACTTTTAAATTTAATTAAGAAAGTCTTTATATGTTATTTATTTAGAGATTTATTTCTTGACTAATTAGAAAACCTTTCTTTAATAAGTTAGAAAACTATTTTCAAAATATTAAAGAAAACACATTTTCTTAATTAATAAATGAAAACATTTTTCAAAATTTAATCAAGAAAATACTTTATCTAAAAGTCAAGAAACTTATTATTCATAAATAAAGAAACAATTTCTAAATAAATTAAATAATAATTCTCTAAACAAATAAAATTCTAATTTTAATTTATCTCAATCAAATTGAAATAAATAATTTAATTAAGAAACATCTTTCTCAATTATTTGAGAAAACAATTTTCTCAATTTTAAGAAGTCTAATTAATTAATTTCAATCTCATTGAAACTAATTAATTATTATTTTAGAAACTATTTTTCTAATTAATTAATTTCAATCTAATTGAAACTAATTAATTCTAATTTTAGAAACTACTTTTCTAAAATTAATTAGGAATCAATATAATTATTAATCTTAATCAAATTAAGAAAAATAATTATGATAATTTTGGAATTGATTTTAAATTTTAAAACAATTTTAAATTTATATTTAGAATTTAATTAAATTAAGAATACATTATTCCCAATTTAATTATTCCTTTTAAGTTTAAATCATACTTGAACTTGTTACCAAACAAAACCCATTCTTAATCCTATTGCCAAACAGTCCTCTTCTTCAACTTTAAGAAACCCTAAAATTAAAGAAGCTATATTGTAGTCGCCACTGATCGTCGACTACCACCTTCTCCAAGATCACGCTTAGAATAACGCTGGTTTGTAACTCATTAAGAGTCAATGAAGCATATTTCAGCCTTTAATGGATTTAATTCAATTCCATTTTACAAAAATCACGTTAACTCATGTCCAAGGATAAAAATAACGCCTCAAGGATGAATGCCTCGCATGGCACACGATACGAGACCCACCACTTCAAAGTTTGGAACTTGGGTCAAGATGGCATTGGGAAGTGGCGATTAGGAATGTCTCTACGTAGATCTCCACCACAATCTGCTTTATGCTTATGTTTTCCTTGATAAGGAAACAAATAACACTCTTTAGCATCATACCACGGCCTCCATTATCTCCTTAGCCACGCAGTTTACATGCACTGGTGTAGTCCCACGATCCCACCAAGAGTTAACTCGTGGCCAACATACCGCGCCCTTATTCATATTTCCCAGATACAACCTGCACCCATGTATTCAGTAAACACTTCTTCAAGAACAAGAACATACCAATCCAGATTCTTAATCAATTAGCTATTGGGTTTATACGGTTTCAATCGTAAACACTTTTCCAAAGGCAAACTTTTGCAATTCAATTCCAAAATTATAATCAATAACAATCAATTAGTTTAATCAAATTATAGAAATAAAATCCTTCTCTGATACCACTGTTGGGAAATCTGGACCGGATCTAATCCGAACGCAGCGGAATAATCACGAAACTTTTTCGTGACTTTTGATTTCCCGAAAACCAAGATCTATTTAATTCTATAAAATAATTAACATGAATCAAAATAAAGCGGAAATTAATTCGTACCTTATTATGAAGCTTGATCTTTATCTTGATGCATTCTTCGAACCGTTTCTGAAACCGATCCGTCTCAACCACCGTAGCCGCACAAGTGTCCGGCCTCTAACGGTATCCACCGAATGAGTTGAGAGAACTCGTAATTTTACAGAGAGGATTAAGCATGAAGTCTAGCTCCATGAGCTCAAGCCTATTTATAATAAGCTTAGGACGATTTAGTAATTTAATTAAAATTAAATATTAATTTCAATTAACCTTTAATTAGAATTACAAATAATTCTAATTAAATACCAATTATGCCCAAATAAGATTCAATATCTTATATTGATCCTTATTTATTAAATATCTCATATTTAATTTTAAAGTTTTCAAACTTTATAATCAAGTCCAACTTGATTAAATTAACTTTGCTCTCTCCAACCCATTCTATATGTGTGACCCATTAGGTTCCAAAATATGTTGGCAATGATTATAAATTATAATTTAATTCATAATTAGAATTAGATAAATTAAAACTCCTTTTAATTTATCTTTAATTCTCCAATTAAACAATTTATAATCATAGATCAAGATTGACATCTAGCAACGTATCATGACCACCCAAATATTCGGGAATGTCAAAGTGGTTTTGACTAACCTTTCCGCATAATTTTTCCAGATAATTCAATCCTTTCATCAACTAATGTTCCAATTAGACATAGAGCATGGAATTAATGTCTACTCTATTTTGAGTCTAATTATATTAATTCTCCTCTATTAGCTATTGATTCAATTAATGATATTTGTAAATTATTTACAAAATATCATTCCACCTCGCCAAGGATTTCCGAATCAATATTAATCGAGAACAACGGAACATTCTCCCTAATTACTTTAGGGTGATGAATCCTATCTTGATCATTCAACTATCTCCATATAGTTCATGTTATATCCAATGACTACCGTTTAAACGACCTTTATAGATCACGAATAGTATCAAAACATAACAATCCCCATACAAGATAACTTTGATGATCTCAAGTCAAAGGATCACTTATACAATCATCACAATGAGAATTCTATAGACATACAAGTAATGTTCCAAATAGATTTCTCATATCGGTCTGTTTCAAATGAACTTGTTCTCTAACAAGCACCCACACGCTTGTTTAAGTATTCCATACTTTAGCCTATGAGATCGACTACTTCCTTCATAAGGAAAAACGAAACGTGTGCTAGTCTTTTTATGTTCTATTAATGTCCAATCTTAATAGAACAATGACTAGGAACATTTTAGGAATAATTCATGAATGCAATATGAATCTCATAATTATAATCTCATTATAATTTCATTTGCAATGTAAAATTATCCCATGGACTTTATCATATACATCTAAACATGTACAAGATAAAGAATGCCTTTTAAATAATTTGTCACTAAACTACAACCAAAGCGATTGGCTGTAGGGCATAAACCAACACAATGTATCAGCTGTCGTTATATCAGAGAGTTCTATGGTTTAATGACAAGTAGTATTTGATTACCTTATCAGTTCCATATAGATAATCACAATATGTAAACACTGAAGCAAAGTTGCTGCGGCTTTGCCTCCCGACGTAATGATGATAATCATGGTAATCTGCACCTCCATAAAATGGTATATATTTCGTGGGAGTCCAGGGGAAATCATACCTGCATAACAACACAAATCATGAGAATGACGTCCTGTGATAAACGCATGAAGACTATATTGAAGTTATGGGGTCTAAAAGCAACTGATCAACATAAAATTACAGCAACCAAACTGTTATGTATGACTCAAACTCTGGGAAACGTCATAATGTTCTCAAATTGACTAAAGCAGCATAATTCCTTCGAAACGTCCACCATGTCCAAGGAGTCACAACTTTTAGGCAGTAAAAGTTCCATTTCAGACATTCCCACTTTGTTTCTTTCTTCAAAGAGGAGGGAAAACATTTTTTTCTTAAAATCAAAGCATTTGTTTCACTGCTCATTTTTAAAGATTCTAGCAAGTAAATCAATCATTATCATTTCCTAGCCCTGATCCCATATATGCACAGAGAAAAGCTTTTAATGATAGGAAATAGGCCATTAAGCAAAGTCTGAGAGGCTATCTGTGCACGTTATTACCATCTTGTCATGCATAAAAGAAGCAACTGTTGAAACAGCTTGCTATGAAATGGCATGAAGGTAATGGGCATTTCCTCCCTTCCGTTGAAAAGAAAAAGAAACTGTGCCAAATTTTGCTAGAACAACACTCACAAATAATTATGACAACTACAAAGAAGATTAGAAGAAAGGGGAGGGGATCGCACTGTTCTTAGTCCTCATGAATAAATGTAAGCCGCTGTTGAGGATCGTTGAAATTCTTTCAATACTTTACTAGGAATTCAATAATAAAAGTGAAACGCACCCAAGAAATCCTAAAGTTTCAATCATGTCGTCATTAAAACTAAAGCAGAAAAAAACCCAGCAGATAAGAGTGGCTAGCATGCGTACCCGCTGTGCGTCTCGATCGCTTCAATCTGTCGGAAAACAATCCACAACCAAAATGTGATCATATGTCCAGGAGCCATTGCTGGCCCCGCAAAAGATGGAATTCCGAGGATTAAGACTTCAGCCCAGTGCGCATATGGGGCAGCAAAACCATTTGGAGCAGAGTATTCATGGTGAACCCAGTGAATTTTTTCATAGCCCCATGTAGTATGCAGAAATCTATGGATCCAGTAATTCATGTAGTCCTCCACCAAAAAATACACTAGCAACTGTAAAAAAATTTCCCAACCTGAAGGTAGAGGTAAGCTTGTTCTGATCCCAATCATCTGTGCATAACAAAATTAAACTCCTCAAATAAGACATCCACCGTAGTGTTCTTGAAACGCTTAAAATAGTTTACATTATCAACTCACTAAAATGGATGAAGACAATGGAAATAAGCTAAATTATTATTCAAAAAATTCAAAATTTAAGAAAATGACAACCTAAAGAATTTCTATACTAACTAACCCCCGAAATGAAAAATGAACACTTCCATCTGCAGAAGCTATGTGGCAAAATCTCCCACCAATGTTCTGAAAATCTATAACAATTACCGGAAACTAGAGCCAGTTACCCTATTCACACAAATACAAGAATGCCTGTGATTATCATGAGAAGTCTCTTCAGTTAAAAATGTGATCTTTAAGTGAACCGCGGTAAGAGATTGAACTGGTAAGTTAAAATCCATCCTTGATAATCAAAACCCCATTAAAACATATAAAACTCATCATAACTTCTCCAAAAATCCAACAAATTCGCAAATAAAGCCGTCACCTTGATAGAAGGAAAGGAGACCAACTGAAGAGGACCCACGACGAGGAGGAACACGGTCATTACATCTTTGTAGCACCTGAACATCTCCGACAAGGACACCTTAGCCTTGGGCTGAATCTTGTATTTTTGGAAGCCAGAAGATCGCAGGACCTCGACGAAAACTAGGGGCAGAGGCACAGCAGACAAAACCAGTAACAGAAACATGATGTTGTGGCAGTAGAGGAAGTAGTCGGATTTCTGGGCAGAGTAGTTGAACCACTGTGTCTCGGCAAAAGTGAGGTTCCGGCCGAGGGCGGAGGCCGCCTCCCCAACAGTGTGATAAGGCAGCATTGTTCGGCGGCTGAGTGTTGCTGGTGTAGAGCGACTAGAGCGGTTGGGGTTCGTTAAAATTTATGCGGGAGATTTTGAACCATTTAAGGACGAACGTAAGAGCAAAGCCACAGCTTGTTCGGCGTAGCAGTCCCAGTGCCATGCACAATTGGATTGGGTCCCACCCCATCTTTTTAGTATAATATTATATAAACCATTAATATAATATAGAATATTAGGATTAAGACAAAAAACGACCAAATTTAAGCAAGGCAATAACATTTTTTTTAATCCACTAAATATTTTAGGCAAATCTTAACTATAAGAACATATCTTTAAATCATCTACATTTAAACTAATTTTTGCTAATTCTCTTATCAAAGACAAAATTATAACTTTAAATTTTAAATAACTATATATATAAAGAGGATTTAAACTCGACTTCACTTAAACTAATAGAACTCTTTACTATCTCACTTACATCCTAACGCTAATAACAATTATTTTACTCTACGCGTACAGTTTAACGATACATGATGGTGCCGTCATGTAACTTACACAGGCAAACTATACATCCTGTGTCAGTTTGACAACGACATGTCTTTGAAACACCATTTCTCTATCATAAATTGATGGACAGAATTTAGGATTGAAATTCATCTAATCTTGAGTGTTTCCTAGTATGTCGACTGCCGAGACAAGGACAACCAGTGAAGGAATGATGGAAGGCCCACCAGGTAGAGATAACATGGAATGGAACTCTTGTCTTCAGACAAAGTTAATGTCGAAAATGCGTATCGTAATGACTCACCTACGTAACGTTGTCCTGTTCTTGTGTAAAAGGGCTCTTTAGTGGCGGGTTATCAGGATTATGATCACTTGTTTAAAGTACAGAAATCCTGAGAACTCGTAGTATTCTTATTCTAATTCCTACTTTATATTTTAATTTTAATTTTATTCTGATTCTTTAATTAGTAATGACCAAATGAGACCTTGTGATAAAATGTTACGAGTCTATATTATATTTTCAACTAATTTAAAACAAATCCAAGGTAAATTTAATTGAAAAGGAATAAAATATATCTAAAATTAATATATAAAAGAAAGAGTTCTAAATAAACTAAACTAAGAAAAAGTATCAATATTTACATGAAATCCCCTATTTTTCAGGCAGAATTACGATAGTTGGAGCAAAATTCTAACTTTTGGAAACAGTAAAATTTTGACAAAGATCATGAGGTAGAATGGAAACATGGGTTATTCCTATTTTGTTATCATTATTGGGACTTAAAAGACGTGTTGACATGGTAGTTTATGTGCAGTTTGAATCATGTAGAATTGGATCACCTTCAGCATGGAACTTTGAAAAGTAGGAGAAATTTACTGTTTCATATCTTGTTCATCAGCTTTTCCTTTTGACTATACATGCAAGACCAAATGATTGTTGTTTGAAACTAGAGATGTTATGAAAGATTAAGTTTGGAATAAGAAAGGGAAAGGTTCGTGGGGTTGTAGTTAAGGTGTATAATGAAGTTTTATGATGACAAATGTGATAAGAAACAGTGGATTATTAGTTGTGGAAGAAGAAGCACGACTGCTATATCCTCATTCATCATTAGTCGTCACTTACTATTCATTTTCACGTCGCTTTAATGTACAATCATATGAAGGAGAGTTGTGAGGTTGCGATTGCTTTAAATGCGACGAGACATTGAAGTTTGATTAGATTAGTCGGGTATTATCACCACTCATATCAATCCAAAGGCTTAGCTTAGCCAATGAGTAGTACGAATAAATCGTGGCAAGTGAAAATTTGATGAACGCTAGACATGGCTTCAATTTGGTTTGGCTTAATTATGCTTTCCTATGGAAAAGAGAGCTATGGTTAGTTGTCATAAGCATCATTATTGCTTCTTCCACGCTAACCCCCTCTCTCACGTCGTCATTAATCTCTAACCATTAAGCTTTAGAACTAGATTAGATTAGGCCATGCTCAAACAGATTCTTGCAGCTAATAATAAATTCTACGTTAATTGCTTGTAGTAAATCAACAATTCCTGACACTGTGAGCGGCCCCCTCCTGCCCAGAAGATTTCCAAACTTTTAGAATTGAGATACTCCCTTTTTTCTTTTGCTTATCTTTGCTTTCCTATAGTCCTTTCTCTCTTTTTATTTCATTAGTTATGGTGTTAGATCTAATTTTGTTTATCCGTAGTGAATAAATTTCATGTCCTAATTTTTTGGTTCTGCTTCATAGTTTAGGATTAAGGGTGAGTTTTTACTGGGTGCTCCTTTGTGACTAATAGGTTTAAATTACGGAAAATAGTCTTTTTTATTATTATAAAAATACAATGAAATATCTGCATAAATTATTACAAGAAAAATGCAAATTAGCGACGAAAATTTAGCAACGGAAACATTTTCGTTGGCAATTAGCGACGGAAATATGTTTTCCGTCGCTAAAATTGAGTGATTTACCGACAGAACTAATATTCGTCACTAAATTTGGAGAAAATTTATCGCGGCAAAATTAGAGACAAAAATTAGCGACGAAAAATATAGCCGTCGGTAATTAATTATCGACGGAAAATATACCGTTGGAAATTAGCGACGGAAAGCACATTTCTGTCGCTAAAATTGAGTAATTTAGCGACGATACTAATATTTAATTACCGACGGAAAATATACCGTTAGAAATTAGCGACGGAAAGCATATTTCTGTCGCTAAAATTGAATAATTTAGCGACGGTACTAATATTCGTCGCTAAATTTGGAAGAAATTCGTGGCGGCAAAATTAGCAACGGAATTTAGCGACGGTATACGTTCCGTCACTAAAAATGGAGGACATTTTTGGCGGAATAAAAAATTTTGAATTTACCTACGGAATTTTCCGTAGGTAAATTAATTTAGCGACGGAAATTTTCTTTCCGTCGGTAAAAAGACGGGAATTATTGGCGGTATAAATTTTTTTTAAATTTACCAACGGAAAATTCTGTCGATAAATTCTTTTTAAATATAAACTCACCCGACATCTCCCTCCCACTTCTATATTCTTTTTCCTTTCTTCTTCTTCCTTCTTTCTACATCTTCTCTTCGGTTTTCTTAGAGCCAATTTTTCTGTTGTGGACTCCTTTTCTGCTCGACGATGTTATCTTCTCCGGCTATTGTCATCGTATCCTTCGATAGAGGTATATTTTTGCAACTACTGTCTTGTATTTTTCATATATTAGATGGAAGTTAATTCGGGTATTTATTACTTTCGTTTATTTGTGTATTTTATTATTGGAAAACAACTTTAAGGTATAAATGTTAGTGATAGAAGAGACAAGATGTGATTTTAGTTGTGATGTGTTCATAAATTTCTGATGCATGTAAGGTGTTTGATGAAATGTTTGTTATTTGAAAAAATAATTTCAGTTCTTTATTTTCAGTTCTGTTATAGTATGAATTTTAATATTTTAATTCTTTTACTTGAAATAATGAAGTTCTATCTATGGTGGCTTCTAGAGAAACTAAACAGTTTGCAGATATATTTTAAAAAATAATTTTCAGCAAATTTACCGACGGAAAAAAATTCCGTTGGTAAATATATCGAATTTACTGAAGGAATTACAATTCCGTTGCTAATTTTCTAACAGAAAAATTTACCGACTGAACAAAAAAACTGTTGGCAAATTTACCGACGGAAATTTTTATCGTCGGTAAATTTAGCAACGAAAAATATCCATCGTTAAATTTAGCAACGACTATATCTCCGACGCCTTTTTCCGTGAATAAATTCCGTCGCTAAATAAGCTTACCGACGGAATATGTACAAATTCCGTCGGTAAATTCCGTCGCTAAAATTTATTTTTCTTGTAGTGAATTATAACCCTTTCAAGAGTCTTGCAAAAGTTTTATTTATTAGGTACGTTGACTTGACTTTATAGTTTAGGATTCTTTTTCCATATTGGAAGTTCCTTTGTGTATTAACTAAGCTTTTAAGTCTTTTGTTATCAATCTTTTTCGTTTCTGGTTCTGCCGGATTCTGGCGGAACTGAACGTTGCCATTCGGATCCATGGATTGGCTGGCTGTAGCGTCTTCGACGTGGAAGTACCTGCAAAACAAAGAAGGCACGTCGGGAGTTGTGTCCCGATTAGCCCCTCCGATGCTTAAGTCAGTCTTTTGGTGAAGGTGAGATTGCTGTAAAAGTTGAGAGCTAGGTTATGATTTTCGTACATTTGTTATGGTGGAATTATACCTTATATATGAAGCGATAGCTAGGTTTAGGTCTTTACGTGTTTGCTTGGGAGTCTCTCACATGTGGACGGGCTGAGGAGAGCTTAGATCGAGCTTGGGCTTAACATAGCCATTGGGTATGAGTCTGATCTTCGAAGGATGGACCGATCGGCCCATGGGTCGTCTGGGTCCGGGTCCAGCATGACCGACCTGACCATAAGCCCCCTACTCCTCGAGCCTGAGCGAAGAGAAGGGTCGGAGGAGTATATAGAAGTTTTGTTGCTCGTATATAGGACAGCTCGTAATTGGTCCGATCGGTCGGATATTGAGATGTAGCTCGTCAGTAAGGTAGCTCGGGGTAGGCCGACCGGTCGGATATTGACGGACAGTACGTGACCGCTCGTATTGAGGTTGGTCGGCTGAATGTCTCTGCTAGGTCGGCATTGGCGTTTTGGCTCGATAGCTCGCGTCTAAGTAGGTCGGGTGTCATCATTAGCGAGCGCGTGTTGGTACTTGGCTCATTTATTGTTTGCTAGCGCGTGTTCTCTGACAGCCTTTCAGAATCTGAAGCGTATCGTCCTTGTAATCGTTGTGCAGCTGTCCTTTGCGTCCTTTCAACCGTCACGCCACTCTGACTTTTGTGCAACCCTAGTTCTCATTGGCTCGGATCATGCCGCATGTCCAAGCATAGCACGGATTTTCTCCACGCGTCGCACTTCGATTGACTTGTTCAATTGAGCGTTCCCTTATAAATGCTCAGAATCAATCAACTGTTTGGTTTTCTTCACGCTTGCTTCGTTCGTATTCTCACTCTGTTTTCATTTGTTCCTTCTTGCCCTTAGTTCCCATAAATTTTCGTCGACTGTCGCTCGATTCCCCTTTTCCATTCACTAAATAGGTACGTCCTTCTTCCCCTAAGCTTTTATTTTTGAAAGTCTCCTCTTGGTAAATATGTCGACAACCAGTTCCAGAAGTATGATAGAAGGTGTTGAAGAGATATCTACAAGAGAGAGAAAGGATGGGTTGGTTGTGGAGGCGCCGCCAAGAAATGCATCAACTATGACCGTAAAGGAATTGAATCGGTCAATACTCAGATATAACATTCCGTGTCACAGGGACCCGGTACCGCTCTAGGAACAGCGTATCTGAGAACTTGAGTGGATATTTTGCCGTCTCCGATAGCTTTTTCTCTGTGGACGGTATGAGGCTTCCTTACGCCCCGATCGTCGACGAGCTGTGCACGGCCTATCAGTTAATGCCGAGCCAGATTCCTCCGAATAGCTGGAGGTTTATTAACGGTCTGGCGTTGCTATGTCACCAGTTTGGTTGTGCTCCTTCAGTTGGTGTCCTGCGTCATTTCTTAAGATTGAACCATAGTCTAATTTTTGGGGCCAGGATCCCCTCTCTGTAATACCGGGATGCTCGGTATCAGCCAGTCGGGACAGCTTCGAAGGTCTCTTCCTGGCGGACAAAATATTTCTTTGTGAAGCCCCTAGGGTCTTCCTTCGAGTCTTGGCTGTGGAGGTATCCCTTGGCCGAGCAATGGAATGATGTGTCGAGCGTATCCCTTAGTAGGGAGGAGTGGATAGTTGTAGGTCATATAAAGGCGCTCGACAGATACGATTTTGCTCGGCTCTTCCAGGGCTATTTCGGGGGATCATCGGCCAGCTCTTTTCTTCTCGAGCCCCCATCGCGGATTAACGGGCTAGGAGAGAAAACCGCCCCATCTCGTTGACCCCGTGTAGTTTAGTTATTTACTGTATTTTTGGGCATTGGTTTTGCTGTTTGACTTGTTTTTATTGTTGTGCAGTCATGGTGAGAATAGACGATTACGCCGCTCCACCTGAGTTCGAGAAGCAGGCCGCAGGGAAGAGGAAGAAGAAGAGTAGAGGGGTGGAGACTGGTGAAGGCTCTTCTCCCCCGGTTGAGCTCGGCCTCTCTATCGTGTTGCTGGTTCCTTCACCCGCCGAGGATGGTCCTACGGGGTCGGCATTATTGCCGGTCGTCCCAGTGAGTACGGGCCGAGCAGTTGTGGAGGAAGAAGAAGAGGAAGAGGAGGAAGCGGAGCCTCTCCGCAAGAGGAAAAGGTTGGTCCGGGTTAGTGATCTCCCATCCGGCCCGTCTGGTCGGGGGGGTAAGGAGAAGGAGACGAAAGGTAAGGGTAAAGGTCGGACTACCAACACTGGGCAGTGGGAGCCTTTGATCAAGCTGCCAAAGACCTCCTCGATTGGGGACCTCAACGTGTCCCGCCACATTGCTGAGAGGATTACTCCTCCCGTGGATGAACATACCATGGATAAGAAGAGTAATCAGGAGACGGGGTCTCAACTCCTTCGCAGCGTTGTACGGAGTGTGGTGATGGCCTACTCGACGGTGCAGCGTCTTGAGGGTCTGGACCAGGAGGTACAAGACCTTCATGAGCAGGTGAAGGGTCTGAAGGACGAACTTTCGGAGGTAAAGGAGGGGAGAGACCTTCTTCAGGCTCAGAACTCTTCTTTAGAGGAGGATAAGAGAATTCAGGAGGAAGCGATCAGGGTGGTCGCGGAGAAAGGCGAGCTGATCAAGGTGTGTGAGGTCTTGAAGGGGAAATTGGAGTTGGAGAGGAAGCTTAAAGAGAAGTTCCTCCAAGACTGTCATGCAGTTGTGGATGCCAAGCGCAGGACCGAGGAGGTGTTGACGAAGTTGGGATGCTCTGTTAAAGGGCAAAGAATCGAGGCGATCAAACGGTGGAAGAGGAGGAATCTAAAGGCGGAATGCCTGGAGCTCGCCTGCGACGTAACCCTCTCGGTCCTGAAGAAGTGCTATGAGGTTCACTTTCCCGCTGGGTCGGAGCGGCCTTCATTTGAAGATTATGTCGAGCCGCTGCTTCCTGCTCTTGGCCTTTCGTTGGAGGGAATGAAGGAGAGGGCCTTAGGGGAGCGGACCATTGTTCCGGACGAGGAGTTGGATCTGAGCTCGGAAGAAGAAGAAGAGGATGTCTCTCAGCTGCCAGCTCCTCTTGATCCGATCGCCGACCCTTCTCTTCCCTTGGCCGATCCGGATGCGAGCCCCTCCTCTCCTGCCGATCCGGTTACTCCCGTTGCTGACCCGACTTCTCCCCCGAAAGAGTGAGAGTGATTGTTTCCTTTTGTGTACGACTCATCTGGTCGGGCTTGTGGCCAGAACCTTTTGCTTAAAAATAATAACTCATTTTTTATTATTTTTGATGTGTTGAATATTTCTCCCCTCAAGTAGTAGGTTGCTATTTTTGATTATTTTTGGTGTGTCGAATATTTCTTCCTTCGAATAGTAGGTTACGAACGAATGTGCTCGATGCGCGACGACCGGGTGAATTAGGCCGAGTGACGATAGGGTCGGTCGATCCGAGATTTTGTCTCAGGATCCTCGGTCGAGCGTTAGTGACGATCGATGGTTCCAAGAGTCTTGTCTTGGAAACCTGGCCGATCTGTACTCGAGGTCGAGCGATGGCCCCAAGGATCTAGAGTCTTGGCGACCGACCGACCGTAGTCGATCTTTGTTGATGGCGAGCGAGGGTCCCAAGAATCTTATCTTGACGACCTGACCGACCGTAGCCGATCTATGGAGATGCCGAGCGATGGCTAGTGAGGGTCCCAAGGATCTTGTCTTGGCGACCCGACCGACCGTACTCGATCTATGGAGATGCCGAGCAATGGCGAGCGAGGGTCCCAAGGATCTCGTCTTGGCAACCCGATCGACCGTAGTCGATCTATGGAGATGACGAGCGATGGCGAGTGAGGGTCCCAAGGATCTTGTCTTGGCGACCCGACCGACCGTACTCGATCTATGGAGATGCCGAGCAATGGCGAGCGAGGGTCCCAAGGATCTTGTCTTGGCGACCCGACCGACCGTAGTCGATCTATAGAGATGTCAAGCGATGGCGAGCGAGGGTCCCAATGATCTTGTCTTGGCGACCCGATCGACCGTAATCGATCTATGGAGATGCCGAGCGATGGCTGGTTGGATTTTCTACACTTTGCCACATATACTGGAACTTTTAATTGCCAAGAAATCAAAAAACCCCTTTATTGATGATAGTGAGGGCGTGGGCCGTTAAAAAACCTGTCTGGCAGGGACAGGAAAAAGGTTCCCACGTGTTGCATACAAAAATAATAATAAACGAAGACTAACTAAAATAAAACTTATCTATTGGTAGAACGCCTTCAAATTTCGAGAATTCCATTGCCTTGGTAGAATTTTCCCATTTGCATCGCGTAGATTGTAGGAGCCATGCCCGACTTGCTTGACGAACTGGTAGGGTCCTTCCCATGCTTGTCCAAGCTTTCCAGGATGTTTCCCGGCCGCCTCGGCTTTTCATAGGACGTATCCCCTGACCTTTACGTCGCTCAGCTTTACTCGTCTGTTGTAGAACTTGGTTGCCTTCTGCCTGACAGCTTCCGAGCGAGCGACAGCCCTATCCCTGCCTTCACTGAGAAGTACAAGCTCGGCTCGGCGGGCTTTGTTGTTCCGCTCCTTGTCATAACTCGACACCCTCTGATTATGCAATACCACTTCTACAGGAACTAAAGCTTCTGCCCCAAAGGTCATCCTGAACGGTGTTTCCCCTGTGGCTCCGTTTGGTGTGGTCCTGTACGCCCACAACACTTCATCGATTTCTTCCACCCAGGTTTTTCGTCCGTCAAGGCGCTTCTTAAGAGCGTTCATTATCTTTTTGTTTGTGTTTTCCGCTAGACTATTGCTTTGGGGATGAGCTACTGATGTCAGTTGCAGCCTTATCTTTAGTCGGTCGCAGAAATCTCTGAACTTTTCGTTGTCGAACTGTCGATCGTTGTTTGCTACCAGCACCATAGGTATTCCGAAGCGGGTCAGTATATTTTTCTTTACGAAATTCTCCACCCTCTGCTCGGTAATTGTGGCGACCGCTTCCGCTTCTACCCATTTGGTGAAGTATTCCACTGCCACTATCAGGAACTTCTTCTGTCCGGGACCGAGGGGGAAGGGCCCCAATATATCCATTCCTCATTGAGCGAAAGGGATAGGGTGACTCACGATTTTCATCTTCTCGATTAATTTGGTGAGACAGTCATTTGTTTCTCCGCAAGCCTCACATCGGTCTACCTTCTCTTGGCAGTCCTTCCTCATTGTCGGCCAATAATATCCCTTTCTGATGAGCCTATGGGCTAGCATTCTGCCTCCTACGTGGTTGCCACACATTCCTTCGTGTACCTCGGCCATTGCTTGTTCTGCCTCTTCTTCGTTCAAGCATCGCAGCAATGGCCAGTCATATGATAGCTTATGCAGGCGCCATTTATGATCGCAGATTCACCGCTTTATTCTCAACTTCTTGGCCTCTGAACTTTCTTGTGGCTGTGTTCCGCCTAGGAGATACCGTCTAATCGGTTCCATCCAACTCGGTCGACCGGTATTTACATCGAGAACTTTCTTGGCTTTCTGAATGCTAGGACGATCCAGTCGTTCGACTAGAACGTTATTTTTGGCGTCTCGATCAGAGGCCATCTTGGAGAGCGCATCCGCTTTAACATTCTGAGCTCGTTCTATCCTGTTGATTGTGTGCTACTCGAAATTATTCAACTCCTGCTTTACTAGCTGTAGGTACTCGATCATGTTGTCCCCCTTGGCTTCATACTGTCCAGTGACTTGGCCGACCACCACTTGGCTATCACTATATATCTTTAGACGCTTTATCTCCATTTCCTTAGCCAGTTGGAGACCGGCTATCAGAGCCTCATATTCTGCCTCATTATTGGAGGCCTTGAATTCTAGCCGAAGGGCGTATTCCACCTTCTCTTCCATGTGCGGGTTGATCAATACCACTCCTGCCCCGCATCCTTCAGAGTTGGACGACCCGTCGACAAACAAACTCCAAGCAGGGAACTGTTCATTCTGCGAGCTTGGTTGGCTCATCTCTGCGATGAAGTCTGCCAATACGTGTGCCTTGATCGTCGTTCGGGGCTTGTATTGTATGTCGAACTCTCCCATGTCTATCGCCCATTTTATTAACCTTCCAGAGGTCTCGTGTTTTGGAGGCATTATGCGAGAGGTCGGTCACCCATACCTCGATGGTATGACTTTGAAAATACGGTTTCAGTTTCCGCGCCGCAGTGATTAAGGAGAGAGCTAACTTTTCTATGGGCGCATACCGTGTTTCTGGCCCACTCAATACCTTGCTGACGTAGTAGATCGGATATTGATCCTTTCCATCCGATCAAACCAGAACTGTACTGACTGCCCCTTCTGTGACCGCCAGATAGATAATCAGGGTTTCTCCTTCAACCGGGCTATGCAGAACAGGTGGGCTCATCAGATACTGTTTTAAATGCTGGAAAGCTCTTTCACACTCCTCTGGCCACTGAAACTGGGTTACATATGCTTTCCTCAAAATTTTGAAAAATGAGAGACACTTGTCCCCCAACCTGGACACGAATCTATTCAGGGAGACTATCCGACCAGTCAATATCTGTACTTCTTTCAAGCATCGCGGTGAAGGCATTTGGACGATGGCTTCAATCTTCTCTGGATTAGCCTCAATCCCACGTTGAGTGATCATGAACCCAAGGAATTTTCCGGATGCCACGCCAAAGACGCACTTTTTCGGATTTAGCTTCATCTGAAATTTATCAAGTGTCTGGAAGACTTCTTTTAAATCTCCCACATGATCGGCAACCGTCTTACTTTTAACCACCATATCATCTACGTAAGCTTCGACAGATCGACCTATCTGTGTTTTGAAGACCTCCATGACGAGCCGTTGATAAGTAGCCCCAGCATTCTTCAGGCCGAACGACATCACTTGGTAACAATACGTGCCCTGGTCGGTGATGAAGGCGGTCTTTTCCTCGTCTTCAAGGCTCATTTGAATTTGATGGTAGCCCGAGAAGGCATCCAGGAAGCTGAGAAGTTCATGTCCTGAGGTGGAGTCTGCTAGCTGATCGATCTTGGGTAGGAGAAAGCTATCCTTTGGACACGCCTTGTTCAGGTCAGTGAAGTCGATGCACATTCTCCACTTCCCATTCTTCTTCTTCACCAAAACCACATTGGCGAGCCATTCGGGGTACTTGACTTCTCGGATAAAACTGGCTTCAAGTAGTTTCTCTATTTCTTTCCCAATCACTTCCTGTCACTCCTTGCAGTGCGACCGCTTCTTTTGCCTAACCGGCTTGCAGTCTTGTCGAATACCAAGTGAGTGCGAGGCGACCGATATAGAAATACCGGGCATATCGCTCGGCACCCAAGCGAAGACCGATCTATTTTCCACCAGACATTCTGTGATCTCTTTAACTAGGTCCTTCTGCAGCTCGGAACCTAAGTTTGTAAATTTAGAGGGGTCGGCCTCGTCCAGTACGACCCGCTACGTTTCTTCTACTGGATTCATCCTGTCTGTCTCCTCATCAGCTCTCACATCAAGAGAGCTCGTCAGGACTACCGCCCCGTCTAATGTTTTTGTTTCCGCTAAGTAGCACTCTTTTGCAATTCTCTGCTGACCCCTGACAATGCCAATTTCGTGGGGTGTCGGGAACTTCATAGCTTGGTAGTAGGTAGAAACGACCGCTCTAAGGGCGTTCTGGGTAGCTCGTCTGATTATTGCATTGTATGCCCCCTGAAACTTTACGATTAGGAATTCAACATCCCTTTCTATTTGACACGGCCTTCGTCTGAACTTCACTTTTAAATGGACTCGTGCGAACGGGTAAGCTGATGCTCCAGTTACCCCTTTGATAGGTCCGTCTATGGGCAGTAGTCGATCTTCGAGTACCTCCATCTGCTTGAAGGCCTCATAATACAGCAAGTCGACTGAGCTGCCCGTATCAATCATCACCCGCTTCACCTCGTAGTCGTCCATGTTCAGATTTATAATGAGGGCGTTGTCATGGGGACAGCTTACACCATCAAGGTCGGACTCGTCGAACGATATCATACCATCATTCTCCCTCGGCTTTTTGGTTAATGAGTCTCTGCCGACCTGTTTGGCATATCTCTTTCTCCCTTTAGCAGTGGATCCCCCCGCTGCGTTTCCGCCAAATATCATGTTAATGACCCCGGTCGGTCGGTCCTCTTGTTGCCCTGCATTTCTGTCATATCTTTCCCTTGATTGCCCTCTCTCTTCTCGTCGATTATCTGTATTCGTATTTTGCTTTCCTCCATCATTTCTATCATTCCGTCTCTAATTCTGTCGTCTATAATTGTGCCGACCGCTCTTATGCTCGTTATCTCGATCGGCATTTTACTCGTGCTTCACAAATCGACCCAACCTTCCCCTTTGTATGAGGAATTCGATTTCTTTTTTCAACTGCCAACAATCTTTTGTATCATGACCGACCTCTTTGTGGAAACGACAATATACGTTGGGGTTCCTATCCTTATAGGGAGTCTTCATTTTGTTAGGTTCTCGAATAGTTTCCCCATCCGCTCTCATGGCCACCAAGATTCCAAGATATCGCTTTGTTGGCGTGGTGAACTCCTGTCGATATTCATGTCGATCGGTCGGCTTTCTCCAGCTCGATTGGCCTTTTTGTCGCTTATTCGAATTGCCCGCTCTGTCATTGGGCGAGCGATCATCCATCCGACGCCTCGTATTTTTCAGCACCTCTTCCAGCTGGATGTACCTATCCACCCTGTTTCTTATTTCCTGAACGGATCGAGGTTGATCAAGGGCTAACGACTTCTTGAACTCCTCGTCCCTCAGATTGTTCATAAGCGCTGCCAAGATGGACGAGCAAAGAGGTCGGGGACCTCGACGCGCCGTTATTGAACCGGGTGATGAACTCCCGCAAACTTTCATTCCTTTCTTGGGTAAGTTGCATCACCTCCAAAGCTGTCTTCTGTGGCCGCTTACTGGTGGCGAACTGGTTCCGTAATAATAACCTTAAATCTTCAAAGCATGTGATACAGCTCGGGGGCAAGCTGTTGAACCATCGCCGAGCTCCCTCTTGGAAGGCTGTGCAGAAAGCCTTACACTAGATGGCATCCGGAACACAGTGTAGACTCATCATGGACTGGAAGTACTGTAGGTAATCCAGGGGGTCGGTCTTTCCAGTATAATTTTCAGGGGTAGGTATTTTGGTACCAGGCGCCGGGAGGCTATCCAGGATTTCCGGAGTAAAGGGAGAGTCAGATGCGTCAGGCGTCCGGCGGAAGCTCATAGCTGCGTTAATCCGATCATCCACGATCTTCTCTAGGGCTTCAGTTGGGTGGTGATCAGTTGTCATGCTAGCTTTGTCGTCAGGTTTGGCCGTAGACGATCGCTACTCAGTCTTTGCCGAGATCGCAGATTTGGTGAATCAACAGTTCAGCTGCTTCCTCGATCTGTTTTCGGGTGAGGGAGGTTTGCATAGCTGGAAGAGGGTCTACATCCGATCGGTGTTGGAGATTTGGACGCATGTTGAGTACAGCGTTATCCTCCAAAGCTACGCTCTGTTCTTCTTGTTCCAAAGTTTGAGGCTGTGGTTGATCGTTCGGGTCTGAAGATTCAGTGCGGAAAACATGAGGCGCAGACGGCAGGGTTGCAGGTAGTTGCAAACCTATGCGCTGCATCGCCAGAGCCGCGACGGCGGCTATATCTGGGTTTGTCGCCGCCGCCTGACTGATCTGTGTGTTTCTGGACGTGGTGTCCTGAAGTCGAGCCCCACGGTAGACGCCAATTGGTTCTGCCAGATTCTGGCGGACGTTGCCATTCGGATCCATGGATTGGCTGGCTGTAGCGACTTCGACGTGGAAGTACCTGCAAAACAAAGAAGGCACATCGGGGGTTGTGTCCCGATTAGCCCCTCCGACGCTTAAGTCAGTCTTTTGGTGAAGGTGGGATTGCTGTAAAAGTTGAGAGCTAGGTTATGATTTTCGTACCTTTGTTATGGTGGAATTATACCTTATATATGAAGCGATAGCTAGGTTTAGGTCTTTACATGTTTGCATGGGAGTCTCTCACATGTGGACGGGCTGAGGAGAGCTTAGATCGGGATTGGGCTTAACATAGCCATTGGGTATGAGTCTAATCTTCGAAGGATGGACCGATCGACCCACGGGTCGTTTGGGTCTGGGTCCAGCACGACCGACCTGACCAGTTTCTATAGCATTTTTTGGTGAATTTTTTTGGAGCAAAGATGATCGTTTAAAGTCCATTTTGTTTGGTATTTTCTTGTTTCTGGATTTTCTAAAATAGTTATTATCTTTCCTTTTTATTTAACTTTAGTTTCAAATGATGGATTCATTTCTCTTTTTATTATAGGGACTGTTACTCATTGTGAGGTGTATGTTATTTTTTACTTACTGCTCGACAAAGTCTTCATGTTGTAATCTAGGCACCAATGTTATTGTCATCTTTAATTTGTTTTAATATAGGCCTATATCCTTTGTTTCATCTAATTTTATAAACTACTTTTAAGGAATGAAAGCTATAGAACTGCTTAAGTTGGTCCATGAAATGTAATTAGATGTCAAAACTCTAACATAAACTCTATATGGAATTATATATATATATATATATATATATATACTTCTAATCATTTACCAATTAATCTATGAGTAAAAGATACAGAAAATTGATTTCATATTTTATATATTTAAAATTAATTAAAATTTTTATGATATTAAAATATTAATATTTAGTGAAAATATTTTATTATAAATTGTTAAAACAATAATACCAGTTCTATTATTTACTCAACAATCAATCACATAATAGTACCTAAATTAAGTAAAACATTCTTTTTAATATTTCAAATAGAAATCTACAATGAGTTTATTTTTTATTTGGATGAGCTTATATTAATAGAGTTTTTCTTAGAAGAGTTTTTTTTAAGAAGTCAGTTGACTGTTTGACTGTCAATTAAAAAATAATTTTTTAAAAAGAGCTTCATAAAATAGGCTGTTTGGTAACATAAAAATAAAAGGTACTTTAATCACTACAAGAAAAATGTGGATTAGCAACGGAAATTTAGCGACGAAACAATTACTGTTGGAAATTAGCGACGGAAAGCATATTTTCATCGCTAAAATTGAGTGATTTAGCGACGGTACTACTATTCGTCGCTAAATTTGGAGGGAATTCGTCGCGACAAAATTAACGACAGAAATTAGCGACGGAAAGCATATTTCCGTCGCTAAAATTGAGTGATTTAGCGACGGTACTATGATTCGTCGCTAAATTTGGAGGGAATTCGTCGTGGCAAAATTAGCAACTGAATTTAGCGACGTAAAAATTCCTTTGCTAAATATGGAGGGAATTTTTGGCGGAATAAAAAATTTTGAGTTTACCTACGGAAAATTCCGTAGGTAAATTCCTTCGGTAAATATGATTTAGCGACGGAAATTTTCGTTCCGTCGGTAAAAAGGCGAGAATTTTTGGCGGAATTAAAATTTTTGAGTTTACCTACGGAAATTTCTGTCGGTAAATTCCATCGGTAAATATGATTTAGCGACAGAAATTTTCATTATGTAGGTAAAAAGGCATAAATTTTTGGCGGAATTAAAATTTTTTAGTTTACCTACGGAAATTTCCGTCGGTAATTCCGTCGATAAATTCTTTTTAAATTCTGACATCTCCCTCCCACTTGTGTCTTCTTCTTCCTTTCTTCTTCTTCCTTCTTCCTGTTTCTCCTCTTCTGTTTTCTTGGAGCCCATTTCTCTATTGTGGACTCTTTTTCTACTCGTCGGCGTTGTCTTCTCCAACCATTGTCATCATGTCCCTCGGTGGAGGTATTTTTGCAACTATTGTTGTGTTTTTTCGTATATTGGATAAAAGTTAATTTGGGTATTTATTACTTTCGTTTATTTGTGTATTTTGTGATTGGAAAATAACTTTAAGGTATAAATATTAGTGATAGAAGGGACAAGACGTAATTTTAGTTGTGGTATTGAGATAAATTTCTGATACATGTAAGGTGTTTGATGAAATGTTTGTTCTTTAAAAAAATAATTTCAGTTGTTTACTTTCGGATCTTTTTTAGTATGAATTTCATTATTTGAATTCTTTTACTTGAAATAATGAAGTTATCTTCAAGGTAGCTTTTACAGAAACTAAACACTTTGCAGGTAAAATTTAAAAAATAGTTTTCAGCAAATTTACCGATGGAAAAAAAATTCCGTTGGTAAAATATTTGATTTAGCGATGGAATTATTTTCCGTCGCTAATTACCGACGGAAAGGGAAAGTCAATTCCGTTGGTAATTTTCTGACAGAAAATTTTTTATTTTATACCGTTGGTAATTCCGTAGGTAACTTTACCGACGGAATAATTTCCGTCGGTAAATTCACCTACGGCTGTATCTCCGACGACTTTTTTCGTCAATAAATTCCGTCGCTAAATAAGGTTACCGACGGAATATGTCCAAATTCTGTCGGTAATTTCTGTTGCTAAACTTCATTTTTCTTGTAATGAATTAATTTTAACTAGACCTACTAAAAAAATGTTTTTTCATTTTACAATCAAACAACCATTTTTCTTAAAAAAGACATTTGTGGTTTATCTTCCAAAATCTCAACCAAATCGGCACTTAGTAACTTTTTTGAGGATTTTTATTTAAATTAGTCCCAAAAAAAAAGCTGACTATGTATTAAATAGGAAATGTTCCATGTTTTTCCTCTCATACCCAATTCTATGAATTTAAATGTAACCTTGAAAGTATATGCACTACTCTTTAATCAATTACAATGGATGGTGTGTGTAAGATTTGGATGTTGAACATTCTTTTTATTATGGACTCACCAATAAAGAAAATTATTAATTTGTCAAATGATTTCTTAAGGTATTACTTTATCTTTTCACAGGATAAATTAACTTCACAGTTTTAGCACTACGACAAAGGTCATATATAAAATGCTTTAGCAATTCAGGAATAAGAAAGGAGATAAATAACCATTAATGAAAGAAGTGGGGGAATGCGTTTCACTTACCTGTAGCTGGTCAAATGATTAAAATGTGTAAACAGTTTTGAAGTGGAAAGCTACGGAGCTCTCGAGGGTCGTGATTTTTCAGTTAAAGCAGCCAAACACTGATTCACAACTAGAAAAGAAAAGGCGATCAGATCACTATTTCAAAGTCTCATGATATGCGATGGCCCTGATTGACACTTTCATGCAGAGATCGTCCCCACCACATCTTTTGATCAATGACTTCTTTTTATGGTTGTGATGCTGATTTTTGCAAATGATAGGATGCGTGGACTCCATACATATTCCCCATCTTTTACCACAACTTTGTTCGTGTTCTTCCAACACGCATGATTGACCAAATTGCCTTATTAAAAATCATTTACCTGTTAGTCTGGCACGAGATGTTAGGAGCAAAACACCAAGCTGGTGATTCAAGGTAACTTCTTTTACACGAGTGAAGAAGAAAAAATGACTTACAAGTTGAACGAAGTGTGAAGACAGCAGTTAATGGGATGTAAGTTTTTCATGGAATAGTAAGTCATGATGTGATGTGAGGAAATGCTTGATACTGTGACCAGAAAGAAGTCCTAAAGGCATTCATAGCATATGTGATATAATGAGGCATGCTAATGATTGAAACTGTGCTTTAGAGCTTAACACGCGAGTTATAGTAGTGCACCAAAAGAAGCTTTTCCTGGGTTACTAGTTTACTACTATTCATTTCCACACGCTTTTATTCTGTTTGATGCAATGACATGCGTATTCCTAGTTTAAAAGGATGCTAGATTGAAAAGGAATTAAACTACTTGTACAAAAAGCTCTTCAACAATATGGTAATGAAGAACTAGTATAGATCAGGAAAGGAAATCTTGTTAGGTTCCAGTACTAAATAGGAAATATAGATTGGTGTGATATTCGAGTGATGCTCTCTGTTGTTCAACAATCAAAACCTGAATGAGGGTCAAGTTGATCTCTTGGGCCATTCCTGTCGATGGAAACACTTACTTTCGCCGATGAACTTGGGCTTTTACATAAAGAATATTTTATGTTACCGTAAGGGTTTGAATTAATGAAGCTTTTAAACTTGTATCGATGGAATCGAATTGCACCTTGTATGCCTTTGTTAGTAATATCAACAGAATTGAAGGTGTTTCTTTAGGGGTAGTTTTGTTTCATTTATATTTTTCTATTGTTGTTTTTGATTTTTGTTTATTATTTTTAGTTTCTATTTTTTTTTTCTTAAAAAACGAAAACCTATTTGATCGAGATTTGTAATATAAAAACTGAAAACAAAAAACTGTTTAGTTGAGATTTCTAATTAAAACTGAAAACAAAAATATGTTTAATTTTATTATCATGTTTCTATTTTTTGTAATTATACTATTATGTGTAATAATTATAATCTAATACGTTATATTTTTAAATTAATTAATTATCATTATAGCTAAAATTAAATATTATTAAAAATTATACATTAATTGTATATAATAAAATTTCATAAATTAAAATTACATTAAATCATTCGATGTCCATCATAATTACCAAAAATATTATTTATCGTACTATAATTCTTAAAAATATAATAGTATTATCATTAAAAAAAACATAAATCAATATTTCAATTGCATGAAAGGCACGTTGCATTTAATGCATTTAACATTTCAACATTGCATTTAATGCATTAAAAGACGTGAAGATTTGCATCAAAGGCATTTAGTGTTTCTCATGTTTCATAATCTTCAAAGATGGCTTCATCGGGAACGTAGAAGCAAACCCCCGTTAAAAACCCTTGATAAGCATTCTTGTAATTTTGGTAGCTTTGTGCTTGAAGAAGCAGAGGCAGAAAATTTGAGCGATGAAGTTGTAGGCTGAGCTGAGATTCTGCTAGCTATTCTTCTTCTCTCGCGAAGAACAGATGCTGGAATTAACCCTGCCGCATTAAGGGCCTCCATGGTATAATTTTTGTCAAGGTAAATTTTGACAAAGATCAAAGATTAAACTTTTATTTTCTTCAATAGACACAATTTGTCTGTTTCAACAGCACTTACAAGGGCTTAGAAGACAACAGAAGAAGAGTGCCCAGTTGCCCAGATCCTTTTCACAACTAGTAGAATTACTACAATTTTCCAACTTTTCTGGTTTGTCTTGCTTTGGTAGCCTTGAACCTTGCTAAAATACCCACGTTTTCCTCATCATCATTCGTGCACTAATATTTTCACAAAGAAAGACCGTTTCTCTTCTCAGCCACGGCGACGGTAGTTGAATCATATGCCTGCTTCAGCTTCTCTCCAAAAATTCTCTTCGTTTTGTGGGTGAGAGAAGTATCATTGGAGACACCATGATGATGCTTCATGGTTTTCGATTTGGTGTCTTGGCTTTGGATTTGTGAAGGGTAAGACATTAGAACCAACTTAGCGAATGATGGGTGTATATATAGACAATGGAAGAAAAGCTCGAGAGGGTGAAAGCCAGTGGCATAATCTTATATATATAGACAATGGAAGAAAAGCTCGAGAGGGTGAAAGCCAGTGGCATAATCTTATATGTATACCTTGATGGGTTCTGAGAAGGTTTTAACATTCAAACTCACGTACACTATCAAACTGTAAGTTACTGATAATAAACAGAGCATGCACTAACAAAAAGCCATATACACGTACCGAAAGAAAAAACGAAAGGAACAAATACAAATAATATTAAATATAACACCAACCTGGAGTCAGACGAAGACGAGGATGCAAGTCGGCGTAAAGAGGAAAAAAAAACAATAGTTGAAGATGCAAGACGGCGAGAAAAATACGTTTTAGAAGAAATGAAAACCTGTTGTGAAATATTACGGAAACATAATTTTCTGGTTTCCTTAATATGGTTGCAGTTTTTTTATTTTTTAAAACACGGGAACGCAACAATAAGAACCAAACGTGTTTCAACGTTAAGTTTTATTTTTAATAAAAACCACAACTAAAAACAGAAAAAATGAAAACAAATACACCCTTAGTAAATTACAAATACAGATTTATGTTTTAGAATTTTATTTTGTTGGATATTTATTAATTATTATTTTGAGAAATAAAGATTAAAATAAAATTCAATATAAAGATAATATAACAATCCAATAAAAGATCTAATTAAGTGAGTTGAAGTCCAATTGAAAAATAACAGTTTATCTATATAGATCAGATTTTTGTTAGACATATGATGGAGAGACATTAGACATGTTACTCCCGTTAATTTTTAAATTCTATTTTTGGTATTTGTTCAAATTTACAGTGGAATGCAATGAGAGAAAATATACAATGCATCAAGCATAGTTAAGTGTGGAAACTTGTTAATTTACTTTTAAAACCAAAGGCATGTTAGCTATAAATGGGTTTATAAGATGAACAAGGACTTCCAAAGTAAGATTGAGTAGTATAAAGTCAAGTTGGTTGTTGAAGGTTTTATTCAAAGAAAAGAGGTAGACTTTAATGCCACTTTCTCTCTTATATCTTCTAAAGATACATTTTGAGTGATTGTGGTAATGGTAATGATAGCTCAATATGATAAGGAGTTATACTAGATGCACTAAAAAAAGACCTCGTTTAACAACGGAAATTACCGACGAAAAATATTTAGATTTTGTCGGTAATATAAATATTTGACGAAATCAATCGACAAACAACAACGTCGTTAAAACGGTCGTAAGTAAATTTAATGACGGACATATTATGTATCTGTCAGTAAATATACTGACGGATGGATATAACAATCGGTAAATTTGCCGACGGATTTGCTGCGAAGTGTTGGTAAATTTACCTACGAACTAAAGTATTCTGTTAGAATTTTTTTTGACAGTAGTAGTTATTTTGTCGCTAAATCGTAGTTCAGAAAATCTTGAAAGTTTGCAATATTACCGACGGAACAAAGAGTAATTGTTGATAAATATCATACATTTTACCGAAAATTTATGATGTTCCGTCGATAAATATAGTGCATTGTACCGACGGATTTTTATTTTTCGTCGATAAAACAAATTATTTTTTTTTAAAAATCCCAACATTAAATTTTATTTCATTATCTTATGATTAATGCATAATTTTAACAGTTATGAATTATCTGTGCATAATATTTTGATTTGTTTATATATTTAATTTGTTTAAACAAAAAGTTGATTGATGATATAAAGTTAAAATTATCTTAATTGATAATAAAAATATTATAGTGCACATAGTAATTCTTTGTAATTCAAAGCAAATGACTACAACAATCCTAATATCCTGGTGATCGTGGGTGCTCTAAGGTGCTACCTCTCGCCTTCAACTCATCTACCTTATGTCTCAGCTGAGCTATGTAGTCTATCAATGTGTCCACTTTGGTCCAAAGCTGATTGACTATTGATTTGCAACCGTCTACGAAGTGCTGCTGTACTGGACGTAGAAGATTGCGCATGTGTTTACAAATGAACCTAGTCCGAAGATCCTTTCACGATAGTCCCTACCACTCACTGCATCAAGATGCGTCTGACTCTCATCAACAACTTGTTTATGCTAAGGTTGTCGCTGAATGCTTTCTTGTATTTGGTCATATTAAGAGGCAATGTTTATATTAGTAAGTGATAATTATTAAAAATTAATATTAAAAAATAAATTTCACATATATTCAATTCTCTACATCGAGTGTTGACGAATGTCACACCGTTATGCTTTTTATTGTGAATGTGCAAAAATAGCTGACGAGGTGTAGGCCTCATGCCCATAGACTTTTCTTGCATAAGAATAAAATGTTACATGTGAACTATAATTTATACAAATTTTGACATAGTTTCCTCTATTTTTAGGCTATTTACCCCTTGTTGAACAAATAAAATAATTCAATATAGTCATATATGACACCAAATATTTATACCATTATCATTATTCATAATAAAAATATTTTTATTCCAACATTCACACATTAATTTAAATTGAAATACAACAAAGTATAACAATTAGAATATAAATGTAAAGTTTAGATACTTACAAGTCACTCTACATGCTCGTGGTGGGTAATTGATCCTCCTGTATATACAGGAAGACTCTCTCCTCCCGATCCTCAACATCTATTAGTTGAGTTACGCTCTAAGATGGACATTGTCTCAGCTGATGTCCAATACTCCTGCCAATGACTCCATATTTGCTTAGAAATATAAGGCGGTCGCATATCAGTCTTATGTATCGCACCAATAAAGTCACGATAACATGTACGAGCTCGTCTCTCTCATATTTTATGTATGATCCAGTCGAAATTAGAATCCCAGAAAAATTCTTTTTGAAATAAAAAAATTTGGTAGCTTATAATGTAATAATATTTATCTAATTAATGTATACAAATCAATTAATTAAGAAAAATATTTTTTTATTGTACCTCAAACTCCTGAAAGTAAAATTCCTTTGTGGCTTGAGAGATATTCTTCCATACATAACCTTTATGATCAATCGTCTCCTTAAATTTAGATGTCATATTTTTGGAATACGGTTCAGATGAAATCAACCTAATATAAGAACTGTTGGGCCCCGATTTCCTTTTCTTACTAAATAAGCATGTGTTTAGTTTATTTTGAGGTTGAGTTTGATTAATTGGTTTTGGTTAGAACTTAATTAGAATGTTAATAATTTGAGGTTTTATTGCTTAGGTTGATGGAATTAAGATTAAATTAGAGTTTTTGTATGGGGTTAGTGAAATTAAAAAGAATGAGGTTTTATAAGGACAAATTGGGAAGTTCACTTAAGGTTAAAAGGTATAAGGCTTATAAGGAGGGGTAGTTTGGTCTTTTTAGCTTAATTAAAAGAAGAAAGAAGGAAACAAAAGCTTGATTGTCGTTTGGGTGAAGGAAAGAAATGAAAATTTCAAGTAAAAGAAAGGGAGAGAGCTTCGGTTGAGAGTGAAGAGAAGAAGAGAAGAAGAAGAGGTTAGGGTTTCCTTTTTCCTTGTTTTAGAAAAGTGTTTTGAGAGTTTTACAAGAAGGAAAAAGATAGAGGAAGGCTTAAACTTCCATTAGAGACAAGAAGCAAATTTCGTGGGTGGAGTTTCAAGGTGAGTTTTGTCAAAATTTTTCGGAAATTTTGATGGATTTTGGTTCAAATGGCTTAGGAAAAAGCATGGGTATGGTTGTTCTAGGATTAATTTCATGCTTTGGTTTCCTTAGGTTTTTCAATTTTGAATCTCTTGTGATTTGGGGTTTTTGTATTTTTGAAGAAGAACAAGTGAGGCAAGAGGAGCTAGAGGAAAGGCCACTTGAACAAGCTTAAAGCAAAAAGGAATTAAGGTAGGTGACATCTTAATAATTGAGTTAATGAGCCAATTAAGTTTCCTTCAATAAATGCACTTTAATGCTTTCCGATAACTTTGAAATTATTCACTTATGACTTTTTGAGATGATTTGAGATTATACCATTTTTCTTTTGTGTATGAATGACTTGTGGAATTATTTTCATATTGTTTTGTCAAGTGAAAAAGAATGCGAAAGTGAATTTTTAAAGAAGGTGATGTTATAAGTTTGCTTTCGGAAAAGAGCCATTGGTGGCTAATATGTGTGAATTATGTGAAATGCATGATTTTATGGGTCCCTTAAGAGTCAAGTGCACTTGTCTGTTCATAGGTTTCTCCTGCTTGCCTGCTAGTGGCATGAAGCTCCTCACGGACTCCCATAAGTTTACGGCTACACATGACCACTTCGCGGGAATGTGTAGTACGTTCTGTTACGGATCCACCTGAACCACTATCTATGCGCTTATGTGTTATTGAACTGTAAATTCATGCTGTTGATTTCATGAATGTGCAATAGTAGAATGTTTGAGAAACTATATGTGTTTGATCAATGTAAAGATACTTTGAAAATAAATGATAAAAAATAATGCTTTTGCTTGTTCTTGGTTATTAATGTGTTACCCACGATCCGTCGAGCTCACCCCCCTCTTCCCTTCCCATTCACAGGCTATGAGCGAGAAAACGAGTGACTGCACTGGAGACAAGCATCACTCCTATTTACTTTTACCTTTGAAGCTATCTTTTGGAATCAAAGCTTTAGATGCATTTTGGCTCATGTATTCTTTCCTTGTAAATTGAATATTTTGAGAGTTTGATATACTAGGGCTAAAATGCCCGCTAAAGCTTTGTAAGATCTTATGTTATGATATTAATGAAATACATTTGACTTTTATTGTATGTTTCATATGTTTGATAAAAAAGAGATGTTGTCTGGGTTTGTAAATGACAATAATAGTAGATTTGTGTTTGCTGCATTTGGAGGTAAATATTGGACTGATGTGGATTGTAATGGCTCTATTAGCCTTCTTGAGAATTATGGAGGACTTGCATAGCTTTAAATTGATATATTATATGCTATATCTGGATGTGGGAGTTGGAGAATGTGGATGATTGAAGTCTTAGTGCAGGTGTTGTCATTTGTGTGGGTGATTGAAGAATATGGCTAGTTGAAGTTTGGGGGAGGTGCTGTCAAAATAAAAATTATGGGCAGAATCTTTGATTGAGTTTTTGACCCTCATAGAGTTGGAATTGGATCAGAGGGTCTTTTTTAAGAGGGTAGTTTATGTTTAGATATTTTCATTGATATGAAATATGCCATGTTTGAGTTTTGGAGTAGGAAGTTATAAGGCTTAGAAAATGTGTTGTTACTGTTGAAATGTCTTTTTTAAGGCAGTAACTTTGAGGTGGTTTTTAACACCCTTAGAGACAAAATTGGATTTTGCATCCTTCATGAAAGCTGTAGAGTTTCCTTTTAGCTTTTTATTGATACCAAATTTTCAAATTTTGGAATTCTGTGTTAAAAGTTATGAATTTTTGAAGTTCTGATGTACGTTTTGGAGTGACCCAGGACAGGCCACTTGCGAGTGCGAGCATGCTCGCGGTTGCGAGCGAGCGCTTCTAGCGCTCGCCTTGCACCGTGAGTCAGTGGCAGTGCGACGCAAGCTTTGAATTATTATTATTTATTTATTTTATTTTTTTTCCTTTTCTTTTCAAATCCAACCTCCTTCCACTCTTTTACTTATAACTTTTTCGTTTGACCTCCGATTTACTCGATTTTTGAAGAATTGGTTTTCTAAGAAAATTTCCTACCTCTCCATAAGAATCTAGAACTTTTGATATTAATTGGAATTTATGGATTAAATCAAAGTGAGACGATCGGATGGAAATGTTTGATCATGCTTCCGTAATTTGGTGATATCTCGATCTATAGAGATCCGATTGAGGTGATTTTTAGTTTTGAATAAACTAAAGGCATGGAATCTCTTTTTATCTTAGAAATTAGATTTCAATTTGGGCCCTAAGACTTTTAAATTTTAGGAGGAAAATTTGGGTATAATATTCAAGATCTGTTCGAAAGTGAGTGAAAGGAGTTCGTTTTTTTGAGGTTTGACCTGATGAGGAATTCCTCCCTCGTGGGATGCGCTTTTAGATGTCACGTAGGAAATCGAACACGTGACTCACTAGGGTGGGGTTCCAACAAAAACATATAATATTATACCATTTTTAAAAATTTAACCTATAAGTTAATTATAAACATATAATGTTTCATGTAGTTTCACTCACAGATTATTGACAATTGATATGTACATTCTTTATCTGGTCCCTCAGCTCCAGGCTGACGACTGTTTCCTTCATCCAATATAAGGGTAGTGAATGATGTAGGAGTGGTGGATGGTGTAGCATAAGGAGTAACAAATGATGCGTCATCTGCAACTGCAGGCTCTAGAGGGGGAGGAGGTGATTCAGTCACAACTATAGATTGTAATGGTTCACCTTCACAGTAAGTACCTCCAAACATATGGATAAACCTAGGCGACATTACATCACGTTGTCTTTTTGGTGGCATATTTCTACCTGAAATTCATTATTTATTGAATTTTTTAAAAATATAAGACTTTGAATTCAATATTTTACACAATATATGCAAAAGGAAATAAGGCGATTTATTGAATATTGTATTCAAGTATAAACTTTGAATTAGAAGGTTTACAATTGTTACAATCATAGAACAAGAACAATAACAACCCACACTCAATTGGACGCAGCTTGACCCTTAACTAGTAGAGAAGTTGTTTGACAAATTCATACAGATACAACAATAAATCAACTTTAAAGTTGAGTCTAGTGTATTGCATCGATAAATGACAATAATATAATTATTTTCTTGGATTCCAATTGACATGAGAGTCGGTAAAGGTAAATGAGTCCCCGATATCTGGATTCCCAAGAAGGGTCTTGACATGTTCGAACACACCAATTGCAATAGTGAAAGTTCTTCCCTCATGTGTAAGGTTTTCAACACCTTCTTGCAACAACATTTCTGTTATAGCTAAACTTATAGAGGATGTAGTGAATGAGTCGTCAGATTTAGTATGGAAGACAAACTCTCCAAATAAACTGCCAATATGAAACAATTTACCTAAAACACAATCTGTAAGGACCCGATCCGAAAACCGGATCCCAACTGGAAAAAGGGAAAACGAATACGAATACGAACCAATATGAATCGAATCAAAGCAAAGAAACGAAAAATAAGGCGAAATCAAATCAGATACGAAGCAAACTTCGGATCCAATCGAATCGTAACCAATTTCTGACATCCGTGAACAAATATCAAAGAAAACGTTTGCGTTGGAAACCTTAAGACTATCGGTCTAAACTAATTCAAACCTGTGTACATTTTTTTCCTTCTTTCTTTCATTTTCATTCCATCTCTTACAAGTGACTTCAATATCCTCAATCCAATTACATCCACATACCATCGCATTATCCAATGTCCAATACACATTCATTCATATTCATATATATATCCCAATTACATTCATATCTCAATTCAATTTATATACAAAACCAATACGTACCATCCATAGCCAATACATTTCCAATTCCATTTGGATAATCCAAATACATCATGAACTAAACATTTGCAATACACCAATGGTATTCCAAGCCATACGCCATTACCAATAATCATAAACCAAAATACATAAAGCACAATGATTCTAAATTTCTCAACAACATTCTAAACTTAACAATAATTTAATAGGAACCCATACAATCGGAATCCCTCATTTTCTTTCACCCGATCTTCTTCTCATCACCTGTGGATGGGAATGAAGGGGGTGAGCTTAAAAAGATCGTGGGTAACAGTTTATAACAAATAAATAAGTGAAACCTTTAAAAATACTTTTTTTCTTTTCTTGCAGAAACTTTGTTTGAAACCCATAAAGCACGTTTTCAAAAGTTCTTTTCTCGCAGTAGTCGAAATCACAATTTTCAAAACATGAATGCACCAATCATAACACTTCACAATGCAAATGCACACATAACGGCTCGAGAGTTCCATAAACACGACGAAAATTGAAGTTTATCGTAAACACGACGAGTCCATTTTTAGATCTCGTGGGCCACAAGAGGGCAGTCGGGAGAAGGCTAGGGGGGTCAACGTACACATGACTTAACGAAAGGTTCTCTCTCGCCCAATCACAATCACATAATCATGCTTAAATCAATTTATCGAATGCTCTTTTTTGAATACACGAAATGCCATGAAATCTTTCGAGGCATAACACAAATGTATTTTGCAATTCATCAAAAGTTCATGTATTGAATTAATAATGATTTTTCAAACCATTCATACAATGATGCAACATTTATGATGTAATTGAAATCAGAAAATCTCTTTGTTTAAAGAAAGCAGTAGTGGCTTATAAATTCTATTATAAACAGGTACCCACCTCGAATCGATGCTAGAGCTTGTCCTTAGCTTCAATTTGACCATTCTTCTTTTATTCTCCCAATTGAAAATTCCCTCATTTCTCCTCTATTTTTGGATTTTCTTGGTTCAAGATGAAGCTCTCTTCATCCTCCACCTTTTTCTCTCTTGGAATGACATCAAAATCTCTCTTCAAGTGGTAGAAAAATCGAGCCCTAGCTTTCTCCCCTTTTTCTCCACCGAAGCTTGCTCTCCCTTCTCTCTTCTCTCTTCTTCTCTTATTCTTTTCTTTCCTTTGATTATAAGTTTCGGGCTTCTCCTTCAAAAAATGACAGCCCTCTTGCTTTTATAGTGTCATGTTATTTAATGAATGAGGAATGACCCATATGCCCCTCCATTTAAGCCTATAAACTTAACCCTTTAAGTAAACTTCCAAAATTGCCCCTTCATTGGTCTTTGAAACTGACATCTGGTCTGATTATTTCGATCAGGTAAATGAAGCCATTTGATAAAACTTTCTTCTATAGAAATGTTCCTCTATGTCGTACGAATCCAACGCTTCAAGAATCGGATCGATCGGAGCTCTATAGCTCAAGATATCTCCAAAATACTGAAGTTTGTTCTTCAGACCCGAGGCTGAACACTACCCCTAAATTCCGACCTACATTTGGAAGTCTTAAAGGCTAAATTGTAGCTCGGCTCCTTCATAACATTTGTAGCCCCATGTATCTATTTTAATTAGAAACAAGAATCAACTCAATCTGAGCTCTACCGATCGAGATATATCCAAAATACTGAACACTGTTCAGCCATTACAACACCAAGACTGAACACTACATCGAACTTCCGACCTGAATTTGAAAGTCTTAGAGGCTAAATTATAGCTCGGATCCTTCATAACATTTGTAGTCCCATGTCTCTATTTTAATTAGCAACAAGAATCAACTCAATCTGAGCTCTACCGATCGAGATATATCCAAAATACTGAACACTGTTCAGCCATTACAACACCGAGACTGAATACTACACCGAACTTCCGACCTGCATTTGGAAGTATTAGAGGCTAAATTATAGCTCGGATCCTTCATAACATTTGTATCCCCATGTCTCCTATTTTAATTTGCAAAAAGAATCAGATCGATCGGAGCTCTACCGATCGAGATATCTTCAAAATACTGAACACTGTTAGGACCTGTTCCCCAGGTCAGCTCACTTAGATCAGGTCGATCTTTTTCTATTTAATGCTAAAACCAATATATTTGGCATAGAAAGATAGAAAAATGTCTTCGAAATCTAACGCTTCAAAAATCGGGTCAATCGGATGTCAGACGAAGAAGTTATGCTCAAAAGAGCGGAAGGGGGTCAAAGCTCGGCCAGAAAATCAGAGCTCGACCAGGAAGGAGAGCTCGGCCAAGAAGGAGAGCTCGGTCGGGAAGGAGAGCTCGGCCAGGAAAGGAGAGCTCGGCCTGGAGGCCAGGAAGGAGAGCTCGACCAGGAAGGAGAGCTCGGCCAGGAAAAGAGAGCTCGGCCGGAAAGGAGAGCTCGGCCAGGAAAGGAGAGCTCGGCCAGGAAAGGAGAGCTTCCAATCTGACCTTCAAACTTTTAATACTCATAACTTTTAACTCCGAGCTCCGAATTTTACGAACTCGGTACTGTTGGAAAGATATAAAATTTTCAAGCAGGACTCAAAAGCAAGTTCGGTCCTTAAAGGGGTCAAAAATGCGCTTGAAGATGACCGATCGATAATCTCCTCCAAACTTTACACAGCACCTCAACTTGCAAACATCATAACTTTTTACCCGGAACTCCAAATTTGACAAACTTGATGTCTATAGAAATTTAAAAGATGGATCTAAAACTTTCATGAATTCCTTAAAAATCAAATCGACCTCTAAATGGGTAAAAAACTCCACACAACCGGACTGGTCGATCAGCTTCACACTAAACAGCATCAGAACTTCTAAAAATCATAACTTTCTACTCTCTTGTCCAAAATTTTCGTGCTTTATATCAATAAAAAGATAAAAACAAGCCCTACAATGTTCATGAAGGACTCCAAAGCAAATTCAACCTCTATCTAAGTCAATGTTTCAATAAAAAATTCTTCCCTGATAGCAATCACCTAAGCAATATCCAAATTTCACATTATCATATCTTTCAACCTCCACAACAAAGAATCGCATATTATACATCATTTTAAAGCTATTCAAATTCTCTATAACTTTCATGTAGACCCTTTTACTCCAATTCAAACCACATCAGTACGGAAATCGCCTCAAAACACAAAGCATATACAATCCTACACTTAGAGCATTTTTCAAAACCAAAGTAAAATACACTTAACTTTCAAAGATCATAACTTTCAATCCCGATATCGAAAAATAGCATACTTTATGGCTACAAAAAGCTCTCAACATAAGCTACAATTTTCATTAAGATCATTTCTTCAAAATCTGCCTAAATCAAAAATCAACTCTTTACTCCAAAAAGTCAAACTTTCTAATTTTCTTCAAAATTTCACACTTTCACTTTCTATTTCTTAATTTCAACTTCCATTTCAATCATCTCATTCACTTTAACTTTCATAACTCATACAACTCTACTCAAATTTCAAAGTCATCAAAACCAATCACTTCATTTCTCATCAATTTCCTCAAGGCATAAAACTTCTATAATACAATTCATATTCGAAAACACTCATTGAATTCATTTTAATATTTCTAATTTTCATCGAAAGTTCGGGGTCCAACACAATCAGTATAGAACTTAGATATTATCAGATTAGAAAATCGTTAAACAAACTAAAATTGGAGCAACATGCATACTTGAATGTCCAGATGAGCTCCATAGAATTGACAAATTTTCCAAAACAACCGATGTCCTTAATCCTTTATAGACTGTAGTGACATCACTCCTGCCTTCATCGGCATACATGTCATGTTCGAGATTCAAGGAAGCTTAAAACAACATGTAGTTTATATATATAAGGAAATGAGATGTACATAATAAGAAAAATGACGTTGTTCAAATGATACTAAACACCTTAAAGCAGAAGATCGACCATGGAAGGTAAACAATCATTAGTGTATGTATATATATATATATATATACATATATATATATATATATGTATATATATATATATGTATGTATATATATATATATACATACATACATACATATATATATACATACATATATATATATAAAGGAAATGAGATGTACATAATATAATGTTTATTCCTTCCGTATGGACAATTTTGCCACAGTTCTCCCAACGAAATGAATTACTACCATCTAGAACTAGTTGCCATGTTGACATTCCTTGATTAAGAATTTGAATTCAATATTTGACACAACATACTGAAAAGGAAATAATTAACTTGTTGAATAAAATATTCAATTACAAACACAAATTAATCGCTATCATAACTTAATTGTAAATTACAATCATCTTCTTTTTCTAAAGAATAAGAATTAAACTCCATCTCCTCTTCAAATCTCTGGCCCTAGTCATCCTCTCTAGATGAAATTTCAACATATTCGTTACATGGATCGTTCAAAGGTTTATTATCGTTATATGTGACAGATGCATTTATAAAATAAACATTTTCCTGAAATGCTTCACTTTCAATTCTTTGTTTTCCTTTTCTATGTGATTCAAAAACATATCTAGGTTTAACTTTGCAAACGACCAACTAATCTACTTATCTTCTCGTAAGCTAGGAAAAAGGACATAACATACCTATTTCGCGTGCATTGCGAACACGAAAGATTCAAATTGTCTCAATCTTTTTTGATTGTTGATTTCAACTAGATTATATAGGCTATGCACTTTTTCTCCAACATTTGGAGTCGGGTCAAACTAGTCACACTTAAATATTACACTTGGCTTTATTGACAATGCAGGGTTCTCAATTTCAAGTATCTCAATAATTTTACCATAATAATCCATCAATTCTCCCTGTATGGAAACTCCACTATTTATTGTTGTCATACTATGACCATGATATTTTGTATGATATTTGTATTTATTAACGAAATACACTGAATACGATTTAACAATTCGTAGAGGTCCCTTTGCGAGATCATCTATGAACTTGTTCTCAATTGAATTTTCTAAAGCCTATATAAAAGAAATTATCATATCAAAGAGTATAATGTCATTTGAACACTTAAATCTTATAATTCAATCATTTGAATATTTGTAAATGAAAACTTACATATCTCTCGAACCATCGAGGAAAGTGTTTTCTAACTTCTTTATTTATATCATCCTGTGTTTTGTTTGGCATTATCTCGCGTAACAATTCCTCGTATAATCTATATATATTATTATGTATTTCAGTTATGAACAACACAAAATTTGAAAACCAAAATAATCATTTTCAAACTTACTGCACAAAAGGTTGAACCTCTTGACAGATCAATAAAACGTGACTATGGGCAGCCTCAATTCCTTCCTCTGTTAACATTCTTCTTGTTGAACATCCATATGTTCATCCAGGATAAGTGAAAATGGATAAGTTACTATCAGCATCACTCGTTCCTCCCCCATCGTCATTATAAGGAAATTTTCTTTCTCTTGTGTGAATATGCAACTCAAAATAATGTGAACAAAATGTATTAACTTCCTTCACTAAATAAGCACTATATATCAAACCTTCAACTCTAGCCTTGTTTTTGACATTTTTCTTTAAGTGGATGCAAATACCTATATTAGAGAATATGGTTATTATGTTGGAACCCATTACCGGATATCCAACTACTTAATCCGAAACCTTCATACTTATACATGAATCGGGTTCTAACCGGAAAACGAAACGAAAGAACAAAAACAAAAGCAAATCGGATAAATGGTTCAAACAAACTTGCGGGCAAATTTTCGACAAAATTCAACTAATCCGAAAATTTTACATTTTTGTGAGAGAGGGTAGAAAATTTGTTGAGAAAACCAATGGTTCAAAAATTGGAAAAATCGGAAGTCAATTGCAAAAGTTATAAGAGGAAAATTCGAATTGACCAAATGAATAGTAAAAAGTCAACTTCCGACTCTCATAACTTTTTACTCCTAACTCCGAACAAGACATATCATACCTTCATGGAAAGATAGAAAGACCCTCTACATCTTTCATGAAGGATGGAAAAACCGATTCCCGCTCAAAAGGGGCGAAAAACCCTTCCAAAGGTTCAGCCCAAAATACCATATGAATAGTAATCCGGGAATAGTAAAAAGATTAGTGGCAACAATTTTCAATTGATCATAACTTTTTCATCCTAAGTCATCTAATGGCCCATTTTATACCATTTTAAAGATCTTAACACGTTCTACATTCTTCCAGAAGATCTCTTAATCCAAATCAACCGTTTAGGAGGTCTAAAACCTAAGCGAAGTTGCTGCCCAAACTTAGAAAAATTTGGACAGCATCTCCCCTAAAAATGCATCTAGCCAAAATCTTCAAATTCATTTATCCAAACTACAAACCTGCATAAAACCACTTCAATCTTCCATATTTTCAATCATCCAACTACCAAAACAACTCAATTGTCTCAAATGGGCAGCAACATCACAATCTTAAGATTTCTAAACATTTCTCAAACTAATCATTAACTCACTTCCAACTCATAATTGAAATACAATCTCATCTTTGCTTTTTATCAATTCCAAACATACAATCATACATGCTTAATACACTTTACCTTTGACACCTCAAATATTAAAGGAAACATATACAATACACTTTCACTTCAAACTCTTACATTTTCACATAAATGAGCAAATACAATGCTTCAAAGGCATTTTAGCCCAAATACATCAAAGTCTAGAAGAACGAAACACAAAGTACTTCTTTAGTTTCAAAATGCTATCTAAAATCTAGTTTTCTAACATATGACTTCTAAACCATCAAAATGTATCGGAGTTGCCTCAATCCCGATGCGATGACCCAGATTTTTGCTCAAAACCTGTGGAGGGAAAAATGGGAGGTGAGCTCGACGGCTCCGTGGGTAATAAGTTTATAATAAAACAGAAGCAAAAACACTTTTAAACTTATTTTCCATGTATAAACATTTCGCAGTAGAAATTTATCAAAGTCTCTTTTTAAAATTTTCAACTTCCCAAAATAATCATAAACAATTTCATAATTCCCCAGGCGAAAGCCTCAAATACTTAGTTCTTCAAAATCTCAAATTCTTCGCAATTGGAACAATTCATCATATGAATGCAGCACCTTTTCCGAATGTGACACATAATACATATATCAATACATGCACTATTCATAATCATGCAAAGATGCTGTGTACAATCAATTGGCTCGAGAGTTCCGTAGAACAGGATGGATAACCCGAAGGTTATACCGTAAACAGGACGGATAACCAGAAGGTTATACCGTAAACAGGACGGGTCCGATTTCTCAGGATCTCGTAGGCCTATAAGCGGGCAGCCGGGAGAAGGCTATACGTCGATGTGCACGTGACTAACAGGATGTTACTCTCTCGCCCAAACAAATCACATAATCATATAATTCATGCTTGCAAATCGGATTGCCCGAAGGCACATTTCGAAACTTAACTTTCGCATATTATGTCATATCGCAAAATGGCATTTACAATTTCACATAACATTCACTTGCCATACAATTTCACATAACATGCACATTGCATAATCTAATCACACAAAGAATGCAACACTTTCGAATTAGTCACATAAGCTTCAATTTTCTCAAATTTGTCGAAACATTTCAGATAATGATAATTTCAAATCATTTCAAAAACATTGGATTTAGTCATTCGAAAATCATAATTTTCAACCAAATACTTTGTTTCTTGATTTTTTTCAAAATCACACAAATTGACCTCTAATTCAAAGTATAAACGCATTACCCACCTGAATTTCCTTAAGCTTTATTCTCGGATCAATGACCTTTCTTTTAACCTCCTCTCCTCTACTTCCAATAGCTTCTCTAAACCTTCATCAAGCATAAAAATTCCCAATTTACCAAGAGAATTTAAGGCTGGAAAAATTTAAAAGAATGGAAAACATGACTCAAAACCTATCTCAATGATATCAATTATTTTCAAGAATCTCATGCCTTAAAGAGACCCATAAATTCTGATTTTCTTAAACCTCCCTTACCTTTCTTCTTTCCCTTTTTCTTTAATGCCTCAATTCACCTTCATAAGCACAATAATCCCAATTTAACATCAAATACCAATGCTGGAATTTTCAAGAATGGTACAAAACTTGACTTTCAACCTTTAAAACCTCACCTAAACTTTTCCTATGCCTTTTCTATGCTATATTAACTAAAATCCCCCCCTCAAAACTCATCAGAATTTTCGAAAATCTCAAGCCCTCAAATCTAATTTTTTTTTTCTTATTCTTTCCTTCTCCTTCACCAATCACTCTTCAAACCACCAATTTTAACATGAAAGGCAAAATTTCATCTTAAAGGATAACAAAATTCACAAAATTTAGGAAACAAAAACATGAAATTACTTCCATAAAATCTTACCCATAATTTATCCAATCCATTAGCATCAAAACTTAGCTAAATAACTAATAAAATTCAAAAATCCTCTAACCTATAAGAAACCCACGCAAATCAGAGTTTTAGCTTAACTTCATATTCCTTACCTTGGGAGATGACCCACGAATTCCTCTTCTTATCTCCAATGGATGATAACCTCTTCCTTTCCACTTTCTTCTTGCTTACAACATTTAAACCCAAGCTTCTTTTTTTTTTTTCTCTCTTTCTTCTTTTGGACGAAAACTTCTCCTCTCTTTTCTTTGAAATTTCCGTGAGCTCTTTTTGTCTTCTCTTCTTGGTGATGTTTTGGTGGTGTTCTAGAGAAACAACCTAAGACTTCACCTTTGCTAACTTAACTAATGGCAAAAACGACAAAGCATCAAAGCCTTCATTTCCCCTTCATTTTCGTCCAACACCCATGCCAAACGACTCCACTTTATGACCTTCTCTTCTATTTGATTGATTTTTAAACTTCCTTCCTCCTAAAAACGACAAGGCTTCTCTTGCTTTGGTCTTTTACAAGGTAAATGGGCTTCCTCTCTTTTAATTAAACCTACATTTTCATTAGCTTCTCCTACAAGACTAAGTCTTGTTTGTTTTTGTTATTTAACCAACTCATTTAATACCTAAGCCCAAAAGTCCATCTTTCCCTCCTTATAACCTTTACCAAATTTCAATCTTTCCCTTCTTTCAACTTAAATTCATGTGCTTGGGCTTCGTAACAACCATCATGCATTTTTTCTCTTTTTTATTTAAAAGACCATTAAAAAGGGCTAAAAGCCCAAGCTACCATTCTTCTTCATTTTGTTTCCTTAATTCTTATTTCATTTCAACCTCAATGGGCTCTAGCCCAAAGGCTTCGTTCATTCTAATGCCTTAAACTAATTAAAACCTAAGTTAATATCATCCTTAAATTGTAACTCAAATGGACCCTAGCCTTGGGCTTCCTTTCTTCTTTATTTAAATGCCATTGAAAAGGGCCAAAAACCCATTTGATTTTTTTTCCTTAAGCCTTTTAACCATATAAAAACTTCCAAATGGGCTCTTATACTAACTTATTCTATTTAAAAAAAATCAAACCCTCCATTCATATAATTCTTTTAATACTAACAATATATCACAAATAAAATTTCTCATCGATCAATTTCACTAAATCCCTTCATTTAATAATCATATCCTAGCACAATAAAATCCTCAATTTATTCCAAACAAAATAAAAATCATCAGACTAAAACCTCAAAATAATTTAAACATGCTTGTTACGAATCGGGGCCCAACATTTCTCCCCCTCTTAAAAGAATTTCGTCCTCGAAATTCATATCTTACTGATCTAGTGGGGAAGGGTTTACTTCCTCTTGTACTCTTCTGTTTTTTTTTCATCACTCAAATTCTTTTTCTCCAATGAACTTAGTTAACGAATTCAATCAATCCTTTCATGACTTGTTCAGATTTCATACCATCCTGTCCCTGCTTGTTTGATCTTGAGTATAACTTGGCCTGATTGTATTCATTAACATGTACTCATAACCATGTGCTCATAAGCTTGTACTCATAATGAGTATCAACATGTAGCTCTTGAAGTGTCACAGAGGTAACTTGTCCTATACGTGAGGATTTACATCAGGGTCGTGCTAAATGACTATGTGCTAACACACTTAACTCTTATGCCTATTCTTGCTAATTTTCATGCGCTTGACATTGATCCTTTGAACACATTCACCTTTCTTACTTCACTGAATTTTTATCACTCAATCATAATCACCTATTAATGACATCCTCAATTCTGGCCTTCTATAACTTGTAGGCCTTACTCATCATCATAATACTAAAGCGATGACTTCTTCTATCATCTAATTCTTTTTACAAAAATTGAACTGAACTCACTAGTTCTATCATCTAGAACTACACTTGGATCTCATGGTCCTATGAACTTCAACGATAAGCCTTAAGCATATTCTTGATGGTTAAAATCTTCAATTTAAACATTTGCGTGCTTACGCAACATTCTTAATCACTAAAAGATCTTTCGATGTATTCCTGTTAGGTTGCATAACTTATGTCACCAATTGTCCTTGTTAATATTTCCCTTTCTTAATCACCTTTCTTGATTTCATATATTTCTTATTTCATTCACCATGTATCATTCTTCCAATAAATATTTATGTAAATCTCCTGATTCTCATATTTAATTTTCTCAATTCAATGATTGCCCCAAACGTTTACGATTTGTACTTGCATACTCCTTTCTAAGATGTTCCTGTACATATATTGGCTTCCAACTTTCAAAACAGTTATTCATGTAGCAATTCTAAAGAATGTATCAAATCATCAACTCATACGGTTGCAATTGCTTCCATGCATACAAAATCACTTTATCATGCTGCATTGGATTTTATCCTAATCCTTTATACATCATCAATGCACACTATAAAAATCTCCAAATCCATATGACATAGTTTGCATCAATAGAATCCTTCGAAATTTGTCTTACTTACATTCCTAATACGCTTTAAACATTTTTCTTCATGTATTCTTCCATACATCCTCAAATCTTGGATCATGTTGGTCTCCAATACCATAGTGCTATTAGACATTTGTTAACATAAACAAATTGTAGCAAATTTCCATGTGTCTCCTCATTAGCCCTCTTGATTTCCTTAAATAACTGATTCCTCCATACAATACATTTTCTCACTTTCTTTGTATTTCCCAAATGATTTCCTTCCTCACATTAATTTTCTCTATTTCTTGCATTCCCTCATACCTCACTTGGACTTATTCTCATGCTGACTTATTCATACTAATTTCTCCTCATATTGTAGCTTATTTGCAAATTCACATGATTACTCCTCGTATTAGAAATCAATGTCTTCTCAATTTCAGAAATTCATTCATGCGATCTTTACGTCATCATAATGCATACTTCTAATGACCTATTCGACCTCTTTACTTAAATCTCCGTTCAGGAGTGCACTCACTTTCTAATCATTAACTATTCCTTTCCGATCAGTTTTTCCAATGATCATCTTTAATATAAAAAATATCTGATCTACTTATTCTAACTTAATCAAATTCTACTTGAAAAAAGGCTTTCTTGTACTATCATCTATACTATGCATGCAATCCTGATCAATCACCTATTATCATTATCACACTATCGGCTATTTTTAATATCTCAGAAGGACCTATTTCTATCATCCTCACAAGGTTAAAAAAATGCTCAATTCATTGAGTTTACTTATTGCCGCATATACTTGGGTGACATCATCATATTCATCCCTTTTTTTTGTCCACTTATTAATTCTATTTCGCATACTTGCTACTTGGACTCCATTAATCCTAGACATTATTCTTCTCTTGATCAGTGAAGTTCTTCTCTTAACTTTAAACTATGGAAACTATAGCTAACAAATTATCCCATATATCGCAAGTTTCGTCATCTATCATGCCCACACATGAATTACCTTAATGCTTAATACACTCACTTTCATATGGTGATACCACAAATATTGGATCATCCCATAAATACTCTCAATAACCAACCAATTTAACCTTCTTGGACTAGTACTAATATCATTACTCTTCATATTAGCTTCCCTTTAACCTCGCATATATCTTTATGAGCCATTAATTCAATTGTGTACATGCAAATTCATTACGTAAATCATATATCACATATCAATCAGGTAATAATTTCTTAATGTATTTAAGGCACACTTTATGCAAAAATCGTGATGCAATGTAAAACATTAACTTTTTCTTGTATCGAAAACAAAATGGCTTACTGCATTTATTATAAACATATAACCACATAGGTTCCGATTCCATCTTCGTAAAACCCAAAAAATTTACTATTATCATGAAGTTCCACTTGTCCCCCTACTTTTCCTCAATCAATTTGAAATTGTCGATGCCTAATCCTATCAAACTCTGTGCTCAAATCATTCCAAACATCGAAAGGAATGTCGATACGTACTCTGATCGAGATCGAAATCATCCGACCGTTAAGGACATCAATTTAACAATCCGAGACTCCAATTCTCAACCAAAGACTTTCGACACCTTTAATGTCATGGCATTGAATCTCTAATTACCATATTTACCTATGCACCATTTCTTCCTTCTACTAATTCTATCAACTGAAACTCGTAACAATTTCTTATGTGTGTCACTTTATACACATGTGCCCATGAAAGATCCTAAGACTGGCGCTCTGACACTTATCCGAAGATTGCCCATGTACAATCATCATTCTCGTCATCTAAATCACACAATCACTTAGCACATTCTCCCAAATTCAATCTTAACAAACATATAGCCCAAGTAAGATCATAATACTGGGCTTTTCTAATTACCCACAAAGTTTCATTTTCTCATATCCTGAAAGAGTATCATCCTTTATCTCACTCGTTTTATCACTTCAAAAGCTTATGCGTGTAACTCCAATATATGCGCCCAAGTAAGATCCTATTATTGGGCTCTGATACCATAAATGTTGGAACCCATTACTGGATATCCAACTACTTAATCCGAAACCTTCATACTTATACATGAATCGGGTTCCAACATATTACAATTTAGTAGTTAAAACATGTTATTACTTCAATTATAATAATTTTTTTAAATTACCTCTCAAATGGATACATCCATCGATATTGAACAGGACCGGCTAGTTTTGCCTTATATGCTAAATGTACAGGTAGATGCTTCATATAGTCAAAGAAGCTTGGAAGAAAAATCCCTTCTAACTTGCACAAAATTACTAGAATTTCCCTTTATAGTTTTCCCATTTCAGCCAACTTGATTTCAAATATTGTTAAACTTTTGAAAAACAAACTTATTTATGTTATTACTTTCCAAACCTTATTTGGTAATAGCTCCTGAAATGTAATTGGAATTAGCCTTTGCATATACACATGAAAATCATGACTTTTTATCCCAAATAATTTGTACTTCTTTATGTCCATACACTTGCCAAGTGTTGGATCGTATATGGTCCGAGTATTCACAATACGCTGCGGAAAAGACCATACAAAATTATCACGTATAATCGAAAACACGAGGATTAACGAAAATACCTTATTTTCGTGGGTCGATTGCTTCTTTTCGGATTCCAAGACACTACAAATCGCTAATGCCCTCTACTGGTATCCACACGAGCATGCACAATCCAATTTGCGGTCATGAGTGTGCTAGCACGTCCCGAAAACCTTTTCAACGCCGCATCGATCTTTCTCTGGATGGCGGCTGGGTTTCGACAATTGTGTCGTTTACCTAATGAGACCTAAGCTTCTCTATTTATAGAGAAACCCTAATCTCATTCAGGCCCTATTAAGTTTCGGCCTATTATATCATATATAATAAAAGCCCGACAACTTAATTAAATCTATCCCAATAAATATATCTAAATATATTTATTAAACACCTAATAAATTAGGCCCAAGAGAATAAGCCCAGATCACATCACTCTTTGTGTGCGACCCTGTAGGCTCATTTGATGTTGGCAATGGGCTTGATTACACTTCAAGGCCCATAAGTCATAAGCGCCTCTAGCAAGACATTATGACCGCCCAAATCAAATGAGGATCGATAATCCGATTTAACTCAGAACTATGGTTATAGGCTCATCCTTTTGTAACACGATATCAAGATTAATCACAAGGCATGGTACATGTCAACCTTTGATTAATCATAGTTTCTTGATCCCCAAGTCGATCGATTATAACAAATGACATTGATGACTCTTCATCAATTCATTTGAGCACGACCATGCATTTCTTCATCACACTTGTCAAGAGGCCCAAATGATATCTCTCTCATTTAAGAGAGGTACAAATCCCATCTACGCCATTCACATCCCTCCGCATGATTCATTTGATGTCCAACATAAGACTATTTGTTATTCGGTTAAAATAACTTAGTCTAATATCAAAACACTGAATTCCTCATATAGGGAACCATGATGACTTCAGTCAAAGGACTATAGTCAAACCATATTAAGAATCACTAATGACATGAAACCATGTAGTATTCTTTTGTGGGTCGGTCCAATATATGTTCTCTAACATATATCTATGTTTCGATTTGATATCTCATATCCATGATCGAAACGTGATCATCAATCGAACACATACTAGTTTTAATTCATTATTGTTCCACCAATAATGATCGACCAGGGACAGTCTAGAATAGTGTTATAACGCTTATGGTTTTACTATCAAGTCACATACTTGATGACATAAGTCTACTACTATTCATGGAATGTAAATCACATTACATAAATGAAATACATGCATATATAAAATGAATACCTCATAATATATTATTAACAAATCATAATGTTAATACATGAATCACAAATGTTCATTGGCCTAGGGCACACTACTAACAATCTCCCACTTGCACTAGGCCCAATCAGTCAGATATCTAATACCCATAGACCTCGTATGACTCTCATGTTTAGCTGTGGAAGAGGCTTAGTAAGTGGATCGACAATGTTGTCATCTGTGCTCACTCTGCATATCTTCACGCCTCCTCTTCTAATGATCTCTAATCAAATGGAAACGTCTCGAGTATGTGTTTGGATCTATGATGTGAATTTGGTTCCTTAGCCATGCTATAGCCCCATTATTATCGCAATAAAGGTCTATAGGACTTGCAATGCTAGAACAACTCCAAGCTCGTGATGAACTTCCCGATCCATCTGACTTCCTTAGCGCATCCGAGGCGACAATGTACTCACTTCAGGTTGTAGAATCAACAATGTTGTCTTGCTTTGAACTTTTCCAGCTCACTGTACCTCCATTCAAACAGAACACAAAACCTGATTGTGATCTAAAATCATCTATGTCAGACTGAAAACTAGCATCAGTGTAACCATTTACAGCTAGCTCTCCTTCAAGTCCTCCATAGACTAGGAACATATCCTTAGTTCTTCTCAAGTACTTAAGGATGTTCTTAACTGCTATCCAATGACTCTCACCATAATTAGATTGGTATCTACTTGTTATGCTCAAAGCATATGAGACATCAGGTCGAGTACATAACATGGCATACATGATAGATCCAATTGTAGATGCACATGGAATCTTACTCATGTGCTCAAGCTCTTTATCTGAAGTAGGACAATCCTTCTTAGAAAGCTTGATTCCATGTGACATAGGCAAGAATCCTCTCTTGGAATCTTGCATACTGAACCTTTTCAGTATCTTATCTATGTATGCACTCTGACTTAGGCCTATAAGCTTTCTTGATCTATCTCTATAGATCTTAATGCCTAAAACATAGGCAGCCTCACCTAAGTCTTTCATTGAGAAACATTTCCTTAACCAAATCTTGACACTCTGTAAGGTCGAAATATCGTTTCCAATGAGCAATATGTCATCAACATATAAAGCTAAAAAGACAACAGCACTCCCACTAACCTTTTTGTAAACACAAGGTTCATCTTCATTCTTGATGAATCCAAACTCTTTGACAACTTCATCAAAACGAAGATTCCAGCTTATTGATGCTTGCTTCAATCCATAAATGGATCTTTGAAGCTTGTACACCTTTCTCGAATTCTCAGGATGGACAAAACCCTCAGGCTGTATTATATATACATCCTCAAGTAAGTTTCCATTAAGGAAAGCCGTTTTGACATCCATGTGCCATATCTCATAATCGTAGTATGCAGCTATGGCAATAAGAATTCTAATGGATTTGATCATGACCACTGGAGAAAATGTCTCATCATAATCAATTCCATGAACTTGTCGATAACCTTTAGCAACAAGTCTTGCTTTATAAGTGTGCACATTTCCATCCATGTAGAGTTTCTTTTTGAAAACCTATTTGCATCCAATGGTCTTCAAGCCATCAGACGGATCAATCAAAGTCCAAACTTGATTGTCATACATGGATTGCATCTCTGCTTTCATGGCCTCTAACCATTTAGCGATTCGGACTTTTCATAGCTTCGATAGGTTGTGGGCTCATTATGATCGATGAGCATCACATTATCATCATCAGTAACGAGAAATCCATATCTCTCGGGCTCATGACGAATCCTATCAGATCTACGTAGGCCTTGTGTTGTTGAAGACTGCTCATCAACAGATTGTGAGCTCGCTTCAATCTCCTTTTCAGGCTCAATGTCATTTTGTGAAACTTGAATTTCTTCGAGTTGTACTTTACTCCTACTGTTTCCTTTGGAAACAAATTCCTTCTCTAAGAAGAAACCATTTCGAGCAACAAACACTTTGTTTTCGATGGGATGTAAAATAATATCCTTTAGTTTCCTTAGATATCCCACAAAATAACATTTTCAGATTTGGGTGCCAACTTGTCGTGAATTGGACGCTTCACATAAGCCTCACAACCCCAAATCTTTAGAAAAGATAAATTGGGACGCTTCCGGTCCATATCTCATAAGGTGTCTTTTCTACAGCCTTTGAAGGAATACGGTTCAATATGAATGCTGCGGTTTCTAAAGCATAGCCCCAAAAGTATTTTGGAAGATCAGTTTGACTCATCATTGATCGAACCATATCTAATAGAGTTCGATTTCTCCTTTTAGAAATACCATTCCATTGAGGAGTTCCTGGAGGAGTCAATTGTGAAACGATTCCACAATCCTTAAGATAATCATCAAACTCTTGGCTTAAATATTCACCTCCTCGATCAGATCGAAGGATTTTTAATATTCTTGCCTAGCTGATTTTGTACTTCATTCTTATACTCTTTGAACTTTTCAAAAGATTCAGATTTGTACTTCATTAATAGATATACCCATATCTACTGAAGTCATCTGTAAAAGTAATGAAATACAAATAACCTCCTCTCGCTGATATGCTAAAAGGACCGCATACATCGGTATGTATAAGGCTCAATAGCTCATTGGCCCTTTCCCCTTTATCTGTGAAGGGGGCCTTTGTCATCTTACCCAGTAAACAAGAATCACATGTGTCAAAAGATTCAAAAGGATCAATGAATCCATCTTGATGGAGTTTTGAAATGCGTTTTTCATTTACATGGCCTAAGCGACAATGCCAGAGATAGGTTGGGTTCAAATCGTTAGATTTAAACTTCTTGGTATTTATGTTATAGATGGGCACATTTGTTAGAGACTCGGTGTCTAGAGTATAGATGCCATTTAATTGACGTGCAATACCATATAAAACGTCATTCTTATAAATGGAAATACTTATTCTCAATAGAAAATTTAAATCCATCATTCTCTAAACAAGCAAAAGAAATAATGTTCCTACCATAGTAGGTACATAATAACAATTCTTAAGTTCCAAAATGAGCCCAAGATGGGTAAAATAAGATCATAAGTCCCCACGGATAAAGCAGAACTCTTGCTCCATTTCTCACGCGCAGGTCGATCTCACCAGACATCAATCTTCTAGTCCTTCTTAGACTTTGTACATTAGTACAAATGTGAGTTGCAGCTCCGGTATCTAATACCCAAGATGCGGAAGGAGTAAAATTGATTTCTATAACAAACATACCTGAAGAAATAGTCGACTATTCTTCTTCTCTTCGACTCTTCCAAATAGAGTTCATAGTTCCTTTTCCAATGACCAGGTTCATTGCAATGGAAGGAAACTCCCTCCTTGGGTGCCTTAGTCTTAGCTTTAGGCTTGGGCTTGGACTTGGACTTGGGTACTTTACCCTTGTCCTTTCCTGTGCCCTTCTTCTTGAAAGCCTTTCTTTCTTGCTTGAGAACAATTCTCAAGTTCTTATACCAATCTAGGAAATTTGTTCCACTAAGTTTTTCTTTCTCTAAGATAGATCGCATAGACAGGTTTGTGGATGGAGTAGCCATAATCTACAAAAATTTTGCAACAAGGGTCAACATTCATATATTATGAGGTATTAGCTCCCACTCAAATAAATAACCCTCAATTAAAAATGGGAGAAACAAGATCCATATTTCACTAAGTCCTAAGAAAGCTTTGGCTTAACACTCAAGACTTAGTTATTTAGGTAGAAAACTCTTTTCAATTACATCACATGTAACTCTTGATGGGCTTATGTTAAAATACATCTTATGTACTGCATGTATGTAAAAACCCAATCTTATGCCCTAAGGCCAAAACCGTTTTGATAGCTTAGTTAAGTTTAACCATACTTTACCTATGAATAGCACCATTATTCAAATATCTTCCCTAGATAATCCCCACATGCCTTGCTTTGGCAAAAACCCACATAAGGATGAGCTAGAGATAAACATTGGTAAAGATTTATGGAAGGCATATAAACTTAAAATTACGATGAGGGTCGTTCTTAGAAGGTTATTAATCCTTATAAAGAATTATGGAAGATTACAAAACGCTTGTTATAACTGGCTTGATTCTAATTGTTGATATAATTCAACTCTTGAAAAATTAAATTAAATTCAAAAACCCTTTCCTAATAAATAATCCTTTGAAAACAATTTTTTCAAAATTTAATAAAACACCTTTTATTATTATTAGGATTATTATTAATTTAATCTCTATATTAAAATAATAAAAGATAAATTAGGGTTTTTAAAAAAATTTTAAAAAAATAGTAAAAAGGGAGGGAGGGGCGTCTGGGGCGTGCAATGCACGCGCCAGAAGCTGGCACGCGTGGAGCGTGCCCACGCCCCTGGCAGACGCAGGCGCGTGTCCCACACGCGCCCGTCGTCTTCTCCAGCACGCCGTCCTCTCTTCTGGTTTTTCTCTTTTTTTCTTTTCTTCTAGTTTTTCTTCCACTTTCTCCACGTTTCCACTACCAATCTCCCACGTTCCACGATTCGAAGCATCTACCGTTAGATCTAAACGAAAAATGGGAAGATTCAACCGTCGGGTCTCCAATCGAAAACGTGAAGCTTTCGTCACCGCCGCCTGTGGCGTCACCGGAGACGCCACAGAGGCACCGTGCGACGCCTATGAGTGGCGTCGCACATGATGGATTGCCAAAGAACACCATCGGTGTTCTTCAACAACCATGGCAGTAAACACAAAGACAAGGGAAAAAGAAAGAAAAAACGCAGATCCAAGAAAAAGGGAGAAACGAAATAACGTAAATAGCAGATACAGGGATGTATACGAACAATCTGGAAACGATTTCCAGAAACTCAAGCATGTGATTCATCCAAAACACAAAACATTACAGAAATCAAACGTCGCAAATTAGGGTTAGAAAATCAGGGATTTGAATAAATAAACCCTAAGAATTTGATTTCCATATCTATACACGCAGAACCTAAAACAGAGAAAACCCCGAAAACATGTATGCGGTAGTGGAGGAAACAATTTCCAGAAGGACAACAAAACATGCATTGAATAACAAGGATTTCAGAAACCCATTAATCACCGTATATGCGTATAGAACAAAATCCAGATCATGCATCATCGATTAACACAAATCAGATTGGAAACAATTTCCAGCTTCGGGAAACAATTTCCAGAACATGACATACATTAAAGTAGAAACCTTTTTCTATAATATAGTGTGTTTCCGAAGCATCAAAACAAATCAACAATCATAATCAAGCCTCTAATCCAAGATTAACGATTAAACCTGGATCTGATACCACTGTTGGATCGTATATGGTCCGAGTATTCACAATGCGCTGCGGAAAAGACCATACAAAATTATCACGTATAATCGAAAACACGAGGATTAACGAAAATACCTTATTTTCGTGGGTGGATTGCTTCTTTTCGGATTCCAAGACACTGCAAATCGCTAATGCCCTCTACCGGTATCCACACGAGCATGCACGATCCGGCTGCGGGCGTAAGGTGCTAGCACGTCCCGAAAACCTTTCTCGAACGCCGCATGCGATCTTTCTCCGGATGGCGGCTAGGTTTTCGACAATTGTGTCGTTTACCTAACGAGACCTAAGCTTCTCATTTATAGAGAAACCCTAATCTCATTCAGGGCCTATTAAGTTTCGCCTATTATATTATATATAATAAAAGCCCGACAACTTAATTAAATCTAGCCCAATAAATATATCTAAATATATTTATTAAACACCTAATAAATTAGGCCCAAGAGAATAAGCCTGCATCACATCACTCTTTGTGTGCGACCACAGAGGCTCATTTGATGTTGGCAATGGGCTTGATTACACTTCAAGGCCCATAAGTCATAAGCGCCTCTAGCAAGACATTATGACTACCCAAATCAAATGAGGATCGATAATCCGATTTAACTCAGAACTATGGTTATAGGCTTAGTCCTTTGTAACACGATATCAAGATTAATCACAAGGCATGGTACATGTCAACCTTTGATTAATCATAGTTTCTTGATCCCCAAGTTGATCGATTATAACAAATGACATTGATGACTCTTCATCAATTCATTTGAGCACGACCATGCATTTCTTCATCACACTTGTCAAGAGGCCCAAATGATATCTCTCATTTAAGAGAGGTACAAATCCCATCTACGTCATTCACATCCCTCCGCATGATTCATTTGATGTCCAACATAAGACTATTTGTTATTCGGTTAAAAATAACTTAGTCTAATATCAAAACACTGAATTCCTCATATAGGGAACCATGATGACTTCAGGTCAAAGGACTATAGTCAAACCATATTAAGAATCACTAATGACATGAAACCATGTAGTATTCTTTATGTGGGTCGGTCCAATATATGTTCTCTAACATATATCTATGTTTCTGATTTGATATCTCATATCCATGATCAGTAAAACGTGATCATCAATCAGAACACATACTAGTCTTAATTCATTATTGTTCCACCAATAATGATCGACCAGGGACAGTCTAGAATAGTGTTATAATGCTTATGGTTTTACTATCAAGTCACATACTTGATGACATAAGTCTACTACTATTCATGGAATGTAAATCACATTACATAAATGAAATACATGTATATATAAAATGAATACCTCATAATATATTATTAACAAATCATAATGTTAATACATGAATCACAAATGTTCATTGGCCTAGGGCACACTACTAACACCAAGTTTGAAACATAACCATCGAGAAACTTTAGACTTTTCAACTAGTCATACAAAATTTTCTTTTACTTTTTCTCCAAAGTGTAACATGTTTTCAAATATTTACTGGTGTGAACATCCTTATGTAACTCATTCCTTCTATAAAAAAGATGCAAATCAGCTCGTGATTTTGCATTGTCTTTTGTCTTCAACCTTCTGCAAAATCTCTTCACTGGCTTTGTGAGGGGGAGGAGGTGTTTTTACCATCTTATTCTTAATGAACTTTTTTTATTGCGTCTAAATGAATGATTTGGAGGAAGAAATTTCCTGTGATTGTCAAACCAATATGTTTTGCCCCTTTTTGAAAGATAAATGCATTAGAATCATTGCCACAATAAGGACAAGTCAATTTTCCTATTGTGTTTCATCTAGACAATATGGCATATGTCGAAAAATCACTAATGGTCTACATCAAAGCCGCTCTCAATGCAAAATTTTGTTTCAAAGACACATCACATGTCTGAACACCATATTCCCAAAGATGCTGCAATTCAGATATCAATGGTTGTAAGAATACATCAATTTTATGCTTTGAATTTTTAAGCCCTAGCACTATCGCTATCAAGATATGCGTCTTTCAAACACATTTGTGGAGGAAAATTATAAGGAATAATTATGATTGGCCATGATGAATATTGTTGGTTAGATTGACCAAAAGGTTGGAATCTATCTGTCGACAATCTCAACCTAACATTTCAACTTTCAGCTGCAAACTCAAGATGGGTATCATTGAAATGTTTCCATTTCAGTGTATCTAATGGATGACTCGTTATTCCATCTTCCTGTTCGTATTCATTATGCCATCTTGTGTGAGATGTAGTAACATCAGAAGCATATAGTCTTTGAAGCCTTGAAGTTAATGGTAAATAATACATTCGCTTCTAAGGTACTAATTTTTGTTTCATAAAACTCTTTCTAGGCTTGATGTTGGACCCCATTTTTAGAGCCCAACTATCTCTCTGATATCAAAAGATGTTAGGCCCGAGTCCCGTTCCCTATCTTGAGGTGATTGCTCGAGGCTTTCGGGTAAGGATCACGTGAACAGGAAGTCGAAAGCATTCAAGTTTGAAGGATTGGCAGTGTGGAAAGTGGTGGGTTTTGCCGCGACGAATGCCTCGTGAGCGAAATTCGCTACGGTCAACCCTTGGTTTCGCTGCGACAAAGTCTTCTTACAAAACCCAACACCAACACCAAAATTTTTCTCTTATCAAACCACATACACTCATTCACACAATCCAATCACAACAAACTATATCTAGATTAACTAAACAAGAAAATTAATGTAACATCCCACCCCCGACGAGAAGGGTAGACTAGTAATTTGGAAAATGATGAGAGTGATTGGGACTAATTAGGATTGTTCATGCATACTGGAAGTTATGAACAGTGAATTTATGCACATAAAAAATACCTGTACATGCATTCATGACATTCCCGGTATTTGTGCCTAATGACATTGTCTTGTAAATAATGTGGAAATTGTGTTTAAAAAATTTATTGGAGTGAGTTTCTGTGTGTCTTATATTTTAAGGAAATTTTAGAAATTTTTCTGGACTTTTTCGGAGAAAATTCCCGGACCGGAAAAAATCACCAAGTGGCGAACCGACTGATTTTCGGTATCGAAAATTTCTTTCCAATGGCACTACAATATTGGGTATATTATTTTGGAATTGAAATTAGGGCCATTGGAATTGACTCTCATTAGGGTTTAATCTTATTACATATTTTGTTTTTTTGCTTATTTTGTCCTTTTGTCTATGTGTCCTACCTAATTAATGATTTTTGTTTTATTCCCACACATTCACTTCGGCAACTTCACATTGAGGGAATGAAAAAGATGAGTTTTATTGCTTTTGGTTGAAAACATCCGAAAACCTTCTCCACTTTGCCTCTCCATCGAATTTCTCATCTTTCTAGTTAAATTGTTATTTCCTCCAACCTTGAGAGCCTTCCTTACATGCATACAAGCTTAAGTCTCCTACCTTCTTTTCATGATGATAGCCATGCATGGTGATAGAGAAGTAGAGAAAGTATAATAGTGGAGAAGTTGTTGGTAGTTGAAGCATTTAAGAGGAAGCTTTAATTAGGTAAGAATTTCATTATGCTTTTGAAGTTGTAGTGGTTAGATGCATTCATTGGGAATTTTGGTGCATTTATTGTGATTATTTATGCATTAATTTCATAAAGATAGGGGTAGGATTGTTTGGGTATAAGAGTAAGTTTGTGTGAGGGTGAATGATGAATATGTTGTGGATTGGTTTTTGATTGGTTTTGATGTTTGAATGAGGTTAGATAAATGGGAATTTTGTAAGAAAATGTGTATCTTAAGTGCTGCCAACTTGTGGCTATTGGTCTTGTCCATTTGGTATGCTTATTGAAGTAGAATTGGACTTGGCATGATAGGAAGTGAATGGAGTATTAAAGCTGGAAAATTGATTTTGTACCTATTGCAATGTTTTGATCATAACTAATTTTGTGGTTAAGCAAATGAGGTGAGGTTTGAACCAAATGAAACTTTAGTTTATTGGCTAAGATTTCTTGTGAAATAGGTGTTGTCTGATTGTAGCCTTAGGAGGTTGAATTTTGGCTTTGAAAGTTCTTGTTGTGGGCTGTGTGAACAGTACCTGAATTAAGTGACCTAAACTTTTGATGATTTTTCTAGATTGATTTAGGAGAAATTGGTAAAAATGGTCTTCATGAAAGTTGAAGCCTATCTTGTTAGCTTTCCATTTCCACTGATTTTGAAATTTTTTGATGTGTATGTTGGGAGTTATGAATTGTTGACTATTGACTGGTTATGTGCATTTTGGTGAAACCTAGCCATAAGTGTAGGTTTTGTGAGTATTGTGATTGGAAGCAAATTTAGAGATTTCTGTGATTTGATTTGGCTCAAGTGATCTTCTGGAAAGTTGTAGAGGAAGAAATTATCTTGAAAATGAGATATACTATACTATTTTTGGATATCATACTTGCGAGTTATGAATTTTCAAAGATTGGACCTAAGTTAGGTCATTGACTAGTAATCAGGGCAGTCACTTGCATGACAGTTTTGAGCTTCTTAGAGATGGAATTGGCTGTTAAGCCCTTCATGATAAGTGTATTATGTTGTTTGATATTTTCATGGGTATAATGTATGCAATTTTTTGACATTTGTGCAAGGAGTTATGATTTTTAGAAAATTGGTGTTCTGTCAGGTCAAATGTAGAGGCAACATCATTCAATGAATTTATTTGACCTACTTAGCAATTGAATTTGATTTCATGTTGTTCATGAAAGTTGTAGGTCACATTCTGATATTTCATTTGGCATAAATCTTGTAATTTTTAGCAAAGGGAATGAGAAACTATGGATTTTACAAATATTGCACTGTTTTGACAAAATGTTGCACTGTTTTGAGAGGCATTATGAAGGCTGTAACTTTGATTGCATTTTTGACACCCTTAGAGGTGAAATTGGCTTTTGTGTCCTTCATAAAACTTGTAGAGCTCTCTTTTCTCTATGAAATAGATACCAATTTTGTCCAAATTGGAGTTTGGAGTAGGGAGTTATGACCTAGACAAGTTGGCATGTCGGAGGCAATTGTTTCAGATATGTCATTTTAATAAGGTTAGTCAACTAGGATTCTTAGACCAGTCGACTAGGACATTATAGTAGGGCTAGTCGACTAGGATTCTCAGACCAGTCGACTAGGACATGCATTTCTCCACTATTTTGCCTATATCTTTGTCATCTGACCTTCGATTGACCTGATTCTTGAGGCATCGGATTCGTAAAATATTGAATTTCATTTTATGAGAAATTGGGAATTTTTTTGGACGGGAAATTGACGTGTGTCTGGCTTTTTTTGGTCACTGTTTTATTTATTTTTGGACTTATAGATGTCCGAATTGAGTAATTTCAGTACCGTTCGATTTCTAATGTTTAGACGGAATTTTATGAAGGAAAATTTTGGATTTGGGCCGGGAATATCATGAACATGCATTGTGCACCGTCTAATTGTTACATGTGCATTCTTAAATATTTATAAGTGGACAATTGGTAATGCTTGCATACTATAACTGCTATAGAGGCACATTTGGGACGTCGATCCACCGATATCACTGAAACTTCCAGGTATTAGCTCGGAAGTACAGGTGAGTAACCTAGTTGGTTCCTCAATCTTTGTGTGTTTAAAATTATGTACTTATGCCATGTGGAGTTAATGGAGGGTTTATGTGTTTGATTTTGATTGAATTCGTACCATAGGTGTCCGAAATATTCGGGAACTTGATATTGAAGTGTCATTTGTGTGTGAGGTGTAATTATTTGGTTTTAATGCGATTTGGGACATATGGCATTATGTTGTGACACAACTATTGTAAATTGAGACATATGCATTCATTCATAAAGGCATGTTCAGATAATGACAGTTGTGACCGGAGCAGCCACCGTATTTCAGAGCTTAAAGCTCAACGCAACAGGGCCTCGAGCCCAACGTAATTCAGAGCCACAGGCTCACCGTATCGTGGCTTCAAGCCTCTGATAATTGAGCCACAGCTCACCGTTAATGAGCCCATTTTTGGGACAGATCAGGCGCACGGTCACAACACCGTAATAAAATGAGAAGTGTCACATGTGCATTGCATATACATATGATTGAACATGGACTGAGTGAAAGAGCGAAACGCTTTATATTTGTGAAATGATATGACCATAATACTATGCGATATTCTGTGAATTGTTTGTATATGCATGAGTTGAGTGAACCATCGATGATGGTTTCTCACTGAGTTCGCAAACTCACCCAAAATTGCAACTATTTTTCAGGATTTGACGAGTACCTCGTTAGACAAACGGGAGTATGCCTACTGCATGCAGTCAGACTTTGAGGTCGGGATCAGTTCACGTCTGCATTAGTGTCGTTCTGTCTTGTGTAAAATTGTATTTCTGCAGTTTCTGCAGCATAGTACTATTATTGCAGAGGGCCCCAATGGGTAAATGTTGTTTTTGTAATGTGATTACTGAAAGTGTTCAGGATTAGCATTAGGCCCAATTTGGCTATGAATTTTTGTGCATGAATTGATTAAATACTGCTGAGTGCCTATTAATGATTGAAATTGTGTTGTGATCGAAACTGTTTTTGAATTAAAGTGGGCCCAAATCGTTTACTAATTTCTGCGCATGCAAATGTTTTTTTTTTAAAATAAAAATGTCATACTAAGTTTTTGAATTGTTTGACTGCTCTAGCATACCACCCTCGTGAGGCACGGGCTCGGATATAACCCTCGATATCGAGTTTGGGTCTTGCGGGAGTGGGATGCTACAATTAATAATGTAAATGCACAAGAGATCTTCATCGAAACCCCATTTCATTTCTTAATCCAAAAGAGTTGAACAACTTTAGTTATATATTGAAAGCCAAACCATTGACTTAATACAATATACAAAAGTGAAATGAATGCTCATGTTGATATGTTTATAAAGCTATCCCTAAAAATTGTAGGTACTAACTTAGTACAAAAGTGTAACATCCCGTTACTGATAGCAAGGGTATTTGGTAATTCTGGGTTAGACTGATAGGTTTCATTGCATTCACTAATTGAACATGTTACTGGCCTCTAATTATAGAGGAACTGGTTTCTTGCATATGCATTTATTCATAGGTACATGCATTCATGATTTTCCGGCATTTAATTGTGAGTATAAATTGATTGGATTGTGAACTGACTGGATTGTAATTGATTGAGAAATTAGAAGTAAATGGACTCGAATGACTGATTTAGAATAGCCTAAGAGTGACTGGTAATTGATAGTAATTTATAAGAAATTTTAGGGATATTCGGAGGAAAATGCCCGGATCGGAAATTTTGGAGTGACAGACTGATTGACTGTATAGTACTGAAAGAATGGTCCAATGGCAAGGGAAATATTAGGGTTATACTGTTAGGAAATTAAAATGTTGAGCTATTGAAATTTAGAGACTGAAATTTGGACTGATTTGGAGACCTATGTCTATAAATAGATAGGTTTGAAAGAAATTGGGGAAAATTGGTCTAAGGCATTTCGTTTCTTCTTCTTCCCCTCTACGGTGATCTTCGATTTCTCCCAACGGTGAGATCCTTCGATTTTTCCTTGTGGTTTTCTCCTCATTGTGTAAGGCTAACTTGTTTATTGTGAATGATGAAGGATTGAGAAGCTATAGAGTGGATCATCGGTGATTTTGAAAGATTTTAGGGTTACGGTATTTTTGAAAGATCTGTGGATTGGAGCTTGATTGGTAAGTTTTAATGGTTTTAATGTTGTTATTGATGGTTTTTATGGCATTTATGGCAATTATTATGGTTTATTGAGTAGTTGGGAGAGTTAATGGTGGTTTTATAGAGAGAGAAATAGCTGAAAACGATCGGAGAAGACGAAGGATTCGTCGCACGCCGCGACCTGCGCTCGAGCCTCGCCGCGACGAGGGAGAAGAGGACGTCGCGGCAAGCGTCATTTAATTGACGCCGCGACGAGTCTTCTTCGCCTCGCGGCGCACCCGAATTGGATTGTTCGCCGCGACGAGCGTGTTTCACGCCGTGGCGAGCGGACCATTTCACGCCATGCCGAGGGCCTCTTGGCCGCGGCGAAGGGGACTGTTCCATTGAATTAATTTCAAATTATTAGGCATAATTTATGATGTAGACCTCCGATTGAGGTGATTCCAAATTCGTTACGGACTAGGGAAAGAGGTCTATAATTGAGGATAATTATCAGAATTATAATTGATTTAAGTGACATTGATTTATAGAGAATAAAGTCAATTATGGTTCATAGTATGACCTAAATATTGAATTGAGACAATTGGAGTTTTAATTGGGAGTCTCAATAGAGGTTTTGACCCAATGGATAGGAAATTACTTTAGGAAATATGAATTGAGGAAATTGAACTGAATTTTAGGATTGGATCCATTATTGTCTATCAATTGAGCAAAGAGTTAGAATGGGACATAAGAGTTCAAAATTGGGTTTTAGCGCCGGGAAAATCGTGAACATGCGTTGTACATAATTTCACTGAGACATATGCATTACTAAACTATTTAATTGAGCATCTAGTAATGGGACTGTATTTTACTGTTATAGAGGCGCCGTTGGATCGTCATTCCACCGACATTGCTGGAACTTCCAGGCAGTAGCTCGGAAGTTACAGGTGAGTATCCTAGTTGGTTTCTCAAATTCCTGACTGTTTAAATGCTCAACGTGAATTACTTGCCAAATGTGAAACTATATGATTACTGAAATATACATGATTGGATGGTATACCTCTACTGTATTAGACTGTGAAATTGCATGATCACTTTCTCTTGTCTGATCGATTGGATTATCAGATCGATGAATTATCAGATATTATCGAGAAATAATCTTGGGCCTTTATAGCCATACATTGAATCATGAATATCAATTATCAACATCGCATTGCATGCATAAATGCATGATCAGATAATGGAATGTGACCCAAGTTGCTATTATCACTGAAAAGAGCCTCGAGCTCAACATCCTTTGACCGCCTCGAGCCCGAGGGAGAAATCTCGCGCCCTCCATCGAACATCGATCGAGCACTTGGGCACACATCAATAACTAGAAAGAATCTCATATGCATTATATACATGATTGATTGAATTGCCAAATTGTGTGATGATTATTGAATCGTGTGATGCCATGATTTATCAGAATTGTGATGTGATATCAGAATCGCTCTATGCTACCGTAATATTGTCACCGTCATCGCATAATCGTTATAAACTATCGTAAATTGTTATATAATATCGTTAATTGAATATTATCAGTGCCGTGTTGTACGCAATTTGCGTAATGCATGATTTGAGTGAACCATCGATGATGGTTTCTCATCGAGTTATAAACTCACCCAAAATTGCAACCTATTTTTCAGATCGATAGAGTAAACCCCTAGCTCCGAGATAGTCTTTTCTCGCCGTCTTGCGAAGTGGCAAGAGAAGCGATGGCTGCAGTCGGTCATTTGGGTTGGATTTTGAGGATGACTTAGATAGATGCTTATATCGGTTCCTTTTGGTTTTGTTTAGGGGTGATAGACTTGTCTATTCCTTTTGGATGACTGTATTGAAATTGCTGCTATGATAAGATTATTTTGGATTTTTAAAAGTTACTGATTTATGATATTATGGTTTTAATTATTGCGATGCCATGTGGATATTATTGGGAAAATGTTTTGGTAGTGCACCTTTATCGTGGGATACGTATCGGAAGGACCTTCGGGTTTCCCGATGTGTACCCCACGGTGAGGGGGCGCTACATTAAATGGTATCAGAGCATGGTTTGGCATCTTTTGAGCATAGTGTATTGTTAGGCTTGAATCACTGTAAGAATAGTGGAACCGATCGGAATTTCTGTCTGCATTTTAGGTCATCCGTCCTGGAGATCGAGTTGAGTTACCAATGACCTGGAATCGGTAGGAGCTAGTAGAGTCTCCGTGCCTCGCTCGGAGGAGTTGCCTCCTCGAGTTCCTGTGAGACGGGAATGGAGATATGATCAATCGCTATGTGGGGGCGGTTGACTTTATGGCAAGATCGACCTGCGGAGGTCGAGGATGGCTAGAGAGGACCGAGAGAGTCCTCGATCGATGGATCATGCGACCGGATGAGCGTTTTGACTATGCGGTTTCTCTCGCCACAGGTCCCGCATATCGGTGGTGGAAGATCGTCCCGGCAAGACCACAGTGCCCCGCACTGTGGCATGGGTTGATTTTCTGAGGGCGTTCAAGGACAATTTCATGCCCAAGATTTATCTAGAGATGAAGTTACAGGAGTTCTTAGAGCTGAGACAGGGGCAGTTGACCGTGACCGACTATGAGGTGCGGTTCAACGAGTTAGTGGTATATGCTTCTTCATTGGTAGCTTCTGAGGCTGACAAGTGTCGGCATTTTGAGGGCGGACTCAATCTGGAGATCTGTACCCTATTGGCTAGATCTGATATGGGTAATTTTATTGAGTGAGGGCCGCAAAGATGAGGATAAAGCACACGAGACAACAGACGATCGAGACCGATCGGGGACTAGGATTAAGAGATCCGATGATGCCTGCCAGGCAATCTTAGCAGAGGGTATAGCAAGCGGCAGACTAGGCCCTTCAGATCTGCAGGAGGGGCTAGACAGACTGGTTATGGCCAGAGGGGCAGATTCGTACAAACTGTTAGTGGTGGCGGCAGTGCCAGAGTTTCAGGGCAGTCTGCTCCTTTATGTGAGCATTGTGGCAAGAGACACGATGGAGAGTGTCGATGGCTATCTGGAGCCTGCTTGAGGTGTGGTTCGATGGACCACCTAGTGAGGAACTGCTCAGAGACTTTGGGAGCCCAGTCTACTATGACTGGAAGATCAGGCAGCAATACCACGGTGCAGCAGAGTCGTAGAGGTGGATCCGGATGGAGAGGCCGAGGCCGAGCAGAGGGGTCCGCAGTGAGGTCAGAGGGACCGAACAGACAGTAGTCGCGGGCTAGGATCTATGCCATGACTCGGCAGGAGGCCCAGGATTCCTCAGATGTTGTTGCGGGTATGCTTTTTATTTCTGGTCTTGAAGCATATGCATTGTTGGATCCTGGATCCACTCATTCCTTCATTGCACCGCATTTAGCATGTAGACTGCATGGAGATAGGCAGAGGTTACAGCATGGGTTAGAGGTGAGTACACCTCAGGTAGTACTGTTGTATTGGGAGAGGTGCGTATGGGATGTCAGTTCGGATCGATCGAAAGGTTTTGAGTGCCGATCGATCGTTTTGGCTCTGAGGGAGATTGACGTGATATTGGGGATGGATTGGTTGACTGCTCATAGGGCTATCATGGACTGTTATACCAAGGAGGTTATATTGGAATCTCTTGGTCAGCCCAGCGCTGTGTTCCGAGGAGTTAGTCAGGCAGTGCTAGCGAGGATGATATCCTTCTTGAGTGCCCTGAGATTGATGCAGGGAGGTTGTGAGGCCTATCTGGCTCACGTAGTGGATTCCAGAGTAAAGATGAGATTGCAGGATGTTTCCTTAGTCAGGGAATTTCTAGATGTGTTTCCCGAGGAGTTACCGGGATTGCCGTCAGAGCGGGAGATCGAGTTTGAGATTGATCTTGTTCCTGTGATGCCCTCTATATCGATTCCTCCAGATAGGATGGCACCGTGGGCGAGAGAGCTTAAGGCTCAGTTGCAGGAGCTACTGGATAAGGGGTTTATTAGACCGAGTGTTTCGCCATGGGGAGCTCCGGTACTGTTTGTGAAGAAGAAGGACGGGACACTGAGACTGTGTATCGATTATAGGCAGTTGAATCGGGTAACAGTAAAGAATAAGTATCCACTACCTAGGATTGACGATCTATTTGATCAGTTCCAGGGAGCTTAGGTGTTCACTAAATTGGATCTGAGATCGCTATTACCAGCTGAGGGTTGCAGAGGCCGATGTGCCTAAGAGTGCCTTGAGAGAGTGTACGGCATTTTGAGTTCCTAGTGATGCCGTTTGGGTTGACTAATGCCCCGACAAACCTTCATGGCTTTGATGAATAGAGTTTTCAGCCCTACCGGACCGGTTCGTGATAGTATTTATTGATGATATATTGATTTATTCGAGGAGTAGGCGTGACTGGCGAGCACCGAGGATTGTTCTGAGTTATGAGAGAGAGACAATCGCTCGCTAAATTCACTAAGTGTGAATTTTGGCTAGATGAGATTGTATTTCTAGGGCACGTAGTGTCCGTTGAGGGTATCCAGGTGGATCCTCACAAGATAGAGGCAGTTATGAGTTGTGAGATTTCGAGGAGTATGCCAAAGTTGCGGAGTTTCCTAGGATTGGCCGGATATTACCGGAGGTTCATCGAGGGGTTTTCGTTGATCTCCGCCCCTTTGACGAAGCTATTGAGGAAGAATGTGCCGTTTAGATGGTCTGAGGAGTGCCAGAAGAGCTTTGAGGAACTGAAACATCGGTTGACTACTGCACCGGTGTTGAGCATTCCTTCCGTCTTGGAGGCTTTGTGGTTTTCAAGTGATGCCTCGCATCGTGGACCGGATGTATTGATGCAGCATGGGAGAGTTATAGCGATGCCTCGAGATGTTGAGGTCTCACGAGGTGAATTATCCAGGCATGATTTAGAGTTGGCGCAGATGGTTTTGCTCTAAAGATCCGGAGACATTATACGTATGGGAGACGCCCAGATCTTCACCGATCATAAGAGTTTGAGGTATCTGCTGAGTCGAGAGAGCTCAACTGAGACAAAGGAGATGGATAGAGTTATCTTGAAGGACTATGACTGCACGATTGAGTATCATCCAGGGAAGGCCAATGTGGTGGCCGATGCACTGAGTAGGAGATCGCATGGCAGTGCAGCTCAGGTTCAAGTTTCGAGGTTACCTGGTCTGATTCAGTTGAGAGCTCTTAATGTACAGATGGATTTGAATCAGGATGGAACTCTGCTTGCTACTCTGAGGCTGAGGCCGATGTTGCATGACAGGATCCAGAGAGCTCAGGATCAAGACCTAGTGTTAGTGAGACTGATTGAGAGGGTCCAGGCCGGTACTGATTCGGAGTTTGAGTTGAGAGATGGGACGTTATAGATGGGACAGAGACTGTGTGTGCTTGATATAGATGATTTGAGACGGGAGATTCTAGAGGAGGCACATGTAGCTGCCTATGCTATGCATCCTGGTACGACCAAGATGTATCGTACTCTGAGACAATATTTATGGTGGCCTGGTATGAAGAGGCAAGTGGCAGTGTATGTTTCCAGGTGTTTGATTTGTCAGCAGGTTAAGGCAGAGCATCATGCTCCAGTGGGAAAGTTGCATTCGTTGCCTATCCCGGAGTGGAAATGGGAGCGAATTACCATGGATTTTGTGACGGGGTTGCCTAGGACACCGAGGCAGCATGATGCTATCTGGGTCATAGTGGACCGATTGACCAAATCGGCTCACTTCTTGCTAGTAAGGGAGAGCAATACTCTCGATCAGTTGGCCCAGAAGTATGTGGCAGAGATTGTAAGGTTGCATGGGGTTCCTTTGTCGATAGTCTCAGACAGAGATCCCAGGTTCACCTCGGGGTTCTGGAAGAGCCTACAGACTGCTATGGGTTTGAGGTTGAACTTCAGTACTGCATTTCATCCTCAGACGGATGGACAGAGTGAGAGGACGATTAAGACTGTTGAGGACATGCTTCGGGCGTGTGTATTGGAGTTCAGAGGATCATGGGATCAGTATTTAGCACTGATTGAGTTTGCATATAAAAACTAGTATCAGAGTAGTATTGGGATGGCACCGTATGAGGCCTTATATGGGAGGCCGTGTCGATCGCCACTGTATTGGGATGAAGAGAGTATGAGATCGATAGAGGGTCCCGAGCTGATTCAGACACGAGAGATAAGGTACAGCTTGATCCAAGTCGATCAAAGCGGCTCAGATGCATGTAAGAGCTATGTGGATCAAGATCGCGAGAGATGGAATATAGTGTAGGTGATGAGTGTTTCTCCGAGTTTCTCCTTGGAAAGGAGTACTGAGATTTGGCCTTAAGGGCAAGTTGAGCCCTCAGTATATCGGTCCGTATGAGATCCTTGAAAGGATAGGACCGTTGGCTTACAGATTAGCATTACCGAGTGAGATGTCCCAGATGCATGATGTATTTCATGTTAGTATGCTCCGACGGTACCGTTCTGACCCGACGCATGTGATTCCGGCTCAGGAGATTGAGGTAGCCAGTGATTTGACCTATGTTGAGGAGCCGGTACAGATTATTGGATCGCAGGTCAAGCAGCTGAGGAACAGGGTAATTCCATTGGTGAAAGTCCTTTGGAAGAACCACTCTTCTGAGGAAGCTACATGGGAGACTGAGGAGCGTATGAGGAGTCAGTATCCTCATTTATTCGATCGGACAGGTATTAAATTTCGAGGACGAAATTTTTATTAGGAGGGGTGAATTGTGACATCCCGTTACTGATAGCAAGGGTATTTGGTAATTCTGGGTTAGACTGATAGGTTTCATTGCATTCACTGATTGAACATGTTACGGGCCTCTAATTATAGAGGAACTGGTTTCTTGCATATGCATTTATTCATAGGTACATGCATTCATGATTTTCCGGCATTTAATTGTGAGTATAAATTGATTGGATTATGAACTGACTGGACTGACTGGATTGTAATTGATTGAGAAATTAGGAGTAAATGGACTCGAATGACTGATTTAGAATAGCCTAAGAGTGACTGGTAATTGATAGTGATTTATAGGAAATTTTCGGGATATTTGGGAGAAAATGCCCTGACCAGAAATTTTGGAGTGACAGACTGATTGACTGTATAGTACTGAAAGAATGGTCCAATGGCAAGGGAAATATTAGGGTTATACTGTTAGGAAATTAAAATGTTGAGCTATTGAAATTTAGAGACTGAAATTTGGACTGATTTGGAGACCTATGTCTATAAATAGATAGGTTTGAAAGAAATTGGAGAAAATTGGTCTAAGGCATTTCGTTTCTTCTTCTTCCCCTCTACGGTGATCTTCGATTTCTCCCAACGGTGAGATCCTTCGATTTTTCCTTGTGGTTTTCTCCTCATTGTGTAAAGCTAACTTGTTTATTGTGAATGATGAAGGATTGAGAAGCTATAGAGTAGATCATCGTTGATTTTGAAAGATTTTAGGGTTTATGGTATTTTTGAAAGATCTGTGGATTGGAGCTTGATTGGTAAGTTTTAATGGTTTTAATGTTGTTATTGATGGATTTTATGGCATTTATGGCAATTATTATGGTTTATTGAGTAGTTGGGAGAGTTAATGATGGTTTTATAGAGAGAGAAATAGCTGAAAACGATCGGAGAAGACGAAGGATTCGTCGCACGCCGCGACCTGCGCTCGAGCCTCGCCGCGACGAATTTTAATTCGTTCGCCGCGGCGAGGGAGAAGAGGACGTCGAGGTGAGCTTCATTTAATTGACGCCGCGACGAGTCTTCTTCGCCTCGCGGCGCGCCTGAATTGGATTGTTCACTGCGGCGAGCGTGTTTCACGCCGCGGCGAGCGAACCATTTCACGCCATGGCGAGGGCGTCTTGGCCGCGGCGAAGGGGACTGTTCCGTTGAATTAATTTCAAATTATTAGGCATAATTCATGGTGTAGACCTCCGATTGAGGTGATTCCATTAGATATTTAACTAGGAAAAGAGGTCTACAATTGAGGATAATTATAGGAATTAGAATTGATTTAAGTGACATTGATTTATAGAGAATAAAGTCGATTATGGTTCATAGTATGACCTAAATATTGAATTGAGACAATTGGAGTTTTAATTGGGATTCTCAATAGAGGTTTTGACCCAATGGATAGGAAATTACTTTAGGAAATATGAATTGAGGAAATTGAACTGAATTTTAGGATTGGATCCATTATTGTCTATCAATTGAGAGAAGAGTTAGAATGGGACATAAGAGTTCAAATTTGGGTTTTAGTGCCGGGAAAATCGTGAACATGCGTTGTACATAATTTCACTGAGACATATGCATTACTGAACTATTTAATTGAGCATCTAGTAATGGGACTGTATTTTACTGTTATAGAGGCGCCGTTGGATCGTCATTCCACCGACATTGCTGGAACTTCCAGGTAGTAGCTCGGAAGTTACAGGTGAGTAACCTAGTTGGTTTCTCAAATTCGATCGCTTAAATGCTCAACGTGAATTACTTGCCAAATGTGAAACTGTATGATTCTTGAAATATACATGATTGGATGGTATGCCTCATCTTGTATTAGATCGTGAAATTGCATGATCACTTTCATCGATCGATTGATTATCATCTTTGGACTGAATTATCAGATGTTCTTGAGAAATACAATCTTCGGGCTTTTATAGCCATACACCGAATCATCAATATCAATTATGAACATCGCATTGCATGCATAAATGCATGATCGATAATGGAATGTGACCCAAGTTGCTATTATCATCGAAAAGAGCCTCGAGCTCGAACATCAGATCGACCGCCTCGAGCCCGAGGGGAGAAATCTCGACGCGTCCTCCATCGAACACCGATCGAGCACTTGGGCTGTCATCAATAACTGGAAAGAGTCTCATATGCATTATATACATGGTGATTGAATTGCCAAATTATGTGATGATTATTGAAGCGTGTGATGCCATGATTTATCAGAATTGTGATGTGATATCGTACCGCATTCTATGCTATCGTAATATTGTCACCGTCATCGTATAATCGTTATAAACTATCGTAAATTGTTATATAATATCGTTAATTGAATATTATTGTGCGTGTGTTGTACGATTTGCGTAATGCATGATTTGAGTGAACCATCGATGATGGTTTCACCGAAGTTCGCAAACTCACCCAAACTTGCAAACTATTTTTCAGATCGATAGAGTAGACCCTAGCTCCAGAGATAGTCTTTTTCTGCCGTCTTGGCGTCTTTGGCAAGAGAAGCGATGGCACAATGTCGGTCATTTGGGTTGGATTTTGAGGATGACTTAGGATAGATGCTTATATCAGTTCCCTTTTGGTTTTGTTTAGGGGACTGATAGACTTGTCTATTCTGCTTTTTGGATGACTGTATTGAAATTGCTGCTATGATAAGATTATTTTGGATTTTTAAAAGTTACTGATTTATGATATTATGGTTTTAATTATTGCGATGCCATATGGATATTATTGGGAAAATGTTCTGGTAGTGCACCTTTATCGTGGGATACGTATCGGAGCGACCTTCGGGTTTCCCGATGTGTACCCTACGGTGAGGGGGCGCTACAAAAAGTCTCTAAATGCTTATGCTTAATATGATTCTAAATACCTAAAAGTCTCTGAACTAACTTAATTACAAAAGTCTTTATTCTTGGTGTTTGCCAAACTTTGCAAGTATTAATACTGATCTACTTTTTTTGTACCTGAGAAGTGGAAGGTAATGGGGTTAGCTGCAAAGTTCAGTGGCTTATACATTTATAGTCATTGGTATACATATATATGTAACAATTCAATACTCAACAATTTAAACTCACAACTCATATTAACTTAACGTCACCATGTAGGACATGTCATGTAATTTATCCATCACAACATAACACTCAATTATGCATCATGCTTAACCAATTAATGATGAAAAGCACAACAAATGGCTTGAGAGTTCCGTGGAACAAAATGGATAAATCAAAGTTTATATCATGAACAAAACGAGTCCGATTTCTCAGGATCTCGTGGCCTCAAGCGGGTAGCCGGGAGAAGGTTATATGTCGACGTGCACGTGACTAACGAAACATTCCTCTCTTTCCTAAACACAATCAAATTTCAATGTTTAACACATTTCACATACATTCATACTTTTCATGCTTATCATGTTTTTTTTCCTCTTTTCACATATAAAAAATGCCATGACATTTTTCAAGGCATAACATGATCACAATCACATTGCATTTTAAAAATTTTCATAATTCAAGGCAAGTAATTTAACACACAACATACAAGCAAGTAAAACAATTTGTCCATATTACACAACAACTATAAATATATTACCCACCTAATTTTGCTTGACAAACCAAGTTCAATGTTGTCTTTTCTCTTGCTCTTAGATCGGGCTTGCTTGGTTTCCTATAACAAACCAAGTTCTCATTCAAACAACATTCAAAGGAAATTCATAAGGCTTCAATAATAAAAAATGCTAAAATTGACTATAACCCTTTCAAAATCTAGACTTTCAAGTCAACTTTTCCATGATCATTATGATTGGGTAAATGAAGGAATTTGTTAACACTTTATTCTAGAAAAACATTCCCCATTTCTTAAGTTTCCAATGACACCAAAATCATTTAATTTGGTTCAGTAATCCGAAAGTTATACTCCAAAATTTTTTGGACTACTCTTATATTGGAATAATATTCTATGCTCAACTTCCTTCCAAAATTTGATATCTTTAGAGTATAAATTTAAACTTAATTTCTTCATAAAACTTGTAGCTCCATGTCTCTAGTTTACTCAAAAGAAAAAATCATCCCATTTGGATAACTATACAAAAAGTTATGCTCAAAATATCAAAGCATGTTTGGTGTTGGAAAGTTCGCTGTGGCGAACTTTTCTAGAAAGTAAAAATTCACCTGAAATCTTACAAGTTCACCGCGGCGAACCCCTGAGTTGACCACGGTGAACTTCATCCTTCAAGTTGGCCATGATGAACTAGGGAAAGAGTTGGCTGTGGCGAACCAGGGAAAGTTGACCGCGGCAAACTTTAACAAAAGCATACGCAGAACATGAACATATTTCAAATTTTAACTTCCCATCTTTCATATATAATCCATCTTAAACCTAACCATCTCTTCTACTTCATTTTCAACTCCGTTTCAACCCAAAATCATTCACAACTACATCATAATCTATCTTTGATCATTAACCCTAAAAGATTAAAACATTCTCATTTACATCACCTATTCATCATTCACGTTCATTAAACACAAACACCATTTTATGTCATTTAATCTCTAATAATCATCATAATTGCTTTGTTTAACCGTTCCTAAAGTTTGCCTAGGTTAGAAAACTCAACTTATTTTAGAAATCCATAAACATCCATCTAGGGTTTCTCTTATTTATTCCTACACAAACTCATTCTCTTCCTATTTCTTTGTTTTCTACCCAAGTGAGAAGAAAAGATGGTAGAACTTACCTAGAACAAGTTGATTTTCTCTTCTTCTTTCTTCTCCCATGTTTTTCTCTTCTCTCCTAAGATTTCTTCCTCTTCTTCTTATTCAAGACAACAATTTTCTTATCCTTCCCTCATTAGTTTAGCTCTTCCAAAATTTCCCTTCACTTGATGCACTCTTACTAATTTAATTCCACCAAACCATATAATAAAATCCTACTAATATTGACATAACAATTAACTCCAAAAATTTGTAACATCCCACCCCCTGATAGGAAGGGTAAAATAGTAAATTGTCATAGGATGTGATTGATAGGGATTAATTAGTATTATTCATACCTTATGTGACATATTTGTATTGTGAAAAATGACATTGTTGCACATGAAAATATTGTACATGCATACATTGACATTCCCGGTTTATTTGTTTATAACTGTAATTGGTTGAGAATTTCGAGAATTATGGGTTATTAATCTTGAAAAAAATATTTGGAGAATGTCAATAATGATTTTTCAATTTTGGAGGATTTTAGAAAATTTTCTAGAATTTTTCAGGGTTAAATCCCGGACTAGGAAAAATATCGGGTGACAGACCAATGGGTAAAGGGTAGTAGAAATTATGGATATGTGGCTATAGGGGTATTGGACAAGTGTTAGTTGTTGGAATTTGGGTTATAATTTATTAATTGATGAAGAGTTAGTGAAGGCTTGACACATGGCATGATATTAGCCATGTATTTATTTAAGTTGTCTTCTTTAAGCTTAGTCACTCTCACACACTCACGACACTCTCTCATATTGGAAGCTTTTGGTGATTTTTTTTTTCTTCCATTTTCGTGGCTTCTCTTCTTCCCTTTCTTGGTGAGCTTTGATCACTTTAGTTCCTTTGTTGTTGAACATCCTACACCTCTTCCACCTTGTTCTTCTTTCCATCAAAGAAGTTGGTCTCTTTCCAACCCTAGAGATGGTGGTCTACGTGGGTGGTGGAGCAAGCTAGGTCTTGGGGTTTTCCTTGAAGAATTTGGAGATTTAGTGACTTAATTAGGTAAATTTCATGTTTCTTGTTATATGTATGGTTATTTGAAGCTAGCATGATGAGAAGGTGAGGATTGAGTGTTAATGGAATATGTGTTTATTAATAGTTGGTCATACTTGTGTTTTGAGTGTGTATGTTGAGCCTAAGTGAATGTATGAATGATCTAGTAACTTATTTCTTTTTCATTAGGATGCTTATGCATGTGGAATTGGTATTAGAAGTGATAGGAGTTAAGTTGAAGATGAAAGCTGGAAAATGGATATTGAACCTATTGCAATGTTTTGATCATAACTCATTGTGTAGGTAAGTAAATGGGTTGCGGTTTGTGCCCAATTAAACTTGAGCTTGTTGGCTACAATTTTGTGTGAAATAGGTGTTGTTAAATTGTAACTCTAAAAGGTCGAATTTTAGCATGGAACGTTACTGCTGATGGCTGGAATGAATAGTAACCGAACCACATAACCTAGAGTTTTGCTGATTTTTCAAGATTAATGTACAAGGAATTGATGAGAATGGTCTTCATGAAAGTTGAAGCATATTAAGTTAGCTTTCCATTCCCACTGATTTTGCTATTTTTCTAGATGTAGATTGGGAGTTATGAACTGTTTACTCTTGACTGGTTTTGAGCATTTTTGTGGAAACCTAGACTAAGTGTGGATTTGGTGCACATTCTGATTAGTAGCAATTTTAGCGATTTCGTTGGATTGAATTAGCTTGAGTGATCTTCTGAATAGTTGTAGAGGAAACATTTATCTTGAAAATGGTATATAGAATGTAATATTTGGAGATCAGATTTGGGAGTTATGAGTTTTCAAAACCTGAACCTGCATAAAGGTGTTAACTGCTGATCATGGCAGAAACTTGTATAACAGTTCTGAATTGGTTACAGATGTAATTGGCTCTTAAGCTCTTCATGAAACTTGAAGTATGTGGTTGTATCTTTCCAATGATATAAGGTAGTGATTTGTTTGACTTGTGTACAGGGAATTATGCTTGATAGAACATTACTGTCCAGATTGGGCGATTTCTGAGCCAGCATCATTGATTGAATTATTTGACGTAGTTAACAATTGAATTTGATTTTGGGTTATTCATGAAAGTTGTTGATAACATTGGGATATTTTTGAGAATATTTATTGTGTAATTTTTTGACTAAGGAATTGAAATTTACGGATTTTATAAACTGTTTCACTGTTTTGGCAAATGTTGCACTGTTTTGAGAGCCATTGTGAGGGCAGTAACTTTGATTGCATTTTTGATACCCTTAGAGGTGAAATTGGCTTTTGTGTTCTGCATGAAACTTGTAGAGCTCTCTTTTCTCTATAAAACAGATACCAAGTTTGTCCAATTTGGAGTCCGGAGTAGGGAGTTATGTCCTGTGGAAGTTGGCATGTTGGAGAAAGTTTTCCAGATTTGTTATGGGACTAATGTAAGTCGACTTGTACCTTCAGTAAGTCGACTTATTCATACACAGTAGAGTAAGTCGACTTGTATTCTCAGATAAGTCGACTTGTATTGACCTTTTTCCATTCTTTTGCTTATAACTTGTCCGTCCGACATCCGATTGACCTGATTCTTGAGGCATCGGATTCGTGAGACATTGAATTTCATTTCATGAAAAATTGGAAATTTTTAGACGGAAAATTGACGTGGGACCGAGTAATAGTTATGTGGCCACTGTTTTATTTATTTTTGGACCGATTGAGGCCCGAATTGAGTAATTTCGGTGCCGTTAGATTTCTAATTTTAGACGGATTTTATGATGGAAAAAATGGGATTAGTATGGGAATTCATGAACATGCATATTTTACCTACATGTGCATCAAGATTTAGTTCGAATTAAATATTTCGTGACTCGTACCTTCTCTGATTCTTATAGAGGCCCAAGTGGAGCGTCGTTCGACCGACGGGGCGAAAACTTCCCGGCATTAGCTTGGAAGTAATAGGTGAGTAACCTAGGTGGTTACCTCAATCTACGTGTTTACTGTGATTTATTTGCCCTACGGGGATTACTTGGATTACGTGATATTGACTGTAAATTATTGCTCATTGGGAATTCTAGTCTGTTATGTAACTGTTCAATTAAACATGTGCACTCATGCACAGATGCATAAACTGATAAAGAATAAATGTGAACTGAGTCGCCATCGACATCGACATCGCGAGCCTAGAGCTCGAAGGAGATAATTCTCCTAGATGCGTTCATCGACTCATGAACAATGCTAACGGTCACAATACAGTAATAAACTGGAAAAGAGTCACATGTGCATTGCATACTGGACTGAATAATTGACATGGTACCTGACTGTATGTATACTGTAATATGATAGCGAATCATTCTGTTTACCGTGACTGTGTTGTATGCCTATTACTGTGATTGTATTAGCATTGTAATTGTATGATTACTGGATGCATACTGTATCATGCTTATGTGATGCATGAATTGGGAGAACCATCGATGATGGTTTCTCATTGAGTTCGCAAACTCATCCAAAATTGCAATCTATTTTTCAGGCTTAAGTGTAGACAGATAGCTCCCTCAGGACTGTAGAGCCGTGTACTGTGGATTGGCGAGAGAGGCAATGGCTCAAAGGTCGGTCAGCTGGGCTTTCTTTTGGAGACTTATAGTTAGATATGTTCTTTGTACATTACTGTATGGTACGTAGTGTACGGTGTTTTGGAACATGTGCAGACTGAAAATACTGACAGTTTGTAAATTTCTGAATTTTGAGTGAATGAAATGAAATTCAGTTTGGTTTTAAAAAGTTGTCAATTTCTTCGTACTGCTTTATGATTGTGATGCCATGAAGAGTTTAGTGGTAGTTGTCAGTAGTGGTCTCTTATCGTAGGATATGTACCGGAATGACCTACGGGCGTTCCGGTGGGTACTCTATGGTAAAGGGGCGCTACAAAATTAACCCGTCAAAACCTCATAATTCATGTAGATCATGCTTATTCATCAATAAAAAATTTCAGGGGCCAACATTTCTCCCCCTCTTAAAAGAATTTTGCCCTCGAAATTCTTATCTAATTGATCAACAAGTTAAGGTGTTCCTTTGTTTCCCATTTAACTTCATCCTCGAATAATTTCTTTCAAATGACCATAGTCAATAGACTCACTCGGTCTTTCAATCCCTTATTTGGTCATTCACTTTCTTAACTAGTTTTTCCACTTCCTATGTCAATAACGTCAATATCATATCATATCAATATTTCTTAACATACTCACATATATCACATTACGAATCTAGGACATCTTTTATCAGTAGCACTAACTCATAATAACTTCGTACCTACCAATTCATATTGGGCTTAGCTAATCCTTTTTCCTAACCTGAGCACTCCTTGTACCTAATGTAAGTACACCTTGGCAAGGGTATACTCTCATAGACAATTTATCTTTCACTTAATAATTCACATGACTATAGTGTTAATACACTTAACTCTTATGTTTATCTCACTTTACTCCATACCTTCGATGTTCATCCACTAACTCCTTTATTTTTTATTCTTTTTTTAATCACTTAATTTCTACTACAGATTCATTTTACTCATCAACAATATCCTTTGTATCAATCCTAGCCTTCATCCATTTTAGGCCTTATTCTTTTTAAATGTAAGGATAGATGACTCCTTTTGTCATATAATGCTCCATACAATATTCTAATGACATCACTGCGATAATGATTATTATGCTTAAAGTCAATCAAAGCTGTACATTGATCTCATATTCCTATGAATTCCAAAAATATAAGCTTTAAGTATATCTACAATATTCAAGACCGTTGGCAATTCACAAATGTGGTCATTTGTTTCTACCTCCTTAGCCATCAAACGCTATCTTGGCGTATTCCTACTAGGATGTATAACTTAAGGGTGTTATTTTTGCTTCTATAACTATCTCTTTGCTAATCATCATTATCGATGCACATACCTCTTATTTCAATCACAAAGTATCATTCTTCCTATTCGAACTCAAAATTTGTATTCATTTCCAATTTCTTAGTAAGATTCATAATTTCTAGATCCTCAATTTAAGCTTTGTTCATGTGAAACTGATCTAAATTTTTAGTGTAGCTAATAATGACTCATTTTGCCCAAATTCAACTCCATTATGCACTCTTTATTGCACTAGATTTTATAACCTCAATATCCAAATTTGTGATACACTATTATTGAATTTTCTATTCAATGCATCTGATTACAACACTAGCTTTACCAGTATAATACTCATTTGTATAATCATAATCCTTCAAATAACTCTATCTATTGACTCAGTCTCGTATTCAATTCTTTCAACTCAATATTTACCTCAAAATTAAATGATTTGTATATTGCAAAATGTTTCTGTACTTATAATGTCTCAAAACTTTCAAGCGATCACTATTGCAGTAAGTTTCAATTCATGTATCAAATAATCAACCCATAAGGTTTCAATTGTCTCCATGCATATAAAATCACTTTATCATGCTACATTAGATTTTATCCTAATCTCTTATACAAACATCATTGCATACTATAAAATCTCCAAATCTAGATGATGTAATTAATATCGGTGTTATAATTCCTCAAAATTTTCTTTACTTTTGTTACTCATACAATTTACACAGTTTTCCTCAAGTATTCAAACCGTTCTTCTCAACATTTCGAATACATTTAATATATCATCAAATTTTGTTTGGATCACTTTAATCTTCATTACCATAGTACAATAAGGGCATTTGTTAACTCGAACAAAAATTTCCAAAGCTCCATATACCCATGATTAGTTCTCGTGATTTCTTAAATAATTAATTCCTCAATGAGGTAACATTGTCTCACGTTATTTTCAATTTCCCAATTGTCTTACCTTTCTTAAATGATTTTCTCCATTCATTTGATTTCCTATGATTTCACATTGACATACTCTTTTTTTCTGTTCATTCATACTAATTTCTCCACACATTTCCATTTTATTTGCAAACTTAACTTCTTGTGTTGGTAACATATTCATCAAAATCTAATTTATATCTCATGAACATATTTAAACAGAATATAACTTGGACCTATATACTTATATTAGCAATTAATGTCTCCTCAAATTCAAGAATCCACTCATAAAGTTGGATATTTTACATCAAACAAAATACATACATTCTCAGTAACATGCTCTACCTTTTATGCTTGAATCTCTACTAGGGATAAGACTTCAACATTTACTTTCGATTCAGTAATAGTCATTCATTTCTCGAAATGGAACATTTAATTCACGCGATATGATTCGATAAAACATCTCTATCTGAAAAAGACTTCTTACCTCAATCATCTACATTGTTTCCATAATCGTTATCAATAAACTATGTTCATCAATGCTAGTTCAGTCATTCTTAACTCCTCAATAATTTCAATTTCTGTCACACTATACATGATCAAAATATTCCATATAATAAAACTCAATGAAATTAGAGGCATATTCATTTACTCTTATACTTTGGTATGTACCATCAAGATCATTATATCTCCTGTATACATTAATTCTAATAGGTCACCCATTTATATCTCATGCTAATGGTAGATCAATCGCAATTGATTCTGAACAACCTCTGAGTATTTTATAACTATTAAAAAATTACTCCTCCATAGTAGTTACCTTTTTAGCATAAACACATTGAAGTGAATCACACGTTAATACAGCACTTAGAAAACGATATTAGAATGCACGAGAAGGGGGGGTTGAATTGTGTATTCCCCTTTTTTTATAATTCTTTTCAGAACTATTTGTTAGAAGTAAAATTCTTTACAGAATTTTTTATAGATTCTGATTAATCAAACTTTTCAATACTATGTATATAAAAAAACTAAGTAATGATAAAATTTGAAACTAAAATAGAGATAGAGAGTAAGAGTGGTAGACACGAGATTTATCTGGTTCACCCCAAACCGTGGGCTACGCCCGATCCTCGAGTTTCTTCCGAGATTTCACTATCTCTTCAATCGTTATAAGTATTCTTTCCATGAGCCTCTTTGTGTCTCTACAACCAAGATTCTTTCACACTTAGCCTCTGCAGTTATCTGCATAACTTTTCTTCTCAGAAAAATATTTGAGCACTTGTTATAGAAAAATAGCACTCAGCTAAATCACTTTTTCACGTAGTAATTTTTTCTTGTTATTTCGTGTAAGTATCTGTACGTATGTAACTTTTTGTAACTCTTTGTGTAACTTTGCAATCTTCAACTTCAACTTGTATTTATAGCCTTCGTCTCCAACTGCTTCTTGATTCTTGAACCTTGAATCTTTAAAGAAACGGTTAATCAGTTGAGTTCTGTAACTAACTCGAACTGACTCTTGCGTCTGCTTCTTTTATGCGTCTGCGTCTGCGTCTGCTTTTGCATTAGCATCTGCGTCTGCGTCTGCGTCTGCTTTTGTATTTGCGTCTGCGTCTTCTTTTGCATTTGCGTCTGCGTCTGCGTCTGCGTCTGCTTTTGCATTTGCGTCGGTGTCTGCGTCTGCTTTTGTATTTGCGTCTGCGTCTGCTTTGCTCAGCGTCTGCATCTTTCCCGCGTCTTTCATTGTTTGTTTTGTCTTCGTCTGTGTTGACTTTAACTGTTTCAACTTCGCTCGTGTCTTTAATTAAATGCGTATGCGTCGTATGCGACTTGATTATTTCAACTTAAATGCGTATCGAGTTAAATGCGTAATGCGTGCGTATGCGACTTCATCTGTTTTGTTTTTCTTTTTATTTGATCTCTTTTTGTTATACATCAAAATCATATTTAAGTAAAGTCATTTTGACTTAACAATCTCCCCCTTTTTAAGTATAACAAATTATATACAAGAAAAGAAAACAAAATTTACAGATGTTGCAAAAGTAAAACAAAAGCTTATCTTCTTCCTTTCTTCGTCTGCTGTGGTCACACCTTCTTTGTCTGAACATCCTCTCCTCTTCTGTTCATTTTCTTTCTTTTTCTGCTCTCCCCCTATTTGTTATAATAAAAAATGATTAACGATTTGGCTCTCCGCCAGATTCGCTATCATCTTTTTCAGATCATTCACCGTCTCCTTCATGTCGTTGAGTTCACCACGTAATCTGCTAACTTCATCTGGTGGATCACTCGATGAGGAGGCTTGATCAACATCTGTTGATGGAGGAGTGAAGGGAATTGAAGTAGTGTAAGCATCAGAGGATGGAATGTAGTCTTCATTGATCTCAAAGGTAGGTGGACGAATGAACGTTTCAGCTTCAGGAAGATTTAAGTCAAAAGGAACAGGCAGCATCAGCAACTGTCTTCCTTGCAGGGGTGATGCTTGTGATTGAATGGACAGTGTATTAGACAAAGGGCTAATACGTAGAACTGTCTGAACAAGGAACTCAATAAATGTTCCTGTTCTTATTCTTCCCCCTACTGGACAGTCTTCCTCCTTATTAGTATAGCTGCAGCTCGCTTTATCTGGATCTTGTGCAGAAGCGCATGCCTCATCAATTCTTCGCACTTCTTCTGCAATTTGATCTGCGGACAGATCATCACTGGCATCATCTTCAGGAAATAGTTTTGACTTCCCCCTAGTCAAATTTAGTGGATATCTTGGTTGTATATCTGGTGCAACCATTATCTTTGTGTTTTTGTGATTGGGAAAATAGTACACGGATGGCAGGGACGTTTTGAAGGATATGGCATAGTAGCAGCAAACCTCAAAGTATCGTAGAAGATCTTTTCATCTTCTTTGAGTAACTGTCATGTGTTACTATTAATCACCATAGGTTGTACCACAGCCACTATCTTCTTCACTGGTTGAACACCGATTGCAATAGCAGTCCTACGTCTGGTAACTACTTCCACCATTTTGATCTTCAACTTCTGTTTTCTCAAAAACTTATGGTAGTTGTATACCATCAGACACGGTTTATCATCATCCGAATCTGATACTGTTGTTGCCTCTTGTTGTGCTTCAGTAGGAGTCTCTTGAACCGGGCTTTCCTCCACTGGTTCCTCCTGTTGAGCAATAGGTGTTTCCTGAACCGTGCTTTCCTCCATTGGTTCCTCCTGTTGATCAATAGGGGTTTCGAAGCTGTACCGCTTTCGATTTCTGTTTCTTCTTAAACAAAGATCAATAGTTTCTTTCGTTGACTAACTTCCTCGGCTAGTTGAAATGGTCTTCTTCGACTAACCTTCTTAGTCTTTGCCTCTGCTTCAGTCAGTCTTACCGATTTCTTTGCTGAAGATTTTCCTCTCTCAGATTTTGATTTTCTCTTCCTCTCAGTCTCTTTGATTTTTCTGGCTGTATCTTCTTCCAAGATAGAGACTAAGGATCTTGTGGCTCTGGGTGCACAAGATTGAGAGGTTTCTTCTCTACTGTTCTCTCGCAATCTTTTCTTCTTGTTGCCTCGAGTCCTAATCCTCGGTGATCTCTTTGCTTTTTTCACAACTTCGCCAAAAGACTTTCTCCTCGCCTTTTGGCGCACTTTGTTCATCCTCTGGGATTGGCTTTCTTCGAGATGAGGACTCACCTGTTTCATGAGAGGTCTTCCTAACACTCTCCTTAGTTCATCCGCAGGCGATCTGGTACTCACTGGAGATTGAGAACTTGAAGCGGGAGTCTTCTTCAATACACGCTCCCCCTCAGTTCTTGACTTCCTTGAAGAGTCGGCTTGGTCTTTGTCTACTGTGCTCAGACCCATTCGCCGTATCGTGTGTGCATCGATCTTGCTCTTCACAGGAACAATTCTTATATTTCCTTGGTGCAGACGAATACCAGATTCCTTAAAAATCCTCGTCAGAAGCATACCATAAGGATAACTGGTTGATTCCTTTATCCCTTTAATCATATAATGAAGGATTAAGAAGGGTAAATCTATGAGATTTCGATTCAGTAGGTAGAACAGACATTGTTCATCCAGAGTGGTCACCAAATGTCTTGAACCAACTCTGGGTAGAATGTAATTAAACAAAATTGCGTGAAGCACCCTAGCCTTTGGAATCAAATTGGATGTCTTCCTCTCCCATGGATCATTTGTCCCATATAGTTGCCTTCGATATCTTCTTCTTTCATACCGACTTGGGACATCCATCCGCCTTGGTAGACAGCTTTCACCAACCGATGGACAATCGATCACCTTCTTTATAAGCTTCTTTGTCACAACAACATATATCCTATCTACGTAAGATCGATAGTGTTGTCTATTAGATGAGCGTTTTTCAAAACTCATATACTTCATTCGTATATCTTTGGTTCTTGCGTGCGGAAGAAGTTCCTCCAACCAGCTCTTATGATTTACGGTTCTACATCCATGCCGCCTCTTCTTAGTGACTCAAAGTTCACATGTCTTCCATAAATCATACCGCTTCCATTGTGTAGAGCAAAAAAAAACATCTTCCGAGAGCTTTTTGAGTGAGATGTTTTGAGAAAATTGGTAAAGCGTAAATGAACCGTCGGGAGATGATGAAAAGAACGCAATAATTTCACCTTCAGCCTACTTGTAGGATTATAGTCCGTGAGTTCTAGAATCATTAAGAACCTCGAGATTATCGATTTTCCTCCGTAAATCTTCCTTGTGAGAGAAGTTACCAAGTTGTAACTCATCAGAACTAACGCCATTAGTTTTGACGTTACTTTAGTCCTGATCGCTCACTTAACATAACCATGTTAAGGTTGCGTCTTATCTTCTGGAACCGTTCTTCACTCGGTGGTTTAGTGAAGATATCGCCCATGAAGCTCGTTTCAATGAATCGTAGAAGCACCACTTTCCTCTGAACATAGTCTCTCGAAGTGATGTCCGACTTCTATATGCTTCACTCTGGAATGTTGAATTGGATTCTTTGATAGATTGATTGCACTGGTGTTGTCGCAATAGATTGGAATCTCCTCTTCTTCGAGTTGATACTTAATCCACAACGCGTCGTGAGCAAAGAATCATGGCGGACATATATTCGCTTCACGGTTGATAGAGCAATTGAGCTTTGTCTCTTGCTTGACCAGGAGACTAGATTTCCTCCAAGAAAGTGACATCCTCCACTTGTGCTCTTCCCTTCGATTCTATCTCCGGCATAATCCGCATCGCAATATCCGATTAACCTGAAATCTTTACCTTTCTCAAACATTAAGCAAAGATCAGTAGTATCTGCGAGATATCTCAAAATTCTTTTAACAGCAATAAAATGAGACTCTCTAGGATCGGCTTGAAATCTTGCACACAAGCATACACTGAACAAAATATCAGGTCTACTTGCTGTAAGATACAGTAAAGAATCGATCATCCCTCTATATAAGGTTTGATCCACCTTCTTACCAAGTTCGTCTTTCGACAGAAGGTTTGAAGGATGCATCGGAGTTGCCATAGGCTTCAAATTATTCATATCAAATTTATTTAACAACTCTTTCACATACTTTTGTTAATGAATGAAGATCTTCTCTTCGGTTTGCTTAACTTGCAACCCAAGAAAGAACTTTAACTCACCCATCATACTCATTTCAAATTCTTTCTTCATTAGACTCTCAAACTTCAAGCACAACTCTTTTGAAGTAGCACCAAAAATAATATCATCAACATAGATCTGTACTAAGATAAAATCATTCTGAAAAATCTTCCTAAAGAGTGTCTTATCAACTTGAACTCTACTGAAACCATTTTCTATTAAAAAGGTACTCAGACGATCATACCAAGCTCTAGGAGCTTGCTTCAGGCCGTATAAGGCTTTATGAAGTCTATAGACATAGTCTGGGTTTTTAACATCTTCGAAGCCAGGTGGTTGTTTCACATACACCTCTTCATCTATAAAGCCATTCAGAAATGCACTCTTCACATCCATCTGAAACAACTTTATATCATGACAGATCGCATATGCCAACAAAATCCTTATAGCTTCAAGTCTCGCTACTGGAGCATATGTTTCATTGTAGTCTATTCCTTCTTGCTGATTATAGCCTTGTGCTACTAATCTAGCATTATTTCGACTCACTCTTCCTGATTCGTCTAACTTATTCTTAAAAACCCATCTGGTTCCTATAATGGATTTCTTAGATGGTTTCGGAACTAAGGACCAGACGTTATTCCTAGTAAATTGATTCAGCTCCTCTTGCATGGCTAACACCCAAGCTTCGTCTTGAAGAGCTTCCTCAACTTTCTTAGGCTCTACTTCAGAGATAAAAGCTACGTTAGCTTCTTTTCTGAATCTGGACCTTGTCCTAACTCCTTCTGAGGTCTCAACGATAATTAACTCTTCTGGATGAGAACTTTTATACTTCCAATTTCGTCTTAGTTCAATAGTTTCCGGAATATCCTCAATTTTGTTCTCATGAGTGTCTGATGAAGAAGTTTCTGTGGTATCATCTAAGTTCTTTGAAGAACCTTCATTCTCCATGTCATCTTCCTTATGGGGTTGAGAGCTATCATCAAACTTGACATGGATGGTCTCTTCAACAGTCTTTGAAGTAAGGTTGTAAACTCGAAATGCCTTAGACGATGATGAGTAGCCTAGAAAGATTCCTGGATAGGTCTTCGAATCGAATTTATCCAACAACTCTTTTGTATTCAGAATGGAACATTTGCACCCGAATGGATGAAAGTAAGATATGCTTGGTCTTCTTCCATTCCATAACTCATAAGGAGTCTTCTTCAACATGGGTCACAACAGAATTCTATTCTGAATATAGCATGCTGTATTCATAGCTTCTGCCCAGAAATACTTAGGAAGATTCATCTCACATAGCATGGTCCTTGCCATCTCTTGAATCGTCTTATTCTTTCTTTCAACAACTCCATTCTGTTGTGGAGTTCTAGGGGCCGAGAAGTTGTGGAAAATTCCATTCTCCTCACAGAATACTCTAAACTTCTCATTCTCAAACTCTCCACCATGGTCACTCCTGATACTGGCTATGGACATTCCTTTTTCATTCTGTAACTTTCTGGATAAGGTTCTAAAGCACTTAAAAGACTCATCTTTGTGTGATAAGAATAATATCCAACAAAATCGAGTAAAGTCATAAACAATAACAAGTCCATATTTCTTTCTTCCAAGACTTATTATCCTTGTTGAACCAAATAAATCCATATGTAACAATTCTAAAGGTCTAGATGAGGTTACAAAACTTTTAGAAGAAAAAGAGGTTTTAACTTGTTTTCCTTTCAAACAATTTTCACATAAAAATTCTTTGTCAAAACTTATTTTTGACAAACCTCTTACCAAATCATGTTTTACCAATTTTGAAATATGTTTCAAAGAGACATGACCTAGTTTTTTATGCAAGATTAGTCTTTCTTCTTCAGAAGATAGAAAACATGAAATATTTTGACTTTGAAAATCTTCTAAATTGATTTTGTAAAGATTGTTTCTTCTCTTGGCAGAGAAAAGTATAGACCCATCTTTGTTTCTGACTTCGCAAAGATTTTGATTGAATGTAACTGTGAAACCAGAATCACGCAATTGATTGACGCTAATCAAGTTATGCTTCAGACCATCAACAAGCAGTACATTATTTATGCATGCAAAGGAATCTTTACCAATTTTCCTGATTCTAATAATTTTGCCCTGTTGGTTGTCTCCGAAAGTTACCGATCCTCCCTTCTTATACTAAAGATCTAGGAACATAGACCTTCTTCCCGTCATGTGTCGCGAGCATCCACTGTCTAAATGTTGAGACCCGATCCGGGAACCGGATCCCAACCGAAAAACGAAGAGAACGAAGGGAACGGAATAGAATGGAAACGGAAACAATAACTAATCGAACCAAACGAACAGATTTCGAAACGAAATGATATACAGAATACCGAAGCAAAACGAAACACGAATCGAATACAGAATCGAAACGGAAGCACATCGAAACGAATCGAATAAGCGAATCGGATACGAATCGCAAACGGATACGCAATGATCGAACCAAAGCAAACACATCCGACATCAGAAATAAAAAAATAAAAGCGTCGCGTTGGAGATCTAAACTAAGACATATTCCAAAATCTGGTATATTTTTTTTCTTTCTTATTCTCATTTCTTACATCAATCACATCCATATAATTTCCCATAGGAAATTCAATCTTAAACCCAAAACTTAGCAATCATACAAAATCTTATACAAATCCATACAAATCTCAAATTACACTTTATTCTCATTTTATCGAAATTTGGCAATATAACTACCGCTTTAATCCTAACCCAAACTCGCAAGGGTAAAGAAATACACTTCTAAAAGCCAAACAGATCTCGTAATCATCGACTCTCCGTCCGAATCCAAACACCAGCAAAACGCAAACCTAAATCTAATACTTCCATAATTCTCAATTCAATACCAAACTCATATACAAATTTCCAAATCATATACAAATTTCTTACTCTCAAACATTCAGTCATAATCTTCATACATTCTGAAAAAAACATCATAATCACTTAATGGAAATTCAAACCATTTACAAAATATTCCAAATCTCAATATTTCCACAACCATACTAACGATGCAAAAACGGACCCAAAAGTCTTCACATTCTTTCATCCGATCTCCTGCTCGAAACCTGGATATGGGGATGAAAGAGGGGGTGAGCTCGAAAGCTCGTGGATAACACATTTATAAATCGATAAATAAGAGGAAATCATTTTTCACAAGCTTTTTGCCAAAAGGCGTAGTTTTCAAACTTTTTAACTTTCAAATATTTTTCTCAAACCTTTTTTCATATTTTTCAAACTTTTCACAATAATCTCACTTTTTCTCATTTTTTTTCAAACTTCTAAAATTTTTCATAAATATGAATGCAACATTCAGAGACAAAATTGAAAACACATAACATATCGAATGGTGCAGTTCGGTCCAAAAGCAGAACGTCATCGCACATTTCAGATAGCGATCCTGCGATCGTGAATGTAACGCATACTACACTTTCTCGCATAGTGGTCCAGTGTAGCCGTGAGGGAGTCCGAAATCGGAACTCCGTGTCACTAGCGGGCAGCCGGGTGAAGGCTATACAAATAGAGACAGCGCTGACTCACCAAAGGACCTAACCGAACCCACATAACACGTAAGCGAAAACAAAGATTGAATTGCTCAAGGCACTTTTCCAAAATCTTACTTTTCTTCAAATTTTCCACAAAATGCATACAACTCAATTTATTCAATCTATCGTTCACTAAATTCAACAATCAAATCATTCAATCAAACAATAATTTCAGCAATTGAATAATGCATACACAACAAATGTACTTTCAGAAGTTTCTATCAATTTATCAAATCATTTAAAACAATGAATTTAAGCTTATAAAAATTTTCTAGAAAACATTCGGAAATCATAATTTCAAACATTTACAAAACAATAATTTATCAAAATTTCACATTTTTGCTTTCTTTAATTTTCGAAAATTCGTATTAAGCTTACAGATCAAAATATAAACATGCTACCCACCTCGAATTAATGCCAGAAGCTTGTCCAAATCGTCAATTCTCCAAATTCCTCCTTCTTTCTTTAACTTAAAAATTCCCTAAGCCATAAATATCCAAATTCATCATCATAATTTGCATAATTCTCAAACTTAACTATAGGAAATTCATAATTATCATATTTCCAAGCTTTCTAAACCAGAATTTCTAAAATCTCCAATTTCAAAATTTCGACCTAAACCTATACACTCAAATTCAATCTCATAAATCACTTACTTACTCAAATTAAACTTAGAAAACACCAATTCCATATAAATCCAAGCTATTTCAATCTCCAATTTTGAAAATCCCAATTTTCAAAATTGGCCTAAACTCAATTTATCTAAATTCAATATCATAATTCACAAATTCTTCAAAATTGCTTTCATATATCACCAATTCATCATATTTCCTATAATTCTAAGCTACTAATTTTCAAAATTCCAAATCACAAAATTAGGCATAAACCCCAAATTAATTTCCAACTAAAATTAAACCCTTAATCCTTAACAATCATCAAAATTGACTTTATATATCACCTACCCATATCATTTTCCATGTTTCTCAATCAAAAATTCAACAAAATCTCAAAGTTGAAAATTTTCTCTTACCTCTTTCTCCTTCAAATTTGAAATTTCTTGGGTATGAAGGCAAGCTCTCACCTTATTCCTTCCTTTTCCTTGAATCTACTCCAAAAAAAGCTTGAAGTCTTAGAAATTCAAAATCTCTAAGCTTCCATCGTTTTCTCCATATCTGAAACTTTCTTCTTCACTTTCTCTCTCATTTCTTCTTCTTTCTCTAGAATAATCGATTTCTCTCTTCTTTAAAAATTTCCAGACCTTTCCCATACGGCTTCACATCTTAAAATGGTGCCATGTCATTAAAATTTAATTAAAAGACCAAAATGCCCTTGACTTTACTTTATGCTATTCTCACATGCGGGTTTGATTCGCACTATTGAGTTGAAGGAATTTGTGAAAACTTCCTTCTATAGAAATGTTTCTCTCAATCATACGAATCCAACGCCACTGACCGCGCTCAATTCCGATTACTACATCAAAAGTTATGCTCAAAACAGTTCGGGTATATCCATATTATAACACATTTTCCATGTACGATTATTTCCGTCCAAAATTTCGCATTCTTAATCCCAGAATTGAAACTCAATGTCTTCATAACAATTGTAGCCTTATGTCTCTAGTTTAATTCAAAATAAGAATCGCCTCATTTCGATTCCCAGATCAAAAGTTATACTTAAAATACTCTCAGGTGTTCCTAATCCAAAATTTACACCCTAATCCGGACTTAAATTCAGAAATTAAAAGTCTTAGGGGAAAATTTGACATTTCATGTCTTCATATGACTTGTATCCCCTTGTCTTATCTTTATTTTTCCTCAAGAATCGCTTCAATCGGATCTCTACAGATCCCGAATTTCACAAAATACTGAACTATATTCAGAACATTTCTCGACTCAATTTGATTAAATTAATCACCATCAATTAAATCTCAAAAATTCACAAATTTCCCATGAGGATGTAGGGAATTCTCTTAGGAATCCAACGCCGCAAGAATCAACTCAATCGGATGTCAGACGGAAAAGATATTAGCAAAATAGTGAACAAAGGTCGAATCGGAGGAAGCAAGAACACTAAAGGAGCAAAGCGGCGTCAGTTAGGCGAGGTCACCACGGTGACGTGAGCCAACGCCATCGCCCTGGTGACGCGTCGCCCTGGTGATGCGAAATAAGCGCTCACCGTCACACTGGTGACGCGTCGCCTAGCAACGGGGTGATACATTTTTCTTCTTTTTTTTTTCACATAAAACTTCCAAAATTCATAACTCTTAATCTCGAACTCCAATTTTGACAAACTTAGTCTCTATTGAAAGCTTGAAGGAAGCACTACATCTTCCACAAAGGACATAAAAATCAATTTGACTCCTACGGGAGTCCATTTTCCGGTCAAAGCTACTATCCTTTAATATTCATGCTAAAACCACAATATAAACTTGTAAAAATCATAACTTATTATTCCGAGATTGAAAAGTTGCATACTTTATATCGAAATAAAGATCAAAACAAATCCTTAAATTTTCATGAAGAACATCAACGCTCAATTAACCTCTAACTAGGTTAATTTCTCAGTCAAAGATTCAGTCATCATAATTAAAGTCAAAAGTCAACCTTATCAAACATAAACTTTGACTGATCATAACTTTCACTCCCGATATCGAAAAATTACAAACTTTATGTCCCCAGAAAGCTCTTAATATAACCTACAAGTTTTCAGAAGACCATTTTATCAAATTTTGCTTCAATCAAAAGTCAACCTTCCAAGGCCAAAAAGTCAACTATTACACAATTTTTTTTCTTCATATTTTCACTCTTTCTCTTTTTAGTCATGATTTTCAACTCAATTTCAATCAACTCATCCACTTTATCATTCATATTACTAAGTCAAATTGTCACTCAAGGTTCGGGGTCCAACATTTCTCCCCTTCTTAAAAGAATTTCGTCCTCGAAATTCATACTTACTTAAACTCCAAGTAACTCATTCTTGTATAAATTTCTTTCTAAACAAAAATCATCAAGTACTTTCTTACTAATTTCTTTCCAAAACTCATAATCAATCACTTTCTCTTATCAATTTCCTCATCATGCATATTCTCAATCTTTCCCCAAAATTCTCAATTCTTGATTCACATACCAGCCATATCATATATTCCTATCATCAAATTCATCTTTCCAATATTTCTTAGTATCAAAATCAATCATCCTAATTCATCATGCATTTCAAATCTCAATTTCATGAACTCTTTCCTTAAATTGCTCAAAATTCTTATCATCTTCATCAAATAATCACTTTTATTCATCACATAATTCATGACAAATCATTCATATCAATTTCACATTCCTAAAGTCATTCATACTTATTGTCATCGAAATCAAACGATCACTTAGCACATTCTCACAAATTCAATTTCTCCTTACACACTCTTCTTAATCTTGTATGCCCAGTGAAGACCATAGTACTGGGCTCTGATACCATAAATGTTGAGACCCGATCCGGGAACCGGATCCCAACCGAAAAACGAAGAGAACGAAGGGAACGGAATAGAATGGAAACGGAAACAATAACTAATCGAACCAAACGAACAGATTTCGGAGCGAAATGATATACGAATACGAAGCAAAGCGAAGCGAATCGAATACAGAATCGAAACGGAAGCACATCGAAACGAATCGAATAAGCGAATCGGATACGAATCGAATAAGCGAATCGGTTACGAATCGCAAACGGATACGCAACAGATCGAACCAAAGCAAACACATCCGACATCCGGAAATAAAGAACAGAGAAAAGCGTCGCGTTGGAGATCTAAACTAAGACATATTCCAAAATCCGGTATATTTTTTTTCTTTCTTATTCTCATTTCTTACATCAATCACATCCATATAATTTCCATGGAAATTCAATCTTAAACCAAAACTTAGCAATCATACAAAATCTTATACAAATCCATACAAATCTCAAATTACACTTTATTCTCATTTTATCGAAATTTCAAAAGATAACGATCGCTTTAATCCTAACCCAAACCTGCAATGGTAAAGAAATACACTTCAAAAGCTAAGCAGATCTCGAACCATCGGACTCTCCCGTCCAGGAATCCAAACACCAAAGCAAAACGCAAACCTAAATCTAATACTTCCATAATTCTCAATTCAATACCAAACTCATATACAAATTTCCAAATCATATACAAATTTCTTACTCTCAAACATTCAGTCATAATCTTCATACATTCTGAAAAAAACATCATAATCACTTAATGGAAATTCAAACCATTTACAAAATATTCCAAATCTCAATATTTCCACAACCATACTAACGATGCAAAAACGGACCCAAAAGTCTTCACATTCTTTCATCCGATCTCCCCGTCAAACACGGATATGGGGATGAAAGAGGGTGAGCTCGAAAGCTCGTGGATAACACATTTATAAATCGATAAATAAGAGAAATCATTTTCACAAGCTTTTTGCCAAAAGGCGTAGTTTTCAAACTTTTAACTTTCAAATATTTTTCTCAAACCTTTTTTCATATTTTTCAAACTTTTCACAATAATCTCACTTTTTCTCATTTTTTTTCAAACTTCTCAAAATTTTCATAAATATGAATGCAACATTCAGAGACAAAATTGAAAACACATAACATATCGTAATGGTCCGTTCGGTCCAAAGCAGAGCGCATCGCACATTCAAGCATAGCGGTCCTATGCGATCGTGAGCGAACGTACTACACTTTCCGCGTAGCGGTCCATTATAGCGTGAGGGAGTCCGAATCGAACTCCGTGCCACTAGCGGGCAGGCGAAGGCTATACAAATAGAGACAGCGCTGACTCACCAAAGGACCTAACCGAACCCACATAACACGTAAACGAAAACAAAGATTCGAATTGCCCGAAGGCACTTTTCCAAAATCTTACTTTTCTTCAAATTTTCCACAAAATGCATACAACTCAATTTATTCAATCTATCGTTCACTAAATTCAACAATCAAATCATTCAATCAAACAATAATTTCAGCAATTGAATAATGCATACACAACAAATGTACTTTCAGAAGTTTCTATCAATTTATCAAATCATTTAAAACAATGAATTTAAGCTTATAAAATTTTCCGAAAACATTTGAAATCATAATTTCAAACATTTACAAAACAATAATTTATCAAAATTTCACATTTTTGCTTTCTTTAATTTTCGAAAATTCGTATTAAGCTTACAAATCAAAATATAAACATGCTACCCACCTCGAATTAATGCCAGAAGCTTGTCCAAATCGTCAATTCTCCAAATTCCTCCTTCTTTCTTTAACTTAAAAATTCCCTAAGCCATAAATATCCAAATTCATCATCATAATTTGCATAATTCTCAAACTTAACTATAGGAAATTCATAATTATCATATTTCCAAGCTTTCTAAAACCAGAATTTCTAAAATCCCCAATTTCAAAATTTCGACCTAAACCTATACACTCAAATTCAATCTCATAAATCACTTACTTACTCAAATTAAACTTAGAAAACACCAATTCCATATAAATCCAAGCTATTTCAATCTCCAATTTTGAAAATCCCCAATTTTCAAAATTGGCCTAAACCAATTTATCTAAATTCAATATCATAATTCACAAATTCTTCAAAATTGCTTTCATATATCACCAATTCATCATATTTCCTATAATTCTAAGCTACTAATTTTCAAAAATTCCAAATCACAAAATTAGGCATAAACCCCAAATTAATTTCCAACTAAAATTAAACCCTTAATCCTTAACAATCATCAAAATTGACTTTATATATCACCTACCCATATCATTTTCCATGTTTCTCAATCAAAAAATTCAACAAAATCTCAAAGTTGAAAATTTTCTCTTACCTCTTTCTCCTTCAAATTTCGAAATTTCTTGGGTATGAAGGCAAGCTCTCACCTTATTCCTTCCTTTTCCCTTGAATCTACTCCAAAAATAAGCTTGAAGTCTTAGAAATTCAAAAATCTCTAAGTGTAACATCCCCCCCTACTGGAAGGGTAGAATAGTAAATTGGTATAGGATGTGCTAGATTGAGATTTCATGGGACTGCTCATGCATAATAGGATTGCTACATAGTCACAATTGTGCACATGAGTTTACTGTGCATGCATACATGATATTCTCGGTTTGCGTGCCTAAGACAATTTTATTGGGATTAACGTGGTTAATGGGTTTGAAAAATTATTACGAGTCGCCATAAATTGTTTTCTATTTTAAGGGTTTTTAGAAATTTTTCGAATTTTCGGAGAAAATTCTCGGACCGGAAAAATCGTCAAGCGGCGAACCGATTGATTTTCGGTAGCGTAAATTTCTATCCAATGGCACTACAATATTGGGTATATTATTTTGGAATTGAAATGAGGGCCATTGGAATTGATTGGGTCAAATTTTATTAGGGTTTCTTAAGAAATCCTCTTACATGTTTTTGTCTTTTCTTCAAAATGACACTTGTCCTACACCTTTTAATGTTTTTGTCTTATTCATTCATTGTATTTTTCGTGTCTTAAAGAGAAGGAAAGAAAAGATGGTTTTGTGTTGCTTTTGGCTCCTCCTCCATCCGAAACCTCTCTTCCATCTCTTTCATTTGGTTTCTTTAATTAGCTTCCTAATGAATTACTCTTGTCTTCTCCCTTAAGTGTCTTCCTAGCATGGATACAAGCTTGAGTGTTCTACCTCCTTTACATGGTGATGATTATGAGTGATGTTGGGAAGAAGATGATGATCGTGGGGGTTAGAGAAATGTAGGAAGTTTGTGAAAAGTTGGATAAGTTGAAGAAGATTAAAGCTTAAATAGGTAAGAGGATGTTCTATGTTTGTTGCATGTATAATTTTGATATCTTATGCATCAATTGCATGAAGTTTTGCTTTGACTAGATGGGTATGTAAATTGGTTATTTAATTGATGGTTGATTGATATATTGATAGGGTAAAACCTAATGAATGTAAGTAGAGTTGTTAAGTTGATTAAAAGTGAAGTGATACTTAAAGAGTAGTGTAAGAGGTGTATGAATGAGGCAATGAGTGTTGCTGCCATGTTTATGGCTAAGTGCTTAAGGGGCTGATTGAATGATATATTGGTTGATTGAGTGATTAAATTTAATGCTTATGAAGGTAGGAAAGGTGTTAAAATGAAAGGAAGTAAATAGAGCTGAAAATGGATTTGTACCTATTGCACTGTTTTGATCATAACTAATTGTGTGGTTATGAAAATGAGGCAAGGTTTGTGCCCAAATAAACTTTGGTTTGTTGGCTACATTTTTGTGTGAAATAGGTGTTGTCAAATTGTAACTCTAAGAGGTTGAAATCTGGCTTGGAAAGTTACTGTTTTAACTTAGGTGAACAGTATCCGGATCAATGACCTAAGTGTTTTGATGATTTTTCTAAATTAATTGATATGGAATTAGGGAAAATGGTCTTCATGAGAGTTGAAGAATACATTGTTAGCTTTCCATTGCCACTGATCTTGTAATTTTTCGACCTGTATATTGGGAGATATGCATTGTGATATATTGACTGATTTTGAGCATTTGAGTGAAACCTAACTGAAATGACAGTTTTGTGAACATTGTGATTGGAAGCAATTTTAGTAATTTGTGTGAATTGAATTGACTTAGGTGATCTTCTGAATAGTTGTAGAGGAAACAATTATCTTGAAAATGGTATATAGCATGCTATTTTTAGATAACAGAATTGGGACTTATGATTTTTCAAAGATTGGATTGAAGTTAGGTCATGAACTGCTGAACAGGGCAGTAACTTGCAGGACTGTTTTAAATTTGTTAATGATGGAATTTGATTCTGAGCCCTTTATGAGAAGTGTAGTACTGTGTTTTATCTTTTTATGGGTATAAAGTATGCAATTTTTCGACTTTTGAACAAGGAGTTATACTGCTTGAAAAATTATTATTCAATTTGAGTACTTTCAGGGCAGTAGCATTCACTGAATTGTTTGACCTAGTTAGTAAATGAATTGGGATTTTGGTTATTCATGAAAGTTTTAGATAACATTGTGATATTGAAGAGCATATTTATTGTGTTATTTTGACTGAAGAGAATAAAAGTTACTGAATTTGTAAAGTACTGCACTGTTTTGAGAGGTTTTGAGTAGGCAGTGGATTTGACTGGATTTTGACACCCTTAGGGGTGAAATTGATTTTGTGCTCTACATAAAACTTGTAGAGTTTTCTTAATCTTTCCAACGACATATGGTTGGTAATTTTCTGAATTGTGTGGGAAAAGTTATGAATGATTGAAGTTCGGTTTGGAAAAAGAAAAAGAAAGGGCGAAGGCATGGGAATCTCGCCCCTCATGAGGGCGACGACTCATCATGAGGCGAGGCGAGCTGAAATCTCGCCCCGCGAGGGCGACTTCATGAGCTGAAAGCTCGCCTCGCGAGGGCGACGACTCGCCCTCGCGAGACGAGGTCGAGGCAGACTCATGAGGGCGGCTCGCCTCGCGAGCCACAGAGAGGATTTTGTTTTAATTTTGGATTTGATTTCTTTGATGTATAACTTTTCCGTCCGACGTCCGATTGACCTGATTCTTGAGGCATCGGTTTGTAAAATATTGAATTTCATTTCATGGGAAATTGGGAATTTTGGACGGAAAATTGACGGGGGTTCGGGAAATGGGATTGCATTACTGTTTTATTCAATTGGGGACCTATAGAGGTCCAAATTGAGCGTCGTCAGCGCCATTGAATTTCTAATTTTTCTACCGATTTTATTGTTGAAAAAAATTAGATTAAGGCCGGGAATATCATGAACATGCATTGTCCTTATTCTATATTTGTGCATGAATGAGAATGCAAAGTGATTAATGTGTGCATATGGCATAAATTTGTAGTGCAGGATAAATGTCCACACTCAGGCATTGTCAGAAGTTGGAAACCAATGCAAATATGGAGAGTACTGTGAGTAGACCTAGATGGTCTTATTTATTAGTTATTTGCTTTTGTTATATGTTGAATGAGTATTGATTTATTTTATTAATTGTGATTAAATATGGGTTCCAGACAGGAGGTCCGGTGAGTAATTAAGTATTTGGAATTGCGTATTTGAAGTGCTCCTTGAATGTGAATGGGATGACCTAAGTGTATATATTGAGATTGTTAAAATGTCTTGCATGCATAATTGCACATAAATGAAATGTGACTTCTTAATTGATGTCGAATGCTTGGGACTACGGTCCGATGATAGTAACTATGATTGATCGAGTGCATGCAAATATGCATAAGACATTCCATCGCATGAATTTATGAAAGATAATGAGAGTTGTGACCGAGTAGTCAACAATGAGTAAAGAGCTTCATGCTCGAATCTTGATTGAGCCTCGGGCTCAACGACAATGAGCCCTTTATGGGACGATTTACAATGAGCCCTTTATGGGACGATTTACAATGAGCCCTTTATGGGACGATTCACAATGAGCCCTTTATGGGACGATTCACAATGAGCCCTATATGGGACAGTTTCAATGAGCCCGATATCTATTGGTGCAGGGCAGTTTAGACACGGTCACAACAAAGTAATTAAATGGAAAGTGGGTTTCATGCACATATGCATAACATGATTGATTTGATTATGCGGAATGTGATTGGTTGAATTACTTGTATTGAATGGGACCGCAACACTTGTATTGAATGGGAATGTGACATTGTGTGTTGAATGGGAATGATAAACTTGATTGAATGATCAATTTGATTATATTGAAGATGACATTGTATCGACATAATGAAGATATGAAAGCGTATGTGAATGTGAGGTATGATAGGAATATGACATGTGACTTAATGGAAAATGAAAGTATGTGTTATATGTTATGTGATTGGATGGACCATCGATGATGGTCACTCACTGAGTTCGCAAAACTCACCCAAAATTTGCATCTATTTTTCAGGGCTTGAAGAATACCCCGTTTGACACGGGAGTATGTCTACTGTAGGCAGATAAAGGATAGAGGTCGGGATCAGTCCGTGTCTGCATTAGTGTCTTATCAAATTGTGTTCCGCAATCACTGTATAACAATGCTTTATATTTCTACTGAGCCCATATTGGTTTTAATGTTTTACTCATTGACTGATTGTAAATTATTCTCGGATGACTGTAATAATTGTGGTTTATTATGAACATGGGTGTTAGTTACTTACTGTTTTTGCCGCGCTAACGTGGAATCAATGGCTTCCAAAAAAAAAAGTATACTGAGTTTTAATCGACTGATGTAGTACGCCACCCTCGCGGGGCACGGACTCGGATATCACCAACGATATCGGGTTCGGGTCACTCGGGAGTGGGGTGTTACACTAAGCTTCCATCGTTTTTCTCCATATACGAAACTTTCTTCTTCACTTTCTCTCTCATTTCTTCTTCTTTTCTCTAGAATAATCGATTTCTCTCTTCTTTAAAAATTTCCAGACCTTTCCCATACGGCTTCACATCTTAAAATGGTGCCATGTCATTAAAATTTAATTAAAAGACCAAAATGCCCTTGACTTTACTTTATGCTATTCTCACATGCGGGTTTGATTCGCACTATTGAGTTGAAGGAATTTGTGAAAACTTCCTTCTATAGAAATGTTTCTCTCAATCATACGAATCCAACGCCACTGACCGCGCTCAATTCCGATTACTACATCAAAAGTTATGCTCAAAACAGTTCGGGTATATCCATATTCTAACACATTTTCCATGTATGATTATTTCCATCCAAAATTTCGCATTCTTAATCCCAGAATTGAAACTCAATGTCTTCATAACAATTGTAGCCTTATGTCTATAGTTTAATTCAAAATAAGAATTGCCTCATTTCGATTCCCAGATCAAAAGTTATGCTTAAAATACTCTCAGGTGTTCCTAATCCAAAATTTACACCCTCATCCGGACTTAAATTCAGAAATTAAAAGTCTTAGGGGAAAAATTGACATTTCATGTCTTCATATTACTTGTAGCCCCTTGTCTTATCTTTATTTTGCCTCAAGAATCGCTTCAATCGGATCTCTACAGATCCCGAATTTTACAAAATACTGAACTATATTCAGAACATTTCTCGACTCAATTTGATTAAATTAATCACCATCAATTAAATCTCAAAAATTCACAAATTTCCCATGAGGATGTAGGTAATTCTCTAAGGAATCCAACGCCGTAAGAATCAACTCAATCGGATGTCGGACGGAAAAGATATGAGCAAAATAGTGAACAAAGGTCGAATCGGAGGAGGAAGCAAGAACACTAAAGGAGCAAAACGGCGTCGTATTAGGGCGAGGTCATCCTGGTGACGCGAGCCAACGCCATCGCCCTGGTGACGCGTCGCCCTGGTGACGCGAGCCAAACGCTCACCATCACCCTGGTGACGCGTCGCCCTAGCAACGGGGGTGATACATTTTTCTTCTTTTTTTTTTCACATAAAACTTCCAAAATTCATAACTCTTAATCCCGAACTCCAATTTTGACAAACTTAGTCTCTATTGAAAGCTTGAAGGAAGCACTACATCTTCCACAAAGGACATAAAAATCAATTTGACTCCTACGGGAGTCCATTTTCCGGTCAAAGCTACTATCCTTTAATATTCATGCTAAAACCACAATATAAACTTGTAAAAATCATAACTTATTATTCCGAGATTGAAAAGTTGCATACTTTATATCGAAATAAAGATCAAAACAAATCCTTAAATTTTCATGAAGAACATCAACGCTCAATTAACCTCTAACTAGGTTAATTTCTCAGTCAAAGATTCAGTCATCATAATTAAAGTCAAAAGTCAACCTTATCAAACATAAACTTTGACTGATCATAACTTTCACTCCCGATATCGAAAAATTGCAAACTTTATGTCCCCAGAAAGCTCTTAATATAACCTACAAGTTTTCAGAAGACCATTTTATCAAATTTTGCCTCAATCAAAAGTCAACCTTCCAAGACCAAAAAGTCAACTATTACACAATTTTTTTTTCTTCATATTTTCACTCTTTCTCTTTTTAGTCATGATTTTCAACTCAATTTCAATCAACTCATCCACTTTATCATTCATATTACTAAGTCAAATTGTCACTCAAGGTTCGGGGTCCAACACTAAATACCAATGGTGCTTGCCGTATCTTCCAAGGAAGGATATCTGCAGGAGAAACTATTTTATTTTTTGGTACCCAAATTTTCTTGGGTCCTTTACGGTTAGTAGTGTGCATATGATGTGATTTTTGATGCATATAACTGGGACGTTGATTAAAATGAAATATCCTATAATTTCCTTTTTGAAAGATAGATTTTTTACAAGACTGAGTCTTGTTTCCTGTAAACCCTAATCCAGTCTTACCACTCGGATGTTTACATTTTTCAAGTATTTCATTCATTTTCTTTGTACTTTCTGTGAAAGTAGCTAAATCAACTGATAAATTCTTAATCCTTAGTTTAAGTTGATTGATCTCTTTTGATCTGTCTACAAACTTCCTTTTATCTTCTAATTGTTTCTTTAAACAAATATTTTCTCTCTCTATTACCTCAGTATGTCTAATATTTTCTACATCGTTTTCTTTAACAGACTTGTATCTTGTTTGAGAATAGCATGAGAATCTTCTAACAATTTCGAGTAGGCATCATGCAAATTATCGTAGTCGATTTTACCTCCTCATCACTATCTTCCTCGACCATCGTGCGATGTTCGCATATTACGATGACTCGGAACCATGATTCGATTCGGATGAATCTAGGTCCTCTCAAGTTGCCATCATGCTTTTCTTGCCTTCTCTACTCTTCTTTGGTTTCTTCTTGAGAGTAGGACATTCGGACTTGTAGTGTCGGTGATTGCACTCGTAGCGAGATAATAGAAGACTTCTCCGGTTTAGCTTCATCTTTCCCATTCTTTCTGAATGTCTGGTTCCCTCTAGACTTCTTCTTCCACATGCGTCTTATCTTTCTAGAGATGAAAGATAATTCGTCATCTTCATCACTTGACTCTGATTCTGATTGGCTGGAGTTGTTGTAACATCCCACCCTCAATTGGAAGGGTAGAATAGTAAATTGGCATAGGATGTGCTAGATTGGGATTTCATACGACTGCTCATGCATAATAGGATTGCTACATATGTTGGATCGGAAAAAGAAAGCATGCTTAGTTTGGAGAAACGATAGATTTCAAAACTTTTTAAGAAATCATCTTGCAGCGGAAGGAATATATCCAAATCAATATGCTAATCCATACATGATATGGTATAAGGATAATAAAACCAAGAACAAGATAAAAGGAATTACCGACTCCTTCGCTACAGCTTTAAATCCTCGCTGCGCTATCCTCTCCTTCTTGTATCCAAATCCTTTGCCTTTGAGTCTTTTCCTTTAGCAATCTATCTTCTTCCTTGTAGTAGTATCCTCTACCAATTAGATTTACCACTTGTTCTTCAAGGACAACTAGGTTAACAAAATCCTTTGGTGGGAAAGGAGAAGAAATATTTGGAGGAGATTTTCTTAGAAGAAGAAGAACCAAAATTGAAACTCTTTCAATTCTTTCACTTAGGAATTTCGGTTCTCTCTTGCATGAAAAGAGAGAATGTCTAAAAAACATGCAAGAACCCTTTCTTACCTCTCAATTTTGAAATATGCATAAATGGAAAGAGTGAGAGGCATCCAATGCATCACTTCTTACATTAATCACTCATCAAATAGCCAATAAATGAGACTTACTTCATTTATCTTTAAAATGGCTATTTGAAAAGACCATAACCTATAATTGAATACCCATTTCGGTTTTGGCAAGAAGAAAGAAGGAAGATGGTCCATCTAATGCACATCTTTCATCTTTAATCTAATGAATGCAAATAGGTTACATGCCAACATTAAAAGCCAACCATTAAACCATTTAATGGTAAGTTCATAACTCTATTTAATAATGATGAACCATAATAAAGACCATCTTTATTTAGTATTTTAATGTCAAATGTGTGGTTACACATCTAACCTAACACAATTTCGAAATTGCTTCTTCTCCATTTTAAAAAAATTGTTTTAATATAATTAATCTAATCAATTACATTAAACCAAAACAAGCCCATTTTTAAATGAACATATGGGCTTCCAATTAACCATTAATTAGTATAAGCCCATCATTCAATTATGGACTTCTAAAGCCTCCAAACTACTTCTTACTTAGCTTGATAACCTTACTTAAAGCCAAGTGGGGAATCTTATTGGACTTTGATAATTCAGCTCCAATAAGCCCGTAAATAATTCAATCTCATTGGAATTAATTCTAGCTTATTAACTAAATGTCATTCCACTAAAGACAATTAGTTGAACTCTTGAATTATTAAATATTATAAGAATATGTCCAATTGCAAACCCTATTTAGAACCTTATTATAGCCATCCGCACAATAAAGGGTAAAATTACCGTTTTGCCCTTATGTTGGTTTTTCCTTCTAGATCTCTCATTTTACTTTATATAGTGATTAACACATAAGATCTCATCTTAGTGTTAAGACTTGATGGGTAGCTAGTCCATCAAACCATGGCGCCAGATTTAATCACCAAATCTCCTTAAAACATCTGAAGAGATGATAACACTATAAACTCTTTATTTGAGTGAATGTTCCACGATACATGTTTCAATTAATAATTCCAACATGCAGAACCGGATTAATACCTATAAAAATCCATTCCGATCATATCAAAATTATAATGAAACACATATGAGTTCACCACTCATGAAGATTGTGGTTCATAATAAGCGAATGCTTAAGTTGTATGTTTAAGATTAAAGTAACGCCCACTTTATTCTTGAAAACATACTTGATTCAATTCATTTAATAGTACCATTATCGATAGTCTACTAATATCATGATATGAAACTCATCATTCCCTTTAAGTAAACTCCTTTACTTATATGGAGATAAATCGCAACACTACGATCTAAACCATAATCAAACGACCAACTTGATTATTCAACTGTGAATCAATTAATTTGATTCTAATAATATACATGTTTCCCATACATCTCTATGTATATGTATATTACTTACAAATGAATCTTGGTACCTTATGACCAGATATATAATGCTCATACAGATAAAACCAAACTCTTTTGTTTTATTAATAATAAATATTTTCATTACAAAGCAGAAAGAAGATAAAGTTACATGTAAATATACTTTCTTTCCAGGGCACTATATTTACATAACTCCAACAATCTCCTACTTGCCCTAAAGCAAGTTTGACATATCCTTCATTCCCATCCCTTCTAGGTGACCCTCAAAGCTCTTTTGAGTCAATGTCTTTGTGAACGGATCAGCAAGGTTTTGCTCTGTAGGAATCTTTACTACATCCACTTCTCCATATTGTATTATCTCCCTTATGAGATGATACTTTCGCTCAATGTGTTTGGCAGCTTTGTGGTTCCGAGGTTCTTTAGAATTAGCCATTGCCCCGCTATTATCACAATAAAGTGTAATGGCTTTTTTTGCCTCTGGAACTACCTCCAAATCATTTAGGAACTTCTGGAGCCAGACTGCTTCCTTTGCTGCTTCACAACCAGCAACATACTCAGCCTCCATAGTCGAATCAGCAATACAAGATTGCTTGACACTCCTCCAAACTATGGCTCCACCTCCTAAAGTAAATATAGAACCAGAAGTTGATTTCCTTGAATCAACATCTGATTGGAAATCGAATCCGTATATCCCGTCGAATAAGATTACTTCCAGAGTAAACAAGCATTAAGTTCTTCGTCCCACGAAGATACTTAATATACACTTAACCGCAGATCCAATGTTCCATTCTGGATTGGATGAAATCGCTACCAGTCCCATCTGCGTAATGAGATATCCGGTTTAGTGCTGCGGCATTGCATACATCAAACTACCAACTGCGCCAAGCATATGGAATGTTACACATGCGTTCAACCTCCTCTTGGGTTTTAGGTGCTTGTTCCTTTGAAAGTTTGATTCCATGTCTAGTAGGAGTGAAACCCCTCTTGGAATCTTGCATGGCGAACTTATTGAGCATATTCTCAATGTAAGTTAGTTGAGACAAAACTATCTTCTTGTTCTTACGATCCCTTATAAGTTTGATCCCTAGAATATAGGTAGCCTCTCCCAAATCCTTCATTGAAAACTGTTCATTCAGCCATCCCTTAACCGCAGATAACATTCCCACATCATTCCCAATGAGCAGAATGTCATCAACATACTGAGGATTAGGAAAGTAACCTTACCTTCTTGTATTCTTTTGTAAACACAAGGCTCATCTAGGTTTTGTATGAACCCATAGGTTTTGATAGCCTTATCAAACCTAATGTTCCAAGACCTAGATGCTTGCTTAAGTCCATAAATGGACCTTTGCAACTTGCAAACCTTATGCTCATTACCTAGCTCAATGAATCCTTCTGGTTGGGCCATATAAATGGTCTCTTCAAGATCTCCATTCAGAAATGCGGTCTTGACATCCGTTTTCCATATTTCATAATCGAAATAGGTCGCTATGGCCAAAAGAATCTGATGGACTTAAGCATGGCAACCGGAGAAAAGTCTCCTCGTAGTCTATACCCTCCTTTTGAGTATAGCCTTTAGCTACCAATCTAGCTTTAAAGGTCTCTACCTTTCCATCCGATCCCTTTTCCTTTGTAGATCCATTTACACCCTATGGTTTTAGACACGGTGGTAGATCTACAAGGACCTGAACTTCATTAGTATACATAGAATCTATTTCCGATTCCATTGCCTTGAGCCATTTTCTGCATCAACATCATTAATAGCACTGTGTATACGTAACGGGATCTGTTTCTTCTTGGTGCGAGATGGCAATTAAGCCTTCTCCTAAACCCAGATACCTATCTGGTTGTCTCACAACCCTCCCACTACGTCTAGGCACATCTTGATGTTCAGGTTGCACCGATTCAACTCTTGAATCCATTTCGACATCTTGTTCATCATATCCAAAACAACTCTTGGTTTGGATGAAATTGCTAACTCCTTTAGTACTACTTCACTTCTTCCTTTGTGATTTCTCACAAACTCTTCCTCTAAGAAGTTTGCATTTGTAAACACAAATACCTTCCTATCATGAGGACCTGTAAAAATAGTACCCTCGAGTTCCGTAGGATATCCTACAAACAAACATACTTGACCTTGGTTCCATCTTTGTGGATTCAGGCTTTAGAACATGATTTGGACAGCCCCAAGTCCTCAAGTGCCTCAATGAAGGCACTCGGCCGATCCACAACTCCCTAGGTGTTTTAGGCATCGATTTGGATGGAGCAAAGTTAAGAAGATATGTTTCCGTTTGTATGGCATATCACCAGAACGATTTTGGAAGGCTAGCATAGGACATCATTGATCTTACCATTTCCAATAGAGTTCTATTTCTCCTCTCGCTACACCATTACATTTGAGGTGTACGACGAGTGACAAATTGGAAACAATTCCATTGTCAATTAAATATTGCTGGAACTCTCGGATAAATTCTCACCACCTCGATCGATCGAAGTTGTTTTAATGGCTTGCCAAGTTGCTTCTCACTTCAACTTTGAATTCTTTGAACTTTTCAAAGATTCACTCTTTTATGCATCAAATACAAATAACCATGTCTTGAGTAATCATCTATAAAAGTTATGAAATATTCATAACCTCCTCTAGCTTGTACATTCATGGGCCCACACACATCAAGATGTACCATGTCCAATGTGGATTCAAATCTGTTTCCTTTAGAAGGAAATGAGGCTTTTGTCATTTTCCTTCAATACAAGATTCACGGTGGGTAATGGATCACTATCCAAGCCCATAAGGATCCCATCCTTTACTAGCTTTGTCAAGTCTTTTCGATTGATATGACCCATCCTTAGATGCCACAGATACTTTGAATTAATGCTGAGATATTGGATTGTCTTGGTTTTATCAATTACAGTAGTGTTTATTGAGCCTTTCATAGGTTCTATAAAAAAATCCTGTTTAATTATCGCTTCACAAATAAAATCCTTATTCTCATATATTGAAACAACCTTTTCAAAATATAAGGAATAGCAGATTTTATTAGACAAAAAAGAAATCATGTTCCTTTCAATCATTGGAATGTAATAAACATCTTCCAAATATAACCTATGACCACTAGGAAAGTCCAAGATAACTACTCCCATCGATTCTGCTGAAACATAGGAACCATCTGCTATCTTAACTTGGCGGCCTTTAGGAAGTCTTTTCCTTTCTTTGGAACCCCCGCAAAGAATTACAAACATGGTTAGTGGCTCCTGAATCTAATATCCAAGAAGTAGATAAATCGCCACATTTCTAGTTCCTAACAAACTTAGGAAGCCCATACCTTGTTTGCTTTTGAGGGACTCTAGGTAGATCGGGCGAGTTTCTTTTCCGGTGGCCCATCTCATCACAGTGGAAACACTTTCCTTTGATGTTCTCTTTGGCCTTCTTTTCATGGGTTTGGCCTTGACCCTATTTGGGCCTTTTTTTCATTGGACCCTTCTTCTTTTCCTTGCCCTTACCTTTGGGCTTAGAAGAAGAAGCTACATTAGCTTCTGGCCCATGAGCCTTAATATTCAATATTTCTTCCGTGCTCTGGAGGGTATTCATCAACTCACTCAAGGTGTAATCCTTCTTTGTTGAGCTCATAGTCCAACTTAAACTGCTGAAAAGAAGAGTTTAAGCTATTGATGATCATAATCATCTGCGTGTCCACATCCATATCCGCCCCAAGCATCTCAGCCTCAGTGACCGCAGAGATTACCTTCATCATGTAATCCCGCACCGGTTCACCAGGTTTCTGTCTGAGATTATGAAAGGTTTGGATAGCTTTCACTCTTGCAGACCTAGTCCTCACACCAAACATGTCATGTAGGTGATGGACCATTGCACTAGCAGTTTTCATACAAGCAATTTGATTTTGCAACATGTCACGATGAAGCGAATATAACACTTAGTAGTCTTGTCGATTCTCGCCAACGCTTCATGTTGTTGGACTTGCTCAGAGTTGCATCTCCACTTAGAGGTGTAGGCTCATTTTCAGTTAACACCCATGAAATACGTTCATATTGAAGAACAATTTCAAGGTTACGTCTCCATTCATTAAACTTGTCTCCATTTTCCAATTTGTTATTAGTCAAAAGCAGGGTGAGTGGATTCATTTTGTGGTTGATTATGTGCGAAAATATAAATTATTAAAACATGAGCATACTAGTCAACAATTTATGGAACTTTGTATAAAATCATGATGCATGTATGCATGATGATAGATTTAACAAAACTTAAAAAATTAAAACATTATACGACGGTTATTTTTCTTATCTATAACAGATTAAGTGACGGTGGGCCATCTTATCTATTAAAAGAAAAACTGGGACCCTCCCACTCAAAAAACTACCAAGCATCTCATGCTCAATTTTTTAAGAAGCGTCTTAATTTGGTCCATACTTTTACCAACAGAGCTACGATTGGGCGGTTTATTGATAAAAATGTTGAGTGTATAACCATTTGATTCATTCACTAAAGATACCTACAAATCATGCCTCGGTGGGAGGTCATATTTGCTATCATTAAGTGGACTTATCCTTAAGGAGACCCAAACCATGCAAGATCTAGGATCCATGCCCTCCGATGGGGAGTAACACTTCACCACATGCAAACGGGCCATCATTTGGAGACCGTGGACTCTCACTGGAGCATCCTCTCCCACTCAATCTTTTTGGGCTTTAAGTTTTAAATACCATCTTGTCTAGATGCAGTTTATTATCCATCCTATATTGTTTCATTATATATCTAATACATAATGAATGCATGGCAAGGCCTAGGGTTGGCAATTTTCTAAATGACATGCAATCACATAATATCACATATTACAAGCATTCATTTCTCCATTCATCATATGAACTAATAAAGCCACTTTTGATTGTCCATCCTAGAAACATAAAATAATTACAAGCCTTTTAGGCCCAAAATATGCTTCTTCATCTTGAATCTTCCGCTTTGAACTCTTCGCTAACATGATCCGGCCCATTCGGTAAACAAAATGTAATGACATTTATGAAATTAGAATTTTGTCATTTTGAAAAACAAAATTCCAGCACTAGATTTTTAGAAAACCAAATCTTTGTTTTGACAAAAAATTCCAGCACTTGTTTTATTAAAACCGAAACTCATTTCATGAAAATTAAACACAGCACTTAGTATTTTAGCAAAACCGAAATTGGATTTTTTGAAACAAAAAACCAGCACTTGTTTTCCAATCATAACTGAAATATGATTCATTGAAACAAAAATTCCAGCAACTTAGTTTTAACAAAACTTATGCCAAAACACAAAAGGATACACCGAAAATTTTACCTTTCTATTTCTCCAATCCATGGCTGCTCCTTCTTCATCATTACATCAATTTGTACATTACAAAATCAAATAAAATAGAAAAAAGAAACCAAGGAGGAAACATGGTGATGATAGACCACCCTCCTTGTTACTGACCAAATGAAGAAATCTTACAAGATAAAATTTAACTTCTATGGACAACCAAAGAGCAACATACACCATATATATTTCTATCACATAAAAAATGCAGTATACATAAAAGATTGCCAACCCATGCATCCACCATATAGGAACCGAAATCATGCATGAAAACCGGCTCGATACCAATTGTTGGATCGGAAAAGAAAGCATGCTTAGTTTGGAGAAACGATAGATTTCAAAACTTTTTAAGAAATCATCTTGCAGCGGAAGGAATATATCCAAATCAATATGCTAATCCATACATGATATGGTATAAGGATAATAAAACCAAGAACAAGATAAAAGAAATTACCGACTCCTTCGCTACAGCTTTAAATCCTCGCTGCGCTATCCTCTCCTTCTTGTATCCAAATCCTTTGCCTTTGAGTCTTTTCCTTTAGCAATCTATCTTCTTCCTTGTAGTAGTATCCTCTACCAATTAGATTTACCACTTGTTCTTCAAGGACAACTAGGTTAACAAAATCTTTTGGTGGGAAAGGAGAAGAAATATTTGGAGGAGATTTTCTTAGAAGAAGAAGAACCAAAATTGAAACTCTTTCAATTCTTTCACTTAGGAATTTCGGTTCTCTCTTGCATGAAAAGAGAGAATGTCTAAAAAACATGCAAGAACCCTTTCTTACCTCTCAATTTCGAAATATGCATAAATGGAAAGAGTGAGAGGCATCCAATGCATCACTTCTTACATTAATCACTCATCAAATAGCCAATAAATGAGACTTACTTCATTTATCTTTAAAATGGCTATTTGAAAAGATCATAACCTATAATTGAATACCCATTTCGGTTTTGGCAAGAAGAAAGAAGGAAGATGGTCCATCTAATGCACATCTTTCATCTTTAATCTAATGAATGCAAATAGGTTACATGCCAACATTAAAAGCCAACCATTAAACCATTTAATGGTAAGTTCATAACTCCATTTAATAATGATGAACCATAATAAAGACCATCTTTATTTAGTATTTTAATGTCAAATGTGTGGTTACACATCTAACCTAACACAATTTCGAAATTGCTTCTTCTCCATTTTAAAAAAAAATTGTTTTAATATAATTAATCTAATCAATTACATTAAACCAAAACAATCCCATTTCTAAATGAACATATGGGATTCCAATTAACCATTAATTAGTATAAGCCCATCATTCAATTATGAACTTCTAAAGCCTCCAAACTACTTCTTACTTAGCTTGATAACCTTCTTTAAAGCCAAGTGGGGAATCTTATTGGACTTTGATAATTCAAGCTCAAATAAGCCCAGAAATAATTCAATCTCATTGGAATTAATTCTAGCTTATTAACTAAATGTCATTCCACTAAAGACAATTAGTTGAACTCTTGAATTATTAAATATTATGAGAATATGTCCAATTGCAAACCCTATTTAGAACCTTATTATAGCCATCCGCACAACAAAGGATAAAATTACCGTTTTGCCCTTATGTTGGTTTTTCCTTCTAGATCTCTCATTTTACTTTATATGGTGATTAACACATAAGATCTCATCTTAGTGTTAAGACTTGATGGGTAGCTAGTCCATCAAACCATGGCGCCAGATTTAATCACCAAATCTCCTTAAAACATCTAGAAGAGATGATAATACTATAAACTCTTTATTTGAGTGAATGTTCACGATACATGTTTCAATTAATAATTCCAACATGCAGACCTTTGGATTAATACCTGTAAAAATCCATTCCGATCATATCAAGAATTATAATGAAACACATATGAGTTCACCACTCATCAAGATTGTGGTTCATAATAGCGAATGCTTAAGTTGTATGTTTTAAGATTAAAGTAACGCCCACTTTATTCTTGAAAACATACTTGATTCAATTCATTTAATAGTGCCATTATCGATAGTCTACTACTATCATGATATGAAACTCATCATTCCCTTTAAGTAAACTCCTTTACTTATATGGAGATAAATCGCAACACTACGATCTAAACCATAATCAAACGACCAACTTGATTATTCAAGCGTGAATCAATTAATTGATTCTAATAATATACATGTTTCCCATACATCTCTCTCAGATATGTATATTACTTACAAATGAATCTTGGTACCTTATGACCGGATATATAATGCTCATACAGATAAAACCAAACTCTTTTGTTTTATTAATAATAAATATTTTCATTACAAAGCAGAAGAAGATAAAGTTACATGTAAATACACTTGCTTTCCAGGGCACTATATTTACATAACTCCAACAACATAGTCGCAATTGTGCACATGAACTTACTGTATATGCATACATGACATTCCCGGTTTTCGTGCCTAAGACAATTTTATTGGGATTAACGTGATTTTTGGGTTTGAAAAATTATTCTGAGTGCGCCATAAATTGTTTTCTATTTTAAGGGATTTTCAGGAATTTTTCAGGATTTTTCTGGAGAAAATTCCCAGACCGGAAAAAAATCGCCAATTGGTGAATCGGTCGATTTTCGGTAGCAAAAATTGCTACCCAATGACACTGTATTATTGGGTATATTATTTTGGGATTGAAATTAGGGTCATTAGAATTGATTGGGTTAATTTTGGACTAGGTTTAATTGATTAAAGTATTAAAATGTTGACTTTTCTTTCTACATTGTTAGACTAATGACATAAAGCCACCTACCCTCTCATTAATGCATCCTTATCATCACTCACCCGCGGTTATAACCTTAGGGAAGAATGAAAACAAGCTTTAATTGCTTAGAAATTCATTTCCATCGAAAACACTCATCTCTTTCCCACCACCATCGATTTTCTTCTTCTTTCATCAAACCTTCCTCCAAACATAAGAGCTTCTTCATGCCATCAAGTTATGTTCTTCCCATGATGATGATATACATGTTTGATGTTAGAAGAAAGTAGAGAACGTGAGAAATTGGTGTGCCTTGAAGTGGAAAAGCTAATTAGGTAAGTAAGTTTAATTAAGTTTTCAATGATGTTTAAGTATGAATTTATGAATCATGGTAGGTAGAAACATCGAATGGGAGTTATGGTATGTTTATTATGATTATTGATGCCTTAAATTGATGATAATTATTTCTTGAATTAACGGGTATAAGATTAGGGTTAGCTATGAATTGAAAGTAGGATGAGTGATGAATGGTTTTAGCTTGATTGTAATTGCATTTTGATGATGAATTGTGTATAGGAATTGAGAAATTAATGCTGCCAAAATGTGACTATTAGCCCTAGTGAATGTATGAATATTGCAGGTACTGATTTTGTGTTAAAATGAGATGCCTATGGTAGTAGGAATTGAATTGGTATGATAGGAAGTGAATTGGTGAAGTAAAGCTGAAAATTGATTTTTGACCTAGTTAGCAAGAGAATTGAAATTTTGGTTGTTCATGAAAGTTGTAGATAACATTATGAGCTTGATGAGCATATTTATTGTATAATTTTTGACTGCAAAGAATGAAAGTTAGTAAATTTCCAATTACTGTTCTGTTTTAAGAGGTGAGTGTGTGGGCAGTAGCTTCCATGGGATTTTTTTTGACACCCTTCGGGGTGAACTTGCTTGTTCAAGTCTTCATGAACTTGTAGAGTTTTTTATTACCTTTCCAACGAGATATAGTTTGCATTTTTCTGAATTGTGTGTAAAAAGTTATTGTAGATTGAATTTCGGACAGGAAAGAGGGAAAAAGAGAAGGAAATAAGGGCTATTAATTGTTAAATTTTGGTTTATTTCGTGAATAACTTTTCCATCCAACATCCGATTGACCTGATTCTTGAGGCATCGGATTCATAGAATGTTGAATTTTATTTTCTGAGAGATTCGGGATTTTTGGATGGAAAATTGACGTGGATTCGGGTAAAGGTCTGTTTAATCACTATTTTATTTAATTGGGGACCTATAGAGGTCCAAACTGCGTACCGTCAGCGCCAATAGGTTTCTAATTTTTAGACGGATTTTTTTTAGGAAAAAAAATGAGATTAGGATCGGGAATTCATGAACATGCATATTTCACCTACATGTGCACAAATTGCATATTTAGTGACTCGTTCTTTCTCTGATTCTTATAGAGGCCCAAGTGGAGCGTCGTTCGACCGACGGGGCGGAAACTTCCCGACATTAGCTCGGAAGTAATAGGTGAGTAACCTAGGTAGTTACCTCAATCTACGTGTTTACTGTGACTTATTTGCCCTACGGGGATTTCTTGGATTACGTGATATTGACTGTAAATTACTGCTCATTGGGAATTCTAGACTGTTATGTAACTGTTCAATTAAACATGTGCACTCATGCACAGATGCATAAACTGATAAAGAATAAATGTGAACTGAGTCGCTACTGATACTGATACTGCGAGCCTAGAGCTCGAAGGGAGATAATTCTCCCTAGATGCGTCTATTGACTACTGAACAATGCTAACGGTCACAATACAGTAATAAACTAGAAAAGAGTCACATGTGCATTGCATACTGGACTGAATAATTGACATGGTACCGATCGTATGTATCCGTAATATGATAGAATCGTGTTACATTTATCGTGATCGTGTTGTATGCCTATTACTGTGATTGTATTAGCATTGTAATTGTATGATTACTGAATGCATACTGTATCACACTTATGTGATGCATGAATTGGGAGAACCATCGATGATGGTTTCTCATTGAGTTCGCAAACTCATCCAAAATTGCAATCTATTTTTCAGGCTTAAGCGTAGACTGATAACTCCCTCAGGACTGTAGAGCCGTATATTGTGGATTGGCGAGAGAGGCGATGACTCAAAGGTCGGTCAGCTGGGCTTTCTTTTGGAGACTTATAGTTAGATATGTTCTTTGTACATTACTGTATGGTACTTAGTGTACAGTGTTTTGGAACATGTCTGGTGAAAATATCGACAATTTGTAAATTTCTGAATTTTGAGTGAATGAAATGAAATCCAGTTTGGTTTTAAAAAGTTGTCAATTTCTTCTTACTGCTTTATGATTGTGATGCCATGAGGAGTTTAGTGGTAGATGTCAGTAGTGGTCTCTTATCATAGGATATGTACCGGAATGACCTACGGGCGTTCCGGTGGGTACTCTATGGTAAGGGGCGCTACATTAGGTAGTATCAGAGCATGGTTTGGCATCTGTTGAGACTAGTACATAAGTAGGTTTGAATTATTGTGAGAAATGCAGAAACTGATTAGAGTTCTTGTTTTATTATAGGTCATCCGTTTTTGGTGATAAGATAGATCAACCAGCTGACCAGGGATCAGTCGAAGCTAGTAGAAAGTCCTCGGTGACTCGATCGGAGGAGTTACCTCCTAGAGTCCCCGTGAGACCGGAGAGGCGATACGATTTATCGCGTGGCGTGGGGTGAGACTTTATGGCGATCAGACCCGCTGAAGGCGAGGATGGTGGAGAGGATCGAGAGTTCTCGACCAGATGGACTGCGAACCTGATGAGAGGTTCGATTATGCGGTGTCACTTCTGCAGGGCCCAGCATACAAGTGGTGGAAAACTGTGCCAGGCAGTACCACCAGTCCTTGCTTACTATCATGGGCTGATTTTTCGAGGGCCTTCAGGGACAACTATATGCCCAAGGTCTATCTTGACATGAAGATGCAGGAGTTTCTAGAGCTGAAGCAAGGTAGGATGTCGGTGATAGAGTATGAGGTGAGGTTCAATGAGCTGATGGACTATGCCACTGTCATGATCCCGACTGAGGCTGATAAGTGTCGGAGGTTCGAGAACGGCCTCAATACCGAGATTCGTACCCTGTTAGCTCGGTTTTAACTGCTGTATGGTACTTAGTGTACAGTGTTTTGAAACATGTACAGACTAAAAATACTGACAATTTGTAAATTTCTGAATTTTAAGTGAATGAAATGAAATCCAGTTTGGTTTTAAAAAGTTGTCAATTTCTTCTTACTGCTTTATGATTGTGATGCCATGAGGAGTTTAGTGGTAGTTGTCAGTAGTGGTCTCTTATCGTAGGATATGTACCGGAATGACCTACGGGCGTTCGGTGGGTACTCTATGGTAAGGGGCACTACAGATTGTCATCCTTTGATTCTTCAATTTTCAACGCCTTTGATGACTTCCTCCTTCTTCTGAGTCTTATGATTCTTCTGTCCGGCCTTCAGTGCTATCGTCTTCTCCCGCTTGGGCTTGTCTTCGACGTTGAGTTCAACTTCATGGATCTTGAGGATCCCAAAGAACTCATCCACTTTTAACACGCCAAGTCTTTGGCTTCTTGCACCTTGATAACTTTAGGTCTCCATCTCTTAGGAAGACTTCTTAGAATCTTTCGAACATGATCTTGATTGTTGTATGTCCTTCCAAGAGCTTTCAATCCATTGACAATTGTTTGAAATCTTCCAAACATTTGATCAATAGATTCTTCGTCTTCCATCCTGAAAAGTTCATATTGGTGCACAAGAATACTTATCTTGGATTCTTTAACTTGGCTTGTGCCTTTGTGAGCAATGGACAATGTGTCCCACATTTCTTTTGCAGAGTCGCATCCGTGGACTTTGTCGTACTCGCTCCTGCTTAGGGCACACGTCAAGAAAAATTTTGCCTTTGAATTTAGTTGTATTCTTGCTTTCTGATCAGCCGTCCATCTGTTCTGTGGAATAGAATTGCTTTCTTCATCTACGGGTGTATAAGGTCCGTTCTCTATTACGTCCCAAAGATCGACATAAGTAGATTCGATGAATAGCCGCATCCTATCTTTCCAATAGTGATAGTCTTCTCCGTTGAATGCTGGAGGTCTAGTGGCTGAGGCTCCTTCAGCGATGTATACATGTGACTCCGCCATTATCTTTAATCCACACTTCACCAAAGTGATTCTTGGATACCAAGCTCTGATACCAATTGAAGTGAATCACACGTTAATACAACACTTAGAAAACGATATTAGAACACACGAGAAGGGGGGGTTGAATTGTGTATTCCTCTTTTTTTATAATTCTTTTCAGAACTATTTGTTAGAAGTAAAATTCTTTACATAATTTTTTATAGATTCTGATTAATCAAACTTTTCAATACTATGTATATAAAAAAAAACTAAGTAATGATAAAATTTGAAACTAAAATAGAGATAGAGAGTAAGAGTGGTAGACACGTAGATTTATCCTGGTTCACCCCAAACCGTGGGCTACGTCCAGTCCTCAGAGTTTCTTCTGAGATTTCACTATCTCTTCAATCGTTACAAGTATTCTTTCCATGAGCCTCTTGTGTCTCTACAACCAAGATTCTTTCACACTTAGCCTCTGCAGGCTATCTGTACAACTTTTCTTCTCAGAAAAATATTTGAGCACTTGTTATAGAAAAATAGCACTAAGCTAAATCACTTTTTCACGTAGTAATTTTTCTCGCTATTTCGTGTAAGTATCTGTACGTATGTAACTTTTTGTAACTCTTTGTGTAACTTTGCAATCTTCGACTTTGACTTGTATTTATAGCCTTCGTCTCCAACTGCTTCTTGATTCTTGAATCTTGAATCTTGAATCTTTAAAGAAACGATTAATCAGTTGATTTCTGTAACTAACTCGAACTGACTCTTGCGTCTGCTTTTGCATTTGCGCCTGCGTCTGCGTTTGCGTTTGCTTTTGCGTCTGCGTCTGCGTCTTCTTTTGAATTTGCGTCTGCGTCTGCGTCTGCTTTTGTATTTGCGTCTGCGTCTGCTTTGCTCAGCGTCTGCATCTTTCCCGCGTCTTTCATTGTCTGTGTCGTCTTCGTCTGTGTTGACTTTAACTGTTTCAACTTCGTCTGTGTCTTTAATTCGTCTGTGTACGTCTGTGTCTGACTTCAGTTATTTCAACTTCGTCTGTGTCTGAGTTCATCTGTGTGCGTCTGTGTATGACTTCATCTGTTTTTTTTTCTTTTTATTTGATCTCTTTTTGTTATACATCAAAATCATATTTAAGTAAAGTCATTTTGACTTAACACACATATACCATACTTCCATCACGTTACTCTTATTCATGTCATAATTTTAACTATAGGGATCATAAATTATCTCCTATACCCTATTTAAATAACATTATTCACCAATGTAACCACATTATCAGATATATACACATAATAACTGATCAACATAACCTTGAGAACTTCTACATATATCACTATCATTTGTTTCATTTTCCATACTCACTTTCTTAATCAATTTAGAACTATAGACGTATAGCCATCTTGAAATTCTGATCTCATACTCACTAACACAATCTTATATCAGATCATAAATTCCAAGTCCAACTTTTTAATTCCACTTTGCTTGTACACCTTACATCTTGTCATTTCCATCCCTATCTCTATTTCTTTTTCGATCAATTCATGAAAATACTTCCACATCCATAACAATTCAACTGTATATATCCTCAACAAAATCCCGTTACCATATTCGTTGACATCACCACAACTGAATCTATGTCTAACATATCGGACTACGTAATATTTCTCATTTCTAAATATCCACACTTTCCTTATCTTACACTATGACAAAACACCATTTTTCTCATTGTTTCTAATAGCCCAAACTCTTAACGAAAGTTCGTACATATGACTTATGTGGTCGTAATTACTGGGATTCTATACTCATCAGTACCCTTCTCCAATGGTGAGGAATCAGGTGTAGCAAATCCTTGCAAAACTCCTCGTATTCCTTTACGAGGTGACATTTTACTCCTTTAATAAAATACTAATGTTTAGCTTACATTTCAATCTTATTTCCTACATGTATGCATGATATGCATGTCACTTAATACAATCAATCAGTTCACAGTGCAACAATTAATCATATGACATAACAATTTATCCTACTATGCATTCTAAGCCTAGGAAAAGCCTAAGCTTTGATACCACAAGATGTTGGACCCTATTTTTGAAGCCCAACTATCTCTCCGATACCAAAATATGTTAGGCCCGGGTCTCGTTCCCTATCCCGAGGTGACTGCTCGAGGCCTTCGGGTAAGGATCACGCAAATGGGAAGTCGAAAGCATTCAAGTTTAAAGAATTGGCAACGTGGAAAGTGGTGGGTTTTTCCGCGGTACCACGGGCGAAGTTCACCGCGACTAACCCTTGGTTTCGTCACGGCAAAGTCTTCTTACAAAACCCAGAAACCCAACACCAACACCAAAATTTTCCTCTTATCAAACCACATGCACTCATTCACACAATCCAATCACAACAAACCATATCAATATTAACTAAACAAGGAAATTAATAATGAAAATGCACAAGAGATCTTCATCAAAACCCCATTTCATTTCTTAATTCAAAAGAGTTGAACAGCTTTAGTTACATATCAAAAGCCATACCATTGACTTAATACAATATACAAAAGTGAAATGAATGCTCAAGTTGATATGCTTATAAAGCTATCCCCAAATATTATAGCTACTAACTTAGTACAAAAGTTTCTAAATGCTTATGCTTAATATGATTCTAAATACCCAAAAGTCTCTGAATTAACTTAATTACAAAAGTCTCTATTCTTAGTGTTTGTCAAACATTGCAAGGATCAATGATGATCTGTTTTTTCTAGCACCTGAGGAGTGGAAGGTAATGGGGTGAGCTGCAAAATTCAGTGGTTTATGCATTTATAGTCATTGGTATACATATATATGTAACAATTCAATACTCAACAATTTAAACTCGCAACTCATATTAACGTAATGTCACCACGTAAAACATGTCATGCAATTTATCCATCATAACATAACACTCAATTATGCATCATGTTTAACCAATTAATGATGAAATTCACAACAAATGGTTTGAGAGTTCTGTGGAACAAAACGAATAAATCGAAGTTTATATTATGAACAAAATGAGTCCAATTTCTTAAGATCTTGTGGCCTCAAGCAGGCAGTCAACAGAAGGATATATGTCAACGTGCACGTGACAAACAAAACATTCCTTTCTTGACCAAACAAAATCAAAATTTAATGTTTAACACATTTCACACACATTCATACTTTTCATGCTCATCATGCTTTTTTTGTCCTCTTTTCACTTATACAAAATGCCATGACATTTTTCAAGGCATAATATGATCACAATCACAATGCATTTTCAACAATTGCCATAATTCAAGACAAGAAATTTAACACACAACACATAAGTAAGCAAAACAATTTGCCTATATTTCACAACAACTATAAATATATTAACCACCTAATTTCGCAGGACAATCCAAGTTCAATGTTGTCTTTTCTCTTGCTCTTGGATCGGGCTTGCTTGGTTTCCTATAATAAATGAAGATCTCATTCAAACAACATTCAAAGGAAATTTATAAGGCTTCAATAATCAAAAATGCTAAAATTGACTATAACCCTTTCAAAATCTAGACTTTCAGGTCAAATTTTCCACAATCATTATGATCAGGTCAATGAAGGAATTTGTTAACACTTTCTTCTAGAAAAACACTCCCCATTGTCTTAAGTTTTCAATGACACTAAAATCATTCAATTTGGTTTAGAAATCTGAAAGTTATACTTAAAAAATGTTTTGGACTGCTCTTATACTAAAACAATATTCTATACTCAAATTCCTTCCAAAAATTGATATCCTTAGAGACTAAATTTAAACTTAATTTCTTCACACAACTTGTTGTCCTATGTCTCTAGTTTACTCCAAATAAAAATTACCCCATTTGGATAACTACACAAAAAGTTATGCTCAAAATACCAAAGCATTTTCGGTATTGAAAAATTCATCGCGGCGAACTTTTTCAGAAAGGAAAAATTTGCCTGAAATCTTACAAGTTCACCACGGCGTGTTGGACCTTGTTTCCGTAGCCCAACGTTCGGAGTCAGCATAAGGCGTGAGCGTGCGTATTACCTTGAAGGGTTATTTCCATGAACCCGTATTAGTCATATTCCACAAGAGTGGTGTGCCCACACCAGTCAATCACCAAAATCATATTGACTTTTTCAAAACAATTGTAGCTTCAAAACTCTAGTTAATTTGAAGCAAGAACTATCTCAAATGCTGTTGGACCCCGATCTTTGAGTGAAAATTTAAATTATGAAAATGAAATTTAAGGAGTGCTTTGTGTATGTATTGTATAATAGATGACTTAAAATTAAAGGATATTGATAAGAAAAGAAATGATTTGATTTTGATATCTTTGGAGTTTTGAGTGGATTGGTATGGTTTATGAAATTAAGTGGATGAGTTGATTGAAATTAACTTGAAATTCATGAACTAAAGAGAGAAAGAGTGAAAAAAAATGAAAATTTGTGAAAACTTTGAGTTTTTGGCCTTTGAGGGTTGACTTTTGACTTAGGCAAAATTTGAGAAAATGATCTACATGAAACTTGTAGATTATGTTAAGATTTTTCTGTGGCCATAAAGTTTGCTATTTTTTGATGTCGGGATTGAGAGATATGATTTTACGAAGATATGCTTTGTTTTGAAAATGCTATTAAGTATAGATTTGTGTGTTCTATGCTTCGAGGCCACTCGTCATATGGATTTAGTCTGAATTGGAGTAGGTAGTCTTCATGAAAGTTTTAGATGATATTTTTATCTTTCCATTGATATAAAGTTTGCAATTTTTTGATAGTGGAGCTAGGAGTTATGAGCGATTAAAAATTGGAAATCGTTTAGGAAAAACTGTTTTGGACAGAATCTTTGATTGAGTTTTTGACCTCTTTCGAGACCTAATTTGATTTTGAGTACTGGAGGGAAGTTGTAGAGCTTCCTTTGATCTTTTTATTGACACCAAATTTGTCAAATTCCAAGTTTGGGATCGAGAGATATGATTTTTGAAAAGTTCGGTTTTGAAGTTCCATTACTTTGTTTTTAATCCGATCCCTTTTTTAATCTTTTGCTTATAATTGCTTCGTCCGACATCCGATTGATTTGATTCTCGAAGAGTTGGATTCCTAAGACAATTAATTTCATTTTATGAAGAATTATGGTTTTTAGGAGATTAAATGGAAAGAGATTGATTCAACCAAAGTAAGAGATTTGGTTATAGGTTATAAGTTGGATAATTTTCTGAACATGGTTCAGTATTTTGCGAAATTCGGGAGCTGTACAACTCCGATTGAGTTGATTCTTGAGGCCAAATAAAATTAAGATATAGGGCTACAACTCTTGTGAAGGGATCAAATTTTAATTTCATCCCTAAGATTGTCAAAGTTCTGGAATTAAATTAGCGTAATGTTCAGTCTCGGATTTTTCGCAGGTCCAATAGTATTTTGGTTATAACTTCTTCGTTTCTGATCCGAATTGAGCGCGGTTGGTGGCGTTGGATTTGTATGATTTAGAGGAACATTTCTCTGGAAGGAAGTTTGGACAAATTCCTTCAAATTGATAGTACTAATCAGATCCGAAAGTAAACAGGAAATAAAGTGAAGTGTAGGGGCAAACTTGGAATTAGGCATCTATGTAAGGGTAAAATGGTCAATTCTCCTTCATTAATTGTACCTTTAGACATAAAAGGAGTGGGCCTTCGTCTATGAAGAAGGAAAACACGATTTTGGAAGGAGAAAAGAAAGAATAAGAAGAGAAGAGAAGAAATGAAGTCTTCGGATGAGAGAAAAATGGGGGAGAAGAGGAAATGACTTAGGATTTCGACCATGTGAGATTTCAAGAGTGATTTTCATTGGTTTCAAGAGGAAAAAGATAGAAGAAGGTGATAGCCCTCTTATGGGACAAGAAAAATCCAAAATTAGAAGAGAAAAAGGTAAGTGTTGATTTTTGATCTTTGAGTTTTTAGTAAATTTTTGGTTTAGATTACTTGATATTGGTATGGGTTTGTTAAGTATAAGCTCAATTTTTATGATTGCTAAGTAGTATGGGTTTAATTTTAGTTGAAAATTAATTGGGGTTTATGCCCAATTTTGAAATTTGGGATTTTTAGAAATTGATGATTTAGATAGTTTGAAAGTATGTAGAATTAGTGTTTGTTAAGTTCAATTTGAGAAATTATGATTTTTATGATGTTTTAATTTGAGTAAATTGGTTTAGGTCAATTGTGGAATTTGGGGATTTTCGAAATTGGTGATTTAGATATCTTGAATTAGTATGAATTGATGAGTTATGACATCAATTTTAAGGATTAAGTTATTTATGAGGTTGAATTTTGATGAATTTGCTTTAGGGAATGTTAAATTGGAAGGAAGAAAGAAGAAATGGTCAATTTGGAGCTTGGAACAAGTTTCTGACAATAATTCGAGGTGGGTAGTATATTTATTTATTGAATTTTAAGCTAAGCATGTGAATTTGAAAATTTAAGAAGCGAATTTTTGATAAATTAATGCTTATTTAAATGTTTAAAATGATGATTTCAAGGTTAAATTCCTTATTTTGGAAATGAGTTTTAGAAAATACAAGATTGAAGAAATTCATGGTTTTGAATTATTTGACAAATTTGAAAAATGTGCATTATGGATATGTATATGTTGGATTTACATTTTAAAGAAATAAATCGCATTCATATTTATGATTTTGATTGATATGTGATCAAATTGATGAATTTAGATGCAATGTGAATGTCTATATGATTTCATATTTGGATATGTGTTTATGTTTTGAAAATATGAAAATCAAGGTTTTCGAAAAGTGCCTTCGAGCATTTCGAATGTTCATTTTCGATTATGTGTTATGTGGGTTTGGTCAGGTCCCATATGTGGGACGAGTGCGCACTTGGCCGTTTTTTTTATAGCCTTCTCTCGGATGCCCGCTAGTGGCATGGAGCTCCGATTTCGGACTCCCTTCACGGCTACACTGGACCGCTATGCGGAAAAGTGTAGTACGTTCTATTCACGGCTGCACAGGACCGCTTTGCGAGAATGTGCAGTACGTTTCATTTTTGGACCGAACCAAGCCGTTTGATATGTTTTATGTGTTTGATTTGTAATTCTATGTGGTTTGTGATTTGCTATGATTGCATTCATGTTTATGAAAAATGTGAGAATTTTGAAAAAATGAGAAAATGAGTTATGAAAGGTTTGAGGAAACTGTTTGAAAAGTCGAAATCTTTGAAAAGTTGCAAAGTTTGAAAAATAAACCCTTTTGGCAAAACGCTTATAAAAAAATGACTTCTGCTTACTGCTCAATTTATAAATATATTATCCACGAGCTTCTGAGCTCACCCCCCTTTCATCCCCATCTCCAGGTTTTCGAGCAGGAGATCGGATGGAAGAAAGTCAAGATTTATGTCCGATTTCGTTTAATTTGCGTTTTAAGTATTTGAAATTATTGGTAAAAGTTATATGGCTTGAATTGCCATAATGTGGTGTAAGTGTTTTGTTTGATTTATGAGAGGATGAAATTGTGTATATTGCGTTGATGTATAAGAATTAGGAAATTATGTACGGATTTGAGATCGACAATTGTAAATGATTGTGAAATTTGTATATGAAATTATAGATAATTTTGGAATATATATGTATGTTTGATTTGGGAATTCGATTGAATTATGAGATTGGTATGTTAAACTGAGAATTATAGAAGTGTTAGGTATAGATGTGCGTTTGCTGGTGTTTTGGATTCCGGACGGGAGAGTCCGATGGTTCTGAGTTGTGTTTGGAAATAGAAGTGTATTTGAGCCTTTGCAGGTTTGGGTTAGGTTAAATGCAGCCGTTATGCTGCCGAAATTTCGTTAGAAAACAAATTGGAAAGAAAGAAAAATAAGAATTAGATGGTTTCGGATGAGATTTATGATTTGCATGAAAGATGATTAAAGTGTATAAGATGTAAGAAATGAGAAAAAGAAAGAAAGAAAAAAAATATACCGGATTTTCGTATTGGATTAGTCTAGGTTCCCAACGCGATCGTTGTTGTCTTTGTATTGTACTCATGGATGTCGGACATTTGTTATGCTATTTGATTTGGCTTCATTTGTATACTTTGATTGTAAGTTTGAATTCGATCCGTCTCTGTTGCGCCTTTGATTGCAACCGTCCCGATTTGCTTGTTTCGATCCTGTTTTCGATTTGCTTCCACTTTCGCTTCGTTTGCCGCTATCGAATTCAATTTATCCAATTTGAATTCGCCTCGTTCTTCGTATCCGTTTCTGCTTTTCGGTTGGGATCCGATTCCCAGATCGGGTCCCAACAAATGCAACTCTATATAAGAAGTTATGCTTAAAAAGCTAAAGTATGTTCATACCTAATCATGCTCTTCCAACTGTCCCCTCAATTTCTCTTCATCAAACTTTCTCAAATCAAATCTAAAAGATCCAAATTTTTATGAAGAGATAGATAAATGTGTTAGGAAGCTATTGCTTTAAGAATCACTGCATTTGGAGGTCAGAAGATGAAGTTATTGCCAAAAGCTTCAAACATGTTTATATCCTCAATCATATTGCACCTATCTTGGGATAATTGGCATAACTTTCTCCTTAAAGCTTTTATTGAGGCCATTCTTAGACCTTTTGAAAGATGACTTCTAGATCTACAACTTTCATGAAGACCACAAAGCAAGATTTTGCCATTTAGAGGGTCTAAAATGTAGATTCCCTGTATTTGTCCTGTGAATATCTGTTTAACGAACATACATGTCTGCCTAACGGACATAGACTGGCTTGGAAGTCATTTTTCACCTGAGAAGGTCCATTAAATGAAAATGGGTGCTACTGGGGGTCATTTTTGACCCAAGAAGGTCCGTTTAATGAACCTAAATTCCGTTAAATGAACATGGGGGTTTACTAAACCCCTCAAAAGTCCCTCAAATGCTTCCTACATCCATTCTAACATCATATTCACTCTTAATCTTCCCAATTTCACTTCTTCTAATGCAATAACACTCCAAAAACATTCAATTACCAATTTGGGTGCATTTAACTCCCCAAAACTCAACTCAAATGACTCATCACAAGCACAAACTCTCATCATTCACCTTAGCTGTCATGTTCATACTTCCCATGCAGCATCATCACTTATAATGCTCATATCTGTTAACTCTCCTACCCAAAATTTACATAGTTTATAGCATCAAAAAGCTAAGAGGACAAGCCAAAAATTTCTAGAAGACAACTTTATCTATTTCTACCTAGATAAATGCATTTTTCCCCTTGAATTCAGAACACAATTCCTACCCCTATGAAAAGCTTGAAAATACAATAAAAGACTTAGAGAGTCATGATCAAAACATATTGCATATGTATTTCACTAGCATCAAGAGACTAGAGTTTTACAACGCTTCAGTGGGCATTTCAAGCCACTTACATTATAATCCAAAAATACAAACTTTACAAAAACTAGAATAGCTCAAAATGCGATTAAAGCATTGTTTTACATAATCTAGCTTAAAATACAAAACAAGCCAATTCTGGAGTAATGCCTTTATGCTCAATCACTCGATCTTGTGCTTCTCACCTGAAGATGAGACGGAATGGGAGGGGGTGAGATTAAAGCTCATGGGTAATAGTTTTATAATCAATAACAAGCAAAACCATTTGAAACATTCATGATCAAAGTAAATTCATATGAAATCCATGAAACACATACTCCTTAAATTCTTAACATATCAACCAATTCGCAAACCACATAATTCACATATTCATCAAACTTATCCACTAAGTATATAAGCATAAACACATCAGAATGGTTTGGGCGGATTCGTAACAGAATGTACTACACATTTCCCATAAAGGTCGTTTATAACCGTAAACAGAACGTACTATCACAATCTCATATAATGGTTTTTCGTAGCTGTGAACTTAAGGGAGTCTGTGAAGGAACTCTGTTGGACCCGGAATTATTTTTATGATGTCATTAAGCATGAATTGTGTTAATTATGTGATTAAGGCTTAGTTTGATTTAAATTGAGAGTGTTAGTGGATAATTGAGATTTATTTGAGTTTACTGTGGTTTAAATAGGAATTTAAGGGTAAGAATGTATGAGGACATTTTGGGAAGATTGCTTAAGTTGGTTAGGCTAAGGCTTATTTAGGAGGGCATTTTAGTCCTTGTGGTTCCCTTTAGGCTTAAGAAAAGAAAGAATTAGAAAGAAGAGAAAAGAGAGGGGAGAGTGTCGTAGCTTGAGGAAGAAGAGAAGATTCGATTCTTGTGAATTTTCGACAGATTTGAGGTGATTCCCTGGTAAGTATGAGTTCATTCCTTTGTGTTGTAGCTAGATTAAACCTTAAGATGAAGTGAATATGTAAGAATCGGTGATTTAGGGTTTTGGGGAAAAATGGTTAGAAATCCTTGGGTTGTTGAGTTTATGATGGATTGGAAGGTTAGAATGGGTTAGAAGTGTAGTAGAGGACTTGATCTATTGTTTAGAGGTGTTGTTTTGCTAATGGGAAGGATTCAAGTTGGAAAATGGAGGAAAGTCGGGTTTCAGAGTCGTTCTCCAGGCTCGCACGTCGCGACGTGCGAATTTGCAGTCACCGCGACATGCGGAGGCGTGGTCTTTGCCGCGGCGCACACTTGTGTGCATGCCGCGGCGAGCGCGGGCTGTTCGCCGCGACGAGCGTGGCTTTTGTCGTGGCGAGCGAAGTCTTCGTTGCGGCGAACATGCCTTCGTTGCGGCGAGCGCCCTGTTTTCAACAAAGATGAAGTTTGGTATTTTGGGCATATCTTTTGCTATAGATGTCCAAATGAGGTGATTTTGGATTCGTTGTGATCTAGAGTTAAAGGAATACAAGTTTTATAAAGAAGGGAAGTTCGAAAATTGCCTCTTAGGATTCGGGGATTAGATGGAAGTCGAGCATAGATTGTTAGTGTTAGCGTTTTCGTTTTGCGAAGCTGATTGAATATTTCTTTTGACTGTTATTGATTTGGGACTTGGTTTACTATAGGAAACAAAGCCGACCTAATTCCATCACAAGAGGAAGGACAGCAGTGAGTCGGATACTCAGCGATATTAGGTAGGTAATGTACTTATAGTTGTTGTGTGATTAGGAAAATTCTTGCCTATGTGTGAATATATGTTATATGTTATGTATGTTAAATAGATAATTTTGGTTTCATATACCTTGAAAGAAGCATGAGAATATGAGTATGAGCATATTATGCCTCGACTTCGGTCATGGCATTTTGAATAAATGAGAAGCATGAAAACATACCATTTGACAAAATGATTCTGAGCATGATTATGTGCTTTTGTTTGGGCGAGAGTGGAACCATTTCGTTCGTCACGTGCACGGTGACAAGAGCCTTCTCCCGACTACCCTTTTGTGGCCTATGAGTGGAAAATGGTGGAAAGTCAGGTTTCGGAGTCGTTCTCCAAGCCCTTGCGTCGCGATAAAAGGAATTTCGATCAGCCATGACGTGCGGAGGCGTGGTCTTCGCCATACAAGACACGAAGACGGGCTGTTCGCCGCGACGAGCGTGGCTTTTGTCGCATGCGGCGAAGTCTTAAATCACAATGAACGTGTTTTCGTCATGCAAGCATACTGTTTCTAAAGAAAGATGAAGTTTGGTATTTTGGGCATATCTTTTGCTATAGATGTCCAAATGAGGTGATTTTGGATTTGTTGTGATCTAGAGTTAAAGGAATACAAGTTTTATAAAGAAGGGAAGTTCGGTAATTGCCTCTTAGGATTCGGGGATTAGATGGAAGTCGAGCGTAGATTGTTAGTGTTAGCGTTTAAGAAACCAAGCCGACTTGATTCCATTGCAAGAGGAAGGACAGTAGTGAGTCGGAAACTCAGCGATATTAGGTGGGTAATGTACTTATAGTTGTTATGTGATTAGGCAAATTCTTGCCTATGTGTGAATATATGTTATATGTTATGTATGTTAAATAGATAATTTTGGTTTCATATACCTTGAAAGAAGCATGAGAATATGAGTATGAGCATGTTATGCCTCGACTTCGGTCATGGCATTTTGAATAAATGAGAAGCATGAAAACATACCATTTGACAAAATGATTTTGAGCATGATTATGTGCTTTTGTTTGGGCGAGAGTGGAACCATTTCGTTCGTCACGTGCACGTCAACAAGAGCCTTCTCTCGGCTGCCTGCTTGTGGCCTATAAGCTCCGAATGGACTCATTTCGTTCAGGGTGTAAACTTCGGTTTCTCCCTTTTGTTTCCATGGAACCCTCGAGCCATTGTAATGTGCATTGCATGTGCGAATTATTCATTGTGAAGCATACTTTGTGACATATTTGTGAGTTGAATTAACTATGCTGAATGCGTGTATTATTGGCTTAGCATGTAAGAGCTAGAATTGATGTGAGCACACATATATATATATATACATTCATATGCCTGAATTTGTGCTAGTTGCCGATGGCTATAATTATATTAGCCACTGAGCTGCGTAGCTCAACCCATTATTTTCCTCCTCAGGTGCAACTCAAGACATCAGTTGATCCTTGCCAGGCATCGAAGAACCCCGTGGTAGTTAGAGGTCATTGTATTAAGTTAGTATTTTAGCTGGCCCTCCGAGCATGTCATCATGGAGCATATTTCATGTATTTTAGATTTAGACTTATTTGTATTATGTATGCTTGATAACACTTGTTGAACTTCTTTTGGATTGTAATGGCATGAAGCCCTTGGCTTATGGGGTATTTATTGCATAGTTCGAATGATTGAGTGTATGATATTCGTGTGTAAAATTTTTTTGCATGTGCGAATCGACTTTTGTATGGATGTTGGGATCGGGTCCGATGTTTAGGGTAGCCCGTCGTGGACGCAGCCCGAGGGGCCACCTCGGGATCAGGGTTTCGGGGCCCGGGCCCAACAAACTCTATGTCACTAGTAGAGAAGCCTTTAGACAAGTGCACTTAACTGACAGAACAGACCACTACAAACCCATATAACATGTAATTCATGGCTTGAAAACCAATTGCCTGAATGACACATTTCTAAAACTTGTTTATCATACACATGACATATTTCATATGTATTTCCATCATCATTTCACAATTCATCAACCACATTCCTATACCAAGCATAAAAGCCATTTCTTAACTCATTCAAAAGCAACAAAATACAATAATTGTGAAGCAATTAAAATTCATTCCCAAAATTCACAAACATCAACATGTGGCACATTCTCAAGCAGTTAAAGAACAATAAATGCACATTTTCAAGGTAGTTGAAAATCATTTAATTCCATTTATTTGAAAGAAACTTTAATAGCTTATTTACTCAATTATAAAAATGTCACCTACCTTAATTTCCTTGCTTGAAAACCTTGCTAAAAAAGCCTCTACTCTTGCTCCTCTTGCCCTTCTTAATTTTCTTCAACATTGACAAAAGCACCAAATCAAAAAGAATTCAAATTGGACAACCCAAAGAAACATATTCATCAAATTGAACCTAGAATACTTAAACTCATGCATTTCCTGAGCTCTTTGAACCAAAACTCCTTCAAAAATCCAAAATATTAAACATTAACTTACCTTGAATCTTCACCAAACAATGATTTTCTTGGCTCTAATAGAAGCTTTAACCTTTCTCTTCCTTTTTCCCTTCTTGATCACTCTCAAAATCCCTCTTAAAGGTTAAAAAAAGTTGAAACCTAGGTGAACTCCCTTTTTCCTCTCAACCTATGACACTTCTCTCCCTTTCTTATTTTTTTGGTGCTTTCACTCTTCTTTCATGCCTCACTAACGTTTTTGTCTTCTAAATTGCAAGCCAACAATTTCCTCTTCCCATTTTACCCCTCCTTCAATGCCTTAAAATTTTCCCACTTAAGTGATCTTTCTAAACTACCCCTCATGTAACTTACCACCTTAACACTTTAATTCCCTTAACCTATGTCATATAATCTACTCACATTAGAATGATAATTAATTCTAACATAAATTAATCTAGCAATACCCCAAAATAATCTAATCATGCTTATTATTTATCATAAAAAATTTGGGGCTAACAATTCTCCCCCTCCTGAAAAAATTTCGTCCTCGAAATTCTTACCTGAGTCATTGAAGAGTTATGGATACTTCTCCTTCATGGTTTCCAAAGGTTCCCACGTAGCCTCTTACACAGAATGGTTTCTCCACAAGACTTTGACTAGTTGAACTGTCTTGTTCCTAAGGACCTTTTCCTTGGTGTCCAAGATCTCCACTGGAATCTCCTCATAACTCAGATCATCTCTCAACTGAACCTCAGTGGTCTGAATGATATGGGATGGATATGATCTATACCTCCTTAATATGGACACATGAAAGACGTCATGTATCTGTGACTTCCGGCAGCAATGCCAACCTATAGGTTAGTAGTCCAATCCTCTCAACAATCTCATAAGGACCCATATATCTTGGACTCAACTTGCCTTTCTTGTCAAACCTCATGAATCCTTTCCAAGGAGACATCTTAAGAAAGACTTTCCCACCGACTTCATACTCCATTTCCTTTCGATGTGCATCAATATAACTCTTCATTCTATCCTGTGCTACCTTAAGTCATTGCCTAACTAGATCGGAGTAACTCTGGTCTTATCAATTTCCTTTCTCCTTCTTTATCCCAACATATCAGAGTTCTACATCTCCTTCCATATAGTGCTTCATAAGGAGTCATTTGAATGCTTGAGTGGTACGAATTATTATAAGCAAATTCGACCAATGGCAAATGCTCATCTCAAGCTCCTTTGAAATCCATCACACACGCCTTAAGCATTTCCTCAAGGGTCCAAATGGTCCTCTCAGATTGGCCATCTGTCTGGGGGTGCAAAGCAGTGCTAAAATTTAACTTAGTTCCTAGAGCCTCTTATAAGCTTCTCCAGAATCTTGAAGTAAATTGAGGATCTCTGTGGGAAACTATAGAGTCAGGAATTTCATGCAATCTCACTATCTCATCAATATACTTCTTTGGTAGTACATGCAAAAAATCAATCTGTTTAATTGCCAAAAAATGAGCTGACTTTGTCAAGCAATCCACAATTACCCATATGGCATCATGCCTCTTACTAGTCTTAGGCAAACCCATCAGAAAGTCCATAATAACCTATTACCACTTCCACTCAGGGATGGACAATGACCCTAACTTGCCAGAAGGTGCTTGGTGTTCCACTTTGACTTGCTGACATACTAGACACTTGCTTACATATTCTGCTGCATCCTTCTTCATGCCTTTCCACCAAAAAGTTTCTTTCAAATCTTTGTACATCCTAGTGCTACCCAGGTGCATGGCATAAGGCGCACTGTGTGCCTTATCTAGTATCTCATCCTTCACCTCCTTGACATTTGGAATACAAAACCTATTTTAAACAGTCATGAGTCCATCATACCTCATTACCACTTCAGACTTCTTACCATTCTGAATTTTTTCTAAGAGCTTGCTCAATTCTGCATCCTGTGCTTGTAACTCCTTAACTTTTTCCCTGAGTATCGGTCTCACTCTGAAATTAGCAAGAATACAATTTGGTTCCTCCTGTTTCAAGCTTATCCTATGTTTAGCCATCTCTTCCAATAGCGGTAGATAAACTGTTTGAACATAAGCTATAGAGGATTTCCTACTTAAGGCATCTGCCACTACGTTTGCCTTTCTTGGATGATACTCAATTAACAAATCATAATCCTTAATTAGCTCCAACCACCTTCTCTATCTCAAATTCTGTTTCTTTTGACTCAGCAAATACTTGAGACTTTTGTGATTTGTAAAAATCCTCGTCTACACCCCATACAGATAATGCCTCGAAATCTTCAGGGCAAAAATTATTGCTACCAATTCTAGATCATGGATCAGGTAATTCAATTCATAAGGCTTTAGCTACTATGAGACATAAGCTATTACCTTATCTCCTTGCATCAATACACAACCCAAACCCTTCCTTGAAGCATCATTATAAACTATATAACCCTCCTCTCCTGTGGGCAAAGTCAGAATTGGAGCACTTGTCAATCTGTGCTTAAGTTCCTAAAAACTCTTCTGACATTCATCACTCCAGATAAACTTCTGATTCTTCCTCAATAACTTGGTCATCGGAGCAGCTATCATCGAGAATCCTTCAACAAATCTCCTATAATACTCTGCCAGACCTAGAAAACTTCTTAGTTCTGCCATTATCGTCGATGAATGCCAATTCACCACTGCTTCAATTTTCCTTGGATCAACATGTACCCATCTTTAAAAATCACATGTCCAAGGAAAATCACTTCGTGAAGCCATAATTTACATTTGTTGAATTTGGCATAAAGCTCCTTCTCTCTCAATATCTGCAACACTCTCCTAAGGTGTTCCTCATGTTTTGCTTCTTGGAATAAAACAAAATGTTATCAATAAACATTATGACAAATTGATCTAGATACTCCTTAAAGACTCTATTCATAAGATCTATGAATGCAGTCGGAGCATTGGTCAATCCGAAGGGCATGACCAAAAACTCATAATGCCCGTAACGTGTCCTAAAGGCTGTCTTGTTAACATCAGACTCCCTGATTTTGAGTTGATGATAGCCTGACCTGAGATCAATCTTTGAAAAGACCCTTGCTTCCTGCAACTGATCAAACAGATCATCAATTTGGGGTAGAGGATACTTGTTCTTAACAGTCACTTTGTTAAGTCTCCAGTAATCGATGCACATACACTATGTCCCATCCTTCTTCCTAAAAAATAGAACTGGCGCTCCCTATATTGACGAACTTGGCCTTATATACCCCTTCTCTAACAGTTCCTTCAACCGTTTCTTAAGCTCCTTCAGTTCTGTCGGAGCCATTCTCTATGATGGTATAGAAATGGGTGCGGTTTCGGGAATCAAGTCAATGGTAAACTTGATTTCTCTCATCGGTAGCAAACCAGGTAAGTCCTCTAAAAACAAATCTGGAAACTCCCTCACTACTGCAAAATCCTCTAGCCTACCTTCATTCCTCTCAGTGTCCACGATATGTGCCAAGACAGATTCACACCCTTTTTCCATTATCATGTCAGTTATCAAAGCCGAAATAAGTCTTGGTGATGATATTCTCCTGTCTCCTTGGAAAGTCACCTTCTCTCCATTTTCCAGATCAAATTCTACCACCTTGAGGCTACAATCCAACTTCGCATGATACTTCTCCATAGCATCCATATCCAGTATCACATCTAAACCCTTTAGCTCTAGAGGCAATAAATCTATTACCAATTTAGCACCCTCAATAACCAGTTCGCAATCTCTATATACTTGACTTATTATCACCTTCCTCCCTAAAGGAGTATTAACAATCAACGGACTATCCAATGGCACCAATTTAGCATAACAGAAAATCATGCTTACAGAAACATATGAATATGTGGAGCTAGAATCAATCAACACATACACTGCATAATTGAATAAGTGAGCCATACCGGTGACAATTTCAAGTGCGGCTATAGCTTGCTCCCTTATCATGGCAAATACCCTTTCTTGTGCCTAGCCCATTAGCCTTCCTGGAGGAATAGCCTTCCTTGCAGCTCCAAAACTGCCCACTTCAGTAGCTGGCTAGTTTCTCACTATTTTAGCTCTCCTAGGGGCTTGTAACCTCGACCCCTCTTGCTTTGTTACTTGGGGACAACCCTTGATCATGTGTCCATTTTCTCCACATCAGAAGCATAATCCAAGTAACTTGAAGCACTCTCCCCTAAGAAATTTCCCACAATGCTCACATTACGGATTTATATTCATGTGACTACTCCTCTCCATCCTTCTGTTGCCTCCCAAGGCTGAGGCTTGCACTGAAACTGCCTTCACTTGCTTATTCTTAGTAGAGCTACTACTCCCCACTTTGCTTTTGGAGCGGAAGCTCCTCTCACTCCTCTCTGGCATTGGAGCACTCAAGGCCTTCTTAGCTGGCTGTTCCCGACTCTTCCTCTTCTTATTGACTTCATATTTAATGTTCTATAGTTTTTCTGCCTGGAAGGTTGTATCTATCAATAGTTGGTAGTCACAGAAATTAAGGATCAACTGTTGGAGTTATGTAAATCTAGTGCCCTGGAAAGCAAGTGTATTTACATGTAACTTTATCTTCTTGATTCTGCTTTGTAATGAAAATATTTATTATTAATAAAACAAAAGAGTTTGGTTTTATCTGTATGAGCATTATATATCCGGTCATAAGGTACCAAGATTCATTTGTAAGTAATATACATATACATAGAGATGTATGGGAAACATGTATATTATTAGAATCAATTAATTGATTCACAGTTGAATAATCAAGTTGGTCGTTTGATTATGGTTTAGATCAGTAGTGTTGCGATTTATCTCCATATAAGTAAAGGAGTTTACTTAAAGGGAATGATGAGTTTCATATCATGATAGTAGTAGACTATCGATAATGGCACTATTAAATGAATTGAATCAAGTATGTTTTCAAGAATAAAGTGGGTGTTACTTTAATCTTAAAACATACAACTTAAGCATTCGCTTATTATGAACCACAATCTTGATGAGTGGTGAACTCATATGTGTTTCATTATAATTCTTGATATGATCAGAATGGATTTTTACAGGGTATTAATCCAGTGTCTTCATGTTGGAATTATTAATTGAATCATGTATCAGGGAACATTCACTCAAATAAAGAGTTTATAGTGTTATTATCTCTTCTAGATGTTTTAAAGAGATTTGGTGATTAAACTGGCGCCAGTAGTTTGATGGACTAGCTACCCATCAAGTCTTAACACTAACATGAGATCTTATGTGTTAATCACCATATAAAGTAAAATGAGAGATCTAGAAGGAAAAACCAACATAAGGGCAAAACGGTAATTTTACCCTTTGTTGTGCGGATGGCTATAATAAGATTCTAAATAGGGTTTGCAATTGGACATATTCTCATAATATTTAATAATTCAAGAGTTCAACTAATTGTCTTTAGTGGAATGACATTTAGTTAATAAGCTAGAATTAATTCCAATGAGATTTAATTATTTCTGGGCTTATTGGAGCTTGAATTATCAAAGTCCAATAAGATTCCCCACTTGGCTTTAAGGAAGGTTATCAAGCTAAGTAAGAAGTAGTTTGGAGGCTTTAGAAGTCCATAATTGAATGATGGGCTTATACTAATTAATGGTTAATTGGAAGCCCATATGTTCATTTAGAAATGAGCTTGTTTTGGTTTAATGTAATTGATTATATTAATTATATTAAAACAATTTTTTTAAATGGAGAAGAAGCAATTTCGAAATTGTGTTACGTTAGATGTGTAACCACACATTTGACATTAAAATACTAAATAAATATGGTCTTTATTATGGTTCATCATTATTAAATGGAGTTATGAACTTACCATTAAATGGTTTAATGGTTGGCTTTTAATGTTGGCATGTAACCTATTTGCATTCATTAGATTAAAGATGAAAGATGTGCATTAGATGGACCATCTTCCTTCTTTCTTCTTGCCAAAACCGAAATGGGTATTCAATTATAGGTTATGGTCTTTTCAAATAGCCATTTTAAAGATAAATGAAGTAAGTCTCATTTATTGGCTATTTGATGAGTGATTAATGTAAGAAGTGATGCATTGGATGCCTCTCACTCTTTCCATTTCATGCATATTTCGAAATTGAGATGTAAGAAAGGCTTCTTGCATGTTTTTTAGACATTCTCTCTTTTCATGCAAGAGAGAACCGAAATTCCTAAGTGAAAGAATTGAAAGAGTTTCAATTTTGGTTCTTCTTCTTCTAAGAAAATCTCCTCCAAATATTTCTTCTCCTTTCCCACCAAAGGATTTTGTTAACCTAGTTGTCCTTGAAGAACAAGTGGTAAATCTAATTGGTAGAGGATACTACTACAAGGAAGAAGATAGATTGCTAAAGGAAAAGACTCAAAGGCAAAGGATTTGGATATAAGAAGGAGAGGATAGCGCAGTGAGGATTTAAAGCTATAGCGAAGGAGTCGGTAATTCCTTTTATCTTGTTCTTGGTTTTATTATCCTTATACCATATCATGTATGGATTAGCATGTTGATTTGGATATATTGCTTCCGCTGCAAGATGATTTCTTAAAAAGTTTTGAAATCTATCGTTTCTCCAAACTAAGCATGTTTTCTTTTTCCGATCCAACATCAACACCTTCTCCTTGATTCCCAGATGAAGTGCCTCCTCAAACTTGCGGCACTTATCTTCCTCATTAGTGAAAATGTTTGTTGCGTACTGGGAAAGTTGAGTAAAAACTTGCGGCACTTATCTTCCTTATTAGCGACAATGTTTGCTGCGTACCGGGAGAGCTGAGTAAACTTCAAGTCATACTCACTGACAATCATATCCCTCTGTGTGAGATTCAGAAATTCTCTAGCCTTCTCTTGGATATAGATCCTCGAGAAGTATTTTCTCTTAAAAGCTTCAAAAAATTCCATCCATGTCAGTACCGGTGGTATGTCTTAACTGTGGGGCACTGACTCCTACCAATGGAGCGCATTCCCCTGTAGCAAATTGACTGCATAGTCTAACTTCCCTTCGTCAGAGCACTTCATCTATTTTAGGACTCTCTCGGTCCTCTTTAGCTATACTTCTGCCTCTTCAGGGTTAGTAGTCCCGTTAAAATATATAGCTCCATGCTTACGGAGCTTCTCATACTATTCAGTCCTCTCCACTAGAGCTTTCATCGAAACTTGAGACCCTTGACCCATGGCGTAAGTGAAAGCCTGAGAAAAGGCTTAAAAGAATTGCATATCCATAGGGTTTGTTTGAGGCATAGGAGGAGGCGGTGGAGGCACCTCATGTTGCATACTAGGTGCCTTAGAATCCGGAGCAGTATGTGTCCCCGCATCTTGTGGGACATAAGATTCATCGGTGCTCCCGTGGCAAGAGTCAGATCGAGACAGAGCTCCTCGAGCTCTTTTTCGAGGCGACATTTCACTCCTTCAATTGAAAATCATTGAAAATTTTTAGTTCATGCAAAATAGTTTCAAATCATGTAAAACAATTCAAAACAATGCAATTTGTTCATTTAAAATAATGCATGTTCATTTCATAATTGCAAACTACCCATCTCAAAGCTTAGAATATCCCTAAACCTAGTCGCCAACTTGGACCCAAACCTAGTCGCAACCTGGACCTAAACCTAGTCACTATGATACCATAATATTTTGGACTCTGTTTCCGGAGCCCAACGTTCGGAGTCAGCATAAGGCGTGAGCGTGCGTATTACCTTGAAGGGTTATTTCCATGAACCCATATTAGTTATATTCCGTAAGAGTGGTGTGCCCACACCAGTCAATCACCAAAATCATATTTGACTTTTTCAAAACAATTGTAGCTTCAAAACTCTAGTTTAATTTGAAGCCAGAACTATCTCAAATGGAACTCTATAGAAGAAGTTATGCTTAAAAAGCTAAAGTATGTTCATACCTCAATCATGCTCTTCCAATTGATCCCTCACTTTCTCTTCATCAAACTTTCTCAAATCAACTATAAAAGATCCCAATTTTTACGGAGAGATAGATACATGTGTTGGGAAGCTATTGCTTTAAGAATCACTACATTTGGAGGTCAAACGATGAAGTTATTGCCAAAAACTTCAAACATGTTTATATCCTCAATCATATTGCACCTATCTTGGGAGAATTGGCATAAATTTCTCCTTAAAACTTTTATTGAGGCCATTCTTATACATTTTGAAAAATGAATTCTAGATCTACAACTTTCATCAAGATCACAAAGCAAGATTTTGCCATTTAGAGGGTCTAAAATGCAAATACCCTGTAATTGTCCTGTGTCCGTTTAACAAACATACATGTCTGCCTAACGGACATAGACTGGCTTGGAAGCCATTTTTCACTTGAGAAGGTCCATTAAATGGACATGGGCACTACTGGGGGACATAGACTGTCATGTTCATACTTCCCATGCAGTATCATTAGTTATAATGCTCATATCTCATAACTCCCCAGCCCAAAATTTACATACTATATAACGTCAGAAAGCTAATGGGATAAGCCACAAACTTCTAGAAGACAACTTTGTCTATTTCTATCTAGATAAATCCAATTTTCCTCTTGAATTCAGAACACAATTCCTACCCCTATGAAAAGCTTGAAAATACAATATAAAGACTTAGAAAATGATGAGCAAAACATATTGCATATGTATTTCATTAGCATCGCAAGACTAGAGTTTACAACGCTTTAGTGAGCATTTCAAGCCACGTATATCATAATCCAAATATACAAACTTTACAAAAACTAGAATAGCTCAAATTGCGACTAAAGCATTGTTTTACATAATCTAGCTTAAAATACAAAATAAACCAATTTCGGAGTAACGCCTTTATGCTCAATCACTTGATCTCGTGTTCCTGACCTGAAGACGGGACAGAATGGGAGAGAGTGAGCTTAAAGTTTGTGGGTAACAGTTTTATAATCGATAACAAGCAAAACCATTTGAAACATTCATGATCAAAGCAAATTCATATGAAATCCATGAAACACATACTCCTTAAATTCTTAACATATCAACCAATTCGCAAACCACATAATTCGCATATTCATCAAACTTATCCACTAAGTATATAAACATAAACACATCAGAATGGTTTGGGTGGATCTGTAACAGAACGAACTAAACATTTCCCATAAGGGTCCTGTGTAGCCGTGAACAGAACGTACTATCGCAATCCCATATAATGATTTTGCAAAGTTATGAACTTAAGGGAGTCCGTGAAGGACCTCTGTGCCACTAGCGGGCAGGTAGGAGAAGCTTTTAAACAAGTGCACTTGACTGACAGAACAGACCACCATAAACCCACATAACATGTAATTCATGGCTTGAAAACTAATTGCCTAAATGACACATTTCTAAAACTTGTTTGTCATGCACGTGACATATTTCATATGCATTTCCATCATCATTTCACAATTCATCAGCCACGTTCCTATACCAAGCATAAAAGCCATTTCTCAACTCATTTAAAATAAACAAAATACAACAATTGTGAAGCAATTAGAATTCATTCCCAAAATTCACAAACATAAACATGTGACACATTCTCAAGCAGTCAAAGAATAATAAATGCACATTTTCAAGGTAGTTGAAAATCATTTAATTCCATTTATTTGAAAGAAACTTTAATAGCTTATTTACTCAATTATAAAAATGTCACCCACCTTAATTTCCTTGTTTGAAAACCTTGCTCAAAAAGCCTCTACTCTTGCTCCTCTTGTCTCTTTTGATTTTCTTCAACATCGACAAAAAGTCCAAATCAAAAGGAATTCAAATTGGACAACTCAAAGAAACATATTCATAAAATTGACCCTAGAATACTTAAACCCATGCATTTCCTAAGCTCTTTGAATCAAAACCCCTTCCAAAATCCAAAAGATTAAACATCAACTTACCTTGAATCTTCACCAAACAATGATTTTCTTAGCTCTAATGGAAGCTTTAACCTTCCTCTTCCTTTTTCCCTTCTTGATCACTCTCAAAATCCCTCTTGAAGGTTAAGAAAAGTTGAAACCTAGGTCAGCTCCCTTTTTCCTCTCAACCCACGACACTTCTCTCCCTTCTTTTTTATTTTTTTTACTAGTAACAAATATAATAAGTAAACATAAAAATGTGATTACTTCACTCTATACATCATTGTAACATATACAAATTATGTAATACGTTTAGAAATAAATTATTATTATATAAAAAAGATACGAGTAAAGATTCGTATATGAAAAGTAAGGAGAACCTAATCGTTTCAAAGAGCATCAATGAAATAATCCATTGACATAATTTAGATGTTTAGAACTATAACTCAAAGTCATCCTATATCTCATTTAATGATAAACCGAAGTTCATACCACAAATAAGAAAACAAAAACCTACTAAATAACAAAACTCACTTACCTCAACCAAAATGCAAAAGAAGTCACTGAAGCACGTGAATGAAGAAGATGATAGAGCTAGAATGAGCTGATAGCTAAAGAAGATAACCAAAACAAAGAAAAGAAAATAATGAATAAGATCTTAGCTAGGAACCTTAAGTAATTGGAAGAGATCTTAAATTACTGCTATGATTAACTCAAGATGTATGAGTGAAGTCACATAAAACATACCACAGAATATTGCATGCCATTCACATTCACATTTACTATCTACCAACAACATTAATTATGGGTAATTCAAGTTTCACCTAAAGTAGAAATACTTTCTTATACTGCGTATATGCTATCTAGAGGGAAAGGAACAATACACCTCATAAAGCCTTAGCTTTAGATAAATATGCAATGCTAATTAATACTACCATTTAGATTAGATAAATCCTTAAAAAAAACTATGCTCATTTTAGGGGGGCTTAACCATTGTACACTGTTCCTTATTATGATATTAGCTTAAAGCTTAGTTAATATAATTCTTTCAATATGAAAACATAATGCATCCAATCAATATTCAACAATTTCAATTTGAATTTCATAAAATATTTGAAATTATAAGTTGTACCTTTCAAATATAAGATGTGACAACTTTGGATTATTAAAAACTATAGTAATTCGATCAAAAAATGTTTCATTACTAATTCAGCATTAAAAAATGTCAAAATATTGTCACTAAACATAATTGTCTTCATAGCATTCACAATGAATGGTTCACATTAAACGCAGTTAATCATATTATAAACTTAACTTTAGCAACCAATTTTAACTAAGAATTATACCAAAAAAGTTATGATATCAAACTAAAGAGTTCTTAAACAAAAAAGAAAAAAAGAAAAGTAAAAAACAAAAAATAGTCATAACTGAATAAATACTTTGTTTTGAACCTTGAAGGGTCTCTTTATGTTAATGCTTATGGTTTTTCAATTGCCATGTTGTTATTAGATCTCTTATGATATCATTATTCAACTTCCAGTTTATAATTCTTGTAACTCCTTTAGAGGAGGTGGTGTTATAAAAGAAGCAACAAAACTCAATTTTCTCTTATCCACCATTTTTAATCGTGGAGCCATACTTCCTCACAAATTCCAAAAATTCTAAGTCTATTATCCTCAATAGTGTGTAGTAGCCATTATCAGTACAAGATTTTTAGGCTACATGTCATACGTCCATATTAATAAATCATTGGGAAACTCGTTAGTCATCCTCTATCAAATCAAATAAACTTTTAATGCAAAATGAAGACTAACCAAAGTGATGTCCCCTTCAATCTCCTTAAAAATAGAAATTCTGCCAACAAATGAGTTCCTACAACCAAGGAATAATCCATAAGATCTTAGCCAGTAAAATTACAAATCTATCCCAAATATAAAGAAATTGAAGAGTGTTATCAAGCAAGCATATGATTGGATGACTTTGTTTCTGTTGGCCAAGTGGTATAGGAGCACATATAAATGTGAGAGTAAAATATGATATGCTACTGATAAAGGATACATTCATCATAAACACAGTGAAAAGAAGAGATTTAGTTACTAAAGTTATGTTAAATAAACTATGCAAAACTCATATCTACCTTACTTCTTAGTTTATCAATCCATTCTCTTTTTGCAATGCAATTGATGAGATTATTTCTAAATTTTTGCTTTCAAATTAATAAACATATTAAATTCTCTTATTAGTTTTTTTGCCAAGAAGTCTTTAGAGTAATGGTATTAGTGATAACATATTAGTTGGGTTAACCTTATGTCCATTACCATTGTTTTTGTAAACCTTTATGAATGTCATTCTTAAGCTCTTTTAAGGAATTCAATGGTATGAAATAAATAAGATTCATTTGAAAGCATGAGAATAGAATAAGGAGATAAGAATTAAACATATAAAATCTTACCTAAATATTAGTTATATTCTATTTATACAATTAGATTACAATTATAATTCTAGAAGAATCATTTATGTCGAGGAGACTACACAAGGTAAAAATATATTTATTCTAAAAATATTTTTTTTATATATTTAGTACTCTTTATTTTTATTAAGTGTCAAAATGTCTTGACTAAATAAAGCTTTAATCCTCTGTTTGCTTGTGCTTGTTTATAAACTTAAAGGAAGTCCAACAAACTTATGTCAGTTTTAACCATTTGTGGTTAACTAAGTTTTTCTAATTATTCATGTTGGACCCCGATCTTTGAGTAAAATTTGAATTATGAAAATGAAATTTAAGGAGTGCTTCGTGAATGTATTGTATAATAGATGGCTTAAAATTTAAAGAATATTGAGAAAAAAAGAAATGATTTGATTTTGATATCTTTGGGGTTTTGAGTGGATTGGTATGGTTTATGAAATTAAGTAGATGAGTTGATTGAAATTAAGTTGAAAATCATGACTAAAAAGAGAAAGTGTTAAAATATGAAAAATTGTAAAAAAGTTTGACTTTTTGGCCTTTGAGGGTTGACTTTTGATCTAGGCAAAATTTGAGAAAATGATCTACATGAAATTTGTAGTGTTTTTCGAGAGCTTTTCTTGGACATAAAGTTTGCTATTTTTCGATGTCGGGATTGGGAGAAATGATTTTCAGAAGATATGCTTTGTTTTGAAAATGTTATTAAGTATAGATTTGTGTATTTTATGCTTCGAGGCCACTCGTCGTATGGATTTAGTTTGAATTAGAATAAGTAGTATTCATGAAAGTTTTAGATGATGTTTTTATCTTTCCATTGATATGAAGTTTGCAATTTTTCGATATCGGGGCTAGGAGTTATGAGCGATTAAAATTGGAAGTCGTTTAGGAAAAGCTGTTTTGGATAGAATCTTTGAGTGAGTTTTCAACCTCTTTCGAGACCTAATTTGATTTTAAGTTCTTCTGGGAAGTTGTAGAGCTTCCTTTTATCTTTCCATAGACACTAAATTCGTCAAATTTCAAGTTCGTAATTAAGAGATATGATTTTTGAAAAATTCAGTTATAAGTGGGTATTTAAGGTTTTGTAAATTTTGCTTGAACTCTGACCCTTTTGCAATCTTTTGTTATAAATCTTTCGTCCGACATCCGATTGACTCGATTCTCGAAGCGTTGGATTCCTAAGATAATTACGTTCATTTTTATGAAGAATTATGATTTTTAGGAGATTAAATGGAAAGAGATTGATTGAACCAAAGTAGGAGATTTGGTTATAGGTTATAAGTTGGATAATTTTCTGAATATGGTTCAGTATTTTGCGATTTTCGGGAGCTGTACAACTCCGATTGAGTTGATTCTTAAGGGAAAATAAATTTAAAATATAGGGCTACAACTCTTGTGAAGGGATCGAAATTTAATTTCATCCCTAAGATTGTTAATTTTTGGAACTAAATTCGCGTAATGTTCAGTCTCGGATTTTGTGAAGGTCCGATAGTATTTCGAATATAACTTCTTCGTTTCTGATCTGAATTGAGCGCGGTCGGTGGCGTTGGATTCGTATGATCTAGAGAAACAATGTTTAAGAAGAAAGTTTGTCCAAATTATTTTGTTTGGATGCTCAAATTCTGGACGCGAAATGACAGTTTTTTAGACACATTGAAGGGCAATTTTGGAAATAGGCTAAAAAGAAGGGGCATAAGAGTCTTTAGCCTATCATTTTTAATGACATGGCAATCAGATTAAGAAGTGGATGTTGTTTGTTCTGGGGAATTCACGATGGTTCTAGAAATAATAAGGAAGAAAGGAAGCCCAAGGCTAGGGTCCATTTGAGTTACAATTTAAGGATGATATTAGCTTAGGTTTTATTTAGTTTAAGGCATTAGAATGAAAGAAGCCTTTGGGCTAGAGCCCATTTGGGTTGAAAGTAAGTGAGTTAGATAGTTAAATAAAAGGAGAAAAGAATAGGGGTTTAAATGAGACATTTGGGCTTGAGTCCATGAAGTGGAAATAAAAAGGAAAAGAAGGGGAACAAAATGAAGAAGGAAGGAATTGGGCTTGAGTATTAGTAGGTTAAAGAATAAGTTAGCTAAGTAAATAAAATGAAGGGGGGATGGTTGGGAATTAAGAGGAGAAGCCCACGAATTTTGTTGGCTTAGATTATTAGTCTTGTAAAGGAAGCTTAAAAGGAGAACAAATCAAATTAAAATAGAAGTTAGAAGTGAAGCATGAAGAGTCACGAAAATTCTGGAAAGTGGAAGAGCATGAAGAGTCGTATAGGTAGATGAGGTGGCACTTAAATGAGAATAAAAATGAAACAAAATGAGAGAAAAAGAAGGAAGTGTCGTTGGCTTAGGTTATTTGAAGAGAACACTCACGAACTTGCTAGAAGAGAAGAAAGAAGAGGCCATCGATTTTTCTAAGAAGAGAAAAGAGATGAAGGTGTTTCGGCCAAGAAAAAAGAAGAAAAGAAGAAGAAGATGTCGTGGGTCATTCCTCTAAGGCATTGAGAAGCCATTGGAAGTAGGGGAAAAGCAATTGGACCAATCCAAGATGCTAGCAAGGAAATTCAGGTGGGTAGTATATTTATTTATTGAATTGTAAGCTAAGAATGCGAATTTGAAAAATTAAGAAGCAAAGTTTTGATAAATGATTTTATGAAAATGATTTTGAGAAAATACAAGATTTATGAAATTCATGAGTTTCAAATTATTTGATTTATGATTTAAATGATTTAAAGAAATTAGTGCATGTTTGGTCATGAATGTGATTATTATGTGATTAATTTGGTGATGTGCATTGCATTACATTGATTATGTGAATTCATGTAATATCGCTTGTGTCATTTATGACACAATTTGATGTTATGAGATGAAAATGTGAAAAGCAAGATGTTTGAAAAGTGCCTTCGCCATCTGAAATTATGTTTTGCTTATATGCTATATGGGTTTGGTAAGGTCCTTTGTGAGAGTCATTGTCTCTACTTGTTATAGCCTTCTCCTACGCCTGCTAGTGGCATAGGAGTTCGATTTGGACTCCCCTCTGTTCACGGCTGCACAGAACCGCTATGCGAGAATGTGCAGTACGTCCTGTTTTTGACCGAACCAAACCAAACCATTTGATGTGTTATGTGATTTGTGTTGGAAGCCGCGGTATAACCCGCAAACACACGCCGCAAAGATAACTCGCAAACACCTACGGGTGGGGTGTGGGGTCCAACACTAAACCACTTGACGTGTTATGTGATTTTGTTTTGTTTATGTTGTGATGTATTATGACGTGATGCATTCATATTTGAAATTGTACATGAGAAATGAGAAAGTAGATGTTTATGAATATTTTGAAATAAATGAAGATTTGGAAAATTTAGAAAATGTTGATGAAGGTTTATGAATGTTTTGAAAGGTTTTAAAATGAATGTATGGATAAATTTTCGAATGGCAAATGTTTGAAAAGTTTTAAAGGATACTTTTCGCTTATTGTTCAATTTATAAATATGTTATCCACGAGCTTAGTGCTCACCCCCCTTTCATCCCCAATCTCCAGGTTTTTAAGCAGGAGAACGGATGAAAGACGAGCAATGTTTGTAATTATGTGTAAAGTTCGATGTCCGTATTGGATTTTATGGATGGTTAGAAAACCAGAAAAAGTGTATTTAGTCCGAATGTAGAGAATGTGTTATGAATTCTGGATGTATGTATTTGAGTTAGGTTGTGGAATTGAATAGGTGTATGATTATGGATTTATTTACCAAATTGCATTTGCGTATGGATTTGGATATGAATGGGATTGATTGGGATTTTGTATGATCAATTGAGAATTTATGAAGTGTTAGACATAGGATTGCGTTTCTGTTGGTGTTTGGATTCCGGACGGGAGGTCCGATGATTCTGCATTGTGTTTGGACATTTTAGAAGTGTTTTTGACTCTTTGCAATTTTTGGGCTGTCAAAATACAGCCGTTATGCTGCCGAAATTTCAGTAAAAAGGGTTTAAAAAGTGAGTTTGACTATGGATATGGATGTATAAGAAGATGATTAATAAGAACTAAGTAAATTGAGAATTGCATGAGGAATAGTTTCCTAGAAAGGGAAATCGATATGGTTTTGATTAGTATGAGAATGGTTTTAAGATGAATAAGATGAGAAAAAGAAAAAGAAAAAGAAAAAAAAATTTATACCGGATTTCGGATTTGAAATGTCGTAAGGTTTCCAACGCGATGAGTTTGCTATGCTTCATGTTTGAAACGGATGTCGGGGTTTGTTTCAGTTTGATTATTTCGATTCGCATTCGATTCGGAATTCTACCTTTCGAGTTTCTCCGCTTTGTTATTCGTATTTCCGATGCACAATTTTTCGAGTATTCGTTTCACTCCGATGATGCGATTTGTATTCTAATTAGCGATTTCTCGCTTTTCGATTTTTCATTTTTTCCGTTCCGTTTTTCCGTTGGGATCCGGTTTCCGAATCGGGTCCTAACAATTCACGCTTGAGTAAATATATACTAGTTTTGATTCCTCCATGTAAAAAGAGAATAGAATACTTAACTAATTCATCTATTGATCCTATTAGAGTTATTTATAATCCTAAAATTGTTTAGCTTAGTGAACAACTTGTGCTTATAACTCACAATAACTGTTTGTTACAATCTAAATATTATGATAACAAGTCAATCTATTGATGTAAGAGAGAGAAAAAACACAAATTCCACATTGACCATTAGAATCAACCCCATCAATGCCCTTATAATCAACACAATAAGAGTACTATACATGAAGACCTAATTTAATAACTCCTAATGTTTTAGAAAAACAACTATTAAACATATTAAAAATGTTATTTTTCGATACTTGTGACAGTATGCATGACCCTGATGATCATGCTCATAGGCATAGAGAGCTCATGGACCTATACGATGCATAAGTTAAAATTAAGTCTAAAGCCTTCTCCTCCACTTTAACAAGAGCAGTGGAATACTTATTATGGGCATGTAATAAGCATAAACTAATGGACCTTATTTATTTGATATCAATAACTCAAACAAAAGAAGAAAATCTAAGATTACTTAGAATGCTCAACCTAATTTCTAATTTTGAATATGAGTGTAACAACCTTAATAAATATATAAACACCTATATAATCCTTATGTAATTTCGCGAAAAAAGAAAGGCACTCTTAAATTTCAAGCAAGTATAAGTCAAAGTACAAAGTACCTCAATTTAGAAGATGTTAAGCAAAATTTGAGAAACTTATATGGTAAAAGTAATGAAGAAAAAGTGGTGCATCTTCACTATACGATGAAGAGAACACAGAACTATAGGAACAACAAGCTAAGGATGAAAGCAAAGGAAAGAGTTAAGAAGGGATTTTAAGGTTCAACACCTCGCTAAGTAATGTAGTTGACATCTAAACTTAACATAATGATTTAGTCATAAAAAATATAATAAAACAAAAACAAAAGCATATATCTTAAAATTTTCTCAACTAGAGATATAAAGAAGATTTAAAAGTTAATTTATTAGGTGAATCCTCTAACAAATTCAACTAGTATTTTGTTTACCTTAAATCCTAACGATATGCTGATTCACCACCCTCAAATTACTAAGCATAAAAAAGACTACATTATGATTCAAATAAATCAAATAAATAGATGCCTAAATCCAACACCTTATCAAAGAAGTAAATAATAGCTATGATGTCAAACTTTCATAAACACTTCCAACTTATAAAATCTTACCAATTCCAATAATGACCCAAAGTCCTTGCACTTGCTATGTGCCATTTAATGGAAAGTCTTAAAACATGATTATTATTCCTACAGTAATATTTTATTATGATGATCTATACATTATGATAAAGCTTCATAATATTTTTATTTATTTATATATATTGAGAGTAAGGAGATGTAAAACAAGTTGATGTAAATGTTTAATTATTCTCCTTCATCTTAGGGTCTTAATCCTTATCTTTAGAATGAGTTTTCTTGTTGTATCTTTACCATGTAATGCACAATAACTTCTAGCAGAAGCAGTTCGAAAATTAAATGGAAAGTAGAAGTTAAATTGCTAATTCAACTAATTACTGGTTTCAAATTTGGCTTCTTAATGTAAAGCATTTTTTCAAACATCAGTAAAACACATCACTAAGGCATCACCTTTGCACAAACATATTTACTTACATCGAATACATTTAAAAGTGATGTAGAAAAGGATACACATCCTCATTCTAGGAGGACGGTACATCGACAGTCAATGGGTTCACAAACCAGTCATGCATATTATAAAGCAGAGGTAAAGGGAAGAAGAAAACAAAGCTCCTATTAAGAGTCTACCTTACAGCTTGGGTGGCTGATGTTGAATCTCTCAGGTCACAGTGTTCCTAATGACGATGCAAGGGATGACCCATGGTGGACATAGAGGATGACGAATAATGGATGCACGACGATGATGATGTACAGTGGATGGTGACGACGCATGGTGAAACTTTGATAAAGGGAGTTGCGACAGAGAGGAAATCCAAGACAGAAATCGAAGAGAGGGAAGGGTGGGGGGGTTGCGGAGGTTTAGCCTTAGAAGAAAATGACATTGTTTGGTGTTTTGCCAAACAACATCGTTTTTGTTATTTTTAAAATGTTGAAATGGAGGAAAGTGACGACGTTTAGCATTAAAACTTACTGACAAAATTTACCGATGATATTTTTATCAATAAAGATTTATTCACCAACGGAATTTTTTTACCATGACAATATTCCCTCAAAAAATATACCGAGATGATTTCCCTCCATATTTACCAACGGATTTTTTGTTTCATCGCAAGTTGAAGTCTATGCCGCCAATTTTACCTACAAAACATGGTTTTCTGTAGGTAATTACTGACAAAAACATTTCCATCGGTAATTTTCTATCGCTAAAAACTAATTTTCTTGTAGTGATGGATGTTAAGACTACCTTCCAAAATGAGGACTTTTATGACTAGATATACAATACAACTTGAAGGTCAAGAAAATGACAGAATTCATACAATTTTTAAATTGTATAAAGTATTACATAGATTGAAACAAGTTTTTTTATTATTAGTACATGAAATTTGATAAGATAATAACCTTACTAGGCTTTGTGAAAAGAATAGTTTAAGGATATTTGCATTACAAAACTATGGGAGCAAGAGTATTTTTATAGTTTTAAATATAAATGATGTCTTGCTTGCATTAAATAACTTGCCTATGTTGTGTAACACCCCTACTATTGTAGGTACATATCGAAACACCTTGAGGATATTCCAGTACATAATCTATGATAATGGCGTGCTAGAGCAGTCACTATAATCACTTAACATGATATCATCATTTTTTTCTTATAAAACATCATAAGGAAAAACATCATTAACGAAATTCCTCCTTTTATTTCATAAAAACCATTATTTACATCGATAGTTTGCAGTATCATCCAAATATGTACATCATCATATCCTAATACAAAATATGCTACATAAAAGAGGAAATTACACAAAAATCTGTCTAATCTTCTAATCTCAAATGACCGACTTTGAGCCATTTCTTCTTTTTCCCCAAAAGTACAAGACTATAGTTCTTGTAGTGTCTTTTAGTAGCTAAAGTCGTCTCTGTTGAGTCAAAATGACTTTACATATATATGATTTTGATGAATAACAAAGAAGTAGTAAAAGCAGAAGCAAATAGAAAACAGATAGATGGAGAATAAAACACAGACACAGACGAAGTTAAAAGGCAGACGAAGAAATACAGACGCAGATTGAAAAACAGACGGAGAAGTAGAGACGCAGACGCAAGACAAAACGCAGACGCAGACGCAGACATAAAATGAAAAGCAGACGCAGACGCAGACGCAAAGTAAAGCAGACGCTAATGCAGACGCAGACGCTAACGCAGACGCAAAGTAAAAAGCAGACGTAGACACAAAGTAAAAAGCAGACGCAGACGTAAAGTGAAAAGTAGACGCAGACGCAAAAATATAGACGGAGAAAAGCAAACGCAGAATTCAAAAGAAGACGCAAGAGTTAGTTCGAGTTAGTTACAGAACTCAACTGATTAACCGTTTCTTTCAAGAAGCAAGATTCAAGAAGCAGTTACAGATGAAGACTATAAATATAACTTGAAGTCGAAGAATGAAAAGTTAACAAAAAAGAGCAAAAGTTGAGATAATTGATTTACGTACGCAAACACTGTGCAAATTAGCTGAGAGCTAGTTTTACTGTAACAAGTTTCAAATACTTTTGTAAGAAAGTAGTACAGATAGCCTGCAGAGGCTAAGAGTGAAAGAATACTGAGTGTAGAGACCTGAAGAGGCTCAAAAAGAATACTTGTATACGTTGAAGAGATAGTGAAATCTCAGAAAGAACTCTGAGGACTAGACGTAGCCCACGGTTTGGGGTGAACCAGGATAAAATCGTTGTGTCAACTTCTCTCTACCCTATCTCTTTTAAAGTTCAAAGTTTTGTTCTTACTTAATTTCCGAAACAAGTTTCAAAGTTTTGATTGACTGGAACTTACTGAAGTTTCTGTAAAAGAACTTATTTTTAACGAAACAATTTTGGAAGAGTTTTCAAAAAGGGGAATAGACAATTCAACCCCCCTTCTTGTGTATTCGTTATCGTATTATAAGCATTGTACTAACGTGTAATTTACTTCAATTGGTACCAGAGCCTGGTATCCAAGGATCACTGTAGCAAAGTGTGGATTAAAGATAATGGCAGAATCACATATATACATTGCAGAAGGTGCCTTAGTCACTAGACCTCCAGCATTCAACGGTGAAGATTATCACTACTAGAAAGATAGAATGCGGTTGTTCATAGAATCTACTCATGTCGACCTTTGGGATGTAATAGAGAATGGACCATATACACCAGTAGAAGAAGATGGAAATCTTATTCCACGGACCAGATGGACGGCTGATCAAAAGGCGAGAATTCAGCTTAACTCTAAAGCAAAGTTTTTCCTGACATGTGCCCTAAGCAGGAGTGAATATGACAAAGTTCACGGATGCGACATTGCGAAGGAGATGTGGGATACACTGTCCATCGCTCATGAAGGCACAAACCAAGTCAAAGAATCCAAGATAAGCATTCTTGTGCACCAGTACGAGCTTTTCAAGATGAAGGATGAAGAATATATTGATCAAATGTTTGGAAGATTTCAAACAATTGTCAATGGATTGAAAGCCCTTGGAAGAACGTACAATAATCAAGATCACGTACGAAAGATCTTAAGAAGTCTTCCAAAGAGATGGAGACCAAAAGTTACAGCGGTGCGGGAAGCAAAGGACTTGAGCATGCTAAAGCTTGACGAGTTGCTTGGATCACTGAAGATTCATGAAGTAGAGCTCGATGCTGAAGACAAGCCCAAACGGGACAAGTCAATAGCACTAAAAGCCGGACAGAAGAACCACAAGACTCAAAGAAGGAGAAAGTCATCAAAAGCATTAAAGATAGAAGAATCGAAGAATGATGACTCAAGCGAATCAGAACAGGAGTCAAATGATGAAGATGACGAATTATCGTTCATTTCCCGAAAGATAAGACGGATGTGGAAGAAGAAGTCCAAAGGAAGCCAACCCTTCAAGAAAAATAGCAAAGATGATGGTAAAGTTGAAAAGACTACTATCATATGCTACGAGTGTAATCAACCTGGACATTACAAGTCTGAATGTCCTACTCTAAAGAAGAAACCAAAGAAGAGTAGAGAAGGCAAGAAAAGCATGATAGCAACTTGGGAAGATCTAGATTCATCAGAGTCAGATACAAATTCCGAGTCATCTGAACATGTTAATATCTGCCTAGTAGCCGAGGAAGAAAGTGATGAGGAGGTAACTTTTGAATACGATAACTTGCATGAAGCCTATTCAAAATTATTAGAAGATTCTCATGCTATTCTGAAACAGTACAAACTGTTAAAGAAGAAGTATGTAGAAAATCTTAAACATACAGAAGAAATAGAGAGAGAAAATGCTTGCTTAAAGAAACAAATAGAGGATAAAAAGAAAGTTGTAGATAGATCCGATGAGATAAAACAGTTAAAGTTTAGAATTAAAAGTCTTTCATCTGATTTAGCTACATTCACTAAGAGTACAAAGAGAATGAACGAGATGCTAGGAAAATGTAGATATCCAAACGATAAAACCGGATTAGGGTTTTCGGATAATAAGTCTCATTATAATAAGAAGCCTCTTTCTCAAAATAAAGGGAATTACCAAACACGTTTTCATCAACTGATTAAGAAAAGGCATCAGAGAACTCATTTTATGCATATTACTAACCAGAAAGGACCCAAGAAAATATGGATACCAAAGAGTAAAATAGTTTCTCCTGCAGATATCCTTCCTTGGAAAATGCGACAAGCACCGTTGGTATTTAGACAGTGGCTGCTCGCGACATATGACGGGAAGAAGGTCTATGTTCCTAGATCTTCAGTATAAGAAGGGAGGATCAGTGACTTTCGGAGACAACCAGTAGGGCAAGATAATTAGAATCGGTAAGATAGGTAAAGATTCCTTTATATACATAGATAATGTACTGCTTGTTGATGGTCTGAAGCACAATTTGATAAGTGTTAGTCAATTGTGTGATTCTGGTTTTATAGTCACGTTCAATCAAAGTCTTTGTGAAGTTAGAAACAAAGATGGATCTATATTCTTTTCTGCCAAGAGAAGAAATAATCTTTATAAAATTGACTTAGAAGATTTTCAAGATCAAAATGTTTCATGTTTTCTATCTTCTGAAGAAGAAAGGCTAATCTGGCATAAAAAGCTAGGTCATGTCTCTTTTAAACACATTTCAAAGTTGGCAAAATTTGATTTGGTAAGAGGCTTACCAAAAATGAGTTTTGACAAAGAATTTTTCTATGAAAGTTGTTTGAAAGGAAAACAAGTTAAAACATCGGTTTCCTCTAAAAATTTTGTAACATCTTCTAGACCTTTGGAGTTGTTACATATGGATTTATTTGGTCCAACTAGGATAATAAGTCTTGGCGGAAAGAAATAGGAACTTGTTATTGTTGATGACTTTACTAGATTTTGTTGGATATTGTTTCTGTCACACAAAGGTGAATCTTTTAAGTGTTTTAGGACCCTTTCCAGAAAGTTACAGATTGAAAAATGGTGGAGAATTCGATAATGAGAAGTTTTGGTTATTCTGTGAGGAGAATGGAATTTCCCACAATTTCTCAGCCCCTAGAACCCCACAACAGAATGGAGTTGTTGAAAGGAAGAACAGGACGATTCAAGAGATGGCAAGGACTATGTTGTGTGAAAAGAATCTTCCTAAGTACTTCTGGGCTGAAGCTGTGAATACAGCATGTTATATTCAGAACATAATACTGTTGCTACCCTTGTTGAAGAAGACTCCTTATGAGTTATAGAATGGAAGGAGACTTGATATATCTTACTTTCATCCATTCGGGTGCAAGTGCTCTATTCTGAATACAAAGGAGTTGTTGGATAAGTTCGACTCAAAGACCTATTCAGGAATTTTTCTAGGCTACTCATCTTCATCTAAGGCCTTTTGGGTATATAACTCTATCTCAAAGACAGTTGAGGAAACCATCCATGTCAAGTTTGATGATCGTTCCCAACCCCACAAGGAAAATGACATGGAGAGTGAAGATCCTTCAAAGAACTTAGATGATACAACAGAATCTCCATTATCAGGAACTCAAGTAGATAAGGTTGAGGATATTCCAGAAACTATAGGATTAAAAAGAGATTGGAAATATAGGAGTTCTCATCCAGAAGAGCTAATTATCGGAGAAACCTCAGAAGGAGTTAGGACAAGGTCCAAATTCAGAAGAGAAGCTAATGTGGCTTTCATCTCTGAAATAGAGCCTAAGAAGATTGAGGAAGCTCTTTAGGATGAAGCTTGGGTTTTAACCATGCAAGAGGAGCTGAATCAGTTTACTAGGAATAATGTTTGGTCCTTAGTTCCAAAACCTGCGAAGAAATCCATTATTAGAACCAGATGGGTTTTTAAGAATAAGTTAGACGAATCAGGGAAAGTAAGTCGGAATAAAGCTAGATTAGTAGCTTAAGGCTATAATCAGCAAGAAGGGATAGACTACAATGAGACATATGCTCCAGTAGCAAGACTTGAAGCTATTCGGATATTGCTGGCATATGTTGTTTGTCATAATATAAAGCTTTTTCAGATGGATGTGAAAAGTGCTTTTCTGAATGGTTTTATAGACGAAGAGGTGTATGTGAAGCAACCTCCTGGCTTCGAAGATGTTAAGAATCCAGATCATGTCTATAGACTTCATAAAGCTTTATATCGGCTCAAGCAAGCTCCCAGAGCTTGGTATGATCGTCTAAGTAATTTTCTCTTGGAGAGTGGGTTTACTAGAGGTCAAGTTGATGAGACGCTTTTCAGAAAAGATTATGAGAATGAGTTTATCTTAGTACAAATTTATGTTGATGATATCATATTTGGTGCTACTTCAAAGAAGTTGTGTATGAGTTTTGAGAGTCTGATGAAAAATGAGTTTGAAATGAGTATGATGGGTGAGTTAAAGTTCTTTCTTGGGTTGCAAGTTAAGCAAATCGAAGAGAAAATCTTTATCCATCAACAAAAGTATGTGAAAGAACTACTGTGTAAATTTGATATGAATAATGTGAAGCCTATGGCAACTCAGATGCATCCTTAGAATCTTTTGTCGAAAGATGAACTTGGTAAGAAGGTGGATCAAACCCTGTATAGAGGGATGATCGGTTCTTTACTGTATCTTACAGCAAGTAGATCTGATATTATGTTCAGTGTATGCTTGTGTGCAAGGTTTCAGGCTGATCCTAGAGAGTCTCATTTTATTGCTGTTAAAAGGATTATGAGATATCTCGCAAGTACTACTGATCTTTGCTTAATGTTTGAGAAAGGTAAAGATTTCAAGTTAATCGGATATTGCGATGCGGACTATGCCGGAGATAGAATTGAGAGGAAGAGCACTAGTGGAGGATGTCACTTTCTTGGTGCAAACCTAGTTTCCTGGTCAAGCAAGAGACAAAGCTCAATCGCTCTTTCAACTGCCGAAGTTGAGTATATGGCTGCCGCAAGCTGTTGTTCACAAACTTTGTGGATTAAATATCAACTGGAAGATTATTCAGTTCAAGAAGAGGAGATCCCAATCTATTGTAACAACACCAGTGCCATCAATCTATCAAAGAATCCAATACAACATTCGAGAGTAAAGCATATTGAAGTCAGACATCATTTCTTGAGAGACTACGTCCAGAGGAAGGTGGTGCGACTACAGTTCATTGAAACAGAGTATCAATGGGCAGATATCTTCACTAAACCATTGAATGAAGAATGGTTCAAGGAAATCAGACAGAACCTTAACATGGTTATGTTAAATGACCAGTCAAGCTAAGAGATCGTCAAAGTTAACGGCGTCAGAAACAGTAGTTTACAGCTGGTAACTTCTCTCACAAGAAAGTTGTGGAAGGAAAATCTGATGGTCTTGAGGATCCCAATGATTCTAGAACCCACCGGACAAGACCCCTACAAGTAGTCTGAAATTAAAATCATTACGGTTAATCTCAAATACAGACGTTTCATCTCTCTCTCGAAAAACTTTTGAAATCAACTCTACCTTTGAAGAACACTTTACCAGAGCCAATTTCAAATCAGAAGCAATGGAGCCAGCTATGATGTTTGGAAGGCATGTGGACTTTGAATCTCTGAAGAAAGATGCTATGGATGTTGAACAGGAAATTGTAGAAGCTGGGTGGAGAAATTTTTCCAAAAGGGAACCATTGTATCATGATGAGGTATATGACTTTTGGAAGCATGCACAACTGGTTGATAACACCATCGTCTCCACAGTAGATGGAATAACTGTTATTGTGACAAAGGAGTTAATGGAGAAGGTGACTGAATGCTCTTCGGTTGGAGAAACCCTATCAACCAAAGCCAGATGGATGTCCAAGGTTAGTATGAAGGAAGAAGATGTCAGAAAATAGTTATATGGAGTTAATGACCCATGGGAGAGGAAGACTTCAAGTCTGGTCCCGAAGGCTAGGGTTCTTCATGCGATTTTGTTTAATTGTATCTTACCAAGAGCCGGGTCAAGACATCTAATGACTACCTTGGATGAGCAATGTCTGTTCTATCTGCTAAATCGTCGACCAATAGACCTACCATTTTTTATTTTTCATTATATGGTTAAAGGGATGAAGGATACCAACAGTTATCCTTACGGTATGCTACTCACCAGGATTTTTAGAGAATCCGGAGTCCTTCTTCACAGAGGAATCAGAAGGATGGTATCTGTCAAGAGTACCATTAACTCAGATACAATAAGAAGAATGGGCTTAAAGACTGTGGTGAAAGTAGAAGCAGAGTCTACAAAGAAAGCTAGAACTGAGGGGGAGCAGTTATCGAAGAAGTCTCCCGCCACAAGTTCTAAATCTCAAGCAAGTATGAGATTATCGATAGATGAAAGAAGAAAATTATCGAGTAGACCGTTGATAAAACAGGCAAGTCCTCAAAGAGAAGTGAGCCCAGTTCGGAAGATAGAAGAAGGTGTGCAGAAAAGAAAAGGAGAGAATCTTTTAGGTGAAATTTCTAAAAAGGCAAGGAGATCACCTAGGATTCGTACTCTGCGACAACAGGAAGAGAAGAGAGCCAGAGAGCAGAGTCAGGCAGAAGGTTCTGGATCTCGCGTACCGAAGGGAACAAGATCTCTAGTCTCAATTTTATGAGAAGATTCAGCCAAACAGGCTAAAGAGACTGAGAAGAAGAGAAAGTCGGAGTCTGAGAAGGAAAGATCTCAAGTTCAGAAAACTCCGAGACTGACTGAAGCAGAAGGGAAGACTAAGGAGATTAGTCGAAAGAAGAGTGTGTCCACTGCTGGGGAAGTTAGTCAAAAGAAAGATACCTTCAATGCTGCTCAAAAGGAAAAGGAAATTGAGCATAGTAGAGTTCAGGATATTCCCACTACTCAACAGGAGGAACCAGAGGAGCTAAGCCTAGTTCAGGAGAATCCTATTAAAGGTCAACAAGAGGCAACAACAGAATTAAATTTGGTTCAAGAAACACAGGAGAAATCTAATGAACCTGGTCTGATTGTATTCAACTATTCTAAAATTTTGAGAAGAGATAAGTTGAAGATTAGAATGGTTGAAGTTGTAACCAAGAGGATAACTGCAATCGCCATCTGTGATCAACCAATGAGGAAGATAATGGCAGTCGTACAACCTATTTCGACAAATAGTGACACATGGCATTTACTGAATGAAGATGAAAAGACTTTCCATAATGTCTTGAGGGATGCTGCTACAAAGCCATACCTTACGAAAATATCCAGTAAACTGTGTACTATTTACCTAATCACAAAGAAGACGGAAATAAAGGTTGTACCGGATATTCAGCCAAGATATCCTTTGGATTTGAATAAGGGGAAGTCGAAGCTATATCCTGAAGAAATCAGTGATGATCTGTCCACAGATCAAATTGAAGATGAAGTGCGTCGAATTGATGCAGGATGCGCTTCAAAGGAGAATCCGACGAGCTAGTTGTAGCTATCTGAGATAAGTATGAATCTTGTCGATGGGGAAGACTAATAACAGGGTCATTTATTGAATACCTTGTTCAGACTATCATGTGTATTAGGCCTTTATCTAATATACTGTCTATTAAAGCTGAAGCCATACCCCTGCAAGGAAGACATTTGTTAATGCTACCTGCTCCTTTTGATTTAGATCTCCCAGAAGCTAATCTATCCATTCATCCACCAATTTTGAGGTTGTTGACGACTACATTCCATCCTCGGACACATATGCTACAACAATTGCGTACACTGCACCCTCAGCAGATAATGATCAACCCTCCTCACCGTGTGACTCCCAAACTGAAATCAGTCACTTACACGGAGAAGTCAACGAGATAAAGGAGATGATGAATGAAATGAAGAAGATGATGACAGAACTGATGAAGAGTCATCGTCATTGATCATTTTTTATTATAACAAATAGGGGGAGAAGAGAATGGAAGGCAACAGAAGAGAATGGAAGGAAGCAATCAAGGAATCTCAAAAGATGTGATTGAATGAGTCGAAGAAAAAGAAAGAACGAAGAGGAAGATTTTTTAAGATAAGTTTTTTTTTGTTTTAAACATTGTATTTTGTTTTCTTTTTATGTGTATAATTTGTTATCATCAAAAAGGGGGAGATTGTTGAGTCAAAATGACTTTACATATATATGATTTTGATGAATAACAAAGAAGTAGTAAAAGCTGAAGCAAAATAGAAAACAGACTGACGGAGAATAAAACACAGACGCAGACGAAGTTAAAAGGCAGATGAAGAAATACAGACGCAGATTGAAAAATAGACGGAGAAGTAGAGATGCAGACGCAAGAAAAAATGCAGACGCAGACGCAAACGCAGACGCAGACGCAGACGCAAAGTGAAAAATAGACGCAGACGCAGACACAAAGTGAAAAGCAGACGCAGACGCAAAGTGAAAAATAGACGCAGACGCAAAAATATAGACAGAGAAAAGCAGACGCAGAATTCAAAAGAAGACGCAAGAGTCAATTCGAGTTAGTTACAGAACTCAACTGATTAACCGTTTCTTTCAAGAAGCAAGATTCAAGATTCAAGATTCAAGAATCAAGAAGCAGTTACAGACGAAGACTATAAATATAAGTTGAAGTCGAAGAATGAAAAGTTAGCAAAAAAGAGCAAAAGTTAAGATAATTGATTTACGTACGCAAACACTGTGAAAATTATATGAGAGCTAGTTTTACTATAACAAATTTCAAATACTTTTGTAAGAAAGTAGTACAGATAGCCTGCAGAGGCTAAGAGTGAAAGAATACTGAGTGTAGAGACCTGAAGAGGCTCAGAAAGAATACTTGTATACGTTGAATAGATAGTGAAATCTCAGAAAGAACTCTGAGGACTGGACGTAGCCCACGGTTTGGGCTGAACCAGGATAAAATCGCTATGTCAACTTCTCTCTACCCTATCTCTTTTAAAGTTCAAAGTTTTGTTATTACTTAATTTTCGAAACAAGTTTCAAAGTTTTGATTGACTGGAACTTACTGAAGTTTCTGTAAAAGAACTTGTTTTTAACGAAACAGTTTTGGAAGAGTTTTCAAAAAGGGGAATACACAATTCAACCCTCCTTCTCGTGTATTCGTTATCGTATTATAAGCATTGTACTAACGTGTGATTTACTTCAGTCTCTCGGTCCTGAAAAATCAATGTTGCAATTTTGGTGAATTTTGCCAAGTCAATGAGGTAACCATCATCGATGATCACTCAATTCAGGCAAACATCACACATATAACATATAATTCTCATCTTTGCATTTTAAATAATTTATCACATATCTCATTCTCACTTAAGAATAAGACAATTTTACATTTCAAACAATCAAACATACTTATTAAAATGTATATAAAATGCTCATGTGACTCTTTTCCAATTATTATGTCGTTGTGATCGAGTGCCTAAACTGTCCTATATCTATTGTAGATACTAGGCTCATTTATACTATCCCTTATTCGTTGGAGATATAGGGCTCATTTTATAGCTAATCAGGTCACAACTGTCATTATCTGATCATGCATTCATGTATGAAATGCATCTCTTATAATCAATCAATCATGTCAAAAAGTGTTTAGTTCATCACATTTACACATAAGTAGCACTTCAATATCTCATTCATGTATCAAGTCTCAGACTTTCATTGTCTGGCATCAACATAATCAAATCACATTCATATCATCACTCAAAACACATTCTAAAGCAAACAAATAATCGAGTGAAATTGTCTAGGTTACTCGAAGGTTGCTCCTGAAGCTAATGCCTAAAAGTTTCAGCAATGTTTGGATGTTGACGTTCTAACTGCTCCTTTATATCATGCAATATACACATATTATACTTTGGCATAATTATAAGTGTTTTTTAATGCACTTTTATGTATATGAAATATGCACAATGCATGTTCATGACAATCATAGGCATTTTTCTATTATTCTCATGATAAAATCAATCCAATGTCAAAACTCACTTAGTTAGGATTTGTATGTAGGGTTTATACCTCAATAAACACTTTGAATCTAATTTCATAACCCAATGAATCATTTCAGATTTTTTTTCAAAAACTTACTTTCGGGTCTACTATTCTTGATCATTTAGACAATACAAATGAAGTAATTTGGTAATATTTTCTTCTAGAAAATTGTACTCCTATCTCTTAACTTTTTAATGGCACTAAGATCATTCAATTAGGTTCAGTAATCTAAAATTTATATGCCAAACATCTTCAGACTATTCTTATACTGGAATAGTCCCATGTATTCAACTTCCATCCAGAAATTGAAATTCTTAGAGGCTGAATTAAAAATAAATTTCTTCATACAATTTGTAGTCCTATATCTCTAGTTTACTTTAAATTAAAAATCATTCTATTTGGATAATTACAGAGCAAGATATGGTCAAATTATCGAAGCATATTTAAGTTACGGAGGAAAGTTTGTCGCGACAAAACCAAAAGTTAACCACGACGAACTTTTCTCGAGAGCGAATTCCAGGTGGAATTACTGCAAGTTAGTGACGGTGAATTTTTCCAGAGATGAAATCCTTCAAGTTGGTTGTGACAAACTTTTCTTGAGAGGAAAATCCTCAGAAAATCTTGCAAGTTGGTCGCGGTGAACCCAAGAGTTGGACGCAATAAATTTTCACAGAAGCATATGTAGTGAACATGTTACTGCGTTTTATTCATCTTCTTCTCTCTTTTTTTTTCTCTATTTCACATTTCTAATATGATTCTACTCTCATTTTCGATTTCCATTTAAACTCCAATCTTTCACAAAGAAAAATCCAAAATCCAAGCTTAAATAACAATCATCAAAAATAGAAAAAAAAATCCATCCACGCATATCACCTTCACATTTCCTACATTTTTTTCTCCATCTCTTCATTTTTCTTCTCCATCTCTTCATTTTTCTTCTCCAAATATCATCATACACATATTTCTTAACTCCAAATCTCAAAACTTGCGTATATGCATATATACACAGTGAAAACATAGCCTTCACTTTTATTTTCTTCAAAATGTTTTTGTGCCTAGTTATACATTTTTTTATGATCTTTCAACTCCAAAATCATTTCTACAACCTCTTATAACATATTGCTCATCAAAACAAAAAAAATCAACAAATCAAAATTTCCATCCTATTTTCACCATGAACATGAAAATGTTGAATATGCACTAACAAATTCACCAAATTTAATTCATATATTAACAACTCATAGAGATTTACAAGCCACTTACTTGATTTAGCTTCAATTCTTCAAAAACAACACATAGCCCAAGCTCCCAAGCATCACACAATCTTCATCTTTTAATGGTTGTAGGGTTAAGTTCTTTAATGAGAAAGTGAAGAAGAAGAAGAAGATAGCAAAATGATAGTGGTAAAAGGAGGTAAGAACAAGCTCCAACGTCGGTGATGGTTGGCCGCAAAATTCATGAAGAAGAAGAAGAAGAAGAAACTTGGAGAAAATGGAGAAGTTACGAAGAAGAAGAGAAATAGGTGAGAGCAATAGAATAAGTGAAAGACAATTAAAAATGAGGTTGGTCTATCATTTAGGAGGGAGTGTTGTGAGTGATGGAAACATGGCTTGGCAAATGACACTTGTCACTAGCCACATGTCCACTTCTTATAGCTCTAAACTACGTTCTTTCATTTAACTAGTCCATTCAAATCCAATTTCTACTCCAATTGTCTCCAAATTTTCAACGACACTTATAAATAAATCCATAAGTCATTTATCAAATTTTTATATTGAGAATTAACAGTAAATTCTACTACCATTTATCATTTTTCTTACCACTTGGCATTTTTCCTAGTCCAAAATTACCCAAAATTTTAGAAATATTTTCTAAAATTCACCAAAAATTCTAAATCACTAAATACCCTCTCCAAATCAATTTTCAAAATTTATATATACCAAAATTCTCAATATAATCACATTTATAAACAATTATACCCATAAATTATCAATGAATGCATGTACAATTATTTTCATGTGCAAAATTCAATATTCACATGTATGTGCATATCATATAATGCATGAGCATGAAATGCATTTTTTAATCTCTTAATAATATCTCATATTTACTATTCTAGTTTCAACAGGGGTAACGGGATGTTAAACGTTGTGTCAGATTAAATACCTACTATTTAAGTATTTTGACATTAGGGTCTCGATAAAGCATCTTTCTTCCTTGATATTCAAATTCATAAGGAAAAATCCCAAAACTTGTTACATCTCTCTTAGAAATCATATATTATGTCGTGTGTTGCGAAGGTTTAATATAAGAAAATTATTAACCTTACATAGCAAGTATCTTTTATGAAAAGAAATTATCTTTGATAAATTGTTTAAAGTTGAAAAAGAGGTCATAAATAATAATATTTATTCTAGTCCATTTAGTAACCTAATGTATATTTATATTTGTACTAGACCGGATATTGCATTCATTATTGAACTATTGGGTAGATATTTATATAACCTATATGGAGACCACTATATTACAATTCAATAAGTTTTGATATATCTTCAAAAACAAAGGATTATATGCTAACATAGAAGAAAGTCGAGAAATACATCTAATTTTATATCCACATTCTGACTTTGTTATGTATTTAGATAATAGAAAATCCATATAAGTTATAATTTTATATTGGAAAATAATGTCGTTTCATGAAAAATCGTTAAGTAGAAACTTGTGTAGGGATGACAATAGGATCCATGCTCAACCTTGTTAGTAGTGTGCCCTAGGCCAATGGGTATTTGTGATTCATGTATTAACATTATGACTTGTTAATAATATATTATGAGGTATTCCTTCATATATGCATGTATTTAATGTAATGTGATTTACATTCCATGAATGGTATTAGACTTATGTCATCAAGTATGTGACTTGATAGTAAAACCATAAGCGTTATAATACTATTCTAGACTGTCCCTGGTCGATCATTATTAGTGGAACAATAATGAATTAAGACTAGTATGTGTTACGATTGATGATCACGTTTCTTGATCATAGATATGAGATATCAAATCGAAACATAGATATATGTTAGAGAACATATATTGGACCGACCCACAATACTACATGGTTTCATGTCATTAGTGATTCATTATATGGTTTGACTTTAGTCCTTTGACTGAAGTCATCACGGTTCCCTACATGAGGAATTTAGTGTTTTGATATTAGACTAAGTTATTTTTAACCGAATAACATATAGTCTTATGTTGGATACTAAATGAATCATGCAGAGGGATGTGAATAGCGTAGATGGGATTTGTACCTCTCTTAAATGAGAGAGATATCATTTGGGCCTCTTGACAAGTGTGATGAAGAAATGCATGGTCGTGCTCAAATGAATTGATGAAGAGTCATCAATGTCATTTGTTATAATCATCAACTTGGGGATCAGAAACTATGATTAATCAAAGGTTGTCATGTACCATGCCTTGTGATTAATCTTGATATCGTGTTACAAAAGGTGAGCTTATAACCATAATTCTGAGTTAAATCGGATTATCGATCCTCATTTGATTTGGGTAGTCATAATGTCTTGCTAGAGGCCGCTTATGACTTATGGGCCTGAAGTGTAATCAAGCCCATTGCCAACATCAAATGAGCTCTGTGGTCGCACACAAAGAGTGATGTGATCCGGGCTTATTCTCTTGGGCCTAATTTATTAGGTGTTGAATAAATATATTTAGATATATTTATTGGGCTAGATTTAATTAAGTTGTCGGGCTTTTATTATATATGATATAATGGGCGAAACTTAATAGGGCCTGAATGAGATTAGGGTTTTCTATAAATAGAGAAGCTTAGGTCTCATTAGGTTTACGACACAATTGTCGAGAAACCCTAGCCGCCATCCGGGAGAAAGATCGATGCGGCATTCGTGAAAGATTTTCGGGACGTGCTAGCACACTCTGTACCGCAGCCGGATCGTGCATGCTCGTGTGGATACCGTAGAGGGCATTAGCGATTTGCGGTGTCTTGGAATCAAAAGATGAATCCACCCACGAAAATAAGGTATTTTCGTTAATCCTCGTGTTTTCGATTATCGTGATAATTTTGTATGGTCTTTTCCGCAACGTATTGTGAATACTCGGACCATACGCGATCCAACAAGGGTATCGAGCCAGTTTAATCGTTAATCTTGGATTAGTAGCTTGATTGTTGTTATTGATTGGATTTTGGAATTGAATAAGAATATGAACTGCTCATATTCGAACCCTTAATTGTTCGATTGTTACACGAATCTATTTCCCGTAATTGAAATTGTTTCCTCTTTGTTGGTGCATATCATGATCTGCGATTGTTGATTTCTAAAATTGTTTTACAAAGCTTTTGTGTTTATCCACGATTGAATCATTGTGTTAATTGATTATGCGTGATCTGAAATTGTTTCCCATCTCAAAGATATACGATACAAGCCTCATGAGGAAATCCCTAATATTTTCGCCTCAGATATAATGGGTTTGCGTTACTGAACATAATATGAGATATTTGTTTTCTGGGTTTATGCGTAATGTACTGCCTGTGTTGATTTTCTTCTTGCGTTTGTATTCCCATATTGCGTTTACTGGACAAGATGGGCGATGATCGCCCATCTATGAAACCATCGTTGGCCACGATGTCGATCGTGATGCCACTGGATGGCATCGGCAATGGATGGGCTCGAGGGCGATGCCATGGACAGCGTATTGCATCTTCTCCATGGATCTGCGTTTTTCCCCTTTTATTTGCAATTTTCTGGGATATTGCTTATCATCTTCATTTTCTCCATTGAGTTTCTGGAAAATCGATGGATGAGTAACACCCATCGACTGGCGACGCAACACCATCACTAGATGATGGTGTCGCCGCGGCAATGGCGTCTCCGGTGACGCCATAGGCTGCGGAAACCGTCGGTGGAGACCCACGGTTGGAGGTTCGTTTTCCCTCGAGTTAAAGCGGTTGTGCGTGCGGCGTGGGGTTCGTGGCGTGGTTGTGGAAAGAAGATCCAGAAGAAAGAAGGAGGAAAACCAGAAGAGAGAGGTCGGTGGGTTGGAGAAGACGACGGGCGCGTGTGGGACACGCGCCGCGTCTTCCAGAGCGTGGACACGCCCCCGCGTGCCAGCTGGGCGCGGCAAAGGCACGCGCAGACGCTTAACCCTCCAATTTTTTTTTAAAATTGTTTTAAAACCCTAATTTAATTTTTATTAATTTAATAGAGATTAAATTAATAAATACTCCTAATAACATAAAAGGGTGTTTTATTAAATTTGAAAATTGTTTTCAAAGGATTATTTATTAGGAAAGGTTTTTGGAATTTAATTTAATTTTTCAAGAGTTGAATTATTAAATTAAATTTATTTTCAAACCAACAATTAGAATCAGCGAAGGTTATAATAAGCGTTTTGTAATCTTCCATAATTCTTTATAAGGATTAATAACCTTCTAAGAACGACCCTCATCGTAATTTTAAGTTTATATGCCTTCCATAAATCTTTACCAATGTTTATCTCTAGCTCATCTTTATGTGAGTTTTGCCAAAGCAAGGCATGGGGATTATCTAGGAAGACATTTGAATAATGGTGCTATTCATAGGTAAAGTATGGTTAAACTTAACTAAGCTATCAAAAGCGGTTTTGGGCTTAGGGCATAAGATTGAGTTTTACATACATGCAAATACATAAGATGTATTTTAACATAAGCCCATCAAGAGTTACATGTGATGTAATTGAAAAGAGTTTTCTACCTAAATAACTAAGTTTTGAGTGTTAAGCCAAAGCTTTCTTAGGACTTAGTGAAATATGGATCTTGTTTCTCCCATTTTCAATTGAGGGTTATTTATTTGAGTGGGAGCTAATACCTCATAATAATAAGAATGTTGACCCTTATTGCATAATTTTTGTAGATTATGGCTACTCCATCCACAAACCGTCTATGCGATCTATCTTAGAAAAAGAAAAATTTAGTGGAACAAATTTCCTAGATTGGTATAGGAACTCGAGAATTGTTCTCAAGTAAGAAAGAAAGGCTTTCAAGAAGAAGGGCACAGCAAAGGACAAAGGTAAAGTACCTAATTCCAGGCCCAAGCCCAAAGCTAAGACTAAGGCACCTAGGAGGAGTTTGCTTCCATTGCAATGAACCCGGTCATTGGAAAAGGAACTGCAAACTCTATTTGGAAGAGTGAAAGAGAAGAAGAATAGTGCGACTATTTCTTGGTATGTTTGTTATAGAAATCAATTTTACTCCTTACGCATCTTGGGTATTAGATACCGGAGCTGCAACTCACATTTGTACTAATGTGCAAAGTCTAAGAAGGACTAGAAGATTGATGTCCGTGAGATCGACTTGGCGTGGGAAATGGAGCAAGAGTTGCTGCTTATCCGTGGGGACTTATAATCTTATTTTGCCTCTTGGGCTCATTTTGGAACTCAAGAATTGTTATTATGTACCTACTATGAGTAGGAACATTATTTCTTTGCTTGTTTAGAGAATGATGGATTTAAATTTTCTATTGAGAATAAGTATTTCCATTTATAAGAATGACATTTTATATGGCATTGCGCGTCAATTAAATGGCATTTATACTCTGACACTCGAGTTTGTTACAAATGAGCCCATCTATAACATAAATACTAAGAAGTTTAAATCTAACGATTTGAACCCAACCTATCTCTGGCATTGTCGCTTTAGGCCACGTAAATGAAAAACGATTTCAAAACTCCATCAAGATGGATTCATTGATTCTTTTGAATCTTTTGACACGTGTGATTCTTGTTTACCGTAAGATGACAAAGGCCCCTTCACGAGTAAAGGGAAAGGGCCAATGAGCTATTGGGCCTTATACATACCGATGTACGCGGTCCTTTTAGCATATCGTGAGAGGAGGTTATTTGTATTTCATTACTTTTCGATGACTTCAGAGATATGGGTATGTCTATTTAATGAAGTACAAATCTGAATCTTTTGAAAAGTTCAAAGAGTATAAGAATGAAGTACAAAATCACTTGCAAGAATATTAAAATCCTTCGATCTGATCGAGGAGGTGAATATTTAAGCCAAGAGTTTGATGATTATCTTAAGGATTGTGGAATCGTTTCACAATTGACTCCTCCAGGAACTCCTCAATGGAATGGTGTTTCTGAAAGGAGAAATCAAACTCTATTAGATATGGTTCGATCAATGATGAGTCAAACTGATCTTCCAAAATACTTCTGGGGCTATGTTTTAGAAACCGCAGCATTCATATTGAACCGTATTCCTTCAAAGGTCAGAAAAGACACCTTATGAGATATGGACTGGGAAGCTTCCTAATTTATCTTTTCTAAAGATTTGGGGTTGTGAGGCTTATGTGAAGCGTCCAATTGCTGACAAGTTGGCACCCAAATCTGAAAAATGTTATTTTGTGGGATATCCTAAGGAAACTAAAGGATATTACTTTTACATCCCAGCAGAGAACAAAGTGTTTGTTGCTCGAAATGGTTTCTTCTTAGAGAAGGAATTTGTTTCCAAAGGAAACAGTGGGAGTAAAGTACAACTTGAAGAAATTCAAGTTTCACAAAATGACATCGAGCTCGAAAAGGAGATTGAAGCGAGCTCACAAGTCGTTGATGAGCGACCTTCAACAACACAAGGCCTATGTAGATCGATAGGATTCGTCATGAGCCCGAGAGATATGGATTTCTCATCGATGATGATAATGTGATGCTCATCGATCATAATGAGCCCACAACCTATCAAGAAGCTATGGAAAGTCCAGAATCGCTAAATGGTTAGAGGCCATGAAAGCGAGATGCTATCCATGTATGACAATCAAGTTTGGACTTTGATCGATCCTTCCGATGGCTTCAAGACCATTGGATGCAAATGGGTTTTCAAAAGAAACTCGACATGGATGGAAATGTGCACACTTATAAAGCAAGACTTGTTGCTAAAGGTTATCGACAAGTTCATGGAATTGATTATGATGAGACATTTTTCCAAAGGGTCATGATCAAATCCATTAGAATTCTTATTGCCATACCTGCATACTACGATTATGAGATATGGAAAATGGATGTCAAAATGGCTTTCCTTAATGGAAACTTACTTGAGGATGTATATACGATATGACTCGAGGGTTTTGTCCATCCTAAGAATTCGGAAAGGTATGCAAGCTTCAAAGATCCATTTATGGATTGAAGCAAGCATCAAGAAGTCGGAATGTTCGTTTTGATGAAGTTGTCAAAGAGTTTGGATTCATCAAGAATGAAGATAAACCTTGTGTTTACAAAAAGATTAGTGGGAGTCTTGTTGTCTTTTAGCTTTATATGTTGATGATATATTGCTCATTGGAAACGATATTCCAACCTTACAGAATGTCAAGATCTGGTTAAGGAAACGTTTCTCAATGAAAGACTTAGGTGAGGCTGCCTATGTTTTAGGCTTTAAGATCTATAGAGATAGATTAAGAAAGCTTATAGGCCTAAGTCAGAGTACACATATAGATAAGATACTGAAAAGGTTCAGTATGCAAGATTCCAAGAGAGGATTCTTGCCTATGTCACATGGAATCAAGCTTTCGAAGAAGGATTGTCCTACTTCAGGTAAAGAACTTGAGCGCATGAGTAAGATTCCATATGCATCTGCAATTGGATCTATCATGTATGCCATGTTATGTACTTGACCAGATGTCTCATATGCTTTGAGCATAACAAGTAGATACCAATCTAATTATGGTGAGAGTCACTGGATAGCAGTTAAGAATATCCTTAAGTATTTGAAAAGAACTAAGGATAGGTTCCTAGTTTATGGAGGACTTGAAGGAGAGCTCGTTGTAAATGGTTACACTGATGCTGGTTTTCAGTCTGACATAAATGATTTTAGATCGCAATCAGGTTTTGTGTTCTGTTTGAATGGAGATGCAGTGAGCTGGAAAAGTTCAAAGCAAGACACTGTTGCTGGTTCTACAACTGAAGCTGAGTACATTGCTACATCGGATGCAGCTAAGGAAGCTGTATGGATCAGGAAGTTCATTACTAAGCTTGAAGTTGTTCCTAGCATTGCAAGTCCTATAGACCTTTATTGTGAAAATAATGGGGCTATAGCACAGGCTAAGGAACCAAACTCACATAATAGATCCAAACGCATACTCAGACGTTTCCATCTGATTAGAGAGATCAGTGGGAGAGGAGACGTGAAGATATGCAAAGTGGACACAGATGACAACATTGCCGATCCACTTACTAAGCCTCTTCCACAGCCTAAACATGAGAGTCATACGAGGTCTATGGGTATTAGATATCTGACCGATTAGGCCTAGTGCAAGTGGGAGATTGTTAGTAGTGTGCCCTAGGCCAATGGGTATTTGTGATTCATGTATTAACATTATGACTTGTTAATAATATATTATGAGGTATTCCTTCATATATGCATGTATTTAATGTAATGTGATTTACATTCCATGAATGGTATTAGACTTATGTCATCAAGTATGTGACTTGATAGTAAAACCATAAGCGTTATAATACTATTCTAGACTGTCCCTGGTCGATCATTATTAGTGGAACAATAATGAATTAAGACTAGTATGTGTTCTGATTGATGATCACGTTTTACTGATCATAGATATGAGATATCAAATCAGAAACATAGATATATGTTAGAGAACATATATTGGACCGACCCACAATACTACATGGTTTCATGTCATTAGTGATTCATTATATGGTTTGACTTTAGTCCTTTGACCTGAAGTCATCACGGTTCCCTACATGAGGAATTTAGTGTTTTGATATTAGACTAAGTTATTTTTAACCGAATAACATATAGTCTTATGTTGGATACTAAATGAATCATGCAGAGGGATGTGAATGACGTAGATGGGATTTGTACCTCTCTTAAATGAGAGAGATATCATTTGGGCCTCTTGACAAGTGTGACTGAAGAAATACATGGCCGTGCTCAAATGAATTGATGAAGAGTCATCAATGTCATTTGTTATAATCAGTCAACTTGGGGATCAAGAAACTATGATTAATCAAAGGTTGACATGTACCATGCCTTGTGATTAATCTTGATATCGTGTTACAAAAGGACCGAGCTTATAACCATAGTTACTGAGTTAAATCGGATTATCGATCCTCATTTGATTTGGGTAGTCATAATGTCTTGCTAGAGGCCGCTTATGACTTATGGGCCTGAAGTGTAATCAAGCCCATTGCCAACATCAAATGAGCCTCTGGTCGCATACAAAGAGTGATGTGATCCGGCTTATTCTCTTGGGCCTAATTTATTAGGTGTTGAATAAATATATTTAGATATATTTATTGGGCTAGATTTAATTAAGTTGTCGGGCTTTTATTATATATGATATAATGGGCCGAAACTTAATAGGGCCTGAATGAGATTAGGGTTTCTCTATAAATAGAGAAGCTTAGGTCTCATTAGGTTTACGACACAATTGTCAGGAAACCCTAGCCGCCATCCAGGAGAAAGATCGTGCGACATTCAGAAAGATTTTCAGGACGTGCTAGCACACTACAGCCGCAGCCCGGATCGTGCATGCTCGTGTGGATACCAGTAGAGGGCATTAGCGATTTGCAGTGTCTTGGAATCCGAAAAGATGCAATCCACCCACGAAAATAAGGTATTTTCGTTAATCCTCTTGTTTTCGATTATACGTGATAATTTTGTATGGTCTTTTCCGCAACGTATTGTGAATACTCAGACCATACGCGATCTAACAAACCTGGGTTAACTGGACCTTGAGCCAATTCAGGCCTCGAGCTGGGCCCAAGTCCCCCCAACAGGAGACGAATCGAGCAGCCTAACCCTCCAATCCATTGTCATCCCTACACCAATGACCTATTTTACTATACATACAAAGTTTATTGTATGTTATGAGAATGATTCACAAGTAGTTTAGTAGATAAATTTAATGTGGGAACTGTCTATAGTTGATTTAGATGTTAAATCTATATAGTTGTATGAAAATATTTTTTGTATAATGTTATTTAGTAATGAAAATAAGAATATCATAGGATTTCAGTATTTAGAGGTCAAATATATGACCATAAATGAATTTGTATAAAAATGGTGGAGCTCGCGTTGTCTTTATCGAAAAATGATATGGTAATGATGCTCCTTTTATCTTTTCTCTATGTATTATATAGCTTGATGTGAAACTTGACTGGTTTGGTTGCATTACTGAGGCTCACAACTGGTACAAATAGTCAAGTTGGTGTTGTTTAAATTTAACATCATAGCAAGGGTTGATTTTGAATTTCTCACTTTGTGCCATCGATTGAAGGTGGGCACATTTTGCTTTCTTTATTTTCTTAAATGCAAAGTGTTTGTTTCTCATATCATGACGGGGGCTTTCTTTATGATGGGGGGTTTCTTGAACTTAGCATTCTTTGTCTACACTCGTTGAGGTTAGATTAGAAAGGCCAATATCAACAACACAGACAAAGAAAGCTCTTTTCCTTGCTTTATTGGGGCTCATATTTGACTCCTTAATCTTTCAATTGGCTATCTTGATATGCGTCTTCCAAAAGGTGTCTTCTTTTTGCTCTAAATTTCTCTATGATTCTGTGTTGGGCCCCGAGTCCCGGATCCCCAATCCCGAGGTGGCCCCTCGGGCTGCGCCAGCGACGAGCTCCCAAACCTCGGACCCGATCCCAACATCTAAACATAAGTTCGATTCATACATGCATTTTCGCACACATTATAACATACACACAAACATTCTAACTATGAGCTAGGCACCCCATATGCCAAGGGCTTCATGCCATTGCAATCCGAAGGAAAGTCAAACAAGCATTCTCAAAATAGCATAATACAGAATAAAGTTTAAATCCAAAATTCATGAAAAATGCTCCATGATAACATGCTCGGAGGGCCAACCAAAATACTAACTTAATGCAATGATCTTTAACTATTGCAGATTTCTTCGATGCCTGGTAAGGATCAACTGGTATTGCGAGTTGCACCTGAGGAGTGAAAAGTAATGGGTTGAGCTACACAGCTCAGTGGCTAATATAATTATAGCCATCGATAACTAGCACAAATTCAGGCATATGTACGTATATATATTATATATAGATACATGCAACAATTCTAGCACTCACATGCTATTCAAACAATTTACGCCTTCAACATAATTAATCCAAGTTACAGAACATGTCACAAATATGCTTCATAATGAACAGATCAAATATGCAATGCACATCATACAGCTCGAGGGTTCCATGGAAACAAAAGGGAGTAACCGAAGTTTACACCCTGAACAAAATGAGTCCATTCGGATCTCATATGCCACAAGCGGGCAGCCGGGAGAAGGCTCTTGTCAGCGCACGCGATTTAACGAAATGGTTCCACTCTCACCCAAACCAAAGCACATAATCATGCTCAGAATCATTTTATTAGATGGTATGCTTTCATGCTTTTCATTTATTCAAAATGCCATGACCAAAGTCGAGGCATAACATGCTCAGAATCAAAATTTACTTCTATCAATTCTCATGCTCTTTCAAGGTATACGAAATCAAACAATTCATTTTTAAACACACATAACATATAACAAATATTCACACATAGGCAAGAATTTGTCGAATCACACAATAACTATAATTTCATTACCTACCTAATATCACTCGAGAATCCAACTCACTATTGTCCTTCCTCTTGCGATTGGATCAGGTCGGCTTGGTTTCCTATAACAAACCAAGTTCCCATACAATTAACATTCAAAAGAATTATTCAAAAAGCTTGAAAATCAAAAGTACTAGCATTAAAAGTCTACATTAGAATTCCACTTAAAATCTTGAATCCTAAGAGGCAAATCCCGAACTTCCCTTCTTCATAAAACTTGTAGCCCTCAATCTCTAGATCACAACGAATCTGAAATCACCTCAATTAGACATATATAGCCCAAGATATGCCTAGAACAGGGGGCTCGCTGCGGCGAAGTCCCGCTCGTCGTGGCAAACGGGCGTGCTCGCCGCAGCGTGCACCGCGGCGTGCACAACTTTATCATGACCACGTCGCGACGTGCACACCTTCCTGGCTCGTCACGGCGAATATAAATTTGCACACAGCGATGTATATCAATTCGCACATCGCGGCGTGTTCATACGCACGTCGCGACGTGCGGGTCTGGAGAACGTCTCCGAACTCGATTTTCCAGCATTTTTCTAACCTCAATCCTTCCCTTTTGCAATTGCAACACACTTAAACCTTGATTCAAGTCTTAGACTACATTTCTAACCCATTTACAATTAAAAACAAGCACAAAATCATCAACCCAACGAAATCTATCCATTTTTCCCTTAAAACCCTAAACCACCGATTCTCACACATTCAACCTATCTTTATGTTTAATCCAACCACAACAAGATGAAACTAACTTAAACTTACCAGAATTGCTTCAATCATAGAAAATCTTTGAAATCACGAAACCCTCTTTTCTTCTCCTTCTTTCTCACCTACGCTTCTCCTTCTTTTCTTTTCTTTTATTTTCTTCTAATTCTTTCTTTTAGGCTAAAGGAAGACAAAGACCACAATACCCCTCTTGTAAAGCTTTAACCTATCTAACTCAAGCAACCTTCCCAAAATGCCCTCATATATTTTTATCCATAAATTCCTATTTAAACCACATTAAACTCAAATAAATCTCAATTATCCACTAATACTCCCAATTCAATCAAACTAAGTCATAAACACACAAGTAACACAATTAATGCTTAGTAACATAAATTTAAAAAAATTCGGGGCCTAATATTTCTCCCCCTTTAAAAAAAAAATTTCGTCCTCGAAATTATTACCTGAGCCATCGAAGAGATACGAATACTTCTCCTTCATAGCTTCCAAGGGCTCCCAAGTAGCCTCCTCCACCGAATGATTCCTCCACAAGACTTTGACTAGCTGAACCGTCTTGTTCCTGAGGACCTTTTCCTTGGTGTCCAGGATCTCCACTGGTTGCTCCTCATAACTCAGATCATCTCTCAACTGAACCTCACTAGTCTAAATGATATGAGAAAGATCCGATCTATACCTCCTCAACATAGAAACATGGAAAACATCATGAATCTGGGACAATTCCGGAGGTAACGCCAACCTGTAGGCGAGTGGTCCAATCCTCTCAAGGATCTCATAAGGACCCATATACCTCGGACTCAACTTGCCCTTCTTACCAAACCTCATTACTCCTTTCCAAGGAGACGTCTTAAGGAACACTTTCTCACTGACTTCAAACTCCATCTCCTTTCGGTGTGCATCAATGTAGCTCTTCATCCTATCCTCAGGTCGCTTTAAGTCGCCGCTAACCAGATTGACTTTATCAACTGTCGTCTGAATCAATTCTGGTCCTACCAGTTTCCTCTCTCCTTCTTCATCCCAACAAATCGGAGTTCTACATCTCCTCCCATACAAAGCCTCATAAGGAGCCATCTAAATACTCGAATGGTACGAATTATTATAAGCAAATTCGACCAATGGCAAATGCTCATCCCAAGCTCCTTTAAAGTCCATCACACATGCCCTAAGCATTCCCTCAAGTGTCCGAATGGTCCTCTCGGATTGACCATCCGTCTGAGGGTGAAAAGCTGTACTAAAATTCAGCTTAGTTCCCAAAGCTTCCTGCAAACTACCCCAAAACCTCGAAGTAAACTGAGGATCCCTGTCAGAAACTATAGAATCTGGAATCCCATGCAATCTCACTATCTCATCGATGTACTTCTTTGCTAGCACATGCAAAGAATCAGTCTGCTTAATTGCCAAAATGTGAGCTGACTTCGTCAACCGATCCACAATAACCCAAATTGCATCGTGCTTCCTACTGGTTCTGGGCAATACCATCAGAAAATCCATGGTCACCCTTTGCCACTTCCATTCCGGGATGGACAATGGCCTCAACTTACCCGAAGGTGCCTGGTGTTCAGCTTTGACTTGCTGACACACTAGACACTTACTCACAAAGTCTGCTACGTCCCTCTTCAAGCCTTTCCACCAAAAGTGCTCTTTCAAATCCCTGTACATCCTGGTACTACCGGGATGCATGGCATAAGGCGCATTATGTGCCTCATCCATAATCTCAGCCTTAACCTCCTGCACATCTGGGATACACAACCTGTTCCCCACTTTCATAAGCCCATCATCACTCACTACCACTTCAGAAATCTTACCATTCTGAATTTCATCTCGAAGCTTGCTCAAATCTGCATCTTGAGCCTGCAATTCCCTAACTTTCTCCCTGAGTATCAGTCTCACTCGGAAGTTAGCTAGAAGGCAATCTGGCTCCTTCTGCTTCAAGCTTATCTTAAGCTTGGCCATCTCTTCCAATAAAGGAAGATAAACCGTCCGAACATAAGCAATCGAAGACTTCCTACTCAAAGCATCCGCCACTACATTGGCCTTGCCTGGATGATACTCGATCAGCAAGTCATCGTCCTTAAGCAACTCGATCCACCTTCTCTGTCTCAAATTCAGTTCCTTCTGGCTCAACAAGTACTTAAGACTCTTATGATCGGTAAAGATCCTCGTTTGAACTCCATACAGATAATGCCTCCAAATTTTCAAGGCAAATATCACTGCTGCCAACTCCAAATCGTGTGTCGGATAGTTCAACTCATATGGCTTCAACTGCCTCGAAGCATAAGCAATCACCCAGTCTCCCTGTATCAATACACAACCAAGACCCTTTCTCGAAGCATCACTATACACGGTGTAACCCTCATCTCCGGAAGGCAAAATCAGAATCGTAGCACTCATCAACCTGTGCTTGAGCTCCTCAAAGCTCTTCTGGCATTCCTCACTCCAGATAAACTTCTGATTCTTCCTTAATAACTTAGTCATCGGAGCGGATATCATGGAGAATCCCTCCACAAACCTCCTGTAGTAACCTGCCAAACCCAGAAAACTCCTCACCTCTGCTACATTTTTCGGGGCTTCCCAATTCACTACAGCTTCTATTTTCTTTGGATCCACATGCACTCCTTGCTCTGAGATCACATGTCCAAGAAATGCAACTTCCCTAAGCCAAAATTCGCATTTATCAAATTTGGCATACAACTCGTTTCTCCTCAAGGTCTCCAAAGAAATCCTCAAATGCTCTTCGTGCTCCTTATCACTATTGGAATAAACCAATATATCATCAATAAAGACAATGCTAAATTGGTCTAAGAATGGCTTAAAGACTCGATTCATCAAATCCATAAAGGCTATAGGGGCATTTGTCAATCCGAAAGGCATAACCATAAACTCAAAATGCCCATACCGTGTCCTGAAAGCAGTCTTTGGCACATCCGACTCCTTTATCCTCAACTGATGATAACCCGATCTCAAGTCTATCTTAGAGAAGACTTTTGCCCCTTACAATTGATCAAACAGATCATCTATGCGAGGAAGCGGATATCGGTTCTTCACAGTGACCTGATTAAGCTTTCGGTAGTCTACACACATCCTCAACGATCCATCTTTCTTCTTCACAAAAAGGACCAGAGCTCCCCAAAGTGAAGAGCTCGGCCTTATATACCCTTTCTCCAACAACTCCTCCAACTGCTCCTTAAGCTCCTTCAATTCTGCTAGAGCCATCCGGTAAAGCGGAATTGAAATCGGTGCAGTACCTGAAAGAAGCTCAATGGGAAACTTAATTTCCCTAGGCGGCGGTAGTCCTGGAAATTCCTCGAGAAAGACATCCGAGAATTCCCTGACTATTGGAATATCCTCCAGCTTCCCACTATCTGCCCTCGAGTCTACCACATAGGCCAAAAATGCCTCACACCCTTTCCTCATCATCTTCTCTGCTGTCAGAGCTGAAATAAGTCTAGGCGGGCTTGCTTTTCTGTCCCCAGTAAACACCACTCTTCTACCGTCATCCAATTCAAATTCCACTGTTTTCTGCTTACAATCCAGTCGGGCATTATATCTTTCTAACGTGTCCATACCTAGGATCACATCCAATCCTTCCATCTTCAGTGGCATCAAATCTGTAGCGCCCATTTACAGTAGGGTACACACCGGAACGCCCGTAGGTCATTCCGACACATAACCCACGATGAGGGTGCACTACGAACGATCATTTCTATAATCCATATGGCATCAATATAATAAGACTGTAAAATCAAAATTCACTAAATTTTAAAACCAAAAGATTTTCATTTCATAACCTCAAAACACAATTTACAATTCTATCAGTTTCCACAGTCTATACATATATTCTCAAACGGAACTGATACAACAATCCAAACTAGATCATCCACAAAAATCATTCCAGCTGACCGACCTGTATGCCATGACTTCTCTTGCCAACGCGCTCACATGGCAGGAAAAGTCTATCTCTGGAGCTAGGGGTCTACTCTATCAGTCCTGAAAAATATATGCAATTTTGGGTGAGTTTTGCGAACTCAATGAGAAACCATCATCGATGGTTCACCCAATTCATGCATTGCGCAAAATTGCGCACAGATTAACACAATAACACATTCAGAACAACAATAGGAACTTCGTTAAACAGTTATCACATATACCCATTTAACCTATTTCCAAATTCACAGCCCAATCAGATACTTAATGCATGATGTTTTTCATTTCGTTTGATTGTTGGATTTGGCGTCAGTCTTTATCCCATTTGGGCACATTAAACAAGAATCGCGTTTTAGGGGTAGGAGAGCCCTCACGGGTATACACTACGCCCACGCGATTAGGTATAGGAGAGCCCTCCGGTATGCACTATTCCCTTTCGGCCTTAGGCCCCTTTTTCACAGTGGTTGAGCTTATAGCTCCGATCAGTAATTGCTCTAGTCACAACTGTTAATTACCAATTTCTGATCATGCCTAGCATGCGTTTACAATTACACAAGAACACATTTCACTTAACAAGATTTATCGAAGTCAAGCAGATCATTCACGCAGACGGTTCACAGAGCATTTAACACATCGTAAATTGAGGAACCAACTAGGTTACTCACCTCCGAACTTCCGAGAACTCTTCACGGAAGTCTCAATATGTTGGAGGATCGACGCCCACTTAGCCTCTAAAACAAATCGAATAATCAAATATTACTAATTGTACAATTTCAATAATCAATAACGCACACGCAGCAATTGAATAAGTATACTATACATGTTTATGACATTCCGATCCTATTTCCGAATCTTTCCTATTCAATTTTCTTCCTCTAAAAGATAGCAATTCCTAACACCATAATTCAATTGACTAAGTTCAACTCTAAAGTCATACTCCAATCACAAGTCAAATTCTAATAAATCACCATCCGATTTGAGAACCATCCAATTTAATTCCGAGATTCCCTCGAATCAATTCACAATTCTTAGTCTCTAAATTTCAAATCAATCAATAACTAACTCATTTGAAATTTAAACCTCAAAATCATCACTAAAACAAATAAATTCATCTTTGAAAATTTGGGGTCCCGCCATGCGCAAGATGAGCTTCGTCATGACGAGACCATCTCGCCTTCGCCAGGACATGACGCTTGCAGCAGCTCTCCCAACGGCGTATCCATTAACGCTCGTCACGACGTAGAATTATACGCTCGTCGCGACGTGCGAGAAGGGAATGACTCGCCGGGGCGTGTTCATAACACATCACGACGTGCAAACCCAAAAACACGTCCAAAACCTAAAATTTATCAGATTTGGTGATTTTTAATTCAACCAACTCTTTACAAAACACTCCCAAACAACTCCAAACACTAAACACAACTCATCTCTAACCTCAATTCCATCAAATATTCATTATTCCTCAAATACCCAAATCAAAACCAACAAATTTCTCAAAACTCACATCATCTAAAATTCATAAATTTCTAAACAATTAATAACTCTAATCAATGATGAAATCAAACTATCTAAAACATAAAGAAGTAAAAACTTACTTGATTCAAGCCTTCAAATCTTCTCAAATCACCAAGAAACTCAATCTCCAAACTTAAACACACCCACGGTTTTCACCTCTAACAACACCAAACATTTTCTTCTCCAATAACAAGCTTAAAGGATGGATTAAAGGTAAAGAATGGAACAATCAGCAAGAAGGAAATGGAAGAAATGGGTAAGGAGTGATCCACGAAGAAGAAAGAAGGAGAAATGCAAATTTTCTTTAAGAAGGGAGCAAGCAATCGTGGAGAACAAATTCAAAGGTAAGGGTTTATAAACTTAAGACTTAAGGCTAGGGCATGTTTGGCAATTCATTTGCCACATGCCCAAATCTTAGGGTCTAACAATCCAATTCTTATTCTAATTTCTCTCAATTTCGCAATGACTATGAATAATAAATCCTAAAATCATAACTCAAATTATCTCATGCCAAATGCCAATCAATTCCTGAAAATTTCTATAAATCTTCAAAAATATAACACACATGACCCTATACTCCAATTTCAATTTTTTAAACCTCTAGAATTCAATTTTCACTCCAATTCTATAGCCAAAACATAATCTGTGCAGTTATCACCCAAATTTTCAAATGACACAATTATATCGGGAATATGTCATACATGTATGTACACTCATATGCTTGTGCAACACTAAACATTTATCAATAAATATAGAGCAAATGCATGTGCAAATCAATACTATACATGCACTCGATTCTAATCCATCCGAATTACCAATATGTCCATCACATCGATAACGGGATGTTACAATTCTCCCCTCCTAATAAAAATTTCGTCCTGAAATTTCTTACCTGACTGATCGAACAAGTGAGGGTACTACCTGCTCGTGTGCTCCTCAGTCTCCCAAGTCGCCTCCTCAGTGGAGTGGTTCTTCCAAAGGACTTTCACCAATGGAATCACCCGGCTCCTCAACTGCTTAATCCGAGACCCCACAATCTGAATCGGCTCCTCTACATAGCTCAAATTACTGGCCACCTCAATCTCCTGAGCCGGAACCACATAGGTCGGATCTGAACGATATCTCCGGAGCATACTCACATGGAAAACGTCATGCAACTGTGACATCTCACTCGACAATGCCAATCTAAAAGCCAATGGTCCTATCCTCTCAAGGATCTCATAAGGACCAATGTACCGAGAACTCAACTTGCCCTTCCGGCCAAATCTCAGAACTCCTCTCCACGGAGACACTCGGAGAAATACTCTATCACCCACACTGTACTCTATCTCTCTCTGATGCTGATCCACATAGCTCTTCTGCCTATCCTGAGCCGCCTTAATGCGACTCCAAATCAGTCTCACTTTATCCACAGTGTCCTGGATCAGCTCGGGACCCTCGAGCAACCTCATACCCTCTTCATCCCAATAAAGAGGTGATCTACACTGCCTCCCATACAATGCCTCATACGGTGCCATCCCAATGCTGCTCTGGTACTGATTATTATAAGCAAACTCTACCAGAGCTAAATACTGATCCCATGCACCTCGGAACTCCAATACACAAGCTCACAACATATCCTCGACAGTCTTAATTGTCCTCTCACTCTGCCCATCTGTCTGAGGATGAAATGTTGTACTGAAGTTCAACCGAGTACCCATAGCTGACTGCAAACTCCTCCAGAACCTCGAAGTAAACCTGGGGTCCCTGTCTGAGACTATAGACACTGGAACCCCATGCAGTCGCACAATCTCTGCCACATACATCTGGGCCAACTTATCGAGGGTATTACTCTCCCTCACTGGCAAGAAGTGAGCCGATTTAGTCAATCGGTCCACTATGACCCAGATCGCATCGTGTTGCCTCGGTGTCCTAGGCAACCCCACAATAAAATCCATCGTAATTTGCTCCCATTTTCACTCTAGAATGGGCAACGAATGCAATTTTCCAACTGGAGCCTAGTGCTCAGCCTTAACCTGCTGGCACGTCAGACACCGAGATACAAACTCTGCCACCTGCCTCTTCATGCCTGGCCACCAGAAATGCAACTTAAGCGTATTATACATCTTGGTAGTACCAGGATGCATAGCATAGGCAGCTAGGTGCGCCTCCTCTAAAATCTCATGCCTCAGACCATCCACATCAGGCACACACAATCTCTGTCCCATCCACAATGTCCCATCTCTCAGCTCAAAATCGGAAGGCAAACCAGATCTTACTCTATCCATCAATCTCACCAACTCTGGATCCTGGTCCTGTACTCTCCTGATTCGATCATGTAACATCGGCCTAAGCCTCAAAGTAGCTATCAGTGCACCATCCTGACCCAAATCCATCTGTACATTAAGAGCTCTCAACTGGATCAAGCTAGGTAATCTCCCAATCTGAATCTGAGCTGCACTGATATGAGATCTCCGACTCAATGCATCTGCCACTACATTGGCTTTCCCTAGATGATACTCAATCGTGCAGTCATAATCCTTCAACAACTCAATCCATCTCCTCTGTCTCAGATTCAGCTCTCTCTGACTCAGCAAATACCGCAAACTCTTATGATCAGTGAAGATCTGGAACGTCTCACCATACAAATAATGCCTCCAGATCTTTAGAGCAAATACCACTGCAGCTAACTCCAAGTCATGCACAGGGTAATTAGCCTCGTGAGACCTCAACTGTCTCGAGGCATAAGCTATCACTCTCCCATGCTGCATCAGAACACAACCTAATCCCTGTTGCGAAGCATCACTAAAAACCTTAAAACCTCCAACTCCCGATGGCAAAGCTAACACCGGCGCCGTAGTCAACCGATGTTTCAACTCCTCAAAACTCCTCTGACACTCCTCGGTCCATCTGAAGGTCGCATTCTTCCTCAAAAGTTTTGTCAGAGGGGCTGAGATCACTGAAAACCCCTCGACAAACCTCCGGTAATAACCTGCTAATCCAAGAAAACTCCGCATCTCTGATACATTCCTAGGAACCTCCCAACTCCGCACTGCCTCTATCTTATAAGGATCTACCCGGATACCCCCACCAGACACAATATGGCCTAAGAACACCACCTCATCCAGCCAAAATTCACACTTACTGAATTTGGCATACAACTGCTTATCTCTCATAATCTGCAAAACAATACTTAGATGCTCCGCATGCTCCTGTCCATCCCTCGAATATACCAAAATATCATCAATGAACACAATAATAAACTGATCAAGGTAGGGCTGAAAAACCTTATTCATCAAAGACATGAAAGCTGTCGGGGCATTAGTCAACCCGAACGGCATCACTAAGAACTCGAAATGCCCATACCTGCTCCTTAAAGCACTCTTAGGCACATCGGCCTCTGTTATCCTCAACTGATAATATCCGGATCTCAAATCTAACTTAGTAAATACCTGAGCCCCCTGCAACTGATCAAACAGATCATCGATCCTAGGTAGTGGATATTTGTTCTTGACTGTAACCCGATTCAGTTGCCTATAATCGATGCATAACCTCAAAGTCCCGTTCTTCTTCTTCACAAACAACATTGGGGCTCCCCACAGCGAAACACTGGGCCTAATAAACCCCTTATCCAGAAGCTCCTGTAACTGAGCCTTAAGCTCCCTTAGTTCCACCGGTGCCATCCTATATGGAGGTATAGATATAGGAGCGGTACCTGGAACGAGATCAATCGAGAACTCCGTCTCTCGATCCGGCGGCAAACCCAGTAACTCATCGGGAAATATATCTAGAAATTTCCTGATCATGGGAATATCCTGCAACCTCTGCTCAACCCTGGTATCAACCACATGGGCCAGATAGGCCTCACAACCTCCCTGCATCAACCTTAGGGCGCTCAGAAAAGAAATCATCCTAGCTGGCACTGCCTGACTAACACCTCGAAATACAGCTCTGGGCTGACCAGGAGACTCTAACACGACCTCCTTAGTATAACAATCCATGACGGCCCTATGCGCAGTGAACCAATCCATCCCCAAAATCACATCTATCTCCCTCAGAGGCAAAACTATCAGGTCTGCACTCAACACTGCTTGATCTATCTGGATCGAGCATCCCTTGCAGACCTCTCCCAAAGCAGTAGTACTACCTAGAGGTGTACTCACCTCTAGTCCATACTGCAGCATCTCCCTATCCCCATGCAATCTACATGCTACATGCGGTGCAATAAAAGAATGCGTAGAACCTGGATCTATCAAAGTAAAAACCTCAAAGCCGGAAATCAAAAGCATACCCGCAACAACACCCGAAGAATCCTGGGCCTCCTGCCTAGTCACGGCGTAGACCCTGGCCTGGGACTGTGGTCGAATGCCACGTCCCTCGGTCCCCACAAAGGAATCTCCAGCTCTACCTCTGGCTCTACCTCGGGCCCTGAATCTCGGTCCACCACCGTGACTCTGTTGTACTGTGGTATTACTACCTGAACTCCCGGTCATAATGGACTGGGCTCCCACAGTCTCTGGACAGTTCCTGATCTGATGCTCCATAGAGCCGCACCTGAGACAAGCTCCGGTAAATCTCCAACACTCCCCACTATGTCTCCTCTCACAATACTCACACAACGGGAGAATCTGGCCTGAGCCTCTACCACTGCCACTGCCACTACCAGTCTGAATAAATCTGCCTCTCTGACTAAAACTAGGCTGTCTAGCTCCTTCAAATGACCTGAATGTCCTTCTCTGGTGCTTGCCATACCCCCAGCTAGAAGTGCCCTGGCTAACACTCAGCCTCTTGCCCTTGAGCCCCTGACCAGACTCAGCCTGGGTCTGTCTCAGCAGCTGCTCAACTCTAACAGCAGCAGCCCTCAGCTCCACAAATGTGCCCATATCAGATCTGGCCAATCTGGTGCGAATCTCCAAATTGAGGCCATTTTTGAACCTCCGACACCGATCAGCCTCAGTAGCAATCAGGGTGGTAGCATATCCCATAAGCTCGTTAAACCGCACCTCATATTCGGCCACTGACATCTGACCCTGTCTTAACTCTAAGAACTCCCCATCTTCATCTACAAATAGACCTTAGGCATGTAATTATCCCGAAAGGCTCTCAAGGAATCCTCCCATGTGAAAATACAGGGTCTGGTGGTACTGCCTGGCACAGTCTTCCACCACTGATATGCTGGACCTTGTAGCAGAGAGACCGCATAATCAAAGCGCTCGTCAAAGTCGCAGTCCATCTGATCTAGGACTATCTCAGTCCTCTCTAGCCATCCCTCAGCCTCAGCAGGGTCCGTGCTGCCATAAAAGTCAACAGCTCCCTGCTTATGCAGACGATCATACCTCCTCTCCCGTCTCATGGGAACTCTAAGAGGCTGCTCCTCAAATCGAGGCACTAAAGACTCCCTACTAGCTCCGACTGATCCATGGTCAGTTGGTTGATCTACCTGATCACCAAGGACGGATGACCTATAACAAAACCATAATTTCAATCAATTTCTACTTTTCTTACTGAAATTCAAGCCTAAAATAAACTATGCCCAAAGATGTCAAACCATGCTTTGATACCACCTAATGTAGCACCCCCTTACCGTAGGGTATACACCGGAATGCCCGTAGCTCATTCCGATACATAACCTATGATAAGGGTGCACTACGAACGATCATTTCTATAATCCACATGGCATCAATATAATAAGACTGTAAAATCAAAAGTCACTAAATTTTAAAACCAAAAGATTTTCATTTCATAACCTCAAAACACAATTTACAATTCTATCAGTTTCCACAGTCTATACATATATTCTCAAACAGAACTGATACAACAATCCAAACTAGATCATCCACAAAAATCATTCCAGCTGATCGACCTGTGTGCCATGACTTCTCTTTCCAACGCGCTCACATGGCAGGAAAAGTCTATCTCTGGAGCTAGGGGTCTACTCTATCAGTCCTGAAAAATAGATGCAATTTTGGGTGAGTTTTGCGAACTCAATGAGAAACCATCATCGATGGTTCACCCAATTCATGCATTCGCAAAATTGCACACAGATTAACACAATAACACATTCAGAACAACAATAGGAACTTCGCTAAACAGTTATCACACATACCCATTTAACCCATTTCCAAATTCACAGCCCAATCAGATACTTAATGCATGATGTTTTTCATTTCGTTTGATGTTGTATCAAGGCGTCGATCTTATCCCATTTCGGGCACATTAAACAGTAATCGCGTTTTAGGGGTAAGAGAGCCCTCTGGGTATGCACTATTCCCTTTTGGCCTTAGGCCCCTTTTTCACAGTGGTTGAGCTTATAGCTCCGATCAGTAATTGCTCCAGTCACAACTGTTAATTACCAATTTCTAATCATGCCTAGCATGCATTCACAATTACACAGTAACACATTTCACTTAACAGTATTTATCGAAGTCAAACAGATCATTCACAGACAGTTCACACAGAGCATTTAACACATCAGAAATTGAGGAACCAACTAGGTTACTCACCTCTGAACTTCCGAGCTACTGCCGGGAAGTCTCAGCTATGTTGGAGGATCGACGCTCCACTTGTGCCTCCAAAACAAATCAGATTAATCAAATATTACTAATTGTACAATTTCAGTAATCAATAACGCACATGCAACAATTGAATCGTATACTATACATGTTTATGACATTCCCGATCCTATTTTCGAATCTTTCCTATTCAATTTTCTCTTCCTCTAAAAGATAGCAATTCCTAACACCATAATTCAATTGACTAAGTTCCGAACTCTCTAAAGTCATACTCCAATCACAAGTCACATTCCCTAATAAATCGCCATCCGATTTCGAGAACCATCGAATTTAATTCCGAGATTCCCTCGAATCAATTCACAATTCTTAGTCTCTAAATTTCAAATCAATCAATAACTAACTCATTTGGAATTTAAACCTCAAAATCATCACTAAAACAAATAAATTCATCTTCGAAAATTTGGGGTCCTCGCCACGGCGCATGAGCGCTCGTCGCGACGAGACCACCTCGCCTTCACCGCGACGCACGCGCAGCTCTCCCAACGGCGTATCCATTAACGCTCATTGCGACGTAGAATTATACGCTCGTCACGACGTGCAAGAAGGGAATGACTCGCCGGGGCGTGTTCATAACACGTCGTGACGTGCAAACCCAAAAACACGTCCAAAACTCAGAATTTCTTAGATTTGGTGATTTTTAATTCAACCAACTCTTTACAAAACACTCCCAAACAACTCCAAACACTAAACACAACTCATCTCTAACCTCAATTCCATCAAATATTCATTATTCCTCAAATACCCAAATCAAAACCAACAAATTTCTCAAAACTCACATCATCCAAAATTCATAAATTTCTAAACAATTAATAACTCTAATCAATGATCAAATCAAACTATCTAAAACATAAAGAAGTAAAAACTTACTTGATTCAAGCCTTCAAATCTTCTCAAATCACTAAGAAACTCAATCTCCAAACTTAAACACACCCACGGTTTTCACCTCTAACAACACCAAACATTTTCTTCTCCAATAACAAGCTTAAAGGATGGATTAAAGGTGAAGAATGGAATGGAAGAAATGGGTAAGGAGTGATCCACGAAGAAGAAAGAAGGAGAAATGCAAATTTTCTTTAAAAAGGGAGCAAGCAATCGTGGAGAACAAATTCAAAGGTAAGGGTTTATAAACTTAAGACTTAAGGCTAGGGCATGTTTGGCAATTCATTTTGCACATGCCCAAATCTTAGGGTCTAACAATCCAATTCTTATTCTAATTTCTCTCAATTTCGCAATGACTATGAATAATAAATCCTAAAACCATAACTCAAATTATCTCATGCCAAATTCCAATCAATTTTTGAATCGGAATCTAATTTATCAGTCTTTAGGTCAATTTTTCGGTCCGGACATGTAACTCCAAAAATTTCTGAAAAATTCCTATAAATCCCCAAAAATATAACACACATGACCCTATACTCCATTTTCAATTTTTTAAACCTCTAGATTTCAATTTTCACTCCAATTCTATAGGCAAAACATAATCTGTGCAGTTATCACCCAATTTTCCAAATTACACAATTATATCGGGAATATGTCATACATGTATGTACACTCATATGCTTGTGCAACACTAAACATTTATCAATAAATATAGAGCAAATGCATGTGTAAATCAATACTATACATGCACTCGATCCTAATCCATCCGAATTATCAATATGCCCATCACATCGGTAACGGGATGTTACAAAATTCACCACTAGAAGTTCTCCACCGATACATAGCTCATAGCCTCTATATACTTGACTGATAATAATATACTGGCCGGTTGGAGTACTCACCATCAGCGGAGTATCCAAAGGGCTCAAATTGCTACCACACACAGGTCTACTCGAAGAAACAAACGAATGAGTAGAACCTGGATCAATCAAAGCAATCACATCATCAGAAAAGAGTCTAACCATACCAATCACCACATCTAGAGCGGTCTCTGCATCCTCCCGTGTCATCACAAACACCCTAGCTGGTGCCTACCCCCTCGGTTTACCTGGAATGCTCGCCCTTATAGCTGCATCAGAACTGCCCACTTCTGTAGAAGTCTTCTGTCCCACAGTCTCTGTTCTCCTAGCAGCTTGCATCTGAGATCCCTCTCTTCTGGACGGCTTGGGACACTCTCTAGCTAGGTGTCCTTTCTGTCCGCAATTGGAACATGCTCCTGTTAATCTGTAACATTCTCCTCCATGAAAACTGCCACAATGCTCACACTTAGGGACTGATAACTTGTCCCCTTCTCCCTTTCTGTTGCCTCCCACCATAGAGGCCTAATGAGAATAAGCAGGAGTCCTCATGGGCCTAGGAGTCCTCAGATTGAATAGGGAAGCTCCTAGTACTCCTGTCTGGCATAGGAGTACTAGTACTACCTCCGCTCTTGAACTGCTATCTTCCTTTTCTCTCCTTGTTCACAACACTCTTGATATTTTCTATGTTCTCAACCCTCAGAGCAGCTTCAACCAGCTGCTGAAAATCACAGAAATTCTGCACCACTACCTTCTCTCTGATAGCCAAGTGCAGTCCCGACTCAAACCGGCGACATCTAGCAGCCTCACTCAGCATCAGATCCGAAGCATACCGGGATAGCTGCGTAAACCGGCGCTCATACTCACTAACTGTCATCTCCCTCTGAGTAAGACTGAGAAACTCCCTCTGCTTCTGCTGAATGTATACCTCAGACAGATATTTCTTCCTGTAAGCAGCAAGAAAGTCCTGCCATGCCAACCCTACTGGTCTCATCTGACTCCCTGGCACAGTCTCCCACTAATGTAGAGCATCTCCCTGAAGCAAGCTTGCAGCATAAATAACCCACTCATCATCCTCACAATCCATCTGATCTAGCACCCTCTCGGTCTTTCTCAGCCATGTCTCGGCTTCCTCAGGATCAGTGGTCCCGTAGAAGTCCACTGCTCCATACTTCCTCAATCTGTCGAACTGTTTACCCTTCTTAGTGGGGTCAAGAAGAAAGGCGTGGCATCGACCCATAGCTTTGAACAAACGCCTGGGTGAATGCCTGGAACAACCTCAGATCCAGTGGAGACACTGGCTCCTGCATGACCGGCGAGTCCTGAGTCTGCGGTGGCATAGACTCACTACCTAGCCCTACAGAAGCCTTAGCATTTCCTTGGGCTACTGACTCATCAGTCCTCTCCTCTCTAGTCAGAGAGTCGGGTGCAACAAATCCTTGCATAACTCCTCGTGTCCTTCTACGAGGTGGCATCGTACTCCTTCACAGATAAACACTAAGGATTAGCTACGTGTCAATCTTGATTCCTACATGTATGCATGATATGCATGTCACTTAATGCAATCAATCAAATGCAACAAATAACCATATAGCACACAATTCATCCTACTATACATTCTAAGCCGAGGACATATAACCTAAAGCTCTGATACCAAACATGTTGGGCCCCGGGACCCAGATCCCCAATCCCGAGGTAGCCCCTCGGGCTGCGCCAGCGACGAGCTCCCAAACCTCAGACCCGATCCCAACATCTAAACATAATTTCGATTCATACATGCATTTTCGCACACATTATAACATACACACAAACATTCTGACTATGAGCTAGGCACCCCATAAGCCAAGGGCTTCATGCCATTACAATCCTAAGGAAAGTCAAACAAGCATTCTCAAAATAGCATAATACAGAATAAAGTTTAAATCCAAAATTCATAAAAAATGCTCTATGATAACATGATCGGAGGGCCAACCAAAATACTAACTTAATGCAATGATCTTTAACTATTGCGGAGTTCTTCGATGCTTGCCAAGGATCAACTGGTGTTGCGACTTGCACCCGAGGAGTGAAAAGTAATGGGTTGAGCTACACAGCTCAGTGGCTAATATAATTATAGCCATCGGTAACTAGCACAAATTCAGGCATATGTACGTATATATATTATATATAAATACATGCAACAATTCTAGCACTCACATGCTAATCAAACAATTTACGCCTTCAACATAATTAATCCAAGTTACAGAACATGTCACAAATATGCTTCATAATGAACAGATCAAATATGCAATGCACATCATACGACTCGAGGGTTCCATGGAAACAAAAGGGAGAAACCAAAGTTTACACCCTGAACAAAATGAGTCCATTCGGATCTCATATGCCACAAGCGGGCAGCCGGGAGAAGGCTCTTGTCAACGTGCACGTGACGAACAAAATGGTTCCACTCTCACCCAAACCAAAGCACATAATCATGCTCAAAATCATTTTATTAGATGGTATGCTTTCATGCTTTTCATTTATTCAAAATGTCATGACCAAAGTCGAGGCATAACATGCTCAGAATCAAAATTTACTTCTATCAATTCTCATGCTCTTTCAAGGTATACGAAATCAAACAATTCATTTTTAAACACACATAACATATAACATATATTCACACATAGGCAAGAATTTGTCGAATCACATAATAACTATAATTTCATTACCCACCTAATATCGCTTGAGAATCCAACTCACTATTGTCCTTCCTCTTGCGATTGGATCAGGTCGACTTGGTTTCCTATAACAAACCAAGTTCCCATACAATTAACATTCAAAAGAATTATTCAAAAAGCTTAAAAATCAAAAGTACTAGCATTAAAAGTCTGCATTGGACTTCCACTTAAAATCCTGAATCCTAAGAGGCAAATCTCGAACTTCCCTTCTTCATAAAACTTGTAGCCCTCAATCTCTAGATCACAACGAATCTGAAATCACCTCAATTGGACATCTATAGCCCAAGATATGCCCAGAATACCAAAATTCATCTTTGCTGGAACAAGGGGCTCGCCGCGGTGAAGCCCCGCTCGTCACGGCGAACGGGTGTGCTCGTCGCGGCGTGCACAACTTTCTCATGAGCACGCCACGACATACACACCTTCCTGGCTCGTCGCAGAGAATATAAATTCGCACGCCGCGACGTATATCAATTCGCACATCGTGACGTCTATAAATTCGCACGTCGCGACGAACACCAGTTCCTCGCACGTCGCGGCGTGTTCATACGCACGTCCGACGTGCGGGTCTAGAGAACGTCTCCGAACCTGATTTTTCAGCATTTTTCCAACCTCAATCCTTCCCTTTTGCAATTGCAACACACTTAAACCTTGATTCAAGTCTTAGACTACATTTCTAACTCATTTACAACTTAAAAACAAGCACAAAATCATCAACCCAAAGAAATCTATCCATTTTTCCCTTAAAACCCTAAACCACCGATTCTTACACATTCAACCTATCTTTAGGTTTAATCCAACCACAACAAGATAGAACGAACTTAAACTTACCAGGAATTGCTTCGAATCTGTCGAAAATCACTGAAATCACGAAACCCTCTTTTCTTCTCCTTCTTTCTCACCTACGGCTTCTCCTTCTTTTCTTTTCTTTTATTTTCTTCTAATTCTTTCTTTTAGGCTAAAGGAAGACAAAGACCACAATACCCCTCTTGTAAAGCTTTAACCTATCTAACTCAAGCAACCTTTCCAAAATGCCCTCATATATTTTTATCCTTAAATTCCTATTTAAATCACATTAAACTCAAATAAATCTCAATTATCCACTAATACTCCCAATTCAATCAAACTAAGTCATAAACACACAAGTAACACAATTAATGCTTGGTAACATAAATTTAAAAAAAATTCGGGGCCTAACATTCTGTGAGGCTAATGATGGAACAACAATCGTCAAATGCTCTAAGAGGCTTTAGATTTCAAGCTTCACTCGTAGGTTCTCTTGATTTCTAATGTGTTCATTTAGGTTGTTGACATTGGTTTTTGGGAAATTCTTGAGATTCCTTAGATACCCATATGTTGAATTTGGGTTGTAAGTTCGAGTTTTGAGGAAAGTTTGGAACTTTCAGTGTGTTACTTGGTTGGTTACTAATGATTGTTCACTTTAAGGTTTTTTTTGTTTTCCTTCTTGGGTGTTTCTGAGTATGTCTAGATAGAATGACCTATCAAATTTATGTTATTTGGGCAAAGAAAAAAAAGTTTGGGACTTTATATGCCGGTGCTCAGTTGTAAGTTGTTTGCTGTTTTTATTCATCTTTCTCACTTGCATTTTTGGTATTAGGCTTTTGTTTTGCTCGTATTTTGAAATTACCTAGATTAAGGTGGCTTTCTGGTGACTTATCTTTTGGCATGTGTTTGAGAATGCACCTCCATTTGATCAAATTAAGCTGGCGTTTTGCCTTGCTCAAGATTTCTATAGTTTCCATATTCAACTTGTAATCCCAATTAAGGATCTTTTCAGGAGAACGAGGGATCTTTTTATCAAGTACTTGAGATTTTGTTCTCTCATTGTTTATAAGATCTAGTTTTTCGTGATTAAGTTCTAAGGATTAGTTCCTCTTTTTTGATAAATTACCTTGAGATTCTCTAGATATAGGGTTTTTTCGAGTTATATCTATAAATTTGGTATTAGATCTGGGTTTTGTGTCATGTGAATTTGGAATTAAATTTGGATTTTGTATCATTACCTATGTTTGGCATTAGATTTGAATTTTGCGTTTTGTGTTCTCTCCTTATGTCCGCCATTGTCTCC